>JAECWQ010000031.1:1055000-3455000 GCA_018150835.1 Drosophila repletoides
TGATCTAAATAACTTTCAAGCAACAGTTAGAAATCACACTTGTATATCTAACAACTGAGCTTTATCAAAATATCTTATGGAACAAAAATAGTTTTCATACAGCAACTTTTTGAGCCGATTGTTCCTTTCTATGGTGGCTATAAGATATAGCCGCCATTCATGCTGCTTGCAACAAAAAGAAGGCTCCATACCAATTTTAATTAACATAGGTCAGAAACTGACAGAAAAGAATGCATAGAAACTCACAAATGGACATCGTCTCAGATAGTTCTGATCAAAAATATATATACTTTATGGATTATCAGGTAAGTCTTTTCGTACAATACAACTTTCGTGGCAAAGTTACAATACCTTCTGCAAGGGTATAGAAATATGTTTCAATTTAAAAAAATCACTTATACGACACCTACGCCAGAGGAAAATATCAAAACTTAATTTTTCCATTTGAATTTAAAAAATATAGAAAACAATTTGAATGCTATGGGGTATATTTCGAATATTTATAGGTTAATTAAAATGCACAGATCATTTGCTGTACAATTTGAAAGCTTTAATTTAACCGGAAATCTCTAGAAAACAGTCGGTTGTGTCTGCTTATCCCACAATATTTCTTGCCCCCTGGATCAGATATAGTCCAAACCATATCGACATAGCCATGTCCGTTTGAGTGTCTGTCCGTCTGTCTGTTTCTCAGTCTCTCAGTTTTTGAGCTAGGTGAATGAAATTTGGAATGTAGACGTCTTTAGATCGGATTACGGTGTATATAATGCAACTCTCTTAGGAACAATCGGTCCAATTATTAAGATCAGACTACTATATTATATATGTACCTACCATATGAACAAACTGTTCAGAAATTGTAGAACAGAGAGCTATTTGTTTCTAAGGTATTTTGATAATATTTAGATGATAAAGTGTGTTTTCTAAATGAACACCAAAAGTTATCAAGATCAGCTTAATATATCATATTGCTGGCAAAGGACGAATCGATTAACATAAATAAGATACCCTTGTTTCAAATGGATATTCCAGCCGAAGATAGCCTTTCCGTAATTATAATTATATATTTTTTTTGTAATCATATTTTGGAAAATCTGCTTGTCAGGTCTGTAAAACTTACTGTTCTTGTGATCCACGCGATTATATATAGTCAATAGTCCTTTTTTCAAAAAAACTAATGTGGAATCTTGTGGCCAAAACACATGTTCCTTTAGGCCTAAAAAACTTTATAAATTTTAAACTATACAATAACTTAAAATCTTTTCTCTGATTATTTTCTTAGCTTCGCTTGTACCTTTGTTCAGTTCTCTTAGGAGAAACTTCTCGGACTGCCCCTAAATCCTTGTGATATTTATATTCTATAAACTGTAATCTAAACAATCAAGTGATGGAAATATTACAATTTACTTCCCCATTTTTCTATTGTTTAGCAAATGGATGGTAATAAAATTTCACTAAATATTTATTTCAGTGATGTGTATGCTACATTTAACAGTTGGCGTATAGTTTCTACGGGGGATAAAAATTAACAGTGCAAGAGAAAATATCACTGATCTCATACTGCAACCGAATGGAGTACAAAATTGATAATTATTATAATAATCCAATGGTTTACAGTTTGGTTAATTACTTTGCTGACTTGGTTCCATTTCCGTTTTTATTTGTTAGCCGTTGTAGCAGCTTTGGCAGCCTCCTGATTGAACTGATTGTGCCATTCCAGATTCTGCTTGGTTACCGATTCACCTCTCTTTGCAGCCTGCTTTCCACTATAAATCATAATTCCACATCCGACCACTGTTAGCCCAATCATCACATTTGCCACCATGATGCGCACCTTGTTGCGGGAACGCTCCATCTGCTCCTGGCTGCAAAAGTGTCAAAATGTACGATTCAATTAATAAGGAAACTAGTAAGGAAAGGCTATCTTCGGCGCGCCGTAGATTACATACCCTTGCAGAGCTAAATGATATAGTAATCCGATGTTAATGGATGGAATCTTCAATGTTATAATATCCTCTGCAAGGGTATTACACCACAAAAGCTTGCCTTTATAATTCCAGATTATTATCAAAAATGTATAATAAGCATATCCGACCCCATTAGGTATATATATTAAAACTTGAGAGCGATACTACAGAAAGATAGTACTTGGAGATAACAGAGTATATCTCCATGAAAATGACATCTACATCTACTACTAAAAGTAGCTTCTTCGGAATGCTGTAATCCAAAGTTTAAAAATTTGAGAAAAAGAAACCTGATGTCTATATAACGTATAATTGGCTATATCTACTTAATAGTACAGACGAACGGACAGAACTTAATTGATTGGGACTGTTTGGGAATTTCGTTTGGTTTTTAGCTTTTTTCCGAATATTTAGACAAAACATAAGAGGTTTAAAACCAACTGATAGAGGGTTTCAACCAACCGATAGAGGCTTTTATGGCACAGAGATTTATAATTCGGCTGATTTTCGTTGGGAAGAGTGACAGTCCGCTACGGCCCCGTATATTAATTACAGGTCCGTTCGTGTCACCTGGATGAACACTATTTAAGAGTTCTCAATAAGTACAGGGTATAGCTCCGCTTTGAATACCTTACGAAGCTGGGCACATCAGCTGTTGTTTTGTATTTGCCACTCCAAACCAAGAAGCGCTTTTCCAAATCATTTGGCTGATGATTTTTAACGCTTCTTAAGATTTGCGTATTGCCAAAGGCGCGTTGCGTCAGCATATTGCAGGCGCGTTGTCCCAAGGCGGCAATTAACACGGGCTTAGTTAGCATGTTGTTAAAGTTCGTCTCTTCAATTAAAAACCGGCTTTTGAACAGATTTAATTCGAAAACTTTATCACAATAGCGGAACTTTATGCAATGGACGTGACGACCAGAGTTGTCGCCTCACCCTCTCTCGCTCTCTATTGAAGCGCACTTGTTGAACGTTGCCACTGCGTTAAAAAATATGCCGTGATATATTCATAGTAACAGCCGCAGGAACTTTTATTCTTTAAGCAAAATTAATAAAGAATATGTAATTTATATGCTTGAAAATAATTTTCGAATATTTAAATAAAATATATTCAAGATTAATAATAATTATTAATTTAAAAATATTTGTTGTAATTATTTAATGATATTTTTCTGGATATTGTAACTACACAAGACAAGTTTTTTTTGAATTAATGAAATAAATGTACAATAAATAAGTATTTTAATGTCTCCAATAAAAGAATTCGTCTTTACATGCACTTGATTGAAGTAAAAATTTCATGCAACATTTAATAAGTAGCTACATGGTGAAGAGTCACAACATGACAATTCCTCAGTCCATATTCCATGGAAAAATAAAGTGCGGCCACTATCGATAACATTATCGTCGAACTTCTTATTGCCGGCGATTTTAACCGAAAATGTTTTATAATATACTGAAACGAACTGTTCAAACAAGTATTAGAAATGTAAACAATTACAATGTGCTGCGCCTCAGCAGCAGCTCGGGTGGATCTCCAAGAGATGACATCAAGGATGGACTGGACATAGAAGCAAGTCTCTTCGAGAACTCATTGCTGCAACATCAGCCAGTGAGCACGCGGGAGGTTTTACGCAAGTTTAAAACAACAAATAGTAAACAAAAAAAACAATTGCAAAAGCGACCAGCAAACGAAACTAGCCCATCGCTGCGTGAAATCCCAAGGAATCCTGCGCCACCGATTACACGTGTTCCAGCACCACTTATCAAAGATAGCGAACTGAATTTGGAGTTTACACGACTTACACTACAGGTAAAACTTATATAATTTCTGTGATTTTCCAAATTTATAAATACTTCCGCTTTACAGGATCCACTGATGAGCACTATGCTGACAGAAGTGCGTTCCCGCAAGCGTCGCGACAAGCAGAACCAAATAATTATCGAGGGTCGGCGTCTTATAGAGGAAGCACTGCAATGTGGTCTCAGAATGCAATCATTATTCTTTAGTCAAAAGGATCAACTAGCGCTGATTAGCGAGCAGGTGGCCCAGGCTCAGCAGGAGTACAAGACAAAGATCTACAAAGTGCCGCAACATGATCTGAAAACGTGGTCGACACTGGTGACGCCACCCGGTTTGATGGCACTCTTCGAACGCCCTTCGCCGCAAGGCATACAGCAGCAACAACTCGGTGTTGATACTCTGCCCATTACAGTGGTGTGTGACAATATTCGAGAGCCCAATAATCTAGGCAGTATAATACGTACATGTGCCGCATTGCCCTGCTCTCAGGTGGTGGTAACCCACGGCTGCTGTGATCCCTGGGAATCCAAGGCATTGCGCGGTGGGTGTGGGGGACAATTTCGCTTGCCTATACGTGATAATGTCTTATGGGAGGAGCTGGCAATGCACATTCCGCCCGAGACAGTCGAAGATTGTCATGTATTCATAGCTGAAAATAATATGGAAAAGGTGGCAAATCAATCTGGCAAAGCTACAGACTACACTGCACTAGAACTGGGCAAACCCGGAGCACACAACATCCTCATCATTGGCGGAGAAAGTCATGGAGTCAGCGAGGATGCTTACAAGTGAGCATTTCTACAAATCTAATTGCTTACTGAAATTAAACTAATTTCTTGCAGATTCATGCAGATGGTGGGCAGAAGGGGCAAGTGCGTCTATATACCTCTCGCAGCAGGCATTGATAGCTTAAATGTTGCATCTGCACTCACTTTAATACTGTTTGAGCTAAGGAGAAAACTAATCACGCAACCGTAGTAAAAGTCTATATAGATATTTTATGGATGTTATCTTATTCAACACATCTCTATCGAAATATGGTTGACAAACTACAAATTTATTGCTAAATTGTTTCACTTATTGTTTTCATGTAAAATAAATAATATTTAACTATTAGCTTCAATTTCCTTGTATACTTCGCGCTTATACTCATCCAGACCTCCTTCGATAGCGCGAACCGTGCGATTACCACAGACCCACAACTCTTTACAGACGACCTTTATAAGGCGTTCGTCGTGAGAGACCAGTATGACTCCGCCCTAAGAATAAAAAAAATTTAGATGATTTGAGTTCATTCCAAGGGAATATGTTGGTTATACCTTGAAAGCATTAATAGCTCTGCCCAGGGCATCGATTGTTTCAATGTCCAAATGATTTGTCGGCTCATCAAGTACCAGGAAATTTGGTTCCGCTATAAGAATTAAAAATCTGTAAATATGTATTTACATTTATATAAGGCTATATCCGTACCCATGCACATTTTAGCTAAGGCTACACGTGATTTCTGACCACCAGACAAACTGGCAATGCTCTGAAGAGCAAGTGGTCCCGAAATACCAAAGCTTCCCAATTGACGACGGTATTCCTCATCGGGTTTGCCGGGGAATAGATCGGCCAGTACGCCCACACAGGTGACATTCATATTTAAGTGATCGACATGATGCTGGGCAAAGTAGCCAATGCGCAGACCACGATGGAGTACAATGTTGCCATGAATGGTGCTTAGCTGACCCACAATAATCTTTAGCAGTGTGGATTTACCAGCTCCGTTCTCGCCCACAATGCAAATGCGTGAATCCGAGGTAGCCGATAAATTAACACCTTTGAAAATCGGTAAGGGATCTGTGGGATTGTAACGGAACGAGATCTCGGATATAGCCAACACCGGCGGATTGAGCGGCTCCACTTCGGGAAATTTGAGCGTTACTACGGTTTCCTTCTCCACAGGCTTAAGCTCGGGTCTAATATAGAAAGTTAAATCAATATAATTAAAATTAAATATATTCAGCTTAAGGTTTTATTTACACTCACAGCTTCTCCAGCATCTTAATTTTAGACTGCACAGACGACGCACGATTTGCATTGTACCGAAAGCGGTCAATGAATTCCTGAACATGTGACCTATGTGCCAATTGTGCCTCATACTCCCTGCGCTGTGATTTTAGTTTCTCCGTTTTGGTCTTCTCGAACTGTTCGTAGTTTCCCCTAAAGGATAAGAGGTCGGTAAACGATAATTACATTATTGATCGGAAATCTTTGAGCTTTACTTACTTGTAAGCCTCCAGTTCCTGGGAATGTAGATGGATAATGTCCGTGGGCACCGTATCTAAAAAGTTACGATCGTGAGATACAACCAAAATGGTTGTAGGCCACGTTTGTAAGTAAGTTTCCAACCAAATTATAGCCTTAATGTCCAACATGTTAGTCGGTTCATCGAGCAGTAGCAGATCAGGCTTGGAGAAGAGGGCTCTTGCGAGAGCCAAACGCATACGCCAGCCACCTGAGAATGATTTCGTTGGTCTCAGCTGCATATCAGCATCGAAGCCAAGACCCTTAAGTATCACAGAAGCGCGTGCAACAGCCTTATCTGCCTCAATATTTTGCAGTGCAGCATACGTATCGCTCAGCTCGGTGGAAAGTCCCGCATCCTGTACACCGCTATTCAAAGCGGCCAGAATTTCCTTTTCCCGCGTCAAAAGCCGAGTACGCTCCGTATCACACTCGAGCACACTTTCCACAGCCGATGTGTCATCACCCACCACCTCCTGCTCCACATGGAGCACAGAGATATGCGAGGGTATTTGCAGCTGGCGCTCTGCAATCATTCGCAACAGGGTCGTCTTGCCCAGTCCGTTGCGACCAACCAGACCATATCGACGTCCAAAGGATAACAGCAAATTGGCATTTTGTAGCAGCACTCTGGTAATATAAAAGGAGGTTCATTTATAATAAGGAATTCGTGATTCATAAAACAGTAATGACGGAATAATTAAGATTCCGAATTCATAAGACCATTGAGGTTCTTTCTTTCCAATCATGTTATAGTGTTTTAAGCAAATTCAGGTTCACTACAGAAAATAGAATTTTAAGTTCCGATTTTGATTAGAATTATTACGATTAATACAAAAATTTAAAAAAATTGGTAGCACCTGCACTGTCTTGACCTTTGCACCAGTTAACAATGGTATTTACGGTAACTACCATTCATCGATAACAATTTGTAAGCTTGCGATTATTAAGAAGAATACCCATACTATCCCTATGGCATACCATAGGGCTTACTACTCACTTTTCGCCAAAAGCCAAATCAAAGTTTTCGATTTTGATGTCCATGGAGCGATTGAGACCCTTTTGGTCCAATTTGGTGTTCTTTTTGTTGGTCACCTGGGAAGCTGTAGCCGTTTGCAACTTGACAGCCACTGGGACAACACCATGCTTGGTTACCTCCTGGCGTTTCTCCTGTTTTTGCATCAGTTTGGCCTCCGCTTTCTCCAGTTTCTTGGAGTCCACTTTCTGTAAAGTGGAATATATGACTTTATATACATTCATATATTCATTCAATTTAGATGCTACTCACATTTGCGCCATCCTTGTTGACAACCCAAATACTCTGCATATCCTTGTCCATGCGTTCCATATTCTGAGCCATTTCCTCGATATTTACGGGAGCATTAAGCAACTTGCGTTCCACATTCTTGGAATTGTTTTTCATGATATTGAGAAATTCATCGCATAAGCCTCGAATATTCTCTTCAGACCTTTCACAATCAATACCTTGCAGAATGTCCCCGACAGCCTCAAAGATGTCATCGCATGTATCAAAATCCTCCACGCTCCCCGTGAGAACACCCTCGACATAGTCCTTCAGCTCATTGTCTATGGCCGGGAACTCACGTTGCAAAATGCTTGCGTATTGACTCATCCTGGTGTCAGTTAATGTTGTTGTTGTACCTACACTTGACCTTGATCAAGCAATCCAATGGGAAACAGTGACTCCGGCTGTATATTTTAATTGATTTATTATTATTTTTGATTAACTGTCGTCCCCAATGTGTTGGTCGTCGTCAACGTGCCAACAAAAAAGAAACCACAAAACAGGGTTGTTCTAGCCACGTCGATACATCGATATGATGTTTGCAACAAAGCTCAAACTATCGCAAAGCTCGATATCGATAAATGATAATCAACTGCCATTTGAATGCTTTAAAACTTAAAACTTTCCTTTGCTTGAAATTATGTACGACTTGGACCATTGTTAATAGATTTAATTGATACCCTCAAATATGTAATGGAGAATATGAAGAATAAAAAAAGCGTTACCGCTCTGCTAAAGAATAATAGTCAATGTTCGTTAAAATCCTTGAATACAGAAGGTATTTCAGTACACTTTTGCCTTACAAAGAAACAGAAATTTCAAGCGCGGAAATTACGCGTTTTGATTTTCATAATAAAAAGAACGAACAAATATAGTTGAATTTTGCTTGTTAATGAAAATATATATTTTACTTTTTAATTTGTGTTAGAAGTTGATAACAATTTTCAAATTATACATAATTTAAGACTAATCGCGCATTGAGTGTACTACTTGTAAGCCAAGTAGTTTTTGATAAGCAGCCATAACATAATACGTAATAAATTAAAATAACAATGTGCTAAAAGCTATTTAAAAAAAAGAGTGGGCGTAGAGGGGGTTGGGGAGGGGGGCGTGCGGGATCTTGGTTTTTTTGTTAAACATAATAATTTATGGAAATGCATATGATAAACAATTGTTAAAAAAAAAGCGCATAAGTAATTTGTCTATAAAGATGCATCATAATATGGTTCGTAATCATAATATGTAAATAATTGCAATAATCAGAATCTTCAAATAGTATATAAATATGTTTAAATAATTGCAATAATCATGTTAATTATATGTGTGTGTTTAAAAATGGCAACAATTATCATACATGATGATAAGTTGCTCAAGAATTTGTTCATAACAATTTACAAACTAGAATTACTACTATCACCGTTTTATGCGCTTTACAACTTAATAACTAGAGCTAAATATTAATAATAGAATATTATAATTAATTATAATTATATGTATTTATAAATAGTACGCAATGCCTCTAAACTCGTTAATTATATACATGGCTAAACATTTAAGCGTGCACTAGGCGCAAGGCGTGGACGAGTTGCTGCTGCCGCTGCTACTGCTGCTGTTGCAGTTGGTTTTCCGCTGTCGGGCGCCGCGCCCGCTCAGTAAATAGGACAAATCGATGGGCTGCTCCTGTGCCGTTTGGGCATCTAGACATTTCAGCTTCATTGTATTTAGCACGTTCTCCAAGCGTGAACGCTTCTTTTTCAGCACCTACATAAGAAAATGGATTAAATCGGTTTCCCAAAAAAAGCAGCTCTATTAGATTGCTCACCGGCCCATTTAGCGCGACAGAGTTCACCAATTGAACAGCTGTTTCTGCTGCTGCAGCTCCTCCGGTTGATGGTAATGCATGTGTGTTGCGCTGTTTTCTACCTCCCGACGCTTGAGTCATCTTCTGTTCCTGTCTGCCCAGTTTTACGGGCGTTACTGCTACTTCTATATCAGTCTTTTGCTTCCTCGTTTTTAACAACGATGGATCTACATCGTGTGGCTGAAAATAATTAAAATGTGTTTACTTTCTAACTTCGCATCGAATATGAAGTGTAATCTAAATTTATTTTTTGTTTATTTGTACTTCAAGGTATCCTGAATTCCGCCTGTCCCGCACCTTTAGCATCTCTCATCTCTGATATTCGTACTTACCGCATAGCTCTTTGAGATCTTTAACTTTTCCGGAAACTTTTTAAATGCATAGCTCTTGGTGCACACCGGATAATTGGCCTTTGCTTTGGAAAAGAAACGCGCCGTTTTGTCAACGCGTAGTTCACAAATGTAGCAATGATCATCATCGTTGCACTCCATGGGTCGCCCCTTGCAAAATGTGGTGCGATCCAGCACCCAGCAGCGTCCAATAACTAACTCAATGGGGACCACCTCGTACAGCGACACACGCACTACTTCATTGGGATAAAAGCGACGAGAGGGTTCATGGAAAGTCTCGTGGGGACGCAAAAAATGATGACCAAAAATAAATCGCTTTCCGGTATCGTTTTTCCACAGATGCTCCACCCGAAAAATGTCACATTCCTGGTAATCAATGGCTCCAATAGTTTCGTATGTGTGTTTCTGGCTGGGAACCACTTTGCCCGTGTCATCCTTGATGGGTATATCGCGCAACACGTAAACCGCGTCGCCCTGGCGTACCTGAAGCTCACCACGCATTAGAGACAGATAGTACCGATGACCCTCTTCCGTGTACTCATCCAGGGGTATTTCGCGGTCCACTTGGCGCGGCTCGCACCTCTCACATTGATAGTTATCTGCATCGATGTCCGCCTTTGTGCATTCTGTGTGTTGCCAGACCATGCACTTGGCGCATTGAATCATTAGACCCTCATCCTTGTACAGGCCACAAATGCAGCGTATGACATCCTCCTCATCCGCTTCGGGCAACTGTGGAGCAGCACTGACATCTGTCAATTGCGTTTCCTTTTTCTCATGCCCTTCGTTCTTCTCTGGCTCTTCCACTGGCAAGGGCTGCTGCTCTTTTGGCTTAAAGCTTTGCAATCCTTCTGGTTTACCCAGAATTAACAGCAGCTGTGGGTAGCAGTTAGCTTTTTGCTCTTCATATGAAGCCATCAACGTTTCCAGAGCTTTGCACTTTGCGGCATCCTCACCATGTATTTGCCACGCCTCTGTGAAGAGTTGCTGCATCTGCTCATCGTACTCCTGTGGGGTCTTATAATATCCTTGCTCCACATGCGCTTGTATTGCTTTAAAATCCAGTCTCACCGTCTTTAATTGCTTCTTCTTCTTATTGCTGGCTACCGTTGCGAGCAGCTCGAACATTTTGAGGGACTCCAAAGCATTGCATATGTCACGCAGCACTACCGCCATTTTAGCCATCTTCTCCAGCTCCGGATCCTGTACAGCTTGTGTCAATCCACGCGTTTTCATGTTTCGCGGCGTGCACAGCGCTGATATTTGTGCAGCCAGCATAGAAGTTGAAGGAGTCGATGGACGGCGTGCTAGTGAGTCAGCATCGTTTCCAGAATGCGAAGCTGCGTGTGCCTTAGCCGCCGCTCTCTTTGCTTTACAGCGACGAGTCTGAGGAATTTAATAAACATATTGTAGTGCAAACTAAAGGAAAATCATACCAAGATTTTACATACCTTCTCGAAGTTACGCACTAAAAAGATGTTGCACTGTTTAACCAGTTTCTTCTCCTTTTCGGAAAGCTGTTGCACTCGTGCAACTACCTCGGCATCTTTGGTAGCCTGCTGCTGACGCTGTGCATGTTTCTTGGCCTTGTGCTTGCGCTGACGTCCATTCTGACTGCCGCTGCTATCCTTGGCTCCAGCACCGGCTCCCTCACTACTCGATGAGGTTTTCAGGTCAGCTGGCAGTGGTTTCACACGCTGCGATTTTCCACCAATGACGCCACGACATTGCGGCATGTTGCAACGACACGGCTGACCCTCGGAGGGATTAAAAAGTGAGAAATTGTAATCGTAGGTGAGCTCTTCACCCTGCTCAATGGGACGCTTAGCAAAGAGTACCATGCGGGACAAGCCATTAACGCTCCACTTTTGCATCTCACAGTTGGGTTCACAGGAGTGATTTACAAAGCGACAATCGCTGCCCATGCGTTGTCCATCGATGACCAATCCCCCATCCAGATGGAGGCAGTAATGATGTGTATCATTCAGATAAATGCTAGCCATACGCTGCTTAAACTCGCGCTCTGTAACCACTTCACCCACATACTCCAGGATGTAGGTGCCTTTTGCAATGGGAAGCTTTGTGCGAACGCCCCAGCCCTTGTTTGTGGTCATGAAACGCTCGACGCCGGGAGCCACCTCATGTCGTTGAATCTTTTGATTACGGCACTTATCACCCGCAGGACAATTGCTTGGAGCACACTCCGTGTAGACCATACGATTAAGACAATTATCCAGGCAAGCGCCATTCGCCTGAGGTTTGCAATTGCAGTTGGGGTGATCAAAGCCAGCCAGATTGGGACGCACTGACTCCGCATAGACATTGGTACGTATTTTTCGATAGTTCCAAGAAGGAACTATATGCCTCGTGGGCAGTTTATCATGACTATAGGCCCACCAAATATCATAGGGAAGCTCAAAATCATTCTGAGTGCGCCGAAAATAACGTTCGCAATAACTTGGAGCTGGCAATAGAGCGCTGCCCGGCAGCCGTTGCTCTCCATCAGCCAATTTCCTGATTGGCTGTTTAACAGAGGCAGCTGCTCCAGGCAATTGTTTGTAATGGTTGGAAAAGAGTCCTGCCACCAAATAGTTTTTCTTCATCTTGTAACGCTTGCGCTGTGACGTTGTGCTGCATTTATCCTCGCTGGTATCACTGCAACTGACATAATCTGTGGCCTGATTGGCGTTCGATTCATGAGCTGGCAGGGGCTCATGCTCATTGGCGAGCACAGGCTGCTGCATGCGCTTAGCTGCCGCCTCTGTTTCAATTTGTAATTGTTCGGCATTTGTCTGAGGTGTTGGTGCCTCTGGCTTGGTGGTAATTTCCTGTTGCTGCATATTTTTGCGCCTTTTTATGCGTATTTTACAGCTGAAGTTTGTGTTCGGGTCAATTCCTGCAGGTAGCTTTATTTTAGGCTCAAGCTTCCGTTCAAGTCTTGGTGTGACCGGCTCAGTTTGCTTAGCAGTGCGTCCGCGCTTCTTGGCTGGTTGCACTTCCAATATTTGCTGCTGCTGCTGCTGTTGTGGTTTCTGCTGCTTGGGTCTTCCTCTGCCTCGTGGCCGTCCTCTTCCATTGCCGGTGCTACAAGCTGGGGTCTGTGGTCTCTGCAAACGCTCCAGTGCCACAACAGATAAACGTGGTGTACGCTGGTTGCTGCTACGTGCCACAAATGTTTCTCGTGCTTCACCTGCCAATGGCACACGTTCACAGTCCATGGAAATAGTTGCCGTTAGTGAGCTACTGCTGCGGGTTTCTCGCGCGGGCAACAGTTGCTGTTGCTCCAGCTGCTGGGGTGCTGCTTGGGTTGTCGCTTGCTCTACGCTAACTTTGCGTTTCTTGCGCCGCACAGTGGGAAAACCAGTACGATTGATCTTCTTACGCTTACGCTTGAGCAACAAATTGCCGCCAGTCTTATGTAATAGGGTTTCCAGCACTCGCTGGCATTGTTCTTTTTTGTTGGCATCCTCTTTGATATCTAAAGCTGATAACAATGGTGACTCCACTTCTGATTTGGTAATGACCGACTCATTAAGTTTGGCTATAGGTATTTGGATTTCCAGTTCCACGGAAGGCTCAAAGATGCCCGGCGGTGGGCAGCTACCACTGCCTGCAGGTGAAAGCAGCTGCTGAGGCAATTCACGCGCTGCAATACCAGCAGCAGTTCCAGCCACTCCAACTGAACTGGCAATCGTTAAGTTCTTTGATTTGACGCCTTGGCGCCGCTGCTGCTTGAGGGAGCACAGAGAGCTGGGACTTATATCTAGCAGCTTACCACCGCTTATGGAATTGTTGTCCACAACAATTCGCAGCGGCGAGGCATTGCCAGCAGATGCAGCTGCACCTCCACCTCCTGTGGCCTCTTGACTGACCAGTAAATGGCGCTTTTTGGGAGTTAACTTCTTGGCATTGAACTGCGCTTGGGCTTTGGTATTGGCACTAGTCTTAGCAGCAGCTGCAGCTGCTGCCCAAGCTTCGGCATTTAACTTTCCATTGCTTGCAAAGGCGGATGCCACCTCAGCGCCAGGTGTGACCAAATAATGACGCTTTTTCAGCGGCAACTTGTGATCATCGGGACTGGAACTGTTGCTACCACCGCTGTTGCTGCTCGATTTCTTATGGCGTCTCTTGGCTCCATTGCTACTGCTGCTGTTGTTGTTAATACCATTGGCATTACCAGCGCTCGCCGAGAGCATGGCAAAATCTATTAAAGGTTCATTAAGCTTACGCTTCTTCAGCGCCCGCTTCAGTGGTTTTGTTGCAACTGATGGTGTTGTGGAGTTGTTACTATTGCTGTCACCATTGAGCAGCGGCAATGTGCTAGTAATAGGAGCTGTTAGGGTCGCCTGCAACTTGTTTGCATCTGCCATCAGTTTCTCCTTGCCGCTGCTCGCCGTCAGGCGATCATCCTGTATGCGGCAACGCGCATGAAATGTACTCGCAATTATATCAATCTCAGTTAGCAGCTTGGAGTCAATATTCAGCGATTTCGCATGACTAAAACTCTTGCGGCGATGACGGCGGCGCACCCGCGAGATTCCAGAAACGTAGCTGCTGCACATGCTAGCCGCAGAGGAACGTCGACTCTTGATCTTGCACGCACTTTTGCTGGGCAGTACGGTGTCCTGGCTGATTGAGTGTTTACGCTGCAGCAACATTTTTCCTGGAAAATACAGGAAATTAATTATAAGTATATTTTTAACGTAAAATATAAACAATATATAAATACAAAAAGAAACAAGAGAAACACTCAACGACCGTTTCTTACCCTGTACAAAGCTATCCGCTGTTGTTGTTGCAGTTGAACCACACGCAGATCCTCCAGTTACTACCTTTGCTGCTCCACCAAAATACTGACCAGTTGCCACAAAGCGATTGATTTCCCCATATTTCTTGCTAGCGCTGGTGCTGGGCAAGCACTTGAGACTGGGCTTGCTGTTGTATTCATTGCTTTCCTCGCTGCTTTGGCCCAATGAGAGCCCTGCCAGCTGCAGTATATCCTGATCATGTTCATCGCTTTGGGCATTCGATGCCTGCTCATGGCTACTCTTCATCATGGAAGCGCGTCTACGTCGACGCAAGGATTTACTGGATTTACCAGATGATTCCTTGCAGTCGCTACGATAGCCACAGCTTTTGGCGCGGCTCATGCGACGGCTGGCACAGCTACGGCTACTGTAGCGACTCTTGCAGCTGGCATCAGATTTGTAGCCGGAATTGTGATTGTGTCGCTGGTGCCGCACGCTACCATAATCCGAGACGTATCCACTTTTGGCAGCCAATATCTTGCTGCAAATAGTATTTGTGGTGCCACCTCCAACGCCACCGCCATCACTCTTATATCCACTAACACTGCGCAAACGAAACTTTTTATTCACGTCTATTTTGCGCCAAAGCGGATCCAGCTGCACTTCCTCCTTGTTGGCCTTCTTGTTGCCCTGCCGTCGCTTGCTGCGCGGCGGTGGATACAACACTCGTTCCGTGGCATACATACGCTTATCCAGATAGGCCATATCTATTTTAGGCTTTGCGACATCATTTAAAGTCGCCTGCTGCATTTTTGGCGATGGTGTTGTGCTGATAACACCCGAATCTGCAGACTCATTGATGGTAGGGACTGCAATAGCAACAGCAGCAGGAGCGGCAGCGGTTGGAACAATTGGCTGCAGCTTTTTGGGGCGGCCGCGTCGCTTGCGTTGCTGTTGCGTATTGCTGCTGCTGGTGTGGTCAATGAATGCTGCTGGCGCTGCTTTTGTCAAGCTTGTCGCATTGCCTGAGTGGTTCAGCATTTGTGTTTTCTCCATAAAATCCTGCAGTAACGTTGACTGATATTGCGGCAACTGTTGCTTGCTTGATTTAGCAGTAGTTGCGGCTCCCACGCTAATGTTATCTTCGGCATCACTTTCTACACGTTTAATGGCTGCTTTCACCAAATCGGGCAGCTCCTCATTGTCGCTGCTAGAGATGCCCATGTTATCCTGCCCGTGACCGCCACCTATGGCTGTGAGCAGCAGACGGGGTGCACGTTGCATGTGCACCTTCAGTGGCAAATCATCCTCCGAATCTGAGCTGAAAGCTGTGGCAGGCATACGCTTCGATTTGCTATTAGTATTATTGTTATTATTATTAATAGTATTATTATTGTTGTTGCTACTGCAGCCGCTATTGCTCTTTTGTGCAATTTTCTTGCGCTTGACTTTTAACTTTTTGGTTGTGTTTACAGTTGAGAAGACTTTCTCCCTTTCTTTTTCTATGTGCTTGTCCTTGGCCTCGCTGGAGCAGCCACTCGGCTCCTTTGCGTCGCTCATTTTACGAAATTTTGTTAATTTTTTACGCGAATTGTCAGCAACAACTGCTGCTGTTGTTGCTGTTTCCTTTTTAGCTGCTAAATTTGTATAACTTGTTGCAGTTGCTGTTGTAGTTGTAGGCGGGTTTCTTATAGCTGATATTCTCATGCGAAGTCCATCTGTATCCGAACGTTGCACGCTAAATTGTGTTGCTGATTTCGTTGACTTCGATTGACTCGATTGATCCGTAATGGAGTCGGTTTCCTGATAAAAATAAAAACAAAAATTCAATAAAATAATGTCCAACTGAATTGTAGATAAGCAAAATTCAAGTTCATTTGTGGCTTCTTAATTATATCATATTACGATAACAGACCAACGCTGCAAACCGGTTCAGATATGAACAAAATTGATACTAAACTTAAACCAAATCATTAAATTTAACTATTAACTAAGCCCATGACGAGTATTTTATAGACTTTAAGAGATCTGTAGGAATTATAAGAGAACAAGAGAAAATTATAATAAAAATGGATTGTGTTAAGCCTTGATAGTTAGAATATCGAGAATATATATTGTTGGGTAGGCTCCTTCTTATGAAATGCGAAGATTTCATCGAAATATATGATGAAATAAGTATAAGAGAATGCATGTTGTTTAACATTAGTTCAGGCATATCAAAGAAACAGATATCCGACAGAGATTTCTCTTTTTGAAGAGAGAAGTTTGTGAGTAAGAGAGCATCACGATATACATTTAATACGTAAAAAATACGTATATGAAACTATCGTCATTCTAGACTATCACGATAAGAGAATAGAGAAGAACATCATGAAACGTAACACACACACCTGGGAGAGATTCAATATAATTAAATTTGTATACATGTGAACTGAATTAATGAAAATCTTACCTCATTTTCACTGCCGGATTCTTGTGTAGGTTGCTGCGTTTCGAAAACCTTTTCCTTTTTTGCTGCTGCTGCTGCCTCATTTTGGCCACTGCTCATATTTCAACTTCAACTCGTGGGTGGCGCTGTAATACATACAAAATAGCAAAGATTATGATACAGATTACAGATTACGTTTTATTCGCGATTGTGCTCGATAGGGTAATACTCTCTACCCGTGACCCAGGTCTAGTATAACTGAAACGCTGCAGTCAGCACTGCTTCTTCGCTGCTATTCTGAATGCTACTGGGTTTACTCTACGAATGATATATTTAGCTTGAAAATTTCACTAAGATATCTTGACATACAACAAATTTTCAAGCCGATTGTTCCGGCGACCGCTTTTCAATCATCTAGCACAAAACTGAGAGTATAGTTTACATTGAAACAAACAGACGGACAAACGGGCAGACAGGCAGAATAGCGGCTATATCGACTTGTCTCCTCAATAATATATATACTTTATGGAGTCGAAGATGACTCCTTCAGTGTAACATACACATTTCTAGACAAGATTACAACACACTTTGAGAGGGTATACAAACAAACTTGTAATCGGCGTAGGGTATACAGGAATCTATATACCGAAGTTGTTGCCTACTGCTTTTAAAGTCCCTGAGAACTAAGCGTTCTTTTGGAAAGACGGACAGCACTAGATCGCATTGACTGTTGATGCTGCTCAGGAATATATATATAGATAGCTTCTTCATTTCGCACAAACTGATATATTCTTTTTACGCATTATTTATGGGCACAGAGTATAAAAATAAGCTATAAATGAATAAAAGTTTGAAGGAAAAGATAATTAATTACAGCACGTTTTGAATTTTTGACAATTTTTTAACTAGGTCAAACCACAAAACGCGACAGACAAGAAATGCAGCTGGGCCTGGGTAGAAAGGAAAGGGGAGGGGAGTTTCACACACGCAGCACACACACATGAGAAAGAGAGAGAGACAGAGAGGAGACCAGAGGCAGACACACACACACACTTCCGTACGTACTTACGTTTTGTATTTTCTTGTTTAGCGTTAATTAATTGTGCAGAAAGTTAAATAATTAATTATTTGAGCATATGCAAATGATTTTTGCGCCTTTAATTGCATTGCATTACAAGTTTAGCATTCATCAGTTGTTCTGCTTTTACTTTTTCTTTTGGCTTTGTTTTGTTTCTTAAAATGGCGCCGTTTTCACTCTGCAGTCTCGCGTTGAATTTTCACTGCGCGTCGCGACATGTTTTAATGCATCAGCATTGAATTTTTCAGTTTATTATACGCTTGCACTGGCTTTGAATAGTTTATGGCATAATTTTGGCTTCAACTAGCCAGATTAATTCTACAATTTCAATAATAAAACAAAAAAGCCACAAGGTACGAACATAAATAAAGAAAAGAAACTGCGAATTAGGGATGAGACCACATATCGATATGTTGCATTCATGTGTTATCGAATCATTCGATTGCTTTTGCCAACTTTACCAACACTCGTAAATAGTGATGTATACATATCGACTTGATGTTAGCCAATGCAATATACAAAGACAATTTATGAAACTGTTTGCAAACTATTAGTGAAAACTTCAAAATAATAAATTAAGACTATATCTAAAGAATTGTATATAATGCATATAAATAATTAACATATATGTGCATATGAAAGATATGATATAGAAAATAAATTTAATTTTAAAAAAGATTATTTAAAAATCGCTGTCTAATTGTTCGATTACCGATTTTCGTATTCGATGAATAAAATCATTTTGATTTTCATCTGAGATTAAACAAGACTATTTCATTTTATATTTTTGTAATAATTAAATTGCATTAACAATTTTCTCAAGGAATTTTTGGCTTAAAATGAAATTTCCGATATATCGATGCGTCGGTTTTTTACCTAATGTAAAACATCGATGTTCAGTTCGGAATTATATCTCTTGACAGTTGCAACTAGAGATGAATTGCTATCGATAGTTGTTTTCAGTCGCCCATACCTGCCTGTAGTAAGCAAAATAAGGCAGAAACGTCTTCGTTTCGGTGAAAAGAAGAACTTTGTTTATTTCTCAAAATGAGCAATAAATTAACGAAAGCCAACACTGCTGCCAGCAGTATGCTGTATGGCTCCAGTATATCTGCAGAATCAATGAAAGTAATAGCCGAAAGCATAGGCGTGGGCACCTTATCAGACGATGCCGCCAAGGAGCTCGCTGAGGATGTTTCCATAAAGCTGAAGCGTATAGTACAGGATGCCGCCAAGTTCATGCACCATGCCAAACGGCATAAGTTAACGGTTAGGGATATCGATATGTCTTTAAAGGTTCGCAACATTGAACCACAGTATGGATTTGTGGCCAAAGATTTTATACCATTTCGCTTTGCATCGGGCGGTGGCAGGGAATTGCATTTTACGGAGGATAAAGAGATTGATTTAAGTGAAATAACTGCTAATAGTTCGGTTAAGATACCACTGGATCTAACGCTGCGCTCCCATTGGTTTGTTGTGGAGGGAATACAGCCCACAGTGCCGGAGAATCCGCCACCCCTCTCCAAAGACTCGCAATTCCTGGACTCCGTAAATCCCGTAATCAAGCTAGACCAAGGACTCAACAAGGATGCAGCAGGCAAGCCCACCACAGGAAAAATACACAAACTGAAAAACGTGGAGACAATACACGTCAAACAGCTGGCCACACACGAGTTATCGGTAGAACAACAATTGTACTACAAGGAGATCACAGAGGCCTGCGTCGGCTCAGATGAACCTCGTCGCGCCGAGGCGCTGCAATCACTCGGCTCTGATCCTGGCCTGCACGAAATGCTGCCCCGTATGTGCACCTTCATCGCCGAAGGCGTCAAAGTCAATGTCGTCCAAAATAATCTGGCTCTACTCATTTATCTGATGCGCATGGTGCGTGCCCTGCTTGACAATCCCTCACTCTTTTTAGAGAAATACGTAAGTCTGAGTCTTTCACACTATTCAAAAATTTACATATATTCACGTATTCTTCTCTTAGCTGCACGAACTTATTCCCTCTGTAATGACCTGCATTGTGTCCAAGCAGCTTTGCATGCGCCCAGAGCTGGATAATCATTGGGCATTGCGCGATTTTGCCTCTCGTCTCATGGCTCAAATTTGCAAAACATTCAACACACTCACAAATAATCTGCAAACACGCGTTACACGGTAAGCCTTCCAAATGCAGGATATAATTGTACCGAGGAAAATCCGTTGCAAATCTCAAAAAATTCTTCACATTTTCACCAATTTTCACTTGATAATGTAGCCAAATTTTCCAATGACAAGTTTAATTGCAATGTCTAATTTTTCTAGGGTATTTCGGGCCACTAAATACTACTGTTACTCTTTATTTTTAATCATTCTCCCTTTTTACTATTCGCAGCATCTTCAGCATGGCTTTACAGAACGATAAGACTCATTTATCATCCCTATACGGTTCTATTGCGGGTCTGTCGGAGCTGGGCGGTGAGGTGATCAAAGTATTTATTATACCACGCCTCAAATTCATCTCGGAACGCATTGAACCACATCTGCTGGGCACCTCAATAAGCAACACTGATAAAACCGCTGCGGGACATATACGTGCCATGCTCCAGAAATGCTGCCCGCCCATACTGAAGCAAATGCGCAGCGCACCTGACGTTGGCGAGGAGTACAAGGTTGATTTTGGTTTTCTGGGTCCCTCACTATGTCAAGCTGTGGTCAAGGTGCGCAATGCACCTGCCAGCAGCACTGCAACCCTTTCATCGACCAGCATCAATACGGCGCCCATTACAAGCGCCGCCCAAACAGCCACAACAATCGGACGTGTCTCCGTGCCCAACACACCAAGGCAAGGGTAAGTTGTATGTACATACAGGATAGGTAGGTAGATAATGTGATGGAAATAAAGAAATTCAGTAAAGAGCAATGCTAGGAAGCTGATGTTATACACAACATAGCAGATTAGTGAGTGTTATGATTGCAAGATGAGTAAAGATAAACAGAGTAGTAGATCCTTAGCTCTAACTGAAGCTTAGTGGTCAAAGCTTTGTTCCTTGGTATAACAATTTTTAATGTACTCATTCACTTTTCTTCCATTGGCCCTTTAGCAGCCCCGTTGTGGCTGCCCTGCCACAAATCCGGGCCATACAAGCGAGTCAGCCAGCTCAAAAGTTTGTGATTGTCACACAGAACACACCGCAACAGACGCAGGCGAAAGTGATGCGACGCGGCAGCTCGCCCCACAGTGTGGTGCTGTCCTCGTCGTCGGCCAATGGAGCAAATGCATCAAATTCAAACTCATCCTCAAGTGGAAATGGAAATGGCAATGGCAATGGCAATGGCAATGGAGGTGGAAATGGAGGTGGAAATGGAAATGGAAATGGAAATGGTGGAGCTAGCAATGCAAACAGTTTACTGGCAACGCGCAGCAATGATAATGTGTGTAACAGTCCTGGTTACCAGCCAACTCCCTAAAATCCGCCACTCTAATATGCTGTTTATACGCATTTCAGAGCATTGTTGATGCCAATCCGTTGATCAAAGAAACGGAACTAGTACCCGTAGCGCCCAGACAGGATGATTTATCGCATCTGGAATAGCCTTATCCTACCCCCATTCACCCCACCCACCCCAGCTCCCCCAAATAGTTATTAAAATATACAACTCTGTTTATATAGACATGCAATAAACAGCATTGAACAACCAACCACAAGTGTGCTTACAATTAATACACCCATTCTAGCCAGTAACCAGCAGGCTGCAGCCCGCCACCCACTGCCCGCCACCCGCTGGCCGCAGTTCTGCACGCATGCAACACGCATGTGCGAGAGGTCTGTGCTCTGGCCTCTATTGATTTTTAACAAAAAAAATAAAAGAAAAACACCGAGAACAGAGCAAACCTCTTGTACATACCCAAACAGTGTGTTAGACAAAGAGCTAGAGAAAGTTGAGGCGCTGAAATTTTCGCATAAATTTTCTAAAATAAATTGTAAAATAAATAAAAGAAAATAATAAGGAAAATGCACGCGAGATTTGCGGAACCCGAGCCAGCCTCACCGGACAGTGTGGATAAAATTGAGACGGAAACGCTGGAGGCGCGCATCGAGCACTTCAAACAGAATCCCAACAACATGACCATCCTGCACGAGTTCATCGATGAGGTGGTCCAGCATGCCGAAACGGAGGCCAATAAACGTACGCTGGAGGCACAAAAATCGCAACAGGTTGGCTAATCATTTATTAATCCACATTATTGTGGTATATATCGAATGTACAATGCATTTCAAAATACGCTTATTTTCACAGGGCAAGGAAAAGCGACAGAGTAAGTAATAGAACCAAAGTACCCGAAAATTGTACTCATTTGTTGTTGTTGTTGTTGTTGCTGTTGCTGTTCCTGTTGCTGTTTTTTGTTGCTATGGAAATTTAAAGTTTGAACGATCAAAGTCCGCCATGCATTTGCTTATATAGTAGACCTTCTCGCATGTGTCCTTGTATGATTTCTCTGTGCCAAAATGAACAGTTTTTTATTGGTTAAATTTATGTACATATATTATATATATATATATATACATATATATAGAATAGGTTGCAGTGGATAACAGTGGTTCAAAATTTCCTTTCTCTCTTTTACAAACAAATTCGTAGGGAATTTTTGGTTATTGTTTGGCGCGCCGAAGTTTGAATACCCTCGCAAACTGGAATAGGCATTTGAATATAATTTTTCTTCAGCTATAATATATAGTTGTCCGATTCTGCTGTTTTTCGGTAATCATATAGTCTACATTTCATCAAGATATCTTAAGAAACAACAAGTTTTCCATGCAACAATTTTTCTGTTAAGATTGTTTCTTTTTATAAGATAAGATAATATAAGCTATAAGATATAGTTGTTCGATCCGATCGCTTCCGACATGCAAATGCTCTGATTACTAGAAAAAAAAAAGAAACGACTCTATATCCCATATTTCATTCAACTAGCTCAAAAACAGACGGACAAACAAACATGACTTTATTAATTTGTCTCGTCATCCAGATCAATTAATTATACATATAGTTTTAGTATATATATATATTTTATTTATAGTTTTATTATATATATAATTATGTATATACTTTGAATGCATTACACATTTCATGAGAAAGTCATCATACCCTCTGCAAGAGTGTACAGATTTCTAGAGTAGCTAAACTCATATTAGGCTTAGATAGACAATTTCTTTCTGTTTTTTAGAAGCGGAGAAAGTTTTAACTTGGATTAAACTGTAATTTGTGTAATTCAAAGTTGAACTATGCATTTCTTGTATTAATTAAGCGATTTTCTTTCGCTTCTAAGCCTTTATTCGAGTAGGTAAGCAATAATAGCTCTTGAGGCAGGTGTTAATAGTCAATTATCAGATCTAATTATTGGATGGAATCTGTGCAATTTGTTACCATTGTTATCCACTGTCTGGTAAGGTAAAGGTTCCCTCTACTTACGTATATCCTTGCAATGAATCAGCGCTGCTTTTGCTGGCTCCTGCAGCTCTGGTGGCAATATAATGGACATCTGAGCCATGGCTTTCGGCACACTGAACTCACCCTTCTTGGTCAGAGTGCCAGCCAGCTGAGCCACGCATTTCGTATAGCACTAGGTGATTGAGGTGGATTAATGAAGCACTATTGTGTTGGGGGGGAATATGAACAGTTTAGATGTGCGCTCACCAGCAAGTCCGGAGTTGGATCCATGCCGAAATCACCGTCACGAATGCGATCTAATACATCCAATGGCACCTTAAACTTTGGCGTACAGCCATTGCGCATCATGTCCAGCGATTGGAGGAACTGCTGCATATTCACTCCATCGCAGAGCTGCGGCAATAGAAACAGCAGACCGAGTAACAGGCGATAGGATTTGCACCGGGGTGCTGGAGTGGATTTGTTGAGACTCATCATAACAAGCAAATGCGTTGGATATTGGTCGAGTGGGCAGCTTTATAAGCTCGTTTTGGGGGCGTGATAGAGCACAGAGTGACAGCTGGCAATTAAAAATTGGCAATAATTAAATATATATATACTCAATATTAGTATTACTCCTACTACTGTGATGATATTATTAAATATTAATTTTTGCTTCATCGCATGTGAACATACATATATATTTTTCGTGGCACATTTCTCGTCAGCTCTCACCGAACCTCTTTTTATTTTTCAACCCGAACGCCTTGGCACTAATATCCTTAGGTTTCGCCATACCAGATTTTAAGAACGGCAAAGTGGTGAATCGTGCCCGCGGCTTTGTGGTCCGCATCTTTGATGCCATCTGCAACTGTGCCAACAACAATGCGGCCGCTGCCACAACACGTTTCAAGCTGCGCAGCAATGGATCCGGCGGTGGGAAGCGTCAGCAATCCCAGGATGAGCCCGAAACGTTGACCCTCACCAAGAAGAAGCCATCGGCGGATGGCAAGAAAAAGTCCAAGGGCGTCAGCATGGCCGACAATGTGGAGGCGGGTGTGCGGCTGATGGAATAAAATTTCCAAATTCCAAATTTAATGCAAAAATCCAAGTTAAACCCCAAGGATTATAATCAAAAAAGAACACGCAAACTTCAAAATGGAAGCGCAACAATTTAATACAGTGCTTAAGTTAAGCTTAAATTAAAATCGTAAAAAAATTACTTTCAGGAAAAGAAGTAAGAATGGAACATTTTCAGTGTTGCCAACTTTATATGTATTTTTTTTTTTTAGCTGCAGAAAATACTAACTGAAACTGAGGAAATCCTCAATGAATACTTTCTTTTTGGTTTTCATCATATCTAACCTAATTCCCATGATTAGACCTACGCCTAAGAATACGCCTAGAATCTACAATAATTTGATATTTTCCTTGCTCAAGACCATGACAATGCACAATTTTCAGTCTTCCCCTGGGTGATAGAGAGAAGTTTCGTTCGAAAGCACCACAACTGTTCCCAGCTGCACAGAAATACTAAATTTCAAAATTAAAAGTGAAAAAAAAAACAAATCGGTATTTATTATTTTGTATACCTAAATGTGATCCCAATTAAGATGACTCGCGAGCAGTCCAAAAAGCACAATTAACTTTTAGGTTAGAATGAAGAATACGCAATATTGATAAAGCAAATAATATGGAAATAGATCTCATTTCACAATTATCCTATCAAAAAAAAAAAAGAAAAAAAAGAAAAAACTTAACGCACAACACAATCAATGTAAGCATTACATAAAGCAAATTAATACCACTTGAAACTACTATTGAAACAGAGCCCCAAAGCAAAATTGTAGGCCTGTCAAAATCCACCTAATTATAACTGGATGATATACATATATAATACACACATATGTATGTGTGTATATTGTAACCCTAAAATACATATATACATATATATATATACGTATATATTCATGGATGTGTACTGCGATTCTATTTAGCTGTCTGTGTGTGTAGTAGAGTAAATGTTTTCAAAAACCAAAGATACTTATACATATACACATATACATATATATATATATATACATATACAAGCATATGAATGTGTACTGATTTTATATACATATGTACTTACATATATATACTTAGATATATTTAGTTATTTACACCGCAAAGACCGTACAACTTTCTATGCCGCATAGGTTTCCACACCACGACACACGCTCTATTTATATTTTTGTGAGACCCTTTTTGGAAACTGCATAAAATACTATCTATACCAAATATCAACAAACAAACAAAAGAACAACAAAAAGAAAAAAAAAACAATAATAAAAAATAGCTAAAATTCTTTGTAAACATTTTTATAAGAGCTCTTTACCACTAAAAAGTCTGTAGAATGATTTTTTTTTTTTTTTTTTTTGAAAGTCCCACAAATCGATGAAATATTGTTTGGATTAAGTTTCTGTTTGTTGCTTCAAGATAAGCATTATATGTAATAATAATGTGCATAATGCACAAAATATTGTTGTATTTAGTTTGAAAAAAATATCAGCAATAAATTGTAACAATGTTTCAATGGTGTTTTGAAAATATTTTCTTTAAATTGCTTTCGGAAAGGGGATTTCAGTTGAAAGATTGTGGGGAAAAGTTTCCTGAAAACTCAATACTGGAAAAGAGTTTTGAGTTTTTGATAGTTCAGCGAATTCGATAAGAATAATACTAAATATATTGATTTGATTCAACGGTTTAAGTTTTAGTTCCCATAGATCTTACGAAGTCTGAAATATATGGGGCCGAGGTCTAATTGCTGTATTATAATTGTATAATAAATCTAAACAGTTCTCTGTTAATATTTATATATAAAATAATATTTTGGTAGCAATTCTAGGACTTACTGAAACTATTAGTGATTATAATATTTTTTTAGGAGTAGTGATTGGTACAGAATAATTAAAAACTCAAAGGATTTTAGGAAAAAATATATTAAAGTTTTTTAATAACATACAGTGACGATCAGATTGCCAAAGCTATTTAGATATTTACTGAAAATTTGATTAGAATAGAAGAAGAAATATTAACGATCCAAAAAATAATTGTTTCTGTTCCGAAAGACCTTTCGAAATTTCAAAAATACACTTCCAGATCTGAGTATTAATTGCTATACTATAATTTCGTGACATATTTGATTGCCAAACGAGGTTCTTTCGCTCCTACGCAGCCTATAATCAGGCTGAGGTGAGTTTTGAGATGTTAAATGCAATTTTCACGTGAATTATAATTATACAATCAGTTGCTT
The DNA here is from genome assembly GCA_018150835.1 of Drosophila repletoides. Lineage (NCBI taxonomy): Eukaryota > Metazoa > Arthropoda > Insecta > Diptera > Drosophilidae > Drosophila > Drosophila repletoides. The sequence goes on from JAECWQ010000031.1 coordinate 1,081,545, forward strand.
CCTCACGACATTTTTTCTCTGATTCCGGTTTTCGAAAATGTTTCTATTGTTTTGATGTACTATGGCTGGCTGACAGTGCTGTAATATAAGGCAATTAGATGTTGAATTTAGCAAGATGTTTTTTTTTAGTTTTTTTTTTATTGTACGAGTATTTGGTAATAGTTGCAACGACTTCTAGGGAACTAAAACCCGCCGAACCGCATCATTAGCAATGCACGACACGTCCGTCCACAGAGCTTATGGACAACAATGTCACGGGGAAAACATGTTTCTCAGCAGCAAATGCGGTGAATTTTGGCTATAATCTTCTTCTAATTTGGGTAAGCGAATAAAATGTGTTTGAAACTGGGCTAAGCATCTAGCGCTCCGTACGTACTCATAAGCATAAAAAGGGACCGGCATGTTAGAGGCATTAATGGCATTGATAAGAGGCCAGAATATAATATAATTATATACATACTTGTACTGCAATAGTATAAAGAGTCAGTCTCAGTGCAAAAGTTGCTTAAACGCTCTCCAGAGCTTCAGCATTCGGTATCCGGTATCCGATTCGTGTCGGGGGAACCTTAGAGTACGCCGCGACTTGCAGTCAATATATTATTTGCACAGGAAAAACCAAAAGTGTCAACGTCTCAAACAAGTTCACTTGAGCCAAGGTGAACCATTGTAATCCCAGCCGCGCTTGGAGGCACTGAGAAAGCGAAAGAGAGAGAGAGAGAGAGAGAGAGAGAGTGAGCAGAGGCTCTGGAACTCTATAGCTCAGCTTGAACAGTTTGTTATGAGCTTTACGAGAATCAAAAGCGCGATTACTGGCAACGGAAGCGGCACGCGATAAAACTTTAAATTAAATTCGCAAAAGTGAAACAAAAATTTATTATATTCTTTTCTTAAATATACAATCTGCTGTGCAATGTTCAAGTGTTTACCGCTTATGTTTCTGGCCCTGCTCAGCCTCAGCTGGGAGCTGGTGCTAACCAAAAGTTACTCCACTGAATACACTGGTAGGTATTCTCGAAAGTCCATGCAAAGTGATCAGTTTGTGTGATCATTATCGCTTGCTTTCGTCTCTCAGATCTGCTGGAATTGAGCGACAATGATGATTTCCAGTGGGGTGCTGCAGAGAATAATCAATTTAGCCAAGTTAATGCCAATAATAACAGTGATATTGCCGGCGTATCCAATTTTTTATCACGTCATCGCCTCAGCAAGCGACAGGCACCACTTGACAGCGCTTCTCCACTGCTGGTGAGTATCAATAATTCTCAAGCTATAAACTTTATAATCCAGGCCCCATATGAAAATTTATTATAATGATTGATGGATCGACTGATATACACAAATATGTACTACACAATACCCTTACAGTGGGCATCTTAGCTTTGTTAACTAGTCTCTCAGCTTTGCACGCAATAATATCTGAAACGACCGGCAGGACAGGACTACTATATCAGATAGTGGCTATAGGAAGGAATAATCGATTTAAAAGTTGTAATATATCTTAATGAAAGTCTTTAAGTGTATGTGAGAGTGTTTGGTTTGTAAGCAAGATCAGACTACTATATCTTACAGCTGCCATAGGAACAATCGAACAATCGAACAATCGAGCAATCGAACAATCGTTCAAAATAAATAAATTTTGTAATAATATTTAAATATCCATTCCAATCAGCAAGAGTATGTAATCTTCGGTGCGCCTAGCCGATGCTAGTCTTTCCTTACTAGTTTTTTAATTTCAATTTAAGTCTTATCTAAACTGAAAGTACATATAATACTGGTTTAAAAGAGTTATCAAATTTGTGCGGATAGTATATATTCAATATAATAGACAATAGACATTTCGCAAAAAAGTTTTAATACCCTCTACAAGGCTACAATAGGTTTTTAATACATAAAATATATAATTCAAAGATTATAATAACCTACAACTCCACAACTCTAAAGAGGTTATAAAGAGGTTATAATATATTTGATATTTTTTAACTGCTTTACAGTCACTGTTTAAAATACATGTAAATATTTCTCAATATTCCCAATACTCGTATGTATCGAGGTAGGCTAAGCCAAATACTATAAATATATCACTTCATTTTTATACATAACTTTGAGGCAGCAGAATAATGTAGAGCAGAATCCAAATTTTTTATTTTTTCTAAAAATATTTTAGTTTTTTTATTTTGTAAAATTCAAAATTACTTTTACTTATTCAAAATTTATTTGTACTGATTGACTCTGATTGAATTGGTCGCAGAATGAAATATATTGGATTGAGTGACGGAAGACAGAGATGGGTCGCCTTGGATCGGATTTCTTGAAGCTCAAGAAGTAAACAGAAACGAGACTATTCTCTCATTCTCCAATAGACTGACTTCCGGCATATTGGATACTTTGTTGAAGGCGTTCAAGGTATCAATGCTGCTGGAAAATCTAATCTAAATGCGGTGTCTCTTCTTTAGAAGTGTTGTCTGTTAACGTTGCTTAGTTAATGGATTGAAGACTTTGAAGAGATTGTCTTCCTCATCCTCATCCTATACTTTTCGGTATATATTCATGGGCTTGGGCAGCAGACGCTGACTCAAATCCCCCAGAGGCTTTTCGATGGATCGGAAAACGGCTAGCCATCTCTGCGCAATCAGGGTCGTATTCTATTCATGGATTCTCTGTGACATTCATAATATGTGGTTGTCCCTGGCTTCGGATCCTGCTCGTGCTCCTCATACTTTGGTATTCATATTTCCTAATCAATTTCTATCTCCACTTTGTAATGCTGCTGCTTGTGGCCGCTAACGGCAAAGAATTATGGCAAGAGTCGGTTCAGATTGCCTGCTCCAATCGACAAATACATATCGATAAATATTTCAAATAAACTAGAAGAACGTTCATTCCTGAAGAAAGTTGCGAAAACTTATTTATTATTTATCTTAGCTTAACGCTGAAAGAAAGCGAACGAAAAGAGAGTATTGACAGGAGCAACCCCATTTTCAAATTTAGTATATAAAATTCTATATTCATATAATAAGATATCCATCTCAAAGCTAGATATAAGTAAAGATAGCATAGACGTCATTCAATGTTAATTTTTAATTGTTTTCAGGAAAACAAGGACTACGGAGCCTGCCGTACACCTCTGGGAGATTCCGGTCGCTGTCGTCACATAATCTACTGTCGCATGCCGGAGCTGAAGAATGACGTGTGGCGTTTGGTCTCCCAGTTGTGCATCATTGAGAAAACGTGAGGCCTTCTACTACGGCTACAACTAACTAAATTCACTGCGAAACTAAGTTGATTTTATAGTTCCATAGGCATTTGCTGCACGGAACAGTCGACAAATTCTCGCTTTAGTCCTCAGATTGTTAGTAACACGGATGCGGATGCACCACGTATTGTCAATCGTCCGGAGCAAAGAGGGTGCGGCATAACAACACGTCAATTTCCTAGAATAACTGGTGGAAGACCGGCTGAATCCGATGAATGGCCCTGGATGGCGGCATTGCTGCGGGAGGGCTTACCCTATGTCTGGTGCGGTGGTGTCCTTATTACAGATCGTCATGTGCTGACGGCGGCTCATTGTCTGCACAAACGCACCAAGGAGGAGATATTTGTGCGCCTCGGAGAATACAATACTCATGTAAATTTACCATATATAAGAATATTTAGGTAACAAATCCAATAATTAATATCCCGATTAACCCAAATCCAGCAATTGAATGAGACGCGTGCTCGCGACTTTCGCATTAGTACCATGGTTCTCCACATCGATTATGATCCGTTGACATATGAAAATGACATTGGACTCATACGCATTGAGCGACCAACTGTCTTTAACAGCTATATATGGCCGGTATGCATGCCGCCGCTGAATGAGAACTGGACGGGACGTAATGCCATTGTCATGGGTTGGGGCACCCAAACGTTCAGTGGTCCACATTCAAAAATACTCATGGAGGTAAGGAATGGAATGGAATGCAACGACAAGACGAGTAGTTTTTAATTTACAATAAATATTGAAAATTTTGTAGGCAAATTTGCCTGTGTGGAAACAAACAGATTGCCAGTCTGCCATGGTGGAGCATATACCGGATACGGTTATCTGCGCTGGAATGCCCGAAGGCGGGCAGGATAGTTGTCAGGGTGATAGCGGTGGTCCTCTGGTGGTGCAGTTGCCCAATCAGCGTTGGGTCACCATTGGCATCGTTTCATGGGGCGTGCGCTGTGGCGAACCGGCGCGTCCAGGCATCTACACGCGAGTTGATCGTTATCTGGACTGGATTATATCTAATGCAGACATATAATATAAGATACAAATATAAATATCTTCATTTACAAGCAATTTACTTGGCATTAGCTACAACAAATGCTAAATGATTTGCTCTAAATATATCTATACATATTTATATGTACTTATTAACTTGTTAACAGTATATGTGAACTCATTTAGTGTCCCCAATGCTTAGCCTTAACTTAATGGCTAAGACAATGTGCCGCTTGAACAGCTGCGCTGGGTACCTTTTCATGCGGAGCTGCTGCAGTGCTAGTGCTATTGCTGGTGCTGGTGCTAGTGCTACTGCCAGTGGATCCGCAAAGGCAATCTTAAACATCATCGTAGTCATCAAGCCATCTGTAATAATCCTGGGTAGCTACTCAAAGTCCTTCTTATTGTCAGTGGTCAAAATGAGACAGGTAACGCCTCTACGACGAACCTATAATAAAATATGATGAGATGTATTGCTATATATAGCTGATTAGGCTAAGACTTACGGCAATGGCCTTCTCTTGTTTGCCTAGGAATTGAATCATTGTGGGTTTGTCAGCATTCACTGGCAATTCGTCACTCTCCTTGTTGACCAAACGGAAGGCCACCTTGCGATCTGTTTCACCATGTTACGTATGCCAGTTCATCTGCTTATCCGTTAGGCCACAGTCCTTCATGGCCTTTTGTTCAGGATCCTTTAGAGCTTACAGCTATAAACTCTTGACTAATTTATCGGTGGATTTGTCAAGGCACAGATGACAAGAACTAATGACAGTTCTAAAATTCTTTTTTTCCTATTTTTATTTAAAGAATCTTTAAAGAATGGTCACAATTAGCTATTAATAAATTTATTAACATTAATTGATAAAAACTGGCAGAATAGAGAAATATTGGGGGCTTTACTGATGGAAGAGAAGTGTTGTATCTATGCCCGTTTTGCCATAATTCTTGAATCGCCGATCGGCGATCCAAGAACTAAAGCACTACGAGAACACTCTGGCTTCCAGCATATGGGATATTTGTAGTGAAGTGTCATTGCTGCTGGATAATATAAATTAAATTTGTTGGCATCTATCCATCTATCCAGAAGTGTTGCGTCTGTTGTGTTAAACGGGTTGAAGAAGTTGATGAGCTTTCATCCTTATCCTCATCCTGGCTCAATGTGGTTGCAAAAGTTCGACTCGCTGGTCCAACTTGTGGGGGATGAGTGCGTGTTTTAACTGGGACGTTCAGCTGATACTTCGGGCTAATAGGAATGCACACTATAGGCGTCACAGGCATATTTGGGGTCGTCACTGGCACCGGGTCCTGTTCGGGATCTACATCTTCGGACAGTCATGAGTTCTGATCCACTTCCAGCTCAATTTCGTGATGCTGCTGCTAAACACAATTGGAAGGAAAGAATTATTGCTGGAGTCGAGTTCAGAGGAGCTGCTCCAATACATTACCATATTGTGCTTAACGATATCGACAAATATGTGTAAATATTTAAAAAAATGTGTGGAGAACGTTCATTCCAGAAGAAAGTTTCAAAATGTTATGGGGCTTAGCTTAACGAAAGCGAAATCAAAAAGTTTTGACAAGAGAATCACAGGCATCTATATCATTTTGAACAACTATATCAGATAGATTGGGATGAAAGAATAATGGCTAGAGTCGGTTCAGATTGCCTGCTCCAATCGATAAATACATATCGATAAATATTTATAAATATTTCAAATAAACTAGAAGAACGTTTATTCCTGAAGAAAGTTGCAAAATCTTATTTATCTTAGCTTAACGCTAAAAGAAAGCGAACGGAAAGAGAGTGTTGACAAGAGCAACACCATTTTCAAATTTAGTATATGAAATTCTATATAATAGGAAATAATAATTATTATACGGGAGGTCGATGGGTTTTGGGATATCCATCTCAAAGCTAGATATAAGTAAAGATAGCATAGACGTCATTCAATGTTAATTTTTAATTGTTTTTAGGAAAACAAGGACTACGGAGCCTGCCGTACACCTCTGGGAGATTCCGGTCGCTGTCGTCACATAATCTACTGTCGCATGCCGGAGCTGAAGAATGACGTGTGGCGTTTGGTCTCCCAGTTGTGCATCATTGAGAAAACGTGAGGCCTTCTACTACGGCTACAACTAACTAAATTCACTGCGAAACTAAGTTGATTTTATAGTTCCATAGGCATTTGCTGCACGGAACAGTCGACAAATTCTCGCTTTAGTCCTCAGATTGTTAATAACACGGATGCGGATGCACCACGTATTGTCAATCGTCCGGAACAAAGAGGCTGCGGCATAACAACACGTCAATTTCCTAGAATAACTGGTGGAAGACCGGCTGAATCCGATGAATGGCCCTGGATGGAGGCATTGTAAAGAAAGCATATGATTTGGCAGTTAAAAAATGCGGCTTGAATTAAGTGACTTAAAGTTCGAGTGGAAAAAGGCTGTTCAAAATAGAGTTTAGTGTAAAAGTGAGAGAAAAAGAACTCGGACGGAAGAGTTGAGTTCAATATTTGGTTCAAGATTCCTTGGATGTTCCTAATAACTGCGAAATATTGAAGAATATATTCATCTAATCTAATATAAAAGAAAATAGAAAATATAATTTAAAAAAAAGACATGTGTGTTATGTTTCGAGTTAGGGATTTATGCTGTTATTATTGTTGTTCTTTTTCTGTTTTCGTTTGAAAGATACAAAGATGATTTCGGGCTCTAGATTGGCCCTGGAGCTTTCCATCCCTCTCTTATCCCAGTTAGGCATTCTTTTAGACAATCGGAGTCGGATACAATAGATCGTAAACCCTCTCCTTGATCCAAGTCCTATTATAGGGCGTATAAGTCAGGGTGGTCTCTTCAAGAACCAAGCAACCGATATCGAATATTAAGTCCAGAAAATCAAACAGCAGACACACATCATAGATTATCGGCGGTAGATGGAATTGCCTCAAATGCTCCTCATACATCATGCATACTGCCAGCATGCAGTCATCGACGCTATTGTAGGTGCTATAAGTGCGCGTCTCCAGGCGTTCATCCGGCTGTATCAGTAATATAGTAATCGGCATATCTTCAATCTCTTTCAGTCTTCACAGGGGGGGTGGCAGCAAAGATTCCTTCCGCCAGAAGTAATTTGATTTATTAAGAAGAAAGTATTTAGATTTATTTAGAAGAAAGTATTTAGATTTATTCCGCCAGAAATATCTTAATTTTTTCCGACCGAGCGAAATGGTTTTCAATTTCTACAAAGCAGCTTGACAATAGGATTTAGCTTTAATTGTTAATACAAAAAGTGTTTTTGACACATTTTTCACAGCTTGCTGGCTGCCTTTGAAAAAAAAGCGAATAGTTTTTCATAGTAATTTTATAAACAACCCTTTCCAATCTAAAAAATGTTCTTGATTTTAGAGCCATTCAGTGCTCAGGGGCGAGGCACGAAAGAGGACACAAAGGCAAAGCTACTGCTTTAATCAGTAGTTCCGAACGAGAAGCGGAAGGAGAAATGTGTACTATCTCTATGAAAGCGAAAAGAGCGAAGGGCAATGAAGGGAAGAACCATCTTCAATATCTTTAGGAGAAACTGCAAGAGGTACACCACCTTTAATATAGCTTCTAGAGAAGCACAAGGTGTACCATCACTCGCAGAGCTTCAGGAAGAGGTGGAAGAGATAATAAATCTTCTGGACTCATTCCCATTTAGTTGATCGTTATCTGGACTGGATTATATCTAATGCAGACATATAATACAATATATAATAAGACACAAATATAAAAGTCTTCATTTACACGCAATTTACTTGGCATTAGCTACAACAAATGCTTTGCTCTAAATATATCTATATATATATATGTACTTATAAACTTGTTAACAGTATATGTGAACTCGTTTAGAGTCCCCAAGGCCCAACCCAGTGCTTAGCCTAAACTTAGTGGCTAAGACTATGTGCCGCTTGAACTAGCAGTCGCTGTGGCTGCGCTGGGTATCTTTTCGCGCGGCGCTGCTGCAGTGGTAGTGCTAGTGTTCTCGCTCTTTACGGTGCTAATATTTGGATCCGCAAACGCAATCTTATAGACATCATCGTAGTCACTGGCAAAGTGAACGTCCAAGCCATCTGTAATAAAGCTGGGTAGCTCCTCAAAGTCCTTCTTATTGTCAGTGGGCAAAATGAGACAGGTAACGCCGCTACGACGAGCCTATAAAAAAATGTGATGAAATGTATTACTAAATATGGCCTATTATGCTAAGACTTACGGCAATGGCCTTCTCCTTGATGCCGCCTACAGTCAAAACCTTGCCCTTAAGCGAGACCTCACCGGTCATGGCTACATCTGGACGAACGGGTTTGCCTGTGGCTAGTGAAACTAATGCTGTGATTATAGTAACACCAGCACTGGGTCCATCCTTGGGTGTAGCACCTTCAGGCACGTGCAAGTGAATGTGTCTAGAAGGAAAATAAAATTACTTGGTAGAGTTAATAAGTTATGACTAAAGGTATATCCAAAGTGCGCTTACTCTTGCTCCAGAAACTTATTTTTTGGGTCGTGCGTGTACAAAAAGTTTCGCGCTACAGTTAGTGCAATTTGTGCAGATTCCTTCATCACATCGCCTAGATTACCAGTCAAATGTAATGTGCCCGCGTTGGTTTCGGGTTTCTCGGCACGTATGTGACGCCTAGATGTTTCGATGTACAATGAGGAACCGCCCATGGCTGTCCAGGCTAGGCCCATGACAACACCAGCAGGCGTTGTGTTGTACATGCGATCGGAACTAAAGACTTGTTTGCCTAGGAACGTTGTGAGATTGTCAGCATTCACTGGGAATTCATCACCCTCCTTCTTGACCAAACGGAAGGCAACCTTGCGAATAACCTTTTCGATTTGTTTCTGCAAGTTACGTACGCCAGACTCGCGGCAATAGCTGCGTATGAGCGTGTTTAAGGCATCCTCGGTTATGTTGATCTGCTTATCCGTTAGGCCACAGTCGTTCATGGCCTGCGGTATCAAATACTGTCGTGCAATTGCTACCTTCTCCTCGGCCACGTAGCCGGACATTTCAATAAGTTCCATGCGATCACGCAGAGGTTCAGGTATAGTATCTATCACATTCGCTGTGCAAATGAATAGCACGCGCGACAGATCAACGGGTACATCCAAATAATGATCAAGGAAATTGGCATTTTGTTCGGGATCCAGCAGTTCCAACAGTGCAGAGCTGGGATCTCCTTGATAACCTCTGTTTTGGAATGATTATTATTAACAACTTGCTAAAATTTAGGTATATCTATTATAGGTTACGTACTTGCCAATTTTGTCTACCTCATCGATGAGCACCAGTGGATTCTCTGTTTTGGTTTTTTTAAGGCACTGTATAAGTTTACCAGGCATTGCGCCTACGTAAGTACGCCGATGACCTTTAATCTCAGCGACATCCGTCATGCCGCCAACACTGAATCGGAAATATTCGCGGTTTAGAGCGCGTGCTATGGACTTTGCTATGCTTGTCTTTCCGACTCCGGGAGGACCATGGAAGCACAATATTTTGCCCTGTGTTGTACCCTTTAGAGAGCTTACAGCAATAAACTCTAGGATTCGCTTCTTTATGTCTTCCATGCCATAATGATCGTTGTTTAGAATTTCGGTGGCTTTGTCAATACACAGATTCTCGGGGCTGATGACACCCCAGGGCAGTGAAGTGAGCCAATCTAAATAGTTACGAGTAACGCTAAAATACAAATACTTAGAAAGTTAACATACTACTAATTTATAGAAGTGCAACTCACTTAAATTCTGAGCTGTGGCTTTCCAAGAAGTTCAACTTGGTCAACTCTTCGTCAATGACAGTCTTGATACTCTCTGGTACAGTTTTATCTTTGAGCTTCTCACGATATTTTTCACCAATAGCATCCTTGTCGTCCTTCTCAATTCCCAGCTCTTTTTTAATGACCTTCAGCTGCTCCTGGAGTATGTACTTGCGGTGCTGCTGCTTAACCTTTTCTTCAACTTCCCGTCCAATCTTCTGCTGCAGTCGCGACAATTCCAATTCCTTTTTCAGCAGCGCCAGTGCGAGCAGCAATCTCTGAGGTATCTGTAGCAAGCCAGTTATTTGTTTAGTTTGTTTATCAGAAATTTGTCTTGAGATTGTACTTACATCTGTTTCCTCCAGAATCTTCTGCAGCTCACCTGGTTCGCCTGCAGACAGAGAAGCGCCCAAATCACACAAATAGATGGGATTATCGACCACTCGCTGATTCTGATGCAGCATTTGCTGTAAACTTTCCCTGGAATTATAGAAAACAACGTTCCTATTAAGTAATGTGCATCAGTAGCACATTGATCTCTTAGCATAAAAATATACCAGTATATCTGGCGCCGGTATTCGAAACCTTTGGCATAATTTATACTAATTAACAAAGAATATGTTCAGAAATTTGTAGTACACAAAAAGTGCTACTTCATTGCATTACTTTATATATATAGAAGCATATTTTCTAGTATATCATTTGTCTAGATTATCTATTTGTTGTCGAATTTTTTGCAAGCAACGATGACTTGCAAAACTAATCTTTAAATAGAAGGAATGATCTACGTCCAAATATATACCCTACCAAATTATCTCGACTTAGATGCCTTTTTAAAGTCGGCGCAAACTGTCAGTAATTCTAGCTTTTAACAAAGATTAATATTGGCAGGCAACCGTGGTGTCAGTTGAAATTGTATCTATTTCTGTAGCTCGTAGTTGTAGGGTATAAAGCAACCAGAGCCGTTAGCAGTCGATTTAGAAATGTGGTCGTCCGTATTCGCTTACCAGAAGATATGAGCTTACCTATATAAAGGATTCATGGTGATAATGTCGCGCAATGTTTTGATAATCTCCTGGGTTAGAGCCTTCACCTCCTCGGTTTGTTTATATGCCGGCTGTTTGACATTTTCAACCTCCACAACGAGTACAGGGGGTGTAGATGGAGCTGTCGATGATTCTGTGGCCGCATCAGCAGCACCATCAGAACTTCCAGCTGTTCCAGTTCCGTCAGCTCCCTTCATGCTGGGCGATGACGGGCGCCTTGCATTTCCAGTTGGCTCTACACGACCACTGGGCAACGGTGCCTCTACGGTCTGCTTCTGTACAAGCTCCTGAGCGCTGGCCACCTCGTTAACCTTTTGAGTTTGTCGCCTTGGCGTACGTCCACGCGCTTTGCGTACGCTGCGACTGGTCATTTTGGCTGTATCTGCAGCCGCAGTCGTTTGATCTTCAGCTGGGATGCGTAATTTTATATTAAATAGTGGATAATGCAAAGTTGTCATTTTCACTGGGAGTTAAGAGACGACGCAATTGTCACAATATTTGCAGGGCAGTGTTAATGTTTAGTCGCTTACCTGGCTTTGCAGGCTCCTGCACATCCTCCACCACTTGGCCAGTTATTCGGATGCGTCTATGAGCCACAACAACCATGCGCAATTTATCGCCCAGATCCTGCAGTTCCTGTATTTGGGCAAAGGTGCCCACACTATAAACATCATCCAGCTTGTGTATAATCTCCTCTTCACCATCGGTTTTCTTGAGGAATACGCCAACATACGGCTGATTTAGTTTTACTTTTCGTCGCAGCAGATCCATTATAATCGGATTGGAAACCTACAGATTTAAAAGTGAAAAAGTTCAATGAGTAATGAACATAAATACATAATGTGTTTTTAATTAAAAAACCGACCTCAACGATCTTCATGAAGCGTGGAAAGAGAGGATTCCGTCGCATCGCAAGCATAGGCACATGCGGCCACACATCTGGAACGGCAACAGTTGCCGGCAGCTGTTGAGTGTCGCGATGATCCGCTAAGAGTTCCGGTTCCGCTTCAGTCATAATGTCATCCTCGGCATCGTTACGCTTCCGGCTAAAGTAACGTTGAGTCTGTAGCATAGACGCTGCTCCCTTGTACCGCAGCAGCCGCACCTCATTGAAATATTCAAGCATGGAATTTTGTGTTTGGCGATTGCGTGTGCACGCTGCCAGTGTGGACAGGCCCCGCACCAGTGATCGGGCTCGTATCGCACGTGTTAGCATTTTTTTAAGCTATTATTTCAGCACGCAAACGTATATCAATTAAATCAAAAACAAGTGCCGCAGCAAGAATCGAAAGTGTAAGTGTAAAGTGATTATGTGATAGCAGTGCTGATGAAATGACAGCGCCGCGCGACACAATCGTTGCAAAACTATCGATAGATATTTACATAATTAAAATCGAAACTTCTAGCTACATGGAGACCTAATTTTTTAAATGCCAAATAAGAACCATGCATATATATAAAAATACCTATGAATGAATTAAAATATCAGTAAATTGTGCAGTTTTAATTTAATTGGACAAAAGGCACTTCCTGGGATACCCTCCTTATTTCCATTGCTTTCGATGCTGTTGGAAATTAACGTATCGATATATATTTCAAACTAATGGTTTTTTTTTGTATATATAGTCTATCTAAGTTAAAAAGTTAAAAAAAAGATATAAACAATAAGTTAAAGATTTGATTTAAATGACAGAACCCAAATATAACTTCATGGATATCATTTTTGAAATATTTAGAAAACTTATTGTCAGTCTCACATTTTTTCATGTAAATTATAAAGATAAATTTAAACAACTAAATTTTATTTAATTGATTGTTCATTATTCTTTATTAATACTATTTCTCAACTCTATCCGGTATATTGAAAACAAGAGTTACTTTCCGTCTGAAGCTCGAAATATCGATAATTTTCCTATTGTCATCGATATTAAGCCAGCTCTAAGCTATCGACCTGTCGCTAACGTCACATCCATACACATACATAACGAAAGTAAATAGATAAATTAATTTCGAGTTTGTGCGTGTTTTATAGGCAGTAGGCAATATGGCATCGCGTTTCGATCAGCAAAAGACCAAGCATCAGCTCTTCCACGTATCAATCAGTCTGGCAACCATACTGATATGCATGACATACATGCAGTACCGCCGCAATTGGGCGCACCTGGGCAGCTTCTGGGACTCACTGATTGTGCCAATTGTCTTTATAGGCGAACTGCTGAAAGTGGTTTTGGCCCGGTTTTTCGGTCGAATTGAGGATGGCGTGCTAACGGTTAAGCAACGTCAGAAAAAAGCGGCATACTTCACGCCACGTGAATTATTTGGTGGCCTCACACTGCAATTCCTGTGCACGTTACTCTATGCCTTTATATGCATTATTCTGGGTGCACCAGTGTTGGCCAACTATGAGCAGACATTTGTGTTATCTCTACTGATGACGCTACTAACAGTTTCACCCACAGTGTTCCTACTGGGTGGCGGAGGCGCCTTGCAGGTGTGTTTCTGTGAAAAGCCCGATTTTGTGACCAAGTGTGAGGACACCGCTCTGCATCTGTTTAAGTACAATGCTCTGGGTGGCATCCTAGGCGCCTGGGCAGGAAGTGTGGTGGCTCCCCTGGATTGGGGACGTGACTGGCAGGTTTATCCCATACCAAATGTGATTGGTGCTCTACTGGGCAGCGCAATGGGTAACATTTATGCCTGCACGCACGTTTTATATATCTGTGGACGTGTTTACATGAGCAAGAAACGCTCTTAAGAACAATAAAAATATTATTCTAAAACCAATATATCCTGCCACCAAGAAATTTACGTTGCGCTGCCATCACAACCGCATCCGCATCCCCATCTCCCATCAAGGAAGAAAAAAAAAACGCATCGTCGTCGTCGTGGTCTTCGTCTAGTCAACAGCTTAAGATTTACATATACCAAAAAGCAATTAACAATACTTTAATGTTACAAGTTTAAGCAATTTATTAGCATGTACAATTAATTCATTTTTAAATCAATCAACTAATAAACTAACAATTAACACAAATCTACATTTTTTGTAAATCCCTAATACCCTTTCACATTGTTTATAGGCTAGCTTTATAATATAATGTTCTGATTTTTAACAAGTCTTGTCCGACTATTGATATCCAAAATATCAAACATCGAACGCCTATATATAAACGCCTTATATATAGTAAGTCAATATGAAGCATTTAAAATCGTGCAATTACCGAGTTCGGATTTCATACAAAAAAATAATTTTTAATTAATCCTTCCTCTAAAATAAATTTATCCGATCTACCCTGTAAGAATCCAACCTAAGTTTCATCCACTTAGCTTAAAAACTGATACGATTAGAAAGACAGACAGACATGGCAATATCAGCTCCTTTCCTCGTATTGATAAAGAATATATATATAAATATGTATTTTTTTTGGAGGCGCTTCGCTTAATGCTTTATACATTTCTGGAAAAAACCATAATACCCTGTAAGACTAAGAAATTTGTATTTTATATACAGTATTGAGATGTTCTTACAGATTAATCTCTAAGCCTATAGCATCAGCCTAACCCACCCTTCTCCATCTTTAATTCAGTACATGAAACTATAATTTGATTTCTTTTTTAATATATTTAAGTAATAGATTAACAGTCAGTTTATTAACTATATATGTAGATTTGTGTAATCACAAGCAAAAGACAATTATTGGAACGCTCAGAAGATAGCCCATAAATAATAATACAAAAATAAAGAGAACAAAAAGAGAATAAATGTAAATAATTTTAGGCTCTGGCAGACAGGACAAAGCTGTCATCCTCTAATAGACAGCGCTGAGCCACATAGTGTTCATTAGGCTCCCAAAAATCAGCCACATCATCATCTGCCAGTGGGTCGCTGGAAGATTCATTGCTCGCATCTTCGGGTAGCTGAAATTCATGTTTGCTTTGTGCCTCATCTGTGGAAAGGCGGCGCTTGAACAAAGCGTCCCCAGCGCCTGGACAGCTGCCTGTCTCAAAGAGGTTGTACAGTTTTATAAAATGCAAGCCGCTAGCCATACGCTGCACTTCATCCTTCCTCACCAGAGCGCTCCAACTGAGCGCAATGGTGGCATGTGGCACATAGCTAGCAATGCTGGCATTGAACTCCTCCGTGCTTATATTGGTATTGAAGAACACAGTTTCTTCATTGGTCAGAAAGCTGTGTGGCTCATGTAGTTGCGGTGCATGCTGATCCTGCTGTTGCGCGGGCATAATCTCTAAGCGTGAAAGACGTGTTTGCAGCAATGATTTAAGTGTGGGTATGTCATGGAATTTTTCCTCATCTTTAGCCTTGAGGCGGCACTGAAAACTGCAGCATTTGGAAGACTTAAGGCATTGGGCGCCAACTTGACCAGCACTCACTTCCATGTTGTTCATGACTGCATAAAGAACGAGATTTACTATATTGTAGAGAATCACTGTTATTTACTAAGTGGACTTACTGTATAGATTTCGTGGCTTCAGAGAATACTCCTTGGAATATAAGGACAGAGTATTAATATACACTTCTGTTGGTTGTGCCGTATGTACATTTCGTAAGCTAACATCCAGGCCGAGCTCACGATTCACCGCATTGCTGACTACACAGGTTGCGTCAGCCTGAAGGCAGCTCTGAACCTGCACCTGCCAAATGTGACGGACCAGGCGATATTTAATATGTGTATTCACAGCTGCGGGCAACGCATAGTAAAAGAGCAGCCGCAGCGTAAAGGGGCCAGCAGTGTGAGGTGCCTGCAGCCACATGGATATGGTGTGCCCTTGCTGAGCGTCCAGGGCAACCTGTCCAGGACGCTGTAGTAGGCGAAAGACGCGCTGACGTCTTATTTCCTTATCTTTGACCAGTTTATCATTTGAGAGATCTCGCAATGCTACAAAGGAATTATAAAAAATATAATAAATAAATATATAAATAAATGATATTTTTACAAATAAAATACTATAAGATTTAAGCAATTTAAAAATAAAAATGATATACTTACAGCTCAATAAAGTTAGTGGCATTTCAGTATACTGCTGATCGAGCAGCGTCACACAGCGTGGATTATCGCAGCCTAGGTAGATTTCATCAATGGGCAAAATACCCAAATTACGCAGGGTTATGGTAACGGGCACAATTTCGCCGGCAAGGAGCTCGTTGGGTACATGACTGAAGCTAACGTTCAGAGCGGGCACTTGGGGCACTAGTTTAATGCTCAGCCTGTTATCCAACAATGTCTGGGAGGATTGTTTGGCTGCAGAGGGTTTAATACGTTGAGTTTCAAATTGCAAGAGTCCCAATAAGCTGGCTGTTGGCTCTGCCTTGGCTGCCACGCGACAAATCACGCCTAGAATGGATAGACGACCAGTAAGCTTAGGTGTTAGCTTAAAATAGAACACATGCTCTGCTTGTTCTGCTAGTTCGAAGCTGGCCAGACAGCTAGTTTTAATGGCTGCACCCACAGCCGCTTTGCTTGCGCTATCCGACGGCTGCTCGAAGATGCACAGATTTGAGAGCACCTCTTCATTATCCAAGGTTAGTCGCCAGAGCAGATCAATATCCGATAAAGTAATGGCGCACCGAACACTGTTTGACAGTGTAACTGCCAGCTCGATGGGCTCGCCCTGCACAGCCAGTGGCACCTCTGTAGCCGGCTGCTGCTTGGTGTACAAATACCGGGAAGGCTTAAACACAAATGGTTTATTGGAGGCGGCTGTGATGACCAGCATTTCCTCAATTTTGTGCCAAATAGACTCATCCGCGCTCAAATTGGAATTAATGTCTATGTTACTGGCAGGCACTTGTGGTGGCTGAGCACTGGGCGGTTGCACTAACGTTAGCACACGCACCGAAGACTGCACCACTTGGGGCAAGGCGTGTGGCAGTAGACCCAGCTCAGGACTACGCTTCAGAAGCTCCTGCGAGATAATTAATTTGAATAAAACTGCTTTACAGGAATATAACAAGCAATAGCCTTACATTCTGAGTAAGTATGTACTCCTTGAGAAAGCTGCTTTGCTGATGAGCGCTTTGTAGGCTACCGGGACGCAACAAATGGGCAAACGAACGACTGGCCTCCTCCAGTTGCTTCAACATGTATGCCTGCTTGGCCACTGTGTACTGAATATGATCCTCGGCGAGGCTCCACTCTCGCTGCTGAAACACTTGATAGGCCTGTCGATAGCAGCGATACGCGTGTTTACGTTGTCCTGCCCGAGAATACCGATTCCCGGCGAGCACAATGTGAAATGCGTACTTGCGATGCATGGGCGGTTGGGTGACCAGAAAGCAATATGCTGCCTGCTCCAGCAGCAAAGCTGATCGCAGATCCGACTCCTCACTGGTCATCCTTATCAGCTGCTTGGCCACTTCGCTGTACAGACGCGCTGTCTTCAGGCACTCCATGCTTAACAGTGTGGCGCGTGTGGCAAATTGCTGAAGTCTGTCGCGAATTAATATTTAATAAAATATCATCAGAATAGAGTTAGTTATACCCTACACAAGGATCTACATTTCACTTACTTGCATACAGTCAAATAACACGTAATGGCATCTTCCATATAGTCATAGGTCTTTCGATGCGCTGTGCCCAGCATAAAGGCAGAAAGTGCGGCCATTTCCAGGGCTCCAGCATAATATTGCCAGGCAGAGTCTGCATTGAAGTCCCGTTTGGCCTGGTGGTACGACTGAAAAGCTAGATTATAGTGTCCAAACATAAAGTATAAGTCGCCCAGTTTGCGAGTTTGAAGTTCCGCGGATTCGTTCGTATAACTATGAATTAGGCAAAGAAGATATGATTAGAAATGGAATACTTTATCTAGTAATTATATTCTTTTAATGCCATAAAGAACTTACATAACAGCATTTTGATTGTTGGCACCAGCGCCGGGTTTGCTGGTGACGAACCAACGCTTTGTGGCACTTAGCAGGGATTTGCTGACACCCTTTTTATTGGTTACACCCTCGCTGAGCGTGGAGACTAAATGCTCAATGTAGGGTATTAAAGCTCGGACTGCATAATCCTGCACAAAGTGACGTAAATTGTCCACATCCCGTGCAGCCAAGCAGCTGCCATGAGGTGCATCCGCATCCAGTTCATTGGCCCAGACATTTGGATTGATGGTCTGCGAAGCTATACTTTCAGTGCTTATGCTGAATTTGGAGTTGATAGCTTCTGTGGCACTCTCCTGCATGGGACTCAGCGGATGCAGCATGGTAAGATCATTCTCTTGTGCAGCGGCACCCTCCAGTAGTTGTGACATTTGCATCGCTGGCATGCTTATCACAGATACCGCTTCTTGAGGAGATTTAGGTGCACTGAGCTCACTGGAAGCCATATTATCAGGCTTGGGCTGTCGCTTTATATAGGTTGCCCAATAGTCCGGTATGTCGCTGGGAGTATTAGCCTCCAGTGAGTTGATTGATACCAGGAAACATTTATTATCGCCAAATGTGGACTTAAGCAGCTCAAAGCCCTGCTGTGCTTTGGACAGATCGCCCTGGCTAGCCTCATGTAACACCACGTAGCTATTCAGCACTTCTGTGGGCTGAAACCACTTCGGTAGCTTTTGTGGTGTTATGCTCTGCATTTGTTGCACCCGCTGGGTTAACTTCTGGGCTGTTTCAACAATCTGCGGATCAGCGCTGGACAACACTAACAGGCAGCTTAATAAATGACGCGTAAATTCATGCTCCGCCGGAAACTGCACTGTCAGAAAAGTCTCACGCCATTGCTCAAACCAAGGTTCCCCCGTGGGCACCTCTAGATCAATATTAGCTGTAAAAATTTAAGTATACTTTTAATACTCGTAAAAGCCAACTTCCCTAGCTATGAAAATACTTACCAATTGTAGCCAACTTGGTCTTGTCATTCTGTGCATTAGACACTGATTCATTCAACATTTTCCGTGCCAAAACTGTTTGCGGGGGACGCCAATCTACGTCGCAAAAATTGAGACGCAGCCCGCGAACGGATACATCTCTAAAATGTGCTGTAAATTAGGCAAATAAGAAGTCAATAGGTTAAGAGTTAGGAGGCAGAGAGTTCACTGTTTCTATGCAGATCAGATAAGCCTCAAAAAGGTATCTGCTCTCTTTTATACGGCCCAGGAGGAATAAAGGAGGTTTCACAGAACTTATTATATGCATATAATTAAACCTTCCAGCCTATAGTATCATTTACCCAACTCTAGACCTGGCTTACCACATTGTTTGATGCCTAGGATTACGCTTGGGGATTCCCTTGATTTACAGGCAGGAGCCTGAAAGAAAATCTATTAACTAACTGCAGGATGTGATATTAATTGCTATACCTAATCCATCGCATGCCTTAACATTGATTAATCGATTCATTGATATAAAAGAAAATTTATATAGGGGATTCCCCTATACTCATATCCTTTACTATTGCCAGCTCAAACAACTTAACAGCATCTAATATAGAAATCTACTGTCTCCAGGAATTATTCTATGGAATTCCTCTAAACTCATGACCCTACCTCTTATCCCATAAAATTAGTGACTTACCATCATTGGGCAGCTTGGCAAACGGCTGCAGGAGCTCCACGAAGGATAAGTTGTTCCGATGGCAAATATCATCAGCTAAGTTGCTGCTTAGTACGCCTATTAGAGGCGAAAATATGTTCTTAATTATATCACGTGCATTGTAGTTTTGACCCGTCAGATGTATCATATTTTCTATATATTTTAGTATTTAGTTTATATCGTTAAAGACACCTCCCAAATCGGCCTTGTTGTTTACAGTGTGCCCGACACTTTGTTGGAGAACAGCTGTTTTGCAAGAAACATATCGATAGCAAGCCCGCCAGCTGGTCACACTATTATAACAGTATTGCAGAATTATTTGTAATTTAAAGACAATCAATAAATCATTTAAATACAATATACACAATTCGAAATTTTCAATTAGGACTTCACTTGGAACAGTCTGTAAGTAAACTATCTATGGATTATCCCTCAATCTACGATTAAAATAAATTTAAAAACTCTACTTAGAAAGGCTCTACAGTCGAAAGTGTTCTAATAATACTGTTCCTAAAAGTTTTTATGATTTTCAAGCAAAACTCAAATTTTTGACGTATTTTCTGACATATTTTTTAGGAATATCTAGTAAATATTACCAAAAATACTATTTGTAGTGCAAAAATATCGAAAATTTTTTTTCTTGATTGTTATTATTCGAAAAGTATCACAAAATAAGAAAAATAAGTTCAAGGAATTAAGTTAGATAATAAGCGGTGCAGTGACTGTTCTTAATTTATGTAAAAAACGTACAAGCCATTTGCCAATAATTTAAATAATTGAATCGTTTTACTTCAGTTCAACATTAAAAAATAATTTGTCATTCAAATTCAAACGTCAAAGCAAAAGAATACTGACAGTGTTTTCAGCGTTGCCAGACTTTCGTAGCGTTAAATACTAAAGTCTGAACGTGTAGTGACAGCTGGAATTGGCGGGAAAGTCGGCTATCAGCTGCTGTCATTAGTTGTCTAGCGAAATTAATTGCTCAAAAAATATTCTACATGAAAATAGTAAATTTCTAAATAATATATAACTCGCAAGCGAAATTACATTCTAAATATATAAGTGCCTATTGCTGCAACTAATGAAATACATAATATATTCTGTGTTATATTGCTGTTAAATTTCCGCGAAAAAACAAAGGAGAAAACGAAGAAAAAAGAAAAAACGCGCGCCTGTCAGCGTCATCTTTTGTCCACAGAAGTCTCAGCGGGTACAGTCATCAATCGGCAAACAAAACGTAAACATGGCTAAGGTTCACATTACCAATGTTGTTGTGCTGGATAATCCGAGCAGTTTCTTCAATCCCTTTCAATTCGAACTGACGTTCGAGTGCATCGAGGAGCTGAAGGAAGATCTGGAATGGAAGATGATCTATGTTGGTTCTGCAGAGTCCGAAGAGTATGATCAAGTGCTGGACACTATTTACGTTGGACCCGTGCCCGAGGGTCGTCACATATTCGTCTTCCAGGCTGATCCACCAGATGTTAGTAAAATACCCGAACCAGATGCTGTCGGCGTTACTATTGTGCTGCTAACCTGCTCGTACCGTGGCCAAGAGTTCGTTCGGGTTGGCTACTATGTGAACAACGACTATGCCGATCAGGAGATGCGCGAAAATCCACCGCCGAAGCCCTTGTTCGACAAACTGACCCGCAATATTCTGGCTAGCAAGCCGCGTGTCACACGCTTCAAGATCAACTGGGATGATGGAATTAGCTCCGCCAATGGCAATGGCACCAATGGCCATGGCAATGGACACGAAATGATGCACGACGACGGACCCTCCACTTCATCGTCTGTGTCCGCCTCGGCTTCTGGTTCGGGCCACCATGACGCAGCCATGGATGATAACAGTCTGGCCATGCCTATGGAGAACGGTGTTAAGGCGCTAAACGAGAACTCAAATTCACTTGCCATGGAATGTTGAGTGCCTCTTAACAGCGGCAGTTTAACTGTATCCAAAAACACACACGCACACACACACACATCCACACAACACACGCACACAACACTCACACACATACAAACACAGTGGCGCAGACTTCTAAGCTCCCCCGCCCAAAAAACAATGCTCCTCGTCCCGTTAATTAAGTAATGTAATTTTAACATCATCGCAGTTAATTAAATAAATTAAAATTATCTCTAAATTTTGTATATTTAATTTATTATGATTATTTAATTTTTTTTTTTTTTCTAAAATTACATATGTATGTACAACTACCATAGAAACAATCGATTACAAAAGATACTTTTTTGTTTTGTTAAGATACGTGTTTCAATAAAACTAACTAGCTTAAAAAGGTATTAAAACTTCAGCTGATATTTTGGTAAGGCTACAGGCTATTTTCAGCTATTTTTCCCTATAATTCTATATCATTTTTTAATGTAATGCTTTCTAACAATGAGTAAAACTTAGCCATTGACTTAACATAAACATAAATGTAGCCGCCAAAGAAAGATAATTTCGTCTGATAATTTCTCTCTCTCTCTCTGACTAGTCTCTCAGTTTTTAAACTAGCTGGTTGAAAGGTAATGCAGCCTTCTTTTTGATGCACAGAACCGGTCGGATCGGACAACTATATCATATAGCTATCGGTCCAAACTTTGATGTTAGGAAGACTTTTCTGTATATTCATGAAATTTATATAAAGAATGTCAGTATCATCATGAAATGTAAGTCTGTAATTTCTAAAGATATACTCAAAACCATTAAGATCGCTTGATTGGCTATATCATATAGCGCTCTCATAGGAACAATCGGCAGAAATCGCCCAATTCTTACTAGTTTTTAACTAACTTTATAATGGAAGAATGGCAAATTTTATAGCCAAGGCGATTTTGTCAGTTTGTGAGTGCTTTGAGTTTGATTTCAAAATCCTAACAGATAAACTTAAAATAAAAAAAATTATTGTTATTACGGTGTCCCATACAAAGAATAGATACATTTCCATACCCCCCAAAAAAAAAAGCAACAAAATTTATTGGTTTTTAAAATCTTGCTGAAATGTCGAAAATTGAAAAAAGACAAAGCTCTTGCAGTTGTCCTGACAGTCCGTCGAAATGCAATCGAAAACGTTCTATCTACAGTAAAAACGCAACGACTAACAGGTGTAGTTTATAATTTAGAATTCTAATCTATCATAAAGGTCTAATCTTATCTCTAATCTCTCTTGACCAGTTGCAAGTATTTGGGTCGAGACACTTGCGATGATTTTCCTACTGCTGTGGATGATCCCTATCCACAAGGACATGCCATAAATAAAGGAAAGAAGAGTTCCGATGTTGAAGTGAATTCCGTGGGCTCTGCCATAGGACTAACATGTAAATGTCTCGAGGAGGACTTGCGAGATCAAACTTTTGCCCAAGATTTTGCCACTTATCTGAAGGCTTTTGCGCTGATCTATGTGCTGCCCGAGGATGAATGGACGGCTGAGAATATTGATAAGCTGCTGATGGATAGCGAAGAATTATTCGAAGCCAGTTCTGCAGAGGATCAAGGCGATGGACCACTGCATCAGTCCAGCATTTACAACAGTATAGAGCAGCTCGTCAAGCGCAATTTTAAGCTTAAAGACCACAGCTTTACCTTGGAACTGAAACCACCATATCTCGGCCAAGAGGACGGACCAATGAATAAGCCACTTCCACACATTATCAAAAACCTGAAGCCAGTGCTAAAAGGATTCTTTCACAAATCCCATTACTGTCTGCTGTTGTACAAGACGAGTTACCTGCTCATCTGGCGAAGGCATAAGGTCTACTTCGTGATGGATATAAAGAGTGATCGGCGCGCCAACAATTTTGTCAGCTATAGCAAAGGCGTTACCCTGCTGGTCTGTTTGAAGACCATAGATAATGTTGTCCATTTGATAAGCAATTTGAGTGGCGTCAGTCTCAAGGATAAGTTCTTTTTACGTGAACTAGCCGTGGTGCGTTTGATTACGCCTGATGGACGAATCTTTCGTCAGGATGACAATCAACCGTCCGTTGAGTACAAGGTCATAAGTAAGAACTATGCCTATCTCAAGAGTAGTTTGCATCTCTCACTGAATCCCAAAGAGACGCTGCGTAACTCCAGCAGTATTATTGTAGGCGTGGCTGCCATATTAGCATCTAAAATTGATCATCCCGCCTCTTGGAGTACTAAAATGTTTGATCGCCTTATGTGCTTTGGCGTCGAGCTATGTCGCAATTGCTGGAGCGCAAATCTCCAGAATAACTTGCCCATCGACTTGGATAAGTTTCCGACACAGCTGCGCCTAGGACAATTTGTTGTAGAGCTCAAGCTGTCACCAGAAGTCTGTAACGGAGTATGGCGAAGTGGCAGCTACTTTAAGGTGGGAAATTACTTATTTCAATTAGGAACACTTGAGAGATCCTTATTAATGTTTAACATTTATCCGTCTTTTCTGTCTTCCAAACGGATTTTCATCGGTCTTTTTTAGCAGTGCATCTAATCTAAATAATTTGTCCTTTCCAGGATACCGATTTTGAACATAAAATAGGCCAGTCCCTGAAATTCTATGGTAATGCTCTGTTCCAGATCAACAATCAGATGTATGCCTTGTGGTACAAGGATAATTTTTACTACTTGCTGGACCCCTATCGCCATACAGTGGTGTGCTCTAAAAAAAAGGAAGATGGGACTTCAGGCGCCAAATGTGCCACGGTGCGCATGTTTCGCGATTCGCTTACCATGCTCAGCGTGTTTCATCAGCTGCTCAAGGAGTCCAATCGAAATGCATCCTTTTTTATCCATGTGGTGCGCATCAAGAAAATCTTAGAGTGTCCCCAAGGATATGCCTTAAAGCCCACGCCTGATGGGGATATTGATTGCGATGTTAAGTCCCTAAATGAAACCATTACATTTCCCGATAGCCTCAAAGACTGTGAGAAGTTCCTAGGGAATATCAGTGACTACGAAACGAATCTGAACAGTGATATGGATGGAAAACTTAATTTGGAGTATTTTAAACGCCTCGATAATAAGTATACCAATTTATACAAGGATTTGGATGGGGAGGAAACTATTACACCTACTAGCGAGTCGACCGACAGCAAGCCAGAAATGCTGGAGAAGAATACCCAAACTCCAAATCGAACCGTCCAACTCACGACTAATGCACGCATAATGAAACCCAAAGCTGAGAATAATCCCGTGATGATTCGAGGGAAATCATCGAACACCAAATGTACTACGAATACTACCAAAAAATTGATGTTTACCAAACGAGTTGTGGCTGGAGCTACAGACCCAAGAACTATAATGCAGGCAAAAGAAAAAGATCAGGCTAGAACTATAAAACCAATATTTAAAGCTCCAATCAAAAGAAGAGATGAGAATGTTTGTGTTGCATCCAAAAAAACCATAATACAGGAAAAAGAAAGAGAAAGAGATCAGAATAAAAGCACAAGACCAACCGGTGCAATATCATTAGCTACAACCAAAAAAAGAGAAGGGCTTTGTGCTCCAGCTGCAAAAGGAGCGATGCTGGAAAAAGAAAAA
Organism: Drosophila repletoides; assembly: GCA_018150835.1. Taxonomy (NCBI): domain Eukaryota; kingdom Metazoa; phylum Arthropoda; class Insecta; order Diptera; family Drosophilidae; genus Drosophila; species Drosophila repletoides. The sequence continues at coordinate 1,106,698 of JAECWQ010000031.1, forward strand.
GCCCAGGCCGGAACCATAAAACCAATTGTTCCCACAGCTAAAGTTCCTATCAAGAGAAGAGACGGGGTTTGGCCCGTCAAAGGCACAGGCAATCTGTGCGCTCTACGCAAGGATGCACGCATACCAGCTGGAAGAGATGTCAGCAAGCGGGCGATAAGTAATCGTTGCAACCATAGACAAACAAATGGGCAAACTGCTGATGCTCATAATACGAACTGTCAAACCGTTGATATATCGCCGTATAAAACCGATTCTTGCACGGATCAGGTTGCTGCATCAACGTGCAAGCCCATTAAATATCCGGTCTATACCAAATATCCACATAACTTGGCCGTCATTGGCTCCGAAAGTGGCACCGTGGAGAGTTTGCAACGACTACTGGACACAGCCTTTGAAGCTACCAATCGCGTAGTCACTATAACGCCTTGGGGCAACTATGTTGTATTTAGGCAATCTGGGAATGAGGATCGTAATTCTTATATGTTTTACGTATTCGATGGTTGCACCTGCAACATTGATCGCTTCAGGCACTTGGATCTAACCCAAGGCACCGCCGGTCTTTTAGCCTTCTCCACTCAACAGGACGTGATTAGCTATTTGATTGATTCGCGGGAATCGCGAGCCTTGAAAATGATCCACACTCGACTGGATCAACCGTGTATATGCTTTGAGGAGTTTCTGGGACGTGGAGCATAAATACTATATTTGTTTTATTAATATGTAGTGCTTTTCTTTTTATACATAACTCGTGGAGTCCTAAATTCTCTGTATTTCAAGAAGACCAAGTAAATTTCAAGTAGAATTGGATGATTACTTTTTGGGTTTTTTGTTTTTATTATTATTATTATAATTATTATTATTATTATAATATTATTAATGCTAATTCGTATGAGTCGTTTAAATTTAAACTTAATATGGATTACATTTACATAATGTAGAGAAATTTTGAATGCGACGCGATGCGATGCGATGCGACGCGACGCATCTTACATTATAGCTAAACATCCAACTAGTTTGTAAATATATCGTGTATAATTATTATTCAGTGTATATAGAAATATGTATTTTAAATTTGTAATTAGTTTTTTGTTTTTGGAGCGTGATGTGCGCTTTTGAGTAGAGTATACGATAGTTTACTATAGCTAGAGCGGACAATTGTGGCAATCTTATGTTCCACAGAGTATTGGTTCCATTATTTATAGAGGGACTAAAAGCGCACATGATCCGCGTCAGAGCCGCGGTTATCAATTTTACACATTTTTCAGTATTATATTTTGTCGATTCTCTTAAATATTTGCTTTAAGGCACTGAAGCTTTGAATTTTGTGCATATCGAATAAGTAGTAAGTACAATTACCGGAATAGAATTCCCCGAATGCTTCGGAGTCATTCCAATGCGAACTACAAAATTAATGATGCGCTTCTTTCTTTAAAAAAAAAAAAGATTCTCTTTCTTAGCAAATTTCGTTATATATATAAAAAATATCCCTGACTATTTTGCGTTACACTTGTATATTTCTTTTCTCTCTTCATCCTATTTATTGCCTGAGGCCAATTCTATTCTCCTTTTTTTTTTTCGTTTTTTTTTTTGTTTTTTCTTTTATCTATTTTGTAGTTGTTGGGAGCGTGTTGCGTTAAGCTCTTAAGATTGAAAACTACTTAGAAACTAGGTAAATTAAATGTACAATTACGGCATTTTTTAAATATATTACAAAGGCAGCTTACTTAATTGAAGAAAATCATAAATTTGCAAATTAGGAAATGCATCAATGCTAAAAAAAAAAAAAAAAAAAAAAATTACACCAAAATTTACCCTAACCCTTAAATTGAACATAGATTTTGAGGTTATGGTTTGACGGTGATTAAAGCGCTCAACGCCATATATCCGCCATATAAACTAAAGGGACGCTAAGATGCACGTTGATCGCACATGAACATATATATTGGACATATATGACATACGACACAGATAATACCATACAGTTTTGGGTTTTTTTTCTTGTTTTTTTGTTTTTGTTTTGAGTATATAGAGATAGTTGTTTTCGGTTAATTCTTTTTCTTTTTTGTAGGAGTTTTCACTTAGGCTGTGCTTCACTAGGTTAAACCATATTAACGGCGCCATCAGCCTCAAATGTGGGTATGGATATAATATCGCTGCTGCGTATAGCGCCCATAGGCAACGCTGAAGCTGGCATAACGGATGCCTTTGCTTTCGGCTTGGCCTGCTGCTCGTGATCCGGCTCCTCCTCGCTGGAGTCAGTTGAATCTGGCTCGCTGGAGCTCGAGTTGTTTGTCAGTTTGTGTTGTTGCTGGGACTGTTTCAATGCCACAGGCGCATCCGTATTGCTTTCAAGTGTTGAGTGTTGACTCGAGGGTGAGTGACTGTATTCGGAGGTGTTCTCCTCATCGGATACAATAACCACATTGCGTTTGTGTATGGCAATCTTCTGGGATAGGGGCGCTTTGTAGCTGCGTCTGGGACGCATGCCTCGTCCAATTGGCAGGCGACCAATGCTAGAGGGAAAAGAGCAATATGTTATTCATATGGCAATCTTTGAGAATTAAAAGTGAGAACTAAAAGTGAAGGTTGAACCTCCAGAGCAACCATCAGAAATGGCTTTCAGTTAATTTGCCAAGCTCACCTTCGTCTGCGCAGCGCATAGTTGTAGTCGGTATCTTCGCCCTCCTCATCCGACCAGCTGTCCTCACCCAAATGTTCATGTGAGGATTCTCCATTCGCGTTGCTGGCGCTCACACTTGTTGCATTCTCCGTGAGCTGTTGCTGCCTTGCCTGTCTTCGGCTGTGGGTGCTGCTGCAGCGACTCAGAGAGGGGCTGCCTACAGCAGCATCCCGCATCTCCCGCAGCTCTGGAGCCGTCGTGGTGTGGGCACTTCCATTGTTACCATTTTCTGTAGTATTTGATTGAATGGAGAGGCGATTCTCGTTGATGAATTCGATGACTTTGCGTCCCAAACGCTCGAGATTTTCATTGTCGCTGCAACAGTCAGTGATGTCCAAGCGCTCATTGCTATTCATTACGTCGTCAATTAGCTGATCCGGGCTAGAGCAGGCATCCTGGTAAGTCAGCTCGCTGTTACTTAGCGAATTTCCATTCGATGGACTACCTGCATTTGCTGGTGAGCCGTTACTGACTGGCGAATTGGCCTGCACTTTAGCCTGAGCCATGACGGCCGCCAGTTGTTGCACCCGTTGCAGCTGCAGCGGCAACTGGCGATGATTGGGAGGCGGAACTTCAATCGGGACCTCGGCGCTGGGGCTAATATCCGTTTCGCTGACATCCATGGCATCCGTTTGAGTTTGCTGCTCCACCAGTTGCACCTTACGATTCTCCGGTTCGCTCTGATAGCGACGATCACGTGTCGGACTGTATTTAGGCGGCGCTGCAAAGGAACCAGAGCCATTGCGTCGATGACGCCAAGTCTTCTTATTCTTGCTAGACATGCTACCTCCGATGATGCCGCCGCCCACAGCACAGTAGGATTTCGGCTGGCAATTGCCGTCCAGCTGCGCATACAGCACGCATTTGACGGGACTCTGCAATGCAAAATAGAATCAAATTAGTTAGGAGACAAAAAATAAATTTGTTCTAGAAAAAGATATTTAAATTTTATCAAGCCCGGAAAACATAGATTGCCATTTACCTCCGGCGTAGTCTCTGGATCCGGCGTTGAGGATTGTTGCTGTTGAATTTGTTGTGACGGCGGCGCATTCAGTCGACGTCGATAGTGTTGCATTTTCCTGAGAGTATTTCCCAATCTTCTTGTGGGTTTGTAGCCGGATCCGGGTAACTTACGCTCCCGCCTATCAAAAGTAGAAATTAGTAAAAAATACTTACTTTTAAGATTTTTCACTTACTCTGCAATTTCCTTCTCCTTTTCCTGCAGCTGGCTCATGCACTCGCTGAGTTCGAAAAACAATTGATTCGTCTTTTGCAGCTTATCCTCGTAGACCATGCGAATGTCCTGAGCATGACGCCATTCGGCGGTGCGACGCTTGATTAGATCCTGCTCGTACTTGTGTATGCTGGTGCCATTCTGAGTGATCTCCTTGAGATGACAGCGCACCTCTTCCTTCCAAGACTTTTGCGTTTCGAAATATTGCTTTTCAGTTTTTCGCAACAGCTCCGGCCCGGCAATATCCAGGTGGCTAAGTATTTGCCGGAACGAGGGTCTGTTGCGTGGTTTGCTCTTCCAACAGAGCTTGACCAGCAGTTTAAAGCCTTCAGGACAGGTGCTGGGCACCAACAGCTTGAGCGAGTTATTACCTACGCCCCAAATTATGGCCGATGAGTCCACATCCTTGTAAGGTATCTCACAGGTGAGCATTTCCCAGAGTACCACGCCGTATGACCAAATGTCAACCTTCTCTGAACAGGGCTCGTTTCGAATAACCTCCGGCGCCATCCAGGCCACCGTGCCGGCAAAGCTCATCTTAGTGCTAATCTCATTCCATTCACGACTGGTGCCAAAGTCGCTGATTTTCACTATTTCGTTTGTACTAATCAGAATGCTACAAGATTAAAAAGAATATTAAAGGAATAGTTAAAGAAGTTCCAACGTCTTGTAAATAAGGCTGCAAACCATCAAACTCGAATCGAACCGGTTTGCAGCCTTGGTTATTAGTCTCGTTTTACTCACTTGGGACTCTTTAGATCTCTGTGTATAATCTTGTGGGAGTGCAAATATTGCATGCCCAACGCAATTTGTTTGGACCAAGAAACCAAACGGGACGGCAACATGTCCTGCTCCTTCTTTAGAATATTCTGCAGCGGGCCATACGCGCAAAATTCCATTATGATACAAAAAACGGGCGACTGTGTGCAAACCCCTCTGTGGAAACAGAATAAATCCCAAGTTAATCCATTGCTCTAGGTGGAGCTAATCCTGCTACTCACTTGAATTTAATAATGTTCTCGTGATCCAACTTGCGCAAGTGCTTGATGTCCGTTTCCTTCAGCTCTTTTACTTTCTTGACAGCGACAGTTCTGTTTTTTAACTTTCCACTGAAGACGGCGCCTTGGGCACCACTGCCCAACCACTCCAGATCCGTAATGGACTCAAATGGTATTTCCCAGTCTTCGCTGCGCTGATTCTTTACCTCGATGACACCAGCCTTGCCTATAAACGACAACACGGGCTTCATACATCCCAGCAGACCGTACATCCAGCCAATAGGCTTATCCGGATGCCCAAAGGCACTCGCCAAACCCCCTCCACTTCCTTGGTGAGGCCAACGCTGTTGGCAAGTGTTCTCCGCACTGCTGTCCGTGATCTCGCCATAGTTGTGATGCTGTACAGCAGCTGAGTCGATGTCCGCTGATTTAAACGGCAGATCTGTTGCGGCTAGTCCCAGGTGACCGAACTCATCCTGCAGACAGGCCATACTACAATTATAAATGAAGAAATAAATCAGAATTTTTCTTTTTCCGAAAAGGTGATTAAGAAACATATTTAAACTGATTACTCGATCTTTTATCGCTGAGGTGTTCATTGTGATTCATTCTGGAAATTAGATATGTAAGCTATTAAAACAAGTCTAAAACATGCGTTCAAACTGGTCTTAGGCTGAATCGGTAAGAACCCGCACATCTAATCATTTTTCCCCACTTAAACTAAACTATAAGCCGAACAAGGATTCAAAAATATAGCCTAATCTGAACCGATTCAATATTTCTAGTTCGGTTCGAAAATTATATACAAAGATTGAAGTCTTCTTTTAGACAATTCAAAAATTTTTAGTCTTACTTTCGGTTCAAAATGGCTTTCGATCTCAAACCCAATATTCTTGAACCAAAACTAGAGTTCAGACTGTGTTTGAGCCCGCGACTTGAAGCTTCACAGACTTGGCCTTTTTTTGGCTTGAACAAATCATTTATAAAGCTCCATTAACTTCAGATTTTGTTTTTAACGCTGTGCTAAATCCTTGAAATATAGAAAAATACCTTGAAATCTAAATCGAAAAAACCTAATATAAGTATCATAATACAAATATTACTATACTTTTTAAGATAAATTTAATTTCAAGTCAAGTCAAGTCAATTTTCTAGGTCCAAAAACCGGTTTAGTCATATTAAATATTCTATTAAAGAGAATGTTAGTTGGAAAGATTCAAGTCATTTAGACTGGGGCTATTTCCCCACTATTATAAATAAATTTCACATAATAATCAAAATGTTATTGGCGTTTCTATATTTACACCCAAGATAAGAGAGATAATATTTCTCCTGGAAAACACAAACAAAGTTATTTGAGATACTTATGTATACAAACATACTTTTATGTGTATATTTATGTATATATTCCAGAATAACAACAATAAAAAGCAGAAACTAAAGCTTTCAAAATAAATAGTAATTTAGTGGGATAAATTAAACTTTAGCGCGCCGAAGTCTGCATACCCTTGCTCCTATTATACGATATAATAGAGCGATTTTCAAAATTTTTGATCTGCATTTAGTAAAAATTATTTATTGTGTATTTATCTAACTTGCAGTTTTCATCTAAATATATTATATATTATATTATTTTTATATTATATATATTTTGTAGAAGCTATATGATATAGCTATCTGATCCGGCTGGTTTCAAAAAAAGGACTTTATACCAAATTTCATTAACTTAGCTCAAAAACTAAGATGAATTTGTATAGAAGAAGGCGGTCAGACATGGCTATATCGACTCGTCTCATCGTCCTGATCAATAGGACTATATTATGGGTTGGGAGATGCCTAACTAAACACACTAATACCCTCTAAAAGGGTATAAAGAAGAGTGATCACAGTTTGTTGTTTCTGTGCAAAATCTACACCTTTGTACGTACACATGCATATGCATATGTATGTGTGATCACTCATTTTGTTTAGGTACACATCTATGCATGTGTGTGTGTGTGTGTGTCTGTGTGTTCCAAGCTTGTGCTCTGCTTGGAATTTGTGTTTATTTTTTTTTGTTATTTTTTTTGCACGCGATAAGATAAATAAACAAGGAGAGGGAGAGTGAGAGAGAAAGAGATGGTTAGGGACAGAGAGGGGGAGAGGGAGTGTCACATGGACATGAATAGAGAGCCTAACAGCTTTTTTTTATACAGGTGAAAAACATTTATCAAAACAATAACAACAAACAGGCGTAGAAAGTCAAGTCGAAACGACGTGCACGAACAGGCAAAATCACCTGTTGCCCGCCGATAAGTACACACACACACGCACATAGGCAGACACAGATTGGGCACCTATACAAGTGCAAATCATCTACCGTGTTCTTTGCAGATTTTTGTTCCCAGCACATGTTTATATAGACATCTCGCTCGCACCACTTACATTTCTGGGGGCGCTACGTTCTTTTCACATGCCGACGTTGATGCCGAAGCCACAGCCACAGCCGCAGCCGCAGCCGACAGCGACGTCAACAATCGACGTCGAAGCGACCACACAACTAATGTCAAAAACCTTTTAATTATGAAATTTAAACGCATTAATTAATTGGTGCAGCAGCACGTTTTGACCTTTATTGTTGCTCTACTTGGTGACGCGCAGTTCATAGAACGCGGAAATTTGGCTAGTTTGGTATTTTCCTTTTTTTCGCAGAGCTCAGCAACTGCAACGCATAACGGTATTTTACTGGTATGAGTCAGTCAACTGTCAACCTCCAATTTTCGTTGCAGTGCTGGGAAACGATGAAATTCGGTTTTCGGCTTCTTCTTCGGCTTCAATCTTTATCCTTTTCGCACCCAAACCGGTTCTTTATTGTTTCGTGAACTTTCACCAATAAACATTTAATACATATGTATATTACGAGCTAACAGTATTGCCAAGGTTTTAAAATACATATCTTGGGCTCTATAATAGAGCTATTTATCTAGCATAAAAAGGATTTCAAATTCTTGGGCTTTAACCAATTTCCAGTAGAACTTTTCAAACGGAAATGGTAAATTATTTAAGCAAAAAAAAAAAAAAAATGCAGTTAGCTGGCCACCGCTTTTACCTTTTCTCCTTTGTTATTATTTTATCCGGCGGTTCGGTACGTCCAAAAATTGGTATATAGTAAACCATTGTGATATCTTTTGTTTTCTCGCTTCTTTTGCGCTAATTTTCACGGTTAATTGTATTTGTTTTTGTAATTAGTTTTTATTGCTGCCGCACTTTTGCTTTTATTTATTGTATTTTGTTGTTGTTTACAAACTCATTCATTAATGCGACGACGCGCCGCTGCTGCTGCTGCTGCTGTTGCTGTCGCTGCTGCATTAATGCAAATTTTCTACACTACGTTCTTTTTTGCGGTCGCTACCGACACCAGACGTTTTTTACGCACTGTATAAACCCAACAAAAACAACAACAATGAAAACAACAACTTTTGATTAAAAACGTTCATTCGATTCGTGCCAAGCACAGCCAGCCACCAAATCAAAACAGCAACAACAACAAAACGTTTTTGGCGTTTTTGTCGTCTGGAAAAAAAAGTGACGTCAAGGTAAATGGGTAACGTGTTTGTCTTTCTTGTTGTTGTTGTTGTTATTGTTATTGTTGCTGCCGCTGCTGCCGCTGGTGCTGCTGCTGCTGCGTTAATTACAAGACCAAGAAGAGCGGCTGCGTAACACTTTCGTTTTGTGTGTTGGTGGTGCGCAAATGTCTGTAATAATTTCATCAATTTTGCACAAAAACTGCGCCACACAGGCAAAAGTTAGCGACTGATTTGACGATAAGCAGCGTTATTTTTATTGTTGTCTGCTCACATATACACGCCGCACACACGCACACGCACACGCACACGAATACGAACACACATTAAGGCAGGCTCACAATTTGATTGACACACGCTCGCCGCCAATTGTCGCGACAACCGACAGAAACGATTGATTTTCGCAGACTAAATTGCGAGCGTAAGCGCTGGAGCATAGCTCCCGAAAAAAAAGAGCGTTCGCTTTGTATTATCAGCACAGCTTTGCGCGCTCGCTCTCACTTTGTCTCTTTATTTTCCACTCCTCATCTCTCTCACACATTCTACCTCTACTTTTGCACGTTCATTGTTATCAAGTTTTGTTGTTGTTGTTATTGTTAGAGTGACCAACTTTGGGAAGTGCTTGCATTGGGCAGCATGCGGCTGGTCCGCCTTTTGCTTTGAAACCAGTTTTCAACACTGACAGGTGTGTATGTGTGTATGCGTGTGTGTGTCTCTATCTGTTAGGCAGTGTAGCGTATACACATATACATACACACGTGTGTATTTGTTTAGCTGAACGACAAGGAAGCTTTCAAATTGCCGTTTTTGTTTACCATTTCACCACAATTCTTATTTTGCACGTGTTCAACTTTTGATCGAAACTTTGTAAGCTTAGAAATGTGGTGGAAACTGCTTATGGTGGTTATAATTCAAATAAACTTTCATACATACTTGCATATGTATGCATATTATATTAAGGATTTTTTAAGGTTATGTACATACGAGTGAAATATAGAAAACTATACTTTAATTTTTGTTAATTTTTAATTACATGCATTCCAAATCTTAGGACCAAGGATTAACTATCCTAATTGCTGATCATTCAACAAAACGACTGGAAAATAGATTGTACTCTGAAAAGACTTTGTATACTGGAACGTTGCATACGAAACGGAGCTCTGGGAAGATGATATGCAGATAGTTTTAGAATCATTTTTGGATTTAATTTAAGATCATTATTCAAGCTTAAGGTTAGACTAGCAGGAAGAAAGAAAGTCTAAATATTGTGCCTCTCGAATTCCAAGGCAATATATGGGAAACTGTGTATTTTTTTATTAATGTTTATCAATTTGCTAAAAGGGATGTATACAAAATTTGTAATAAACTTTATCTGTAGTATTCATATCACTCAATTTAACGTTTAAAATCGGCTCTAAATTAAATCTGTGGGAAAATCCTGATCGTTGATAATTGTAGTGGCTGCTTTTTTTCTGGCAATACTACATCTTCTTCTCCTATTTCTTTATTTGCTCCTCAGTTATTTTTATTGTTTCTTTACTCTTTTCTTTCAGCCTTTGTAGAAGGGATAACTTTTTTACTTTAATTTCGATCTGATTGGGTTGCTATTTCTTAATGGGTTTTCTCCAAAACCTTGCAATAAATTTAGAACAATTTATACCAATAATTTCGTATAATAATGCCCCCAGAAACAAATGAAAACATGACGCTTGAAATAAACTATGGGCCCCTGTATATAAATATGTGTGTATGTATGCACAGCCATACAGCAGCTTCTATTACATTAGTTATAAGCACGGGCTACATAATGATTTTGTATAAATGTGTATGAATATATGTACATATAAAATAAATATACATATGCATGTGTATGTATGTATGTAGATATGTTTGTAGTTGTACATGTTTGTAAGTTCACCCCAGACCTACTTGCCGAACATGACCTTGACCAATAACTATCTTTGCCATTTTACTTGATTCGCATGTGTGTTTTATGCAGTGTAGATTTATGTATGTACGAGTACTTACATACAGATTATGATCGATAACTTACCTTCTGCGTAAATTATCGGTTTGGTCGAGCGACAAATTTGGACTGCTGCCATGATGTCTGCGGCGACTGTAGTGTAGTTGTTGTTGTTGCTGCTGCTGCTGCTGCCTGGAGGCGGCGACATTGACCAAATCATCGCGACTTTTACTTAGACTGTCGCTAAATGGCTGCATTGTCCGTTAGTTTTGCTTTGGCTTACAGACGCGCTGACGCCCTACGACATGCTGGGCGTGGCTGTGTGTGGCTTTTTCTAATGGATATATGCTGCGAAGTAACGGTAAATCACAAAAGTGTAAAGTACAAGTTGGATACACAAACACCAGCACACATAACAAGAAAAAAAAAAACACAAATGTACGCACACTCTCAAGCTTTTTATCAATGAAACAAAACAAAATCAATAAGCGACCGAACGACGTCAAACGCCAACTCGCAGGATGCGCGTGCATACATATAAACGTACATACATATGTACGTATGTATTTAGTATAGTACCTACATGTGTGTGAGCGCTAAAGTTAAAGGGGGATGCAGGCACGTTCAGTCGCATTGGCGTCAGCCCCCTCTCCGCTCTGCTCACGACACGCTCTGCAGTCAACGAAAAAGCGCAAAAGGCAAAAATTACAACAGACTTTGGCGACGACGTCGACGTCGACGTTGACTTCAACGACAGCGGCGACGTCAACGAACGACCCACGCAAAACGAGTGGTAGGGCAAGAGAGTGGAGGAGAGCGCAAAGCTTTAGGCCATCGCGGAAGCGCGTGATAAAACACAAGAAGGAGAAGAAGAAGAAGCGGCTCTTAACTAACAAGCGCACATATACAAGCACACGAATATTTGTTAATAATTGTAATTGTAATTGTTTTTTTTTTTTTTTATCAATTACCGCACAATTTCACTTTCAAATGCAGCGGCGCTTTTTTACTACATTTATGCCTTTAAATGGCAAATTGTGTGTGCACAAAAGAATAAAAACACATACATATGTGCATACATATATGCATATGTATGTAAAAAAAAAAAAAAATGAATACATATACACACTTAAGTTGCTAAGTATTTTCGAATTCCACTTCTTCTGCTTCGCCTTTTGCTTCTTTTTTCTTTTGGTGCTATGCTTTTAACATGGCTAAAGCTAGAACATAACAACAACAAGCAACTCCATACAATGAAATTTTGCCACACACCAATGCACTGCTCACACACATATACACATATACACACGCACAGTGTCTCACAGTCAGTTGGAAACCTTACAGCGCAGCTTATACTTTTTTGTGCTGTTGCTGCTGCTTCTTCTACTTTGCTTTTTGGTTGAACAGAAGAAAATCGATAAATTTTTCGTTTTGCACTTTTCACTGCAATTTTCGCACACTTTTCATGCAGGTTTTCTTAGGAATTTGATTTATTATGCATACACTTACAATTCTTTTCTATTTTGCGACAACTTTTAATTAATTTAAAAAAAATTAAACAAATACAAAGACTGGTTTGCCTTTAGTGGCGCTTTAGATAATGTTCCGATGTTCCGACCGACCAACCGTCCGCACCAAAGGTAGATACAAATCAACTAACAAGAAGAAAAAAAAACTGGCGCACGCTCAGCCTGCCTGGCCGAGAGCACCAGCAATTGGTATGTACCAACAACAACAACAACAACAACAATAACAACAACCACTGTGCCCAAGCGGGCCAATTTCCTCCCTCAAAACCAGTTTGGAGCGCAGGTTGAACTGCGCATGTGCCTGTCTGGGTATTAGTGTGTGCGCCTTTGCATGAATCTGAGACGTTGAGAGAGTAAAAGAGAGAGCGCACCTTCAAATGAGCGCCAGTCCATGGCCGAGAGAGCGACGGCACTGCAACCACCACCAACACTTGCAAGCTGTTGTTGTTGCTTGGCGCTCAGCTTGCCGCTAGCGTTGAAACTGAAGCATGCACGATCATGTAGCAAAGCTTGCTCTCTCCCTCTCCCTCTCTCTCTCTCTCTGTTGACCGTTGGCAAAAGCTCGACTTAGCATTGTGATCCTTTGACGCTCCATTTAAATTTGAATTTATTTATTTAATTAGACAGTTACTAAGTCCTAGATAGGTATTATTGGCTGTTGCTTTCGACAACTTAAAGCTAAGTAAACGAATACGGGCAAAATAAACATCCATTTCTCACAAATAAATAAATAAGTAAATAAATAATAAGCAATTTTCCCAAGCCATAACAAAAACGTTAACTTAAACTGGACTACAAGTTTAGGTATTAACAGCAGCACACACTGCGTTTAAATAAATAGAAGAACATAATTAATTTAGTATGTACTTACCTCAGAATTATGTACTTTTTTTTTCAATATTTTAAAAATGGAATTCAAAAAATTATATTAATACTATTTTTATATTCTAAATAAATCTAAATTTAGTTCAAAAATATATAGTTTTGGTTCGAACTTTGAAAATTTAGAAACTTTAGAAATTATTTCTTATTTTATTTGTTTTATATTTTAATTTATTGAAGAATTAGCTTTAAATAGGTATATCCATTGGTCTCTCATCTAGAATGACTCTAAGGTCAGGATAATATTAATTTTGATTTCGAAAAGACCTGCTCTATAACCTTTTTAAGTATTTAAAACCTAATTCAAATCGTTATATATTATTTGTGAACAATTTCTAAGTATCTAAAAAAATTGGACTCCTTAAATATTGTGAACCGAAGAGTATTTTTTTGTTGCACTTTTTTGGCATCTGTTTCGGTTCAAGTTGGAGAAAGAGTCAGGTTCGGTTCAACAGTCTTGTTTAATCACAGCATAATTTAGTTTTTAAGGCTATAACATATGATATAGTTGTCTGATTTTTAAAGAAATTAATATATATATAAACAATAAAACGAAATATTTTCGAAAACTACTAAATTTTGTTTAACTTTTCTGTCTGGACTCGAAATGAGTTTTGAATTTACATATTTTGGGCTTGAAATCACATCGATAAGTACAAAGTAAGAAGCTAAATAAATCAGCATGAGCATAGGAAATGCCGTTAATATCTTATCTAAATTGAATTTGGCTAAAATATGTGTGAATCTATAATTATATGTATACCTTTATTTTTACCCTCCCCGTTCAATAAGATTGTAACGATTACTTGACGTTTCCCACCATGCACACAGTATGAAAGGTAAATTAAATATACCAGATTAAGCTAATTTTTGGTAGCACCCTTTCCCATTCCCCATTCCCAAATATGAGATAACTGGTAGAATCAGCAGCCTTTATAGTTGTGGTTTAATGTGCGCAAACATTGCAACTTGTGACTGGTAAGAAGGTGATAAGAAGCGTCAACAAGTCGACGTCGTTATACAAGTTCTGTTGACGTTTGCCTATTTAATGATATTTTGAGAACAGGTAGAAAAGAAGACGACATAAAAAATAAAAAGAAAAAAAAAAAAAAAAAAAAAAAAAATGCAGCAGGTAGCATAATTTCTATGTAAACAAGAGATGAGTCATCCAAAGAGAAGCGCCCAAAGAACTCTCCAAACTCCAGCAGACTCGAATTTGAACACATATTTATGTGACAGGTCCGATCGGTGCTCAATTGTTCCATCTCTTTCATTCGGTTGGTTCCATGGCTGACTCTTCCAAACGGAATTGGAATTGTGCTGTTCCTCTTTAAGCCTGTTTCTTGTTTGTTCACTAACAACTACACACACAGCGAAAGGTCCAGTAAATTAATATTCTCCATGCGTGCCTTTTCTTTTGGTCCATTGCGCATGACTCAATAGTTGAGCATTTGTAGACGGACAGGGTCCGATGGCGATATCCAATTCCAGGGTCCCAAACCAGAAAAAGGTGAAAAAGGATTTCGAGCCAAACGAAGTCGAGTGCAGGTAAAAGCAATGATTTTTTTTTGTTAAGATCAGCTTAGGGAACAATTGAATATTCAAAGAGGGTCGCTTTTTGTCTTCTTGATATCAATAATCAGATATGTTTCTGTCGTATTTTACGAAGATTTTCTCATTATTATGATACCTGTGAATATTGAAAGTAATGATTAATAGGTAGCCTTTATTTCATTTGGGTTCCTGCCTAGGTGACTTCTTTTTTTATTTCCTTTTCTTACCAAATCATTTAGAACCCATAAAGAGGGGGTATTACAATCGTGAGAAAATTATAAAATACCTTTTTGATATATCTTTATCGATTCCAAAAGATGTATCTAAGGATCCATAGCATCCCCCTAAAACGAGCTTTATTCAAAAAACTTTCGTATGTCTCCGATTTTATTTGGTATTATGAAGATAACTTTTGGTAATAATCATAGTCGAAAGAATTCCATGGTGGACACGTTCGCAGGGTAGATAGCCGCTGCTGTTGATAGGAATCAAAAATATTTATAGTTCATGGCACCCTCTCCCGCTCCATTTTATTAGATAAATAATTCATGCCAGGTTTTTGTTGAATGCGAATGTTTATTGCCAACTTAAATACAATAATAGTTCACAATCTTAAATATAATAAATTAATGCGTCTTGAACACATCGTCTAGGTAAAACTACGAATATCTAAAAATATGCCTCATCGTTGGAGCATTATAAATGTTTCATTTTATACTGAGTTTTAAATACCAAGTATTTATTAATTTTTAATAATAATTAATAATAAATTGTTAACATAAGTGTTTGCTGTTTGCTGTTATAATGTGACGCGCTGTTAATGTACACTTAACAGTACTGTTAATGCGCTTGGCACAGTTTGGTATTATTTCAATATGATTTTCTGTGGAATTTAAAGATTTTGATACGATCAAGTTTTAGCTGACACCAATGGGAAATGGAAGTGCAATAGAAATGGTTAGTTCAGTAATATTCGAAATAATTCAGATAAAATTGATAAAACTGGAGAGAGAGAGTAGTACTATATGTGAAAAGCAGATCAACGGCAGGCGGCAGTCAAAATAGATTGAAAGATAGATTGAAACCGGCTAGAAATTTGGATGAATTTGGATGGGAGTTGGATGGAAATGGATCATCGAGCGCCTCAACCGTGTCAGATATGAGAGAGTAATAAGTAATATAATTATTTTTTTGTTTTCTAATTATTTGTTGATATTACCGGGGATAAGGTGAGCTTTCTCGCTTGAATTCAGTAGAGCTTTAGGAATATCGTTGATACTAGGGTAGCTAGGAATAGGCATTTCACAGTTAGAAGTAATGGCGGGGTACAAATCGAATCTATAAAACAGTAGTCACAAAATATACATACATATTATTATATTAATATAGGCATTTGCAAATGCATTTGGGCCAGGCACATATATAGGGGACTTCAAGAATCACAATAAAAAAATTCAGCTTAAGGATTCTTGGCAGTTCCCAGTTTTGTGGCTAACCGAAATGTGTATAATAATAACTTATATATTAAATTTTCACAGAAATGTTTTGTTTTAACGCACTTAACGGCGGCTTATAATTAAAAATACAGGGTGCTTCTCACAAGTTGCAGGATTATTCAGAGTAATCAGCTGACGAAGCGCTCTCTACTCTCAAATTAATTACTATAAACTGAAGTGCACTTCATATCGGGTGAGTTCACCCAAGTTCCTTCTTACTTCATCCAGGCAGCAGCACCCATGCATCATACCCAATCAAATATATGTATTGTCCTTCACACTCTACATTCTCTGCTTGGTGGTTGCTTAATTGGCTCGGTTGCGGGGGGTTTCTTTTTGGAGAACGTATTACTTAGAATACGAATCGAGTATATGGGGTGTATATCATAGTATCTTATATACAGAGGACTACTAAGCAAACTATCAACATTCCAATACGGTTCTGAGAAGCTTATTCAAACTGGCCTAATAAATCTGTTTTTTTTTTTTTTTTGTGTTTTGGATTACTAGAATTTATCTAATAAGTTTCTGTTACTACGAATTTCTGCCTGCTCTACTACAAATTTTTAATTTCTGTTATATCTTTAAGAGTTAAATAATAAGAATTCCTAAGATTTTAAGTTTTTTTTTTTTTAATTAAAAAATATAGTTAAATTTTAGTCAGTAGCTCGCGAACTGGTTCATTTTCCTATTGTTACGTTCTTGGGAACTTTCTTTCTTTCATATCTTTAAGAGTTATACAATACAAATTCTACCGTCTTTGTATTCTGTATGTAAAATTGAAAAAAAAAAGAAGCTAGTTCTTAAAATTTTCATTTAAAATTGAAAGAAATTAAATAAATAAATGTTATTGCAAAGTTCTTGGGAATTTCTGGGGGTTATTGATATTGCAATTTCCAAATCACATCTTTCCTTAGAATAACTCAGTTATAGTATGTATGGTATGTATAGTTTACAGTTCAGGTTCAGATTCAGATTGATAAGGAATTCGTAAATGTGTATATATGTTTCTGTTTGTGTATGTTACCCTGTATGCTTCTCTCTTTTCTTTTTATACTCTTTTGCTCACGCATAGAGCCCTATATAGTATTTTATATAGATATTCTCAGGTACGCGCGGCATTTCTCTAGTTAACATTCCGAAATTCTGACATTTCTAAAGGAACTTCGATCGCGTTTCGAGCTTTTTTTTTGCTAGTAGTCTAAGCTATCGGTACATATATATGTGTTTTAGGAATAGGTATGTAAAATGATCAGATCTTAGAAACCCAAAGGACCATTGTGTTCATCGTGTGGTTCGCTCGCCTCCAAATCCTCACCCACAACTCCACCGTTAATGTTATTATCATCATTCTCATCGTCGTCCTCATCACTAGAGTCCGCAAAGTTGAAAATGGTGAGGGCCTGAAAATCATTCAAGGCCTGCTCGAAGAGATCTATTGTATGTTGATTGGTCTCAATGACCTGTTGAGTGGTGTCCAGCAAATCCTCTGTGGCGCTGAGCATGAGATCCTGAATTGAATTCGAGTGCGAGGAGGCAAGCGAACGCGAAGTGGCCAAACCCAAACCCTGTTCAGCACCTGTTGTTCTTGTGGATTCTTCAGAATTGGAGAAGGTTTGCTCACCGCTCAAGTCGTTAACGCTGTCACTAATATTGCTAGCAGCCAGTCCACGAGTCAGTTCATCCGCATGGGCCAGAGTGGAACCAATTATATCGGTAGCAATCCTCATGGCCGCATCCCGCGCTGCAATTGTTGATATGAACCCGCCAGAAGAGGCAGCGGTCGGTGTGGGGTTGCTGGGACGACTGAACACAGTATCACTGGTAACCTGATTGCCCTCGATGCGTAGTCCTGCCACGCCTTTTTTCGGTATAGTTGCTAGATCACGTTTAACTCGACGACATCTAGTTGGTTCATTTTGACGCTGCTGAACAAGCTGCTCCAGATCCACAATGTAAACGTAGCCGGCAACGAGTATAGTGCAGGATTTGTCGCCCTTTTTGAAGGCCTCTTCAATGTCCTGGCTGGTGCGATCGTCATATTGCCACCAACCTGTACAGTATTTGAAAAATGTTTTGTTTTGTTTTTTTTTTGTTTTTTTTTGTTACTTATTTTGACTTGCTTTGGTTTGTTTTTGATTTGTGTTATCACATTTTTGTTGTAGTTTTTTTTATATTATGAACGAGGGAAAGGATATGTTATGAATCAAATAAGTTTTGAGGCTAGTTGTGCTTAAGCCCGGCCACACCTTTGACACCAGGTGCCGGCTCTGAAGATTTGCGACGTATGATCTTGCGCTTTCTGGTGGGCTGAGACCGCGAGGACTGGGTCATCTGGACCAGATCGATGATATATAGCTGACCACAGATAAGCTGTTCCAATTTACTGGGATCGGCGTTATGAGCGCCGGTTTGAAAGTCAGAATAGCCGCTGGTGTCACTGGGATAATCATCCATATCATCCGAACTGTCCACATCATCAAATTCACTATCAAAAAAATCTGCCTCTTCCATATGAAAAAGGTCATCATCATTATATTCATCATATTCCTCATCTTGAGAACTCTCAGTATCCATATTGCACTCGCAATACTGTTTGTTCTGAGTAGCGTTGGCCACTGGACCAACTGCAGCATTAGCTGGAAGAGCTACTGCAGGTCCTGCCTGCGCAGGAGGGGATATCTTGATCGCCTCGTAGGCCATGAAAGCCGCCTCGATGTCTTCGTTGGTACGCACATCGTAAGCCCACCAGCCGCCTAGGGTTTATGGGTGATTTGTGATTTGTGCTATGGATATGTCTATATGCTAAAGCTATCAAATAATCAAACTCTTTATATAAATATATTCAGATTGAGTAGCGGACATTTTCTTCTTTCATCTCATCAATCTATTGATCAGAGGTTATTCCTCCATGTTAAGCAACAGGAGATGCCTCGTTCTGTTTGTTATAGAGTAGAAATCAGAATATGCTTTTCTCTTTTCTTTTGATTGAGACTTTGATTTTTTTGATAGCTTCAGTCTATGGACATGGGGGTTTAATTCACCACCACCAGAAATTCAGGCACTCACCATTACGTCCTTCATAATACCATTGATATCCATCCTCAGTGGCACGTGTGGCACAAATATCATCAATGCCATTCACCAGCTGCGGGTGATCTAGAAACTCGGCGGGAATCTCGCGGCGGCACATGGCACAGCGACGATTTTTGTACGCAACACCCTGTAAAATAAAGGTCAAAGTTAATAATAAAAATTCAGAATATAAAACAAATTGTGGAAATGATTCTTTTTTATTTTTTTTGGGACAAAAAAAGTTTCTTTTGCCTTTCAAATACTTTTTTTCCTACCCATTTTTAATAGAGCATACAACACTTAGCATAGGTCTGTTAATAACAGGACATAATTGCACTGAATTTAACAAACGTTTGTTTGTAACAGAGTTCAACTTAACAGAACTGCTAATAACAGCGCGTCATTTGAATGCATGTGGAATTTTCACAAAATGTTAGTTGAAACTTGAGGCAGTAGGTTTCAATTTAAAAATTACCAAAATTGTTCAAATAATTCGAACTTTTTTTGGGCCAGGATCTGAGCAACATATAAGAAATTAAAAAAAAAAAACACTAGAAATTGATAAGGGTTTGGTGGCTCTAGCTCGAATAGTCTCTGAGCAGGAGATACTGACATAGACGAGCAGCGCCAGATAGACTCGGCTATTGACCCTGATTAAGAGTGTATTCCTATATATAATTTATGCAGTCGCATAGGCTTTCTTTTGCTTTAAAGATACATTTATTTTTTCTAGCCATTTTTAAGAGAGTATACAAATTATTATGCAGGTGCCTACACTTAGCATAGGACTGTTAATAACAGGACATAATTTCATGGAATTTAACATACGTATGTTTGTAACAGTGTTCCACTTAACAGAACTGTTAATAGCAGCGCGTCATTTAATTGCACGTGAAAGTAATAAAAAAATGTTAGTTGAAGCTTAATAGATTTAGATACCTAATAGGAAATATAGATCAGAAAATAAGTTGTGGTATGAGCCCACTTAAGGATTCTAAAACTTTACAGAATTTGTCTGAAATATTTAAATAAGATCGCATTCTATACAATAAACATAATTGGTAATTACAGCGCCTCATTGATTGCAAATAAAAGGAATCCAATTAGACACCTAATAGGAAATATAGATACAAAAAATATGTTGTGGTATGAGCCAACGATAGGATTCTTAAAAAATCACAGTTTGCTTCAAATTTCATTGAAATTGGATTACACTCTAGACAGGTAGAATTCCTATTGACAATACTGGATACCTGTCGATGATTCGAGAAATTGTCATTACAATTTCAATGGAAACTGCATAAGGCGTCTATAAGCATTATTTGCTTAGCTAAATAAATATTCTATAAAGAGTTGATCCTAGTCATAAACTGGTTGCAACTGAATTTATACCCTATAAACTTATCAATGGAAACTGGAAAGGCGGCACCTATAGTCAATACATAAAATACATTTAAGGCCAACGACTTCGATTGCGCGAGCAAATTCATATTGTTATGCGGAAGTGAATACAAATTATTCCAACTGGCGCACGTCTAGTTAGAATCGGACAAGGGTTAACAGCGGACAGCCTTGAACTTGCTGCGTGCGTGCGTGCGTTGTGTTGGGCGCACGCGTTCAAGCCAAAAACAAAAACAAAAAAAAACAAAAAATAATAGCCGAAAATTAAAAAAGGAGATGGCACGTTTTGCATGCAAAATCGTTTCCGGCTGAAAGACCTGATACGCACCTTAACGCACAAGAAGCAAAAGATGTGGCCGCATGGAAGACGTGCGGGATGAATGCAGGTCTGCAGGCAAATAGGGCACTCCAAGGTGGCGGCAGTGGGTGGCGCGTTGGGCGCCTCAGTGACAGCTGTGAACAAAAATAATATTTTAAATTACAATCGATAAATGTATTTACTTTTTGTTTTCCATTACCCTGAGACTCTGAATTGGCAGCTTTGGATGAATCACCTGCTCCAGAGGCAGCGGCTGCCGCGGCCGCCGCTGAGGTAGAAGGCGAGACGCAGAGATCGATTGTGTGTATGACAGGAACCACAATGCCCACAAATTGTACATCGTCATCCTCGTCCTCGCAACTCTCACCTAGATGTGCAATCGCATTGTTTGTGGTGTTGCTTGCATTCTGCTCGGCATTAAAGTTGGAGTTGTTGTTGTTGTTGTTGTTGCCGCCGCCATCGTTGCTGTTGCTTGTTGCACGTTTTTGCGACATCTTTTCTGTATTAGTAAGAGTTGCACACACACACAGTAACGGAACACAACGCACGACCTGGCGTTTGCACAACGCGTCAAAATAAATGTATTTTCCTTCGCTGCTGCTTTGCTACTAGGTGCGAGTCAGAGTGGCCAGCTTCAAGAAATAAAATTAACCATTTAGCTAGTCATGGTAGTTAACAGTGTGAATAACATTTTTATGTTAATCGTTCTTAGCTACACAAATTGAGATGTATGTCAATTAAGGCTTTGTATACTCACATCACTCTTTTAAAATATTTTGTACTGATTCGGCGTGTTTAATAGTTTCTTGTATTTGAAATTTTTGAAATATTTTAAATTTTTGCTAACAATAACGAATTTTTTAACATATGGGAAACTGTATATGAACTGCTGTTAACTCAGCTGCTTATCGATAACTATCAAATAGTGTTGAACAGCGCTACGCAAGTGAGTGTTGTATAACGCAGGGACTTCTTATTTAAATTTGTAACTGAAATTAATCAACAAATTTATATTGCGGCGCATTTGTGGTATTTTGCAATTAATTGAAATATTTTTTGATTGAGCACTTTACAGTTGAACTGTTGCAAATTAAATGCAAAACCAAAAGCCAATTAAAATTATACGCTTCATTATATGCAACACCTTTTTGCACACAATGCACAGACAGGTGAAAAAAAACCAAAGCGAGGGGGGAATGGGGAAACCTCCAGCGAATCAAGCAGGCAAATTAACTTCATAAAAATTGACAGTTGCACATATATATGCATGAAATAATAATAATAATAATAACAAAAAAAAAAAACTGTGGCGTTCGTCACATGGCGTCACGCACATTTTAATATGCAGTCAGCATGCTGGACAAAAAGAAAAAAAAGAAAATGAAATGAAAATAAAATAAAGTAAGAGTACAGGAGACAGTTATGCGAGTGTGCAGCCCTTTTGAACTCATTACATGAAAATCAATTTTTGGTTTATTTTTGCCGCATGGGCGACTTTCCTCTTCTTCCACACAATTGCATGTCATTTTTTGTCAATTACACTCACTCACACACACACTCTTACACGAACAGTTACACACAACACACACGCACACACACACACACACTCACACTCACACTCACAGTTGCATGGTCAATTGCCTAATTGCGCGGCCCCCGGGCAGACAAACGCGTCGAAGTCAACTGCCGACTGTCGACGAGTTTTTTACTCCAGTCCAGTTCTTGTTTGTGATACTCTTTGCACCAGGTATTGTAATTTCTTTATAGAATAGGTAAATCATTTGTACTCGTATATAGAAAACTTACATCCTTTTCCTTTTAGCTGCACATAACCTAACTTATGCTACAGCACATGGCTATAAAACCATAGCGAATATGTGTGCTTAAAGTAGAATAGAATGGGGTTGGTGTCTATATAAGTAATACTATATAATGTGGTTCCGGTGGGCAGATCGCTGGGATGAACTCTCTGCAGGCATCCTTGAGGTATTGGCTCAGCTAGGCTAGTCGCCAGCGTGTTAAGATGTGTCCAGAGTTTGTCCGCGTATCGGCTGCTGTGGAAATTGATTTGATCCCCAGACGGAAGTCTCTCTCGATGGCGTCATTGGTGACCCACAAATGGCAGACCGGACAAGAGCCTAGCAGCAGGCGGTTGTACCACTCATAGCCCGCTGACCCGATAGATAGAGGCAGCGCATACGTCCAGGCTTGAAACTCATATTCCTTGGTATTAGTTTTCTATATGAATTAATTATCTGTAGCATTACTGCTTATCTTTCACAATTCAAATCTAGTCTACTTGGAAATCTGGAAATCCTGACCATTGATGATTGTAGTGGTTCCTTCTCTGCCAATCCTTTGCATCACAGATTTCCTACTTTCTTTGTTTCTTCCTGTTGTTCCTTTTCTCATTTATCATTTTTCTTTTCCTTTCTATTTTTAGTATAATTTTCCTCATTTTAGAAGAATTTGTTGAGCGTTTATTGATGGAGCATGAAATTTAAAAGGAAAAGATGGAAGACAGGAAGTTCATAGATGAATCTAAAACCATATTGGAAGAGCCTGTGGCTCGGCCAGTAAAATTGGAACCACTAGAGAATGCTATGGGGAAGCCTATATTGGGAAGGACACCTGAATAGCCAGTGATGCCCAATGGTTAGCTGGGACCAAGCCAAAATCAGCTTGAAAAAAGAGTTATTTTTTCTCTTCTGCCTTAACATCAAGTAAACTTTAGATACGAAGTAGAAAAGTAAATGGAAGGATTAAATAATTAATTTATATGAAATAATAAAAGACTTTTATATTAATTAGTAATAAAAAACAGTTTACGATTTGATTCCAGAAGTAGATTGTCAGTCAACTGCAGCGAAAGAATTAAGAGAGGGAGAGCCCATTCTCTCTAATTTGTTCTCTCTTTGGTATCCCAACCCTCATTCAAGCCATAAATAGTCTTGGTTTAAGAATTGTTAGCTTATTTTTAGACCTTTTTTAGCTTAAGGCGGGATCAAAACTGAACTATTCGAACTTTATGACTTTTATGCCGATTCGAGCTCAAAATATTCCATATAGTTTTGCTCTCAATTTAAGGGCGTTCAGGCTGGTTTTAGACTGGTAAGAGTATCTGTAAGTTCGGCATGATTGAAGAGTTAACAGCTCCTTGTTGCTGTTGTTAATGTTGTTTTGGTTGTTGTTGTTGTTGTTGTTGTTGTTGCTGCTGCTGCTGTGTTGTGCCTTTGGGCTGTTTCGTGCACGTGCCTCACTCACAGTTGGCATTTAAAAATGTGTTGCAAAAAGAGAAGTTAACCGGTACGTGTCGAGTTCTGTGTCTCTGATTTTCCACGAAAAAAAAACTGTTTAATATGCGGCACAAGTTTTCCAACTGGAGCGCCATTCCCTTCACCACCTTGTGCCATTTTTAATTGTTCTTACGGGCAAAAATTGAAAATTGAATTTTGAGGCGCCAAACAAGCGACGACTACTAACCAACTGTTTTAGTACCAGTAAATTGTGGTTAGCCAACAAAGGAACCGCTATAAAAATGATAATAACAACAAAATAAAATATCTAACCTCAATCTCAGGTCTAACCTAACCTCAAATCTCAATGTAATTATCACAAAGCGAAGGAACAAAAATAAAAGTAAAAAAAAAGCGTTTATGGCCGCAGTTGCCTTAAGATTATTAACACAAAGTGCGCCATCAAGTCATAAGCATAAAAATATTACAGGACTCACACTACATTTTTGTTCTACGGAAGTGTCCTGCGCATATTTTTTTACCCTCAAAAAGTATATATATAAAGGAAAACGAAAAGTCCTTGTCTTTGTCTACATTTTGCACCCTCTTTCGCTTGTAATAAGCTACTTTTTTGCATTGCTCTTTATTTTATCATTTGACTTTCACTCCCTCTCCCTTTTATTATCTTTTTTTTCCCTCTCCCCCTCTCTCTCTCTCTGTTTGCCTGTGTAAATCCCTTTAATCAACGAAAATTGGCTGTTCACACATGTGAGCCTTGGGCTTACTTAGAATGGAACGGTTCCAGCGGACTAAGCTCTAATAAATTTACGAGCCGTTAGGCAACAAAAAACACACAAAAAACGCACAAAAAACACAAAATTTGCACAATTTGCTATTAAAATGTTGATTTTTATATGTTGATCATATCATTTATTATATTTACAAGCCTTAAATTAGTTGTTCTTGCTTATAAAAATAAATTACATTTCTGGTTTAATAATCGCATAAAGATTGCAAATCTTTCACATCAGCATAAATTAAAATTTCTCGAATTTCGGTTAAAAGCTCTCACTCAGTCAGATTCGAGTTTGAAATATTCGAAATTTCCAATCCCAATATAAAGACGGACTCCCAGCCATAAGGAACCTATTTGCTATTTCGAATCCAGTCTAATTTCCGGTTTTTCCTAATGAATTTGAATCGACCTGCAATGCCAATAGTTTGGTTCGATTCTTGATTCATAAAATTTATTCATATTTTAAGTTTTTAATCTGTTTTAGGAAGGAAGAAATATACATTCTTCTAAAATTATATCTTGCTCCTGGAGCTCTGTTGATGCTCCTCTAACTTCAACGCAGAAGAAGCACTGTTAGGTATGATGCAACTCCTGCTTCTCCGGAAGACTTATTATCTCTTCTAATCTTTTCTGAAGCTCTGCGAGTGATGGTACACCTTGTGCTTCTCTAGAAGCTTTATTAAAGGTGGTGTACCTCTTGCAGTTTCTCCTAAAGCTCTTGAAGACGCTTCTCCCCTTCATTGCCGTCCTTCAGTCTCTTCACTTTCATTGAGATAGTACACATTTATCCTTCCGCTTCTCTTACGGAACTACTGATTAAAGCAGTAGCTTTGCCCTTGTGTCCTCCTTCGTGCCTTTCCCCTGCGCACTGAATGACTCTAACATCAAGGACATTTTTAGACCGAAAAGGCTCGTTTACACCGAATTTTATATCTATATATATAATAAAAAATCCTTGCAGCAAATGCCTATGGAACTATAAAATCAACTTAGTTTCGCAGTGAATTTGGTTAGTTGTAGCCGTAGTAGAAGGCCTCACGTTTTCTCAATGATGCACAACTGGGAGACCAAACGCCACACGTCATTCTTCAGCTCCGGCATGCGACAGTAGATTATGTGACGACAGCGACCGGAATCTCCCAGAGGTGTACGGCAGGCTCCGTAGTCCTTGTTTTCCTAAAAACAATTAAAAATTAACATTGAATGACGTCTATGCTATCTTTACTTATATCTAGCTTTGAGATGGATATCCCCAAACCCATCAACCTCCCGTATAATAATTATTATTTCCTATTATATAGAATTTCATATACTAAATTTGAAAATGGTGTTGCTCTTTTCGTTCGCTTTCTTCCAGCGTTAAGCTAAGATAAATAAGATTTTGCAACTTTCTTCAGGAATAAACGTTCTTCTAGTTTATTTGAAATATTTATAAATATTTATCGATATGTATTTATCGACTCTAGCCATTATTCTTTCATCCCAATCTATCTCATATAGTTGTTCAAAATGATATAGATGCCTGTGATTCTCTTGTCAAAACTTTTTGATTTCGCTTTCGTTAAGCTAAGCCCCATAACATTTTGAACTTTCTTCTGGAATGAACGTTCTCCACACATTTTTTTAAATATTTACACATATTTGTCGATATCCTTAAGCACAATCTGGTAATGTATTGGAGCAGCTCCTCTGAACTCGACTCCAGCAATAATTCTTTCCTTGCAATTGTGCTTAGCAGCAGCGTCATGAAATTGAGCTGGAAGTGGATCAGAACTCATGACTGTCCGAAGATGTAGATCCCGAACAGGACCCGGTGCCAGTGACGACCCCAAATATGCCTGTCACGCCTATAGTGTGCATTCCTATTAGCCCGAAGTATCGGCTGAACGTCCCAGCTTAAACACGACCAGCGAGTCGAACTTTTGCAACCACATTGAGCCAGGATGAGGATAAGGATGAAAGCTCATCAACTTCTTCAACCCGTTTAACACAACAGACGCAACACTTCTGGATAGATGGATAGATGCCAACAAATTTAATTTATATTATCCAGCAGCAATGACACTTCACTACAAATATCCCATATGCTGGAAGCCAGAGTGTTCTCGTAGTGCTTTAGTTCTTGGATCGTCGATCGGCGATTCAAGAATTATGGCAAAACGGGCATAGATACAACACTTCTCTTCCATCAGTAAAGCCCCCAATATTTCTCTATTCTGCCAGTTTTTATCAATTAATGTTAATAAATTTATTAATAACTAATTGTGACTATTCTTTAAAGATTCTTTAAATAAAAATAGGAAAAAAATAATATTGGGATTGTCATTGGTTCTTCTTGTGCCTTGACAAATCTACCGAAATACTAAAGGACATGGAAGACATAAAAAATCAAGTCTTAGTCAAGAGTTTATAGCTGTAAGCTCTAAAGGATCCTGAACAAAATGCCGATTTCTTGCTCATTTTGAGGATGTGCCCGTTGATTTGTCGAGGGGAAGGTGGCCAGCAATTGCACGAAAGTCTTTGATACCGCAGGCCATGAAGGACTCAACGGGCCTAAAAGAAGCAGCACTCAAATTGGCCACCTGAGCAGCTTCTGCAATCAACAATTCGATGACAGTAGAACTGCTAGCCAGATTAAGCGGCAATTATAAAAAATGTTCTGTAGCTTTCAGCTTCTTTTCAGCTATAAAATTACATGAAAAACTATGCGTTTTTTTTCATCTTTTTTTTTGTCGAAAAATATAGCTTTTTCCCGCCGAAGACAGATTTTTTATTAAACAAAAGTTGGCAACTCTGCTGCTGCAGCAGCTAACGCAGCCAGCAAGCTGTGAAAAATGTGTCAAAAACACTTTTAGTATTAACAATTAAAGCTAAATCCTATTGTCAAGCTGCTTTGTAGAAATTGAAAACCATTTCGCTCGGTCGGAAAAAATTAAGATATTTCTGGCGGAATAAATCTAAATACTTTCTTCTAAATAAATCTAAATACTTTCTTCTTAATAAATCAAATTACTTCTGGCGGAAGGAATCTTTGCTGACCCCCCCCCTGTGAAGACTGAAAGAGATTGAAGATATGCCGATTACTATATTACTGATACAGCCGGACGAACGCCTGGAGACGCGCACTTATAGCACCTACAATAGCGTCGATGACTGCATGCTGGCAGTATGCATGATGTATGAGGAGCATTTGAGGCAATTCCATCTACCGCCGATAATCTATGATGTGTGTCTGCTGTTTGATTTTCTGGACTTAATATTCGATATCGGTTGCTTGGTTCTTGAAGAGACCACCCTGACTTATACGCCCTATAATAGGACTTGGATCAAGGAGAGGGTTTACGATCTATTGTATCCGACTCCGATTGTCTAAAAGAATGCCTAACTGGGATAAGAGAGGGATGGAAAGCTCCAGGGCCAATCTAGAGCCCGAAATCATCTTTGTATCTTTCAAACGAAAACAGAAAAAGAACAACAATAATAACAGCATAAATCCCTAACTCGAAACATAACACACATGTCTTTTTTTTAAATTATATTTTCTATTTTCTTTTATATTAGATTAGATGAATATATTCTTAAATATTTCGCAGTTATTAGGAACATCCAAATAGGAATCTTGAACCAAATATTGAACTCAACTCTCCCGTCCGAGTTCTTTTTCTCTCACTTTCACTCTAAAATCTATTTTGAACAGCCTTTTTCCACTCGAACTTTAAGTTACTTAATTCAAGCCGCCTCTTTTAGCCGCCTTTTTAGCCGCCAAATCATATGCTTCTTTTAGAAAAAAATTCAGCGACATTTTCAATGTAATCTAAACCATTTCAATTTGCCAAGCTGTCTGTTGCCCCAAGCCAAAATCCTGCTGACAAACCATCAAGTCAACTTTCAACTTTCAACTTCTCCCATCCATTTCTTTTACCTTCCATTCCGCTGCCGCTGCCGCTGCCGATGCTGATGCCGATGCCTCTGCAGCAGCTGCTACGCTTTCTGCTCTGTGGTGGCGGGGAGTGTTGTTTATCCACAAGCCTCAGCTGCTTGTCAGTTGCATATTGATTTTAAAGATTAACATCAGTCCAGGCACAAAGCCCTGGAAGGCAAGGAAGTCAGCCAGGCAGCCAGGCAGCCAGGCAGCCAGGCAGCCAGAGAGTCAGGCAAGCAGGCCCAACAGGTGACAACAAGCTCAACGCCCATAAGTAGGCTACAGTTTAGATACCCTGTAAGAAAAAGATCTGTGCAGCTGTATGGAATAAATGCAATGAATAAAATACTGTAGCAGATTTCCTTCTTTCTTTCCTTTTAATAATAGTTAAGCATATTTTTCCATTTTATTTTTTAATACATGAATAAAAAAAGCTTTGATTTGTAATTTTGTAAAATTTCTTTTATAT
Organism: Drosophila repletoides; assembly: GCA_018150835.1. Classification (NCBI taxonomy): domain Eukaryota; kingdom Metazoa; phylum Arthropoda; class Insecta; order Diptera; family Drosophilidae; genus Drosophila; species Drosophila repletoides. Next base: position 1,135,818 of record JAECWQ010000031.1, read on the forward strand.
ATTTCCCATATTCCCTGTAGATTTCTACAGGGTATTTTTGAGTCCATCAACTCGTTGCTGCCCCGCCGTTTGCTTTGGGCCCCCCTCCCCCAATTTGTTTGGCCTGTCAACAAGGTGCAAAGCTGCCTGTGGGGAAACGTTTCGATTTGTGATTTTATCGCGCTGTATTTGATTTTTATTGTTGTTTCAATTTGCTGTCAGCAATTGAAAAGCAATTGAAAACGATATGCCAAATATACAACAGTTAAACAGGATCAACGCTGCGGAGTGGAGTTGACTGGAGTGGGAGTGGGAGGAGTGGAAGGAGTGGGAGCTAAACAGGAGCAGTTCCTTTTCGGGCTGAATCTCGCCTTCAGCTAATTAAAAGTTTTGCCATTAAAAAACATTCAGTGCGAATGTTGAAATCTTATCTTTAAGGACATAAAAACGTAACGGTCATCTAAATCAGGGCCCTTCAAGCTGGAGTTGACCTGGCCAGTTCAAGTGTTGGGTTAATACAACGTCTTATGAGCTACTTTGAATGTGAATGGTAAGTTCCAGACCGAAGCTTATCGCAGAGAGAGCATAGAGCAAAAAAAAGGACCTTCTTCCTTTGAGGGGGGTGTCAAAAACCACACGACGCTTGGCTGCCTTTTGTGCGTTACTGTGTCCTTTTGCCTTTTGTCCATAATCTTTGCCATTTTATCGCCCGGCCGCCCATCTGTTGATGTCTTTATTAAAAAGAAGAAAAAAAAGATGAAGGAAAGTGGCACAAGAAAAATGCAATTTTTAGCCCATTTTTTTGTGGGTTTTATTGCCAGACAGGACTCAGCAGCAGCGTCGCAGCATAGCAGCACTCCTTAAGCATTTTATTAGCAGCAAACTTTTGAACTTGAAGTTGTCTAGTTGTCTGTCGGTTGTTGTCCTCCTCAGCGGGCGCTTCACATAATTAAATAAAGCGTTAAAATTAAAAATAAAGATTTTCCACAAAGATTTTTCAACGGAAATATGTGTTTGTCAGGCTGCACATCCTTTTGGGCCAGGACGCCAGGACACCAGCCGTCTGATAAGCGCTACAATGCGGCGGCTACATACATATTTATTTTCAAGACCCTCCCTTGCTCTACTTGAGCGTTAATTCGTTTTTTATGCCTTTGCGCCTTATTCTTTTAAAGTACCAAAGTCAGAATAGATAAGGCGAAAATGTTGCGACATTTTCCGCCTTGTAATTGTCCTGCAGGAAGCGCGGTGTCCAAGTTTATTGCCTAACGACCGCGGCACGTTTCCCATCCATAGTGTGGTCTTCCTCCTCAGTCCTCTCTCTTCTCCTTTTTATATTTTAATTAAAAAATAAGGAATGCAAACGATTCTGTTGACACAGTCAGGGCAGCATATAAAAGAGTGTATGAAGAAAACCAGGACACGGAGCAGCGGGCTCCAGACTCTGAGTTGCTTCTTCGTCTCTTGACTCTTCAGTTATTAGCGTTGGAAAATCTGCAATTTTTCCCCTCGTTTTTTGACACATTTCTCTAGATTACCTAGTCTATTTCAATGTATTTGTTAAACAGAGAGACACTCTTTGAATATAGAACAAATAATCTTTATTCTGATATATTTATATATATATATATATATATATATACATATACAGAGGATAAAAACTTATGTTCAATTTAAGTTTAACAACATTTAATTCAAGTAAGAATCAAGGATGAAATAACTGAATCTGTCATATAGGGATGGATACTAGATTCATACCCAAACCGACTGAAATCAAGTATTCTTATATTAATATTATTTCAATCATTTTAACTCATTAAAAAATTTAATGCAGTACGGATCAAGCTTACATGCGGGTTATTTTCAAGTCGGGCAGAAACAGAAATCAGAAATCCGAGATTGAAAAAAGCGGACTTGAATCAGGGATTTCTTACTTGGTTTCACGAAAATTGGATTCGTATTAAATTAAACTCCGCTGGGTTTAATTATTGGCTTTCCATTTGGTGTGGAAAACTCTTTCTCTGGCACAAACTGTAGTTCATCCACAGTTGATATTTGGCCACAAAATTAAATAGCTAATAGCTTAATAGCAAAGGCACTAGGATGGGATTTTGGCAAATTCCACCTTAAAAGGAAAAATCCATTGAATGAAACTGCTTTTTAAAAAATTAATTTTGTATGCAAAAGCGTTTCAAATTCAGTTTCAGAATTCATTGCAAAAATTCTGATAATTCGCTTCAAGGAGAGAATGCTGGATGGGAAACTTAGAACTTATTTTCAAAACTGGGTACAAACATTTCTTAACCTTTCTGAGCTCAAAAAGATATAATAAATGATACCTTTTTAAATATCTAGAAAAAATAAATATTTTAAATGGTAAGTAAAAAGGAGTTAACATATTTTACTTCTATCTCCACTTTTGTTAAGAACGCTCGCTAAACCTATTCAAGTGACGCGCGGTGTACGAGTACATGTAAAATATATATATATATTTATATTCCTATATTTATCTGTGGCGCAGGCGGGCGAAGGAGTAAGAAAATTAGCAGGTTGTTTTTGAAATTTGTGAGTGTATTTTATATTTGGCATACATAACATATTATATTTTCAGACTTTTGAAACGTAAACAGACTAATTAAATTCTATTCGATTGGAGGAAAAAAAAATAAAACTTGTAGTAGACTATTACATAGATAGAATGGTGTTCTTAATGATGTCAATGCTCTCCAGCATTTGGGACTCATTGATGACCAGGGGCGGGGCAAAGCGGATGATGTCCCCATGAGTGGGCTTGGCCAGCAAGCCGTTCTCCTTGAGCTTCATGCAGACATTCCAAGCGTCGTGTTCTAGAGGAGATTAGAGCGAAGGAGTGTGAGAATAGAAGGACGAAGGAATGTTATTTATATATATGTAACTTACTGGAATTGATGACAATGGCATTGAGCAGACCCTTGCCTCGGACTACCGAGACAATATCCTTGGGCAGCTTGGACAGCTCACTGCGCAGCAGTTGACCCATTTTGTAGGCATTCTCGGCTAGCTGCTCTTCCCTGAGCACTTCTAGAGCGGCCATGGCCACACGGCAACCCAATGGATTGCCGCCGTAGGTGGAACCATGCTCTCCAGGCTTGATGCAGAGCATCACCTCATCATTGCAGAGCACAGCTGAAACGGGATAGACACCGCCAGAGAGTGCCTTGCCCAGAATGAGTATATCGGGTTGCACGTCCTCGTAGTCCACGGCCAACATGCGTCCGGTGCGTGCCAGACCAGTCTGCACCTCATCCGCTATCCAGAGCACATTGTGCTTGGTGCACAGCTCGCGCACCTTACGCAAATATCCTTCGTCGGGCACAACAACTCCTGCCTCTCCCTGGATGGGCTCAACCATGAAGGCGCACACTGTGGGATCCTGCAAAGCCTGTGACAGGGCCGCAACGTTATTGTAATCGATTAGCTCAAAGCCGGGCATAAAGGGTCCAAATCCTTCGTAGCTGCTGGGATCATTTGATGCGGACACCGCTGATAGCGTACGACCCCAGAAATTGTTGCGTGCAAAGATAATCTTGGCCTGGTTCTTGGGTATCTGCTTCTGCAGGTATCCCCACTTCCTGGCCAACTTGCAGGCTGTCTCGCCACCCTCAACGCCAGTGTTCATGGGCAGAACCTTGTCATAGCCAAAGAATTTGGTAATATATTCTTCATATTCGCCCAGAACATCTGAGTAAAAGGCGCTAAAAAGGGGGAAGAAGGCGCAAAATGGGAAAATGTTTCATTATAAATTATTAATTAAAAAACAATTATTTTTTATGAAGTTTAGCTTATTGATTAGTAGAAATATTTTGAGTTTTATTAGAAAATTTATTTTATAAGAGTCGAGCATGCAAATCTGTTTGAGCGCGAACCCGAATCCGTCTGAATCTGTTGGATTTGGCATCTTGCGAACCTTTGAAATAGATTAGGAACCGAACCTACAAAAATAACCTATTGCACGTAAGTGAAACCGAACCGAACCACTTTGTGTATTAAAAAAGGTTCGGCTCAAAATAATTCAAAAAAACTAAGGCAAACTATTGGTTCTAAGTAAAAACTGATCAGTTTTTTATAGAAGACAATTTTTCAATCAATTGTTCCTCTGTGATCAAATGAACCTATATATAATCCCTTTAAATTGATAAGAAAAACAATAAATATAAAGAAATAAATAAATCGTTAAACTTGATAATTGCTTTTATAAAAGTGAACCAAGCCTCGAATCAGTAATTTGGATTCAGAATGCTCTTGAACCGGTTCGCGTAAAGCAGCCAAAGCTTTTTATCGGGTGCGATTCGAAGCTCTGCTGAAGCCTGAAACGTTTTCAGGCATTTAAAATTTTAGAACAGGTTCGTTTTGGTCGGGTTAATTGAAACGATATTACATAGAATTAATAATTGTAGTTCCTACGATTTTAGTCTGATAATAAGTGAAAAAGCCTTAAACTAATAACCAAGTTAGAAGATAATGTGTTACGTGCAGATTATAATAATCTAAAAGGGAATTAATTAGGCGCATAATCAGCAGTAGACATAGAAGCAGTCACATGACTAACAGCTCTCATATAGAAACTACATATTTATATATATATATATATATATATATATATAGTATATATAGCTGTATATGGAATGACAAAAATATGTTTTTAAATTTATTGATAAACTGATAACCCGAGAAGCCTCTCCCATTTGATTTACAAGTGCAATAGAAGGCGAGTAATTCACACTAGAAGTGCGATTTCTAATCAAAATTTTGAATTGTTTAATTGATTGCACTTGAATATTATTTTCAGAGCGATTCGATATTTGTTGGCCGGTTTGAATTGGTTTTCTTTGTTTCGGCCAGGGTCATTTGTCAGGTTCATTGTATTTGTTCATAAAGTTAACAAGCAATAAAATTAATCACTTGTTTTTTTTTTTTCTTAGGTTTTTTTTATAGGCTAATTATAGCATATGGCATACATTTTGGGCTGATAACAAGTTGTATATATATATATATATAATATATATGTATATATATATAATATATTGCGCTGTTAATAAGACAAATCACGTGTTGATAATGAAATCTCGTCTCATTACAATAGCTGAAGTAGCTCAAAAAAAAAAGCTTTTCTTAATCTGAAACTGAGTACAGTTCTTGCAGCTTTGGAGTACTTCATTATCTACTGCGACTTGGCATTATAATTATTTGTATAAATGAGTTAAAATCTATTTAAATTTATATTCCTGCAAAAGTGTTCTATATACATTTAATCTATATTTAGACCTATTTGAACGCTTGCAGGGGTGTTTTTTATATTTAAGATTAATAAAAATTCTTAAAGTCATCGCTTGAAATTATTTAAAGCTCATTTAATCTGCCATAGACACATTAAACTTGCCCTAAAAAGCTTTCGCTGTGCAAAACACAATTCCTATGCCCTTCCTCAGAGTACCATGCGTTTGTGTGGCAAGCAGCGACGGATTGAGGGGGGAACTGAACTACCTTAAGTACTCAGTACTCAGTTAATATAATCTTAATTGGAACTAGCAAGGGGAGAGTATTTTCGGCGCACCGGAAATCGGAATAGAGTGGAATAGGCATTTGAAAATGGTTGCAAATTTATTAATTATAACCTATTGTTCCTATGATAACTAGGGTATATAGTAGCCCGATCTTTAATACTTTTTTCCTAGCAGTAAGAAAACATACTCTTAAACTCCGAAATTATAAGTTTTACGAAGATATCTCATCTATGCAACATTATTTTGACTTTGCTTTTTTTTATGACAGCTGTAAGATATAGTAGTTCGATCCGGCCAGTATAATCTATAGCTGTAAGATATAGTAGTTCGACCTGGCCAGTTCAGTCTAAAGCCATAAGATATAGTACCCCGATCCGGCCAGTTCAGTCTACAGCTATAGGAGATAGTACCCCCATCCGGCTAGTTCTGGCTATATTATTCACCTAGCTCAAAAACTGAGAGATAAGTTTGCAAAAGGAGAGACAGAAAGACAGACTCAGAGACAGACGGACAGGGGGATATGAGTATGTGCTCAAAGACGCCTCCTTCATAAGAAAACTAATATACCCCATGCAAGGGGGGTTTTCCAGGGTTTGCAAAGGAACAGAACAAGTCCAGCTAAATTCTATGCAGTTTTTACACATTTAAAGGGTATTCGACTTTCGATCAAGCCAACATAGCTGCGATTGTTTTGATTAATTGAGGCAACAAAAAAAAAAGAAAAAAAAAAATGATTCAACCTTAGCTAAAATTTCCTCAGCTTCTAAACTTTGAAATTTGATTTTGCTGCGTAATCTATACAAGTAGAATGAATGAGTTAGCAACATAAATTTTCCATCCCATTGGTTGGCTGTGTGTGGGTTTTTTTCTTTTTTTTTTCCAGTTGACAACAGCTTTATTGCTATCAACAATAGCGGAACTTTTTGTCACTGATAGCAACAACAAAAAATAATGAAAAAAAATCTACTCTATAATTGTTTAATAGCTGCACAATAAACCTAATTCTGGCCCAGCAACTATAAACACAATAAATAAAACAAGTTCAATGAAATATGCAATGAAAAAAAAAGAAAGCAAAGCGACAGAAAAAAGCTCTTTAAGCTTCATTGATAAATACCCTAACCATATGGACCAGATAAGCTTTAAAGGGGCACGTCCCATGAAAGTATTTCTGATTTCTGTTTTTTTTTGAGTATTTTACTTACCGTGACGTCAGCGCCAGTTTCTGTGACTGCTCTGTGAGCGCCTTAATAATCTTGGGATGGCAGTGCCCCTGATTGACCGCCGAATAGGCGCTCAGATAGTCAAAGTAGCGTTTACCCTCCACATCCCACACGTGCACCCCCTCGCCCCGGCTGAGCGCCACAGGCAATGGATGATAGTTGTGGGCTCCATATTTCTGCTCACGTGCGAAAACCTCCTCGGACCGGCTGCTCTCTGGCGCTGTGGCGGCTGTGGCGGTCTCCTTGGGCTGAGTTCTCTGGGCAATGCTGGCAATGCGTGTGGCAATGCCGCGTGTGCTCAACTTGGAAAACATATTTGAAATTGTTTTTATACGAAAAAAATTCTATATCGATATATATATATATAATCGATTTGACACTTTTACACTTGATCGCTGTTTGCGGGTTACTGAAAGTTCGCTGGCGCCGACAGCTCGCTATTTATACTTTTTTTATAAGCTTTTTGGAGGGCAGCCCCCCAGCGTAGAATCGCTGGAGAGTGTGTGAGTGGGTCTAGGAGAGAGCAAAGAGCAGTCAAGCGGGAGCGAATCTCTCCCGGTTTGTTTTTTTGCAGCTTAGCTGGGATTACATACTTAGGTATATTTGTCTTATCTGCTTAGCTTTTCGGCGTAGTAAGAGTATTTCGCTGGCTTCTATAAGAACGATATATACCTATATATATATATATATTCACATACTTGAACACATATGGATGGAATTGTTTATAAATAGCTCACTGATGCTTTTACGAGCGCACTTGTGTACCCTACTCGTATGTGTAATTGTTGTTGCTTTGTTATTGTTATTGAGTTCTTTTTCAACACAAATCAGCAGAAATTTTCCACTGCTCAATCGAGCTGGAAGCTTGTTTGCAAAGCTTTTCGCTTGCTCTGTTTGCCAAATACCCTGTAATATCATGTGGACTGACGGCGCAGTGAAAAGATTGTAATTATCTGGAGTGGATTTTGGCTTTCAAATAAATTGCTGTAAGAGAGAAGTAGCTGACAGATACTACAACATATTTTTCAATACTTCTCCATTTAATCACATATTTTAGCAGGATTTTCCTTATAGTTCAATATTTATTGTCTTTGGAAAGGATACTGCAAAAACAAAGCTTTTATTTACATGTCAACTTCGTATGGAAAAATAGGGACATTCGGTAGTGGGTGCACAGAAAATGTTGATTGAAAAATATGCTATATTGGATCTAGGCACACTTTAAATTTGCCATATAAATAGGCCTTAAACTATGTAAATATTAACTGATTTCCTCATTGGTAATAAAAATAGTTGATGCTGTTTAAAATTCTTTCAAAATTGCAAAAGACGTGGGACTTTTAAGTATAAAAATTCAATTCATTTTAAAATTTAAATAAAGGTTAAGTTATCTTTCGAATACTTTAACGATTTAGTTAATTATTTAAATTTTTTTATTGATATTATTATAATAATATTTTTATTTTCAGTATTATTATCATCTTCAGTTCTAAGTTCCCTTTAGACTCCGTACCATTTAATACCCTGTAAACGATGTTCTTTACTTAATCTGCAGATAACTCTCTTTTTGTTTCTCTCATATCTAAAATCTTCTCTTTCAATCTATCTCCGAATTAATTCTAACCATTGACGTTTACCAGAGTCAGCTCCGAAAATACTTCCTCCCTTCTGGATCAGAAATTTTCCTCACTTTGTTTTCTTATCAGCTTACTGCTCTTTTTTTTCTTGTTTTCTCTGTGCTTACCTGTTTTTCTCTTTACCTAATTTCCCTCCTTCTTTTCTCACTATTTTTATATATGGAGTCCATGGAGTATAGAGTATTTTCTTAGTCGAGCAGAATACCTTTCGCAGTTTGTGTGGGCGTAGCGTTATCAGTGGCAATAATTGCTAAAGCTTTTAAACGCTACTTGAGGCGCCTGTTTAAAGTTCAGAGTCGAATTGCGGTCCCCGAGAAGCTTTCGTTGCTAGCAGCTGTTTCTGAAGTTTTCCGTTGGATCACGCCCACAAAACTTGGCTGACTGCTGACTTTCTCAAGAGAAGAGGGGGTTGGGAGGGGGGTGGAAAGAAAACAGCGTTTTCTGTTAGTATTTTATGTTTTTATTTGAGTTTTCATAAATATTTTATGCTTAAAATGTACAACTAATTGGCTTAGTTCGGATAACTAATTTTCATTTTTATTTAACAATTATAGCACATTCAAGAATTTTGCATACTAAAAAACAGATAGAAAACAAAAAAAAAAAAAAATATTAGAGCTGTTCCCGCAGAGAAAAACAGCTGAAAGGCAATACCAGAATTGCACAAGGAAATTAATTTGTTAATTTCGAAATGGAAAACAAAAAGGGAAAACAGTTTCAATAGATCTACGCAAATGTACAGAGAGAGAAAAAAAAAAGTTTTATATTTAAAACTTTGCTCGCTTTTAGGCGAAACGAAGAGTATTTATATTTAGGAAAAAAAAAATTGTTTTGCCTGCTTTTGGGCATTTATTTTTTGCTTAACTCGTTTCATTAGCTACCACAAAATTTGAATTAATTAACTGTAATAAATTCACGATTTGATTGCTCATAACTATTCCATGGCCGGTGTGGCAACGCTCTGCTGGGGCGACTGAGCTGGCGAGGGCGATAGACTGCGCGGCGTTGCCGTATTATTTGCGGCTGCCTCGCGCTGCGCCTGAGCCTGGCTGAGCAGCTCCTTGTTGAGCCTGTAGCTAGACATGACATTGGCACAGCTCTGGTGGAAATAGAAATTGCGACCGCGCAGAAACGCATCCGTGTTGAGATCCTTTATGCCTGTCTTGAGAGAGTAGATACACAAAAGAGAGCATAGCTTAGAGCGCAGGTGAGAAAGAGTACATAGACCGAGAGAGAGAGAGAGAGATAGCGACATGCAAAATATGGTGTAATTTAAAGAAACACAGTGGATGATCAAAGAGAGAGAGAGCGAGAGAGAGAGTGGGATTGAATGGAACAGAGAGACAGCGAGAGAGAGAGAGAGAGAGTGGGATGGATGCGTAAGAGACGAAAGAGAACTGAAGCAAACTGAGAAATTACCTTACAAATGAAACATTTGTTTTCATCGTCCGGTTTTAAATCCGAACTAATTCCCACCTTTGTGTCCAATTGTGTTAATCCCGGCACGCCCATTGATGATAGCTGCGACAGGCTGCTCTCCATTGGCTCGACATATTTGGTTGTTGTTGTTGTATTGTTGTTGTTGTTGCTGTTATTATTATTGTTGTTGTTGTGAGAGATATCCATCGGCCCAGGATCGGTGCTGCTAACCTGCGGCTCTGAGCGCGGACGCTCCTCATTGGGCGAGATGTTCTCCAGGCTCCTGGAAAGGGAATGGGAATAAAAGTTGTTAAATAAGTTTAGCCATTTAGAAGATTCTCTTTGAAAGCTTAAGCCCGATGAAAAGATTTGGGTTCGGTTCGCGGATTGCTTGAAAGAGACCCTCAACACAAGGCTCATGTTTGAGTCCTGGTTCGAACCGCACCTTTGTTTGTCAACATTTATTAGAGGCCCCGTTTGAGTTCAGTTTTAAATGATGATTAATTTGTAGGTTCTGAACCGGTTCAAGGAAACTGAAAATCTTGAACCAACCTAAAGGAATGGGCTGATTTGTAGTTTCGGCTTTTGATCCTATTCAAGGAGTCTAAAATAACGCTATGTGCTTCCATTGGGACTTTAAATGTTAACCTTTAGATCGGAACTATGTGAACCTGTTACTCTTCATATTCAGTCACGGTATTCAGTCACAGTTGGGCTGTTTAATTATGAATGTGTTTGCTTGCTGCTTACCTGCTGCTGCCCACATTCTCCTCGTGTCGTCGCTTGTAGCTGTGTGATTTGCTCGTCATTTTCACTGTTTCATCGTCATCCACAATGACATCCTCATCGCTATCGTTTTGGCAGGAAGATGTGTCCATCATTAGCTCCTTGCTGCCGTTATTGTTGTTGCCGCCGCTGCTGCTGCTGCTATGCTCGGTCACGCCCACGCCGCAGGAGTCCGCGTTGTAGTAGTGATGTGTGGTAGATGACAGCTCGCTGACATTTTTCACTGTTGGAGCAGGGAGGGGGAATAGATATGAATATGGGGGATTAGACCAATTAGTTGAAGCACAGGTGGTGGGGGGCATTAAGGGGTGGCTTTGAGATGCTTTAAATTTGAAATCTTTTCTATGTAATTTCCTCACCGCTGATATGTGCCTGGGTATTGGATGTGGTTTCGCCAGACCAGCTGACGTTGCTGCTGCTAGCTGCATTCACATTGGTGGTCACATCCTGCTCATCTGTATGCGAATCCTTCTGATTGATAACGCAGGCCGTGCGATAGAGTATGCCATCCAATTTGCCCGGCTGTGCATTGGTATTGTGCATGGTGGAGGCTGGCAGATTGGGTGCTTGACTCTGGACCGTCAGCTCTGAGCCTGAGTCGGGCACATCATCGTTGCAGCTTTCCACGTCCACCGTTTCGATCTCTTCCTGCATCTTGGCATCCTCCTGCAATGGGAATGGGCTGAGTTAGGATAAGGTTGTGTACAGGGACAGGTACTGACGCACCTCTGGCGGCAATTTGCCAGTTTCCAGCGCATATTTGCGCTTGCATATGGGACAGCTGCTACAGTAGAGACTCTCCATCATGTACATCTCACCATATTTGCGTTTGCGCACCTTCAGCCGGAGACGGTTCTGGCGATTGTTGCGTATGCGCTGAAAGGTCTGGAGGGAAAAATAGTTCTGGTTTGGACCGAAGACTAGGAAGGGATTGGTGTAAATTTCGGTTTACCTCCCAGCGATTGTGGCTGGTGCGTATGGCATTCTCCTGGGCTGGACAGGGTGGAGCAAACATATAAGTCGCCTGGAGATTGGCGCGTTCGAAGCCGGCGCTCAGCTTGTACAGCCTATCCAGTTCGGTGAGGAAGTGCGTATGCCATTCCTCGGCGCTCAGCTTCAATCCACAGATGGGACATAGCTCGGGTATGGCGCCACCAGCAGCAGCTGCCTGCAAGCCGCTGACCAGGCTCAGGCCACCGGGGACTGCACGCAATCCGGCCATGCTGAGACTGGCCAAAGCCGCATGATGCGCTGCATGATGGGACAGGGGATGTGGATGTGCATGGGCCATATGATGATGTGTGGCCTGTGGCGGTGGGCCCGCTCCAGACCCAACATGATGACCATGATGATGCTGATGATGGTGAGCCGGCGATGACTGATGTGCCGCCAGATGTGTGGCCATGGAGACGACAGCGCTACTGGTCGCCGCCGCCACTGCCGCCGAGCTAATGGCCGCCACAGCGGAGCTCGTTGAGCAGGAGGATGAGGAGCTGCTGGACGCTGCCGAGGATGAGGCCACCGTATGCGCTTTGCTAACATTATGCAGATCTGAAATTAGGCATGCCGCATTCATCAATCAAAGCGCCGCAATGCTAAGCAATAAAAATTGAAATTCCACTCTGCCCCGCGCATTGATTTCAATTTCGGGAATTCCTAAAAGTCAACACCAATACTACCACCGCCCCCGCCCCCGCCTTGGTGCCACTCCCACAAATTTGAACTGGCCCATAAATTTCGTGGGTATTTTCTAATTGCATGCTACACATTTTTAACACGTACTTAGCCCAAATTAATTGGCGCTCGTTATTTTTGGGAGCCCCAAATCGTTTTTGGGGGCATATCCTTCATGTCCTTCTGAGCTGCTGCTGCTGCCGCTGCCGCTGGCGCTGCCACTGCCACTGTCGCTGCTCAGCTGTCAGACGCACGTACACAGGAAAAAAAAATGTGTACAACAAACCACAATAAATACAAACTGTTTGCCATCCAGTCAAAAGTTCTGCACGTGACTGTGGCGGCAATTAAAATATTATTACAATAAATAGGACTAAAAAAAGTATTATTCTGTTGCTTCTCCCGCATTTGCCTAAAACTGTAGTACAACCAGTCCGTGGCACGGGGCACGGGGCACGGGGCACGGGACACGAGTGGAGAGGGGCAACATATAATGTTGCATGTGACGGTTAACCGCGGATAACAGAAACAGAAATTGAAGCAGAAGCAGAAACTGAAGCAGCAGTAGAAACAGTTCATGAACAGGCCGACAAAATGATTAAAGGCTTAAACAGTTTTCCATAAATTTAAGTAAATTGTGCATAGAACTTTTTAATCAATTTTTGTGGCTTTTACAATTCATTCAAGAACTCATCAGGAGCTTTTAGCAGCAATGTTAAAGTGGTTGTAGTCAAAAATAACAGTAGAAACTGTGTTAGCTGCTTAGAAATTTGTATAAGCCAGGAATAAAAGGCTATCAGCATATACTACATTAACTGCTTAAAAGCTTATATAAGCCACATATAAAATAAGGCTATAAGCACGCCAACTATACCCTATAATGTATATGCAGGGTATAGCATATACATACTATATAAATTGCTTCGAATATATATAAGCCACGTATAAAATAAGGCTATCAGAGCGCTGAAGATTGAATACCCTGCATACCCTGTATTAGCTGCTTAGAAATATATATAAGCCACAAATAAAATGAGGCTATAAGCACGTAAATTATACCCTATAATATACTCTGCATATAGTATATTAACTCCTTGGAAATTTGTATAAGCCACGAATAAAAAAAGGCTATAAGCACGCCAGTTATACCCTATAATATACCCTGCATATAGTATGTTAAATGCTTAGAAGTTTATATAAGCCACGAATAAAAAAAGGGTCTCAACCCGCTAAAGACTTTATACGCTGCAGCATTTTGAGAGGCTATAAAATTATATAAAATACCCATTAGTTTATATATCATCCGCAAATACAAATAAGCTCAGCATTTAGGCATTATATTGATAAAAATATTGGTAATTTAATAAATGTGATTTAAATAATATAAAATAAGATAAAATAAGTTTATGATTTAATCTAAAAATCCCACCACTAGTCATCAAATTAAAGAAGTATTTTACGCTTTTACCTTAGAATATATTGAGATATACTTTCAACTTTTCTATGCTTTAAGACAAGCTCCCATCCTTTCAGCACATTGTTCAAAAGGAAGTATAAAGATGCACGACTAACACTTACTCATTAGCTGAGTCTAAAGTTGGCTTAGACAGTTTCCTATGCGCTTTGTTCTATCATTCTATCAAAAGTTTCTTCGTGAATCATTTCTCTGCATAGATTCACTAAAATATATTATTAAATCAACATATCTTGAATCCATATGTCCATATTTTGATTTTGAGGTGTTTTTTTGGAAAACATCGTTAATATTTCGAGTATTTTAAATAAAAATAACACATTTCTACAAGAGTTCAAGCAGAGTTAACTCTATTTTTTATGAAGGGCAAGTCTGTGCCTGGGAATGTTCTTTTGGAGGGTGAATGGAAAAATATTGAAAAATATGTTGAGGTGAACTTAGGCTATCAATGTTGAGTTTCAGGAACTGTGGCTGCTATTTGCTTTTTATTGATTAGGTGGAATTCGGAGTGGGGAATTCAAAATTAGAACTAAGCGCGAACTGCCTAAAGTAAATGGAAATTTATACCACTATAAGCGTATCCAGACAGAAAGACAGACGGACGTAGAAGCAGACAGAGGTGGTAAGATCGAATCGGTTTTATATACACATAAAGATTATGGAGTTCCCAGGAATCCTGCTCTTTTTACCCACTGTATCTATGAGGATTACATAAGACTAAACACATTTATGGAATGTTAGAACGATTAAAACGATATGGAAATTCGAATAGCATTTCTCAGGCACTTTCGATTCGGATAAGGCAGAATGTAAACTTTATGTTTTTGAAATATAAATAACCAGAATTCCTTCCAGTCACGTGTACAGCTCAATGCTCTATGCTCAAGATTTCCCCCCCTAAAATTGGTATTCCATATATCGTATCGCAGCATGAAATATGGCTAATATTATGGGTGTATATGTGTGTGTGTGTATGTGTGTGTGGTTGGATGCGTGTGTGTGTTGGCCATTAATATTACAGAAATTAATATGAAAATTCCAAGTGTGCATTGGATATAATACATCATCTGAACAATAATAATAAGTAATGCTCATAATAACAATACCAACAATGCAATCAAAGCGATTTGCAACACTTGCGCATCCTTTAAAGGAGCCACAATGGAAAGCAGGAGGAGGAGGAGGACGAGGAGGAGGAGGAGTAGGAGAGAAAAGAGAAAAAAACAACATGAACAATAAATGAGCAAACATTATGAATTTTTGCCGTCGTCGTCGTCTAAGGGTGGCTTGGGGTTAGCTTTAGCTGCCTTATAATTGGCTCGAGTGGCACAAAGAGAAGAGTTGCAACAATGTCGCAGGCTGAGTAATTAGCCGCCTCGTGCCGCAAAGGATGCGTCGTTCGTCCTGGCTGCGGCTGCGGTTTGACTTTGTAGTGAAGTGCCAGAGGCCCAATAGAAGGGGTCTTGAGTGATTTCCCGGGCACAAAGACACGGAGAAGCACAGAGAAGCTGCTGCTGCTGCTGCTGCTGCCACATTTCAATAAGCCAGTGCGCCATTTAAAACACTTAATGCTCACCCTTTTAACCCTTTTTTACGAGTATATTCGACTTGGCAGCCGGTTCGTGTGCTGCCTTTTAAGCAGGCAAAAAGGACGCGGCAAGGATTAAAGGAAACTTGCAACTAGAGTTGGCACAGTTAGCGTGTTCTACTACCAATATCGATGAATCTGTAAACGCAGCTAATTAAAAGTGTATTATTTATTAAAATTAATTTATGGCATTGGGCTAAGTCAACTACTGTTATAAGCCAAAAGTTAAACACACAAAAAAACAGGCAAATTTATGCACAGCGAGTGGTTGCTCTGTGTGTGTCAGTGTGGTGTGTGTGTGTGTGTGTGTGTGTGTGTGTGTGTGTGTGTGTGCGGAAAACTGGTTTTCCGGCTTAAGTAGATATGTAAATATGAGAGGTAAACATAGAAGTTGTCATTGTCATTAGAGGCAGAGGTGTAGCTGGCAGTGGGCCTCCAGCAAAGGGGCGCTTCTCGTAACCCGCATCTATTTTCCAACATTGAATCACAGTACGAAAAGTCGTGACTATTGCGCTGAATTCTTTTACCTTTGTGAATTGATTTATGTATTTAAATTTAATGTTGCTCGAATTGAAAAATTTCAGCTTTGAAAATTAAGAATTAAATTAAATATTTAATAAATTTTTTAAATAGTTTTGTCTCTTTAAAATGTTACAAATATCAGTGGCTTATGGGCAAAAATTATACGGTCGTAAATCCCATTTACTGCTCAGAATCTTAAAAAACATATATATTTTTTAGATTCCAAATATTGAAACCAAAAATTCTACGGACTGGCTTTAATATTCTATTATAGCAGAGGCTTGAGTTTAGGTTAGGGGGCGTGGTATAGGCGGGATCTAATTTTCCAATCTAATTCCAATTTTACTTAAAAAATTTAGCCAAGTTTAAGAACTGAGTTTTATGCTCAAAGAAAATGTGTTTCTGCCCACAGTGCAGTGGTCAATATTTTCAAAAGTCCTTAGCTTAAAATTATCCAGTTTGTTTCAGAATTTTTGGACGTATAATTTTAAAAAGCTCAAACATTTTTGATGATAAATGCTACAAGGTTTTTAAAGATATTTTTACTGCCACCATTACACATTGATCTTACTATTTCAGGCTGCGGTATGATGCCCCTTCTGAGCAGCAGAGTTCCGATTAGAAAGGGATCCATCAGGCATTACAATGGGTCAAAAGAGGCTAAGCTAACCCAGTATTATTATACAATGTTAGCGCACCCTGTTGGCAGCGGCGCCACTGCTTTAAGTACGCACTGTTGACCCAATCCCCTACCCCTGTTCCTGTTCCAATTGCTATTGCTATTCCTGAACCAAATCTGTCCCTTTTTATTCATATTTATCATGTTCATATGCTGCTAAGGCGCTTAATGCCAGCGGGGCTCTTCTGACACCAATTAGCAACGCATTTGTAGGCAATTTGTTTAGTCTACTTTCAGCAGCTTTAAAGCGAAGGGGGCTGGCGGCGAGAGGCGGGGATGCTACCCTCAGGTAAATATTTGAAGAAAATTGATTTAAATGTCTGAAATGTAACAGGGAAAACTAATAAAAAAAAAAAATATATATATATATATAGAAAAATGTTGTTAGAGTGCGGACTGTCGCTTGTCTATCCGCCGCATCAGTAGCCGTACCCCGCCTCTGCTCCGTTCTTATGGCTGCCAGTCAAAGTTAACCCACTGAAGCGTTAAAATTGCACAAAAATGGTAAAATTGAAACAAATACTGCAAGATTCTGATCAAAAAAAGGCAAAAACGTGGCTCAAAAGGCCGCCCACTTTTTTTTTTTTTTTTTGTGCCTTTGCTTTATCGTCAAACATTTTGGCAACATGCAAATTTGTAAAATAAATAGAGGAAATACAGGAGTAAACTGGGAACAGGAAACAGCAAACAGAACCCAACTTACGTCTCAAATCCCTGGGATCCTGAGAATTATTGCTGCGCGGACTTTCACCCTTTTCAACGGCATCGTAATCCTGTGATCCCTCCATGGATTCGTGTGATGTGCACGTGGGACTGGCCGAATCCGTACGAAATGATTCGCTGCCATTGAAAAGATTCTGCAAAAAAAACCCCAAAAAAAAACAAAAAAAAATTCAATTCCAATTATGACAACTGCCAATCTTCAGACGATTATCAACGCCTCTGCTCCAAAACTCACCTGATCCAGAGATATGCCAATATATTTTGGTGGAGAAAATGCCGACGGCAGTGAAAAATTCGACAGCACCGACGGCTTGCCCAGCGGTGACCTGTCGCTGGCAAAGTAGCCGCCAGGAGCTCCGGCTGCAGCTGCCGCTGCAGCTGCTCCATTCGCCGCCAGCATTCCATGGTTGAGGGTCTGCAGCAAATGCGGATGGAAGTTGTGCAGGAATTGGGTGCTATAGTTGCCGACTAGTGACATGTTGTGTAGATCTTTGGCGTCAGGTAACTGCAACGAATAAATATGCGAAAGTTTTCTAGAGTTTTTGGGATATTTAACCATCCAACTCCCTGTTTAGTTTCTGATTGTAGCTCAAAGACAGGTAAAGGATTATAATGGGTTTGTGGAAATATATAAAAGGAGCAGAAGGAATCGTTTTTTATCCCACAAAGAGTGTGGATTTCTAATCAGAGTATGCAGCTCTTCAGAGCTGTTACTCGCCGGAGTCACCCAATTTGAGATGTGAACCAGCTCTATTTGAGATGATCTTCGTTTTCCAATTATTTCTGCAGTTATTGAGTAAAACCATTGCTGGAAACTCAGTAGAGCTTCTCCCATAAACTATATATAAATTTCTAGATTATTTTAGATAAGGCTTATCATCTATTGAACTAGAGAAAGCCTTAATAACTCGTCCTGAATATATATTATGATAACAGTTTTCTAACGATTTTAGTAAAGTATTTTTACCTATTTACTTCAGAGAGCTCAAAGAAAAAACTTCACTAAAATAGTCCTTCAATATATTTGAAATAGACTTGTGCCGATTTTCACTTTAAAATATATATATAAAAAAATATATAATTTTAGGGTCTTGATTGAAATTGAAGCTATGACAATTTGGCTCAATTAATTATGGCTTAGTTTTTAAGCTATTTTAATAAAAATATATTCTAAAAGATTAAGATATTAAATGATCTAGAAAATTTTTAGAATAACCTTCGTATATTTTTACAGAAAAACTTATTTCAAGGCTTATTCTAAAGTGAAAACCAGAACATTCCTAGTCCTTAATATGTTCAGAAAAACTTCAAATATTTTTCAGAAAAAACTTAATTTAAGGTTTGTTTTAAGGTGAAAGGCGGAACATTCCTATTCTTACATAAGAAAATCCCGAATATGTTCAGAATAATTTGGATTATTTTTAAGAAAAAATTAAAATAATAAATGCGAAAACCCAAACAATCAGACTTTTATGTTAAAAGAAGACAAGAAGAAGTTTTCGGAAAAACTGAAACCTAATCAGGAATAAATTGGTTTAAAATTTTCTTTCTTTTTCAATAAGTGTAATACATAAAATCTCTCTTTTATTTCTCAGTATTAGCAAAATTATAGCTCTGCAGAGCGTTGAAGAAACTCCAAAAATAATAGGAAAATCTCTTAAAAAATTCATAAAACACCGGATAAATATGAAACACTCGTTTTTCCAAGGGAATTTATTAGATATTTTCTTGTAGTAGTTTTCATAACTTTTGCATGCACAAATTTGCTTTAAAACTGAAATTTTTCCACTCAAGTTTTTTAGCGACTAAACCAAACAAGACACTCATTTTCCCACACTTTTCCGGAAGAACTTTTCCGGTGCATTGCAGACAAATTTGTATGTAAATTCATTTTTAGCAACTTTATTGTGGGTGAGTTTTGGATACTTGTCACACACATGTCGTCGCTTATGTTCCTGGTGTTGGCTGTGGCTGTGGCTGTGGGTGTGGGTGTGGGTGTGGGTATAAGTGTGTGTGGAAGTGTGTGTGTCCCAGACGCTTAACACTCATCAGGCTCAATTTGTTATAAACGGTTTGTCTGTTTATCCTTTGCTGTTTTTATCATCAGTTCCCAACCCTCCATCTCCGCATCTGAACAGACTCACCCTGTCTCATTTGGATATTTGGATATTTTTGGGTGATGTACCCATATCATTTCTAAAGTCTTTGTGTGTGTGTGTGTGTGTTGCTAAATTTTTGCTCGTTATTTTACACCCCATTGGTAGTTCCCATTCCCGATTTTCCATTCCGCCCCCCCTCTTCTTCTATTCCCTCCAGCCATTCCGATAATCTCGTCCTTCACATGACACAGTTTATGTGTGGCAATATCGTAACTCTAAAATCTCTCAATTTTGCGCCGTTTAACATTTATTTGTCGTAAATTAAACATTTTGTTGCATATTTTAAGGCGTCTTAGCTATTGATGTGCTGCCATTATATCAAAGACAGTAGCTCTGCCAGTCTCTCAGAGAGAGAGAGAGAGAGAGCGAGTCCTTTTTATCATATATTTTACTATATCTACGAGTATTTGTTGGAGTTATTTTTCTTGTTCTTAAGCGTATTTTTTAGTGGCATCGTTCGCATTTCTTTCCTTTGCTCTCTAGTTCCTTCATCAGGTAGAAAAATATTCGGAATTTTCATCCCATTTCTTCGACTTTTCTGACTTTTCCTGCTAACAGTTGAGCTTTTCTCATTCCTTCCCTTTTCTATACTTCCATCTTGAGGTAGATGTATTTATTGAAGTTATTTTTCTATGCATATTTCTCTCATTTATCCATAGTATCGCCAATATTTCTGCTCTTTTTATCGTTATTCCCCACTCCTTCCCTTCGCTCTGCACTTCCATCTAGCTTCATTTCTGTGTCGAGTCATGGAGCTGGCATAATTTCATTTTTACACGCTTCCACTGGCAGCCCCCAATAATGGACATTTTACTCGTAATACCCATATTTTACGCTCACTTAACTTCTCCTAACTCACGCAAAGAAATTAAAGAAATTGAGATTGAGATTGAGAGGAGGAACTTAAATTGCTATTTTTAAGGTGTAGTCGCAGGAGTGTTAACTGCTTTGTTGGAAAGTTAACTGGAGCTTGAAGACTTTATACTATATACTATATATAATACACATATATATATATATATATATATATATAATCAGAGGCATAATAAGTCAGAAAAAAGGTTCAAGAGGAGAGAAGGAGATAAGGAGATAAGGATATAATCTTTATAGATTTCACCCACATTTTTATGCTTGGAATTTCTATCGTTAGAATAATGGGATTTCTATCGTTCCCAATGTTAATAATAATAATAAAAGTACAAAGAATATAGTTAATTAGATAATATATAAATATTAATATACCAATTTTCAAAGGCAGTAGACCGTATAAACAATTCATATTCTTCAAAGTGAAAATTCAATTCTAGATTTGAATATTTAATGCAAATTCTTTTTTAACTGATCATAAATAATCAAAGTAGATAATAAATATAATTCTGCCATAAATAATAAAATATTTTAATTGCATTTAGAATTAGTAAAAGAAACGTTATATATTAGTTAAAAAAATTCACAAAAATTCAGATAACAATTTACTTTTCTTTGCCTCAGGAAATTTAGGTTAATATTATCCATATCCTTCATAATGCAGTTGAAATTTTAGGTTTCTAGCTGAAAATAGATGAAACTTGGATAAAATTTATTGGAAAGCACAGTCAAAATTGCTTTCTGAAGAGAAAGCGTCGGTAACTGTGGTCACAGCTAACTAGCAGGATTTGAAAAATATTCCAAATCATCAGACTGATAAGTTTGCTTAGAATAACTACAAAAACAAAGAAATTATAAGCTTTATTTTCAACTTATCGTTTTTTATATACTAAGATTTCAATATATTTATGTTAATAATATATTTTGAATTTATCATTCTTTATATATTCAGACTTAAATATATTTAGCTAGCATTCAGAGTACACCACAAAAATATCTAATTTGCAGGTTTTGTTCGAAATATCTGGAGAAAATAAAGTGAAACTGAGAGAATAACTGGCAAGGATTAGATTAACACTTAAAAACAATATCAAAGATATTTATGAAACTTTTATAGAGGGTTTTACTCAATTCAGCTTGGAATGAAGGGTATATAAAAGGTGTGGGGCAAAACAGATATTATTCAAAAATTATAATAGAAAAAATGTAATATCTTTAAAAATAGTTTGTTTTTTCTAAGAAATTTTAATTGAAGTTTTGCTCGATTTTAATTGAGATAGAGTTCAGCATCTATGATATTGGATTCTTTCCTATTATTTTTAGTTTTACTCAATTTAGATTGGAATAAAAGATATATAAAAGGTGTGGGGGTAAACAGATATTAAACGAGTATTATTAGAGATAAAGCTGTTACAGCTTTGAGATGATTCCTTTTAATTTTAGCCTGGGAGTAAAAGGACGGTGACTTGGCTAAGATTTCCGCTCGTTAATTAAACCCCAAATAAAACCAATAAATTAGCGCTTATCAAAACGTTGACCCAACAAAATTAGCCCAGAAATCCATGTGAAAAATGGAAGTGTTGGCATAACAGCAGTTCTATCATCATTATCGCTATGCGGACTGTGGACTGTGCACTGTGGAATGCTGCAGAAGGAGTCGAGGACTCGTTTTAAAGCTGTTGCCAGGCAAAACACACAGAAATGCAAGTCAGCTCCCTAAAACCCATTAGACAAATACACATGGATAAATTGCAGTGTTAAATGAGCTTTGCGGGGCTCGCAGCGATACGGATTGGGATTGGGATTGAAGTTGGAGGAGGTTGGGGCGAGGTTTGTTGGCAACCGCATGAGTTGCACTTTGGCTAAGTCAGTTGAAGGTGCCCCCCAATGAGTGGCACTGATTAAATGCCACGTGCACACAGATGGCACATGTCAGGTTCGGATGGGGATTGGGGGGGTGGTCCAAGTGGTCAACCACTGGCTATACTGGCTCTTCTGGACACTGGACTCTCGACTCTGGACTCTTTTTGCTAAATTTTGACAGCATTTACGAATGAGTATTTAATGCAATATGTAAACTTGCTTATAGAAATTTCCATTGATTTATGTGCAGCAGGTGGCACTTGCCACCCCATTGCCCTCTATCCACCATCCTCTCTCTCCCCTCTTTGTTTGCTTTCTATTAGAGGTATTCAAATGTTTGGGCCGTGTGATTTGTTGCCCTTTCCGAGGGTTGTAGATTTGCATAATGCGCTTGTTCTTGTTTGCTTTTAACACTTGAATTATTGGCATTTATCACTGAGCCAGAGTCGACTCAGCGAGAGAGAGAGCGAGAGCGCTCTATCACCAGCTGCTTGCAACAACAATAACAGCTTAATTACAACAACACGATAACGAGTGGCAAGAGAGCCAATTGTCCCCATACAATTGCCAATTTCGCTTAACTTGGCCATAAACAACGATACAGCCAACAACAAACGGCTTCGCTGCTCCAACTACAAATAAATCTCAACTTGTGGCTGCAACATAAAAAATACAACAAACAAAACAAAACAAAAAAAAAACCGAAACAAAAAATAAGTTAAACGAAACCAGAAAGCGTTTAGACCAATTGCCAATTTTCTCGAACTAAATGTTTATGGCTTCAACCTGCAGCTCTTCGCATCGACAGAACAGACAGACTTGCCTGTGCGATTTCTTGGTGCCTGTTTAGGTGAAAGCACATTTTATGAGTCTCATATTTTCCCTCGTATACCCTATTTTTTTAATATTAAACGCATTATTTTAACTGATTTTTGTTTTCTCAATATTTCTGTCAATGTTTGTGTAGTGTCCTACTATTTACTATACTAAATTATCTAAATTGGATACAAATAAATACAATCGAATTTCAAGTGATTCCAATTGAGCTGGAGTTATATTCGAGTATATTATTATACTTATATCAGTATTTATCATTAAATTTGATCAGATTTATAGTCTATAAGCAAATCTAATTTTAACTGAGATCTTTGTTCCTCATCAAACTTTACTTTAGACTCCTATTATATCCTTGTAAGGGATATAGAAGCACGGCAGAGGCCTCTTAGCTGAGGACGACGAGAGAAGTCATTATAGCCATGTCTCTGTCTGTGAATGTAAACTTGTCTTCCAATTTTAGGTCTAGTTGCATATAACTTGGCATAGATCCCAAGATTTTGGCAAAATATATATAAAAATCGGCTGGATCGTACTATAACAACTAGTTGTCACAGAAAGTCCAAAAACTTTTTGAGTGAATAACTTTTGGCTGTCCAAATTCTGATGCTCTCAATAGGTTATTAAGATCGGACTACTATATCCTATACAGCTGCCATAGAAACGATTCCCAGGATACAACTGGAAACAACTTAAGAGATTTTGATGCTCAACAAAAGTTCTCTAAATCTCACTAATATTTTTTAGCTGCCATTTAGAAAATTTATTCCAACACTCTTTTCATTAGTTCTAGTATGAAAATAAGGTTAATTTTCTAGCTGATAGCGAATCCTATTAAATAAAGGATTCGTTTAGACTTTATTTATATTAATTTTAATATTTCTATTAAATTCATAAGTCTTATCCACTGCTGTCAGTCGCAAGTTACTTGCAGTTCAGTTCCTTGAGTAATAAAGTGTCCTCCAAAGACTGCTAAGGCCTTCTAATTACAAACTATTCGTGGTGATAAATACTCCTATTCCCCCAGTCCGGCTGTTTTCTTTGTGCCTTCATAGATTCCTAACTGGTCCAATCTATCCTATCCTATACTATCCTATCATATCGTATGGTTCCCTCCCTGTAGCACATTTCATTCGTAAATTCCTAAACCAGTTATCCCTCCATGACTACTTCTTGTTACACGCCTCGTTGCCTGTGCATTTCTGGCTCTGTCTCTTGATAAATTGCTATAAATTAAATTAAGCGCACTCTCACACACACACACGCACACACACACTCGCACACACTCGCACACACCTACACACGAGTTTAATAAGTGCAAAAAAAAATAAAGAATTACATTTCATATGTTGTTCCAGCCCTGCCTCATAATTTTGCACACTCGCCTCCACCGCCGCCGCCGCCGCCGCCCCCCGATCAGGGTTGTCCACCGTCTGACTCCGACAGCGAATACAACTCTGGTTGCCATTTTTTTCCCTTTTTTTTTCTTTTTTTGCGGGGGGTCAGTCTGTTTACCTTTGTTGTTATCGTTGTTGTGGTTACAAAATTATTATGGTGAGTATTTCTTTTGTTGTTGTTGTTGTTGCCGTTGGCTTTCTTCATTTTTTGTTCGGTGTCTGTGTGGTGTGACCGGGTCCGGCTCCGGCTCCGGGTCCGTGTCTGGGTCGGGGTCGGGGTCTGGTTAAAGGGAGTACCAGACTCACATTAAACCATTTGACAATGCATTTAATATGCCGGATTGGTTTGTTTTCATTAATTTTTATTGTTGGGCTCTGTGCAGGGCTATAAATAATGCGCATACCTCAGGAAACTAACATTTCTAGTCGCCTCTAATAAGAAACATTAAAGCTTTGCCTAGCATAACCGCTCCAAATATGGAATGCAACGGGAGTAACCGGTTTTGGATCGAAAAGAGTTAAGTATTATAGCGCAAAATGTCATCTGAAAACTTTTCACCTTGAGTTTAGTTGGTAGCCCTAACCCGTCGGCGTATTAAACTGGACTCATTGGAACTCTAATTTTAGCCAAATGGGTCTAAGCCATAAACCGAATCAGTAGTGAAAAAGAGGAGCGGTTCTTAAACTGAACCTGAAGTAATATATAAACTTTTAATCACAAAATTATGTTAAGGTGCCCTAATAATCTCTTAGTTACTATCAAAATAAATAGAGCACTGAAAATTAATATATGTTTTAAGTTAGAAAAGTGTTGATGAACCAAGGCTCGAACCCGAACTAAGTCTCGAACTTCAATGGAGCTTCGAAGTTGAACCAAGTCTCTAACTTGACGCAAGCCTCGAACTTAAACCAAGGCGCTAACTTGAAACAAGGCTCATACTCGAACCAAGCCTCGAAGTTGAACCAAGTCTCGAATTTGAACCAAGTCTCCAACTTGAATCAAGTCTCCAACTTGAACCAAGTCTTCGAGCTTTAAACAAGCTTCAAACTTGAACCAAGACTAGAACTTGAACCAATGTCCTTGGCAGTTAAACCACATAAGCTTCTACCAAAAGCGGAGGGGTTTGAACCACTTATGCTTGTAGAAAAAAGCGAACCAAATTCGAAACGGAGCTAAGCGATACTTTCAGCTTGTTCAATTGGCTTTTTGCTAGTTCAGTTTAGTAATTTACTAAAAAGTATTGAAATTGACTTTTTTTTTTCATATTTTTGATTCCAAAAACTGTCTCCTGAATTGAAAAACTTTCTTTCATTTCAAGTTGGTATTTTATTTCTCCAACAAAGTATTTAGAGGAAAGATAAAAATTATCTATATATTAACCTACATATAGTTAAAAAATATTTAAGATTTTTTAGACTCTCAAGTTTTTTACTATTCAAAGAATTCCGGGAAATACGACTATATTCCAGACTTATTTGAACACTTTGTATAGTTCACATGACTGAGACACTTTCTTTATTTTAATTATTTTTCTGTTCATGAACTTTCATTTTCTCGGTTTCCCAGACAACCCAGACAATAGTTGTTTCCTATCCGAAGTCTCTTCCTCTCAATTTCAATTTCAATTTCAGCTTCAGCTTCAATTTCAATTTCAATTTCTTGAGGCCTGCGTATCACCCAACTCGCATCTACAAGACCAGGACATATTGTTGTCATGTTTAACATATCTTAACGCTACTCAATGCTATGCACAAGTTTAACTCCGACTCCGACTCGGACTCTGACTGTGACTCCAGCTCCAACTGCGATTCCAATTCGAATGCCAGTCTTCAGTCTTCAGTCTTCAGTGTTCAGTATTCAGTAACCAGTTCAGTTAGTTTTACTGGCAAGTTATTCCGATTCGAGCAAGCCGCCTGCTCATCATCAGTTCGAGTTCTTCATCATTTGTAGCATCAGCGTCAAGATCATTGCTCATGTTTACAATGATGACAGGCAGCGGGGGCAATCGCGAAGACGACTACAAGGAGTCCGAGTTTAGACCCAAACGATCATCATCCAGATCCACTGGAGCTGCGAACTGGGTAGCTGAAAAGCTGAAGCCGTAGCTGTAGCTGAAGCTGAAGCTGAAGCTGGTAGCTATCATAAATCTGTTCATCGCAAAAATCTACACACAATGGGGCGTTTGCAAACGCATTCGTCGATCGAGGAATTTGAGTCTTGAAACTAAAAACTGAAAACTAAAAACTGAATCTGAATCTGAATCCGAATCCGACTGACTGACTGTCGACTCTCGACAGTCAACTTTCGATTGTCTTGAACTGCCTTGCTCGTAGTTGCATACACTAAGAGAAACTTTAACCGAGTCATTATTTATTTTAAACCAAAAAAATTTATCTTATACAATAAAAATTCAAAACTTTGGAAATAGCATAAAACTTTAGATTTTTGCTCAGTTTTCCAAAGAAACAACGAAATGTTTTAAAAGAAAACAAAGTTTGGAACAGCGCTGATTACGAATAGAATTAATTAAGTTCACTTTTCGAATCATGATTTGAAAATCTGCTGCTGTTCTTCATATTAAAAAAAATGATATATATAAATAAAGAAAATCGTTAAAAAATTGAGTTTTTTGAAACATCCATTTAAAAATTGGCCTTAGACTTTTGTTGTTGAAGGCATTTAAAACATGAGTAGAAAATAAGATGATACTCAATCTAACTAATATTACTATATTAAAGGAATCAGGTTTTTTTATATCTTGTCAGTTTTAATTTAGATACAATAAAGTTAAAAATGTAGAATTGGATTTTAAGATGTTGGCTCTAATTTATCTGCGGGAAGTCCATTGATAGATTGAGATAGTTTTTGAAAGTTTAAGAAGTTATTTTTGTGTCTTTGCTTTTAAAATAAGATTAGTTTTTGGGATACATTTTTTAAGATAGTCCAGTGAAAACCTCTCAAAGTGTTTTTTGACTGTTTAATCTCAAAATCTCATATATATATCAAATAGATCAGAATAGATTGAGATAGTTTTCAAGCTAATTCGGAGAGACCTTCAGAGGTCTTGGTTTCCACTGGAAACCCACTGGAAAATGACTTGGGGTCTCAGAACTATAGGCTTATATATATACGTTATAACACTGAGAGTGGGTTCGGAAAGAGCTTTCCGAAATAACTGCTTAGGTGTATTTTGAAGTGTTTATTAAGCGAGATTTTTTCGCAGTGTATTGTTTGGTTTGGTTTGTTGTTTTACAATGCGCATTGTTTTGGGTTCTCTCTGTGGCTTGCTGCTCGGTGTGCTGCTGATTTATAGCATCTGCGGATCAGAGAGCTTTTGGCTACTAACTGCTGATCTCGCCTGAAAACTGCCGCTGCCGACGCAGCAGCCGCAGCGGCAACAGCGGCAACCGTTGAGTTTATGATTTGTCATAAATATGTCGCAAAAGCCGCACAACGCTGCGGCATACACAGCAACGTGGAGGCGTATTTTGGTCTGATTGGAATATGGGCTGTAGACTGGAGACTGGGAGACTGGAGACTGATTGGGATTATTGGTGTTTTACTTACTCTAGCTGGAAACGGACGTTGTCCACGTAGTGCCTCATGCAAACCGGAAGCGGCCTCCGATAGTACAACAAGCGCTTGTGATGGCAAATGGCTGCTGACAAATGCGTTGCTGTCCATCTGCAACTTGTTGTTGTTGTTGTTGTTGCCGTTGCTGTTGTTGTTGTTGTTGTTGTTGCAGTTGTTACACTTAACTATTTGTTATTATTGTTAATCTAAAAAAAAAATTTGGCACTGGGCAGCATGACGCGTGCACTTTTCACTTTAGTTAACAATTCGAATTGTTGTTGCATGTGTGTGTGTGTGTGTGTGTGACAGATTGTATTATTGTAATTACACACACATTAATGCTTAAAGGTGAGTTAATTAATTTATACACACACATATATATACCTATTTATATATATTGCTGTGTGTGTGTGTGCAAAAAAAAATAACGGTAAACGCACGCTCTCAGCTGAGCTCTCGATTTTCAGTAGCACCCGCACGTACGCGCTGCAAAAGTCCAACTGGACCAACTGTTTTCACTGCCGCAGCTGAAAAGTCTGCCTCTGCTGCTGGCGCTGCTGCGGCCGCTGCTTTGTTTGTTGCTGTTGCTGCGCAGTCGCCCGCTCAGTCAACGCCTTTGCTTGTGCTGCAATCCGATTGGCTGTCGGCGGCCAACCGGTTTGTCTCTATAGTGCCAGCTCACTCTCTCCTCTTCTTTCTGCTTCTGCTTCTCCCTCTCTCTCTCTCGCTCCTTCTCTTACACTGCGCTGCTTCGTGTGTCTTTGTTGGCATTTACATTATGTTTACCTCTTTAGTCAGTTTGTTTTTGTGCATTATTATTCCAAAATGGTTGCATATCTCTCTCTACGTTGTTGCTGCTGTTGTTTTTGTTGCTGTTGTTGCTGTTGCTGCCTGTTTGTCTGTTTATCTGCTGGTTATTGTACGCCTGTTTGTCTGCCAGCACCTGGGACTGGTCCCCGCACTCTTCCGCCTCTCTCCATCTACTTCTCCTTCTCAGCCACTGCCACTGCCACTGCCCCTGCCCCTTGACATATTGTGTAAATAAACCGTATGAGAAGCATTTTTACTCTGGATCGCCTGCTGTTGGTTGTTGCTTTTGTTGCTGTTGCTGTTGCTGTTGCTGTTGTTGCTAGCCTGGGCAGTGGCTGCAAGTATCTTGAATTCACTTTTTTTTACTTGTTTTTTTCTCTTCTTTTGCTGTTTTGTTGGCTTTTGTATGCCGGACACTTAATATAGCACATTACTGTGGTATTTATTGGCCAAGAAGATGGCGAAAATTCTTCAAGTGCTATGAAAAAGGCTCGGTATCAATATGAAGCTTTCTATATGGCTATATAAAAGTTATACTCGCAGTTTCTGGCTAAAAGCCTATCGAGTCCTGGTTTTCCTATTGACTCAATAAACGCTTCAAATTCAAAAAAAAGGAGGGAACTTTTTACATATCGAGAGAGACAGTAGCTTTAGAGTTATATAAGGAGGAATAAAAATATATTTTTAATACCTTACTCAAACTGAACTCACAGTAAATAGTTCTATGTTTCTGATAAATTAACTTTTTAAGTACATTTTTGGTGTGTTATTTTCTCAAGTAAATATTTCATTAATTAATACTTGAAATCTTTATATCGAATTAATTAGTTTTATAAGAGTTGATTCTAAATTTTTATACATTTGCAAAGGGTATTACAACTTTGTTACGAATGTAATGCATTAAAGTAGACATTTCCGAGCCCATAATATATATATAGATAACTGATATATATATGTTGGATCAGGGCGAAGAGACGATATCTTGAAGAAACTTACAAGTTAAATTAGCATTAGAAATCTTAAAGATCGGACTACTATATCGTAGGGCTGTAATAGGAACAGTCCTTCTAAAAGTTGTTGTATATCTTTTGTTGAAAATCTTTTTTGTTTCTCAAAATATTTGGATGAAATTTACAGGTTTTATATATGACTGAGTTTTCTGAAAGTAACGCAGATTCTGTCAAGATCGGATTACTATATCAATTGAGATACATTAATATTAATATATTAATATATATATATAAATAAATTTTGGATTGGTTTATATATATTTATGAATAATTTTTTATATTATTAAATAAATAACGACTATATTCAGAGAATATTTAAGTAATTCTGAAGATTATTCCTAGATGAACTTCCTCTTTCTTGAACCCATTTTCAACGAACAAAATTAGATTGTTTAAGCCAATATAATTCTTATAACTGACTAATTAACGTGATCTATTTGCTATAAGGTAGACCAGAATAAAATAGAAAATATCACTTCTAGGATATTACCTATATAAATCAGTATCCTAATCACCTTCTAGAGGGTTTTTTTAAATGTGGTACAGAAATAAGGAATGCATTGAAGAATTATAGCCAAGTTAGTCTATGAATCTCTAGTTTGGTATTTCAGCAGCTAAAATTCTAGCAGAATGAAACTTGGCTTGGATTCCTTCACTGGCTGAACCCAGCACATATTTACATATGTCGGCATCCGCCGGATTGGATTACTATATCATATGGCAGCCATAGGAACAATAGGCCGAAAATCTATTTGAGCTGTGAACATTTTATATTACCGATAATGCAATAAAACTTATACAGACTTTTTAGGGCTTTATATAGTTAAAAAATAGGAAAATATGAAAAATTAATGAGTACATAAAGATCCTCAGCCAGAATGCATACTTTAAATAATTAAGAGAAATAAAATTATAAATAAAAGAAAAGTGATTACATATTTTTAGATGATTTCTGAAATTGTTGCAACCACTGTCGACTCGGCAGTCAACCGAAATAGTTGTGGCAGAGAATATTAATAAAAGAACAACAACAACAACAACAGCAACAATTACAACAAACATACAGACATATAAACATGACAACAGAGAGTAGAAAAAACGAGGAAGAGTGACAAAAAACAACAATAAAAAAATGAGAAAATGAGAAATAAAAAAGAGGCGCAAGCCAATGGAAAAACGAAGCTGTTAAAAATGTTGGTTTTGTGATTTTGAGTGCCTCTGATTTTTTACTAACTAAACTAAATAAAAATAAAATATTTGCTTGCAATTTGGAGGCATAAAAAACAACAAGAGACAGATAGAAAGACGGCCAACGCCTGAGAAAATGGCCAGAAGAACCAAGGGAAAACAACAAAGAAATGGCTAACAAAAAAAAAAAAAAAAGAAAAAAAATCTCTTTTGACATGTTTTATGGGTGCACAATTGCCTGTCAAGCAGTTGTTCCCCTGGCCATGTCTTTAATTGGTGCCTAGTAAATTTAGCTTTGACCATGTTTGGGCCAGGTTTGGACGCAGTGCGCGAGATGTGCCTCCGCCTGTGCCTGTGCCTGTGCCGCGTAAGACTTGGCTAATTTTTTGCTCATTATATTTACATTTCAAGAATTCCTGCACAGAGTTGCACTTTATAATTTCCAGGCATTGCCTTGGTTTATTACCACTGACAGAGACAAAAGACTCAGAGAGGGATATGGGCAAGAGAGTATACGAGTATATACACACACGCACACACACACATATAGAGAGATAGAGAGAGAGATGTGCGGAGGAGTAGTGCCAGAGTGGGACAGCTAGGGAGTATCTGGCTAACTGGCTGACTAGCTGGCTGGCTGACGGACTGGCTGGCTGGCTGGCTGGCTGGCGCATGCGCTTTTCCATCAGAGGTAGCCTACATTATGTGCCTAATACTAAGCGAGTATATGATAGATAGTACATAGTACTCGCATGTAGGGGAGGGCTTCACTGGCTCCATGGAGCTCCATTGGAGAGGTAACCAAGTGCTGCTGCGACTCGTACTACTCGTACTACTCGTACTGGCCATGTACAGCAGCTTGCCTTCCAGCCTGCCTGCCTGCTTTTGGACTCAACTGCATTTGGCTGGCAGTAGATTTTTCATTTTATTTATGTGCTGCTTGCTGTCTGCTGCTGTTGCTCCCCCTCTTTTCCCCACACCCCCTCCACGACCCCTCCACGACCCCTCCACGCCCCCTCCACCCCTCGGCAGCCTCTTCATTCTGATGCTTTTTGCTTGTATTTCTCAGTTTGTCAGCTTCTCGCTACAAAATTAAATACTTGTCTTTGTTTTTTATTGCTAGAACTTGGCCAGGACAGAAGACAGAAGACCAAGGGGGGCGTTGTGGGTGTGGGCGTGTGCTCACATATGTATGTACAACTTGGCCATAAACCGAGTGCCATTTTGGCCTGACAGCTAATTTATGTAGTGGCCAAGAAAGCAGCAGCAGCAGCTGCCACGTTTTAGATTTTTCCACTCTTCACACACACACACACACACGTACACACACACACACATCTTTAATATTTTTGGCAAACAATTTTCTATAATTTAGTTGAGTTTTCCTCGCTTTCCACGTTTTCCTCGCTTGTCTCTGGTCACTCACTCATATGATGAGACTGACACTCAACTGACTACTCAAAGAATTTGCTTTTAATTGGTCAAATTCTATAGTTGATTTTTGGTTTGTGTGGATTAGATCGCAGTCTAATCAGATGAGTAAATATTTTATCTAAAATTTCAGATACGAAATTGTGAAATTAATGAACATACAAATATATAAATTTCCCTTTGGCCATAAAACTATTTAATAAGTTGAACAAAAGAGAGCTTTATATGATATGAAATGAGTTCAATTTGAATTTGAAACGAAATTACGTGTATCGATAAATATTATATTTACTAAGCAACCTATGTAGATGACTATCGAAAGAAGCTATCGATATATTAATAGAAACACGATTAATCCTGTACAACGATCGTAACGATAGGATGTTTGAAAATAGAACGAATAAGATGGAATAAATTGCATGTATTATAATAATAATATATTACAATATATTAATTTATTATTTGATATATTATATTAATTACTTGATTTATATATTCAATAAGATCTTTTAATCTTCAACAATCTTTTACAAACGTTTAAAGATTTCTAATTACCAGAACTAAAATTTGTACAAAGAAATTACAAACTTTGAGACTAATTTCAACTTATTTGTTGTAGACAAAATAATTTTGGTTTGAGTATGCAAATAGTTAAGCTAAATGAGAAATAGAAAAAATTTGACTTCGAAAATCATTGTTTTTATTCTATAATCCTCTACAATGTATAGAAAGAGTGTACTTAGTTTTTGCAGGCAGAAGGAAGCATTTCCCAAGGCTGAAAGATATGTTTATTTGCTCAAGATAACTGAGTCAATCTAACTCTGTCCCAATCCCATCTGTCTATCTGTCTGTATGTCTATCTCTGAGACTCTGGTATAATGTCTATATTATACTATATACAGATCAAATTTATTTCAAATCTTTTATACCATCCCCAGCACTTCCACACACTGAATAGAACCAAATAGCTTGCTCTGTTTTGGAGGAATTTTCTTAAGATTGGAATTTTTTTATTATATAGCCTCTTTTTACCCAATGCTACAAATGTGAAAACAGTTATAAAACAGCCATTCTATTCAAATCAGCGCTCATTTGAATTCGGTACACTGATTAGAGTATTTTAATATCGTCTTCCTCATTATTTTTTATCTAGAAGAGGTCATACACTATAATAGGATTTTTTTTTTATCTGAAACTATTTTTAAACTTAGGAAACTATTTTGATTTGGAATACAATTGGATTTGTGGAATACAATACATTATGTAATATATAGATTTATATAACCTGTTTGATCTGATATCTTGTGGTCTTTCAGGTCGGTGAAAGACCTAGGCGAAGGGATATCCATATTGATTCAAAAGTTTAGAACTGAAGAGAATAGAACAGGATATATATATACCTATATATATAAATACTTTATGAATGCTACTCTTAAACTTCTAGTAAATTATATTTAACAGACATTATTTGATTCATCGGATCGGACAACTATATCATATAACTGTCATAGAAAAAAGCTGTTCCAAAATGTTCCTATTAAAAACCTTATATTGCAAATCAGACGTAAGACTTCTATAGCATATAGCTGCCATAGGAACAATCTGTTGAGCTTAAATAAATTTAAAAACAATTTCAAATGCCTACTCCAGTCAGCAAGGGCAGGCAATCTTCGGCTCGTCGAAAATAACCTTTCTTAACAGATAAATAAGTGTTGTGTTTTTAAATTATGGCTGAATCGTAATTTAAATGAATATTATCAAAGATCTACTCGCATAACTAACTACTTATGGCACGTGAATCCTTGTGGTTATTAATCATAACCTAATACTCCCTGTTATCTGCCCGAATCTCACTACTGAGTTAACTACTTTTTAAGCCATGGCAAAGTGTGGGTAGTGTGTGTTGCCACATACCAATATACATGTGCACCTGCTAACTGGATGTGTCCTTTGGTCTTCATCTTCGCCAAATCCCAGTTAGCCACGCCCTCGAATTAATTGAAACCGCATCGGAGGTGGCAAGTGGCAAGCGGCAAGCGTTGACTGTCAAAGCCAAATTCAATGCAAGGCGGGATACCAACTCAAACTCTAACATCTGCGACTCCAATAAAAAAAAAAGCATAAAAAGGACTACAAAAAAAAAAAAAAAGAATAGAAGGAAAACCGAATCCCACACAAATCCCAGACAAATGTGCAGTGGTGAAAATAGAAGCGAAAAAGAAATATTCACCGATTCATGCATGTAAATATGAATGGAAATGAATTACAAGCGAAATAAATGTACCAAAATTGCATGAAACAAAGCAAAATCGTAGTAAAAAGTGGAACCCAAAGCGCTAACATGTTGACAACGATGGGTTCAGGATTGGATTGGCGAGGGGGGTGGACTGCTTTTTTTTTTTTTTGTTTCTTTTTTGTGGTTTTCTGGTTGCCAGCGCAATGTTGACATGTTCCAAATGCAATTTTAACAGGATTTGCAAGGACACATTTGCACAAAGTGACAGAAAAACGCAGGCAACAAAAAGTCAACCCCCTGGTACCGGGTAACCCCTCCCCCGCTCTCCCTTTTTTTTTTTTGCCTTTTGCCAACACACAACAGTTTGTGTGTGTGTGTGTGGTGTGTGTGTGTGTGTGCGTGGCTGGCATAACTTGCGGCTTAAAGGGATCAACTTGTCATGTTGCCTGCCGCTGATGTCGGCATTGATTTTCCACTTACGTCGACGCTCTCCTCCACTCTCTCTCTCTCTCGTGTTGTGTGCGTGAATCTCTGACTCTGGCTTTGACTTTGGACCCAACCCAGGACCCGAAACCCAATCCCAAGCTTGGGTCAGCTGCGGTCTTAACGCTTCATCAATATGCTTTTGCTGGCGCCGCTAATTTTCGCTTTAGTCAACCAAGTGCTACGTGCAGATTTATGTCATCCCGTTCCGTTCTGTACCAAAAACAAGTGGCTATCCCAGCCTTATATAGATACACCTACTCCTCCCACACTACCCGTACTCTCTCTCTCTCTCTGTGTGTGTGTGTGTGTTTAGTGTTAATCCGTCAATGATAAGCTCAATTTGTTGTGGTCACTCAGCGACAATGACCGCTTGAGCCCTGGCGACTTATTGTGTTGCATACTTTTTGGGGACACAGCCATGGTCATAACAACAAAGACCATTAAAGTTGTATTAGCCAACCTTCGGCTGCTGGCATCTTAGCGATGGAATCGTGAGCAGAAATTATAGATAATTCATGGCTAATTAACCATTTCAGATAAACCAAGCAAGCTCGAAGGATAAGCTGTTGTTAGCGAGTAGTTCCGGATATTAAATAAATGAACCAAGAATATTCAGTTGAAAGCTCTTAGAATTTATAACTTAAATTTACTATAATTCGTTAGATTCTCTATAAAAAGCTTCTGGTTTTGGTTTTGGTTTAAAAACCGGTTCAAGCACCGAGCTTAATAGGTTTAGCTCGAGCCTTGGTTCATACAATTTTTTTCCTTTTTCAACATTTGCATTGAAAGAAAGAATTAGGCTAAAATTCCAACTTAAATTAACCATTGATGGTTAGTTTCTCTACAACCTTCTCCGAATGAATCTAAAGTCAAGAAAATATTAAGTTTAATATCGAAAAGAACCAAGTATCTCAAAGATTCTGTACCCGGAAAGATGGATTTGGTTTAGATTCAGGAGCCTTGATAGTATATCCTTATGACTATTGATCTATCTTGTTCTAAGCTTTTTCTTACTTCTTAGAAATTGGAACTGGAGGAGGAATAAGCTAAAGTAAACTTGGATTCAAAAATTATATATTAAATTCTCCTAGAAAAGAAAAAATCCAAATATTGCAAGTGATTTTTTTAGGCCAAATTGGAATCTGATTAGGCATATTAAAAGGGAATTTCCCTTGGAAGTGCATGAGTATATTTATCTGAATTACTAGTTTGTCCATCTCTAGCGAGTGCTCATGCATCATCATAAGTAATTCCGTGTGCGTGGCCCCAACTCTGGCCTGTCTGGGAGAAGATTCATCACACATGTTTCCCTTTGGTGGCTGTTGTCACAGCCTGTGCAGTAATTTAAACTTTGGCTATGACACAGAGAGAGAGAGAGAGGCGAGTGTGCAGCCTTTTTGGCGTTGTCTTTTGGCCAACACTGGGCTAGGATTTATGTGGACGCGTTCGGCAGATATATGAGCGACTATATTATAAAAGTTTTGACACGTTTAGTGTTAGTGGGCTTGATGAACTTTTTTTTTTTTACTTTTCTTTCCATTTTCTTTTTCTCCAAGTTGTTGTCACTTTATGCGCACATGTGGCTGATGACAGTGGCTGCTGTTGTTGCTGTTGTCGTTGTTGCTCCTGCAGGAAGGACACCACAAATGAACCAGGCAAACAGGGCAGCCCACTAATTGGCTTAGTGCATTAAAATAACTTGCCAATAGTTGTGGCCAGACTGTGACCTCCAAGAGCTGCCGGGCGGCAGAACGGAGAGCTGGCCCAAAACAATGCCACGTTGTCATTGCCAAATTTATGAGCCTCTGTGGCTAATTTAGCAGATAGTCGAAAGCCTTTTGTCCGCCCCCAGTAGAAAGTTAAGCCCAGCAGAAAGGATTTTATGCACGCAACTCAACATAAGATAAGAGACTCCCAGCCTGCCCTTACCGCCCCAAATTTCCACAGGATGTGCGGGCTAAACTCGGGCAGCAGCAGGAGAAGCAGCAGGAGCAGATCATATGTCAAACTGTAACTGGACGGCAACTGTCTCTAATTATACAAAATTATTTATAATGGCCACAGGCTGAGGCAGAGGCAGAGGCAGAGGCTTCCCCCCTTGGCAAATAATCAAAGTTTTGGTTCCAAACATTTCGAAATGTGTAAAAACCTAATTAAAAGTGAATTATTCATTCGCATTCGTTTGGTGTGGGAGCTTAACACTCAGTCAGCAACCAAAACAAAAACTCGTCTGCTTTGTTGCATGTTCTTGTTGTTGTTGTTGTTGTTGTTGTTGCCATATGTTGCACAAATGAATTTTGTTCAAATTTGCTTTGATTAATTGGTGGTCAAAAGTTCAACGAACAGCACAGCGGTTGCTAAGTAGCTGAAGGATACTCCAACATTTCAGCAGCGAAGAGTTCAACGGGCTTTTGATGTATGGCAAGGAATTAGAAAGTAGAAATTAGAAATTAGAAATTTATTAAATTTACAAAACTGCTCTATAAATAACATTTCAAAAAACCACATTTACTGCTGATAATATTTTCGTGTTTATCATACAAATATTTACACAAGTATTTTTGCTAGTCTTCGGTTGGTCGAGTGGTCTTAGCCACATTTGCTGAGCCTTTTCTAACTAGTTTTATCAGCTTGGTTAACTCTGTCGCACCGAAGATTGCATACCCTGGCACACTGGAACAAACGTTTAAAGAATGTTCTTCAATTTACTTATAGATTTTTCCTATATCTGATCATTTTTATTCAATCATCTTAGCTGTTGGTTTCATCCAGATATCTCGAGAAACATAAAGACTTTTTGAATGGATTGCTCCTTTCTCTTTAGCGGCTGGAGTGGTTCGATCCTGTCGGTTCCGACTTACTTAATGGATTCTGTTTAGAAATAGACAGAGGGACAGCCAGACGAACATGGCTATAGAGACTCTTCTCTCTTGAACAATAATATATATACTTAATGTGCTCAATGGATTACTATAGCTATAACACCCTCTGCAAGGGTATAAAAATATGTTGGTTAAGCTTTATCTTTATTTTTTTATGAATAAATGATCTGCTTAATAATTCCTCTTAATAAATATATATAATTCCTTAATAAATCCTCTTTTAATGCAAATTATTCTTTATTTTTATTAAGCCTTTTTTGGCCGAGTTTATACCAAAAACTAAGCAGCACCTTTCTATCCCTTTATGAGTATTTTGGAAAAATAATTAAATTCAATGAATGCTGCTTCTGGAGATCGCAAAACTTTTTTATTCCATTAACAATTCATTATTTTATACAAATAAAATAGAATTTATTAAATTCGGCAAGCTGCTTGAAGAGATTTAGTCCTTGAACGGTGGCAGAAGCGTTGAACCTATTCAGTTGAGCTCGAGTGTATTGTTTATTACCACTCTATATGCATATTATAGCCAAGATTCTGCTCTTAACTTTAGGTGCGAAGACTGTTAGAGTCGGTCAAGAAATAACCTATAAATACAGCTGAATATATGGATAAATCTAAAGGATTAGCTTAAAACAAATCTGTAAGCTGATTAAAGTAAATTTAAATATTTGATGGAAACACAGGCAGCTTTTAATTGAAAGTTGGCTTATTTTATAATTTAGATCTATAAGAGATACCTCTAGATTTTATGGAATTGTTTCAGTGACATAATAATTGAATTTTTCGATTATTTAGCTGTAATTCCTTGCACCTGCATACAAGGATATAGAGCAGTATATTCCAGCAAAGGTTTATGGCTTGAACATCCCTTCAGTGGAGAATTTATCTGGCTTGCCCTTTAGCCATTTTCACGCCAAATTGTTTTTATGTGGCGCCAAGCATTAAACGCCAAAACAACAGCAAACAAAATCAACAACAATTTTATGTTGTGCGCCAATTTACAGTGAATCCTCCCGAAGTGCGACACATAAAAACCAAATGCAAACAAATGTCAGCCCTCAGAAAAAGGGTTGGAAACACTTTTTGGAGTATTACTCCAATAATAATGAGCGCAATTAAGCAGAGAGAGAGAGAGAGAGTTGGAGTTGGAGTTGTTCCTGGCTGTTTAAGGGGAAGGTGGGGGGGTAACAGCTTAATGTGTGTCACAGAAAATTAAATTTACACTAATCGGCGGAGACGTTGCCGCCCGCCCCTCTCTCTCTATCTCTCTGCGACGATTCTCCTTGCTGCTGATGTGGCATGTGGCAGCAGACATGAAATTAAATTGTCGTTTTATTGTTCTTTAGACTTTGCACGTTTAAATAGCTGAAATATTTTTCATACGCAGCCGTCGCGTCAGCCAATTTGTTTGTTTAGATGGGGTTAAGACATTCCCATATATAACTCTACTAATCTTTTGGACCCCAGTCTGACGCCCGGTCGCCCTAACGCCCACGCGCCAACAGACCTCGACCTCAGGCACAGCCTCAACTACAACCACAGCAGCCCTCGCCTTATGCCCTCATGCCCCTTTTTTGTGTGTGTGGTTTTTCCGCCCAGTTTTCCAGCCAAAAGGTGGCACCATATGGCAGCACTCGCTTTATTGTTGCTTGTCGTTGTTGATGTTGCTTGTTGTTGTTGTTGTTGTTGCCTGTGAGTTATACTTTTCAATGTTGAAATTGATTTCCGATTTGTATGCTTGTTATTGTTGTTATTGTTGTTGTTGTTGCTGTTGTTATTGTTATTGTTTATGAGTGCACTCGATCGAGCACACACAGAGAGCAAAATGTGGTTGGCCACACGTCCGCGCCTTTGTGCCAAGTATTACTCTTCACATTCAATGGAAGAGGGGGAAAAACATTGTTTGAAATTAGTAATATACGACTATGATTTGGCCTTTTTCCCGCTGCTTCTTTATTTTCGCTACAAATTTGTTGATGTTTAGCACATGTCTGTCCGTCCCTCCGTCCGTCCGTCCGCCCGTCTGTCCGTCTGTTTATAGATCTAAGCATGTTTATATACAGTCTTCAGTTCTCTGCCTATAGTTAGCTAATAGTTTTCCATATGTTTTCCATTTATTTCGGGGCGAAAATGCTAGTTTCCTTTTCAGGAATTCGAGTTTCTTTTCTGGCTAAATTAAACTGGAAAAATAGGTGAGCAATTTTGGAAATATTTGAAGGCAAAACATAAGATTTTATTACTTATTAGATGAAGGTAATTTCAGTGAAAAATACCCTGTAAATAAATAATATTTTCCAAATATAATAAATTCTTTCAAATATATAAAATAGTTTGAAAAGAGATATGCAAAATAAACATTATTTGAAAAAGATTTGAGGCATATTTCAATATAAATTAAATTTTTCACCCAAGAGATATTTAATAAAAAAGAAAGAAAGAAAGAAGAAGACTGGAATATATATTTTTATTTCCATTGTTTGATTGTTTCTACGTTTAAATATTTAACCCAAGAGATATTCAATAAAAAATTAATAGCTTAAAAAATAGTAAGGCAGATTACGCACCGAAGATTAAATACTCTTGCAGACTGGAATCATTATTTCCCTTTTCATTATTTGATTATTTCTATGTCAGCTATAAAGTTGTCCAAATTATTTGGAAAAGATACTCTTACATTTAACTAGAAAGTTATTTTTTAAGATATCTAAAAAAAAGAAAAAGTTTTCTGTAAAACAAATGTTTAATCCGATTCCTTCTGGAAAATATCCTTTCTAACGCAGCTATACAGAAAACCTCTCCGATCTGGCTGGTTACGATATATGTGTAGAATGAAGGTTCCATACCAAATAGTAAGAGACAGATGGACATCGTCTCATCCTCCACATCAAGAATACCTTTACCCATTCCTTCTGCAGTCGTAGATACCCTTTACACCCTTTGCAAGGGTATACAAACTAATCGAAATCGAACCTTACGGACAATCGTTCAAAATGAATAGCTTAAGAGCAGTTCGCAGGCTGTAAGAGTGTTCAATCTTCGGCTTGCTTTTTTTTTAATTGGGCCAAAGCGAGTATATTAGCATATTTAGCCGTATTATTCTGTTAATCTTCTCAGTTCTTATGCTAAAATACTCTTTCTCTGTTGACTTCAATGCGTCTGCTGGAATTGTCGCTATATTCCATTAGAATTTATGTTTATTATATGGGCTGTGCCTAGTTATTGGCGTCTGATTGCTCCCAGAATCTGATTGCGTGTCTGTTTATGAGGCATGAAGGCATTTAAAAGCGCATCGCAGCTGCAATCAACATACAACATTGAACAATCCAGTAAAGCCCGGCCGCCCACACAGTGCACACAGCCCACAGGGCCAACATGCCAGCAACATTAGCGATATGTCAGTCAGTTCTCATCGTCCTGTTCGTCCTGTTTGTCTGAGTGACGCCTGTGCCGTCATATTGTTGCAATGATGTTGCCCGTTATTGTTATATTGTCATTAGCAGCGAGCAACAGGGACGGGGGTAGAGCCTGTTGTTGGCCAAGTTGCATTTGTGTCTGATTGCAACTGAGAAGCTGCCTGTGTGTGGCTCCCCTGCCAGCCACTTTTCAGCCAGCCACCCCGCCACTCATCAGCTTCATCAGCTAAAATCGGCTAAATTTCAAGTGTCAATTTTCAACACCAACCCTCCGAGTAAATCACCAAAAAGAAAAAAAAAGAAAAAGGCATAAAAATCCCTTAAATTTATCGCGCTTTGACCTTTTTTCCCCGTGATATTTACAAGATTTTTCACATTTTTTCATAGGGTCCCGAACAATTTTTATCTCTGCTACTTTACACATTTAATTTGATTTCTTTTTGAAGTTTGATGCGCGCTCCAAGACTAACCCAGGGGCGTAGTCGAATGCGAATTGAGGGGGCTTTTCATAGCTTCCATTCCAGCTTAAGCCTGCATAGAGTCCCTTTGAGTGGCGCCTCTGAATGTCCTTAATTGTGGGTCCCACAGGTGTTGCCACTTTGCCGCTTAGCTGCTCATTTGGCCCGGCAGCTAATTGTGCAAGTGGCCTCAAATGTTGGAACATTATT
This sequence comes from Drosophila repletoides, assembly GCA_018150835.1. NCBI lineage: Eukaryota > Metazoa > Arthropoda > Insecta > Diptera > Drosophilidae > Drosophila > Drosophila repletoides. The sequence continues at coordinate 1,177,886 of JAECWQ010000031.1, forward strand.
TAATTAAATTTGACTGCTAAGACGATTTTTACGCTGATTAAGTGGCCAGTTTCCATTTTATAAGAAAGAAGGCAGCAAGTGCTGTGAATCTTTTGAAGTTTTTTTTCTCTTTTCTCTTTTCATTTTGCCTGCTCTTTTTTTTTTTTTTTTGTGTTAATTTGGCAAGAAAAGCTGTCGAATTGTTTGGCGGAAATTAAAAATTGTGCAGCCAGACGAACTGTTGAATTCCCTGCAGCTCACACTCCCAGAAGATGGCCTGGCCACTTGCAAATTAAGTAAGTCAACAAAGCACTTTGCGGATTTGCCGTCAACGCCAGATTCGTGGACTTATCTGCATAAAATATGCCCGGGAAGGGGCGTCAAATGCCACTGATATAGAGCCTCAGTCAGATATATCTTTTTTTTACCGATGCTATTTGCATTGCGGCTAACACAGACAGACAGACAGACGGACAGACAGAGAGGCAGGCAGGCAGACAGAGATGGAAATAGCGAGTTAGTAATGGGATAGGGAAACGGAGAAGGGGCAGCTGCGACTGAGACTACAAATTTGGTATGCGTGAAGCTAACGAACTCGAAATAATGCGTTTGAAATTTAAAAAACGTGCAATTTATGTTAAAAATTTAAGCAAACAGGCAACAGCCATTTGGCCAACAGGCTGGCCAACAAAAAGATTTTTAATTAATCATTTGCAATTTCCATTCGAGGCCTGTTTGACTTGTCTATGAAAACGGCATTACGCGGCCAAAAACCCGCCCACCGCCCACCGCCCACCTCTCAACGCTCAACGCTCAACGGCCGGAACATACCAGAGAACTCCGCTTTCCATGTCGAACAAGCAACTTTATTTTCTTGACTGCGGCCAGCCGACCAATTAAGAGAAACAGGCGTTCGTTCAGTTCGTATAAATCGCATTAAGCTGGTTGAGCTGACAGAGCCCAGTTCCAATAGCAACTCCAACTCCATCTCCAACTCCAACTGCGACTCCGACTCCAAATCCGGGGCCAGCTGTTCGATTTGTTCGATTCGCTTCTTAATTGCTTGTTGTCCACTGTCCCGTCTGTCCCTTGTCCCGCGTCCAGTGTCTCACTTGACCAATGCATTAAAAATGGCTTAAAAAATGGTTGGCAAAACCAAAAATGGTGTTTATTAAATGGATTGATGGCTGTACAACAATAAACAATGACAACAACAAAAAATACTCTTAATGGCTGCAAGCCGTTGACGCTTTTGGTTGGTTCATACTCTGATTTATGTTGTTTGCAATTTATTAAAAAATAAAAAAAAGGCCAATTGGAAAATATTTAATTCGTTTCATAAACAAAACCCGTCAGCACAGCAGCCCCCCCCCCCCAGTTAAAAAATTATAAAATATTACATTTTACTATATAGCCCAAACCAGAGAGAGAGGAAAAGAGCATGAAGAGAGTCGGCGTGGAGAACTTTTTTCCGTGATTAACTGGTGATTTTAATACCCTTCTTAAGGCACATTTATTATATATTATCACAGACAGAAAAGGCTGAGAGACTAGTTTGCTCAGAATCAGACGGCCAAACAGTCAGACGGACAGACGTACATGGCTATGTCAACTCGTCTCGTCGTCCTGATCAATAATATATATGCTTTATGGGGTCGGAGATGGCTTCTTCAAGGCATTACACATTTCGTGACAAAGTTATAATACCCTCTGCAAGGGTATAGAGAGCTAAAGCGAACACCGAGGGCGACATACCCTTTCAGAATGAAATAAGCATTTGAAAAGTGTTGCTAAAATGCTTTATTTGAACCGATTGTTCCTATAGTACCTATAGGATATAGTAGTCAGACCCTGATCTTTTGAAGCTTAATGGTTTCATCAAGGCAATTCTGGGAAAGGAAAAAGCAACAGCTTTTTTGATTGATTGTTCCTATGGCTTCAATAAGATATACTTGGCCGATCTAGGCAGTTTCGACACATGAAAGAAGTCTTCACCTCAAATTGCATTCATTTAGCTCAAAATCGAAGGGATTAGCTTGCGTAGAAACAGGCAGAGGGGTAGATAGACGGACAGACAAACGGAGGGACATACGGAAGAGCAGACAGACGGACAGACAGACGGAGAGAAAGACGGAAAGACAGGCGGAAAGACAGACGGATAGACAGACGGATAGACAGACGGACAGATAGACGGACAGACGGACGTACGGACAGACAGACAGTCAGTCAGACAGACAGTCAGTCAGACAGACCGACAGACGGAGAGACAGACTGCCAGACAGACAGATAAGCGGACAGACAGCCGGACACACACTCTGTAAGATCAATGATGATAACAAAACTCTCAATTTTCAATCCTTTTTTCCTATGTTAAAACTTGGATCCATTAAAAAGTTAGTCTTAATTATTTTAAACTAACTTTTATTAAAAACTGAATTTCAGAAATTCCAAAAGTATTTGGCAAAACACTGAAAACTTTACCTAAATTCTCTCTATATTATTATTTTCTTGCGTCTTGTAATTAATATTTGAAGGCATTGAAACTGATCCTTGGCATGTGACTATTGACTTTAATTGGCCATATGGTTCGTATAACCCTCAGTTCTGTTGATCCCCAGCAACCCAGAGGTACTCGGGTGCTCCCCCCGTTTACCGCATCTTACGCCATTCCAACTCTTGCAGCACTTTGAACTTGATGCCCCTCACTGGCTTCCCCACACTCGTATTACTCCGTCTCTGGGTTCTTTTTTTTTCTGTGGAGTTCGAACTTGGGCTCAAGGTCCAATGCACTTTCACGTGCGATTGTCACACCACTTGCTGGCAGTAGTCGTACTCGTACTCGTACTCATACTGGCATATCCAGGGATTTGGCTGACTCTTTGTCTGGGCTCTTTTGTTGCCGCTGTTGTGTAAAGTAAGAATGTAAACTTCCCTGGATTGGGCCAGCTACAAGCCGCCAAAGCGGCCCCAAAACAGTCGAAGAGTCCAACTTGGAGTCCAAACCCGAAACAGCCACAGCAACAGCAACCGATACCAATACCAAGTCCTAGCCATAGCGACGACGACGACGACGACGACGAAGACGACGACGTCGACGGCGGCTCACGACTGACACGGGGTATTTGCATATAAAATTGGTAATATGCAAATATTTTGATTGTCTTTGACTTTGTGCGCGCTTATAAAGAATCTTTCGAGCCCGGGTCGCTTCAACAATTGAGCGCACAGTTGGAATTCTTGGATTTTTACTTGACCAAGCCAACAGCAGACAAAACTGGAGCAGCAACAAGCAGACACTGAGACTGGAACTGAGCCCGAAGCTGAGGCTGAGGCTGACGCTGAGGGTGAGGACGAAGCAGAAGCTATTGAAGCTACTGTGTGCATTGTCATCAGTGCAGCAAAAGCTCTACTGTAGCAGCAGCTTGAAAAATGATTATCGAACACCTGTGTTTGTGTGTTGTAACTTATAGCCCAATCCGCTCTTCGTATGCATCCAGTTTTCCTAGGAAACTGGCAGGAGTAGAAAATGCTTGAGCACTTTCCATACAAATGCTATGCAAATATTGAAACAAGTTATGGCCCCCAAAAAGTGTTGCCCATGGGGAATTAATTAGCCTAGGGGCGGTGGGCGGAGGTGGGCCGCAGGGGCGGAGAGGCAGACACGTTTAGCCATACTCTCCGGCCATATAAGTACACCAAATTTGCGGTAGACACTGCGACGACAACGACGGTCAGCTCCAGCTACAAAGTTGTTGACAAAAATTGAATACAATACGAGTATTGGGTTATTCGGAGAATGGTCAAGGAACCGGTCAAAACACAAAAAAAAAAAAACACAAAAATAAAATAAAAACCAATCGCTGAACACTGATCGAACTCTGACTGTGGACAATGGGTTAAAGAGCAGAAATTTTTGAAAGTAAACTCCACAAGTTGATAACCAAAGAGAGAGGGAGTCTCTATAGTTTTTATCAATTGATTTTTATAGTAATATTATAATTATAATAAATATATTATATGCATTTTAAATATATATCCTTGAAAAGAAATGATTCTTTATTAAAACTCCTTTTCAAGCACACAGAACTCCACTCAAGGGTTATTTTTGCAGCAGGAGACAGGAAAATGATAGATGAAGATAGAAAGATACAGAAAGTGTTAAACTTATAATTCTTAGAATATTTTAGACATGAAATTCAGGTTTAATAGGTATACCATCAAGAATTATTGATTGCATATAAATTCAGGAATATATTAAGGCATATTGAAGCATATATTTGAAGGTATATTAATCATATTTCAGGTTACTTAACGGATATATATAATATCTTTTAAAGAGATTAGAATCGAAATTCCATCTGAAGCGCCATATGGGAATGGTTTCAAATATCCAGTATATTTGGTAAGAAAGAAGTTCTGGAAAATTTTAAAAATAAAATCTATTTATTAGGTCTGCTAAAGAGAGATTTCCTCTAGAGATTTATAGTGAACCATTCCTAGCTTTCATAGTAGAATTTCGAGTTTCTATTTGACGAACGTATTTTTGGAAACTCCAGCAAACATATTTATTTTATTTATTAAATTTGATTTATGTTTTTATACCTGTTTCCATAGAGTAGTCAGCAGGTAAAACACTTTTTTTTAGGATGCCTAAAATATATAGTTCTAAGACGGGAAAAGTTTTTGAAGCTGGTTAAATTTATGTTCCAAAATATTTATCTTAGAACCAAATTTAAAATTCTCACTGATGATTCTATTATTTGAAATCTTATCATCAAATATGATAATTTTTCAGTAAAATAATATTGATTCCACATCATAAATTGCCGTCAGTTGAAATAAGTCTTCAGCTAGTTTTAGCTGCCAGAATACTAGAGGTTTCACGCCAAAGCGCAAGGGATTTCAGGGGACACCTAAATTTGGCTTACAGCTGGAGCTATATTGGAAGACATTTTATCCGGTGCATCGCGGATTGATGTGGAAGCAGTATCCTAATCAATATATATATATAATATATAATATTCTGAAGTATAAGCCTGTACTTCTCTAGTCACAGATCTTTCCCTGCTGAGAGTAGAGTAGGGTTTTATGATCCATGTGAGTTTACGAATTTGAACTTATTTATCGATAGTTGCCCATAGTTGCCCCCAAATGGAGGAACTTGGCTTCAGCTTCCCGTTGTTTTGTGCGGCAGCTCTCTGCACTTTGGCGGAATGTTAAATGCTAAAAATGAACAAATAATGACGAATGCCGGCAGTGGCCTTTACAGTCCTTGTTGCTGTTGTTGTTGTTGTTGCTGGCAGTTCAGCTGCAGCTTCAGGTTGAATCTCCTCCTGGTTTTCAGAGATTCACTTTGTCGTTTGTCGCAATGCCGCGCGCCGCGCGATTTTCGCTGGAAATTCGATGGGAGCCAGAAAAAAAAAAACGCGCAAGATTTATGCGCGCGCCATTGCGCATCATAAGCTGTCAAAATGCTTTTTTGGCGATTTATTAGCGCAAATTGAGTTTTAAAAGAAGCTGCCGTGGTTGGGACTCCAACTCTGCAGCTCTACAGCTCTACAACTCGACTACTCTCTGGACTCTGGACTACTCGTGTCCGGGCCAAAAACTGGTCAATACTCAATGAGGCAGCTGCTGCTCTGTGCTCTGTGCTCTGTGTGCTGTGTGTGGATCGTAGTTGCTCCAATGGTCAGATTTATAGTTGAACCTGCTTGGCGACAAGTGTTAAGCTTCTTGTTGTTGTTGGCTACTCATTGTTGTTGTAGTTGTTGGGCATGCAAAACACGCAATCTGTCTGCGTCCATCTTCAGCTCCATTTGAATCTCTGAATCTCTCTATCTCTCTCCCTGTCTCTCTCCCGCTCAGTGACGATTGTCAACGGCCTTTTTTTGCAGCTGTGCGGCTCCTGCCTCCTCCCCCTGCCTCCTCCTCCATGCAGCCCTCCACCAGCCGAATGTAAAATCTTGGACTGGTGACTGGTGACTGGGAGAATGGGCCTGTAAACATGTCAACAAATAAATCGTCATGTAAAAATGGCATTTTAAATTGTTTTTGACATTTGTACAGAGGCTGTCAATGAAAATGAAATGCACACAAGAAAATCTCGACTCGGCGAGTCACTCAATACTCAATACTTACTCCAAGTAGCTCCAGTAGCTTCCAGTAGCCAGTAGCCAGTTGCTTTTGGTTGTTATTGCCGCTTGAATCGATACAGCGATTCACCGATTCACCGATACTTAAGTATCGACATTATAAAGCCTTTGGAATTTCGTGTAGACATGCAGATACTTATGCGAGTACTCGTAGATACAGTGCCTATAAATTCATATAGCTCTCAGCCTCAGTTTAACATTTTTAGCAGTCTAAGCACTTGGCAAATATGGTCAAAATCAATCTTAAATCACAGGACAATGCTTTAATGATATGATTTCTATCCTCATATTCAGTTAAATCATAAAGTCTCTAAAGACTTTTGTCTGCTCTTCGGAAAATAGATACTTTATGAAAGAATAGATAAATGAAATTCAGAATTCAGATAGAAAATTTTCAAAGACTTTTCTTTGGAAACATTAGCTTCTATTTTCAACTTTCAAAAGTATCCAAAATACTCGGAATAAGTAAGAGTGCTCTAGTCGAGGGTGCCCTCTTTCTAGATGTATCAAGGAATAAGATGTTAAAAAACCAAATAATATTAACACGTCTCTTTCGAATACGAGAAAGAATGGCTATATAATAAGTCAGTTCGATCAATTATAGTCAAAGTATCTAAAGAAGATATATGAGATGTCTTCATCAAATAGTAGAATCCATTGCCATCAACCTATCGCAAAGACTGAGAGACTAGTTTGCCTGGAAACAGACCGAAAGACAGACGGACAGAGATGGCTACATGGACGCATCTCGTTTTTTAAAATAGAGAGGTGAATACATCAAATTTTATGACAAGGATATAATAAAGCCTATGGAAAATAATACACCAAATTTGTTATCTTTTTAAAAAGGATCTCTGCTAAAGATCAACCTCTGGAGGACATCATTGCAGTTGCGCCTTCCTGCCAGATTCAAATGGAATTCAGGAATAACGCAACTGCACTGCAAAATATAATAAGGTAGATTGAATTAGATTTCCCTCTCTGTTCTATTATCTCGTCTTCACATCCTTGCTCCTTTCAACTTGCACAACTATCTATGCTCCTAATGTAATGAATATTTTCTTTTATCCTGCGGAAAAACCTTGACCTTTATTGGTTGTAGTGGCTGCTCCTCTGCTTGTACATCTTTCCTTCTCATCAGCATGCTTCCTATCAGCTCTCTTTACTTTTTCTTGTTCTGTTTTTTCTTTCCATTTCGTTTGGTTTTTCTGGATTTTCCCCCATACGGCCAACAAATGTTGGGCCATATAGACGAGATTATACTACCCGATATTTGCCTGATTGAGTCCAAAGCATTTCCCTGCTTGGCTATTAAAGGGAAGTCAGTTGACTGCTTTCGCTTTCCACAGCGCTAGGCAAAAAATTAAGCATACGCCACATGACCCGTTTTAGGGCATATGTTGTATGTATCCTAGTGGTGTACACTCTCTCAATTGGCCCACTCATTTATCAAGCTTAAAGGACTTGAAGGCAAATGTTTGCCTATGGCGAACTTTTAGTATGTGCAAAGTTGCTTGCTTTTTTCGCACACACGCGAAAGGGAAACCGCAGGACACGCACCCTTGCCAAAAAAAAAAAGAAAAAGGAGCACAGAGTAGAAGAAAAATAAAGTCACATAAAATTAATAAGCAAGGACGAAGCCTGCATCCTTCGGGTGCGTTGCTAACATGCTAAATTATTGCAATATGAATTATGATATTAATTTAAACGTTTGGCCCGGCGCACCGCTTATTAATGTGACATGTAATGTGCCTGTTATTACCTTAAGATTATGATTACTTACCTTCGTTTCTGCGTCTCTCTCTCTCATCCTGTTGTCGCCACATATGTGGCAGAGCTTGGGGCAGGGTAGGGGGCAAAAAGGAGGCTACCTGCTGTGTGGCTTGTGCCTGGGCAATGTGTGGCATTTTCATTTAAATGGGTGCCCCACAAAGTAATTGAAATGTAGCCATGAAGTGGGCCATCTCTTCCCCCCCTCCCGCTACACCGCTACTCAGCTACCCTTCTCACCATGCAGCAGCAGCAGCAGCAGCAGCAGAGGCAGCAGAGGCAGCAGTTCCGAGCAACTTGTTTGTCTTGGCAACACCTTAAAGAGTTAACCACTGGCTGGGACTACTCTGTGGTCTGCACAGCAAGCGGTCTGCAACTTGTTTTATATTTTATTTTTGTTGTAGCTGTTGTTCTCTTGGCAACATCATCATCGCCATCATTATCATTATCATTATCATCATCATTGTCGCATCAGTTTTCAGCAGTTTGCTTTTTTGCCGCCTCGTGAGTTGATTTTCAAAAGTCGCGCCTAAGTGGCCTCATTTTGACATCTTGTTTTAACTTGCAGTCGCAGTCGCAGTTGGAGTTGGAGTTGGAGTTGGAGTTGGAGTCGGAGTTGGGCTCTGGCTATGGGTCTTGGTCCGGGCCTGAGTCCTCGGGACTGTAACTGAAAACTGGGCAGCTGAGGCACCTCAAAAGTGAGTGATACATGTGGACATTGTGTGCAATAAATACTTAATGCCTACCAAAAATATACACATTAAAAGTCAAACTCCCTGCCCGGCCCTGCCCTGCGCTGTCCCTCGTGCCCTGATCCTATCCCTATCCCTGTCTCTGTGTCTGCCTCTGCCGAAGTAGCAGCAGCAGCCACATTGACGTCTTCATCGGGGCTGTCTGTCAGGCGGGTTTTCATTGCCATTTTTGGTATTTCAATTAAATTTTTTTATGACAACATCAAAACTCTATCATAATTCTAAATGTCTTGACATGAGCTTTGTGTCTTTGTTCCAGCACTCACAGCAATGCGAGGCGATTTTATTTTCTTTTGTTTTTGGTTCCTCTTTTTTTTTTTTTATTTCAGAATTCTTAAATAGTTTTGGGCGAGAGAGGGTGGTAAGGTCATTTTGTGGCATCAATAAAAAAGGTAATTATATTTTCTTCTCATATTTAAATAGAGATGTTTAAGTGTAAAGCAGTATTTATCCAACTATTTGATTAGTTCGAATAAAAATGCTTATTCACTGGTTAATTCAATACTGTTTCCTACTCAAAAATCAAGTTAGTTTCGGCTTAAAAACACAACAATCAATTCTGGCAACATTCTTCTTTTTGGCTTGAATCAAGCTGCGCTTTTGTTTCGGCTAGATTTAATGCCGCAACTCTTGATCGCTTCTTGTTGAGCTGCTCATAGTAATTAGTATGGCTGCAACTATTGGGGCAACCCTCGCTGAATGGTATCTTTTGTTTTTATTATTACCTTGATGCTTTTTGTCAGTAATTGTAATGGCTGAAAGCCTGGCCAACCACTTAAACTTGAGACTGTTTACCTCAGCGACTCTTTGGCATTGCTGTTTCTTGCTCGTTTAATGATGTGTGAGCCTGGAATTTTGAGCGCGGTGCCTCTGATGTGGTGCCTGATGCCTGCTCCCGGTCCCAGCTCCGATCCCGGTGCTGGTGCTGCTGCTGGTGCCGGTAGCGACCAACTGACTGGCATACCAATTTATAATTTCTTTTAATAAAGTTGACATTCAGGACCGGCCCCAAAACAGTAGAAGAAGCCTTCTGGCTACTGGCTACTGGTTCTGCCTTCTGTTGGTTTTTTCTGCGTCTGGCTCCGAGTGGATCATGATCCGGCGAGGAGCAGCGTCTCGCCTTGCCGCGTTTAACCAAAGGTGTTGAACTTGTCGCGCCTGGCATTTTGGCACTTTTCGTTCAATCCCTTCCTTCGCCAGCCACCCTGCCCCCCTGTCCCCTGCCCTCTGCCTCTTGCGTCAGCGCTCAGCGGGTGTCGTCTAACATATGCGACTTGGCCAGCCACCCTACCATGCAGCGCTCCCAAATGCCTTCCGCTTGCAGCCATTTGTTTCATCCAGAAACCCACACGTGTCTACAAATTCCGCAAATATCCGTTATCCGTTTCCTTTATATGAGATTTATTTGTTGTGCCTATCAGCATGTGCAAATCTTTAAATTTAAAAAAAGAAAAAAAAAAAGAGACGAAAAAGAATAAAAAGATTCAAAAGAATTCACATATTTCCACCCTCCCCTCCCCTCCCCAGTTGCAGTCGACAGCCCATCCATTCAGGCGCAGCGCTTTGACCATATTAGCACCCAATTCCAATCCAATGCCCCTCGCCCACAGCTGTGTGCGTTTATCTTTTACCCCAACCCCCCTTCCCCTTCCCTTCCCCTCCCACACCAGAAACGAGAATAAAAAACAAAGTAAAAATCGCTTTAAACTAAGGCACTAAGCACTTTTAGTGTCGCCCAACTTTGTCAAGCGCACATAACAAAGTGTTATGTGCCTTGTAACTAACACTATGCGGCAGTAAAAATACCCTTTCGCTACACCGCGACCCCAGCCCTCTCAGCGCAGCCCAGCACAGTGGGCCGCAGTGCGCATAAAAAGAAATGAAAATATGCTCAAATGGGATTTGCTTGCTAAAACGTCCTGGATAGAATGCCTTGCATTAACATTAAATGAAAGCAAATGTTTTAATTTTAAGCTCCTTATATCCTGATAATCCTTGGAAATTAGCCACTATTTAAAATTCAAATTTTATCCTCGGAATTACTTCAATCTAGTTCCTAGTTTGCTTTGTAAAGAAACATCATATCTTGACATAATTTTTATTTATTTTGGTAAAAATATAATACATAGTTTATAATCTATGAATATAACTTAAATAGAAAATGTCAAGGATTCATAGTAGATTAAAATCAATAAAGGATGATCCTTTTGAACAGGTTATGGTCTTTTAACCTAAACAATAAGCGGAAAAACCACATAAAAGAAATGTATGCCTCTAACCTGAACTTAAAAAAAACTCTTTTCGAATAAAAAAAGTATGAAGAATGTTTTTTTTTTCACTGAATAAAGTTTCAAATCTTTTTAAATAATTAAAAATAGGAATATTATTTCTTTATTGCTTACGCAGGACATTCCCAAATCTTATTTCGACTTCAAAAAACAATTGGATGAGAGTATGGAAAAAACGGCTAAATATGGCTTGTATAAGTATTCACGTTCGAACCTTGGGCTCAGAGTCTTCTTGAACCACTCCGCGATTAAACCTAAATTAATAATATGACTTGTTTCGAAAAAGTAAGCTTCAAAATAGAATCGAAAACTTTGCTGTTAGCTATTTACATTCGCCTGGATGATAATATGATTTTATATAGCAGTAAAACAGCTGAAATTGGACAGATTTGCTAGCGTTTTTCTAAATATTCAATATTAACTCTACCAGGATCTCAAGGATTATCATCGGTAAACACAGAGAGCTCTTTCCTAGCGTACTTCTCTTAGCATTTTTTTAAAATTCAAGTAAATTTTCCATATATTACGTAAGCGATTCGCTTACGTTTTTCATCATGCCTCGCACCACTGTGCGGGATTCAATGTATCCCAAATGACACCATCTCTGCAGCAGTGCTCGGTGTGTTCTGCAGAAAGGATGTTCGAGTGCGAAAAAAGTACATTTTTCAAATGTTAGATTTTTCGTAGCATGCTTGGCGGGGCGAGTGAAAGTCGTTGGTTGCCTCCAAGTTTGGAGAGTGTATGGGTAGCTGGGACTTGGGTGGACTCGGCAACTTGGGTGTGGATAGCATTGTGGCACTCTGCGCTGTGTTGATTTTTATAGTTTTGTCTAGCTGAACACAGTTGCAGATACTAAAATCCCCCGAGTTTTTGCGGTCGTTTTGTTTTCTGGACCATTTGCGTTTAGCTGCTGCTGCTGCTGTGTGTGTGTGTGTGTGTGTGTGTGTGTGAGTTGTGTGTTGTATTGTTGTGTGAGCGTTTGCATCAAGTTGTAAATTTGGCGATTAGCACCCCTTTGTGAGTTGGTTTTGTCGGGCAATCTAACAGCCGAAGGTTGGGCAAGATGCGCGCCGGCTGATAAGTTTGCTTGAAATTAGCATAGGCCGAAAGATTGGGTCTGAGCAGCAGGAACAACAGGAGCTGTAGCTAAAGCTGGAGCTGGATCTGGCCTGGAAAGGCAGCAGCAGCACAAATAGCCAAACAGCCAGCGGACACTCTCAAAGCAAAAGAAACGGCGATGATCTTGTCGCTGGCTGTTGCTGTTGCTGTTGCTTTATGAATAAAACATTTTTGTTGGGTGAACGTGGCCAACAGTAGCAGCCGCAGCCGCCTTGGAATCGCAATTGAATCGAACTGCCAGCAGTGGCAGTGGCAGTGGCAGCAGCAGTTGCTACAAATGTTTTACAAGCTTTTCAGCGCTTCGTTGTTGTTGTTGTTGTTGCAGTTGTTGCTGCTGCTGTTGTTGCTGCTGCTGTTGTTGTGGGGCATTCATTGTTGTTGGTGTTGGAGCGGCAGTTCCCGGAAACAATTCAGTTTAAAAAGTGCAGCCCGCTTGTTGTCTGTGTTGCGCTCGTCTGTGTGTGTGTGTGTGTGTGTGTGTGTGTTGTGTTCGCGCAGTCGGCAAACATTATGAACATGGCCAATAAATCGTGCATCGTTCGAATGCTCGAAATGTTGCATGTTTGATTTCTGCGCCACTTGCATTTACTTTATGATATTATAACCCGGACAATGTTTGACATTTTGCGCTCTTTATTTATGATAACAGCCCTCCACAGTCTCCACACACATACACACACTCACACACACTCGCACACACACACACCACACACACACAGCAGTCGCAATCGCAGTTCCATTTCGTAGTTTGTCAGCATTTTGTCGCCGACTTTCGTTGTGGCTTTTTGTTATTTTCTTATTTTATCTTCCTTTTTTCCTTTTTTCCATTTCTTTCCCATTTTTTTTTTTTTCAATTGTTTTCCATTTTTTATTTCGACCCAAAGCCGCAGGCGTCCATTTGCAGCTATATAAATTTTTGCGAGTGAAAAGTCGTCAGAGTACAGGAAATGAGTTTTAAATAATCGTATACCCTGTAGCGACACGTTTAGTGGGTGGATTGGCTGCTGCCATGATGCCCTCCACTATCGCTGGTATATATGTATATTCTTTTTTATATATGCATCATCTATGTATATATAATAATAATATAATAATAGAAATATTAATTATATAGCTCTCGAGCCTTGTCCCAATTCAAGTTTCATAATATTTTTGTTTTACAAAAATTACAATTTCTGAAAAAAAAATATCAAAAACTCATTATTATACCCTAACAGAGAGTATCATAATTTATTGATGGATTCATCGCTTGATCGAGCACATATATTATTGATTTTGTAATATTGATCTGTTCGAGGAAACTAGTTAATATAGCCAAGTCCGTCTGTCAGTCTGTTCGTCTATCTGCTGAATGATATTTGGCCTTCTGTTTGCTGATGTCGGAATAAGCCGGATAGGACAACTATATCTTATAGATGATATTAGAAGAGATGTAAAAGTGTAATTTCGAAAGGCATACCAAGAATAAAAGGGATCGAATAACTATATATTATATAGCTCCCAATCAAATGCTTACTACACTCGGCAAGGGTATGTAATATTCGTCAAGAACGAGAAGATTCATATGTTCTACCCCCAAATATTCATGAGAACCTGCAGAAGAAAAGGCTTTCTCTTCAGTGTAAGAGTAACAATTAAAACCACAAATAAATTACGAGGGTGGATCAATAAGTTTGAAGACAAGCAGCGTTTGCATTGTGAAGCATTTTGTTAGCCAGAGAGAAGTATATAAAAGATATATTTTGTCTCAATCGAATTTGGTAAAAGGTATTTTATTTTTAGCCATAAGCCAACGTTCTATTTTTCTTCAAAGTTGCAAAATTCTGGACCTGCGGGCATTCGATGGGTTTTTGAGGGCGTGGACGCATTGGTGCATGTTCTCGCAATCCTCGTAAATTTGATATACTTAATGGGCGAGCTGACAGGCGGACAGAGGCAAAGGGAGTCGGGCAGGGGGCAGGGAGTTGCAAATTGGTTTAACTGTGGAAGTGGCAACAGCTTAAATGTAACAGTGCAACACTTGCCCCCAGGCAATAAAAATATTTTTATAAGTATATTTATTTTTTTTTTTTATGATTTTTCTAGTTGTGCGTCTGCCGGGTGAACCCGTTAAATGAGCCGCGAAAATAGTTTCCGTCTCTGCGGCTTTGAAATTGCGTGTCTACTGAAGGATACAAAAAAATGTCGAGTTTTTTTCTTCCTTTTCTATTAAAACTGTGGAGCTGATTGAGTTCCAAGCTGCATTTAAGACGTGTTTTTTTTTATCAAAAAAAAAATTGAATTTCGAAATTGACACATTTCTTGATGGGAAAGACGTTTAAAAGGCTTTCTTCAGAGCATTTTATTAAAATCAGTGCTGCCAAATTTTGTGAGAAAGAAAGCTGTTTTTTGGCGGGACGAAGAGTAAAAAGGCTAAATTTTTAGATTTGCATATTAAATTTATAGAAAAAAAAAAACATAAAAAACGCCTCTACTTTTTAATGTTTCTGTAACTATATAATCATAAAATATTCAATATATCATCCGAAATATGAAACTTCTTCTACTGCTTGTCATAGGCTTCTCTTGTAGAGTCTCTTTCATCCGTAATGTGTGATTTTTTTGGAGAATCCCGACATTCCCAGTCAACCTGTAATCATTAAACCTGCTAAGTCTAAAGCTCTGTGTCTCCTGTAGCCAGGAAAAACTTTCGACACTTGAAAAAGGCAGTTCTCATAATGATTGAGATGGATCAACGGATATTAGGATCACTAAAACACTGACTGCGGTGATAGACTCCCGATTTAAAAATAAAGCTGAAAAAATATGAATTAATTTTGAAAAAATAAGGGTGAATTCTAATTTTCCAGTGGTTTTCTTTCAAACATATATATAAGCTGGAAATTCCGGAAAAAGGCTGACTTGGCAACACTGACTACAACGGTTAACTTGAAAAGGGTTTCCTTCAATTTTCATATTGTACAGCCTTGTAAATCTAAACTGCTTTTAGCTCATGACAGAGGACTCTTGCAATTCTCTACAGGTTTTAGCTCCTGGCAAGTGAAATCATCGCAGTTTGTTCCATTATATGAACCAAGTGTTTTATTTTAAGTGGTGCTTTTTATTTTAAATTTTTTCGGCAAGTTCTTTTTAAATTATTTATTTTGAAAATTTGTTTTATACATTTTTTTTTTTAAATTTTTTTTTGTATTAGTTTTAAAATTTTTTTTCCCAGTTTTCAGTCTTTTTTGACTTTTATTTCCATTCTATTCAATCTTTAATCTTGGGGTATCCAATTCTGACCGAGAATGTTATATCTTAATCAGGCTAAGGATGGCGTCTTTCTTATTCCATCCAGCTGTATACTTTCATTTATTTTTGATTTGAATTGTCAACTCTGGTAAAGGCTTGAGTGATGATTATTTTTTTTCTACTTGTTTTTAAATTAATAATTTACACTTTAATGATAATTTTGCATTTCCATGAAAACCGTTTTTGAATCAAGTAAATCCATTCAGATTTAATTGTCGCCCTCGTGAGACAAAATTAGTTCTTTTATGTTTATGTTTATGTTTTTATTCTAAAGTTCAACAAGAACTCAAGGAAAATGTTTCCTAAAGTGGATATTAGGATCACATATTTGTCGAATATGGCCTTAAATCATCGTATAACCCACCATCTCAGTACCAAATACTGACCGAGAATGTGATATTGTAATCTGGCTAAATATGGTGTCTTCTTCCATCCAGATGTATACTTTCATTTATTTTTGATTTGAATTATTAACTCTCATAATTATTTACTCTCCTCGGCGAGCGTCTTCAATGCCAGCCAATTTAGTGACAATTTGAGGCATTTCTTCTAACTATCAGATATATGTCGGAGTCAGATAGATGTGATAGGAACAGGATAGGAAGGTTCTTGTATAGAAAAAAGTTTTATTTTTTGAGTTATATTCAGCAGTTGAAAATAATAAAAACTATATTATCTTTCATTCTTTATTTACTTTCTTTCATCATTTTTCACCCTTCTATAGTTATTCTTGGTCTGATTGAGTTTTTTTTCTTGGTTTTTCCAAACCGTGAAGAAATTATTATTTTTTTCTCAAGCTTAATTTAAATTCTAGTTTTTAAAATATTAATATGGTTTCATTAAATTTTGAACTGTAATAATTATGCATGATATTTCTTGTTAATTTTGACTTAAAGTAAATAAATATCTTTTAGCTGCCATAGAACCAATCGGTATTCCTTCTAGTTTCTAGTAAAGTTTGCTTGTTTTACACAGAAAACAAAATGAAAATATTTTCCATTTTCGGTTTTCATTCTTAATTCTTAAGAGTGAAATTTCTTATTTTTTTGATTTTTCTTTATTATGAAGAAGTGAAGTTTACATTTAATTTTCAGCCGAGAGATTCTATTTTTAGGCATCAATAGCTGAAATATCGGCCGATTGAACTTAACCAATTTGTGGTACCTGTAATTCCACACCCATTTCGGGGGATTTTAATTAAAACTGGTGCACTCAACCATTGAGAATGGAATGCAAATTAATTGCAATAACAAATAAATACAATGGAGGGGGAGCGTTTATTTGATAAACCAGAGACCGATCCGATGATGGCCATATACACTCGTACATATAGATATATAGGCATATATACTATGGGGTATATGTATGTATGTATGGGTGTATGTATGTAAATGTTAAATCAATCAAGCGTGCTTCCACAACAAACATATTTCGTTTCTCTTTCAGAACGAATCGAATTTCTCTCCGTTTGATTAGCCAGCGACGGCTGCGAACTTCCGCCTGAAAATGAAAATGTTTATTATAAATTTTCACTTTTCCATAAATTTTAGGAGCAGCTGCTGCTGCTGGATAAGTAACCACACCCAATACGCCGCCATATGGCACTGGACCCGCCCCCTTGGCGTCTTATGTACAGAGCGAGCGTGCTATAGTTGTCTCGCTTTAGCCGTGTGCCCATTGGGTGCAACGGTTAAACCGGTTTATTCCCGTTTTGTAATCGGTTAAACGGTTGACCAATGCCAAGGAACAGCCATTCTTCAGTGCCAGCTGCGGCGCTGGCCAAGTATATAGAAGCAGCAACTGTTGTGTTATATACACTGAGAGAAGGGCGAGGAGTGAGCGTAGCGCACGCTACTGTCAGCGGGTTGGGTGGTCTGCGCAAGTGCTCCACTTGAGAGGCAGCTCCAGTTCGCTGCGATGCTCGGGAACTTGTCTAAATGTTTGTGCACAGATGCTCCAAAGTGGGTGGCAGCCAACAAAGCCAAAAGAAGAACATTCAAAGGATGCCCAAAGCAGCTACATCAACTGCCGAGTGCCAACTGCATTGATTTTTATACCCTGTTCACTTCTGTTCAAGAGGAGCATGCTCGGTCTCCACACATCCTAATCATTTTACACTATACTACAAAGCTTGTATGGATGTTTGATTATTATATTATTACTATAAGATTACTGTTAACTTCTTAATAATTTACCTGGATACTCAATTCAATTACTAAAAAGGATTTAAAGTTTACTTTACTAACTCGAACGTTTCTGACAGGAGGAGAATTTTCTAACAAGACTTAAGCAGAGACAAATTTTATAATACTTTCCTTAATTATTATACTCAAAACTTATAAGAAAATACTCTTAATAATTATTATATTATTTTTTTCTGTTAACTTCTGTTAACTTCTGACTCTGCTTTAATAATTTACCTGGAGACTCAACTGAATTATTATAAAAGGACTTTACTTAAGTTTCTTTAATGATTTTACTCAAGACTTATAAGAAAACACTCCATATTATTACTATACTCAGTGGACACTCAATGGATTGATGTAGATTTTGAAGTATATCTTTACTAACTCGATTATTTCTGACAGGATTTTCCCTAATTATTATACTCATAACTTAAAAGAAAATATTCTGTACTCGGGTCACATATATCCTCACAGCTCTTTCTATAGATGAAAGTATTTTTAATAATTTCTGTGTATATTATTTCCGTGCTTTTCCCGATCTTGGTAATATGTTTAGAAATTGTTTTACAAATTGACCTGCAATTGGAGGGCAGCAAACTTCAGATCAAGCTAATTTTCCTACTGTCCGAAATAAATCTATTCATCCATACAGACGGAATGTTACACAACCGGACGGACAGATATAAGGGAATAGTTAATGCACTTGGGATGACGATCCTCAAGGGTTACGTAATGGTTCCTTCTGCCTGTTAAGCTTTCTACCCATTGCTTTCTAGAGAGTAAGTAACGATCTACAATTTGTAGCATAGATTAACATCAGGCTGGGTCATCCAATGTCCAATCTCAAGACAGCTTTATTTATTAACAAGAATTATTTACTTTTATTTGGATGGGGAGATGGTTGAGGTAATCTCAACATTTAAAACATTCTTGATCTGCGTATGGGATACGGGCATATTCATTCACATATATGCTCAGAAACCATACTCGGGTCGGAAATGAATCCATTTCTAATCCAATGAATCCATAAACCCTGTTGCACAAACTTTTGTATACTCTTTTTAACCTAAATTTATACCTGTGTGGGTAACTAGTTGACGGTTTTTAAATTTAATGCCCTGTACCTATATTTAACTAGCAAGGCATAACCTGGACATAACCTTGCGTCTGGAATAATCATTTGAAAATTACAATTGAGAGCTGCTATGGCAGCTATATGACAGAGTAGTCCGCTCTTGATCTCCACTTTTGGCAAGCTAACTAGAAAATTTCATTAGGTTATCTTGAGAAACAAACAAGACGGACAGTTTACCAAAGCTAGCTCAAAGACTGGGCAACAGGTTGGAATGGAAGCAGACAGACAGACGGACTTGCCAATATCAACTAGTCTCATCATCTTGATAAACTTTATGGAGTCGCAGATGCCTCTACACACATTTCGTGACAAAGTTATAATACCCGCTGCAAGGGTATAAAAAGGCCATTTTCTTGGTACTTAAGACAACAAAAATTCAATATCGACGTGGACATGGCTATATCAAAGAGTCTCATCGTCCCGATCAATAATATGTATACCTTGTGGGGTTGAAGATCCCCTTGTTTCGTAGCAAAATCATAATATCCTCTGCTGTATCCTTGCATCAACTAATGTGAAACTGTTCCTGGAGTTCCTGGAGCTATATAAAATTATAGATTAATTATCTGGAGCTTAAGATCTAACCTTTTCAGCATTTGTTCTGCTGAGAGCGGAATTCTGCTGGAGGATTACCAACTCTTCGAGCAGTGAAAGTCGTGTAAAGAATGAAATATAAACAATAAATGCAAGTTCTTATGTAAAATATACATATATATATTTCTCGTTTGCTTATGCTGTTGTTCCATTTCGTATGTATATATAGATGACATTGTTATTAAGGCATATAACAAATTTGTTTTTGTTTTTGTTTCGTGTTTTAGTTCCAGTCGTGTTTACCGGAAGCACCTTAAAGCTAAACAACATTTCTGTTTGTTTGGCAATTTCGCCTATGTACAAGAAAACTTTCTTCTTTCTTTTTGGTTATACATGTGCTTGTTGTGTGTGTGTGTGTCTGGGGTAAGAATTTTAGAATATGATAAAGGATCAGGAAATTAAGTTGAAATCTAGAAAAAAAAATAAAAAAAAAAAAACATTCTTCAAATAACACTTAAGGGCTAATAACGCGCAACGCTTTGAAACCATTTTTGGGAATCCTTGGAGATCTGTTTAGACCACTGCCGGGTCTAATGATGTCTCTCTATCTGTGTCTCTTCAGCTGTTAACTAGTGATTACGCAGCGCGTCGTTGATGACCCGCAGTATATCAATCTGCAGATCCGTAAAGACCACTGGCTCCAGGTGTGCGTTGCGTATTTTCATGGCTACTGCCTTAAAGAAGGCACCTATCTCATCCTCCTCTGCAACACCCATTGCAAAGGTTGTCTGAATGGGTGTGGATGGCGTTGTGGTCGAATTTTGAAATCGGTTGCTGGTTGAAGTGGGTGTGTGCACCTCCAGCTTTTGTGAATAATCGGTACTGCCTTGTAGCTGTTGCTGCAACTGCTGTGGCTCCAGGCTGGTGCCCGTTTCATTAAGCTGCTCCGACTTGGCAAGTGCATTATTTACAGTCTCTACTGCCATGTAGACCTGATCCTCATCATTGTCATAGCTAACGACATGTTGTTGCTGTTGGGTTTGCTGTTGTTCAGTTGTATCGGTAGGTTCCATGTCTTCATCCTCGTCATCCTCTTCCTCATCATGTGCAACATCGCCATTTATATAGTTCTCGATATCCATCTCATCATAGCTGGCCACACATAGCTCGCTGGGCTGCTGCACTTCCTGTTGCTGCTGCATCGCTCCGGATACTTCCGCCTTGTGCGGACCCGTTAGCGGCGGCAGTGTGGGCATATTAAGATGGGAAGAGCTACTGGGCGATGCCTCTAAAGTGTTTGACTGTGTCTCCGAATGCCGCAACGGCGATTGTGCCATATGCTCCTGCAACTCGGTAACCGGATCATGCTTGGGCAGTAGCAAATTTAAGGCATCTCCCTCTCTGTATGAAATATTTAGAATTTAATACAATTTCTACATATTATCAATGGCGACTACTTACATTGACTTTTGTTGTATATACTTTTGCAGAAAGCCCAGGGAATCATAGTGCTTCCAGCGTGATATGGCATCCATGTGTAGTTGCGTTTTCAGACGTTTAAACTCCCTTGCATATTGATCCCTCAGTGCCTTCCACTTCTGACGGCATTGCTTGACTGGAATTCATATAAATTATCAAATATCTGAAATTTTTTCAGGTTGGATTCACGCATGCTTACCTGGCTTCTTTAGCTTACGGGCTATTTCATCCCAGACCTCTAGCTTCAGTTTGACATTGCGATAGTTTTGGTGGCTATAGTTGTAGATCACATCCTCTTGTTGGATCAGAGTGATTAGCTCCTTTTCAAAATAGCTCTCCATATTGAGAAATGTGTGTATGGGATCGTCGTCCTCCTCATCGGCGTTTGCCTGATGATTGTGCGTGGAAGATTGATTTACAGCATTGGCAGCATTTACACAGTCCACAAACTCATTGTATAGGGTATCTCCAGCAGTGGTATTAGGCGTTTCGCAAGTAACAGTTATGGAAGTACCGGAATTCACACCATTGCCGGTTGTTTCGGTTAAATAGTTCCAATTGGTGGCATCCTGCTGCGGCTGCTGATGGATGATTTGGCCAAGTATAAAAGCGCTGAGAGGTCCACGCGTCGTGTCCGTTTTCTTATCAACAGCAACAGTTGCAGTTGCTGTTGTTCCAGTTGTTGTTGTTGTTGGCGCAAAACTACAATTTTCCAGCAGCGAAGCGCTGCTTTCCTCGATTTTAATATTGGCAAATTTGCTTGGCTCAGCGGATAAGGTTAAGTTCTGGCTGCTGCTGTTGCTGTTACTGAATGAATTGTGGTTGTTGGTGTTGTTGCTCGCGTTGTTGTTGTTGCTGCCATTGGTGTTTGCAGTGTTGTTTACATTAGGCAGTGACACAGCCAAAATACCATTGCTAGTCTGTCCGCCACGTGAGCGATAACTGATAATTGCAAGAGAATAAATTAGTTTTGGTTCATAAGGATTATAATAAACGTAATCGTATTATCCGTTGAGTTCATCTAATTAGTTTCTAATTTGTATATTTATGCACAGTCATACTTGTTATACTCCTGAAGAGAGAATTTAAAGAGGCGAGTCCCTTTCCTAGCTTTTAAATGACTCTGATTAGAGTAGGACCTTAAAATTGTTATCTGATATCATCTAAGTACATTTGGATGTCAAAATTATGACAACAGGGAAGCAATTGGACTTAATCTGACTTATAATGGGGAACTTTCGGTGCAGGTTCCCAATTTTAATATATGTACTGATAACCAGAGTATAAATAGACTTTAATCTTTCCAGCAAGATTTATCTTAATCTATAGCTATAGCTGTATATAAGGAAGCGAACCGAACTTTAATAGGTATTGGAGCATTAGTAAAGTGAAACAATGATCGAATATCTTGAACTTCAAACCCCAAAAGGGATAAAGGATCTTCTCAAGTCTGCGCACATCTTTTGATTATTATAGACTGGTTTTTGTTAATTAGTTTAAAGTATTAATTAATCTTCAAATTATATAGTTTTTCAAGTTTTTTTTTGCACATACTTGCGTGCCAGCGCAAAGGGTCGCAGAAAATCGAGTTCCTTAAAGTATTTCCACTTGACGTTGTTTTTGCCGTTTACTTTGGCGCGTTTTAGTTCTCGGCAATATTGGTCCCTCATCGCCTTCCACTTGGCCTTGCATTGGGCTCCTAATTAAGTGAGGATTCTGTTAATAACAATTAGAATGCATATTAGAATGGAACTCACCTGTCCAGCTCACGTGGCTGCCAATATCGCTCCATTTTTCATCCTTGCTCTTTGTACTGCGATAGAGCTGATGCTTGGGATTGTACAGTGCCTGCTCTTGTGAGACGAGCGATATAAGAATCAGCTCCTTGGGTATATTCACCACACTTTCACAGAGACTGTCCAAACTGCTGAGCTGCTGCTGGTTACTTAGCTGGGCAGTTGCCACTGTGCTTACAAGGCCTTGTACATGCTGAGGCTGCGGCTTTTGTTTCATCAACTGTGCCACTTCCTCAGTCTTGGACATTACCGTTTCAATGAGGCTATGGCTTGCGAAGGGTAGTGAAACGCGCTTTATGTTGACAAGAGAATCAGTTTGTTGTTGTTGTTGGTGCTGCTGCTGCTGTTCCTGCATTTGAGCCACTTCGTTGGCGCATGGCAGTGTTTCCATTTTAAACTGTACCTTTGCTAATACCCCAATTTGTAGTTCATTTTGGCGGTTTTCGATCGCGTTAATGGTTAAAATATATTAAAGCAAATTTCTTGGGGGCAAGTGCGAACAGCTGTTTACTGGCACGCGCAGCAGCTGTCATCTGTTGTTGATATGGTATCGACATATCGATAATTATGCTAACATGAATTTGTGCATTCAGCTCTGTTAAGCTCATGTAAACTTTGAATAAATTATAAATTTAACTAAATTAATTTCATTGCAACTATTTTCAGTGAATTTTTTATTAATTTGCTATATAGATTACATGTTACAATAACAAATTAAATTAATCGATCAGCAATTTCTTAAAATAAATATGTTAAAATTCTACTGGAGGAGCAGTTCTGTTAATAGCAGAGCCTTTTGTTATTTAACATTCTGTTGCAGTGCTACAAAGCGCCTATATTCTGTTAGTTGCCAGCACTACTCATTGAGCATGCGCGTATTGATTTGAATTTTGACGCGCGCAAGTTTTGAAGATTGCTTTTGATGTTTATTCGTATCTGTCTTTCGCTTAACAACTAATCCAATTAGTTAATTGCATTACCGTCTCAACTATTGCAGCTGGAAATATCATAACAGCGTTCGTTAAACATTTAAAAGTATTTCAATATTAGTTTGTGTTGTGACGCCTTCTTGGCTTGTCTTCTAACGGTCGGCTATAACTGATTTTTTTTTCTGTGCAGCAATTTTGAAATAATTAATGCTCAATCATGCCCAAGATTGATCCAGAAACTCAAGCGCTCTACGATGAGATCAATGGAATGATACAAAAGTTCAAGGTTATATTTGGAATTATTTTTTAATACATCCCTTCTAAATTAAGAAAAGAGGAAAAGGAATATTAAGTTTGCGGCAACTCCAATTTCATATTCATTTGATTTTTAATATTTATAGTATCCCATTTATTAATAAAATTGTTCCAGAACTACTTACAACGAGAAATCCATAAAATACCCAACGAAAAACGAAAAGTAGATCAGTAAAAGTAGGAAATATAGAAAGGAAAAGAAAGTACGCAGTAAGAAACCAGGAGGACACAATAGCTGGAAAAATTAGAGGGAAAATTAGATTCGCCAATAAAATAGTTGAAGAAGCTTCTCATGAAGAAGATGAAAGATTGGAGATCTTAAGACATACTACAAAACTTAAAGTCAATATTTTTACTTGTGAAAAAAATAAATATATTCTAAAAACTATTTCCTCTAGTCTTAGAATATTTTCTTTAATTGAAAGTGACGTAATTATACAATAGGGAGTATCAGCTAGTTGAAATTGTATTATTTACTTTTGCAGGATGATCAAAAGTCCAAGGCAGACTGTACGCTTGCCGATAAATGTGGCGATATGAGCGATGTGCCTAAGATTCGCTTTTCATCGAAAAAGATCCTCAAGGGTCACATAAACAAGGTGAATTCGGTGCATTTTGCGGGTGATTCACGTCATTGCGTCACTGGCTCTTTGGACGGCAAACTGATTATTTGGGACACTTGGACGGCCAACAAAGTGCAGATCATTCCATTGCGTTCCGCCTGGGTAATGACTGTCGCCTTTTCTCCATCTGGCAATTTCGTTGCCTGCGGTGGCATGGATAACCAATGCACCGTCTACGATGTGAATAATCGCGATGCCTCTGGAGTTGCCAAAATGGTGCGTGAACTTATTGGTTACGAGGGATTCTTAAGCTCCTGTCGTTTCCTGGACGACGGGCATTTGATTACCGGATCGGGCGATATGAAAATGTAAGTTGAAACACCAAGTGTTCGATTTTTAGAGATATTTTTCCTAGGAATTCGTCATGTAATTTCTATATAAGACTGCAGCCCAAACAATAGAAAAGTTAATTGAAATTATGAACCTTTCTACTCTGAAAGGATTTTTGGAAATTCCGCCCACAAGAGCAGAAAATAGACATTGTAAAATATATTTTTTTATGGGCTTATTTTATTTGGGCTTAAATTTGTTTGTAAAGAAATGTTAAAAAAAAATAGCTGAATAGTTTAAATCTAAAAAAAATATATAATTCGACTATCATGGGCGACGCCGTCTAAAATAGGCTAGAATTGAATAACAAATTATTATTTTTAAATAAATCTTTCTTTTGAAGTTATTAAATTTATTTTAAACGTATTGCAAATAGATAGAAATTTTTGTATTGTCAAAATATAACCCGATATTAAATAGCTTTATTTTCTTTAATTTTGCAGCTGTCACTGGGACCTGGAGAAGGGCATTAAGACAATGGACTTTAATGGACATGCTGGAGATATTGCTGGTCTATCGTTATCGCCCGATATGAAGACTTATATAACCGGCTCTGTGGATAAAACTGCCAAGTTGTGGGATGTGCGTGAGCAGGGACACAAGCAAATGTTCTTTGGCCACGATATGGATGTGTCCTCCGTTTGTGTAGGTTTCCGCTTTTTTTTTTAGCTATATTCCTCTTTTATTTCGATTTAATTGGTATTTTCAGTACCATCCAAACGGATTTGGATTCGCCTCCTGCTCGGAGGATCAGACAGCACGAATGTACGATTTGCGTGCAGATCAACAAATTGGACTCTATGAGCCGCCCCAGAAAAATACGGGCTTCACTTCGTGCGGTGCGTATTTTGTTGTGTTTGTGTTTTTGTTTCACCTTCTCCCTTCTCGTTTTTCCATTTTCCATTTTCTTAGCTTTTCTTTGCTTTAGTTTTCGCCTTGACTTTAGATAATTTTTAATCTGATTTTGTGCTCATTAGCTTTATCGACCAGCGGTCGCTACTTAATGTGTGCCGGCATTGAGGGCAACGTGCACTCGTGGGATGCGATGAAGCAACAGCACAAGGGTAGGTTTCTATGGCTCCGCCTCCACCCACTACGCTGGTGGACTTCTATTCTATTGATTTATTATTGTTTCTAATATCCCCAGGTACATTGTCTGGGCACGAGAATCGGATTACTTGCATCAGCCTGTGCCCCAATGGCATGTGTCTAGCCTCGACCAGTTGGGATCAACAAGTGCGTCTGTGGCTCTAATCTGAACTACCAACTCGCTTGGTTCAACATAGTCTAATTATACTCGTATGACCAATCAAACTTTGTAGTTTCCTACACTCAGAAAATATCCAAAATTTTAGAAAATTGCCCCTAAATTTCAATCAAAGGCTTTTCGTCAAATCCAAATTGAAATTATTTTCTTGAATGTAGAAATTTGTCCTGGATTTGTTTCTAAAACTTAGGTTCTTTTTCTGAGTGTACTGAGTGAAATACTCACAAGAAATTGAGAATAAAATGCATTAAATAGCAACCTATAAATTAACTGAATAAACTTTAGTTTAAAGTTAATATCAATTGAGTCGGTTAGATTAAATAGAACGAAAAAGGAATAGATTGGGTTCACCGAAGCTTTGAGTACTATTGGCGATACCCAGCGGAGTGAGCCATATAATATTATCCCATTCCCATTTTAACGAGGCTTAGACAGTCTATAAATGCTTCTAAGGAAACAGACAGACAGATCAAAAATATATAGACGTCTCCTTCAATGCGTTACACACTTAGTGACCAAGCTTTAATACCTTCTGAAAGGGTATAGAAAAGTCTTCATAACAGCACTTCATTTCCGATCGATTACTGCTGTGTGATATAGATATCCGATCCGATATCAGACAAGCGAAGACAGTTGGACATGGCTATATCGATTCGTCGAAGATGGCTGCTTTAAAGCTGATGATGCCACAGCCTGCCATATGAAGAAAGTCAAACTTAACCCACCAACGCAGATACCCAGATAATATACAGGGTATACAAATTAGAGAATAAGGGGAAAGGTTTAGCTATACTGTCAACTTTAATATATTTTGAGTCGTACGTTAAAACATAATTATAGCTTCTAAACAGTTATCAGTTCAAGGACTGGATCAAAGGATATTGGGGTATTTGGAACTCCATTCGCTGATTGCGTCGTAGAGCGCATTCCTGATAATCCTGCCATTTCGAATACTTGGTGGTATGGCACTCTTCCGAGTCCCCTTTCGTGTACATTGAGCGACGCAGATCTTTGTAAAAAGGTCGTTTCACGAGCTTCTTCTTAGAGGCAGTGCGCGAAACCCATCTCATAACCTTGACGTCTCCATACGGTATGGTACTGCCCATACAAGCGGTGCTCAGCGAGGCTGTTTCCGGATAATATGCCTTCATCGGATTCGATTGAACGGGGAAATGAGCCTTTGAAGCTGCGAATCGTGTATCCATTAAGACATCACCAAATGTTGCAGCCCAGGGATTATAAACCCAATTACCATATTTGTTTCTGGTTAAATTTGGTATACTTAGGGTTATTTCTTGAACGGATTGGGTTTGATTGCCAGATCGAAAATGTACTTTGTCTCTATGCTTGAATTTGATTTGTTTTGTTGGAGCTCTTTTGGTACTTGTACTCGTTGTACTTGTTGTACTCGTCGTAGTCGTGGTACTCGTTGATTTCTTAGTACTCGTTGTAATCTTGGTACTCGTTGGACTGACTATACTCTTAGTACTCGTTTTACGTGATGTAATCTTAGTAGTCATTGGACTTGTTGGAGTCTTAGTACTCGCTTTACTCGTTGCAGTTTTAGTTGTCTTCAGACTAGTTGTACTTTTAGTACTCGCTTTACTCGTTGATTTCTTAGTACTCGTTGGTATCTTAGTACTCACTGTACTAGTCGTTATACTGGTTGGTCGCATGGAAGAGGTCTTACTGGATATATCCACATCAATTATCTTCAGACTGGTATTTTCTACAATCCCAAAATCCTCCAAATCCTCCAAATTCTCAAATATCTTAAAGCTGTTCTCGTCATGCTTAGAAGTTGACGTGACACTTGGTACTGGCAAAGTGTAAAGTCCGGGTAATCTGTTTAACTTTTCCAAGAATATTCCAGATTAAATAGAGCTAAGATAAGATTTTTTAATACTTACAATTGAACCAGTAAAAATAAGTAGAATAACATATAAATTTCGACTATTCGCCATTTGCATTTTGTAGCAAATCCTTAGAAATTAAAGGAGGGGTCCTCCTTTAATTGTTGAATAAAAATATATTTTCTGTTCGTGTGTGAATTATTTGTTTTTTTCTGAACTGTGAGTTATAACAAAATACTCTAATGATTGCAATGTTTTGAATTTATTAAAGCTTATGAACTTCAAGTGTTGAAACACAGAACATATTGGGGAGGCATATTAAAATAATAAAATTTTATATAAACTCTTTAAGGTTTTCCCGATTTATTTATTTAATAAGGCAGGGTATATTATTTTAAATAAAAAGATAGGCAAATGTGTAGGAAGAGCTGTCTTCTCGGATCAACTTCCTCTACAGAATTGCAGACTCTTTCAGGCGATAGTATTAGCCTTAAGCTAAACTTTCTTAAGACAAAATAAAGGCAGGACTCAACGATAGGTAAGCAACACTAAAGTATTGGAGATCAATATCGCCAAACTCGATATCTATCGCAAGCTGTCGCTTATTTTTTCTAAGGCCAAGGCAATTCTTTAGCTGATGATCCTGCTAGATGGGGTATAACCAGAGCCCTACTTTCTTCTCCGAGAAGGAGAAAGTAGATAGAGAATGTAGATATGTCTCTAGCCAAGCGAAAGCTCCCTTTCTTGCTAGTGTATCTCTGATCCAGCTAAACTTAGAACATCTAAAATAGCCCGATTTTAAGGCGTCGGGCTGGACCCCGGACCAAGAGTCTTCGGGAAAGGTATCCGAATGCTCCACTCTAAGCTGAAGTGTGTCCTTTGACAGCCATTTTAACCTTTCTTAAAAATTGTTAATGGCTATATAGAGAAAGTCAAAGTGTCTCAAAGACGAAGAGTTGAGCTCTTTGTATTGTTGGTCATAGTTTTTATAAATCCTCATTCCTAGTTTATCGGGGTTAACACTCTTCAAGAAGGTATTGCAATTCTGTAATGCAAAGGACTCCATAGAGTATATATATTTTTAATCAGGACGAAAGAGATTCGTCCGCCCTGTCCGTCTGTTTCAGAGGGCCAGCTTGAAGCCCAGGCTTTAGTTGTGCTTTGGTAATACCCTATCTTTTTGCCAAGTACTCCTAGTTAGCCAAAGTAAAACTCAGAAATATTATTTATTTTTTTTTAATATTTTTTATATTTTTCTTATAAAAAATACTTATATAATTACAAAGATTTTTAGCTGCTGCGATTTTTGGCGCGGTTTTTTTTTTGTGAAAAAATGTTTTTTTTTTTTGTTTTTAAACAGATAAAAGGAGCAGCGAAGGTTTTTTGTTGTTGTGTTTTTTGTAGTTTTTTTTTTTGTGTAGTAAATTAAAACAAATCACTTTATCATTCAACATTATCAGAAGAAAAATGAAACAAGAGTAGGGAAACAAAACGACAGGGAGAAGAGGTGAGAATAGAACAGAAGAGAAGTAGAAATATCATTTTGCATAAATAAGAGAGGATAAAGGGGAAATCAAAGCGAAAAGTTGATAGGCAGAGAAAGAGAAGAAAAGTCAGATAGATAAATTTACCAGATGTAAAAATTTAAAACCTAAGCACTTTGATTGAGTAACATTGTGTAGGGCTTGTGTTTAGTTTATCAGACTCTCGGTTGAACTACTAATGAGTTGTTCTCTTATTGTGTTTAAAAAAAAAAAAAGAAAGGAAATTAAAGAAAGTGGGTCTAGCTTTGGCTTAAACAGAGAAGCCATCGCCAGTGGGATCAAGGATCCAGGGATAGTTGTTGGGGCATTCCATGCACGTAAACAGACGCAATGTCTCGCCGGGCAGCTCGCGGGTGGTCAGAGGGCAAGCGTTGGGCAGGGAGCAGTAGGGTTGACCCTTGACATCGCACTTTTCCTTCCATTCCTGGAAGTCACGCAGCGAATTGAGTTCCGTGGGGTTCTGCATCCATTGGATCACCTGCAGATTGGTCACAAAGAACACATCATTGCGTCCAAGCATCTCCTCAATGAACTTGACCAGCTCATCGCGGTATTCCTTCTTCGACTTCAGCCACGAGGCATGGAAATGCAGACCAAGTGGAGCACGGTTGCTATTGTAGTGGCGATTGAAATTGTGGCGCAATAGACGTGCGAACTGCTCGCCAGAGGCAACGTTCGAGCACGAGTCTACCATGTGGCAACCGGGCAGGGATTCGTCAAATGTGGGATCATCACGACGATCCAATTCATTCATTACCATTTCCCACACGGGATGGCTACGTGACGGACAGTTGTGGGCATTGCCATTGCACTTGTGTGGCATGCGGAAGTACAGGGTATATGGCCAGATGGGCACACGACCCAAAGAGGCAGTAATAGAAGCATCATACACAAAGAACTGATCGGCCATCATCTCGAACTGTTTGTTGCCACCCACACGCAGGTAAGGAGCACGCATACCAATGATGGAACCATCGGTGATATTGGCGAAACGTTCTACAATCAAACGGGAACCAGCCATCTCGGCCAGCCAGTCATCGTAGCTGCCACCTGACCAGTAGTTGGGGTCATCCTTGTGGGTCAGCGAGAACACAGAGATCTCATGGCCGCGACGATGCAAATCCTGGACGGCTGAATAGTTGGTATACTTGTGGGAGACAAAGAAGGTGCCCTTAATGGAGCAGCCATTGGGATTCTGGCGCTGACCATTGAACAAATCTTCGTACAGGTCGATATTGTCCACATTGACGGCACCATTGAAAGTAATGGTGATCATCTGAGGCACCTGTTGTGGTTCAATACCGCCGGGAATACGTGTACCATCAGCGGAGCAGAAACAATCGGGCAGAGCACACTGTGTGGGATCGCACTCTGGCGCACGGTTGGGATCCTCATCAACAGCTAAAGAGGGAAAAACAGTTTAAGTTAAGGTTAAAGCTGGCAATTGCTGGACTTACAGCAAGCATTCTCATCAGACTCGTCCTTGCAGTCGGGCTTGCCGTTGCAGAAGAGCTCCTTGTCGAGGCACTCGCCATCTCCGCAGGACAGCTTGCCATCGGGACAGATGGGCTCATCCGTCTTCAATATGGGCTTGGCCTTACGTGGCTCTAAGTGTTCGGATGGAGAATTTCATAGGTAAGAGCGAGTCTACGGATTGATTCTATTTTGTTTTATGTTGGTGTTGGTTCGTTAGTGACAATAAATGTCTAAATTTTGAAATGAGAAGTATACACGTGATTGTGAGCGGGTTGTTAGGGTTGTTTGTTGTTGGCATGTGGTTTAGTCTGTTGATTAGTTCCAAAGTTCACTATACGAGGGTATATACATATGCATATATATATCTGTGTGTGTATATATATATATATATAGATATGTATATACGTAACTACATACATTATATATCTGTCTAAGTGCTATGTACAAGTGTGGTTTCTTTTTGGTTTATTGTTGGTTGATTGTTGGTTGGTTGTTGGTTTGTGTCTTATTCAGTCAAACACACTTACTCTCTTTCTCGTCGCAGTTAGTCACCTTGGCCTTCCAGTCGCAGGTCTGTTTAATGACATCGAAGGCCAAACCGGAGGGGCACTGAATTTCTTTCAAACCCGACTTTGTACATCTAAAAAATAAAGTTGTTGTTTTTTTTTTTGTTGGTTTTGTTTGACACTTTGTTGTTTGGTGTTGTTTTTGCTGTTTTTTTTTTTTTTTTTTTTTTTATAGTTTACTTGTTGCTTTTTGTATCCTAACTGTTTTTTGCTAGCTAACAGAACTTTGGCACTGATTTTCAGGGGTTTTACGGTTCTTAAATTGGGGGTTTTTTTGTTGACTGTTTTTTATGCAATGAAACGATCAATTGATTTGCTTTTTTTGTTTTTGTTGGTTTTAGTGACAGAGAGACGCATAATGAGCTGCAGACACACACACACATACACAAAGATATATATATGTAGAGACACATAGAGAGACAGAGACAGAGAGAGAGAGCGAGAGCGAGAGAGTATGAGAAAGGGTAGACACAGACATTTTTACAGGACAGAGAGTGTTGTTAGACAGTGTAGAGGAGATTTTTTTTTTTTTTTTTTGTTTAAATGAGCTCTTTTTGAAGTATACTTTTCAGCTCAGGGCTCTTTAGGAGCCGGCTCGGACACACCCCACTTACTTTGATCGATATCGCAATTCTTGACATTCGTCTTCCAATCGCAGAGCTGACGAATCACATCGAACGCCAAGCCGCCGGCACAGCGGATCGGTGCCAAGCGATTGCTGCCATCTTCGCCAGCACTGTCGCACCTTTAATATTTTTTTTTTTTTTTTTTTTTTTGTTTTTTGTTTTAGGAGTAGGTGCAATAAAATTGTTGATTTCCCCATCATATAATCATCTTTCTATATAGACTGGATATAGCACAAAGTCTCTCAGTCTATATGTCTATCTTATACTAAATGCTTACCTGTAGACCTCACGGCAATCGCTTTCCGTATCCAGGCGGAAGTATTCATCGGCTGGTCGATCAGCGCATACTTCTTCAACATCCACACCCTCAAGTTTGTCCGACTGACTTTGTACTGCAAGAATAGAGGCGGATTTTCCATATTAAATTCAATCGAAAGTTTGTTTTTTTCTCTATTTTAAATTTAGATTAGTGTTAGGCAATTAGTATTACTATTATTTACTTAAAAAAGAATAAAAGTAACTTATATTATACAAAATATATATATTCTTGATCAGGTTGAGCTGGGAGTATTTTTCCATGCCAACAAATCTCTCAGTTCTTGAGCTAACTGCATGAAGTTTGGTATGGAAAATGCTATTTGTTGCAACGGATCGGCTAACTATATCATATATCAGCCATAGGAACAATCAGTCCGAAAGTTGTTGTATAAAAAGCCTTTGTCTTTCCCAAGGTATCTCTATGAAGTTAGCTATAAAATGCGGTTTTTAAAGGTATACTAAAATGATTAGGATCGGACGACTATAACATTTATCTGCCATTGGAATAATCGGTCAAAGTAAGCCGAATTAAAGACAATTTTATAATGCTACAAGGGTAGGCAATCTGTTATTTTTATTATTTAGTTCCTGAAACTGGAATAATTTGGTTTTATGATACCTAATAATGTGTCTTTTGGCTTAAAATGTTGTATTTAAAATGTCATTTCTTAATTATGTACATAATTATTGTTAATTGCCAATCTTTCAACATCTTATAATATTTATGGCCCGCTCGCGTTTTGGCTTAAATGCCTCGGGAGCCACTAACTCAACTCTTAACCGGTTTAATCTAAACGACTTCTAAAAGCAAAACAACTCTCATTTTTATAGACAGAGCCACAGCTTCGCCAAATGAAATCGAAAGGGCAAACGAAAGCTGTGTGCCCAGATTAGGAGAGCCAACAACTCGAGATTACACACACATATATGTGTCTCTGTATAGGTGGATATGTGTAGGTATTGGTGTAAGTAACGTCTGCTAATGGGGCATGTTGTTTATCACGTTGAGGTGAAGCGGTGTAGCGGCTACTGTCGCCAAACTGGTTTGTGTATTGGCTAATGGCTAAGCGAAACTCGAAACCCGAAAGCCGAAAGCCGAAAACCGAAAACCGAAACCCGAAAACTTGTTTGCAGTTGAACGTTCAAAGATATTGCATAAACAACATTGTTGTTGCCTCCTCCAAATATAATAAACGGAACCAAAGGCGATCATATCATAAAAGTTGCCTATGCTAATTTTTATGGCCAGCTCCGGCTTTACTACCCGTTGTTGCTGGCCTGCCTGCCTGTCTGTCTGTCCTCTTGCCACAGTTTCTCTTTCTCGAAGTATTTCTGTGTATTTCTGGTTTTTGGCTACGTTCGGGAGGAAATTGTTCAACTTGCATCATCATTGGATTCAATTGATTCACACTGGCTTGTTGGCCATTGCATGTTGCTAATGATTGGCAATAATATTATCACTTGAACAAAAAAAAAAAAGTGTATTTGCCTTGGCCAACGACCGAGGTGACTTTTGTTTGTTATTTTCTTTCAGCCTTGTGCAAAAAAAAAAAAAAAAAAAATTCAGTTTCTGCTTCATTCAACTGTTAAAGGTCAAGTGGGCGGCTTGCCGACGTGGCCAACAACATATGCAGTACTTAAAGCTCTACTCTTCAGCTCTTAATTTAAGTTAATTATTTGTTAATTGATTTATTTAAATTTAAATTCGCTTGAAGATGCTACTCACCAGCTGCAGCGGAGCAGAGCAGCAACACACTCAAAATTGGCCACCAACTCGCCATGTTTGGTACCAGCGCTGGCTGCAAATCAGAAGAAAAAAAAATCAAAAAAAAAAAAATAAATAAATAAATTAGCAAACTACACTTTTTTGGGCACTTTTTTAATAAATATATATATAAAATTTTATATATATAAATATAAATTGTGTGTTAACAGTTTGGAACTTGGATTACTTTTAGCGCTCAGCAAATGCAGAAACGACGGCTATAGAGGTAGACGAGTGAACGGAGGGCACTACTCTTCCAATACACAGCCACGCTTACACTAGGTGTTGTCCACGGGCAACGAGTTCTATTTATTAAGCTGTGGTGTGTGCGCCATTTCGGTCTGAGTGTGGTGAGTTTCCGAGTTTCAAGCTGGCGACGGCGACTGCGACTGCTGCGACTGCTGCGCCGGCGCAACTTTATGCAAAAGCTTTTCGCAGGGGTAAAGCGGTTTGACGCCTTGTGGAACCCATTTCGAAAATGCCAAGGCGGCTTAAGCTCTGCCGCGCTGTATGCTTGTGTGTGTGTGCGAGTGTGAAGAAAGGTTAATTAGCCGAGGCGCAGGTGTGGGCTGATTTTGAGTTTTTTTTTTTGGATTATGATGGGTGCCGCGTCTGGGCGCTGCACCTTCCTTTGGCTATACACCTTTTGTGGCTGGTGGTGGTGGTGCTGGTGGTGGGCAGCACTGCAGCGGAGCTGCCAACTCAGCTGCATAAATCAAAGCACATCACATCAATCAACGACTGACCCTGAAATTGCGTCTTTGTCTCTTTGTCATCTTGAGATTCTACTACTACGAAACTATAAACATTTTGTTATTGTTTTTTTGGGTTTTTTTTTGGGTTTTTGAAATCTCGATTTCGTAACTGTTTTTTCTTTTTCTATTTTTTTGTTGATGTGTGTTGTGTGCGTGTGTGGTTTCTTATTTCTTTGTACTTC
The DNA here is from genome assembly GCA_018150835.1 of Drosophila repletoides. Classification (NCBI taxonomy): domain Eukaryota; kingdom Metazoa; phylum Arthropoda; class Insecta; order Diptera; family Drosophilidae; genus Drosophila; species Drosophila repletoides. Next base: position 1,212,916 of record JAECWQ010000031.1, read on the forward strand.
TTTAACCTGTTTCTTTACATGTTTTGTGGATGCCGCTTGTTTAGTTACTTTTTATTTTCACCCACACTCGAGTGGCATGACAATTGGTTAGACACCACCTGCATTTTAACCTGGCTACACACCAGGTGAATTGGTGGGCTGAATTGTGGATTCCGCTCACATGTTGCGCATTAAATTCTTGTTAACGTGGCTAACACAGCCCAGGTAAAAGGTTAATAAACCTCCCAGCAATATCTTCGATACCAAAATCAACGCCTCCTTCCAGTGACTTCCAGCAAAAGAAGAGTGTAACCACACTTTAATTGGCGCTGAGTCACACACACGCACACACACACACACACACCTCTATACAGTTTTATTTTTTCTTGTTTTTATTTGTTTTTAATATTTTTTCTGTTGTTTTTTTTTTTTTTTGTCTTTTTGGTTGAAGATCACGAAATTTTAATTAATGGCAAATTGATTATGCGCTTGTTCAACTTTGCAGTCGCGCCTGATTATGTAAAGAGATGCAGGCGGACAGACGGACAGGCGGACAGACGGACAGGCGAGCCAAGCAGAAAAGGGCCTGGAACCAGCCTGTTATTCAATAATTTAAGAGCTCGTAAGCGATACCAAATGACGAAGCCGATGATGATGATGTTGATGATGATAATGATGATGATATGATCTCTGTCGGTCTGTCTGTCTGTCTGTCTGTCTGTCTGTAGATCCGTCTGTGTGCATGCGCAGAAAAAAAAACGCAGCACGTTTCCGGATATAAAATCGTTATGAAGGTGACCAAACATTGCGGGCGTATTGAGATTAGCACTGAAAATAACTGGAATATTCTCATTTTTTTATATTTTTATTCTAATTAGACCATAATATGTCAATTAAAAAAAAATTAAATTATAATTGGGAAAATGTTTAATTAACTTGAAGTTTTAAAAGCTTCAAAATTTAAAATTGGGAAAACCCAAATGAACCCCACTCAAATATTGTCTTATGTATCTTAAAAGCCAAAAGAAATTTCAAAAATTAAAAAAATTAGATTTAATGATATTTGCCTAAGCCTAAATCTACTTTAACATATTTCTCAATTAACATTTTTTGCACATCCACAAATGAATGTCCATATTTTAACGTTAAAAAAAGCTTTCTCTTTGCTACGTAACAAGATAACGTAATTAAATTCTTTCAAACTGGAAATTATTCTTGGGCAACCCTCAGGTTTCAGGAAAAATTAAAAAAAAGGAATAGAAATAATAATAGAATAGTAATGCTGCAATTCTGATCGGATCGGATCGGATCTTATTACCTGGCTGATGGAGTAGAATTTAGCCAGTTTGCTAAGTGGATCTGGAACTGGCTCTCTCACCGAGAAGACAATTAAATTATTGCCAAAGAGATAAACCCAGAAGATGATATTGTAGACCACCTGGACGATATGAGTATCTTTTACTTCAGAGCTACAATAAATGGACTGCACAAGGACTCGATTGGCCTAAAGCAAGTTGCCAAGTTAATCGAGAGACGACGTGCATAGTGTACAAGGCAAGCTTGGTGGTATAAATGAGTAATATAAAAAATCTTTAAATGAAAAAAAAATAAAAAAAAAAATAATAAAAATATTATTAATCTTTAAAATAATTAGCGAATTTTTAAAAATTTTTTCTTCAGAGGAAACTTCAAAAAATCTTGTGTCCAAATTTCAACTTCGGACTTATCTATGTACCATTTGGGCGATGATACATGAGTCAGTCAGTCAGTCAGGAAAAAAATTTATCTATAGAGATAAATAAATCAAAAATTTTAGTTTTATTCCTTTCTTTAATTGATAAGAACAGGAAGGTAGCAGGAAAAGAAGCTTTCCTCGCTTACGTTCCATCTTCAGAATTTGCTGTTTATATTCCACATTGTTGCATTCCACATGCTTAAATTCCACAATTTTGCATAGAATGAAAAATGTGTAAGTAATTCCTGAGTTTTATTATCCTCTTAAGTAATTAAAAATATTTTTTTTTAATTTATTTCAAAAGTATTTGCATCATGCCATACTCTCTCTGAGTTCATTTAATTTTGCTTAAATTTTTAATTTTGAATTTTTTTGAATATTTGAATATGCAAATTTGTAATTGGCTTAGGATCAATTCGTTTATATAATCTCAAGCTTTCATTGGGTCAATGCCCAATAAAAAATTGTTTGTTTATAAAATACATGGAGATATTTGCTCAATTAGCCATGACAAATATTTTGTGGCCAAGACAAATATTTGTGGCAAATATTTTGTGGTAAGAAAACCTTTCTTTTATTAAGTGTAAATCTGGATTTATTTGAATGCTGTTCGTATTGACTTTTAGCAATCAGTAAATATTTTATTTAATTTACTGTTTGACTTGCAAATTTGAGGACAAAGCAAGAATGAAGCTTTGATTGATCGCTTTTCGTACAGCAAAGCACATTTTTTTTTTCTTTTTGTTTTGACAAATGACTTGAAGGCTGCAAGCAAAAGAATTGTTGTTTTTCGGTCGGCTGACTGAAAACTGGTCAGTTTTCCGCTATTTCCAGTTGATCATTTTTGATTACAGTGTCAATTAAATTGCCTTACGCCTGCCTTCAGTCTGATCTGAAAGGAGTGTCAATATATGTGCATATAGCTGCAATTTGAGGCGATATTCGAGTTTGAGTATATGCACAATGTACGAGTACTTTAGCTATTTCCTGAACTTGAAAACGGGTTTGTCTTGTACTAGAACATGTCAGAAAAAACTCAACGAATGACAAAAACATAAAGGAAAAAAACTAACTTCCGCACGCCGAACATTTCATACACTTGCAGTCTGGAATATGCATTTCATTGCTCAATCCTTCCGGAGTGATATGGTGGTCTGATCTGGGCATACACTAAAAAAACCTAATTCTATATATATTCTGAATAAAACTTGTAAGTTTTACGAAGATATCTTGGAAGACAAAGATTATTCTATACAACCAACTTAGGGCAGATTGTTTCTTAAGCAACTAACAGATATAGTAATCTGATCTGAATAATTTTAGACCACCAGTAAGAGAAGAGACTTTAATATATAAGTTTCATCGATGACAAAGCTTTCGATACAACAAGCTTTGTACCGATTGTTCCTTCCTATGGCAGCTATAAGCTATAGTGCTCCGACCTATGTGGAAGAAAATAAGGCCCAAAACAAAAAGAGCAATTTGCATAGAAATAGCTAGACAGACAGACAGAAGGACATGGCTATAACGACAGTAGATGCCTCTAGATGAATTGTCACATCTCGTGACAAAGTTATGGTACCCTCTGCAAGGGCATGGTTGAAAACTGAAGTAAAGAAAAAAGCAAGCCGGCCAACATGGCGTATGTGTGATTCGTTGCTGGAACATTCTTGAAATTGCGGCTCATTACGATTGCATTTTAATTGGCATTGTCAATTAAAGTTCCATTTAGCGTTGGGGGTTAGTGAAGGGTACACGAGACAGCTGCGATCCAATCTCAGGTTAAACCAATATCTCTCTTATTTTTTTTTCCACCTCTCTTGGAAGATGGCACAAAAAAGTTGTTTACCTTCTTTGGCAAATGTTGATTGCAGTTTTTTTTTCTTCTTTTTTTCTCGTTTTTGATAGTTACAATTAATTTTTTGTTGGCAACGGTTTTTACACTTTGGTGATATAATCGCCCCTATATGCATGCTTATTATTATTATTATTACTTTTTTTTAATCAACTGTTAAACTGGTTTTTCAATTAGAGTGAAAATGTTGATGATGGCACCTCAAGCGTTCGACGACGGCATTGAAATTCATTCGAAGAGTGAAAACCTTTTTTTTTCTTTTAGTTTTTTATTATGGATTTACATAATTTGAGTAGCTAAGATTGCCCTCGATTTTGTATAGGAGCTTGAAAAGGAAAGGGTATATTTTAGCGATGCAACTCGTCCAAAATACAAATGTTTGCCCCACTTTGCAGCAGAAACTGTAAGAATTTGCATAATAATTGAAGAAAAATAAACAACTTCAGATACAAAACGAAGACGAGGGCGAAGATCATCAACAGAAACACAGTGAATCAACACAGATCAATCGAAAAAGAGAAATTGTATTCGAGAAAACTGTACCAAAACGGAATCGTTAATGAAGGAAATGTTCGACGAGCGTTTTAGCCCGAAGATGAGCCTGTAAACGTTAAACGTTAAACTGTAAACTGTAAACCGTAAACAGTGGACTGTAAGAGAAATGCATAACCATAAAAAAATACACACACACAAAAGTTGCATAAGTCGTACTCCCTTTCAACCAGCTTCTTCTTTCTCTACCCCTCCTTCTATACCCTATATCATCATCAAAAAAGAAAAAAAAAAAGAAAAAAACCAACAACCAAACCGAATTGAGCGAAGAGACTGTGTTTAATTTATGGCAAATGGAAGAGCATCGAAGGCCCTAAAGCGACAGCGGCGGAGTTTCTTTTCGATTTTCGATTCAATTTTCGGTATTTGATATTTAAATGTTTACCTTTCAATTTCAATTTCCATTTCCATTTGCATTTGCACAGTTTAACTATTGATCTCTGCATCTCTCCAATGCGCTTTGATTTCCAACAAAACACAAAAAAACAAAAAAAACAGAAAGAAAAGAAGAGTATGCCCTTCCCTTTATTATACAATTAGTGAACTGTTCAGAGTATCTAGCAATAAAAATATATTTTGTCAACTTTGGGTTCCGTTTTTATACTCTCTCTTAAAGAGAGCATACCAAATTAGGGCAGGTATCTGCGACTTCAAACACTTTATATATATTCTTGTTCAGTAAGAACAGAGGAGTCGATCTAGATATATCTGTAGTTTCTATGTTTGAATAAACCCATTGAACTTACAACCTTTTCGAGCTAGACACCCAAAACTGGACCTAGATATATCTGTTCTGTCTGACTTTAAATGAACCCGTGGATTATATAGCCTAACAGATCTAGAAACTAGATCTATATATACATATCTGCGTTTTCTATCTACGAATGAACCCTTTGAACTCACAACCTTAAAGAGATAGAAACCTAAAGCTAGATCTAGATATATCTGTAATTTTTATATTTGAATGAACCCGTGGATCATACAGCCTGTTAGATTTAGAAACCCATCTATATATAGTATATCTATACTTTCTTGAATGAACCCATTGAACTCACAGGCTCACAGAAGAGATAGAAACCTAGAATTAGATCTAGATATATCTGTACGTTCTATATTTGAATTTATTCATTGAACTTACAAGCTTTTCGAGCTAGACACCCAAAACTGGACCTAGATAGACCTATTTGTACTATCCGCCTACGAATGAACCCATTAAACTCCCAACCTTTGCGAGCTAGAAGCCCAAAACTTGGTAAATACATCACTTATAGAGCTGTTTCTTTCCATCTAAAATTTTGAATCCATTGAGTTATATTGAGAGAACTAATACAAGGAATAGAATACCTACGAAATATGGATAGTAAAGCGCTTCCGCTTTATATTTCCGACTCATTTCCGATTGTGAGGAATCGTGTTTTATAGCTAGTTTTACAGAGTATACTCGAGTCGTGTCTAGTTCTGCTCTGTGTTCTTTTTTTATGGGCTTCACACGCATAGCAATCAAATCAACACCTCACACCTCGCCATACGCTTTGATTCCGTTTCTTTGGAACGGGTCTGGGCAAATCCAGTTACCTGATCCCTGGCATATGACATAGTACTGGTACGTAGCTTCTAGCTGACCAGCAGACCAGCAGACCAGTAGACCAGTTCATAACTAGGAAGCATTTTCAAGAATTTTTTTTTCTTTTTGTTTTTTTGCAGAGCCGGTGCCAAGCCGCGGGCGCTTTGAGACGAGCGTCAAGTGGAGGCGGTGCACAGTGGTTGAAGGAAATAGAAAATGTTATATTGAATATGGAATATTGAATATTGATATATTGCTAAATGAATTCGATAAAAAATGATTATTTATGTGCATTTAGTAAGTGTATTATAAGATACTTTTCGAAGAGTATTTCAATTGCCCATGTTTCTTGCCAGCATATTTCAGGCTGTTTTTCTCATATGTGGCCCACAGTGGCTCGCTTCTCAGGTACAATTTATGCAAATATCGTCCACTTTGCAACTAGTTCACCTCAGCAAAAAGTAAAAGTTTGCTCACACACACAGGTAAATGAAAATTTATGAATATGTACACACTCTCAATATAGGGAACTCGTTTACTCTGCCACTCCAAGCGGGTATAACGGCTATGCTAAGAGGGTGGCAGGCTAAATGAGACAACTATCAACTGTAGCGTTATTTGTAGGGTATCTAAGCTTCGGCTTGCTGCACATTCTGCGCTTCTTAACTCTTTTTTTTTTGTGCGATGCTTTGCAACGCAAGTCGCTTACCTTGATTGGTGATAAAACTTATTTATGCGTACAAAAAAATCAGCAAAATATATATATATTGAATGCATATTTATTTATTTTATATTCAGATGAAAAAAGAGAAATAACCGAATGTGTAAACGCCATAAATTTGTGTGTTAGACACTCATATTATTTTGGTAATTCCCTGACAGTTGAAATTCGCAATGCTTAAAATTAATTATCGACCGTGCGATTTGTTTTGATTACGCAAAGCGCCAGCGGGGGGCTATCAAAAGAAAAAAAAAATGATATACCCTAACCGAAATGTGGCCAGAACCTGTTGCCAAGACCGCTTCGCAATCTATTTGTGCGCATACAAATTAGCAGAAAGCCAAAAAGATCTTTAATAAGCCTTAATTTTGCATATTATTATATAGCCAGATATATCTATATATATATATATATATATATATATGTATATGTATATGATAAGTATGCCTAATTCTAGACCGGTTGCTGCGCTCGAGAGAAAAACCAGTCTAGGAAATGATAATAAAAGAAACTAAAAATTGAATTGAAAACTGAAATCGAAACTGAAAACCGAAACGCGTTTTGTTATTCAAATTTTTCGTTTTGCTGCTGGGATAATACTCGTACGAAACTGGTTAGTAAGTCAGTGGGTAGCTCTGAAAAATTGGGTTGATTGTTGGCTATATGCACACACACACACACACACACCACACACACACACATATATAAGCCATGGCTGAAGCTGGGGCTTGTTGCCAGGTAGAAGAAACGCTGTTGCCAAAGCCATCAGCTCGTCTGCATTATAATAGCATTTTTATGGCTGCTGCTACTTAAGATTAGCATCACAAATAATCAAAATGATGAAATACATATTTCATTTGTTTCTTTTTAATTTGTTTTTATTTTTTTGTATCTTTTTTTTTTTTGCATTTTTTTTTTTTTTTGTTTGTTTTATTAGGTATTTTTTTTCTTCTTCTCTTTATTAAATATACACATAGAAATTAACGTAAAACTACAAAAATGAGTATATAGAAACACAAGTTCTCCTTTCTTTCTTCTTTTTTTTCTGTTCTTTGTGGGTTGTCAACGCTTGCATTTTTGTTGGTTTCTTGTTATTGGTTTATTTTTCAATGCTTCTTCTTTTGTTTTAAATTTTGTTTTTGTTTTTTATTTGTTTTTTAATTGTTTTTTAATAACGTAACACAGCAAAGACTTGGCCGATCGCGTTCTTGGGGCGTTCGAAAACGCGTCGCAGTCAAAAAATAAAAGTATATAATGTAAAAAGTCTTGAGTATATTGAAAAAAAAAAAAAATAATAAAAGTCGGATAGGTTTTGGGTGACTGTAGGAATTTTGGATTGGGGCTGCTTGGATGCTAACGCTCTCCTTTACTTAATCTTCTTCAATATCTTCTTCTCCCTCTCTCTCACTCTCTCACTCGGCCTGACTTAGAAGAAACCATCTCCGGTGGGATCGTTGACCCATGGGTAGTTATTGGGGCAACGGACGCAGGTCTGCAGATTGATTGTCTCCCCGGGAACCTCCTTGGAAGTCAGCTTGCAGGTGTTGGGCACCCAACAGGCGGGCTTGCCTTCAACCACACACTTCTCCCTCCAGGGCTCGAAGTTCTTGACCTCACTGATGGTGCGTGGATTCTGCATCCATTGTATCACCTGTGTCATGGTCACGAAATAAACATCATTGTGATTGGCCAGAATCTCATCGATCCAGTAGAGGAAGGCATCGAGGAACTCGGGATTGTTCTTCAGCCAGGCGGCATGGAAGTACAAGCCCAGAGGAGCACGATTCTGATCGTAATGACGATCGAAATTGTGATTCAGGAAATTGTAGAACTGATCACCAGTCAAAATGTTTGAGCAGGAATCGACCATAGCACAGCCAGGCAGATACTCATCATTGGCAGGATCCTCACGACGATCCAGCTCATTCATGACCATCTCCCACACAGCATGAGATCTGGTGGGGCAGCTCTGCAGATTGCCGTGGCAGCGATGTGGCATACGGAAGTACATGGTGTAGGGCCACAATGGAGGATTGGACAGGGGAGCAGTGATGGTGGAGTCATAAAGGAAAGCCTGCTCTTCCATCATGGTGAACTGGTTATTGCCACCCACACGCAAATAGGGAGCACGCACACCCACAACCGAATTATCGGTAATATTGGCATACTTCTCAATAATAATCCTCATGCCGGCCATTTCCTTGGCCCAATCATCAACAGTCGCATTCGACCAGAAACGCTCCTCATCATTGTGCGTGATCGAGTGCACCGCAATCTCATGTCCCTTCCGGGATGTCTCCTGCACCGCTGAGTAGTTGGTGTACTTGTGGGAGACGAAGTAGGTGGCTTTAATGTCACAGCCATTGGGATTCTTGCGACCCTTGAACATCTCCTTGTAGAGCTCAATGTTGTTGTTATTGATGGCATCATCGAACGTTATGGTGATCATCATGGGCACATCCTTGGCGGGCAGATCTCCGGGTATCGAGGTGCCATCCTCCGAGCAGAAGCAATCGGGCAGCACGCACACAGCGGGATCACAGGGTGGTGCACGGTTGGGATCGTTGTCAATGTCTTTAAAGATATAATGATAAAAAAAAGGAAAAATGTAGGCATGAAATTATAGCAAGGTATCCTATCAGATGATAGAATCTAAAAGGAAATTATAGATAATATTCTGGAAAAGCTCTCAAGATTGTATCTAGATTTAAGTGAATGAAAATGAGTATTCAGTATTCTGTTGCTTATTTCTCTCAGTGTGTTAATGAATAATTTGTATTCTGGTGGCGGTTTTTTCGAGCTGAGTTCAATCAACTTGATGGAAACACAATTTTTTTTTAACAATTAGCCAACTGTACATGGGCGTCAGTCGGTTCAACGAACTGCAGCGGGATTGGAAAACCAATCACAAATCACCCGAGGAGCCCGGGAAAACCGCCACCGTCACCAAAAACGCAAAGTGAATGGAAAATGTCTGCACAATTTCAATATGTATCTTAATTTTTTTTTTTGTTTTTTTTTTTGTTTTTTCATTATTTTGAATGGTTTTCTTGAAGCGAAGTCTTCGCCGTCAATCAAGCGAAGAGAGCTCGAGTTGCCAACTGTTTTGGTATGCAGCTAACGTTCACCTGGGAGTCGTCTCTATTTTTAGCCCCAATCTATGCCCCTTAATAGGTAGGTGCCACCACTATATATATATATATATATCTCTTTCTATCCGTGGTCATCCTCGAAGCGCCCACGTGTTTGCCATTCATTAGCGGCCATATGCAAATTATTCGTATACTCCATACGACTATATATATTCATTATATTCCAGCGTCATTTGGAAGCCTTGCACTTGCAGAGGGACAGAGAAGGTGGACAGAGGGGGAGAGAGGGGGAGAGAGAGGGGCACGGAGAGGGAGACCATCATCATCATCATCATAAATCAACTGCGAAAGTTTTTTAACCAAAGAAATTTTTTGACGTAATTTCTTCGTTTGGCACTTGCCAAAGTGAAATGCCAACGAGACACGCAAAGGCCAGGTAAATAATAAAAAAATAAACAAACAGCAAAATAAAAGTGAAGCTTTGGATAGTTTTTTCTGTTTTTTGTTCACTTTTTCCGAATCGGTTTTATTTTTTTGCAAGTAGGTCGCATACGGCTTTTGTCTCCGAGCCTGACCTTTTATCACTCTCCCTCGGAGAGTGCCTGCCCCACTGCTAAGTGCCCTGCTGTAGGCATAGCCTGTTGCCTGTTGGCTGTTGGCTGTTGGCTGTTGGCTGTTGCCAATAATCTGTCGTTAAAGCCAAGTGTTATGTCATCGAACAGCGAACAACATCGAACCGGTTAGCTGAACTCAGCAGCTGAATATTCCCTGCCATTTAAGCGACTTTAGGGCTTGTCTTTAATTTGTCTGCCATTTCTTTTGTCTGTCTCTGCCTTTATCTTGGCTTTGCTTTTGGCCAAAACAACAACAGGCAGCAAATGTGAGCTGACTTATACGCATATAGCGTCGTCGTCTTATATGTCGCTCAAGAGGATGTTCCCAGCTAATGGCAGATTACGTGATAAAGTCGGCCAAGTGGCGGGCTGAATTACAAGTAGACCATTTTATTGCTCTTTATTGTGAAATTTTGGTATATCTCTGACTGAATTCTGGCAACTACTCTCATATAATTGTCGTAAATTTAGTAGCATTTCTGCATTTGCCTCTATTTCTCTTCTAGGAGTGACCTTTGGCTGGGCTCAGGATGGGCAGCAAAACAATAGAAAATTGTATAAAGTACAAAGCTCAATTTAAGTTGAATTATTCTTAATTTTAGTTGGAGTTGCACTTCAAAAATTAAGCTAATATTCTGACTCTTTCATTTCAAATTAAGTGTGAAATGGATTCAAGCACGAAGCGGCTTACTATGAATCGTTAAGTCTATTTGGGCTTAAATCATCTGATAGAAACTTATAGTAAATTTTATAATTTATGATAGGATTGAAAGGAGAACGAATTGGGATTATATTGGGGCTGACTCTGGACAGAAAGAGAATAAAAATCAAGAGTTCCAAGATCAAAAAAAGCTGACTTAAATTAAGAATTCCCTATTGAAATTTGGGATCGGATAGATATTGACAACGCTGGGAAACTATTATATACAGCGTTTTATAGAATCAAAGATTTAGAGAAGTGCAGTGTCAGCTGTGAAAATCTGGCCAAAGTAAAGTACAGGGTAGGTTCTAGCTGGGCATTTCCTCAGCGTTTGGCTTTTGAATAGTTTTTCTTGGAGCCATCTAAGCGTAACAATCGTCACTTTTTGCACACACTTGACTTCGCTCCGACGAGTTATTGCACATTTTTATTTCGAATCGTTACCAATTTTTAATTGGCGGCCATTTGATTTGGCTTATAGCATATTGCGGCTTCCTTATTGCCATTTCTGTCCGCGGATGGCTCTGCCTTTGCCTTCGTAGCTGCATTATTATTATTCAATTGTTTACAACTTAATGGCTCGTTGAGCATTTATTTTATACAGTTGCCACCGGCTGCAAAAACGTGCCAATTTTCGCATTAACCAAGACACGATCTGTGATCTGAGATCTGCGATCTGTGATCTGTGATCAGTGATCTGACGGTCTGGCTAAGAGCGAAGCTATGGAGAAGGCCTTTAGAATTGGCCCGGCTAGAGCTCTGTGGCTCTGGGCATTATTTCTTGGCTATTGTTTGGCATTTGATTTGCTCATTAATGCACATTTATATGCGGGCGCCTCTTGAGAAATGTCGGCGTCGTGTTTTGCAAATTATTAAGGTAAAAAAAAGTGTATAAAAAATCATACAAAATAAATAAAATCAAAAGCAAAAGCACAGGTAAAGGCAACGCCAAGAAGGTAGCCAGCCAGCCAGCCAGCAGGCCGAAGCCAAAGCCGAAGCTGAAGCACAAAGAAAGACTCCACTTTGGTTGTTATTTAAAATTAGTTGTGGTTTTTACGCTGCCAGCTATTAAAAAAGGAAAAAAAAAAATACACAAAAAAAAAAAAGAAATAATAATAAATAAATAAATAACAAGTCTTTTGTTGTTGTCGGCTTTTTGCAATTGCTAAAAATACAACGTTTTAAGCCGATTATGTAAGGCTAATTTACACATGAATCGAACGGGCTTCGAAACGCCTTTTCAGCTACCTTTCGGTAGCTGCTGCCCCATACTGAGAGATATAAACTGAATACTATACAGATATATATATAAATATATACGTATATATATATAGATATGCTCACATTTGCTTTGGTTTTATTTCTTTTAAGTCCAAGGTTAAAATTAATTATTGATTTATTTAACATTTAGATGTTGCATGCGATATCTCTGTGAGTCTCTGACTTAATCATGGCCCAACTCATACTTAAAATACATATATATATATATGTATATATATATATATATGGAGTATATGCGACCCAGCCCAGTTTTTGTATGGATCAGTGATGAGATCAGATAGATGTTCAGCTGTTGCTCGTTTCTTTGACATTTGTGTCCATTTCACACTTGACATTTCCAGCAGAAAACGAAAATTGAAATGAAAAGCTGCTTCAAACTGAAGCCAAGTATTTCTATGGGCCTCAGAGATCTCTCTCCCTGCCTGTAAGGGCTTTACGAAACCGGTATCCACTTGGTGCAAGACCAAGAGCTGCACTGCACGTAGGTGTCTATGGCATCCGAATGGCAAAGAAACCCCCTCCCGAAATTCGAATTTCGGACTGTCAAACACTTGTATCTTTCAGAGATTTCGAGAGTAGTTCCAGCAGAGGCAGAGCTCGAAATGTAATGTTAAATGCCGTCGACCGGTTTTAGGGTGCGGGCTCTCGACTGGGGCAGGCTTAGACCCACTGTGCAGCTCAAAGAAATTGACGAGGCATATAAAAAAATGTAAGCCACTTGAGCATTTATTTTTTTAGTTTTTTTTTATCCAGCTGATGGAGTAATATTCGGGCTTTAAAGCCAATCCTGTGTAATGTGTTGCTGAATCATTCCGAATCATTACAGTCAAATGTCAAGCCCCAAATAATATGTGGCACCCAGTCAATGGTATTAAAGATACTTATGATTCACTGAGCACTCAACAAGCTTAAGTACTCATACCACTCATGAGTGTGGATTTAATAATAAATCATTTTCAATATACTCTATATTTTCTTTACTTTTTCTTCAGTCTCTTTAAAGTGTATTACCTATTTATTTATGTATATTCCCTTATAGGTTTTCGTCTCATAACTTTTCCTTTCTATTTCAAGAGACTCTTCGCTGAGTTTTAAGACCCCCAATGGTTGTACTTACCGCAAGTATTCTCATCGGAACCATCCGAGCAATCCTTCTCGCCGTTACAGAAGAGACCACGCTCAATGCAGTTGCCATCGCCGCAGGCAAGGAAACCGTCCTGGCAGAGAGGTTCGTCCGTGTGCAGCAGAGGCTTCACACGACGCTCCTTATTCTTGCTCTTGCAGTTCTTGACTGACTCCTTCCAATCGCAGGTCTGCTTCTCAATGTCAAAGTACAAACCGGCCGGGCAGCGAATGGCTTGCAGGCCCTACAAATGACAAGAGCAAAATCAGAGATGTTTAATTAGATATAGACTTTTATATAGAGTATATATAGGGTATATAGGAAATAAGGTACTTTCGTATCGTTAATAAATAACTTACCGATGAGGTGCACTGAATGACATCGCGACAATTGTCGCCTTCGCCGGCTACCAAACGGAACCACTCTCCGGCATCTTTGTCCTTACACAGCTCCTTCTCAAAGGACTCTTCTTTCTTGGGCTCTTCGGTGGTGGCCTGACGCTTAACGCGCGCCTCAGCGGCATTAGCTGAAAAATGGGAGAAAAATAAAGTCATTAGCTTAATACTTAGAATTCATTTAACTTAAATATATCGAGTATATTTTAAAAGACAATCAAAATATGGAATGAATAGATGAAGAAAAATATAAGGATTACTTTAAAGAAAATAATAAAACAGCAACATTGCTTCAGACTTTTCAATCGAATACGAATACGAATGGGTTTTCTATAAGACGAAGAAAAAAGGGGATTCCCATCGAAAACTAAGAAACGATTACTACGAAACGATAACTAAGAATCGATAATTTAGTTATGAAAACGAAAAAGAAAAGTAACTGAACTGGGAAATGGTAACTGAACTGAAAGTTAAATTTACAAAAGAAAGTAAAATTTTGGGAGCTTAAATTTTAAAACCAAGTAGAAAAAAGCTAAGCTTTCGAGGGCAGTATTTAAATTTAAGAAATATTTAGTGTCCAGCAAAGGAAAGAGAAAAACTTTTGAGAGGAAATTTAAAATAAATCGATAGCTATTTTGGCTGGCTTTCGGTGTGGTTGCAAAACCGGAAGAATTTCAGTTTATATCGATGTGCATTTGGTATTTCAAATGTGGGTTGGTCCACGTCGTTTGCCTGGCACTTCCTGTTACACAAAAAAAAAAAAACAGAAAAAAACAGAAAAAAAAGCAGAAAAAAAAATAGCAGACATGGAACAGATATATGGACATAGAGACATATGTAGATGTAGAGTGGAGCTAACGGCATGTCGTCCAGCTGGTTGGCTGTAGCCTCGCGTCGCGTACCTCTTTGGGGTTGGCCAAAACACGTTTGGCATTATGAAATACGATGTCACCAATACGAATGCAAAGAACAGCTCAGCTCAGCTCAGCTCAGCTCGGCGCAGCGCAGCGCAGCTCAGGGAGCCGTATAAGTCCAGACCAAGCAGCAAATAAATAAATAAGTAAGTAAGTAAGCAACAAAAACTTGTTGCGCTTGGCTATAACTTTGACATTTCGCAGTCACACAGTTGGCAACAGAGAAAGAGAAACACAGTTGCCATATTTGCATAACTGTTAACAGTTAATTGACAGGCAGCCAGCCACCAGCCACCAGGCACCGCAGGGCAGGCAACTACAACTACAACGGCTACATTCGATATACGATAAACGATAGCAGATTGATCGATCGCCTGTCAAAAGCAACAAAATGCATTCAAAAAAAAAAACACTCGAGTTCGAATCGAATTGAAGCTCAGCTGAATTTAACTAGGTTGAATCTGAGGATCTCTGCAGGCCCTGCAGAGAAATGAAAGTTGTTTTCCCGAGTACAACAAGTTGTTAGCCAATCGACTGGGCGTCCTTTTTGCATAATCAAGGTTACAGCCAGGCTGTAACTGTCAGCTTTCAATTTTGAGCTCTTTTTACCTCTTTTTGCCTCTTTGTTTTTCTCCTTTTTCTCTTTTTTTGAAGGCCAGTTTCAATTTTTAATTGACTGACAACTTCCGCTGGACAAATGCAAATTGCATGAGGCAGCAATTAAAAAACAAAACAAAAAAAAAAAAATAACCCAAGTCTATAACTAAGCATAAAAGCATTTAATATGTGTATTTATAAATATTTAAGTATTTTTTTTAATATTTAATTTGTACGCTTACCTGCACCAATGGCCGCCAAAGCCAAAACGGCAAAAACTACAAAAAGTTTTGCCATTTTGATGGGAATTAGTATTAACACAGGCACAGTTTTCTATTACTTTTTGATGGTGTCTTCAGTAGATACAAATATATATGATAGAAAAAACACTATAGCAAAAAAAACCCTCGAATTGAGATCGAACTGAATTTTCGAACAGAGCAGAGGCAGCAGCAGCAGCACAGCAGATTATTTTGTCCTTCCGTTCGCTATCAAAGCTCCATTTACACTGTTTGCTTCGTTGACGCGCACAATTTCTCGAAGCTGACGCCAAAGCCCAAAAAGCAACTCAAATTTGCTTCTTTTATTTACACGCGGCGACGTCGACTCTTTTTTTTTTCGCTGTCGATCTGCAGCAACAGTTGTTGTGGCGGCGCTGTGGTGAGTTTTGGAAAGCGTTTGCTGAGCTTTTTTACAGTTAACAAGCGCACACACACACACAGTGAGCGGGGCAATAACAAGTTCCACACGCACACGCACACGCACACAGAGAAACGTTCGCTAAGCTTTTAAGCGTCTCTTTCGTCGTATCAGTTGCACAAGCCTCGGTTCAGACTTCGCTCGTGACTTGACTGTCTCGCCCAAAAAGAAGAGAGAAGTGCGGCACGTACGCGACACTCTTTTATATGCAAAATGACCCCAGCAGCGGCAGCAGCAGCCGCAGTCGAAGCAGCAGCAGCAGCAGCAAAGGGAAGTAGGGGAGTTGATTGCTGCAGCGCTGCTGCGCTGCGGTGTGGTGAGAAGCACCTGCAGCAGCGAACGCTATGTGCTTCGGTGTGTGTGGAATGCAAGTGTGCCGTGTGGATGCCATTCGCTTCTGTCGCTGCCTGCCCATTAATGCTAATGAAATTCTTGGCTTTATGATTGAGACTTTTAAGCTTAAGCTTTGTGCAACGTTCTGGCAAATTCCAGAAGGTCTGAGACTTGCCTTCTATCGTCTGTCTGGGCGTGACCACATAAATACTACACACACACGCACACACACACGCACACACGCACACTCATACGTATACACAATATCCATATCCATACAAAAAAGAGCATTACGAACATATATCGAAGCACTTTATATGTTTTGAACATTTTGAAGGCAGCTGCGATGGGCTAATAAAACTTTCTTCATTATGTTGGTAGTAAGCTGACAAAGTTGCGTTTGACTTTTGTGAGGGTATTTTCGTAAAAACCGTTTCAGTACTAAATACACTCCCATACATTGTGGAATATGCCATATAATATCTTACAAAGTATGGAGTGCTATTGAGTTCTGGTATTAACTTTATTAGAAAACTCAAATGTCATTTAATTTTACCAAAATCTTATTAGTAATTCCTCACCTTTGTAGAGGGAGTTATAATATTATCATCAATTGTGGAATTCATTCATTCATAATCCCTCAGAGAGTCAACAGAGTTGTTTTGAAAATCGCTTTTTTTATATATTGATCAAAACACGCAAAAAACTCGTATTCGAAACAGGTAATAAGGAATTTACTTTCTAAGTCTTTGCTTAAAAGTCGCTACAAATTTTCAATAAAAGCTTTACATATTTAGCATTATTTATAGTACACTAATAATTAAATATATTATTTTAATTAGGGGGAATCAAACTGAAACCGAACCGGAACCGTTAACCAAAATAATCGAATGAAAGCTCAGTTCTTTTTTAATTTTTCCGGCATCCTAAATTGATATTTTTGGAAGCGAATAGAACGTTTCAGATTTCAATATTTGAATCGCTATAAAATGAATCGATTTATTGGTTCGTTTCTTCTCTGTCTTCTTTGCAGAATTCATTTAGAAATATCTTTGAAATACAAATTGAACTACTATTCTCATATTTGCATTTAAAATCAAGTAAGAACAGGATTGAATAAGTGAATTAATGCATATTCAAACTTGATTCAAGTTGAGTAACAATGAACCTATGTTTGAAACTCAATTAAGTTCGAGAATTCTTGTGCTGATCGTATTATAATTCTGATTATTCATTAAAGAATTGAATGAAGAATGAGCCACAACTCAATTCTGGCTAAAATCAAGGATGCCTTTTCGCTTTTTGTTTCTAAATCGCTCTTCATTCTGTGCACATTCCAGAAGCGAAATATGATTCAGTTCGATCTGTTCTTTTTTTGCTCGTATTTCATAAATATTTTTCAATATTTATCGCAGCTAAATTAGAAGATTACGAACCAAATTTATATCTGAAGTCATTTCTTGAAGAAATCAACACGTCTATGCGAAATTCGCCTTGCAAATAGTTGGTAGTACGATTATTTCTTTGCATGTGGTTAAATGTCGGCTCTGGCGTTTGACGTCTGACGTCTGGCGTCTTGTCGTTCCAATTTAAAGCCGCTTTTTTTTCTTTTTTTTTTCATCGCCGCGACCTTGATCAGTTTAAAGCCAAATTAAAAACAATAATGGTCCCAGAGACGGCCATAGACTGCCTGCTTGCGACGGCTGCTAAATGACAGAGAGGCGTCTAAAGGCGTGACGAACTGCCAACGTCGTCGCCTCAGCTTTAAAGTGTGCCAAAGTGTTTTTTTTTTGGCTGCTTGGAGACCTTTTTCAGTTGTCATTGTCTATTTCGAGTTGCTTAGTTTTTTAGCTTCAGTTTCTTCTTTATGCCGTTTTTTACTTGAATACCCTTGCAGAGGGTATTACGACTATGTCACGAAATGTGAAAATGAAGTGCTAAAGGCATCACTGACCTTATAAAGTATATATATATTATGGATCAGGGCGCTGAGACTGGCTGATATAGCTATCTCAGTCTGTCTGCCTGTCTGTCTGTGCGTTTGTATGTCCGTCTGTCTTTCTGTCTGTCTGTCTGTCTGTCTGTCTGTCTGTCTGTCTGCCTGTTTCTATGCAAATTAATCGCTCAGTTGTTGAGTTAGGTGAATGAAGTTTGGTTTGGAGCTTGCAATTTGTTGGATCGGATAACTATATCATAAATCTGTCATATGAACAATAGCTTCAAAAGTTGTAGCATAGCTAGATTTTGGTATGCATCCTCTCGCAGCATCTAATTCTCAAGCGGCCGGATCGAACAACTATATCATATATAGAAACTCTATATCTATGTCTGCCATAGAAACAATCTGTATCAAAGTTGTTCTATGGAAGCATTGTTTCTTTATTAGGAGTGTGCTCTCAAAACTTATTATGCCGGTTTGAAAGGGTATATACGCTTCGGTGCGCCGTGGATGGCCTTTTCTTACTAGTTCTTTTTTGGCTTTTTTTTTGTTTTTTTTTTGGTTTTTTTAATTTTTTTGCCACACTTGACATTTGCTAAGAGGAGTAAAAAGTCAGCCAACACGTTATTGACTATCGCTCGGATTTACATATAAAATTAAATATTGAATAAGTTTATGGTTACCCGGTTTCCGCTTCAGCAAGTCAGCAACATCTGCTTGACGAAATTTACGTCAATTGGCAGAACCAGTTTTAAATTTTTCAGTTAAATGTGATAAACTGTTTCAACAGAACTTTTGCCACAAACTTAAACTTTAATTTTAATTTCAACTTCAATTTCAATTTCAACGAAAAGTCGAAAAGCCGCAAATAAATTGCAGCACTTAAAACTGAAACTAAGATCCAAAAATTGTTCCCTGAGGGGAGCAATCTATCTTGATGTGGTTCCCACTTATTTGCTCATGCTAAGGGTAAATAAGCCAACGTGCTAATCCGTACCAGGATGCACCAACAGATATATATATATATATATATATAAATGAATTTATATAAATACTCGTATATATTTTTGGCCATGTCGCTTTAGGTTGTCTAAATTCGTTAGTCTTGCGGTTTGTCAATTTGTGTACTCTGCTTTTTTTTTCTCCTTTTCTCTTTGTTTTATCTCAAAAACCGCAAATCGATAGTGTAAACATTTTACTCTTTAAACACATTTAAAATCGAACGATTTTCATTCGAAAGTTCATCAGCTTCGACGTGACCTTTCCATTGGTAAGAGTATTTTATGGGTCGTTTTAAAGCGCAAGAAAAGGGAACCCTTCGAAAGGGACCTTTCAGTTGAATATCATACAATAAAAATCGT
Source organism: Drosophila repletoides (assembly GCA_018150835.1). Lineage (NCBI taxonomy): Eukaryota > Metazoa > Arthropoda > Insecta > Diptera > Drosophilidae > Drosophila > Drosophila repletoides. The sequence goes on from JAECWQ010000031.1 coordinate 1,232,370, forward strand.
AAAAAATTATTATAAAAAAAAATTACATAATTTTTATTTAAGAAAAAGCACAGCAACTTTTTCTCTTTAATAAATAAACAAAACAAAATTGAAATCTATAAATTTTTATTGAATTTCTGGGAGCAATAAGTCCAGCCATGCTGAACATTATAAACTCGTTTTGTATGTTTCCCAATGGAATTCCAAGTGAAAAATACATAATTATATGGAGCCCTGTAAAAGAAAAACCGCAATAAGTGCCTGGGATTGTTTTTTTCTTCTTTTCTTATAGACTTTGTACAACGGTTTCAGAAAAAAAAAACTAATTTCAGAAAAAAGTAATTTCAGATTGTGGTGATTTTTTTTTTTTTGTTTTTTCTTGTATCTTTCTTTTGTTTTCTACACAATTTGAATACATTTTGTTCACATTTTTCTATTTTTCACAGTAGAGAATAAATTTAATAATATTTTATGAAATAAAAATAGCGATTAAGGAATAATGTATTGAAAAATAGGTGAAAGTACCAGAGGGTATTATAATTTCGCCATGAAATGTAGGAGGCAGCTCTGACCCCTCAAAGAATATACCTAAGTATATCTCTATATATATAGCTCTTTTTCCTGACTGACTGACTGACTGACTGATTTATCATCCCATAGGCCAAAAGCTAATGCGTACGAAGATGAAATTTGGACACAAGATTTTTGGAATTTTCCTCTAAGGAAGAAAATATGAAAACTTCGCCCTCCAAGGGCGGAAAAACTGGCAAAATTTATATATATATATTTATATTTTTGCTTGTTATCTGATCAGATTTTATGTTTATAAATTTAGAATGCATTTATGTATTGCTTTAATCTATATAAGCTCAAAAAAATAAAAAACCAAAGCTCCATTTGCGAGCTTTAAATGTGTAATAATTTTCACACTGAGAAAAGAAATAATCGAAATAGCGCAGCAATCTGTGCTTTAATTTTTTAGCATTGAGTAATTTACTTGTAATTCTCAAACAGTTGAGGGCTGTTGTTTTTTTGACTATTTTGACCTTATAATTCTCAAGCGGTTCTAGCATTCAAGTAGTGAGTACCCAGTAGAAAACAAACTTGTAATTCTCAAACAGTTGAGGACTGCTGTTATTTGACCATTTTTACCTAACAATTCTCAAGCGGTTCTAGCATTCAAGTAGTGAGTACCCAGTAGAAAACCAACGACAATTGCACATCTGCACTGCAGAGTATTGCCACTTTTTATATTTTTTTTTTTAATTTTTTTTTTTTTTTTTTGTAATAATATATATATATATATATATATATATTACCCGGGTATCCTTGCGACTGTTGGACACCTGACGGGAGCCCAGAAATAATTTCCAGTTTAAAAGAATTTAATTATTTTGCACTTAAAATATGAGTGCCTGTCTCAGTACCTCTAAACTTCGGAGTCCAAACTCATTGACTAATACTTCCTTGGTTAAACCCACTGAATCTGCTAACAAATTGGCATTTCAGTAATAATTTCTAATATTTTTTTTAAATGTTGCTTATATTTCTCTTTCAAAACGAAGTTTGTTGGAATTAAATAACGGACAGCTTGCAAAAGGAACTAACTTTCTGCAATTATGGAGAAACTCACTCCAGCAATTTATAGATTTCGTAATTCAATTTTTTTCTGAACTTCCTTAGCCTCTCAAGGCATAATTTTTTATAAGTATTTGTATATTTATGATTTTTATATTTATAAAAATTGTAGTTGGGTAGATGATTAGTTCAATGAATCTGCCAACAAATTGGCATTTCAGTAATAATTTCCAATATTTTTTTTAAATGTTTCTTATATTTATTTCTCTTTCAAAACGAAGTTTCTGGGAAATATGTAACGCATACCTTATGAATGCCTTGCAAAAGGAACTATATGATTTTTATATTTATAAAAATTGTAGTTGGTTAGTTGATTAGTTCAAAGCCGAACAAAATCGGTGATAAACAATTATTGAAGTTTTCTTGTGAAACTTTTTCCTGTTACTATTGCGACTGATTGATTATTTATCTTGCTTTTTTGATAAATAATTTCTGAAATTTTTCTTGTAAATGGTGTAGATTCTATCCATATATTTTTTTTTTTTTTTTTTGCTTATTTAACCGGGAAATTCGTTTTTTCCAATGGCCAATTCCCAACCGTCGAGTCGAGTTTTTCCTTTTTTGTTTAATTTACTTAATCTATCTAATTAACTATCTGGCTACCTTCTTCTCGATCATGCCGCTTATTAGGTCTCATACCAGTAGCTATCCGAATCGGAGCATTACTTTAGCTCCTAATAATTTACCTCCTATCAGGTCGTCTACAATATCATCTGCGCTCCATGAATCGCTTCGTACCTCTATCTCATCCTCGGTATTCTATGTACGTAGGTACTAGTACCTATCCGAATCGGAGCATTACTTGTTGTTTTTACTTTCACTTTTCTTTTGGTCGAGTTATTTTTCTGCTAAAAATTGCTTCGAGTTTTTCCTCATTTAGTTTATTTTTGAATTCTGAATTTTAAGTTAAAAATTTCATTCTGGAATAATTGGAATTCGTTTATCTTTTTTCATTTAGTTTATTAAATAATAATATTCAGGTGGCGCAGGGATATTGCCTCATCTGATTCCTGTTTCCTGTTTCCAGTTTCCTGTTTCCTGTTTCCATTATATTATTATATTATTATAACGGCAAAGAAGAAGACGAAGACGAAGAAGAGAAACGAAGACGAAGGAAGGATGTTGGCGAATTAGCCAAAAACAGCTGCACAACGCTTCAAGAGCGACGGGGGCCGTATGAGTGGACGATGGACGACGATGGAGGACGAGTTGTCCTGCCTGTGAGGAGTGTCAAGGAGCAACTTAAACGATGTTTTCCTATGTGGATAATGTAAATGTTGATTTGCCTATTATCAAATTTTGTTAAACTTTCTTTATATAATTTCAAATAATAATTTTAAATAATAATAACCCTTCAATATGTGTATTATTTTTCGAGATATATATATATATTTTATATATTCTTAAGATATATATATTCTATAAGATATATATATATAATATATATATTTTATTCTATAAGATATATATATAGAATATATATATTTTATTCTATAAGATATATATATATAATATGTATATTTTATTCTATAAGATATATATATATATAATATATATATTTTATTCTATAAGATATATATATAGAATATATATATTTTATTCTATAAGATATATATATAGAATATATATATTTTATTCTATAAGATATATATATATAATATGTATATTTTATTCTATAAGATATATATATATAATATATACATTTTATTCTATAAGATATATATATATATATATATATAATATATAGATTTTATTCTAAAAATGTGTAGAGTTATAATTTTCTCGAATTGGCTCAATCTGTTTCCCAAACAATAATAGTGATTTTGATATATCAAGCAAGAGACGGCAAATGTAATCCAACATATTACAATCTAAAGGTGATCCGGGCAACACCGGGTAATACCAGCTATAAAATATAGGTCAGATAATTGTTATATTTATTAGAATAAAATGTGGAATAGAAATGTCTATGCTAAATTGATAGATAGTTAATAAACAGAAGTTTAATAGGGAAATGTAACTTCCAAATGTTTCCAACTGATTCTTAATTCTAGATAGATATTTCATCTAGATATTTCGATTATATTGAAAAATCGAGGCTTAAAATGTCGTACTTGAAATATTTCAAGAGCGTTGCAAAGAGAAAGCTTTTGTCCGTCCGTCCGTCCGTCCTTCTGTGTGTCTGCCTGCCAGTCTGACCGCGTGCTTCTATGCAAACTAGTCTCATAGCAAGCATTACATATCTACGTCGGTACCAATAGATCGGACAACTATATTACACAGCTGCCGTAGGAGCAATCGGGCCAAAGGAAAACTCTTTGAATAAAAATAAATAATATTTCTAACTCTAACTAGTTCCTGCATTCCTTCCCTGAAGGTAATTGAAATAGTTCAAAATTTATATGCCAATTCCGGAGATCAGCCGATTTGAATTGTTAAAGTTGAATTAACAGCTGCAGCTTTGAAAAAAAGCTCGTTAAGTTTCAATTACATGTGATAGATGGCGCTTTAAAGCTGAAGCTTCAGAGTCTTCCGTTACAATTTGAAATAAAGAGACTCGAAACGGAAAGGAGAAAGTTGTTGAAAGCAAAGCGAAACAAACCCTCTGCTCCATCCAGTTGGGCATAATTAGAGCCTTCTGGCAGTATCTCGTTCGTACTGGCAGTATATTTATTATGGCTTGCCAACACCTAAATAGACCGCATTCAATTATATTCCAATTATATTTCAATTATAGACTTTTGTGAGAAGAGCTGAAAAGTTGTGCCCGCCGCCGCCATCAAGTCAAAGTCCTTGGCAAAGTATTAAAACACACAAAATGTATTGCCTTGGCGAAATTTATATACTTAAGTAGATGTCCTGAAAGACAGATGGAAGAGGATATATACATATATGCTCTATATACTGTATAGGTAAGTAGGTAAGTAAGTATTTTTAGTGGCAGCTGAGCGGACAAATTGCTTCGACGACCTTATGAATGCATAAATATTTCAACTGCTTTGGCTCTTGGCTTAGCTTGTTGCCAGTGTTTCAAGAGCAAGGTAAGGTCCTTGATGTAGCAGGAAAAACTATTTGCAAACTGTAAGGACAGAAGCCAGCATGCAATGAAAGCTTTATTGCTTTTGCCATATTACCTATCCGTTCCCTTCCTCTCTAACTGGCATCCATGTGTGCTCGTCCATTGGTCAACAGGTTGAGGATAAAATATAAGCTTTTTTTTCCTTTATGTCGCTAACCATGAAAATTCAATTAGCAGCAGAGGCGCTAATTAATGGTGCATCAAAAGCTTTCCACTTGTTGAGAAAAGCAACTCGTTCCCACGTGCTGAACAACAACAACAACACACAAACAAAAAAGCTCAAGCTCCCAGCACGTGTTCGCTGTGTTCGATGTGTTCCATCCGAAAGCACAACAAACACAAACAGAGAAAGCCAAAGACCGACCGACCAGGAGGAAGGAGCACGAGCTCCTCGCCAGCGAACGCCAGCAACGAGCTTTATACACACACGAGCCTCGGCTCGAACACGCACTTGAATTTTTGGTTTTGCGACAACAGTTTGTTGCTCAGCCTGAACGCCAACGGACGTCTACGAAGCCGAAGCCGAACCGAAGCGGAACAGAGTAACGGTTTCCGTTACAGTTACCGTTACAGTTACAGTTACTGTTTCATTTTCTGTCTGTCGGCTCGTTAGTTCTTTAAGCAACGGTCAGTCGCGGAACGGGACAAAACGAAGTTGCTTTCGTCCAAACTTCATTCGAACAAAAATACAAAAAAAAAAAAAAAAACAGAAGAAGAAAGAAGAAAGCTAAAAAGAAAATAACAGTAAAAAAAAACTATAATATGGAGTTGCTTGGAAATTCAGTTATACGAAGTGAAGTAAAGTGAAGTGAAGTAAAGTTATGCAAAGTAGAAAAATAGTCATTTTTTTTGTTGTTTTTTTTTTCAGAGTGTGTGTGTGCATATTTTAATAGCATTAATTTAAGTAAACAAAACTATTTTCTCTTCTTTTTTAATTAAGCAAGAGATATTTCAAAATATTTCCTTAAAAACACAAATTAATATTTATTTAGAGCCAAACCTCACATTTAAAACCCCAACTAAACAGCGCACTGAGAGCGGGGCACTAAGAATTGAAGCATACTTTTTGCGGCTAACAACAGGCAACTTTAGGGCTAGTCCAGGGAATAGTTCTAGCTGCTAGAGAAAGAGCGACAGAGAGAGAGCGAGAGCAAGAGAGCGTTTACTCGTCTAGCCGTAATCAGCTGTCCATCAAGGACAGAGTTTTCCCTGGGGCCCAAGCAGAAAGCCAAGACGTGACTCTAGTTAGTCAGCAGTCTAAGCAGGCTAATCTAAACGTAATCAGTTTTCAAGCCAGGACACGTTTACACAGGAAGCGATAGTAAAAGCTATAGACCAGAGACTGGGCTAGTCCCGCAACAACCTGCAACTTAACCAAAATCGTGTTACCAATTGCTAAGTGGTTTACCAGTAGGCAGTGACAGTTGCCACAGCTGAGACATGTAATCAACGAGACCATCAAGCATTTCTTTTATTTTTTTTTTGTGTTCTTGTTTCCTTTTTTTTTTTTTTGTTTTTTTTTGGGGCCATGTGGAACACGTTGCGAATACTCGTTATAATATCGTGACTAAGTCAGGCCTCATATTAAGGTTTGTCACAAGCAGTGCAAGGTCAGCACAGAACTGACCTGTGCCCATAGAAAGCTCTACTTTTACGTTCTTCAAAAAAAAAAACAAAAAAAAAACCATTATAAACACCCTAATAAAAAAAATGACATGGGCTACAGACCGTTGGCTACGAAGAGGTATATGAATAAATTTAAATAAAAAAAAAAAAACATTTAAAATAAATTATATACTGCAAAACACAGTATTCTCTCTTCCACTATGAAAATAGAAGTAGGAATTTCGTCAATTACAAAGCTCTAATTTTTTAGCATATCCTCAGATACACTTCAAATTTTTAAGCAAAGTTTATGTAGTTATTCTGCAAAAAGAAACCCCAGTATTACTATTAGAAGCTCTATAAAAAATATAAAAAAGCTAGCGAAACTTTTAGGTAGAAATTCCACAATACAAAGCTCTATCCTCTAGCGTATCCTTAGATGAACTACAAAAAGCCTTAAGCTAGATAAGAAAATATATCGAGTGTTATAATAAGTTCTATAATAAATTTATTTTTTATTATATTGAAGTTAGGGAAACTTATAGGTAGAAATTTCGTGAATTGCAAAGCTCTATTTTTGTAGCATGTCCTTGGAAAGTTTATATAATTATTCCAAAAAAGTCTTAAGCTAGAGAAGAAAATATATGGAATATTATAATAAAAAGTTCTACAGTAAATTTATAAAAATATTGTATATAAAAGCTAACATAACCTTTAGGCTGTTATTTCTTCAATTAAAAAGCTCAATCCTTGAAAAAACTACAAATTTTGATGAGTCTTCGAGAAGTTTTTGTTTTCAAAAACTCTAAAGCTAGAGATGAAGTAGTGAATATAAAAAGAAATCACTTAAATAGTCGTTGCTAAAAAAGTGTATTAACATTTCGCTGAGGTGTTATTTTAATAGTGCCCATTAAATACTCGAAATAATGGTTATCCTCTTTTAAAATCCTAGATCTGATTGGATAAAAGCCTATAATCTGAGCAGACAAAATTTGATGGCTGTTGGGCAAGTGCTAAGGAAAACTAATTCATTTAATTTCTTTCTTTTCTTTTATTTATGTTTTTCTACTCATTAAAAACGGATAAAAAGTGTAGTTTAAGTTTGTGTAAGTGTATAATGGTAGCTATAAAAAACAGTTTTATCGCTTTTTCTCTGAATTTTTGCTGAAAAAATAACGATTGTTCTTTAAAATGCACCAATTAACTATTTCTCTTCTTAAAAGCTAAGCAAAAGTTCTTAAAACTTGGAGAATTCACTCTATTTGCACTACTTAAAAGCTCAATGTTAGAGCAGTTAAAAACTAGATGCTTAAATTAAGAAAAAGCTGGCTTAAAGCTCATGAATTGGCATTGGGTTTCAGGTTGAATCATTAACTTCTTTTAAGATTTTTAAACATATTTTTTACACACAAAATTTAGATATATTAATTTTAATAAATTAACAATATTTTTATTAATATATTAACTAAATTGCAGCTTTTTTGGACAAACAGAAAAGCAACCTAAAATCCAGGAATATTTGTATAATTAGCTATGTCTGTCCAGCTATCTGTCAGTCCATTCGTCTTAACCAGAAAACTACTTCAGAAATATAATAAAAATAAAAAAGTCTATTAGTTTTTTTATTTAAATTGTTTTTCTTTCTTGTAAAAGGTAATCTAAAATCAAAGTTATATATCGCGTTTCCTTTTAATCCTGGAATCCTGGAGCAAAAAGAGTTGAAAACTTCTTGAAATATTATTAGCACAGCTTAGTTAAATCAGATAATACACCTTTTAATTTAAGGCTATCAAGTAGCAGCTCGTTTCAGTTAGCCTCACTCAGAAATAAAGGAGTCCACAGAATAAAATGTAGCCTTCGTCTTCGATTTGAAATGCTACTCAAAATAGCTATAAGTGCTTTCAATTGAATGCTACTTAAAAAAGGATGCAGTGAATAGATCCCTCTAGAATTATAGATATTTCTATAACTAATTGGTACTCGAAACGAAAGAGGATTACCTACAGCTACTCGTTCTGCTACTCGTACTCGTACTCGTACACCCACATTCTAGGCCTAGTCTCGCTTCTAGGAAGGCTGCCCAGGGATATTCAGTGCTGTTAAGCCAAGGCTATCTGCATTTAAAATGGCCAACGCTCGCGCAACAATGAAGGCAATCGTAAACAAAAGAGGCGTGCCCCAAAGAAAAAGCAACAACAACAGCAACAATAACAAAAGGAACAGTACAGTACAGGCAAAAACAACAATAACAGCAACAGCAACAGCAACAAGAGCCAAAAACACAATTGTCGCATGGGCCACTGGGCAGGCACCGTAGCTGGAGAAAGGGACAAAGGTGGGGAAAGTGGGGCCTAGCTAGCAAACAGAGCGAGCACATGACGTCATAAAGCATATTAAATGAGTTTACACGCGCACTGCGTTGCATACTTTCAGGCATGTGAGCTGCTGCTGCTGCTGCTGCTGTTGCTGCCTCTGCTGCTGCTGCTGCCTCTGCTGCTGCTGGTGCTGGCAAATGGCGACACTGAAAAGCCATTAACAAACGCCTAATGACGCACTCGAGACACGAAGGGGGGTGAGGGGGTGTGGAACGAGTTGTTGTAGCACACACACACATATAAAAACATATATAGGGTTAGTCAAGCTGATAATGAGAATGCTGAGAGGTAACAACAATTAAATGGTCAAGCGGGAGTCTGTCTCTCCTTCCTACTAACCGTCTGTCTCGCTCTGTGTGTAGCGCTCGCTCTCTCAGAATTGAAATTGAAATATAAAATATTCATCTAATGCAAGAAAAATCACATCATCTTTTTGCGTTCCACATAAACTGCTCAACAAAAGAGCAATTTATCAGCATCCCAAAAGTGTGCTACAAAATGAGTGAAAAATAATAAGAACAACAGCAACAACAACAACAACAACAAGAAGGACGACAGTAATAACAAGGAAAAGTACACACGTGTAATTTGTCAAAAAAAAAAAAGAAGAAAAAAAACCAGCAACAGCAACAAGACACACACGCACACATCCGAACAGTGCGCCTGTGCGTGTGTGTGTGTGCGTAAGCGTAAGCGCGCGTTTTAAAACGCGCGCGTCTTTAAATAATGGATATGGATCCGAAGAAGGGATTAAGGCGCATAGCATGTTAAATGGGTAAGTTCCGAGACCCTGACAGTGACAATGCGACTGAGAATGTGAATGTGCATGTGAATGTGAATGTGAAGACTATCAAATTGAGAAAGTTGAAGTGGACCGAAGCACGTGACGCACACCAACACCAACACCAACACCAACACCAACACCAACACCAACACCAACACACATGCACCTAATAAACCAATCAATACTATCAGTGTGTGTGCGAGTGTGTGTGTGAGTGTGTGTGTGTGTATGAAGTGTATAAAGTCTGAAAAGCACGTGTAGCTTATAAACTATGCAAGCCAATACATATTTAAGCAACTGCACACACATACAAGAGCACAGGAAGTGCACTGAAAAAAATAACCTATCTACTCTGTCAGGCAATTACTATTGAGCTACATTTTCAGGCAATTATTCAGGTTCGAATCGGTTCGATTCAACACAAGTTTGCAGCATTGCCTCATACTAAAAGCAGAGGCAATATTTAAGATTTCGGAAATATCAAATTTTATTATCGAAGATATAAAAATGCTCTTCAAAAACATAGCAAAAAATTTTAGTTTATTTAGATTTTTCAAAGCCTTAAACAACCTCAAATAAGTTTTGATTCGTTTTCAAAAAAAAAAATTTGATTTTCTCTTATTGTTTAATGAGTATTTAATGTTTTAAGTGTTTTTCAATTAATTAAAAATAATAATAGTATTTATTTTATTTAAAAATATTTGAAAAAAAAACAAAGCTGTTTTTCATTCCATGCATCAAAATTTACTTAAAAAATAAGGAAATTTCCATAGGAGATGCATCAAAATGTTTATTGAAATAAATATTATAGTGGAACTAGGCCTTAGTGCAATTAATCACATTAATTTGAACAAATTTACATATATTAGTTAATTAATATTAACAATTTAAAAGTTTTCTTTATTTTTGGAACATGCCGGAACTTAAGAGCTAGATCTTCTTCTGAATGAACTTCTTTAGCTGAAGCTGAGAAGTTTTCATAAAAAATTTCAACTTTTTCACCACATTTATATGAAAAACTCAAGTCTAGAAAATCCGTACTAAAAATTTATTTTTAAATCTGCAAGAAAATTGAAAATCTTTAAGTGACAAGCATTTTTTCAATTGATATTTGACCTCCCTGGATCTCTATTATTTTTTTTTCGGTGTAGGAGCGACGCGTACGCGACTCTGGCACACGACTAAACAATTTAAGTTGGGGGCAAGGTAAGACAAGGTAATGGCAGGGTTAGGGGTATGGGCAAGGTTAGGGGTACAGTTAGGGGTAGGGTTTGGGTTAGGGGAGAGGGAAGGGCAGGGAAGGGAAGGGGAGAAGTAGTGGTAGAAGGGGATTGGTGTGTGCCAACGCCTGCGGCCAGCACTTTTATCTTTGCGTGTGTTTGTTAGTGAGTGCTGCATGCCTTTTAAGCGCATATTTCATATCAAGGCGCTTGTGTGCATGTGTGTGTGTGTGTGTGTGCGTGTGTGAGTGTGTGTGTGTGTTTGTTTTTAGTCAAAAAGAAAAAAGATTTTTATATAAAGGAACTTGTGTTACGAGTGTAAAGCCCTGCCCAGGTTTGGGTTGGGCCCTCTGTTGACCTGGTTCTGTTGAGGCAGCAATGACGAGCAATATCCTAAAGGCTGGATAATAACGCTGGCAAAAAACAAAAACAAAAACAAAAAACGAGACTCCACTGGGATCACACACACACACACACACTCTAATTGAAGAAATGTGAGACGGGACACCCAGTCAACCAGCCAGCCTGACAGACAGCAACGCGAAAATGCTTTTAGGTAAATGCCCCGAAATTCACAAATTCCTGATAAAAATGAAATGTTTTTATCAACAGATTCCAGATTTTAAAAGGTATTCCAGCCATTCAATTTTCATATGAAAAGTACCCCCTTTTTATTGGCCTTGTAAAATAAGTAAAAAAAAATAAAGGTTTAATTATATTGTGAAAATTCCGGGAATGAATTCCCCGAATCTGTCCAAATGTTTTGGTAGAAAGTACAGAGATATTTGATATAAATTGATGCCTAGTTAATTAAATTTAGTTTATCTTTCAATTACAGCTGCGTTTTAGTTTATTATCCAGTTTAATGAGGGATATTAGACACATTTCAGAAACTAAAAATGAAATGCAGACTTTGATATATTGGCAGTTTAATTATTTAGTTGAGGCCCATGGCTTACACATTATAATTAAAAAACCAATCTAGCGTACTCATGCTAGCCAACTAGACAAGAAGGGTCGAACAGGATATAGAGTCGATTATACCCTGAAACAGATCCAAAGTAATTTGTGTCCCTAAAGAGAAGAAGGAGAACTGGTTATAACCAAGAGTTACAGGATTCCAAAGGACCTAAAGCCAACTACAAAGTGCTTGATTGAAGTCTTCTTTTTTCAATCGCTGAATGGAATGCTTTTATCCTGATCCCATCCGGTGTAGACCTAAAAATAATCCGAATTTAAGCCTGAATCCTTTCTATAATTAATCATTATATTTATATTGATATTAATATAAATGTTTTCGTACTTGCGTTAATCTAAACTGGACTAATCGGTCCATAGTTAGCCTGTTCGCACTTGAGTCTAGTATGAATAGCGACTGATTCTCAGCTGAATCAGGTTTTCTCCAATAGATAATACTCATAGTTTATTGAATAAGTTCTACGTTTATTATAAATCAATTTCGTCTTAGAAGTGTGGATATTTATAGTTAATTTTTATGGGCTTTTCTTGGGTCTCCTGCAATTCAGGGGTTAACATTTTCAGTAATAAGAAACGAATAGAGAGACGGACAGACATGGCTAGACCCCTCCATCTGTTGAGCTTAAGGAAGAAAATGCATTCATTTGCCCCGTTTCATACGCTGTGATAAAACTTGGCATACTCTTTTTAGCCATTTCCGTTGGGTATGCAGCTAATTTACACATCAAAATATGGAAATTTTTAAGCTTTGTATAATTCATGGAATTATATACAAACTATGCGATGTGAATTAATTAAAAGCGCTTTAGAGTTATGCATAATTTGATGCTACGTTGAGCATCAGTAAATTCGATGGTGGAAGCCAAATTATGTGCATATTCCATTTGTAACAGTGGCATTAAATGAATATATTGATTCAACCGAAACAATTCGCAGCATTATTTAACAGAAATATGCTCCTGTTTCTACTAAAAATAACTGCAACAAAATCCTTACAAAATTCCAACAAGCCGCAAAACACACACAGAAACGGCAACCGAAAAATGGTTTATTATTGTTGTTTCTGTTTCTGGGCCCGCAACGACTGCTGTGAGTCAGTAATTAAAAGCAAATCCATATTCATTTCGTGCCTTGCCTTGCGTCGTCGTGGTCCTCCTCCCAATAGGCGCACGTAAGTATGCTACAGGAAAAAATATGAAAAAGCCCGAAACAGTGGATAGTACGTAGAGTGGAGCACACAAGTAGCAGATGAAGTGGGGCAAGAATCAGGTGCACAGTCACAAGTATAGCATGTCTCTTTGTGTATTTGTCAGGACAACGCTGCTCTGCTCGGCTCTGCTCAGGCAGGCAGGCAGCAGATAAGCTAGTGGCTCACCCAGCCTGTCTGCCTGCCTGCCTGCCTGCCTGACAGTTTGTTTGCTTAGCCGCGAACTGGAACTGGAATTGGGCCTGTTCCATCGTCGAATCGGTGTCTGGGGCTCTGAGTTTTGGTTCTGGCCATGCCGGCCTATTTGCGGGCCTTCACTTTGCATGTTGCAAACAATTTGCCGCCATCGCACAAGGCTCGGCAGGCGACGGCAAAGAGACGATCGGACGGGCGGGCGGGCGGTCAGGCAGGCGGGCAGGCAGCCAGGACTATGTCGCGGTTGCCTTTTTCCTGCCATTTAGTGCCACAACAGCAAAATGTTCGTGCGACTAATTTGTGAAAAAATCAACAGCAACAGTAACAACTATGGCAACAACAACTTGCAACTGGCACGAGACGTTAAAATCAACGGTCCGTGGGACATTAAAACGGGGCCAGTAAAAAGCGCAGCTCGCTGTTGTTGGCCGTTGTTAATGAGAACTAAACATATAAAGAACAGAAACAGAAACAATAACAATAACAAAAAAAACAGCCAGAAAAAAAGAGAGAGAAACGAACAGCCACAATTGAAGGCGTCACTTGGAAAAACCAAAGGGACAAACCTGCGTTAAACGCCAGCACAAAGCTAATAAAAAACTGTAAAATATTCAGCAATTGGCAAAGCTTTTAAGACTCCCGACCCGACCCGATCCGACCCGACCCGCACACATCTCCCCTCCCCAAATACAAAACGTATGGAGTGCTCTCAACAGAAATATAAACCATCCGACACAATTGGCGCCAGACACCGAAAAGTATGCTACACATAAAGTAATCGCACTTTGGGCGTCTTTTGTGCCGAAGCGAATGACAAAAAACACGTGCAACAAATAAACCGTCTAAAAGAGAGGCGAAAAAAAGCAAGAAATAAATTCAAATTGTGGCTTTGGCATTGGAGATGAGCCATTTTATAATATCTTTTCAGTCACTGCGAAAACTGCGCTTGCCACTCTGAAGCATTCAACTGCTGAATGTGAATGGATTGAATAAGTACTAATGCTTTTTTTAACAGAATCCGGAATGAATATATATATATTTAAACACATTTGTACATCAAATTGAATAGTAGATTAGCTCAGCCACTTAAAAAAAGAAGGAAACAAATATAGAAGAAGATTCAATAACCTTTTGTCAGTCTTTCAAGTTAAAGCAGCTTCAAAAGGCCTGGGAAGGAAAGTTATCTGTATCTGTATACAAATATAAATATAAGGAGAGTTATCTTGATCTATTTATAAACATCGCATTTATAAAAAATCTTTAAAGCAACCAGGAACTTTCATTCCAATACTTTTCTATTGGCCGTTTGTTTATATGTGATATAAAAGTTTGATTTCAAAAAGCTTTTGTCAGCATTTAAAAAACGCTCACTGATTCCGAATTTATTGGGGAAGAAAAAAAGTTCCTTTTTTTTCAGACAATTTTGGAATGATTGCTGATTGTTATCCGCTTCGTTGCACTCCAATATAATAAAATTAATTTTAACGAAATCGGCAAATGGCTTAAATAGTTATAGCCATTTTACTCGAAGAAAACTGTTGAACTTATTCAGAAGACTGCCACAAAAAGAAGAGTCCATAGCAGAAGAGTGGGCAGACGCAGAGACGGACATGGCTATATCATCTCGTTTTAACTCCGAGATCAATAATATTTATAGTTTATTTGCTCGGCATCTTCGATCTTCAATCCATTTGATTTAAGCTTGAGATTGACTTGAGAGAGATTATTATTGTATTGTAATTTTATCGGAATAAGCCAAGTTAGTATCAGAACTGTGACTGCTAAACTGTTACTCTTCGTATTCAGTCACAGCGTGGTGATCACAGCTGCGCCCAGGTCAGCTCTACTCGCTTGACAGTCAGTCACTGGGAAATTGTGGGCGGATATTATTGAATAACCATTTAAGAAAAGCGGATTTGGGGTATTGAATTTGTAAAAAATACTTGTGACAGCTTTAAGCAAAGGATGGGACACCTTTTTATAAAGTTTACCATAAATCAATAAGCTTTTGAGAGCATACAATGAACAGAATCAAATGTTGACTACCTTTGAATACATATTTCAAATGGAAAATAGAATACTTGATACTCCTACATTTCCTATTCACTTCAACTCTGCATATGGAAACTCTTCCGCCTGGCTGAGTGATTCATCAATGAACAGAAAAAGCTATGAAAATGAGAAGGAAAATTTCCGCCAAGCAGAGATTTCGGATTATTCCACTACAAAGAAAAAACTCCGATTTATATTGAAATTGTATATGAATACTGCAAGCCAGTTTTCCGGAAAATTCGAGGTTTGAAATCGGTTTATCAATAGTTATATAGAAAAAAGTGTAATACTTAATCAAAGGACAATCTAGTTTCAAATCTTTTGGAAAACTCCTCCACCAACGTGAAAAACATTTAGATACAACTTCTTTATGCTATAGCAAAATTCACCTAATAAACCCAAGGAAAAGATCGGGAAAACTTTCTCAAAGGGAAACAGGAAAAGTGAAATATGTTTAAGCCTAAAATGAAATGTTTCTTTTTCAGTCTGGCTGCTTGTAATGAGTTTAAACAGCTCTGAATAAACTGAAAATCTTTAAGATGACTTGCATAATTTTTCCATCTTGGCTGCCACGTGCAACTTCTAATATTTTGGTAGATAGAAATCTGAGAGAAAAAAAAAAGTTTATAAGCCAAGAAAGTTGCACAGAGCTCTTTTCATTAGACAAGGCTAGTAATTTTGTATTCAATTTTGAGCGAATCAGCTGAAACCACAGATTGAGCGTAACGTAAACGAAGCAAAGCAACCATAAACTTATTTTGCTGACTTGGCCAACAGCCATTTGGCCATTGAATGTCACACACACGCGTCTCTCTCTTTCTTTCTCTCTTTCAACTTTCTCCTACTCTTTCTTCTACAGTCCATCCCCACAGTATTAGTATCCTTCAAGCACACAAAGCCCCAATAGAGTGAGCCAAGTTAAGTCGGTTCCACGCATATAAATAGCAAACACTTGAAGCGTCGCTCAATAGATAGCCAGGGCCATAAATTACGCACCAAGTGCAGAGCTGGGGAGGGGCGGGAGGAGGCAGTGGCGGGGGTGGCGAGGGTGGCAGAGCCAACGGTAATTACGTGGGTTTATAATTAGCATGTAGATTACAAAAGAGATGAAAAACAGAGGGAGACAGAGAGAGAGAGAGAGAGAGAGAGAGAGAGAAAGAGAGAGCGAGAGCGAGAGCCGGAAGTGGTAGAAACTTCTGCGAAATTAATGCATGCAATTATGGCTAAAAATTGCAAATTAATTGAAATGAATGAGCAACTTTGTAGGAACAACAAGAATCAACAAAATAAAAACAAACAAACAAACAAACACACAGAACATGCAAACAGGCAAACAGGCAAATAAACATTTCAATTATGTCGCTGTGCGAAAACTTTTTGCGGCAAAAGTCTCAAAAACTTTGATAATTAAGCTCAATGGCTCCCTCTCGCTCTCTCTCTCTGTCTCTGTCTTTCTCTTGCCGCTATGGCTCTATCTCTCTCATTCTCTCTCCCTCCCTCTCTCTCAGCAGGAGGGCAGAACGAGTGCTTTGGTAATTAGCAGAGAAAAGTCTAAGGAAAAGCCAGCCAACTCAAAAAACAAATGAGTTGAAGCCAACATAACAATAAATGCAGCATGGCAGCCTGGCAGCCTGGCAGCCGGGCAGAGGGGCAGAAGGGGGTAGAAGGGAGCTGGCCTGGTTATCCCGATGGTGGAACAATGGCAGCAGGCCATTTCCGGTAGACATGTGTGCGCCTGCCATACGCCAGGGGGCGCTACAGCGCTCGCTGTATGTGTTTTGTTTGTTTGGCTGTGTGGGTGCAGCAACAGTTTGTTGCTTTGTTTGTCTGTTTGCCAAGACAACGACAACAACAACAACAGCGACAGCAACAACGACAATAACAACGACACGCTCATAAATTTTTAATTAAATTGTTTTTTTAGCTTTTGCCAGCGACACTGCACAGGAAAACGCACTGATTGCCTGTCTATTCTAACTGTACTGTGTGTACATGTGTGTGCGTGTGTGTATCCTTTTCATTTGTATTGTTTAGCTCGGGATAAAATGGAAATGGAATGGAATACACTCGTATACAGTTAAACCTGCTATGTGCAATTGCTTGGCTTTGTTTGCCTTTTGCCTCGAGGGCAAATTGAGTTGTTTAACCTGCAATTGAGCGGCCCTCGAGGCGGCAAGTTACTCGAACCACTGAAATCACATTAAATATTTACTATTGCCTACACATTTCCTGTGAAATGTCGTGCCCTTTCCTCCTCGAGTATCTTATATTACATATACACATAAACATCCTCTCCCACGTGCATACATACTTCTGCTCGTATATGCTGCTCGTATGCGCCATGAAGCAAAAGCGCTTCCTGCCTGAGATTACTTTCTTCAATATATACATATATACATATATATATATATATATATATATATATATATGTATATGTATATTTATTTTTTTAAGTTTGCTAGCAAATATTTTTTGATAGAAAGCCAAATATTTGCATGTGAAAAGCATCAGCTTAGCATAAAATAATTTCGAATAAATGTTTCGGTTCAAGCAGCTGTTCTAAGTTTATAATTTTTGGAATTCTAGCAAAAACTTGAGCAGCAATTTAAGCATTTAATAAGAAGAATAATGAAAGTCCTGAATTCATTTATTTTATAAAACTTTCCAACTTTTTAGTTCTACAAACTCGAATAACTCTATCAAAACTTAGCTGAACCATTGTTTCTTCTTCCTTTGGGTCTAGGTCTAGGACTAGGTCTAGGACTAGCTCTAGGAGTAGGTCTAGGACTAGGTCTAAGACTTGGTCTAGGACTAGGTCTAGGAGTAGGTGTAGAACTAGGTCTAGGACTATGTCTAGGACTATGTCTAGGACTATGTCTAGGACTATGTCTAGGACTAGGTCTAGGACTAGGTCTAGGAGTAGGTCTAGGACTAGATCTAGGACTAGGTCTAGGACTAGGTCTAGGACTAGGTCTAGGACTAGGTCTAGGACTAGGTCTAGGACTAGGTCTAGGACTAGGTCTAGGACTAGGTCTAGGACTAGGTCTAGGACTAGGTCTAGGACTAGGTCTAGGACTAGCTCTAGGACTAGGTCTAAGATTAGCTCTAGGTGTAGGGCTATCTCTAGGTCTAGGGTAGCTTAGGAATACTCTCATAAAACTCACCTTAGCATATTATGGCCTATTGTGATACCTTTCACTTCGAAGGCTGTTGGTCGAAAAACTGATTACCTTTATAAATAATGTTAATATTAAAACAAATAATGTTTGATAAATTTGTGGCTTATATAGTCTCCGAAATCTGAGTATTCTATCTTAGTAATTTGACAATGATTTATGATACGTTCAGCATATCATTCATAGCTCCGCAACCAGCTAGTCCAACGTTGTATTACAACAATATGTTGGGGAGTGCTGCAACAGGAAATACACTGTGCCCAGATCTAAGTGCCACCCAGAAGGGTAGAAGGGGTAGAAGGGGTAGAGACGCCTACATGCATACACTCCCACGTGCATACCAATACATACGCGCATACAATACGTATACGTACGTGTATATAACGCCTACGCCGTGGTCCTTTTGCCGATATGTCGAGCCACGTGAGTCGAGTTTTTGTGTAGGCAGCTGGAAAACGTGGGCTAATAAAAGCTATCGACAGGACTCGGTGGCTGTTTGCTAAAGTGGCGTGGGTGTCAGCCAGCCAGCGGGTGGTGCAACTGTGTCCAGTAATCGGGGTCATATGATAAATGATATCGCCCAGCAATTGCGGTCAAACAGTGAGGCCTCTCTCAAAAACTAAAATTAACATAATTTACCTCTATAATTGCCTGGCAGCCGACAGGCAGAGTGGGCAAAAAAAAACTAGAGATGCACAGTGGGTTAAATAACACAATGACTGACTGCAGTTTATGCATAAATTTTGGTGTAGTTTTAGTTATTTATAAATTGTAAAATTTGAAAAAATTACCCAAAATTAAAGCAACTTGTTTGAGAATCTTACACCTTGAATCTTAAGAATATTAGAAAATACAAATACTATAATATTTTTTTCAAATATTAAACCATGAGCACTTAGAGAGATTACCTTGAGATTCGATATTTACTCCAGGAAAAATAGCTAAGATTTCGCTGCAGCGCTAAGGAAGGATGCGAGGATTCTAAGATATTGGAAAAGGTTAGGTTTTTGAGAGGTCAAACGCAATGGAATTATTTACATTCGACTCACGAACCGGTCCAACTGGAACCTGAAACCAAGGACTTCTGGTTCCGCTTCCGGTTTTGATTTATTTTAGTTTCTCAATTTATTTCAGCTTTTTTTTTACTTTTATATCGTTGAAAAGGCATTACTAATAAACTAATTTAGCAAAGGGGAAATAATTGAACGAAAGCAAAAACCATATTTGGTTGTTTTAATATATTTATTTTTATTTAGGTTCCACAGTTTTAACCGGCTTTATCAGTTTTATGAATCAGACATTTCTTTTTTATCCCAAAAGAGAGCTCAGTTTCGAGGGATAGAATATATTGAAGGCTGGGTTCATTGAGAATCGAACCGGGCTCTAACAGGTTTCCAAGGGCGTCACTCTCAAGTCTTCTTAACTTTGTCAAAGAATAAAAGTAACAGAATTTATAGCTTTTGACTCGATTAGCCCACTGTGCGACGCGCCGCGTTGGTGTGTTTGTGTTGAGTGTTACTGGTTGCTGGTTTCTGCTGTGTAATTTTGCATGCAAATAACTGGAAATTAGTGTAAGTGCTCACTGACATGCCACGCCGCGGCATTCGCAGCTAAGCAACCTACCTGCCACCTAGCTGCAAGGCTGAGCAACGGCAACGGCAGCGGCGGCGGCGGCAGCGGCAGCAGCGGCGGCGACAAAGATAAACAGATGATGCCGGAATAAAGTGGCAAGCGGTTAGACTCATGTGGCATGTCTGTGTGCATCCCAGATTATCTCTTGCTGGTGTTGATTCTGCTGAAAATGGCGAGAAATGGCGAGCGGTTGCAAGGTGTGCTTCCATCTATGACTACCGTTCAGTGCCTTAGAAATTCCATTAAAATGCAAGAAGCGTACTAAACATTTTTCCTATAAGTGGCAACAACTTGGCTACGATTTAAAATGAGGATTACGCTAAGGAAAAGCTCTCGCGTTGAGAGCAACGATGCAAACACTTTTAATTTCAGAAGAGGTTCAGTTACGAGAGCTTGGGTTCGATTTAAGGACGTCCTTTTATACCCATGCAGAGCCAGCCGGATCGGATAACTAAGGCACAATAAGGCATTTTGAGTCTAGGAAAGAAAAGCTATCGTAAAGATTGCTCTTCTACCTTCAGAGTTGTAAAGAATAAGCGCTGAACCTATTCAACTGACGCGTAGTGTACTCTTAACGCTATGCTCGAAGATAATTGATTGATACCGATGCCTTAACTAATCGATTGATATAGCCGCATCCCATTATATTATACTAAATTGAACTTTTTCCATATACATAAAGAGCAAAGCTCTCAATTTGTAGTGGTTACTAGTTCAAAATGATTAACGCTTGTCTTCTGCTCTCTAAGCTAGTGCTCCTGGTTTCCATCATAGAGAAAGTGTCCTCAAAAGATATGAATAATGTTATCATATCACCTTTTCTCCTAGAGGAAGGCTTGAAACAGTTGTATTTAGGTGCTGAGGGCAAAACCGCAGAGGAACTGAAAACTGCCATTAAGTTTCTGAACTCAAAAAGCGATGTGGATATCGCAAAAGATTTGAATGAAGATCATAGCAAACTTCAGCTAAACGATGGATTAACACTCAAATTCGGCAATGAATTATTCGTTGCAGCAGACATAAACCTATTGCCAGCATTTGAGCAGAAAATTAAACAGATTTTCAATACGTCAGTTAATCCAGTCAACTTTGGAGATTCGGGTGAGAGTGTAGCCATCATTAATGATTGGGTAGCCAAGCAAACAGATAACAAAATCACAAGGATTGTAGAGGAAACTAGCCCAGATACGAAAATAATGCTTGTTAGTGCCATCTATTTCAACGGCAAATGGAAGTATCCCTTCGATATGGCCAAAACGCGCAAAGGCCCATTTTATGCACTGGGTAAAAATGGAAGCGAACCGGCAGCTGTTGAGGTTGAAATGATGCTAACAGATGAAGTCTATAGACTTAATTTCCTGGAGGACTTGGATGCCACAGCTATATCTCTGCCATATGCCAATTCGAATATCTCAATGGTGATTATTCTGCCCAGAGAAATCATTCCGCTCGATGGACTTGTGGACAAGCTAGATGAAATTGATATCCATGAAATAGTAAGGAACAGTGTTGAACAGCAAATTTTCATTCGCTTGCCAAAGTTCAAGTTTGAATTTGAAATAGATATGAAACCAGTACTAAAAAGTCTGGGAGTTCAGGATTTATTCACTTCAGCCAATCTGAGATCTATGACCGACTATGCTCCCCAGTTATTTGTCAGTGAAGTACTCCAGAAAGGCTACATTGAGGTTGATGAAGAGGGCACTACGGCAGCAGCGGCTGAGAGTATGTATCTTTAAATATATTTTCATATATTTCCCTCAGACATAACCCTCTAATAATATCTATAATCACGTTTTAGGTATTGGAATAATGCAGATAAGTGTTCCACTAAAAATTGATGTCGATCGTCCATTTGTATTTTATATAGTGGACGAGAATCAAATTTATTTTAATGGAGAGGTTTACTATCCACATAGAGAAGATTTTGATTAAACAAATTTTAAAAAAATAAAATATAGTAAATGATGTTCTTTATTGTTTCATTTGTTGACAATATCAGAAAATGGAATGCAACTCTTGCAACTGTTCAAAAAAGTCTCAAGACTTAATAAATCTTATAGATTTATCTACTAAAATTTGTATTTCAAGAGAAAAATTATTCTGGAAATTCGACTCGCTGGCTCGAACCTAGTCGAAGCACTCGATTTGGTTCCAGTGAGTATAGTTTTGGTTTGAACCTTGGTTCATTCAAATTTTTATGAATTTTCAAACTTACATTTCATTTAAAGAGAAATGGTGAAACACTCGAAATACATTAAATTAAAGGTCAAGAAAATATTAAATTTTAGACCGAAAATATCTAATCTAAGCAACTTTCAAGTATCTAAAAGAAAATTAGAACCGTTCATAATTTGTTTTGTACCGGAACAGATTAATTGGTTCGGTTCTGGTTCGGTTCTAGTTCAATTTTGGCCCAGGTCCGGCTGTATTTTAAGAACCTGCTTTGGTTCGTGTTTCGGTTTAATTTAAATAAAATTATCTGAGTTCCAAGCTTGAACCGGTTCGGCTTAATACCAAGTGGTTTATTGTTTTTTTCCTTAGCGAGCAGCCAAAATAATTAGTACAAAATTCATCTGCATGCGAGTACAACAACTCATAATTAAATTAATTAAAAATTCAGAGTCCGAGAGTGTTCGGGGGCTTATGCGGCGTATGCGCAACGTCATCATTGTGACGATAAAAAAAGAAAAGGTAAAAAGAGACGAGTAAAAATTTGCTTATGCTCGCGCCATTAGGAAAATGAATGTGGAAATGGGAAAATGGGAGCGGATAAAAGGGGAGCAGCAATTGGCCGATTCCCGAGTGGCATTGTTTACAGCGTTGCCGCGCATATTAATTGCCTGTTTAACCAAATTAAGGCCACAAAACAGCAGAGTATTTTCTTTTTATTTGTTTCACTTTTAACGCTTTAGTTCTGGCCACATTTAACACACTTCATTTGTGGCTTAAACGTCGAGCTCTCCACGCTGAACAGCTGCAATTGCCCCAGTTTAAATAGAGCCAAACAGCTGACTGATTGATTTAAATGGCAAAAGCAGTTAAAAATTAAGCAAACTATTTCAATATGCAAACCCCTTTCAATTCCACTTTTACTTAAAGAAGCCATCATCGCCAGGCAGCCTCGTAAAACCTCAGACATCAATAAAGTTCGTTGGCAAATAAATTCAGCAGAACGGAAATAACGAGTTTAATACACAGAGAGAAAAACCTGGGCCTTAAAAGAAAATTAAATTGACAGCAACAAAATGAAGAATATTTTGAGACCGAATCGGAATAATTAGCTGAAAACGGTCAAAAAATAAGTTTAAAATTCTTAAATCAACATTTTTTATGGCTTAAATGAGGCTGGTGATTCAAAAAGGGAGAAAATATTTGGGAGAAGTGAAACGCGCTCTCTCAATTCTTCAGCTACATTTGACTTAGCTTAGAGATTGAGTCTTATTTCAAGCTGAAAATCGGTTTGAATCAAGATTTGGTATACTGAATTAATTAATTTATTTTATTTATGCTTGATCCGACTTAAAAACATAACCATTAAAAGCTTGTTTTTCGTTAATTTTTTAATTTAAGTTTTTATTTTTAGTTTTTTTTACTTAAAATACCATTCTTGGTCTGAGAAATTTCGGCTAGATTCAAACTAAATCCGTTTTACCTTACTTTGGGTTCTGTTTCGAATTGATTTTGTCTCTTTGTGTAGGTATAAAACTAATAAATACATTAAATAGAAATGGAATATATAAAAGTAGAAAACTGAAACTTTAGCCGGCGTTGACCGGGAAAAAGCTAAAGTAAAATTGCAATGGGTTTCGTTAGCTCAGCCATTTTTCGCCTGTGAATTTTCCAAATGAGGCATCGTTTCTATATGAAATATCTACTTAATATCCTGTCAGCATTATTAGTTTCATCGTAATATATGTCTGATTTAACAATCTTTTTATGGTTCGTATATGAGATTGTTTTGTATCTTTTTTTGGGGGAAAATTGGCTATGAGAACTGGAAAAATATTCCACAAATTTCAACAGTTCCAAGGGTCGCTTAAAGATATAGTTATTTGATCTGACCTTTGCAACATACATACATATGTATCTAATGCCTTAATGCCCTGGAAAGACGAATCAATACATTCCAAAGGAAAGGGATAGCTGAGTTTTTCAAGGAGATGCACGAAGGAACTAGAGTTCAACATTTATAGAGTATTTAGAAGACAAGAAAAAGGAGCAGACAGAAAGGCAGAAAAGCAATATTATTAAAGAGGTTGTATTTAAGATCAGAATGTTATGTCTTAAGCTCTGGAGGGCAATATATTTTCCAGCCATAAAGCGATAATATAAATTAGATCATTAGACAAGTATTACGCATACGAACCGTTTATACTAATTTACATATTGGTATAGTTTTTATCGCTTTGCATAAAATCTTATGGCGCCTATCTTATACACAGGAACTGTCAACCCAGCTCAGGCTCAGACTGAGACATCCTCCCTCCCCATCCTCCTCCTCCTCCTCCTCCCCCCACATCCTTGGCCACCCTGGTTTGCTATGACCCCGTAGATATTATAAAATGCAACAGAGTGCCTGACAATGTTCATGGCATTCAGGGGCATTTATTCTGGTTCCGATTCTGTCATCCAAGTATGCGCAAATTAAATTTGCAAAAGTGGAACAGCTGGGTGGATGGGGTGAAAGGTCGGAAGGACGGAAGGTCGGACGGACAGCAGCGCTGATGAAACACTAACCAGAGTGAAATGAGAGCAAATTTTGGGCAGAAACCACAAGAATATAACACCAACAAAAAATACAAACATTTTCAATTAAGTTTAGGTGAGGCGTTTGGCTCTTAAAGTGTTGCCACATGAATCAAACATGAAATTTACCCACCTGCCCAAGGACTCCAGGAATCAAGGACTCAAAACTATAGTTGCTCGTCATTGGTGTCGTGCTTTTTTCGTGACAACAAAGGTCACAGCTGAGCATAGTGCACGTTGAATTAAATATTATCATTCAGCTGAGAAATCTGGATTGATCTTTACCATAATGGCGTCGCTAAGGACAAACGTCGACACGAAGAATGATGGACAGAAACACGGACAGGCTGATGTACAGATAGTTAGACGGATGGATAGAATGGATAAAGAGATAGATTTATATATAGGTAGATGGTTAGACAGATAGATAGACAGGTAGATAGACAGGTAGATAGACAGATAGATATACAGCTTTATAGCCAGATATATATACAGATGAATGAAATGAATAAAGAGATAGATTTATATATAGATATATACACAGATAGATAGACAGGTAGATAGACAGATAGATAGACAGATAGACAGGTATACAGGCAGATACAAAGATAGACAGATTAATAAAATGGATATAGAGATAGATTTATGTATAGATAGATACACAGATAGATCGATAGATAGAGAGCTTTATAGACAGATAGATAGACAGATAGAAAGACAGTTAGTTAGATAAACAGATAGTTAAACAGATTGAAATATAAATATATAGATAGAAAGAAAGATAAATATACAGACGGATAAACACAGACAAAAGGGAACACACCTCTTTATCCATTCGGCAATTGACCCTGACTAAGAATCTATATAAATATATACTTCTTGGTATGAAAAATACGGCTTTTTAACTGTCTTAAAAACTTTCGCCAATTTCTTAGGGCTATTTTTGTTTTAATTTCTACTCAGAGCTACAGTTTCAATTGAAAGTTGTAGAACTATTGAGGTGCTCGCGGAAGGGAACTCGCGTGAAAAGTCAAACATCATCGAATCGGTAACTTTCCCTGAGTGCAAATGAAAACAATTAAAAGTGCCAGATACTCTTTCGAATAGATTTTCGATTCGAGGCGATGGGTCGTGGCTGACCCTTAAACTTTCAGCGCAAAAGTTAAGCTCGCTTAATTGAATTGCATGCCAAATGACGCACAGTGGCACCAACACTCGAATTATTTTAAGAATAATATTAATATTTGCAAGAAATTTCAAAATAAAAACCCAAAGCATTTTTTTAACTAAATTTCAGAGCAAATCACTCCATTGTTTACTTAAATTTGAACAGCTTTCAAGCCTTAGGAGCAATATAAAAACAAGAATTCTGGAAAAAGAGCTTAAATCAAAATTTCTATAATTGGTTTAAGATTTAACCCGAGATCTTTATACCCTTGGCAAGGCTTGAGAGCCATCCAAGTGCACTCAACGTTTTTGCTCAATTTTTCTGGCAGTTTGCCCACTGTGCGACGCTGTTGATGATGCCAAAGTTCAGTCGAGTGCAAGATGCAATTTCTATGCTCGCATCGTACTTGTTGTATATTCAGCAATATGGCAAATGAATGGGGTGTCTGTGAGTGTACGAATATATCGGGTGTACGGGTAACAATGCCATAGATTATGACCTGGTTACCACGCCATATTAGCGTGTCAAAATGACATCAACTTAAATCACATTTTGGCCATGGCTTGTACCATGGCTTATGCTATAGATGCATGGCAGAAAACGATAACGGCAAGAACGACGCCAAAGCCAGAAGGCAAAGGTCTTTAGACAGAGATATTTCTGTGGTGAGTGAGGGGGTTGAGTCGCTCGTATGATTTCCCTTTAATTTCATTTTGATTATACCAGAAACTCCCCAAGAACTAGGAACAAAGACAGACAAAGAAACCTGTCATGAAGAAGGTTTTGCGCAACTTTAGTAACTTGTTGGAGACTCTGAAGGATTCTATTTAACCTCCGCTAAAGAATAACAATTAATATAAAGTTCTTATTAAAGCTGCAGTTCCGCAAAACCGCAGAGGTAAAAGCTGTGAAAGTATACTAAGGAAAGATAACCTGAAATTTGTTTAACGTGTTAAGCTTGGCGATCGAACAGAAGCAGCCAAGTTCACTTAAGATGATTAAAGGAGAAAACTCCTTAAAGTATATGTTAAGGCTTTTAAACTTGGCTTTAAGTAAAAACATGTTTAGTAGATATACCAAACTAATAAATAAAAGTAACGAATTATAAATCAATGGTAAAAAATTTTGGTTTAGAACCCAAACCAACGAGTAAAAATAACGAGAACATAAAAGCAACGAATTGTATACCCAGAGGAAAAACTATGGCACTTTGTTCATTAATATCCTTATATTAACTTAAGGCAGGATATAAGGAATCTTTTTGGTTTAAAACTAAAAGTAACGAATTATATACCCAGAGAGAAACCCATATCACTTAGTTCAGTAATATCTTGATGAGTTTAGACAGCCAATAAACTATGTTTTATTTAACCACCAAAACAACGAGTAAAAGTAACGAATCATAAAGCCAGCGAGAAAGCCATGTCAGTTAGTTAAGTATATTAAGTTAGGACAGGAAATGACCAATCTTTTTGAGTAAAAGTAACAAATAATAAGCTCAGAGAGAAACCCTTATCAGCTAATTCAATAATATTTATGGACAAGAAATAAATAATCTCTTTGGATTAGAGCCAAAAACAACGAGTAAAAGTAGCGAATTATAAAGCCAGCGAGACAGACAATGTCTTCTTAGTGACTATTTTCCATATTCTCATATTTCATTTCAATATTTTCATATAGAGCTCTAGCAGGAAATAAACTAAGCCGTGTCCCTTAGCTCATTAATATCTTGATATTGAAATAAACAATCTCTTTGGTGAAGCATCCAGACCAACGAGTAAAAGCAACGAAATATAAAGTCAAAGAGAGACCCATGTCGCTTAGTTCATTAATATTTTTTAGACAGGAAATAAACTGAATAAATAAACTAAGCCATGTCATTTAGTTCATTAATAACTTTTTATAAAATTTGGACAGCAAATAAACATTCTTTTTGGGTTAGCAACGAGTAAAAGTAACGAATTATAAAGCCAGAGCGAAACCCATGTCATTTAGTTCATTACTGAGTTTTGGACAGGAAATAAATAAAATTTTTGGTTTTAGCACATACTTCTAGAGAGAATAAACATAATTACAGGTAATCGATAACAAACAGCTGTCAACTCTATGCGTATAATTAAATAATTTATCAACTCGTTTAATCTATAATATGCTATCAAGCAGCCCTCGCCTGTTGACTACCTGTCCAGAGTTGGCCTTTATTTTTATTGAATTTCTACACGAGACTACGAAATGGCGTCTGGCTCCTACCCCGGTCCCCCGGTCCCCTGGTCCCCTCGTCTCCCCTTCCTCCTCCCTTGGTCTTTAACACATTGACATTTGGTTTATTAAGATCGGGTCGCGAGACATGGAAGGATAGACCCTGTCTATGGCGTTTGTAGAGTCGTTTAACTAATGGCCTGAGCATTAAATATAATGTGCTCGTTATGCACATGACTTCGATTATCGATAACGATTGCTGACTGTGTGTGTGTGTGTGTGTGTGTGTATCTGTGTGCTGTTGTTGGTAACAAAATTGTGGGCAAACCCTTTATGGGACAATGACTTTCGCCTGCAATTAAAAGCCAGTTTAACAAATTTTACATGCAACGGGGACACTTTAAAGCCAACAATAAGCAACGGCCAACTTTTTTTTTTTGGCAACAGGCAGCAGTTTGTTATTGGTGGAAATTGGCTAAATGGGTAAATAAAGATTTTAACCTCTAAAAAATGCTCGTATATATTGCTAAAAGAAAGCAGCATCAAAGTTGGACTGTGGGTTTCCCTATGCTCGTATAGAGTTTATATACTCTTTCATGAATATTTATGGACTCTTCTCTCTGCTCTTCCTTAAAGGACACAAAAGGGAGTTTTCAAAGGACAAAAACGAGCGGCATTCCTTCAGAATGACTGGAGAACAGTTTCAAAGTCCCCACAACAATTTGTCCCCTTCAAAACGTTTTCTATTGACTCAACGCAGTCATTAAAAGATGCCAATTAATCCATTGTAATAAGTATTTAAAATTATAAGCAATTTATTATAATAATATTTTAATTATTTAAAAAGAAAATGAACTACGCTTAGAACTGTTACGAAGCGTTTTCCAGCTCAGTTAATAGTT
Organism: Drosophila repletoides; assembly: GCA_018150835.1. Classification (NCBI taxonomy): domain Eukaryota; kingdom Metazoa; phylum Arthropoda; class Insecta; order Diptera; family Drosophilidae; genus Drosophila; species Drosophila repletoides. The sequence goes on from JAECWQ010000031.1 coordinate 1,261,308, forward strand.
TTATGTGAATACCTCTTAATGCAAGTCGAAGTAGAAGCAGAAAAACTTTCTTTTTTGCCTCATTTCAAAAGTGAAAGCTTTGGACTTAATCAAAATTTTAAGTCAACGCACACAAAAGTTGTCCAAGCTGCTGAGCCAAGAGCTTTTTACAACCGATCACAGAGTATCTTCTAGTCGAGCACTCCCGTCAACAGAACAGTTTTACTTGTTAGCACTTGGCTGTTAGTTGGCTTGTGGGCCATAAGTTTTTGGCAGGGCACAAAAGTCGCGCCGTGCCACGCATAGAAATTGAGTTGCCCCCAATTCAAAGCATTGTTGTTAGTGTTTTTAGTGTTGTTAGTGCTGTGGCCACAAAATGGTTGGCGCACAACAACACTTAAGTTTAAGTGACTACTCGAGACTATTTCAGAGCACAACACAGCAGAACACAACACAATGCGAGTAGCAGCAACAACTGTGGCTGTCGCTGTGGCTGTGGCTGAAGCTGGAGAGGTGGAGAATTGGGGGAGGGGGGTGCAACTGCGTGACCGGAAAGTGTTTGGCGTTTCCGGTTGACGCAGCCACCAACCGAGTGGGTCGACGTCGACGCCAACCGCAGTGGCAACCGGCAACATCAGCCGGAAGTTTGCCGCGTAGACAATATCAGCAACTACCAAAACTATGCGACTAAAGAAACGTTGAATGCGACAGCTTGAAGTCCTTTTCAAAGGACCTTTTTTTGAAATCGTATTTTCGCATTAATTTCGAAAAATCTTAAAAATATTACAAAGCGGTTTCTTTCCATACTCCAAGTAGAACCCAATTAAAATATTTACCAATTCGAATTTTCTACTAGACTCTCAGATATTGATTAGAAAGGACATTTTTAGTCGCAAAACCCAGAATAAATATTTGATATTTTGGATCTCAATTTGATAAAAATAAATATTAAAAATTGACATAAGGCTCGAACCACAACCGGGCTCGAACCGCCATATTCTTGAACCAAAAGCGGATGTGAGAATGGGTTGCAGGCGCGTTCGGACTTCCGGATTTATATATAAATTTCATTGACAATTTTTTTCCATTTTCATCCGCATAAATTCGTAGAAAATTAATTAATATTGACACTGGACAAAAAAGGTATTTTATGTGATAAACCCGAAATACCCTCGAAATTAAAAGCACTCAAAATGAAGTGTAGTTGAGAGCAGCCAACTAAATGCGGGTCAGAGTAAAGAATTATGTTGCTTCGGGGAAGGACAAAAAAGAAAAAAAATTTGCCACGTTTTCGAAGGGGGACGACTCGGAATTGGTTTCTGGCCAAGTCGAAAGCGAACGGCAACAAATGTCACGTTTCAACTATAAAATGTGTTAAAATGTTAATACGGGTCCAAACATACATACAACAAAGGCAACACAGCAACAACAGCAATGAGTGAGAAACCAAACAAAAGCCGCAAACAGGTCAACTTTTCCATATTGGACGCCTTTTTTGGCCTGCTCCGTGACGAAGCTGCCATTTCCCGCTTTCCCGCTGTTCCGCTTTCCCACTGTTCCGCTGTCCCGCTTTCCCGTTTGGCAAAATGCAAATTTCAAGCCAGGAGAGTGTAGCTTTATATTGAGTTTATACTTACTTATAAGAGGAAGCTGTTATACTACACCAGGTGAAAAAGTGAAAAAGGTAGAAAATACTGTGGTAAAAAGAGGAGAAGAAAGTTAAGTTAATTGCTTTTGCATAAAGCAGCCATCAAGCAGCAGCTGCGCCATTTGCCAGCGGAGAAAGTAAGCGAAGAGTGGCAAAGAAAACCCAAGAAAAGAAAGCAAAGAAAAGGAATGTGAAAGTAAAAGGAGCTCAGCTTCTGAGGCGACTACCAAATGCCTGCCAGTCAAATGACTGCTCAATTGTGCGGAAAAATATTTCCATTGGCTGATTTACGCGGTTCGCATAAAAGATGAAAAAGGACGATGCACAGCATGGAAATGAAGGTCCTGCGAATAAGTATCAAAAAGTTATATATAGGTTCTACCAAAAAGCTTGACCTTAAATTCAACCAGATTGACGCAATTGCTGCTAAATGTTACCTGCTCTGAATATTTTAGTAGCCAATTCGAAAACCTGGCTAATAAAATAACAATTTTTCTATATTATTATTAATGCTGTAAAGTGGCTTTAAGCTGAACCAGTTGAAGCCTAAAATAGTTAACCAAAAAGTAAACTGAACTGGGAATCTAAAACAGAGTCGAACCTGAACCTAAAGCACAGCAATAGTTTTGGTTTGGTTCCTAAATGCCAATAGGAAAAATTGGAATACTAAAAGCAATTCTAGAACCAGTTGAAGTAAAGCGTACTTTCGGTTTTTTTTTTTAACCAAGGCTGCAAACCGGTTTTTGAAACGAACCCGCTTGAGCTCTGATATTCAACCAAATTTTCCCGAATTGAAACAAATCGTAAACGGAAGTAGGAACTTAAAATATAGCGGAACATGAAGCTGAACCAAATTAATACTCTTGGTTCACTGAATAATATTTTTTAGCCAAGGCTCAAACCGAGGCTTGCTTCGCATATGCATTCGCTTGAACCAAAACCAGAGGTAGAACTGAATTTGAACCCTTGAATTGAAGCTCCAATCCCTTTTAGGTTCTTCTCACTACAATAAAATTAATATTGCTGAATTGAGTTATAAAGCATTAAATTCAAAAACTTTCGATTTGAGCCAAATTGTGGATAAACTAGCCAATGCACAAGAAGGCAGTTGACAATATTGTTGTACTTATGCCAGATAATCCCAAGATAATCTCTTTGATGTTAAGTCCTTGGCTGATAGCATAAAACAAGCTTAAAGCAATAAGAAAGCCATATTTAAGTGGCTTCTAAAGGCCTCGCCAAATAATAGGTTTTCGCTTGACATTAGAAAGGCTAGAAAGGAGAGCTTAAGGTAAGTTAAATAAATGAGTGGCTTGGGTGGAAAATAGATGCAACGCTTATTTTTATAAGTTAAGCCCCAAACAAATGAGGGTATAGGTGGGATAATGCATTCTAATAGGAGTCTACTGGGAATTATTTAACTATGTACACACACATACAAACACTCTCCAAGGGTCAACGCCCGATTTGATTAGGTTCACCCAACTTAATTTGACAAATTAGGGTTAGAGTCGTAGTATAACAGGCGAGATCCCAAAGGTGCAGTTAATGGGTAGGTTCAGCACACGCATTCATAGGACTTTATTCAAGATATCCCTTATATTTACAGTGGAAACAATGCTCGCTTTCTTGGCCAACTAAAAACGTGCCATTTATGAAAGGTAAACGACTCTTGCTTGCCCGCTAAAGTATGCAACAATAATTTACACACGAAAACCTAGGCAGCAGCAGCAAATTGTCCACTACGAACCGAAAGCACAGCTAACAAATATCCTGTAAATAAATGTTGGGAGATAAATTGAAATTTAAAGTAATTTAAATTGCAGTATTTAAACGGAAAACAAGTCGGTTTTATGAACAGTTCCTTGATTATTAAATTAATTAAGTAAATATGCATTTAATTAACATATTTTTAAATTATTTTGGCTTGTTTCCTCACAATAATCGAAAAATTTTGCTCTTCAAGCAATTAATAAAAGTAGGAATAAAGGCGGTTATAAGCCAATTTCCCTCAGAACCGGTTCCGTTTGCGATTTTTCGTTCCTTTGGACTGCATCATATGACGAACGATACATCCCTCAACCGGAAGCATACCACTGGATAAAGGAAAGTTCAACGCAAAAATTTAAGAAATTCTGGAAAAAATTAGAATTTTGTATAGCAAACTCGCTTCAATCTGAACGTGAAGATTTCCTGTTTTTAGACGCAAAAATTGAAGAAAAAAAAAAATTAATAAGTTTTTCGTTCAAGAAAGGAGCAATTGTCGAATCGTCCCTTCATTGCTAAATCAGCTTGTTTATAAAAAGAAAATAATAATATAAAGAAAGAGTATAAACTAATTCCTTTTCTTGAGAGTTGAACAAAGACTCGAACGTTGAAGCAGTCCGAAAACCGAATCGAAAAGCTGCCAACGGGTTCAACCGCAGGATCAAAATTTTAAAGTAAATTTTAGAAACTCTCAGTGAAAATCTTAAGTGAAATTAGTTGTCTTAAGCCAACAATAAAGGCTTAGTTAATTATTTATTCATAGGTTTGTAGTGGCAAATTTGAATGAATTTTTTTGAAAACTGTTGCCAATATACCCCAAGTCCTTTGCTAAATAAAGGGTATTAAAAACCCATTGTTGCCCACACGGGCTATATAAATAATTCACTCCAACACGTGTCTGCGTGTGTGTTGGGCACTTTGACTAAATGGTGTGTAATAAAAATTCAATTGCTTTGTCTGGTTGGCTTTGTTTGGGTCTTTCCTAGACGAGTAAAAAAACCCGAAAATCTTATCACGTGTGCGATTTCCATTAGCGGGGAACGGGGCCCAGACAAAATCAAGCGGTTGGGGTGAGAGGAGCGAAATGTGTCCTCTCTTTCCTCAAATCTAATTATTCATAATTGCTGCTTATTAAATATAATTTGGGGAATCCGACAGACAAGGACTTGTTGGGCAACTTGTAGGAGTAACAACGGCAGCGCCCTTTGAATGGTGTGCTGTCCTTGCACACACACACACACACACACACACACACACACACACAGAGACAGACAGACACACACACGTGTGTTGTCTGTGGCCCTGACCTTTGACATTACCAAACGGGAACTGGAACCGAAACCGAAACAGCAACAGAAACAGCAGCAGAAACACAAACTGAACTGGCCTCGGGCAACAAATTTGCTTATAATTCAAATACATGCCGAAAAAACAAAATAAAAACAAAATAAAAAAAGTGAATAGCGAGAAACAAAAAACAAAATACAAGCACATATAACAAAAACAAAATAAAAAAAATAAAGGAAATAATATCTATGGCACGCCGAAGGTTATATGCCCTTGCAGAGTGGATACTTCTTTTAATTTAATTTATGTATTTTCATGGATTGTTCTCTCTCTGATCTTGATCATTTTTAGTATGGATTCAGACAGAATACTCCTTACAGCACTATTATGCTCTTCTATAGCAAATATAGTAGTCCTATCCGATATATAGGGCTCTATACCCCATTTCAAACCTAGCTCAAAAGAGAAGAATAGTTAGTGAGGATATAGACAGACTGTCTGCCCAGTCAGCTCCTATCTCTTTGTTCTGGCATCTATATTATATATACAAAATGAGGTCGGAGCAGCCAGCGTCAAGGCAAATTGCAGAGTTCGTGACAAAACCATAATACCCGCAGCAAGGGCATAAAATTATGTACGACGAGCGGCAAGAAAAACACGTTAAGCAAACACGATAACGATACTATATATGCTCACAGTTAGATATATACATATACATCTATAGATGTATGGATGTATGAGTGAATGTCTGTTTGCAGGGGAGGAACAAGGACAGCAAGGACAATGGGCGACAAACAACACAAGAAATTTATTTCAATTTAAAAATTTTCGTCACGCGCAACACAAAAAGTGAGTTAACAACTCGCCCCCAAAGGCGGTGCGGGGGCGTGGCCATTTGTATAATTGCTGGCGTGCTTGGGCGTAAGAGCAACGTTTAGTGTAGGGGGAGGGAGGGGGGAGACAGTGGGTAGATCCATCAGTAGCCGGAACGGGAGTAGAAGGAGCTCTAGTTTTTTTTTTTTTTTGCCCGTTTAGTTTATGCCATGACACGCTCCAAGGACGCGCCACAAAGAAAGGAAGGACATTATCGTGACAGGCATTGGGTTAAAAAGTTTATAGCGTTAGCTATACGAGTAATTGAAATGATACCCAACGATTTATGGCTGTAGACTCGTACAACTCGTATCACATTGCCATATGCCAACCCTCCAACCCCCGCTAGCCCGAAAACCCGAACCAGCCAACCCCAATACAACTGAATCCTTGACCATGGCAGTGCCATTGCTTGTTGACATCGATTGACAAGGCGCACAACCGGACAGGATACAGCTACTGTGAAGGACACCTCAAGTCCGATTTCGGCTCGGACTTTGAATAAGCAAACACAAAACCTGCTGCATGTTGTTATTATGTCTGAGGGTTGGGGGCCAATCCTCATGATGATGTTCACATGGAATGCAACAAGCCAGACGCTGGCAGGAATGTTTTTTATATTATTTATTTTCTACCTTTGGCCAGCTGCCACTTGGCCAGGTCACTGGAGCCACGTACTCTTCACTGTGGGAGCTGTCAACTTGGTTTGTTGTGGTTCATGTTATTATTTATTTTCTGCCAAGGAATTCAAAGCATATGGTGGCTAGACAGACAGACAGACAGTCAGACAGACGGACAATCACAGCTGGACAAGAATACAGAGCAAAAATCTTGAGGTTTTAATAATACAGTTGGACTGAATACTTTAAAGCAGAACGACAAAGAATAAGCAGGAACTATTCCATTTGCAAGAAATTGCAAATCACATTTTTGCAAGATTAATATATACAAATATGAAAAGAGGAGTACCATTTTTGAGATTAAATTAAACTTACTTTGAGACCTTGCATTGGCAATATAATTTATCATTTATAGAAATACCAATTTCCGGAAACATTAATCTATAATGATTACAAAGCTCAGACAGTTTTGATTATGCCATAAGCCTCCAGGAAGAGGAAAGTGGATCAGCTCGCTGCGGCTTACCGACAGGGTAACCTAACCTAACCTAACCTAACCTAACCTAACCTAACCTAACCTAACCTAACCTAACCTAACCTAACCTAACCTAACCAAACCTAACCTAACCTAACCTAACCTAACCTAACCTAAACCAACCTAACCTAACGAAATCTTTGGCGATCAAAAACGACTTCTTGCTGCAGAATTTTCTATATTCGTTTTATAAGTAATACAGATTCGCTGATATCGAAAATAATAATATAAAAAAGCAGTCTTATTTCTTAATAAGAAAAGTAAAGTTTTGCTAGGGACTTATTTAAATGTTGCCTAAGATATCTTTCAAACAGATAATTTTAAAATTGTGCAAATTAGTTTAATTTTTCTATTTGAAACAAACCAGTGAAAGTGATTTTTTGAAATTTAACGTACTCTTACGCATATATCATTCAATTAACTATGGATTTAGTTTGAGAATCTCGATTATTTCTATATATTTCCATAGTTTTCGGATCTCCGAATAAAACCCAAAGATTACCAGATAGAAGAGAAAAGAGATGGGTCTATTCCCTTATAGACTACATTCCGGGTATCATGATAGACTCAAGGCTTTGTCAATTTCTGATAAAATAAGAACAATCCTTACAAGATATTATACTCATTTATATAAGAAAACCGTATTAAAAGGAAACCAACCGACTAGCTGAAAAGCATCTAAAATTTCAAGAGCTCAGTTTGAATTTGGACTGTCCAAAGTTTGGCCAAATTTTCAATCAGTGCGCTGCGAAACGGCCTTCATATTCGTCGTATTGGCTTTTGATATTAAGTGACATTTTCATTTCCATTTCCAATTGCATTTTCATTATCATTTGGAGAAGTGCATTTGCTCTGAAGGCAGCCAAACTAATTATAGACGTCAAGTACAAAGACGTAAAATCCAAAACACTCCAATAGGACCTCTACTGGACAGGGGAGGAGAGGGGCGCAGAAGATATATATGGGAAACATTGCTGATTTATGCTTTCAGGCGTCGGGCGGCGGGCGTAGAGGCGCATTCATCTAGGGGGGTAGACTATGTCCTTCAACTTGACCAAATGGGGCTGAAGGGGTTTCACATATTGGTCATATATGGACTGCGTGCGTCTGCATGTTGTATGAGTCAAATGTCCTTGTCAAACACTAATGGCGTCGTCGCCATTCTCAATTCACCATTCCCAAAGCTATTCCCACCATTCTGCATTGTCCTTGTGTCGTGTGTGTTAATGTATGGCAGTCAAGACGCGTTTCCTGCTCCAGCACAATGACGAGGACGACGCGGACGACGCGGACGACGACGACAACAACGAGGACGTCTCCTTTTGCGTTTTGGTAGCTGCTAAAATCGAATAAAACATCTGAAATGTTTGTTTGTGTGCGGCGAGTAATTGAAATGTGTTTTCCCCCTGTGCCTCCTCAGTCTTTTCTCCTCCTTTTTATTTGTTTCTTTGTGATTATGTGCATTCCTTTCCATTCCGATGGCTTAGGACAGCTCCTGGGAGAGTCGTATCCTCCATATACAATATTACACGCTGACAACGTTGCATTTTTCTATCTTTTTTTTTGTTTTTTTGTGAATTTCAGTCCTGACATTCATCTCAATTTTCTTAAATTTTCTCTTGTTTTCTCTTCCATTCTCTTTGCAGAATTTATGCCTGTGCAGTTTTCCATCGATTTTCGTCTAACATCACAAACAGACTGGGGATGAAATACCAAACATATAAAACGGATTTGATATTAAAAAAAATATGCAGGTAAATATGAAATATGCAAAATTAAAATTTTCTGCTTTGCCATAAATTAAAATAATAAAAAATGCAAAACCAACTTTATATACCCTGATAAATACCCTGCAAATAAGCAGAGCTTAGAAAAGAATATATAATTCGCTTCAAAAAGCAAATATTTTACGTTCTTAGGAGAAATGATTTAGAGAGTTATGCCTTTAGATTGAAGTCCTTAAAGTTTTGGTATTTTTTTATAGTGAGACATATCGTTTGGGTAGTCGAAGATACCCTTTCCTGTACGCTGCATACGTTTTGCATAAATTAAGTGTACTCTTTTCAGCTCTTTTCTGTGGCTACTGTGCATAAAACTGGACGTTTGTTTGCTTGTTTAATTTACTGAGTATTTCTAATTTTGGAAATTCCAGTTAAACATTTAATATTTTAGGCTATATTCTTGCTAATAAACTTTATTGCCATTTAGTCAAAATATTTAATCATTAAAAGCTTGAAGGATCTGGTTTCAATGAATTGTAACTGAAGAAGTCAAAGAAGGATTGCAAAATATATTTCCAGTTTCCATTTCCTTTATTCAAGTCTTTAAGGCCTTCCAATTTCCTCTATCTGTCCGCCCATCTGTCTGAATGAATGCGTCGATCGCAGTCTATAAAGACTTGTAGAATCCCATATTCCATACCCAACTCTCTCAATGGATGAAAGATGCAGCATAGCAGCTTTCATTTAGGCTGACCTGTTAAGGTTTTATAGCATTAAGGAATGGAGGCAGCCAATAAAATGAACGGCTCAATTTCATTATTGTAACTTTATTATTTAAGCCTGGCTTACTACAGCCGTAATACAAGTAGGCAACTTTTCCGAATACTTTGCCTTCCAACTCCGGTCCAATTTCATTATTATAAAGTTATTATTTAAGCCTGGCTTACTACAGCCGTAATACAAGTAGGCAACTTTTTCGAGTTCTTTGCCTTCCAACTGTGAGCTACCATTTGATTAACTTTAAAATCTTTAAATTGAAATATCAATTTTTTGAATGAAGCCTTGCAAATATTTTTGCATATTCGTAATGCCTTCAACAAGGCTGCAGCAACTGTGGCTTATCGGTAAATGCAACATGGCGGCAACAAAGGCACGTGGCGTCGCTACTGCGATAAGTTCCTGTTGTTGTTGTTGTGGTGGTTGTTGTTGCAGGCAGTTGTTGTCGTCGTTGTTGCTGTTGTTGTTGTTGTTGTTGTTGCTCCTGTGTTCGCTGGAAGTTCACATTTGTCAACGGCAACGTACATAAAGGGTGCATTAGGGTGGCACTCGATAAAGAAATCAGTTCCCTTCAGTTTCATTCAAAAAATTACTCATACGACACGTGCACCATTTGCAAATGTCTACAACGAAAAGTTTCGAAGGTTCTCAATTTATTAAATTAAAGCAAGTCGTAACGAAATAAGTAGAAATATTATATAAAATTAATATACCAAAAAATTGATGTTTTATCGAAACTTTAGACTCAGTTCGCTACTTTTCAAACCCGGTTTTTTATATAGAGCTCACACCAAAAACAGTTCAGTTGGGGGTGGAGAATATGTTTAATTTTTACATACCACAAAGGTCCACCCTAGTGTACATACATACATACATACATACATACATACATACAGAGAAAGTGCAGTAAGAAAGTCAGTCAACAACAACAACAATGGGAACAACGCTCTCTTTAAATTGAATAAATAATTCGAGTGAACGGCGAAACTGTGCAAGAAAAATCGCGAAAAGCGAACCGCCGACAGGTGTAAATACATACACACAGACACACACACCCACACACACACACGCACACACACACATATGTTAGTGCATGTGTGTGCACATATACAAATACAATACGCAATGCCAACATGGCAAATACAAATATTTATTGGAGCTGTGAACAAAATGCATTTCTATTTATTTAACTCTCACACAATAAAAAATAAATTCAATGTTAAATTTTAATTTTAATATCATTAAATTCTTTACACGTTTATACGAGGCAGCCATTATTCTGATCTAAATATAATATCATATAATATCGAGGCTAGCAAAGAAAGTTAGCTTCTGGAAAGTCTAAGATTTGAACTAGATTCCTCCAAATAAGGCTTAAGAAATGCGGCCATCAGTAAAATTCAATGCAATATCTAGTTAAGAAAAGAATAATATTAAAGGAACACCTTAATTTTTGACCTATGGCAAGCATATGATATAATCAGATCATAATCATATATGATATAGTCCAATTTTAATAAGTTTTTAGCCTAGTCTGAAGATCAAATAACAAAACTTATATTTATGGTAATTTCAGCGATATAACTTCAGACAGCAATAAAGTTTCTCACACAAGAAACATGTCTATAAAATTTAATATACGATATAGACCTCTGATCCTTATAATACTTTCACGGCATTAATATACTTCAATCGACTCATAAGTTTTACCTTTAGAAACATTCTGTACACAAAATAGTTTTCAGAATCATATTTCTTATGACATCTTCAAGATATAGTTATCCGATCCTGGCGTTCTTGATAAATATATGTGATATATACTCTCGGCAGCAAAAAGAAAGATCCATGAAAATTTGCATTCAGCTAGCTCTAAAATAAAGACTAGTTTACATGGAAAGAGGCAGACCGACAGACAGGCAAGGCTATATCTCGTCAGTCTGATTACAAATATATATATACTCTTTATGGGTTGGGAAATGACTTATATATAGTATATATACCATCTACAAAGGTATAAAATCCTCTTCTTGATTTAAACACCTTTTTTATATTCAGTGCGCAACTGCACCCTACTATTTTTATGTTCTGTAACCACAAAATGGGCTAAACGAGTAATACATATACATAAAATAGACGGACAGGAGCAGACGGACAGAAGTAGACGAAGAGGAGTAGACGGAGAGTAGTAGATGGACAGGAGTAGACGGACAGAACTAGACAGTCAGAAGTAGATTGATAGGAGTAGAAGGACTGGAGTAGACGGGTAGGAGAAAACGGAAGTAGACAGACAGAAGCAGATCGACTTGGCTCATGGCCTTACGTTTATATCCATGCATACATTTTATACAACGGTCCATCCCTTCACCTTTTGGGCGTCCGTTCATCCTTCTTTGTACCCAATCGCGGGATCATCAGGCGAACGTCTGTCCGGGCCACCACAAGCTAAGCGTCGATCTCAGAGTCTCAGTTCGCACAGAGAAATTGGGAGCTACCACTTTGGTATAGATGTGCCTGTTCCATAGAGCTGTGGTTCAACAATTTAAGAGCTTTTTTCCAGGTGTGCCCTATATTAAAATAGAGCCTCCCACTGAACAGATAACAAGCGAAAGACTCAGCTATTTTAATCAGGAAAAAAATAGTTTATAACAATAGAAAGGTGGGCGAGAGATGGTTGAATGTGACTCGTTTAAATATAATGGGAGTATTCCTGGCGTTGACAGTTCAAATATAATGCTTAAAAAGGAGATTGTGTGATGTTAATCGATTTGTGTCTGTTTACTTTTTATTGCAGAAACAGGAAAAAAGGCGCGAATTGCGCTTAAAGCGATTCTGGCGTTCGCCAAAAACAACATCATCGGACGATTCCACTGGCTATGAGAGTCCGACGAGAACAAAACCGGCCAGCGATGCACAGCGTTTCAATCATCTGCACTACACCAGTCTCTCCCAGGGTTCTGGCACCACCTCATCCTCTACGGCGGCTGCTGCTGCCAATGGAGGTGGCAGTGGCGGGGGTGGAGCAGGTGGTGGTGGAGGTGGAGGGGGAGGTGGCACAGGGTCATCGTCAGCATCGACAAGCAACAAACCATCCTGTTCGCTGCCGCTGCTACAGGTGTGGCCCAGCCAGGTAGGCAACAATAGCAAACAAAATATGTTTACAGTTGTCTCTACACACACTCTGTACGAGTGTGTGTGAGCCTACTGTGTGTGCGTCTGCGTGTGTGTGTGTGTGTGCAACTATTCTTCAAAAAAAACGAAGAAAAAAAAGAAATGATTTCTGTACTTTTTCAGTTTTTGTTTTCTGTTTCTCTGTTTGGTAAGGTTATGTTGTGCGTTTTGTGTTAATTTGTTTTTCAAACTCTTCTCTTTCACCCCGCCCAAAAAAAAAAAAAAAAAAAAAAAAACTAAAAAAAAAAAAACCATCTTGACTCTTGTGCTACAAATACAAATACAAATACTACTATACAATGTTTCTGTGTGTGCGTTGCGTGTTTGGTTTGGTTTTGATTCCTGGTTTACCGGCGAATTTTACTGATTTGGTAGCCCCTTTTGCGCCAGGAGGGCTTCGTACAGTTGCGTCGTAACAGCGGTCCCGAGGGCCAGCGGGTATGGTTCCGTTCCTTTAATACAAACTCAAGTCTCTCTCTCTCTCTCTCTAGTCTACTCCTCTTCTTTTTTACTACTTAACTACTACTATTACTACTACTACTACTACTACTAATACTAGACTTTTTTGCATGCCTCTGATTAACATATATTCAAAGCAACGAGCTCCCCAAATTGCTCGACCTTCAAATTTTTTGACTAAATTGTATAGTATACTCGTATCAAAACCTACCCATAATATTACCTCAGGTTTTTTGCGTATATTTAACATGTTTTTTAACTAGACTACGTTCAAATTTTTCCGTTTTTTTCTTCCCCCCTGTTTTTCTTTTTTTGGGCTACTCTTTTGTCGAATATTTTTGTACCTATTTCAATGCACAACATTTGAGGAATAATCGATATCAATCTATCTTCTTTTTTTTGTAGAAAAATTAGTCCCAATATTATAAGCCAAACACTTTACTCGAAATTCCCTGCATGCCTTTTACCAAGAATTCAAATTTAGAAGATGCAAAATGCTCCGAATCGCCTTATGAGTCCAATAAAAAAGCAGCAAATGAAGCCTAGAAGATATCCTTGCAGATGCCTCCCTTTGCAGCTATTGTAAATAACTTCCTCCGATTTCTTTTCAAATATATAAAGCATTTAAGATCCTATAGAGATTATCATATTTTGAACCGATTAATCATTAATAACTCAGGGTTTGATTTCTTATCTGTTTTTTATAACCATGTAGAATCTAAGCCTATAAAAGCTACAATTTCCAACCTATGATTAATAGTTACACTTTAATCTTTGCTTATAAATCTTTTATAAATAGTAGGTTTCATTGAAATATTCCTAGAAAAAAAAGCTTTTCCGAACGAATACAAAATTATAGCAACGTTTAGAAGGGTTTGTATCCTTGTAGCTAGTTAACTGACACGATTATTAAAGCTTTAAAGAATTTATAGTATTTCTATATATCTGCAAGAACTGAGGAATGAAAAAAGTGTGGGTAACTTTTATATATATGAACAGGTTAGTAGAAAGGACAGCTAACACTTATGAAATGTCCTTCACATATGGCAGTAATTAAAAACTTGATAGGCCCTTAAGTTCAGAGGTTATAGAAAACTTGCTTCCACTGTACATATGGACGTATACGTAATAATTGCATTTATAAATATTTAAAACAATTTCCTTCTACGTAACTCTGAATGAAAATCCAACTTGAAAAGTTCAAAGTTTTCCTGCTCCACTCCATATATATATGTATATATATATATATATATATATATATATATATATGTATGTATTGATATCGATTAATCCTCACGTATGTAAGACTCAATCCAAGAACAAAAAAAACAACCACTTCTCACTTTGTAAATATGTAAAACACAAGAACAGCAACTAATCCAAATGAACACCTCTCCAGATAAATATATATATGCGCCCCACAGCTGACCCCAGCACTTAAAAAAAGGCTTGAGAATCCCAAAAAAAAAAAAAAAAAAACAAAAAAACAAATGTTCCCAGTGCACACCCAAGGAGCACCAACACAATCCAACTGTGGTCCTTTTTAATGTTCTTGCTGTTTACAGGACTCACCACGCGGCGAAGCGGATGGCCAATCCTTCATATTTCCCGCCATTGTGGAGACAAGTGTGGGCAGCCCCAATGCCCCATCTACTAGCAGCAGCTGCAACAACAGCAACAGACGTAGCAACAATCATCTAACCCTTAGTACAGACCGTCGGAGCTCCTTGTACTGCGATACGCTGCATGCGGGCGACTCTGGAATAGATTCTGTGCAGGCATCGCCCTCACCGAATGCGTTTATAGCACCGCCGGGTGTACATGTGCTGCCCAGTGGCCAAACGGGCGGCGGGTCGTGTCATGTGTCGCCCACCAGTACGCCCACACAGGGCTCACCCAATTTGTCGCTGGGTCGCCGGCATATGAGGAATAGCATCTGTGTGGTGCCAAGTGGGGGCACTGCCAATTATAGGCGGAAATCCAGTGCGTTACTGCATCCGGATCATGCGCGTCTCTTTGCATTGAGAATGAAGCATGCGGCGGCTTTGGAGCGAGCGCAAACCTCGCCGGATCAGACATCCATTGAGGATGCAAATGAGTTTCATGACAATGGGCTGGCCACTAATTTGAGGTTGTGCTCGGCCTCGTCGTCGACGACGTCGTCGCTGACATCCGTGGCAGCGGTCAGCCTGGGCGGGGGTGTGGCAGCGGCTGGTGTGGGAGGCAGTGGCTGTGGCAGCAGTGGCGGCATTGCCACCGCCAGCAGCGGTGCCTGCTCCTCCTCCGCTTATGCTGTCGGCGCGGCGGGCGCACAGCAGCGCGTCTCCGATCCCTGGCTGCAGCCACAGTCCGATCGTGACTCAAGACACGGCCATGGACAACACGATGGTCGGCGACGTTCCTCGACAATGACCGCCCGCTATTCGCTCTTCGATGCCCTCGATCTGGAGTACGTGCTGCTCCGGGCGGCGGCGCGCGGCTCTGTGGGTCCCTACTCGCTCAGCGAGTCCATACACAAATTGACCTTCACACAGTCGCTGGCATTTCCAGCGCTAGCCCGCGGATTGGCCACCAAGCGCCGGAGATCGGCTACGCACACCAGTTCCAGGCCCCTAAATCCCCACGAATCGGGCTTGAATACGTGCGCCAAGGTTGTCACCGCTGTGGTCCTTGTGGCCATATCCTTTATGGTATTCTTGATAGTGTACAAATTTGTGCGCACGTGAGGTTTGCTCCTGGCCCCGACGCCAGATTTCTCCCTCACATATCAGACGAGCACAAGCACAAGCATGGGCTATGAGACGGCGGATCCATCCGCCTCCACCTCATCATCCTTATCCTTGTTGTCGTCCTCAACAGCGGGTCGAAGTCTGGGCAAACATTTGTCGGGGTTCAGGAGCCAATTGGGCCTCAAAGAGGCGGATTTTCAGTAACAGTTAAGCGGAAATTGTTAAATGCGGTAACGAAAAATTTGTGATAAACTTTTTCCAAATGACGAGCCAATTTCCACACCCACACACACACACACACATACACACACATACACCAATACACACACACAAAATTAAGGCTAACAAAAATAGTGAACCCAAATGGCTTGCAAGTGTTTCAGCTGCAGTAATACAATTATCACAGTAATAAAAACAACTAACTAAATAAATAAATAAATAAACATATAAATAAATGAATAAATAACATTATTTTTATATAACATTATTATTATATAAGCGCTTCAACTTGCTGCTAACAGAAAAAAGAAAACTCTCGCATTTCTTAGCCTAGAATATTTGTCTTTTTTTTACCAAAAAAAAAAGAAGGTAATTAAATTAAATAAATCATTTCATTGTTTGAAGTGCCTAACTAAAACTATTGAGCTATAAATAAAAAATATTTCATTTGGAATACGAATTTACCTTTTTAGCAAATCTCATTATTAATTGGTAGCAGCTTCGTTTTATTCAAAACTAGTAAGGAAAGGCTATTTTCGGCACACCGAAGATTATATACCCTTGCATAAGAAAATTGTTGTTAAATTTTGCCATTTTTGCAGACCATTCCGCTATAAGACATATAGTAATCCTATCTTGAACATTTGTGTTAGGCTGTCCTAAATCGTAACTTGTGGGTTTCATACAACTATCCTGAGCAACAGCAGTTTGAAAAGATTATTTCTATATGATATAGCCAGCCGATCCCTTCGGTTGCCAGCCAAAAGAAGGTTCCAACTATCATTCAACTAGCTTATAAACTGAAAGATTAGGCTAACTTGGAGCGATAGTCTAGGGTGAGAGTCCTTTGTCTGTTGCCTTTATCTGCCTAGGGTTTCTCTGAAAGGTCTACTAGCCAGGTGCTTCTAAGAATCCTACTATATACTTTGAGGATTCAGAGCAGCTAGCTCTGAAAGATCAAGTAGATATTTATGTCTTGTTCTGTTACAGGACAAGTAGAGGGCACCTCATCTCGATAGCTTCTGCAGTTGTTGTAGGGGACCGATAGTCTAACTGGTATCATAAAAGCCTGCTTCAAACCCTCTGCAAGGGTATACAAAATGTGTAATATAATTAGTTCTATTACAAATTATTATTATGTGCTTTGGAAATAGTTTTCTACTTAAAAAGTTTTTATTAAATGTTCTTATTTGGTTGAAAATTGGAAGGGCTAACAAAATAAACTTTTACAACCCGGCAAAACTGTTCAGCTGCTTAAACGAACCCTTCAGCTTTGTAGAGTATTTTCGCCTTTAAGTTCTTTAAGATCGGCTTAATTTAAGCCTAAATTAGCTTAAAAACTTAATAATGATAATATCAAGTTGAATCATTTTTGACTGATTACATTTTATTATTCAAAATTTCGTTCAATTCTGCATGTAAAGGCCCCTTCCAATATTCAGACCTATTTAGTGTAACATTTTGAAATATTTAATTTAATTTAATATTATAAATGCATATAAAATATGAAATTAAAATAAGCTAAATTAATTAGATGTGCATACAAAACAAAAACCAAAAAAAAAAAAGCTAAAAAAACGTGTACTGAGTTGTTAGATGGCTAAAAATTGGCAAAAAAAAAGGTTAAATATTTATTGTAGCTATTTATAGTTATACAAAGACAAATATATATATATATGTGTGGATGTGTATGTAAATGTATATATGTATATCTAGCATAAATGTTTATAAATATATAAATATATATATAAATATACGAGTAGACCTAAGCGGCTTAATTGTGACAAAGCACTTGCTGAATACAGAAAGAAACAAATACTCTATCTAACTCTTGACTTGCTGCCTTACTTCTCCCAATAACAAACCAAACCAAACTCGGAAAATTAATTAATTTTTAAACTTAACTTGCTGCCTTACTTTCCTAACAACTTTACAAAGTTACAAAAAATAACAAGAAAAAAGAAACCAAAAAATATACTTAAATAATTGAAATGAAAGCACACCCACACACACACACTCACCCACACACTCACCCACTCACCCACACACACACACACCTCTAAAAGTCTCAGAGCCTTTTCCATTTTCCACTTTCTATGAGCTTGGCTTTCAAATTATGCAAAGAAACAAAGCCATTTTATACTATTAAAATATATATATATATAAATATAACCCAGAAAATGTTAAATTAAATGTTAGAATGAACAGAAAAAAAATACTATACAATTTAATGCTGGCCTAAGCTTAAGTTTTTTTTTCTCTTTTATATATAAAAAAACAAAAAAACAAAAAAAAAACTAATATCATAAATTGCATAATTAATTTGTAAAAAAGAAAAAGAAAAAATGTGTGAAAACCTGTTGCAAAACTCGACGTTAATTAATGTTTAATTAAGGCCCGTCGTTCGAATTTTTGGCATAACTAAATAAAAGCGAATACAAATTTAATGTCCTCACTTTAAAGCTGCAACAAGAACAGAAACAACAACAACAGAAACAACAACTGTAATGAAGTAAGTTTGAAACGTGCAACAATAAACATTTTCAAATAAAATTACAAAATTCTTTTCATTTTTCTTCTGAAAAACAAAGCTACAATACGGAGTACACAGTGAGAAAAACATTGGTCTAAAAACAAGCTGGATCTTTCTTAAATTGAGAGCTAGAAAATCTTGAGTATTTTTAGCGGGAAATTAGTAAAAGAACAGTTTAGTCTTAAACTCGACTCAAGCTAAAAACGGCCATAAAATAAGTATGGAAACCTTAAAGTAAGTTCTATCTAATATCTATGGCTTGATAAGAGCTGAATTTTAGAGAATTCCTGACAATATTCTCTTAATTCAGAAATGCTGAAGTCGGGAAAAAAAGCTAAAAGGCTTACTTTAATATGAATATTATAGCTAATAAACGCCATTATTTCAAATAAAATCATAGGTTTAATAGTTTTGTAGTAAGGCTTTTATAATGAGTCTTATTTCAAGCTGAAAATATGGGATTGAATCAAGAATTTTTAGTCTCAATTATTATCATTTGCTTCAAGCATGATTCTATATTTTCTTAAAACAAGCTCGTTTCGGCTTAAGACCATAGCAACCGAAGAAACTAATTAGATTTATCATTTTGGTAAGGCTGAAGAATGAGTCATTTATTTCATATACTTTAAACTTGATTCAATATTTCCCAGGTCTCAAAATAAGTTCATTCCAGCTTAAAAGCATAACAACCGAAGAATGAGAATTAGACTTACTTCAAGCTGAATCCAAAATTTATATTCTTAATTATTAAGAAGAAAGTTCTTGGCTCTTTTTCTCTCAGTGTACGATATTAAATGGAAAATCAATGATTTGTCTTGCACGTTGAGCCGGAAAAACTGAGCCTTGACACTGCAGATTCATTCCGCAGGTTAAGAAAAGTTCTCAGGTCACTAATTGGAAGTAAAATGGATACAGAGCCAGATACAGATACAGATACAGATACAGATACAGATACATTCCTATATATAAGCTGGTAAGTATGAGGCAGGCATATAAAGCCGCAGGATGATTATGATTTATGGACTTAATTGGCGGCACGAGCGGAGCAGAGCAGGGCAGGGCAGCAGCGCAATTTTAATGAAAACTAATTGAAACTGATGAATTTCACGTGCACAAAGCATTTAAGATAATTCTGAAGAAAAGCAAAGAGCAGAGGAAACAAAAGATACAATGGAAACCATTAGCAGATACGCTCCTTTTCGCCCGAGTATCTGTATCTGTATCTGTATCTGTTGATGTGTGAATTGTAAATTGCGGCTTAATTAATTCAAATATCATTTTCGTTTTGCGGAATATATATAAATCATGCAAATTGATTATTATAATTATATCAGGCCACAACAGCCAGAAGGCTTAATACACTTCAATGACCTCTCTGCTCGAATTAAGCAACAAAAGTGAAAGATATTTTATACAATTGTTCGATTACTGCCAAACATTTCAGAGGAATTTAATGTGAAGTTCATTATTGGCAAGTCCAGCTTAACTGAAAACTATTAAGAAAAGGCCATCTACGGCAAGCCGAAGATTATATACCCTTTTCGAATGTTTTCAATGTTTTTTGCCTGCAACAAAAAGAAGGCCTCAAATTTCATTCAGCTGGCTCAATAACTGTGAGACTAGACTTGAGACGGACAGACAGGCAGACGGACAGATGGGCAGGCGGGCATGGCTAGTTCCATGGCTCAGATCAACATTCTATATACTTTGTGGGAGCGCCAACGTCTTCTTTAATGCACAACACATTTCATAAGAAAGCTGTAATACCCTCTGGGTAAGGGTATAAAACTGATATTTACCCAGTTTGCACATAAATTAAAAATAAATATTTTGCATAGAAACATTAGAGGCAAATAAAGGATATTCGAAGGGGATATATATATATTAGAAAATGCCTCTCGATAAATGTATTGCATAAATTATGAAAGAAAAATAAAATGATTTCATTTGCATTTTGCATACACTGCGCACAGGGAAGGGTATAGAAAATCGATTTAATAGAAGCTGCAGAGTTTTATTTGCAAATGCTTCAAATGCTCAGAGTATGTTAAATATATTTATGTATGTATACACACACACACACACATATGCATATATGTGTTAGCCACTTCTGTGGCACAATTCAGAGCCCCATTTAACCCGGTGGCAAATAAAAGCTACATACATTTAGATGTGAAAGCAATCAGAGCATCCAATCTCAGCCAGGATTTCTCGCTTAACTATTCTCATATATTATATACCTCTCTCTCTCGCTCTCTCTCTCTCTCTCTCTGTCTGTCTGTCTGTCCGGGTGTCTTTCTCTGTTCTTCTGTTTGCCAACTTAACAGCTTAATACGATTTCTCTGATAAATTGGTCCTGTTCGCAGTGCGCATTTCCTGGCAAATCGTAATCTAAATAATTAAGCAAACTCAATTAGATTTGTCAGAAAATTAGACAGTCACAGGACACACACACTCACACACACACTCACACACACACACATATGTTCGTCTATATATATACACACATATGTGCACATGTGTGCTTTCTGTGGAGTTGGAGCCTGCGACTTGGAAGCTCTGCTCCAGTTTTTGGTGTTGATTTGATTCGCAGCAAATGAAATTAAAATTGAAATAGACAGAGAGAGAGATAGAGACAGAGACGGAGACAGACAAACGGATACGGAAACGGATAAAGCAATACAAAGCAGGACAAACGGTTAGAAAGAACAGGGCCAGAAACAGAACAGATAACAAGACAATTGAGCAAATCAGCACAGGATTAGCATAGAAGCAAAGCGTATTATGTGACAAAATAAGGCAAGCGTGCTGGACTAAAAGATACCCCTTACTAAATATGAAAAATGTTTAGAGTTGTTCAACTAGGATAAGGAGAAGGCTAGATTAGACACCTTTGCAGGCTGCAATTACCATTGAAAAATGGAGTTTACTTTATAAGTTTAAACGATTGTTCCTGGGGCAGCTATATATATATATATATATATATATATATATATATATATATATCTAGTATTCCGATCTTAATATTTGTTGTTATGCATTAAGAGAGCATAATTTTTCAGTTTCCTCGAGATGTCTTAAAAAGCTAAGAAGGTTTCCATAGAACTTTGCAGTGAGAGACAGAGAGACAGACGCAAAAATAGAAAGACGGACAGACAGACAGACAGACAGACGGACAGACAGATGGACAGACGAACAGACGGACAGACGATCAAGGCTATATCAACTCCTCTCATCGTCCTTAACAAGAATAGACGCTTTCTACACAGCCCTACACAGATTCCACAAGAAAGCTATAATACCCTCTGAAAGGGTATACAACTAACTAGCAGAAAAAGCTCATATATTTTTTCTTGTACCGAGTGCTCGTCCCTTAAAGCATAGAGAAAAACTAGAGACATCTGCCTTACGCAATACTTATTTATATCCAAAAACCCACTCGATACTGTGAGCAGTTTAATAATCCTTAAGCTTTCAATCTTTGGGACTCGTATCATTAATCATAAAGAGAAATAATAAAACCGCACATATCCTTAGTATCGACTCGACCAAGGAGAGTACAAAAAGTGTCCTCTGTGGAGCTGTTTTTCGACTAGTGCATAATTAAGCGCAAAAACCACAGAGTGAAAAACAGAGGCGAGGCAGAAGCAGCACAAGCTGAAGCAGAAACAGAAACAGAAGCAACATTTCAACGGCAATGCCGTAGCCGGAAACGAGACATTGGAAATATATTCACACACACAAACACACACACACACACACACTCACACACACACACACACATACATATTGCAAGTATCGATGTTTTTACAGTTCGAAAAAAAAGTTGTTCTGAAAGGTTTTTTCGCTCTAGAAACCAACACGAGACTCCTTTAAAGCGAATCCTGTCTAAACTCGGCTCGAAATTTCTTTAAGAATTGAAAATATGCTTTTTATTTTAATCAATTAAACTTTAGTTTATCTTCCACTCTGAGCTCAGGCAGATATTTATTTAAAGCTCAAAAAGTTCTGCTCTAAACAAGTAACAAAAAGATACTTGAAATCTTTGTATCTCATAATGAATATATCCATTCGATCCAGCTTAGTTTTCTCTACTTGGTTGCTTCGGCTATTCAGATTCGAAAGGATTCTAGTCTAAAATTATTGGCATGGCTCTAAAGAAGCATCAAAAAGATACTTGAAATCCTTGTAGCTTATTCCGAATATATCGATTCGATTCTGGCGCAGATTCAGCTCAGTTTTCACTACTCGGTCGCTTCGAATATAGAGAAATAGTCGGCTATTCAAATTGGAAAGGATTCTAGCCAAAACTGATTTGAATTGCTGGGCATTTTGTGAGGGAGTTTCGCAAATAGAGACGAAAACTATTTCCGGAATGCGGATGCCATATGCAAATATAATATAAATGTCCATTTTATGCGGCCTCTCCGTTTGTGTTAGCCGAGGCGCCACTTGCATTAAAAATGCTCAACATTTTTGCCTTTTGATATACCTCGGCCTGGGCATATTTTTAGCTTTCAAGGTTGGAGAGCGACGGATGCGAATGCGGATGTGGATGATTTGAAAAGTGGTAGGCAGCAGTTAAGCGGCGGGGCGAAGAGGCTCCCGGGGCTCCAGGGGCGGCACGGGTGACGTGGTAATGGCGGCGGGTAGGTATTCCGGGGACAGTCGCAGGTTAAGCACACACACACACACCCACACACTCACACATGAGCCCACCTTGAGAGCAGAGCAAATGCAACTGCAACAGAAAGTGAAACAGACGCCACGGCGCAGTTGGCAGTTCGCAGCTCGCAGCTCGCAGCTCGCAGCTCACAGGACGCAGGACGCAGGTGTTGCAGGAATTTCGAAACTTGTTGCAAAATGGACTCTGCAGCCGAGTCAGCCATGATGCAGCCTTGACTCTCAGTCGCGTCGTCCCTGAGGCCTGTGAGCCTTGTAAAATTGAAAAATTGTTGAGCACATAGTTTTCTTCTGGTTTGTTTTTGCTTTTGTTTTTTATTAAGGGTAAACAGAATCAATACAATGGCAAAAGATACATAGAAATGTATCTAAAAATAATACAGGAATTACCGCAATCACAGGAATTTTCAAGGCTATATATTAAAAAATTCTACACAGAAATTTCCTAGCAGAGAGTGTAATAAATTTATATTATTTTAATTATATTATTGATGAGGGCTATGGGAAGAATTGAGTCGATCTAACTATCCGTCCGTCTGGTCAGAAATCGAAATCGGGCAGATCAAACAACTATATCTTATAGCTGCCATTGAAAGGAACAATCGGCTTTAAAATTTCATATATGAAAACCAGTTTCATATCCTGAAATTTATTTGCTTAAATCTAAAAGTTTGCTGTAACAAGATCTTACTACTCACTTACTTACTTACTTATATCTCACGTAGGAACAATCGGTTAAAGTAAAGTTATATATATTATATATATATATATATCTTATAGAATAAAATATACATATTATATATATATATCTTATAGAATAAAATATACATATTATATATATATATCTTATAGAATAAAATATACATATTATATATATATATCTTATAGAATAAAATATACATATTATATATATATATATATCTTATTGAATAAAATATACATATTATATATATATATATCTTATTGAATAAAATATACATATTATATATATATATCTTATAGAATAAAATATACATATTATATATATATATCTTATAGAATAAAATATACATATTATATATATATATATCTTATAGAATAAAATATACATATTATATATATATATATATCTTATAGAATAAAATATACATATTATATATATATATATATCTTATTGAATAAAATATACATATTATATATATATATCTTATAGAATAAAATATACATATTATATATATATATATATCTTATTGAATAAAATATACATATTATATATATATATATATCTTATAGAATAAAATATACATATTATATATATATATATCTTATAGAATAAAATATACATATTATATATATATATCTTATAGAATAAAATATACATATTATATATATATATATCTTATAGAATAAAATATACATATTATATATATATATATATCTTATAGAATAAAATATACATATTATATATATATATATATCTTATTGAATAAAATATACATATTATATATATATATATATCTTATTGAATAAAATATACATATTATATATATATATCTTATAGAATAAAATATACATATTATATATATATATATCTTATAGAATAAAATATACATATTATATATATATATATATCTTATAGAATAAAATATACATATTATATATATATATATATCTTATTGAATAAAATATACATATTATATATATATATCTTATAGAATAAAATATACATATTATATATATATATATATCTTATTGAATAAAATATACATATTATATATATATATATATCTTATAGAATAAAATATACATATTATATATATATATATCTTATAGAATAAAATATACATATTATATATATATATATATCTTATAGAATAAAATATACATATTATATATATATATATATCTTATTGAATAAAATATACATATTATATATATATATATATCTTATTGAATAAAATATACATATTATATATATATATCTTATAGAATAAAATATACATATTATATATATATATATATCTTATAGAATAAAATATACATATTATATATATATATCTTATAGAATATATATATCTTAAGAATATATAAAATATATATATATATCTCGAAAAATAATACACATATTGAAGGGTTATTATTATTTAAATTTATTATTTGAAATTATATAAAGAAAGTTTAACAAAATTTGATAATAGGCAAATCAACATTTACATTATCCACATAGGAAAACATCGTTTAAGTTGCTCCTTGACACTCCTCACAGGCAGGACAACTCGTCGTCACCGTCGTCCATCGTCCACTCATACGGCCCCCGTCGCTCTTGAAGCGTTGTGCAGCTGTTTTTGGCTAATTCGCCAACATCCTTCCTTCGTCTTCGTTTCTCTTCTTCGTCTTCGTCTTCTTCTTTGCCGTTATAATAATATAATAATATAATGGAAACAGGAAACAGGAAACTGGAAACAGGAAACAGGAATCAGATGAGGCAATATCCCAGCGCCACCTGAGAATATTATTATTTAATAAACTAAATGAAAAAAGATAAAAGAATTCCAATTATTCCAGAATGAAATTTTTAACTTAAAATTCAGAATTCAAAAATAAACTAAATGAGGAAAAACTCGAAGCAATTTTCATCACAAAAATAGCTCGACCAAAAGAAAACTAAAAACAACAAGAAGTAATGCTCCGATTCGGATAGGTACCTAAGTACATAGAATACCGAGGATGAGATAGAGGTACGAAGCGATTCATGGAGCGCAGATGATATTGTAAACGACCTGATAGGAGGTAAATTATTAGGAGCTAAAGTAATGCTCCGATTCGGATAACGCTACTGCTATGAGACCTAATAAGCGGCATGATCGAGAAGAAGGTAGCAGATAGTTAATTAGATAGATTAATAAATTAAATAAAAAGGAAAAACTCGACTCGACGGTTGGGAATTGGCCATTGGAAAAAACGAACTTCCCAGTTAAATAAGCAAAAAAAAAAAAAATGGATAGAATCTACACCATTTACAAGAAAAATTTCAGAAATTATTTATCAAAAAAGTAAAATAAATAATCAATCAATGCACCGATTGGAACAGTCGCAATAAGTAACAGGAAAAAGTTTCACAAGAAAACTTCAATAATTGTTTATCACCGATTTTGTTTGGCTTTGAACTAATCAACTAACCAACTACAATTTTTATAAATATAAAAATCATATAGTTCCTTTTGCAAGGCATTCATAAGGTATGCGTTACATATTTCCCAGAAACTTCGTTTTGAAAGAGAAATATAAGAAACATTTAAAAAAAATATTGGAAATTATTACTGAAATGCCAATTTGTTGGCAGATTCAGTGGGTTTAACCAAGGAAGTAGTCGTTGATGAATTTGGACTAAGAAGTTTAGAGGCTTTGAACTAATCATCTACCCAACTAAAATTTTTATAAATATAAAAATCATAAATATACATCATATACTTATAAAAAAGAGAGGCTAATGAAGTTCAGAAAAAAATTGAATTACGAAATCTATAAACTGTTGGAGTGAGTTTCTCCATAATTGCAGAAAGTTAGTTCCTTTTGCAAGCTGTCCGTTATTTAATTCCAACAAACTTCGTTTTGAAAGAGAAATATAAGCAACATTTTTAAAAAGAAAAATATTAGAAATTATTACTGAAATGCCAATTTGTTAGCAGATTCAGTGGGTTTAACCAAGGAAGTAGTCGTTGATGAATTTGGACTACGAAGTTTAGAGGTATTGAGACAGGCACTCATAATATTTTAAGTGCAAGATAATTAAATTCTTTTAAACTGGAAAAAATTTCTGGACACCTGGGTAATATATATATATATATTATTACGAAAAAAAAAAAAAAATTTAAAAAAAAATAAATAAAAAAAAAGTGGCAATACTCTGCAGTGCAGATGTGCAATTGTCGTTGGTTTTCTACTGGGTACTCACTACATGAATGCTAGAACCGCTTGAGAATTGTTAGGTCAAAATGGTCAAAAAAACAGCAGTCCTCAACTGTTTGAGAATTACAAGTAAATTACTCAATGCTAAAAAATTAAAGCACAGATTGCTGCGCTATTTCGTTTATTTCATTATTACCAGTATTATCCGGCGTTGTCCGGGTCAATATAAGAACTTAATTTTAATATGTATGGGTGTTGTGATAAAAATTAAAATTTGCTCCATTTATCTTTATCAATCTTTACGTAATATTTTTGAAAAAAAGTGGTAAATGGATTTGGAACTCAGTTTAAAGTCATTTAAATAAAATTTGCAACTACCAAATTCATCTTTAGCCCCCCATTTTTCAGCCTTACGGGGATATTTTCCAAAAATTCAGAATCACCATTTGCTGAATTGAGAAATAGAATTTTTCCTATTTATTGTTGACCCCACATCTACCAACTTTAGGGGTATATTTTCAAAAAAAAAATGTATATTTTATAAATATATATATAAAATAAATACCAGAAAATTATAATTGAGTTTTGATATCGATTGCCTTTTACCCATTTTAGATTTTTATTTAGAATTCTGATATTGAGTTTCATCAGGGATCAGGAATAAAGAAAATTAGACTTTTTTGTATACAAATAATTGAGCTCCATTTCCCCACATTGGGGATAAATAATCCAAAAAACTGATATGCGGTCCTTATTAAATTTTTATATTGTTACTTGAAAATGAATTTGAAGTTGATCGGATAAGAAAGAAAACGGCTTTTCTCCATTTTCCCCCACTGGAAGGCAGAATTTTTCAAATTTTCTTCCTTAGCGAAAACTTTTAGTGTACCATAAATCTTGAGTCCAAATTTCATGTTCGTTTGGGCTGTGCGATGATGAATCAGTGAGTCAGTCAATTTATATATAAATTTATATATTTGCTTGTTATCTGATCAGCTTTTATATTTATAAATTTAGAATGCATTTATGTATTGCTTTAATCTATATAAGCTCAAAAAAATAAAAAACCAAAGCTCCATTTGCGAGCTTTAATTGTGTAATAATTTTCACACTGCGAAAGGAAATAATCGAAATAGCGCAGCAATCTGTGCTTTAATTTTTTAGCATTGTGTAATTGACTTGTAATTCCCAAACAGTTGAGCACTGCTGTTTTTTGACCATTTTGACCTTACAATTCACAAACAGTTCTAGCATTCTCACAACGTAGTAGTGACAAAATTCGGCCCTCAGATGTGGTGGAAAACAGTCAATTTCTATTGACATATAGGTTTTCGATCACCAACATTGTTTTCGTTATTCTAATTTATATATATTTATTTATATATTTATTGGAATATTAAAATATATATATGTATATGTATATAATAAATATATGTATATATATATATATATAATAAATCACCTTTTTTTATTGGTTGTTTTTTTTCTTCGCCTTCAGCCAAGTCGCTGAACTACAATAATTTTTTTCTGAATTTTTTTTTATTATTTACTTTTTCCCGTTGGCAACTGTTTTTTTGCCCCGCAAAATTTGTTCCAATCAGAGCATTGATTGAGAAATAATTTTTTATTTTTTATAAATTATTTCTGATACTTTCAAAACGAAGTTTTTTTTTCTTGAGATTCTTTGGCAGTGATTAGTTTAAACCCGAACAAAATCGGTGATAAACAATTCTAGAAGTTTTCTTGTGAATGATGTAGTTTTCATCATATTTTTTATTTTTTTTTTTTTCTTGTAAACTTTTTCCTATTTTATTTTTTTTTTCCCTATTGCGAATGTTTTTTTTATTCTGCCGGCTCGAAAGGACGAGTATTAAGTTCCTGTAGTTCCGTTTTTCCGAGAACCAAACTGGTGTTGTTAGATTGTAACTAACCTCTAAGCTTCCTAGGCCAAGCTCCTCGACCAAGTCCTTGGTTAAACTCAATGAATCTGCTAACAAATTGGCATTTCAGTAATAATTTCTAATATTTTTTTAAATGTTGCTTATATTTCTCTTTCAAAACGAAGTTTCTTGGAAGTAAATAACGGACAGCTTGCAAAAGGAACTAACTTTCTGCAATTATGGAGAAACTCACTCCAACAGTTTATAGATTTCGTAATTCAATTTTTTTTTGTGACTAATTTTCTGAAGTTCCCTTGTGAATGACGTAGATTTCACAATATTTTTAATTTTTTTTTTTTTGTAAACTTTTTTTTTAAAATATTACGTCAAGATTGATAAAGATGAATGGGGCAAATTTCAATTTGTACCCCAACGACTTCAAATTCAGTTTCAGAGCTGATGCCAACCCCACTGTAACGAGGCTGCAACGATCCTTGGACAACGAGAATGACAAACGGCAAAGAAGAAGATGGATACGAAGACGAAGAAGAGGAACGAATTCGTATGACGGCGAATTAGCCAAAAGCAGCTGCTAAGAGAACGAAGGAGCGATGGACGACGAATTGTTCTGTCTGTGAGGAGTGTCAAGGAGCAACTAAAACGGTGATTTCCTGTGTGGATAAAGTTAATATCGATTTGCTTATTTTCAAATATTGTTAAACTTTCTTTTTATAATTTCAAATAATAAATTTAAATAATAACAAAAACGCTTCAATATGTCTATTATTTTTAGTAGTAGTTATAATTTTCTCGAATTGTCTCAATCAATATTTCTTACAAAATATCCAGGGATGGGTAATACCGACTAGTATATTACATAAAAAACTAGAAAATATGATTAAATAAATGTTAAAATGGCTAAAAATGAGATCGAAGACGCGACAGCTTTAGTTCGATTTAAATTTTAAATTTATGCAATCCCAGCAGACCAAACTAAGACGAAAAAAAAACAATTGGCCAAGTACAGAAGAGTAAGTAAGTTTGTATATCTTGAAATTGTAAGACCTTTTTCTCATTTCAATTAAAAATGATTAAAGATACACAGAAAAAAGGTTAAAAGGCCCACGCAGCACAAATTTTGCGAGTAAAGAAATTTTTTGGTAAGAACACACAACATTTTCGAAGGCAATTTTGGTGGCTGTCAGGCACACACTCACACACACTCACACACACTCACACACACTCACACACACACTCGCACGCCTTATAATAAAGGGTGTAGTCAAAATTCATAAAAAGGGGCTCTACATTTTAAATAAATATATATTTGTATCCTTATACCCTTGCAGGGGGGGTATTATAACTTTGTCACGAAACATGTAATGGCATTGAAGGGGCCATCTACGACGCCATAAGGTATATATATTACTGATCAGGACGACGAGGAAAGTTGATATAACCATGTCCGTCTGTCCGTCTGTTTATATTAGCGTTTCCTTACTAGTTTTCTTCTTCCTAGGCCTATGTCCAGCAGTCTACTTGGAAGCAAATTGTAGAGCTGCTATAGAAAAGATAGTTTGGGTTTGAAATTTTTAAATAGAAAACATATTTAATTTTCAAGATAAGTTTAGATAAGTGTTCTTAATGCTGGCTATAATAGATAAAAATCGGGCAGAGAACGACATCTTAAGGGAGAATACGAATGGGAAGTTTTTAAATTCTGTCCAAGAAGTGGTGAAAATCGAACTACTAAAAAAGTAATGGATTATTTTATTTATGAGATTTATAGCATAATTTAGTTAGCTGATAATATAATTATAGGGTTTATTAGCCTCATAGCTCGACTATATTTAAGTAAAGTCTCATAACTATACAATAATATAAATATAAATGAATAATATATTGGGGTTAGAATGAAGAAATAAGCCTGATTTTGAATTGGAGCTACTTTAAAGCAGATCCCGAATAGAAAACGAAGTTAAGTAAAGAATTGCGAGATGGATAAACCTAGACTTGAATTAGGATATCGGAAATTAAACCCCACTTTCGACATTATCATTATTTCCGGTTTGGTAACAATAGAAATAATTTAAAAAAGAGTGTGCGAATCTTCGGTCTCGCGAAGATAGTTATAATTTTCAGTTTTAAATATTATTTTTCTTGTATATTAAATAATTTGAAAGGTTTTATTAACTTTGCTAAAGTTAGTGCTTATAATTCGAACACTCTTAAGCTGAATTTCTATTAGAATTGCTTTGAAAATGAATAAAACCTATGAATTTTGTGAGCTGCGACCCCCCTCCGGGCCGACGCCCTTGCGCTAAACAGATTCAAATAAATGTTCGCAACGGGGCAGCAACTGAATATATATTTTTTTTGGCTGTATTAGTATGGGTGTGCGTGTGTGTGTGTGTGTGTGTTTTGGGCTTTAGAGATACGAATACGTGTGTGTGTGTGTGTGTGTGTGTGTGTAAACTGTACATATTTTATGCATGCGTCGTCAAACAAAACAAAACTGGCTCGTGCAACAATGGAAATTAGTTTGCCTTTATACCAGTCCATATTACGTATACGTATTTTGGCTGCAAAACATTTTACGAGCCAGACAGAGAAAGAGCAAAACTCGTGCCTCATGCAACAACACAGTGCAACAAAAAATAACAGCAGCGTGCAGCACAAAATTCGTTTCCCCATTGGCGTCTGTTTCCACTTACACACGACACACTCGCACACACACAATGAGACAATTGGAAAAGCGTCATCCTCCGGACAAAAGCGAGTGGACAGCCCTGGCAGGCGCAGAAGAACCCATGGAGACAGCGGGACAGCGGGACAGAGGGACAGAGAGACGAATGGAGACAGCAGCGTCAACGACAGCGACAAAATGTCTACTGTTGGCTGCTGCCTGTCTCTGCGTTTTTTTTTTTTTTCGCTCATTTTTTTTTCACTCGCATTTCACTTTGGGGTATATTAGGCTGCTGGGAGAGCAGGCAGCAGGACCAAAGAATAATAAATCTGTTTATTGCTCACAAATGCTACTTTTTTAATAAAAATAAAAAGGAAGAAAATAAAAGCAGTAGCTCAAAGTGAATTTCCCCCGCACACTTTATCTCTCTCTCTCTTCTTCCCTCCCTTAGCAGCAAACCGGAAGATTCGAGTTGGAGAAAGTCGAGCGTAAGTCAAGTTTATATACTTATAAAAAAAAAAGAAATTAATTAAAATTAATTTTTTACTTTTTTTCATTAATTTTTTCTCTGCTTTTAAGTCACCAAACTACAAAAACTTTTATTACCGAGGCGCCAAAGATTTAAATACCCAAGGAAGTCGCTCCTAGAGCAGCTTTATAAATGGTTCCAATAAATCAACGATGGTAGCCGATTTCTTCGATATTTTTGAGTCCTTTCAAACGATTTCGATCCCAGAATGTCCTTGAAGAGGTTCGCTATACGAGACCAAAGCTTTCCAGCGGGTTCAAGCAACGAATACATATCCTGCCTTCTACAAAAATCGCTTTATTGAATAGTTATAGTATATAGAAGACATATTTTCCAGAATATTTATAAACTTTTATTTATAAGATCCTTTCTTCATGAAAGATCCTTTTCTCCTACAAGGCTAGAAATACGAGTTCAAGTCAAACAAATTCTAAACAAAATTTGGTTTCGGAGCCTCAAGATGATCCTCTCCACCATAAATTGACTACTTGGATTAAGGCCTGGAATCAAATTTTGAAGGGATTCAATCAATTGAATCCTTCCACAAAAGTTGTCCCGGATTTGTTTAAACCAAGTATGAAATACTTGATTCAAGCCAGGTTTTTTATATCTCGCATTTCTTGATTATAACCTGGTTCTATCCTGAGTGTTGAGGCTGGAAAAAAGCTCGAACTCAAGCCTGATTCATGCTTTATTCAAATTCTGTAATGACATATAATAATCATAGTGAGCTTAATGTCAGACTGCTCTGACTTGGTTTAATCCCAACTTGCATAGTGAGCTGGTTCGTAATTGAATCCAATCTGAATAGGAATTGATTCACTTATTCAATGCTCTTTAATCTTCAATTTAAATGAAAAAGTACGAATCTTACTTTAATTTCTAAGCTACGAATCGAACTAAAATTAAGAATTGCTGAACTTAAATTTAGCAAGCCATTTTTTGGAGCTGTATACCCGATAAACCTTCTTCTACCTCAGCCTTCAACTGCAGCGAGGCATTTCTATTTTTACAGGATATATTTGGATTTATAAGAGCTTTTCCTGCTGCTATGCTGCAGTTTTTTTTTTAATTATTTTATATTTTATAATTTATTTATGACACAGCCGGCCAAACAGTTTGCAATTTCAATTCGAATATACAAATTTACATACGAATTCGAGTATTTATGTTGTTGCTGTTGCTGTTGCTGTTGTTGTGGCTCCGGCCTTTGGCTAATGCTTGGCACTGTTTTTAATGAATTTTAAATTTTCAGCTCAACGTAATCAGAAAATTTAATAAACATTTTAGATATATACATATAGATGTGTGTATGTATGTGTGACTAGAGCTTTGCAGGCGGCAGTTACAAGCTCAATGGATGTCCAACCGACATCCGGAGAGGGCAAACTAAACAACAATAAAAATCTTTGTGGCCCCAACAAATTGGCTTCCTCGCCAATCCACAGGTTGTCCAGGAACAGGACGCGTCGTGGCTCTCTGCGCTTGACAGCTAATTGAGGGCAAGTTGCTTCTTACGGCTATTTTATAGCCGGCATACAAAAGGACTCGCACAATAAGGGGGTTCTTGCCGGCACCTGAGTCTTCATAAGACAATTATGGAATGACCTTTTTATAGCCTATTATTTGCTTGGCTCAAGTGCGGGGGAATTGTGATTGCGATTATAATGGAACCGTACAAAGGCCGGGAAGCCGGACAGAGCCACCGGCGAACCGTCTAACTAGACAGACAGATTTTATATTTGACAATATCTCAAAAGCTTCTTTCCTTATATATGTAAGCAAATTTGTTGGCTTGTACACTTGCGTTATATAAATAAATCAACATATTCTGGCCGCAGGCTATTAAGAGCACAATAAAATAAATGAATAAATAAATGTAAGCAAAACTATTGAATAAACTTATGGGAAACCAATCCAATAGTAGAACCAATGGAAAGGCTATCTTCGGCACTCTTCGGAAGGTTATATAATCTTGGGAGTTTCATGGAAGTTGAAAAACCAACGGGTTTTCCATTCAACAACTTTTGGGTCAATTGTATCTATGACAGCTTTATGATATAGTTGTTCGATCCAGCCCGATCCAACTTGGTTGGTGAAACAAATAAAAGGCAATAGAAGAGATGTCATCCACCTGTTTATAAACAACGGACAAGCGGATAGGGCTATATTAACTTGTCTAGTCGTCATTATTAATATACATAATAATAATACGTCCGTATAATCTCTGCGTCCTTTAGTGCCTAACATATTTCACGACAAAGTTATAAAACAAATTAGTCCTGAATTTTCAGAAGAAGTATGAATATTATTATTTAATTAATATGGTAAGTATTCTAAGGCTTATTTTTTTAATAAATTAAGCCTGTTTTGAACTTAAATTGACAAAATTTAACTTTATTAATGCGGGATAAGTTAAAGGTTAAGGAAAGCGTTTAACTCAATTGCAAGTTTTTCTTTGAGACTAATTTACAATTTAATTTAATTTATCTGATAAATAAAACTCTGCCAAAAAAACAATTTAGCAAAAATTGTTTAATTAATTGATTTTTCGAGGTATTTTTCTTTGCTGCAATCAAAAAGCATTCAAATCAGATTTAAACTCAACGCGCCAAACTGCTTATCGATAAGTTGAAAATAAACTATTAAGCTATCGCCATAACAGCTGCTAGCTATCGATACCAAATTCTTTAAGCATGAGCACGCAAATTGGCCGATGGAAACCGATAGGCGGAATTTACCGGCATTCTGCCAAATTTACTGTTTACTTTATTTCAGCGCAAAAACGTAAACGTAAACGATGCAAAAACAAGCAGAGGAGGAAACATTTCAGATGCAGGCACTGGAAATATGTGAACCAGATGAATACTTTGATCCAGAAAAACCTCCACAGAGTGGAGAAGAATATCTGATGCATATGCTTTACGAACGGAAACGTTGCCCGGCTGTGGTAACTAAACGTTCCGCCAAAATCAAGAATGATGTCTCCAGCAATGGAATCGTATTCCTTGCAAGTGTAAGTCCAAAATAAATACTGATTTCAAACCGAACCGAAGTTTAATTGAATTCCTTTTAGCCGCCACTGCCACCACATAGGTGCCTGCTGCCGACGCCTGAGTGGCGCGACGCTCAAGTGACTAGCTTTAAGGAGGCGCGTGCTCGAGTGGCTCTAATGCGGCTGGAGCTGCATGCCGAATCCTATGATCAAAGCATTGAGCCACCGCTAACCACAAATGCGGATAAATGGCTGGAGTTTTGCAAGGAACAGCAACCGCTGCTGAGCACCATGCTACGTCTGAACCAACGCGATCTGGAGCGGCTGCTGGAAATGCTTAGCAAGTGGCTGCAACAGTCTGATGAAGAGCCCATTTTGAATGATGAGCCAAGCACATCATCTGCTGCCGCCGCCGCCACCTCCAAATCTTATGATTTACTGCAAGATGCCTGGCTTGCGCGCTGGTTATATTCCACTTTGGTGTGTCTTCATCTGCCTCTGGAACCGTACGTGTTTAGCACACTGCGTTATATAGCACGTTCCTGTGTCCTGCTACGCAATGAGCTACAGCCGCAGGAACTGCAGCGTGCAGCGCCATATAATCTGATCATTACATTGATTGTCCTGGTCTTTGCCCAGTCGGATTTAGCTGTCTACCTCTAAGCCATGTAATGGTTAGGCTGAAAAATTATGCTAAGAGAATAATTCCAATCTATCAGCTCATTTCGCATCCCGACGAATACACACACAATAATTTAGCATCTAAAATATAAGCAGCTTTAACTAAACTTTATTTTGCCTTTTAACAATTGCCAAACAAACGTCTGTAAGCCTGGCATATTTGACACCGGCTCTGATGCTCCGCCGCACCGCTGATGGAGGAGTAAGAATGACTGCACTGAGTGAAGCTGGAATCCTGACTAAGCGTTTGCGATTGGCTGCTCAGCTGTGTGCTGCCAGAGCATGTGGACAGCCTGCGCTGCTGCTGCTGCTCTTTGTCGGACGATGTTTTATTGGAGCAGCTAAGGGTAGGACTGTTGCTGGAGAAACGGCAGTTGGATTGCCTGGCATGGCATACAGTTTGTTGCTTACGTGGCAAGTCAATGCTATTGATGCAGCGGCTATCCACATGGCGATTTATCAGGGGTCGTTGTAAATCCACCTTACAGCTCCGTTGCTTGTCCTCTGTGTTCAGCTCTGCGGATAGCTCTGCTTTGGGTGCCAGTATGCCTGGAAAGGCGCTCGTTGCCTTCATCAATAGCTGCACGTTGGCACTATGCTCGCAGCTGGGACGTGGCACAGGTGTTTGCATTACATCCGACAATTTGCCAACGTAGTACGCTAGCCGGCGTCCATTCTGCCATAGTGTTATTTCCAGCTGCTCGGCATTCAGCATTTCCCGCATCTGGTCCAGTGAGCTTACATTCTTAAAGTAGCCCTCCATGGTGAACTGATCGTGGCAGAGCATGGGAAATCTAGGTTCCATGGCGCCAGTACGAAAATAGTAGCCCATAGTTTTTATAGTCGCCTCCAGATAGCCATGGGAGCAGAGCCAAACGCCCGGGCACGTGAGCTATAAAAGACGAGAAACAATGTGAATATCTGAACCAATCTTCTGTACCTGTTTCGCAACAAACCGCATGGAGCTGCAGCACCAAACGCACATAGAATCTTTTACTTGACATTGGAAATTGCTCCAAGTGAAAAAGGCAACTGCATGACAGCCAAAAGGGTGACTACTTGTTGGGGTTTTGGGCATTTTCTTATTTGTTTTGGCGTTCCTGTCGTTGCCCAGGCAGCCGAATTTGAACTTTCAAATAGTGCCCGCTCGATATCAAGCAAAATATATCGATAACAATAAGAATATTACAGTTATTCTCAGAACTGTACATTTTCTGGTAATTTAATTGAACGAACGGTTTCGTAGCGGTAACCGCTATTTTAGATACCGGAATAGCGAAGCAATATTCTTGAACTAGAATAATACCGCGGCAATGCAACGGTACTGTATGTACCGGTACTGGAAACGAACTCTAAAGCAAAAATAAATAAATTTCATTTTTGAAAATCAGTTACATTCTTTTTTAATTTCACAAAAGTATAAGAGTTAATTTTAATATTTCTTTGAGGTAATCTGTGATACCTATTTTTGTAAAATAATTGAAATTAATTAATATTGCAACAATTAAAGATTGTAGCTTTAATATTCTTTACGATCTAAATAAAACGGCATTTAAATATTGTCTATATATCTTGTGGCTTAGAAATTAAACATTGTTGAAAGCCGCTGCCAGTTTTTAATTAGCTGCGACCCACTATAAAATTAAAACTAATTTTTATCGATAGGCGCAATAAAATTTTGTGTGAATGGTAAAAATAGAAAAAGAAGCGCGCGCAAATAAACCATCAGCAATATCATCAATTATCACACGTCAGTTAAAGAATTTCTTACCAGCTGTTTGAATATGTTGCGCTATTTGTTTATACTTGTAGTGTTGTCCTTGCTCCATTTAAAGGACTCTAGCTGCGAGCAGACAGCTGAGGAGGAGCAGGGTGTGCGTTATGCCAATCGCTGTGAGGCGTGTAAGATTCTTGCCGCTGAATTGGAGGCGCGTCTGGGGGAGACCGGCAAATCGCATGATGTCATAGAGATTGGATACTCTGTGGACGATGTACGTCCCAAGAAGCGCACAGAGTACAGACGCAGCGAACTGCGTCTGCTCGAATCCCTGGAGAACGTTTGCGATCGTGTTCTGGAGTATAATCTGCACAAGGAACGCACGGATAGCACCAGATTCGCTAAGGGAATGTCGCAGACTTTCCAAACTCTGCATGGACTGGTGGACAAGGGGGTAAAGGTAGATCTAGGCATACCTTATGAACTGTGGGACAAACCGCCCGTAGAGGTGACACAAATGAAAAATCAATGCGAAAATATGCTGGAGGAATACGAGGATGCCATCAGTATTTGGTATTTTAAGCTGCAATCGGACAAATCCCTGCAGCAACATCTGTGCGAGGAGCATGTACTCAAGCGCAAGGAGGAGCGGGAATGCCTAAAAGAGCAGTTGCCACAGGAGCAGCCGCAGAAAACAAAGAAACAAAAGTCTAAGGGGGATAAAGTGGAGTTGTAGGAGAAACGACAAACAGCAGAAATGTAATTGCATCTCAAGAGATTCGTTCCGGAACAAATACTTTTTTTCTTTAAGGTTAGCTAGCAAACTTACTCTCTGTATTCCGAAAACTTTCAAAGCGAATGTACGACTGAACCGAACCACAATTTCATACTAAAGAGAGTGGCCCACTATTGATTTTGGTTCGGGTCATTTGGGTGGCTTTTCATAGGGTGGCTTTTCCCCAAAAAAAAAAAAACAGTGTCAAACATTTTTTATTGCTTCGTTTATACGGAGACTCTAAATCGTGATTATTTTGTAAATTTAAAAATCGTTCCTTTATACTTCAAGAATATTTTTAAATTTGGATCTACTTTATTTTTGTCCAAACTAAAACGGTTATCAAATTAAGATATGTATATATATAAACATGAAAATCCATTTAATTGCGACTCCTCTAAGTCGTAATCCTAGTTTAAGTAAATATTGAAATCTTTTTAAGAACTAAAATAAAATTAGAAATCATAAATTAAAAATATTTTTTTATTACTATTATACTTTGGAGTAACTGCTAACCGGAACTGGATCCAACTGAGTCGATGGAAACTCCGAAGCGGAACAGAAGAAAAAGTGAAACAAAATTGATTAATCTGAAACAACTGAAAATTTTCGATTTTTACTTGTGGCAGAAAAATCGAATTTAAAACATCCAGATTTTGGTTCGAATCGTCAACGCGGATTTTTAGCTTAGTATTCTTCACGTTCCAATAATTATTGTGAACGAATGACTCACGATTTCGAAAGGAGTCTAACCTTAAGTTTTGGTTCAAAAATTTGATAGGTTCGGTTCTAAACCGATTTTTCAGACCCGGTTAGGTTCAATTTAGAAAACTAGTGGAATTTATGGCTTCGAACCGGTTCGCTTTAAAATTTAATTAATGGTGCATTTGTAAATTTGTTTTCGAAATATTTCAAGTAGAATTCAATAACTTGGTTAAAAAACATGGAAAACCTATGTAGAAATAAGCGAAACTCTAAATCGATAGGTTTTTGCTTCCGATTACGAACTTCTGTCGGTCGATAATTAATTGAAAATTCCGTTTAATTGCCGTCTATTTTATTGCGATAAATTTATAATCACGCTTAGGGGACTTTATGTATCAATGTGGAATATATATTGTATTTGTTTGTTTTTGTGTTTTTTAATGTATTTTGTTTCTTTCTGTATAATAAATACGTTGCGTTTGTTTATGTAAAAAAAAGTAGTTTTTTTTATGTTTATATTAGCATGGAGTTATTTCATATTTGCGCTGCAATCGTGGAATCACTTTGAAGTTATTGAAGCTAACCGGGCTTCTTCAGTCCAAGCTTTTCGAGTGGGACGCCACAGCGAGCAGACTTCGTATAATGTTAGTTTGCTTAGAGCTTCATCACATCCCAGGGATCGTCCATGTAGTGCAGAATGGCCTTCTCGTGCAGCTTGTTGCCAAAGACTTCGCGCAGAAGCCGCAGCACTTGCTCCTCAATGAACGCCACCTGATCCTGTGGACAGTAATCGTCCTGTGCCGAATGAGCCATGGTTATGGCCACGGGTGGCACTGGCAATCGCTGGAGGAAGCGCTTAAAATGCGCAAAGTATTCCTGCAGCTCCTTGGAGGTGCTGATGTGATGCGGCAATCCATTGTTGTCTGTGGTGCTGCCTGAGTCAAAGATTAGCAGCCAGTCGATTTCATCATCCGGATACTTGGCCTGCAGCTGTTCGGCTAGTTCCATGATTTTGGCATAGATCTCGGGAGTTATAACCGATTCATCCGGTTTTTCTAGCCCTTCAAAGCTGCGCTGCTCCTCCAGATGCCAAAAGATTCGTTTCAGGGCATCCAACTGCTTCTGACGCTTTGCAGCCGTTGCACAGTAATCCGCAATGGTGGCTGTGCCCGCCTGCTTGGCCGGCTCTACGCTGTCAAAATGAAATATCTCCGTTAGTTGTGCATAGCAATTGGCATCCTTGTAGATCTCCAGAAATGGATTAGATGTGCTAAAGAAATCTAAATCTATATCCAGTACAAAACCCGCTTCGTCGTCCAATGACAAAAACTCTGTAGGATCCAGTGTTTCATTGTCTGCGTCATGCACCTGCAGCTCCACTGAGCGTTGCTCCTGCAGCTCATCGCTGACGCAATAGTTGCCCTCGGCTATAAAATAATCTATGGGACAGTCGACTCCAATGCGATCCTCCTTGTGCCCAATCTTGAACTCATGCTTCCCATTGGGTATCTGCTGGCACCACGAATTCTTCAGCCAGACAACTCGATCGAAATGGCCTGTAAAAAGAACAATAACAGATGAAGTTTATGCAACGGAATCTGATACAGAACCGGAACCAATATGGTTAAAGCACATTCGGATATTACTGATGAATGAATCATTGATATATAAGGGGAATACCTGTTTAATTAGAGCGGAAAGGGAACCATAACCCTTGAGATAATTCCCTGATTTCTGGCAAAAATATTTCCTACCTGCATATAAAGTGGGCATTATCCAGTTCTCAATGCTCAGCTCGTTCAGCATGGCATCCTTGTCATAGCTGGCACTGGCAGGAATATCCCGTGCCACCACTAGATCCGGATGCGAGTCAAAATGAACTAGAATATTCCGTTCCAAAGGCAGATGACGTGTGGCCAGACAGCGATAGATAAACTCAAGCACATCGTTGTGATAGTCCACAATAAAGACGGGAATGCGATTGAATTTACGCAAGCTGCTCTGCGTGCTCTGCACGCGCTCCGGGGCTACCAGTTGGGGCGCAGCCTCGTCTTCCTCCACGCTCTCCTTCTGCTCTTCTGGTTTTTTGTCCTGCTCCTTATCGCTGTCTGCATCCATTATCTTTTGTCGCTTGCTTGGCGGTGGTGTCGCCTCCCCATCCCTTGCGCCACCCACGACGCTTTCACTTTGCAGCGACTGCGACTGCGACGGCGGCTGCGATGGCGACGGCGACGACGACTGCAACTCCGCAGCTGCTTCTGCCGTTTCGACTGGTGCTGTTGTCTCCGTACTTTCTTTTTCCGTCGTATCCGATTCCATCGTTGCAATTGAAATTTATATTTCGATCTATTTAAGATTCACTTGCAGCAGAGCAGTCGGCGCGTGTGAAATGACGCAGACTTACAAAATATCACAAGGCAGACGACCTCGTCGTTTGACGCCGTTTGTTTTAATGCAAACAATACAAACACAGGCAGGCAAAAAAAAAAAACGATTTTTGGGGGGAAAAAGTGGGATTTTGTGTGACAGAGGGGGGGACGGCGACACAAAAAGCTAATGAACCCATTAGTGATGGAAAAAATATCGAAAATATTCATCGATTGTTGCCATTCACACTGGTGTTGCCATTGCTCTTTGCGTCACAACAAATCTGGCAACCACGCACTTTACATTTGAACGACGCAAATGCAACAAGTGGCCAGCCTGTTGAACGACATTCAGCTAGTTGCTATAATTTGGTGCCGGTACCGGCTAACTTTTGCCATAATATAGCAAAAGTTTTATGTTCTGAATTAGCTGAGTAAATTTTGCACTTTGCTCCTACTTTTTAAAGTGACAGATTAATTTGAAATGTCTAAATGGAAATTCCAGAAGGGTTTCCTCCATCTTTGTTCCATTGATTTCGAGCTCACCATTAAGTTATATATGGAAAGTGGCAAAACTGTGGAATTCGACACATTTCAATTTATATTTGAACCTGTGCTCAAGTTCGCCTCCGTTTACAAAGAGGGGAACAACAAATGGTTCTTTCACAAGCTGCACTTTCTCTCTCTTTCTGTAGATATCCCCTCTTCTTTCCAATCGTTGCCGTTTTTTTTACGTTCAAATAAAAAAAAAACAAAATTCTGATAAAAATGCAAAAAAAAGCAATGTGAAATTTTTGACATGCTTTTGGACTTTGGAATAAACAAAAATTACAAATTTCGAAAAAAAAACAAAAGCTATTTTTTTAAATAAACAAATATTAATAAAAAAAAGTTTGAATTGCCACTGGAACCGTTCCAAATCGACCGGAGCAACCACTGCAATAAATTTCAAAATCATAAAAATACAATAAAAAAATATGTCAGCACAGAAACTATTTACTATAATAAAAAGGCTTGCTGTATATATTCCATTAAAAAGAAAAATATGGAAATATGGAAGTGCATCAAAATTCCTATTCAAAACGATTGATTTAAAAAACCAAAATATTTAAAATAATATTAGAAAACATATTTACAATAAGCAAAGCTATTCAACTTGTTAGGAAATCCTGTAAGGACATCATAATTTTGACTAAAAACTTGCGATATTTTTGTCAACAGTGAAATGAAAGTATAAAAAATTATATCACAATAATATTAATAGAATTGTCTGTCTCCCTCTCTTTCTCTGTCTCTCTTCCTCTCTCTCTGTAACATAACATCTCTATCGAACTAACTCCAGGAAAATCCTGACCCTTGACTGGCTGCAGCTTCGGCAAGACTTCTTCTCCCCTGGATCAGAGATTCCTCGGCTTTCGTTTTCTTTGTTCTATTCTCGGTGGAGCTACCTCCACCCTAACAAATTATATATATTCTTGATCAGTGCGACGAGACGAGTTGATATAGCCATGTCCGTCGGTTCGTCTGTAACCTATTCTCTCAGTTTTTGAGTTAGGTGAATTAAATTTTGCATGGTATTATTTTTGCTGCAGGCAGCACATATGTATATAGGAAACGGCCGGATCGGAGAACTATATCATGTAGCTCCCATAAGAACAATCGGTTCAAAAGTTTTTGTATGGATAACTTTTTGTTTCTCAAGGTATCTGGACTAAATTTCCAAGTTCTATTGAAAAGTGCAATTTCTAAACGGACACCTAAAATCATTAAGATCGAATTACTATATCATATTGGGCTGCAAGGGTATATAATCTTCGGTGCGCCGAAGATAGCCTGTCCTTACTAGTTTTAAAAGAGTATTCAGTCTTCGGTGTAACAAGAATCGCAAATCCTTACTATTTTTAG
The DNA here is from genome assembly GCA_018150835.1 of Drosophila repletoides. Lineage (NCBI taxonomy): Eukaryota > Metazoa > Arthropoda > Insecta > Diptera > Drosophilidae > Drosophila > Drosophila repletoides. The sequence continues at coordinate 1,304,433 of JAECWQ010000031.1, forward strand.
CTAATGCCGACTTTAAATACTCCCAAAGTCCTGCAGTTTTTTAATAGATATCCCAATTCCGGCTGGCTCGGGTTTCCGAATTCTCGCCCACGTTCCTTGCCCATCCCTGGAGCTTTGAGGCAGCTGCAAGCGAATCAATATTTGCTGTATATTGTGTTGTAGTACAAAGAGAGCAGCGCTACGTTTTGTAGTACAATTTGATTTTTATTGAGCAGCAGACACAGCAGCCGCACCAGAGGCAGAGGCAGCGGCAGCGGCAGAGGCAGCAGCAGCTTCAACAGAAGAAAGAAAGAAAGAAAGAAAGAAAAAAAAACGAAAAGCTTGCACGCCTAAATGCGCAAAGCTCTGCCACGGCCCACGCGCAGCAGCAGCTTTTCATTCATAAGTTTTTTTACTACACACGCACACACAGACAGATATACATATATACTCTCATACACATACATATGCACACGTATATTTATATACACGTTTTACATGGCAGTTAAAAAGGGAAATGGAAATCGCCCACGTTGGCATTTTTGCTGGCTGATTGGAATGCGTAAAATGCTGCCGCTGCCGCTGTCGCTGCTGCCTGCCGCTGCCCAGCTGGCGTCGCTGTTACTCAGAGCAGCTTGGCGCGGGTGGAAATGAATGGCAATGGCATGCTGGAAGCAGCGTCGGCGTCGCTGCCTGAGTGGCTGGCTTGCGTGGGCGTGCAATTCCGCAGCGCGTTATCAAAAATAAAATGTATACACAGTTATACTATATATACTTTTGGGTACCCACACACACGCACACGCACACGCACGCACACGCACACGCACATACATATACGCACTTCTATATATGTATTAATTCATACTTCATACATATTACAGCAGCCCCTCGATAAAAGCTCCAAAAGCTGCAATTAAACCAAATTAAAATGAGAACGAAACGAAATTTGGAAGAGAATTCCGCTTGGAGGCTATATAACCCGATTCACAGTTCGGCTCGCGGAGCAGTTTTATGAATACTTCATCTAAAAGCTCTTTTTCAAGTTTTTGTAAACTGTTATTAATATATTTTCAAATATTAATTTTTTGGGATTAAAATAACATTATTGAATTATTATATTTATATATTTCCCATTATAAAGTGATGAAATCTGTGCTTTTCGAAGTCCAGTTTCTGTTGTTGGTTCTTGGAACAGGTTCAAAGAAGCCAAAGATGATCTACCCAAAGAACCGGTTCTCCAGGATATGTTTCGAAAACAGTACATAAACGAAACAAATCAAACTAAACAGCCAAAAGATCAAAAACTTGGCTGAAACCCCATTAATAGCACAACCAAACTCTGAGATATTGAACATTTTGAAATATCTTAAAGATACTCGTCAAAAGCTCGTTTCTTAATCTGAAACTATTTCAAGAAAAAAATGTTGTGGTTTGGGCTTGGGTTAGACTGATTTTTCTGGAGTATTGGTTCGGTTCATAAAGGAGAAAAGTTTTAGAATTCTGTATTCGAAACGGCTTGGCAAACAAAATTTAGAAAAAATTAACATTTTTCTAATTTTGTGTAATTAAGGGTTGCAATTTACAACTTGTTTAACTAAATAATAAAAATGTTATATTTTTTAATATATTTCTATTTCTCCTACTGTAAAAAATAAATATTATAAAATGTTTAAGATATAAATTTTTGTATTACACTCAAAAGGAAAAAACCCTTTTAGAAAATAAGAAAAAATTTTAGAAAATTTCTGTAAAAATAAAGCATAAATTTTCAATTAAACAGAAACCTACATATATATTTTTTAAAGATGGAAATAATTCCCTCAAAACTAAAAAGTAAAATCCCTCAAAAATAAACCTTAGAAATAGATAAACATAACTTTTCACTGGACTTTAAGCTGCTTTTTATATAGTTTATTTTCTTCTGACTAGTTTCAAAGGTTTCAAATGGTTTTGAAATGTTCTTAAATAGTTTTAATATCCAGTGCCCACTGTATTCACTCAATTTTTTATTGGGTAATTGCTTACTTACTGTAGAGTTAATGAATCGAATGTTATGAAATTTTTTATCTGTTTATTAAGCAGTTAACAAATCGATTGTTTCTGAAATTGGTTCTCCACTAGCTAAAAGGTTGTTAATATCGAGTGGCCACTGTATTTTTATATAGAGTGCTTGCTTTCTGACTGTACTTTCAGAACAATGTGGAATGTTTTTGAAATGGGCTTTCAAGGCGTACTCGTACTAAACGGTTTTTAACAGCGAGCGCCCACTGTATTTACTGTATTTTGGCCAGGCCAACTTGTGAGGCTGCTGCTGCTGCTGCTGCTGCTGCTGCTAGGCGTACTGCGTGTTGCGTGGGCCGCTCTGCCGTTGCCTCGTGCTGCCGTTGCCGTTGCCGTCGCCGTCGCCGTTGCCGCTGCCGCTGCCATTGCCTCGCGCTCTGTGGCAAATTACAATATCCAAGTGGCAGTTTGGGCGGCTGATGACGGCGCACTTTTATGTGACGCCCACAGGTCCACACGGTCCACACGCTCCACATTTGATTTACAAATTACTTGGGTCAACATAATTAACGGCCCTGCCAACCTAACACAAATGCGAAAGCGAGCGGAAGTGCCACCAAGCGACAATGCGAACAACACAACAACAACAGCAACAACAACAACAACAACAAAAAGAAGAAGAGTAATTCACAATTGAAAATCAACTTGGAAAGTTCACATTTTGGTTTATTGATTCAATTGGCTGCAATTGCCAATGCCGGCTCATAATTTTTGTTTTTTGTTGTGTTTTTTGTTTTTTGTTGTTTCTTTTTGTTTTGTCTTTCTGCCTTCTTTTCGTTCTGTAGTTTGTCTTTAATATTTTTGTATCAATTACAGTCAAAGACCGGCAAAGACTTTTTTTTTGCCTCTGAGCTGTTCCCCACACATCATCATCATCATCATCATCATCTTAAGTCAACATCATCATCATCATCATGTTGTAGCGCTCTCAATTCTCGCAATTAATTTGCCTCCAGCTTGACCCCAAAGGTCAAATACAGCCGCATTAACCTTCGTTAGCCCCTCACGGCCCAATTGAGAAAAGAAGGCAACAAATTTTCTGCTTGACGCTCTAGTTTAAAAATACTTGTTCAAGCTCGTAAAATGAAAATCAGCCAACCAACCAACCAGCCAACCGACCAGCCAACCAACACCCAAAAGCAGCAAATAAAATGTAGAGAAAAATCGTAGCAAAAACACAGCGAGGTTTGTTTAAGGATGAACACAAAGGAGAGCAGCAGAAGAGCTTAGGCTTATTGCGGCATGTAATTCATTAATTTATTAAAAATACTTAAACAGGGCAACTAAATGGAGTTCTTCCTTAATAAACCATTACTTAAATATAAAAGATACTTAAGATTTTCTATAGTACATGAACTGATACTGAATCAAGATATAAGAGTCCAAAGCTCAAGACTTCAGATCAGTTTCGGTGGCTCGAACTTTGGCTAAATAGATTAAAACTTTGGTTAAAGTTTATATACAAAATTCAAGTGAATTTTTATACCCTTGTAGAGGGTATATTAGACTTGTGAAGGGATATGCCAAGGACATGTATTATCTAGCAGGACGTTGAGACGATTCGATATGGGCCTGGCATTCTGACTCAGGATGCTCACGGATTCTACTTTTGCTGCATAAGTATATATATACATATATAGGAACGATCGGTGTAGGAACCAAGAATTAATATACTTTCTTTAAAAAATCGGCTCTATCATATATATATGTATATATAGCTACCATTTGAATGATCTGTAGAAAACTGAGCTCAACTAAGACTTTTGTCTTCGTTGCTGTTTATAGTTTGTTTGATCAAAATCGGACACTATATAAGATGGGTAGAATAGCCGCTTAAAGGGTATTAAATTCTTCGAAATGATCCATTCCATTCGAATGATTCCCATTCGCTTTATTCTTGCTAAATTGAAAATTTGTTTTTGAAAGTGTTGATGCGATGCTGAAGCATTAGAAAAACAAATAATAAGAATAATTGAATTGAATTGAATTGAAACAGTCCTTTTATATTTACGAACAGCTGCATAAAGTAATTGAATAACCCCCACCCCACATACACATAGAGACTTACTGGGAAAATTGACTCACCTGTGGAAATCTATAAAATACGTATTTGCTTTACTGTTTTAACAATTCCAGAACCGACCAAGCAGCCCCGCAATGACGTCAAAAGGATTTTTGGCGTAGGTGTCTCAAGAGCAGCACGTGGAGAAGCTGTTTGGCTGGATGATTATAAGAGCGGATGATGGCCTGACTGAACGACTGAATGACTGAATGAATGACTCTTAAGCTGAGTCACACGCCGACCTGCAACAACAACAAGAACAACAGCAGCAACAACAACGCTAAGAAGAACAGCTAGAAAAACGAGTTGGGATATGTTGCTATAGCTCGAGTCTGGTCAGGTCGAGGTTTGTTTTATGTCAATCGCAAATATTTAGCGGTCAATCTCTGGCGTCATCGGATCACAACACTTAAAACAATCCCCAACAACAATAAGAAAAAACAACATCAAAAACACAGCCCCAACAGCTGCCTCTGGTCAAAGCGTCAAAGGCGTTGATCGTCGATTCTCGATTGTCGATTGCCCGACTGGCGCCCACAAACATCCGCCGCATGATTCAGTTTCAGTTTTGGAACTCGAACACTGCTCGTGGGGGCCTGGTCGGACTCTCTGGTGGACGGCGGACGGCGGACTACAGACAAAGATACTGAGTGGGCAGCACACACTGGCCTGGAATGCTGCTGGATCAGACCGGAAGTACGCCAGTTTATGGGCCTGATACGAGTATCATTCGAATGCTTGCAAGTTCGTAATCCCTTTAGCGTTGCTTTAGGTCAGTAACTCTGGCGATAGTCCCAATACTTGGAGAACTAAGAGAACTAAGAGAACTACTAACTGGATGGCTACGAGAACGGACAGTCAGATAGCGACTAAATCCTATGAATAATTGCTATTTTTTATAGGAATGGCAAGTAAAGACAGATGTTGAGTCTAATAAGACTAAGTTCGCGGAAAAATCATTTCATTTATACATTTTCCTTCTTCTTTTATTATTGTTTATTCTATTTATACTTTATATATATATATCTCCTACTCAAGATAATACAATTGTAATACGCCAAATGATTGAATCATTTTATCATACTAGAAGCGATTTATTGTATAATAAACGTCTTTATAATAAAACCTAGATCATATCATCTATAAATTACTTCCAGCTTATGTTGGGGGTCGAAGCGGGATCGGGTTACTATATCATATATACATATATCTATAAAGATAGATACGTATTATAAGACTTTAGTCCTGGGTACAAAAGACTTTCTAGTTTTGGTTGACTGTATTTTCCTTTGATTATAATATCGGCCCCGCATAGATAGTAGTCCTTAAGTATATATCTTTCAAATCATGGCAAATATATCTACATAATGTATATATCGGTGCCAAATACTGACACTTTCAAATCATGGCAAAACTCAATACAAAACCTTTCCTTTTTAAGGCACCTCTAAGATATAGTGATCCGATCCGGTTCTGACACATAAAGGTTCCAAGTCAAAAATCATTCACCATAGCTGAAAAGCTGATCATCAGTTTAAATAGAAACAGACAGACTGGCAGATGGATATGGTTATTTCGACCCCACTCGTCTTCCCTCTTAACCCGTCTTTTCAAGATTAACCAGATATTAGCACGAAATTCATGACTGATTTTTCGCATACTTTAAATGTATTCACGCATCTCCCAGAATTAATAGTCACCTGAGAATACGAGAATTCATCTTCAAGAAATATTTTAGCAATAAATATATTGTTCCCAGAATTCCTAGACGGTCGGACAAAGACTCTTTCGCAAAATCGACTAAAATTAGATAACATTTATGACTATAAAGATTGACTAGTGTCTATATAGTATTCATATAAAGTATTTCGACTTCCCAGAAATTCAATGCCGAAGAACAATCTGAGAATTCGTAACTGAAAGCGATTCACCCTCAATTGGAGGAGATATCTCTATGTATTCTCAATGAGTAGTATTCCTTTAAAGGTAGTGGTCTTGGCCAAGTTTAGCTGCGTTACAAACGGAAATGACAATGACATTAGCTTTCCACACGAAAACACTCCGAAATGTACATATAGATTAATCGTCATTGTCTACTTTTATAAGATAATTGGTAGATTAGCAATGCCGTCACTTTGCCAATACCTCAATACAATCATGACATGTGCGAAAACGAAAACAAAAACGAAAACGTTTGGCAATGTTTTAATATATTTTTGATATATCGCCCAATTAAAGTTCAGTTTTTCAGTAACTCAGGTGGCATACCCGGCGCAGGTGAGTCACTGCCCCACTGAGCATTAGTCAGCGGCTGAGTGGTTCTCAAAATTTTGGACCTATTTTATGGTTATATTAGTAGGCTTAGTTCTTTAGTTCTCCAGTTCTCCAGTGGCCAGATTAGACAGTTAAGTGAAGGTAATAGACGTTATCTATCGGTGGCTCAGTGGCTTTTGGGGCGCGTCAATAGACGCACCCATTAACCTATCCAGTCTGACCTTGTGGGCGTTATTTTTATTTTTGTTTTTTCTGGAGATATATATATATATTTTTTTTTATTTTATTATTTTTTATTTGAGCGTCAAGGCCATGTTCTGTTGACTGCACTTTGATGTTGCCAGGTCGCGTAATTTTTGCCGCAGGCTTACCTAATTTTCAATTTTCCCCCACAGCTTGTACCAACTCCCACGGATTTCTATTTCCAGGCGTGTCAGTCGCTGTGTCAGTCGAAATCCTGAGGGTTTCTTGCCGCCCCCGCCGCCTCCTTTCCAAAAATGCGTGGGTTTCGGGGCTTTTCGCCCAAAGGGAGAGGAAGAGTGTGTGAGAAAGAGAGAGAGAGATAAGAGTGAATGATGATTGGAGAGGGGAAATGGGGTGCTCGGGCTGTATATTTGCCTTTTGCGTGGGATTTTCATTCATGAAAATTTTCTGTTTCGAATCACACACATTTGCAGCTGTCGTCTTCTCGTGTACATAAAAAGCACGTTGTGTATACACACACACACACACACACATAGGCACATTGCCTTTTTCGTGTGTATGTGCAAGTATATAAGCTCCCCTTCGCGCTCAGTCTTCTTCTGTCCCTTTTCAAGGCAGCGCTTGCGCAGGGCAGTGGCTTTTTTTACAGGAGGGGGGTCGGTCTGTCGCTTTAGGCGCTTTTGGAGAAATTCTCTGCACGCGCATAGGCATATCCTTGAAATGCTTCTGCTTGGTTTATGCTTTTGTTGTTTTTGTTGCTGTTGTTGTTGTTGTAGTTGTTGCTGCCTTTTGCAAATATCAGGGTCACGGTTATAAATTTAAACATTGAGCTAGTCTCCAAAAACGACCCTGTTGGCACCCATGTCCTTGTATATTTCGCCATGTGTGCGTGTGCGTGCTTCTGCTTCTGTTTGCGTGTCTGTATGTGTATATATAAGTTGGGATTCAACTTCATTGATAAGTTTTGGATGCCGTACAACCCCATAGTGTTGCCACTTGAAGCTCTCCACTTAAAAGCTGTGTCCCGCCCCGCTCAACATTTGCCTAGTTGAGCTGCCACTTTGCGACTTTTGTTACTCCACTAGCTACAGTTTCGCATTCATAAACACTCTCGCTGGAGTGGAGTGTAGACTAAATACAGTACTTACATATGTATTGAACATTGTGCATACCTATGTACATATACTTCTATATTGGCTCTATATAACACCCCAGTTCACACTCACACACACTGCGTATATTTACAGTCATATATCAGGCAGCTAGTTTGCTGCGAACTCAATGAATCAACACACGCATTCAACGCATACCAATGCACAAAAATATCAATGAACTTTACACAAACTTATGAGCGTGTGCTATGCGCACATGCAAGATTTCTGATGTTGTGGGAGAGTGAGAGCGAGCGAGAGCGAGAGCAAAACAGCGGCAGCTATTGGGACAGAGAAAGAGAGAGAATATGTGTGTATGTAAGGTGAGCTGAGAGCTCAATCCTCAATCCAGAGCTGCTAAAGAGGCTAGTGCTCAATTTGATGAAACCAAGTTTAGCAATTACCAAAAGAGAAATAAATTAATATACATATTTTATTAAATTTATTTGCATTGAATGAATTAGTTGCGACTTAGTATGGTATTTACTAATTTTTCTTATTTAATTTTGAATCCACATGCTCGTTTTATCAGCTCATCAGCACCATCCAAACAAGTTGCAGCCAATTTCACACCGGGTTCAACGTGTAACTCTCACCTTCTGTAATTCGCCTGCTCTCTTTATGTCTGTGTGTGGGTGCTGCTGTTGCAGGCAACCGCTCACTTGTTGTTGTTGATAACATTTATGTGTCGTGTGGTCCATATACACATACATAACATATATACTGCTGTTGGCACAGTAGGAAATTATTGTTTATGTGGCGTAAAAGTAGGCATATATTACACATAACTAAAGTTATGCATTTTCAATGGTGTAGAAAATTAACAATGATAAAAAAAAAAGTACTTCGGGATTTAATCGACATGTACATAATTCTATTTACGCAAAGGTAAAATTTAGAATTCGTCAGCTTATGGTTTGTCAGTCTTTCTCAGTACGTTTGTCATGTTTAAATTTTCTACTGGGTTTTGAAACTTCTCTCTGTCTCGTTGAATGTTGTTCAACAGAGCCGACAAGTACCCGACGCAGCTTAACAGTTGCCTAACATTTAACGAGGAGTACACGAGAAAGACAACACCTTATGATGAGCACAACACACATACAGTTGAGAAATCATTTGGACAATCTGAGGTAGCAGCATGTGCCGCCTCCAAATGGCCAAACGAAATCGGCCGGAGAGACAGATAACAGCACAAGAGAGTGCAACAGGCGCATAACAGTGGTCGCTTAACATGCTGTTAGCTGTAACATTAACATTAACTCTCTGTTAGCTGCAAACAGTTTTTTCGTTTCATCATTTGTTTTTTCATTCCTTCAGCGTATCTGTATCTTGTCGCTTGTGGGCCCGCTTGCTTGTGACTTTCGGTGTTGGTGTTGTTCGTTCGGTCAGTGCGCGTTTTTTAGGCTCTGTTTATTTCATTTGCTCAACACTCAACTTCGACATACACATACGCATACGCATATGTGTATATACGCATACGCATACAGCTACAGCGATATATGTATACATACACGGTAGTGATTTGGCGGGCTTGTGTGCGTGTGTGAATTTGAACCTACAACAAAACACAATAAAAGAGAAGAAACAAAGTGTGTAAATAAAAAACTGAACCAACTAATGCCAAAAAACAAATGCAATTTTAATATTTAAGAACGCAGTGAGAGAAACGCTAGGCAAATTCAACAAAAAAAACGTAGCTGGAAAAGATTTCATTGTAAAAAAATTGGTGTTTCGTTTTGCTTTGCTTGCGTGCGCGTGTGTGTTTTTTTTAGTGTGTTTGTGTGTGTGTGAGATTGAGAAGCACAACATAAAAAGGAAAGCAGAAGCAGCAGCAGCAGAAATATACATATAAAAAAAAATAAATAAAAAAAATGTGCGCCTGGCTAAAGAAGCAGCAGCAGCAGCAGAAGATGATGTAAACTTTTTTTTGTTGTAAGCTTAACTTGTAAAGTTTGTGAAAAAAGAAAAACAAAACAAGAAAACGAAAACAAAAGGAAAACAAGAGACTAGCAGTAGACTAGCAAGAAGCTTTACTAAGTGACCGAGACAGAGACACAGAGAGAGAGAGAGAGAGAGAGAGAGAGTGAGTGAGTTAAAGCTTTCAAGATGCCGGAAACGGAGTACGAATGCTGCAGCAAAGAGTGGCTCCAATCAGAGCTGAGAGCCAGCTGCGACGCCAAGGAACTGATCATACTCGATTGTCGCGGCTCTCACGAGTACAGTGAGTCGCATATTAGAAGTGCCGTTAACTTCAGCATACCCAGCATAATGCTGAGACGGCTTGCCGCTCACAAGATCGATTTGGCTTCCACAATTAAATCGCCCGAGCTTAAAGAGCGCATACAAGCGGGCTATAAGCTCAGCATCTTTATACTCTACAACGATGTGGGAATGGAACAGCAACAACAACAGCAACAGCAGCCCGCTCAGGATGTTGCTGGAGCTTTTGCAATGTTCGGAAATGGAAACGATGCGACGATCAATGTCCTCCATCGCCGACTCAAGCAGGATGGCTGTCGCGTGGTCTCGCTGCAGGGTGAGTTCATAAATCAATCATAAATAATATTCAACATTTTTCAATTCCTAGTCAAAAGTATTTCAGGAATGTACCAATCATACCTATGTCTATGTATGCGTGTGCGTGTGAGTGTGCGTGTACGTGTGAGAATATTTCTTCTTATTTGTTTTATTTTTGTTTTGTTCTTTCGGCATTTTTAGCACGAAAAATAAACGCAAAATCAAAACAAAAGCTGATCAACAAATCATAATAATGCATATAACATGCCATAAATAAACATTCATTCGGCATTATGTATTATTATTGTTATTATGGATGTTATTATTAGTCGACACATACTTGAACCAGAGCGAGCGAGAGGGAGAGAGAGAGAGAGATTGAGACCACAAGAGTGAGAGAGAGAGAGAGAGAGCAGAGGATCGGGTCTGGTCTATCTATAAGGTGTATTTGGCGCTGATAAGCGTAGTAGCGCCTTTTCTATGAATAGATTAAAGACACATCACAGATAGACAGACTCTCAGACAAATGTGTACTATAAAATGATCTTCAAATAGCATTTTCTATAATGGCATGTTAGAAACGATTTTTTTTTTTTTCTTTTTTGCGGCGCCTATAAATTAATTTGACGCTTTGAACTTGTTTGGGTGACTGTGTGTTTTTTTTTTAAACTTATTTTCAAATGGCAAAGAAGGTGCATATTGATGATTTAATAGACTACATTATCAGCTGTAGGGTAGCGACTCTTAAGGACGTAATACTCGTCGTAGTTCCAAAAGCTTCTTCTTATAGAGTAATCAGTCTTCACTGAGTCTAAAGCCTTTTGTAGGGATGCAGTTCAACAAAAGATATAGAAAGGTTTATCCAAGCTTCATTATATCCTTGCAGAAGGTATTATATCTAAGAGGAAGGTATTATATCATAATACTATATCCTTTTAGGAACCTATGCAACCCAGTCTATCTTTTCATAGAGCTGGCCGGATCGGACCAACATATCCTGTATATAAATATTGTTATTATTTCTTAGATATCTCTTCTTTCTTAATAATTTGATACTTATATTGAGCGTTAATTGAAAGATACATTCAAAATTAATCTGTAGGCTTATTCAGTCATATCTATAAGACAACTATGACTCTTAAAGTTCTTGGGATCTTATCTTAAATGAATAAATTCACAAGCCTTGCTGTGACTAAGTCAAAGCCACATAAATCGCTACGGAATCCATATATATATATTTGTATAGTCGCACATATATCGCATACATATTGTATATCTATATATGTATTTGGAGGAATATATAATTATCTGGCTAGTGCTGCTGCTGCTGCTGCTTCTGCTGCTGCTGCTTCTGCGTCTGGCGCTGGTGTCGACCGACTCTGGCTTCATATTTATTTTTATCACTTCAATTTCCGTTCGCTTACAAGCGCCCAAATGTGTGTGCGCTGCTTGCTGCTCCCCTTCCGTTCGCAGCTGTCTGTGTCTTCCCCCTCAGTGCCCCGCCCCGCTCCGACCCGGACCGCCCCGCCCCGCCCCGATCCCCTCGGCTCGCTAAAAAGCTTCCCGTAGCTGACGTACGCACGTTCCATTCAGTGTGCTAATATCGCAAATTGACAATAGGGCGTCAAGAAATGGACCGGCTGTAGGCTCCAGCTCATCCTCCCCCATCCCCACATCGCTCCATTCCAATTCCCCTTCGAAACTGGCCGGCAAACTTTTGCTTTGTTTACCCATTTCATTTTGAAAATAGAACTCGAAAAGCGCAAATTAGCATAACATAAGGTCGTCACAGAGCAATGACGTCAAACATTCTATGTTACAGGAGCGAGCCGACGATCCTGGCCAGGTTGCCTACCCGCCTGCCTGGCTACCTGTGCAACGCTCACAGGTAATTAGACAGCAGGCGAGACAGAGCAATTTTATGACTGGAAATTCCATGGGTCTTACTACCTAGAACAGATACCGAGATGAGAGTAGAGAGTCTCGAGAGTGAGAGGCCAGGCGAAAATAGCGTGAAATTTCTAGCACCTTTGGCCATAAAAAGGAGACTTCTTCAAGTGTCCTCCATTGTTGCGGATCGCTGTTTTCTTAATGACGTCGTCGTCGCCGTCGCCGTCGCCGTCGGCCAAATTCTTAGGTGTTAAATGTTAAATGAATTTTTGCCCCTTGTCCACATTTGAATGGCCATTTGTTTGCCTCTATTTCCATTTCCCTGTCTTCGATTCTATGAATTGCCATACTTTTCATTTTATACCTGCACACACACACACGTTCAAGTATATATACTTATATATATGTATATAGGGACGATAAGCGCTTATAGCGATTTCTATTGTAAAGCATTCCCGTTTCAAACCCCCCATTTCCACAGCCATTCCCGGATCCACTTGGCCCAGTTCAAAATGGGCTTATCTTATCGTTCGAGGGGAAGCGGTAGAGTTCTAGCTAGCTAGCTTTTTTTTTCCTTTTTTTCTTTTTTTTTTTCTTTTTTCGTTTTTTGCGAATGCAAATATCAAATGCTATTTGTTCTCTGTATAATTACAATAGTCGACAAAAGTATTTGCATGCAATTGGAATGCACTGATAGCTGGCTGGCTGGCTGGCTGGCTGGTTGCACAACCTGATAAACCAATTTAATATATAGCAAAATGATACGTTTCCATATAATTTAGCTAAGAACGAAACCCTCAAACTGAGCTCGAATTAATAGGCCATTTCTAGGAAAGCCTCGTCCATTAAATTAAACAATAAATATCAATTTGAAATTACCGAGGAAAGTGCTCAAAATGTCAGAAATGTCAAAATGTTTGCTATTCATAGCGTATAGCCAGCCGGACAAGTTATTAAAATGATGATGATGATGATGATGCATCAACCTCTCGCAATAATTATTGATTTTTGCTGTCCAAATACTTTTGACGACTACTGTCCAGTATTCAGTATACAGTATACAGTATAGAGTTTTGGCCTTGATTTATCTATCAGTTGGATATACATATATATTAAATACATATATAGAGAGATAGAAGAGCTGACGATTGGAAAAGAATAAAAACATTCCGTTTTAAATTCTAGGATAGGCCTGATTACGACTATATACATATAGTCCATATATAGAAATATGACTTTTAACATTTTAATGCCATATTGCCTTATTGGCCGATACGCAACCTTGAAAAGTTATATGGCAAAAAAAAAAAAAACAGAAGCATTACATAATGGCCATAAACGCCACCCTCCCTAATGCCATTGTCCAAGTTTTAAGCCAAAGCTCCTATTATTCCTTTTGTGTCCTCCTCCTAATGATGGCCCAGAATTCAGAATTCAACGACATTACGCCAACAAAACGTCAAAGAGCAACAGCAGCAGGATGGGCTTAGTAGAGAGATGTGGCCGAGTTGGGAAAGTGCTTACCGCCCTGTTTACAATTTTAGCTCCCGCCCAGCGGCTCCCCGGCTTGACATTCCCCCCTCAACAGGCACACACTCACACAGAGACAGAGACAGAGACACACACACGCACACAGGCACACAGGCCGTTAATTAACCTTGAAATTCAATCAAGTCGGGGGCAATTATGCGGCTCTTTCGTGTGTCTGTCTCTTTGTCTCTCAGTCCGTCTCAAAGAGCGTGTTTGCTGCCAGGATTGTACGGGGGCAACCTTATTAAGTATGAGCCCGATGCCCGGATGCATTATGCATTGATGCTACTTCTGCTGCCGCTGTCGCTGCCACTGCTGCTGCTGCAGTCGCTGCTTTTCCTGCTGATGCGAAATTTATTTTAATTAAATGCCACTTTGTATGCATTTCTCAGAATTAAAACAATTAAGATAGGGGGCAAGTGGCACAGTTATTCAAAAATAAGAAAGAGAGACGGAGCGAGAGAGAGAGATGGAGAGAGGGAGATAAAGAGAAGGGGAGAGGGGGAGAGGAAAGCGTGTGTGGGAGATGGGAGAGTAGCTGCATACGAGTATAACACTCAGCAGTCGTCTAGTTTCGTAAACTAAGCGCTTCCGTTGCACAAAATTAAATTCAATTAGATTTAGCAAAGTTTCAAACCCATCACATGATCAACATTGACTCTCCTTGCTCTCCCACTCGCTCTCCCTCTCCCTCTCTCTCTCTCTCGCTCTCTCACTCTCTGTGTTTCGTTCTTTCTTGGCCCTAGCAAACGTAAAGTCAACGAACGATGCGTTGCGGTCGACTCCGACTCCGACGTCGCCGCCGACGCTGCCGCTGCCGCTGCCGCCACTTTTATTGGGGAGTTGGAAGTTGAGTTAAAATTATAGACAGAGGCGACGTCGGAGAACTCGTCTGCCTTTTTTTTTATGGCCAGGCGGATACAAAGCTGCTCCTCTGTTGAGAGTCTCGACTTGTTCGTCTGTCCGTCTGTCCGCCCGTCTGTCTGTCTGTCTGGCTGCCTCAATCGCAGTCTCTGCATCGTCGACCCTTTTATAGAAATTGAACTCGGCTGCTGCGCTGCGCGTTGCTCTGCCCCGCTGCTCTGCTCCGGTGCTCTGCTCTGCTCTGCTGTGCTCTGCAATGCTGTGCTGCCGCGCATGCGCAGCGACGTCGCGTCTTTGCCATAAAAACAACTCTGTGGTATGCATTTCCACGCGTCGTCTTCGTCCACGCCGCATTCGCATTTTCCCAACTAGCCAGCTCTCCTCTACATATTTGTCGAGTCGTGGCTCATTGGAGAGTTGTTTGCCTCATTTGTGAACAAGTTGCTTTAATTTTGTTTTTGGGCCTAAGCAATTTTCACAAGTTTTCTATTTGTTGTTGTGCCTCGTTTTCTTTCCACAAAGCACTGCACGTGGCATAGCCCACAAACGAATACAGACGCAGATGCAGATGCAGATACAGATACAGATACAGTTTTAGCCTTACAGCTACAGATACACTCACTCTTGTATTCGTATTCGTATTCGTATTCATTTCTGTGTCCAAGGCCGACGCTTGCCTCATTACAATTTGATGATAATTCATCAGAAGAAGCTGCGCTGCTCTGCGCTGCCTTCCTCCGCCTGCGGCTTCTCCCCAAGCTCCCACAACTGCTTCCAACTGGTCTGCCTTCACCGAAAAAAAAAAAAAAACGCAAACTGCCACCGAATCCGACGCCTCTGGCTCTGCCGCTGCGACTGCCGCTGACGCTCGCTTAAAATCTACATAAAAATCCATAAGTACCTTAAAGTCGCTGCTAAAATTGAAAGATGAATTTGCCACACTGTGCGAGGCGGTCACAAAACTCAATTTGTTTTCTTTACTTAATATAAAAATAAATAAAGGAAAACTGTTGACTGTTATATCTAAAACCCCCTCTCCGGACGGGGCAGTTTGAGCTCTCGTGGAGATTCAGGATTGCAGTTTTCGTGTGGAAGATTACTCATAAAAATTCTAAGTTTTCTAGCTGAATATAATATTTGATAGAACCAAAAATAGGAGGAGTTATTTATGTTCTAGAATATCGCGAATCCAATACGAGCTAAGACGTAAAAGATCTTACGGATTGAAGCTGAGAATGTCCAAAAAACACTTGAATTTCGGCTTAATCATCACACTGTGCACCGGTTTTTTTGTCGGTTTTTTGTTGACACCAAACAACAAAACTGCCCACATGCAAAGTGGATGTGAATATGTCCAGACACAGACGGACGGACAGACAATCAGACAGACGGACAGAATTTGTACGTTGGCGTCTTATAAAGTAATCACAAACACACACACACACAGACAGAGAAACACTCGTAGAGCATTTGACGACATTGGAGACACATGGCGGGACAGCTGGAACGGAACGGACGGAACGGAACGGAACAGTGGGTTAGGTTTGTTGGTCGAATTGGTTTCAGCCCACGGTGGTTGCTGCTTTGGCAGAGACAAACATTCTTTGCTGTTGTTGTCGCTGGATTTGGGTCAAAGTTTGTGTGGGTTTTAATTAAGCAGCCGCCTAACGGCGAGACCCACATCCACTCGCCACCTGCAATAGCAGAGGCTGTGAGCAGCCACAGCCACAGCCACAGCAACAGCAATAAATACAACACTCACACAAGCAAACAGAGTGCAAATATTTGCAGAAAAAAAAAAAAGAGAAAAAAATTGATGGTCGACGATGAAGACGACATGCGACTTCCGGTCAAAACTGAACTGTGCAATGTGCGAGGGCGTCTGCATACCTCAGCGTTTCGTTCCTCGCTTTGACTTCGGCGGAAGTTTCCAGGGTGTGTGTGTGTGTGCGAGTGTGTGTGTGTTGTTGCACACAACATAAAAGCAAAAGAAAAAAGACGCGACTAGCAGCAGAGTCAAAGAGTCGAAGAATCAGTGGCGCATTGCGAAATACAAACGATGACGACGTCTTCCTCAACCGGGCCCGCTCCCCCCCTCTAACCAGTTCTCCTCCTTTTGTCCCTAACCCCAAGCGGGCCAACTTGCCGCCTGCCTTGGCGGGGGAGCAGAACGCGTAAATTGTTGTATTCTTGGAATTAGCATGCAACAACAACAACAAACAGAGAGAGAGTGTGTGGGGGGGGGCAAGGAAATAGCGATTGAATGTTTGCTTTGATTCTGCGGGGCAAAAAGGACCAGAAGCAAAAAAAAACAAAAAGAGAAGAAAAGGAAGGAATATATGAAGAAACGGCAGCGAGAAGTTGTTATTATTGTTGTTGTCATTGTTGTATACGTTGCTGTCACAGTCGCAGTTGCAGTTGCAGACGCAGTTGCAGTCGCAGTCGCTGTCGACGTCAAAGCTATGCGCTTGCATGCATAAATCTACAGTAATAGTAGCAACAACAACAACAACAACAACGAAGACGACAACAACATAAACGCATTTCATCAAAGTGCAAATTAGCAGCGGATTCCAAACGAGACGAACGACAGCAGCGCAGCAGCAGCGGCGGCAGCAGCAGCAGCTACCAAAAGAAGCAGATAAACGGACAGCAAACAAAAAGAACAGAAGAGCAGTGTAAAAGAAGAGGGGGGCGGGGGAAGAAGAGCAGAGAACTGAGACAGCGACGACGACAACGACAACAATTTTGCTTGTTAGCTTTTCTATGGCTGAGGTTTCTTTCTCTTTGAGGTTCGTGTCTCTGCTTAAGCCGATAGAAGAAAGGGTAGCGAAGTGAATGAAATATAAAAGATGAGCAAGATCAGCCGATAACGGCAACTGAAGTCAGTCCGCCGGAGAGAGCGAAAATAGAGTCAGAGAAGGAAGCTGCATACAATTAGAGGAGTCTTAGAAGAGACTTTATGCTTACCATTTGATAATTCCTTAAAGATATCTTTGCAAAGGGAGACTCTGTATTGGAAAGGGAATCTTTTTTCTATCGGCCGAGAGTTTTGGCCATAATTTTTGATTGCCAAAGTTCAAGCTTGCTCGCTTGGTTTTCTTCGATTCCAGCATTTCCCCAGAGCGCATCTCTCGGTTCTTTAATATCTGCACAATATTTGTGTATGACTCCCCGTTGATGTTTTCGCTTCTGCATCTGCTGCTGCTGCTGCTGCGGCTGCTGCTGCTGTTCTCCCCATTCCCTGCCTGCACATTCCAATATAGCATATAGTTGGGTATGCCAACCCACATATCTTGTACATAATACCCCTCTCTTTGTCTCTCTCTCTCCATCTCCCTCTCTCTCCTTCTCTCCTTCTCACTCTCTGTTGGCCTCCCTGTACTTCTGTGCACTCAACCAATTGGAATTGGCGCTGTCCCCTTGATAGTTGCCGTCCTGTTGTTACTACCGCTGGCTGCTCCAGCCTCTCTGATGGATGTTGCTTGATGCCTGGATGCCTGATGACCCGCCTGCTGGTTTCCCCTCAGCTTACCCTTTATTATTATGCAACAATAAGCTCGATTGAAGGACACCATGGCGAAACTGAAAGCTGTTCCCTTTACATTGAGAGTTACGCTTGAAAACCTCACCCGGAATTTGTTTAAGAATTTCTAATAAGAATACAATCAACATGCAAATTAAATTATAGAAAATTCCATTTCTATTTGTTTTGCTTGAGAACTCTTAGCCAAAGTCCAATTAACAAAAATTGGTTTTCCTTTGGCTTTGCTGCAGGTCCTTTTGTTGTGTACATTGGTTCGTTCTTCAATTCTTATTTCATCTTTTTCGCATGCAATATTTATAAATGCCTCCTTGCCTCTTGCCTCTTGCCTTTGCCTGTTTGGCTCCCTGGCCTGCTGCTGATGTGCTCCTCTGATCTGGCCCCCCCCTTGGATGCCCTGCCCTATGCTTTTTGTTATTGTGCGCTTTGCCATTTCATTTCGAAATGAAATTCTGAGCACGTTGCTCAATGGCGGCATATTCTGAGTAGCTGATGAAGGAGCTTGTTGTTGTTTCTGTTGTTGTTGTTGTTAGCCCTGGCCCTTTGTTATGCAGTGGCCAGCGAACAGTTAAAGCTGTAAACAATACGACTTGGCTATACCCTGCACCAAGTGTTGGCAGTGGGTGTTCGATGTTTATTTATTGCTCCTTCTCTTCCCATCCCCCCATAAAAAGAGTGTACTAAGCTTATGGAAAACTATGTAACAGGCAGAAGGAAGCATTGCCAACCCCATAAACTACATATCTATATATATATATATATTATATATGCGAAAGACAGATCAAGTTTGTTGCAAAGTTTTCTTACCATTGCCATAAAATACCTAATAACCTGCACAGTTCCGGGGCTGTTGGCTTGAAATTGGGCAGTCTCATTAGATGGCCTGCTGTTCTTTTATGCCGCCATAAACCTTGGGATAATCTACACTATTTTTCATTCAATCAGCTAGCCGTAGCTGTAGGGAGCACAGTGCAGTGCAGGGTGTAGAGTATTTGGAAGTCGTGTGGGCTTGAGTTCAGGTTTCTCACTTGTTTTTATTTTTTGTTTGAATGAGTGGCATGTGGGGCTCTCTGGCAGCGGAAATGTCCGACTTTGCATTCCAAACAGAAAATCGATAAATTTGAAATAAAAAGCGACTCCAACGCTTCTTCTGTCTCCTTCTGATTCGCTCTATCATGCCCCAACTAGCTTTCTCACTCACTGTTGCTGCACTTGTTGCGTACCCGGGCAATGGTACCATCTGCAATTACAGTGGCAGCGGCAGCAGCAGCAGCAGCGGCAGCGGCAGTGGCAGCAACAGGAAGCTGCACATTAAACTTGACCCCATTTGCGTACCTCCAAACTTCCCCTGCCCGACTCCTGCCAAAAAGTCGCAGCGCATTCGCAGATACAGATACAGATACAGATTTACTGTTCTGTATACATTTAACAGTTACAGCTGTAGATACAACAAATAGAGATACAGGAACTCTCTCTCTCTCTGTCTCTATCTCTATCTCTCTTTCTGTTTCAATTATCCGGGATTTTGTGCACTCTCTGTCTCTTTCTCATTTTGGCTAACTTAACTCCCTGCCTCTCTCTGCCCCAGTGTCTATTGTATCTTCTATCTTCTGTTTGTGTAATTTTAGCAGAACAACTGTAAAATATACTGTTTGCTGTAGAGGGTTAGAGGAGGAGGAGGGCAGGAACAACGTTGCCAAATTTCATGCAATTGCGTAGCATGACAAAATTATACATAATTAATTAATAATGTGCGGCAGCTTTTGGGGGCAGCCAGAAAGCTAGCTAGAAAAGGTCCCGCAGAATACACGACTAATGCCCCGAAAGCTGTGCGCGGCTTCGGGTTATTTATAGCTGCTCCAAGGGCAGGGCAGAGCCTAGAGAAAATCCAGTAGCCTATAATAGACCCTAGGAATAGGGGTTATGGTGCTACGAAATAGGGTTTGTGCTTATTTACATTTTGATTGATTGGCTTACGCAGTTTGACATTTTGCCAGGATGGCAAGCCGCAGCAGCCGCAGCAGCCACGAGCTGTAAGCCCCAAACTCCCCACGGCCAAATACCGAATTTCGTATACCGAAGCTCTAACCGGATTTGGTATGCGTCTCCCCCCTCCCCCCCTACTAATTTCTCTCATAGTAAAAACAACAGCAACATAAACTCTGTCATTAGTCTTAAATGTCTTGGCCCTGTTTATGGCTTAAACTTTATTTTGACTGCTTTACTCGGCTCTGTCGCATTTTAATTGCTCGGCATGTGCCGAAAAATACCTACAAGTATTACCATATATACGAGTATGTATCTAGCTACTTGTTGTGGCCCTAAAGGAACTCGCACGAAATTGAAACTCACTCTTAAAACCAGGCTAAATAAGTGTTGCCTGATATAACTGATAATTACGGAAGATACAGTTGAGTACTGAGTGGATTCAAAGATAATAATCATTGGCAGGCGAATCTTCTCTAGCCAATCTTAATGTATCCAAGCCCAAATTCCTCATCCTATAAACCTAACTCCTCTCTGGTGCAGTTGGAAGATGTTCCTTGTAAAGGGACTCTCAAATAAGGACGTAAGTCCGAGCTTTTGAATTGAAAAAAGTATCTCGAAGTCTGAAGTCTATTGTATACCAGTTAGTCTGTGTCTATGCAAGTAATTAGCTTTTTTTTAGCTTGTTTTTTGTATAAATTATATATTAATTGTCCTTTCTTAATTGAAAATCTCGCCCAGTTTTAGCCCAGTTTTGAGCAACACGCAGGAAGCGGCATATCACGATTCTGCTGCATTTAATTTCACACAACACGCAAAGCTTTTTCTGGTTTTTATCCCTTTACACAAAGTATTTAATCAATGGGTAATTAGATGCATTCTTTATTGGCTCTGCCAACACTACATGATCTTTTTATTATGTAAATTAACTAATCGTTGCTCTTGTAATAAGTTTATTCGCCTCAGCTCAAGCGCTCACTCGTTGCTCCCTCTCTCTCCCGTCTCCCGTCTCCCCCTGGGCAGCTATTAGCTATTAGCCTGTGCAACAATGTAGAACGAATGCCTCACTAGTTTAACTAACAGACTTGACTGGGTAACTGAGTAACTGAATTATTGAGCCGCCTCTCATTGACTGTCTACAATGCGGAAGTCGTGGAAGCAACAAAATACTAAAAACTCTTAAGCAAAGCCGCACCGACGGCAATATACCCTTGCCACTTGAGACTTGATTTTGATAATTGATTTCTACCGATTGTTTCTATGCCAGCTTTCTGGCAGAGTAGTCTGGTCTTAAGCCTGTTTACTAGGTATTTAGAAAACACATTTTGGAATCAAGTTTTAGTCCGATTGTTCCGATATGCTATATATAATTGTACGCACAAGAATTATCCCTATCGAATTCCCTTCAGCTGCTTTGCATGGAAGATAGACAGACCGACAAACAGTCGGACTTAGACTCTTCTCAATCGAAGATGCCGCACATTTCGTGACTGAATGATAGTACCCTGCGTGAGGGTATGAAAATGATGTCGCACGTTTGCTGCTTGCCGCCACCCTCGCCTCTTGCAGCCTCTGCTCTCCTCGGCTTTTGCTTTTAATCATTTCTAGCTGTGCAAATTACATCAAATTGACTAAAAATGTGGCAACGAATTCAATTGAATGCATGAATGGCTTGGAATGAAACGGAATGGAATGGGAGACTGCACGACTTGTATTTTTTTTTTTTTTTAATTTTATTTTTAAGTTCTTTTGTAGCTCTCTCTGTGTGTGTGTGTGTGTGTGTGTGTGTGTGCGGGTTCCATTTGCAATGCAAAATTGCCATTTAACAAATAGTTGCGTGCTAAGCGGCGCTGCCTTTGGCTCACTTTGCTTCCTTCTCTCTCCCCATCCTTTTTGTTTGCTTTCTTTTATTATGTGCGCATAGTTTCTTTCATTCTCTCGTGGCGCATTCATTCAAAAAAATTGGGCGCTGACTTTGAAGAAGCAGCAGCGGCAGAGGCAGTGGCAGAGGCAGAGGCGAGGCAGCGGCAGCAGCGGCTTATGTAAAAGCAAACTCTCTTTCATTTTAGCAATTATGTGTCTGTGTGGGTGGCTCTATGTGTGTGTGTGTGTGGGTGTCTGTGTGTGTGTGTGTGTGTATAACAGGTGTACACGCCCCAAAGTCCACTACTGCAGCAGCAGCAGCAGCAACAGAAGCAGCAGCAGAATAAGAAGCTGTGCGCCGGTTCTTGTCCCTGCTAGAATTTCACTGAGCTCTGAGCTCAAATCTCGTTGTTGTTGCTGTGCCTTTTGTCTATGCCCGCTCCTCTCTCTCTTTAGCTCTTCTCTACTCTCCTCGCCTCTCCTCTCCGCTCCTCTCCCCTGCTGCCTATTCTCTCACTTTTCATCTTTGACACAAAATATTTTATGCGCACACCCATTGGTTTATTTAGAATTTCGGTTTTCTTTGTTGTTGTTGTTGTTTAAAGCTACGCTCGTTTTTGGCATTACGGCCGTAGGTGGTTTCTCAGCGGCTCTGCTGGCTGTTTTTTTGCTGTTGTTGCTGCTGTTGCCGTTGCCGGTGCTTGTCGCGTGGGCGACGTTGCTGTCGGCAGCAGCTGCTGCTGTTGTAACTGCGATGCCAACGGCGGCAGCGATGGCAACGTTGTTACGTCAAGTGCTCAACCCATGCACAGTGGGACAACAAATACATAAAAGAGATGCAAAACAGAGAGACAACCGTTTTTTCATCTGCCCAGGAATTCTGGGAAAAAGTGTTAAAATCTATTCAAAATTGCTGGGCTGAAGTAGATTTTGGATTATTCCAACAAGCGTTTAAGCCCATTGAATATTTCCTATGTTAAAATAGCATTATTTTTTATGGACTTTCGGAGTATCCTTGAATAGAAAAGGACGAAAATATCTAATACGAAAATCCTATAAGGTCGACTGGTAGAGCATTCATTGGAAGGTGTTTTTTTTTTGGACAAAAACTATTTGTTTTTCAGGTTTTTAATGATATATAATTTTAATATTTTGTTTTTTAAACTTCACATAAAGAATATACCCACAGAAAATCCGTTTCAGAATTTAGAGAACATATTTCATATTATTATATTATAATATTCAAAATTTATGTAGATTTCTAAACATTTCCATAGTGCAGGCAGCATATGTGGCGGGGGTTTGGACTGGAATTTCATGTGTTTTCCATAAGGATCTGTGGGAGTTTTTAGCATCACATAAATCAGGGTGGGAAATCAATATTACGCATACGACCTGTCGCCATGTGTGGCCCTGCAGAGTCGTGTGTTATTCGTTGAGTTTGTTGAGCACGCTTCCTTCCGCCAATGCTCTCCTCTCCCCTCCTCTCCTCTCTCCCCTGCCACCTTTTAGAAATGCAGTCAGCCATGTGTTGCACAATAACAGAGACGCACACTATAAATACATATGTATCGTCAGTATACGTCAGTATATCGGGGCTAGTATACAGAGCGGCTGGCTCCATTCTCTGTGAATGAAAAGACAACGAGAATGAGAACGAGAACGATGGAGGAGAACATCGCCTGCAGTTCAATGCTATTTGTCAATGAGTCAGACTCTGTCGGAATGGAGGAGGCATTATATAAAAAAAAAAAAAACCAACTGACTCGACACATAAACGGAGTATGCCCTGGCCATGTATTACGAAAGGAATATATATGTATATATAAAAAACATAAACCAGCCAAAAAACAACCATCCAGCCCGACATGGCCCCATTTTGTTTACATTTCCACACAGACGCCCCAAATTTTCCAGTGTTGCCTTCGCTTATTTTCGGAGCAACATTTTTTTAGCTGTTGTTGGCATAAACAGAAATGCAAGTGAAAAATGGGGGAACCAAGAAAGAAATCGACAACAAAAAAAAAATTGGAAAATGGAGAATGGAGAACAATATGGAAAACCGCGGCAGCCAAAAAGGCAAAAATATATTAATGACTGCCACTTCCGCCTTTGATGAGAATTTATTTAATGCATAGCACGACAAAAGTTGTTGAGTTAAGTTCAGTTCTTTGAGAGCTTTTCTTTTCCTTCATTTTCATTTTCATTTTCTTTGCTTTTCTTTTCGTTTCTTTTGTCGCAATGTAAAATTAATTTCTTAAGAAATTTCCATCAAGCCAAGCAGAGTCAGAATCCCAAGAGATGCCCGCCCACAAACCAGTTGACATTTTAAATACTCGTGTATGCAATAATGACAACTTGATTGATTACAACATGATTGATTAATGCAAAAATTCAAAATGTCATCCTCGGCCTTTCCTCTTTAGTGGCGCGTGCTGCTCACCTGGTCCCAGCTCGGCCGCCTTTTCCTTAGAAGGAAAGAAGAGTTCTGCTTCTGTCGAAAGTTTAGGCTTGTTGAGTAAAGGCTTGAAAACTGGTATAGGAATTTGCAATTTTAACTGATTGTTCCTATAGCAGCTATATGGTCGACTATATACTCCGATCTTACAGCTAACTTGTAAGTTTGTTTGAGATATCTGAAGGCAGAATAAGTTTTGTACCGATTGTTCCTATGGTAACTACATATAAGACTGAAATGACTCATCCTATCATGCTGATCAAGAATATATATGTATATATTTTATGGCTTCTCTAATGCGTTGCACATTTATGGTAATCTTTTTTCATTAAACATCTGAAGGAACAACTTTTGTACCTATTGTTCCTATGGTAGATATAGATGGTATTCCGACTTATGAATTGACTCATCCTATCATGCTGATCAAGAATATATATATTAATCTATACTACTACAGCTAGCATTCATTTCATTGAGATAGCTGAAGGCAGCACAACTCTTGTGCCGACTGTTTCTACCTTAACTATATAAGCCGGAAATGACTCATCTTATCATGCTGATCAGGAATATATATATATTTTATGGCTTCTGACAAATTTATAGTACTCTTTTTTAGGGTATGCAGAAGAGACAGAGAGTAAATAGTAGCCAAAAATTCAAAGTTCGCATTCTCTTATCGCGCCTTTTGCAGTTGTCTTTTCAGCGCACCATTCATATAACTTGCCCCAGTGCAAGTAGATACACACACACACACACACACACACACATACATACATATTTATATTTATATATATATTAAAGTATATATATATAAATATGTATCTATAACTGTGGTTATCGCATTCGGCACATCTGTTCATTTGTATAGCACTTCACTGCTTTACCCTTATACTTATACTTGCATACTATATATCTCTGTGTGTGTGTGTGTATATATTATGTATACACACACACACACACGCACACGCACACACTCCGTATAAGGCTAATGCCCACCTATGTGTGTGAGAGTCTATAGTATCTCTCCATAAAGTTTTGCTGTGTTGTCGCGCGTTCTCCGTATTGTTTCATTGATGAGTTCACACACAGAGCAGAGGCAACAACAACAATGACAACGGCGTCGCGCACAGTGGAAACGACCTTCAAAACGTGAAAAATGTAAACTTGAAAAAAGAGAAGAAAAAAAAACAACAAATAAAATAAAACAAAAGCAAAAAAGCACAAAAAACAAATAGATAAATAACACTAACAAAGTTGGAAGAAGGAGGGAGCGAGGGAAGAAGAGCGAGGAGAGAGAGAGAGGTGAGAGAAGCGCAAACTACTCTGCCTATAATACATACATATCGCCTATTTATTGTCATTTCTATTGTGGGCTTTAAAACCGGATTTTTTTTTTTGCACCCTGCTTCGCTTACAACTCCCCCCCTGCCACCCAACTCTCCACAGTTTTGAGAGAAGAGTGCGAGGCGAGCTGAAGCTTTTTCGGCATATTTGCAGCAGCCACCGCCCACAGGATGTGCTTGTCATGCAAAGCGCAAAATTTGGTTTATTTATTTATTGAGGCAGCAGCAACAAAGGCGAAATAACCAAATAATAACATTATAAATAAAACATGCAAGTTTTTACAACTGGCGCAAAAAAAAGAAGAAGAGAAAAAGAAGAGAAAAAAAAACAAAGCTCTTCTCTCAGTTTTCGGGGGCCTTTTTCCATTCATTGTTTTCGACTGCCGCCGCTGCTGTTGTTGCCATATTTATTTGTTTGTTTGTTTATAATTTTTATCGCGCTTTTATTTTATTTTTATTTCATATTTTTTATTCTGCTGCTTCTTATCTACCGTGTCTGTTTGTCCGTCTGTCTGTGAGCTATAAAGCGCAACTACAACAAACTGGGCGACTCGCAGACACCCTGTATTTAGCTGCAGAGAGAGAGAGAGTATACACAATTCGTGTAGAAAATAAATGGCAAACTTGTGGAAAACTATTTCTAGAATTTTTAATATATTAAAATATAACTTTTCCACTTTCCTCTCTCTCTCTCTCAGTGCAGCAGCAAACCCCTTGAAAACTTTAGAGCGTAGGGTAAAATAAAATAAAACGAGAGTTAAGTAACTTTTAGCGCTGATTGCCTGCGCTTTAAGTCGAAACACAGATACAGCCACACACACACACACAGAGCCACACACACACAGGCACATCCCATGTAGCTTTATTCATTCACATTTGCCCAGTTATTACTCCACCCCCCCTCTGAACCGCCCAGCCCGCCTCCCCCACCAGCGGATATGACGTACGTCTCGTAAACAGTTAGACAAGCGGTCGGCTTCGTTTCGGTTAGGTTTGAGCTTTATTGGCTTGGCTTGGCTTGGCTTGGGCTGGGCTGGGCTGGGTTATTGGAAGGCCTTTTGGTCTCGCGTCTAATTAATTTGCCTGGAAATTGAAATGTGGTTAGATTTCGCCCTCATCATCTCGTGCGGATGACGCACTGCACTTACCGCAGTTACCGCACCACACCGCACCGCACCGCGCCGCGCTGCGTGCCCTTTTAATGGAACGCTCATCCGTTGAACCATGCCGCCGGACACGTACGTCCGTTTGGACTCTCATTTGGAGCCAAAACAGGAAGCGAAGCACGCGCAAAATATGGCAGAGAACAACAACAATAACAATTGAAAATCAAATAAATTTCTATTTATAAAATTTGTAGTGTCGCAGCGACCATATTCCGTTGTGGAGTAGAGTGCTCCCAGCATGTGGGTAGAAAGCACTCAAGACTCAAGACTCCAGCGGGTAGATTAGCTAAAAGCGCTGACTAAAGAAAGTAGTGAATCACAAAGCAAATGCAAAAGGTTATCGTCACAGAGAGAGAGAAAAACTATAAGGTGGCAATTCTTGGAATCAACACCAGCTGGAGAGCTTAATGCAGTTCCAGCTGGTGTTGAGAAAATTCCAAGAATTTCTACTGAAAGCCCATTCATAGCACAAAACGTCGTAATCCGCTCTGCAGTTTATCCTTTTTGTGTCGCTCGCAGGACGGCGGGGCGGGGGCGGGGGCGGCGAAAAGGAACCGGGCTTTGTTGCAACATTTTTTTCTTACTTTTAATTCACAACGGAAATTGCCATTAAATGCAGCTGATTCCATTTCTTGGAGTTTTGTGGTTTCTTGTGCGGGTGGTGTCGGTGCTTTTCTTTTTATTTTATTTTTTTTGCTTGTTCTCTTCTTCCCTGCTTGCGCTTCCTTTCTTCTCCACTCTCTCTCTGTCTCTCCGTCGCCCCTATCTTGGACTATTTATAAAGGCGACGGCGACGGCAACGTTGACTTCATCTTGAATGGAGCGAACACGTATACAACCCGTTGTCCCATAGGTTTATATGGCATTGTCTCTGTTGTTGTAGTTGTTGTTGTTGTTGTTGTTGTTGTTGTTATGATACTTCTGCTGGTGTTTGTTCAATTTCAAATGCGGAATCGCATTTATTATGCGCCAAGTAGGAAATTGTGTGCTTCCGTTTTGTGTTATGACAATTCGCAGCGAGTCATCAAATTGTGGCACACACACACACCACACACACACACACACACGCACACGCACACACACAAGCTTAATAAGTAGTACGATACTCGATACTCAACTCTCGCATAAATATAGAAACAGCATTTCCGTTTTGCCACAACTTTTCCTTTACGCCCGCTCCGTCTCATCTGTCGTCTGTCGTCTGCCATCTTCCGTCTGCCGGCTCTCGTCTCGAATGGCAGCCACTTCCGTTTCTAATTGGAGAAAAACGACGCTCAACGAAAGTCGTATTTTATGAATGAACCACGCAAACTGCAAGAATTTCACGCACGCTTCAGCGCACCACCAGCAGAAGACGGGGCGGGACGGGGCGGGGCGGTGCGGGACGGTGGGATGGGTATGGGGAATGGGGTGGCACTAGGTGTTGTCTTACCCATAGACCAAAAGGCCACACTTGGCTAAGCATAACGAAATATTTTTCAAGCGTACAAAAAAAAAAAAAAAGAAAAAAAAAACCAAACAAAGCAAAGCACAACTCAAACGTACCGCATACTAAGCTCTTGTATCTCTATCTGTATCTCTATCTGTATCTGTATCTATATCTGTTCATACTGTGTATCTAAAGTTTCATATTTGTATATTTGTCTCTGTTCGGTTTCAGATGGCTTCTCTAGTTTTCGTCAAGCATTTCCGGAGTGGTGTGAGGATGATAATCAGACGCACAACAAAGAAATGGAATCTAGTCGCAACGCCCAAGCCGATCAGTTGATGGGTCTCAGGTAACATGCAACATTCGATGAGAATCTTTAACTAAATAAACATTTGAATAACAACTTTATAAAGCTGAAAGATACTCAATGAATTATCCATTAAGAATTATTCGTAAATGAGATTAGGATCACTTTTAAGCCTGGTCAATATTTGATATGGATCTATAATGATGATAAGTTCCAAGAAAAACACTTGGCTCCAGGGGGAAGTACACAGCCAATGCTGATCACTGATCATAAAAATGGCATTAAAATCGATTAATTTCAAGCACAATAATGATAATTATATCGGGGAACATAGGGAAGAGATTGGGACTCAAGGCCGTTCTCAAAATTTAGTTCGATCTCTTAGATTAACTCCAATAAATTTTGTTTACAGATCGCTACGCATTTCCACGCCACATTCCGATTCGGCATGCAGCAGTTCAGCGGAATCCTCGGACTGCGAGAGCACCACACATCATCATCATCATCATAATTTCAATGAGGCGCCCGTCGAGATTATTCCCGGCCTATTCCTGGGCAATGCTTCGCACAGCTGCGACTCGAATGCTTTGCAAAAGTACAACATAAAGGTAAGATGCCCCTCTCCCTATACTCTATAGTATTGAATAGGTGTCCTAATATCTGTTTTCTATATAATTTCAGTACGTTTTGAATGTGACACCAGATTTGCCGAATGAGTTTGAGAAATCGGGCATTATAAAATATCTACAAATACCTATTACTGATCATTATTCCCAGGATCTGGCCATGCATTTTCCAGCTGCCATACATTTTATAGGTGCGTATTCAGAAGTCTGCGAGAGATTTCTATAACTATTCGAAGGAGTCCTTTAACTGGATTTCCAAGAGACTTCCGGGATACCTTCGATATGCTTAATTGTAATTGAAATTCAATATATTAATTTGTAATATCTGTTTACTTCATTCGCAGAGGAAGCGCGCTCTGCGAATTCGGCGGTGCTGGTCCACTGCCTAGCGGGCGTCTCACGCTCCGTGACGGTGACGCTCGCCTATCTAATGCACACACAGGCACTCAGCCTGAACGATGCCTTCACGCTGGTGAGGGACCGGAAACCGGATGTATCGCCGAACTTCCATTTCATGCAACAATTGCAATCCTTTGAGAGTCAGCTTTGTTCGAATCCCTGCGATGGCCAGGCCATGGATGAGGGTGGCACTACCACCACGATTATGGGACCCATTGCAGGCTGCTCTTCGGCCACATCGCTAAGCGTGAATCCTAGCCTGGTGGCCGCACGCTGCGGTCGAGGCTCCAAATTCTCATGCAATTGCATTGCCGCCGACTGCAAATGCATGCAAACTGGCGGCTTCATGGCGGCACATCTGGCCAAGGCCACTGGGGTGTCACCCGATTCCGGTATTGAATTCGATCGCTGGACGCCATCATCAGATACAGGTCTTAAATGAGATCAGCTTGTGGGAAAGAGTTTTGTGCTGCCGCCCAGTCAATGTCAGGAATTAGGTGGAGCAACAACAGCAACCGCAGCAGCCATTTCGCCGCCAGCCATTGGCCTGGCCTGCAACAATGCGGATAACATGTCGCCAGCCAGCACCACCAGCTCCTCCACCTCGACAACAACCACTGCTGAGGCTGTTTCGGTGGTGGAGCTGGTGCCAGTAGCCAGCGCTGATGATTCGCTATAGCTGCGAACGGGCTAGAGAGGAGCAAAACTCTTTTTCCTACCTTGGTTGTCCAACACACACACACACACACACATACATAAATATAAATATATATATATAAATATAATATATACACAGACACTCACACACACACACACCCACAAACCCACACACATACATATGAAGCATATAAAATAAAATAATAATAATAATAAAATATAATTTCTAGTTAATTTTGTAAGTCTAACACAAAAACAACAACAACAAAAAGAAAAAGAAAACAATATTTACGCAAGAAAATGGAAAAATGAAGAGAAAAAGAAGAAAAACAAAAGAAAGAAAGAAAAGAGAAAATTATTCACCCAAACACTAAGAGATAAATATAATAATAAATATATTTATATATATATAAAACATGTTTGTATTTAACTCCTAAGGCAAGTCAACAAGTTGAATATGAATAACATAAATAATAATAATAATAATAATAATAATATAAATAATAATAATAATGATGATGAGAGAAGAACATAAGGAAATCACGAAAATCGCGTTATTTATAATGTTTAATATTTAACAACAAAACTGTTTTTAAGGCGCATAGTTATTTTTTTTTTTTTTTTTTTTTATAATAATTTTACTAAAAGCAACGTTTATAAATTATAAATGTGTAATTGTTATATACAGAAAAGAAAAAGGAAAAAACAAAAAATACAATTTATAAAATATATTTCTATTGTATAAAATTATAAAATATGGAAAAGCCAAGTCATATATGAAGTAAATGTGTAAAGAAACAAAAAATAAACTGAATCGAACATTTGCAGAGTGGAAGAATATTAAAAACTAAAATGAGAATTAAACAAAAAGAAAAACAAAAAAAAAAAATAAAAACACAAACCACATTTTTTTTGGCCAGCAACAGAAGAGAACAGCCAAAGCTCGCAGGGAAAGGCTAAGGATTCGGCAAGCCGAAGATTGCATACTCTTGCAGGCTTGGGGTAGCATACAATTTTGAGCGACTGTTCCTATGGCAGCTATATATATGATATTGTAGGCCGATCTGTAATCTGATCGTTTAGCAAACACTCGTAACACTCTTACAGCCATTAAGATATTTTTGACCAATTGTTCCTATGGCAGATTATATATATGATATATGATATATGATATAGTTGTCCGATCCGCCCGGTACTGATATAGATATGTGCTGCAAGCCAAGTTTCATACTACTTAGCTCTCGAAAACTGAGAGACTGACGACTGGTCTCATCTTACGGATCAAGAATATATATGTATATTTATATATGTGTAGTGGTCGCAGATGCCAGCTTAGTGATAATACCCTCTGCAAGGGTAGGCAAAGAGAGTAAACGGCTGTTGGGTTTGCATATTTTTCGAAGGTTTTTAGAGTGCCGCGGATTTTGGTAACAGAGTGAAAGACAAAAAGAAAAGAAAAGAAATGAAACGAAACGAACTAAAGAGGTAAAGATCAAAAGATATATGTATATATATATATATATATATATATATGTGTGGAGGGAGTCTGGCAATGTTGGTACAAAGAAGATTTATCACAAGAAAAAAAACGGTTTACAAAAATAACCTAAAAACCAATTTTAAAGAAATACAAATACATAATTATTACAAAATAAAAAGGCTGTGCGCAAAAATATATAAAGAACATGATACAAAACAAAACATATATGGATTTAAAAGAAACAAAAAAAAACAAAACAAAACAAAAAGAAAAATCTATTTTACTTAGTGCAAATGAAAAGAAAAACGGAATAGATAAAAGTCCGTTAAGAGCAGAGCAAAGCAAAGCTTCACTGAAATCCGAATCTCAGCGAAAGAAAGCGAAGAATTTGATATGTTTGTACACATTTTATAAGAACAGAGTTGCATGCGAGAGAAGTGGAACGTAGAATGTGGAATCTGAAATGTGGAATGTGGAATATGTTGAGCAGAAAGCTCCCATAGAGAAAAACTTGTGATGGTAAGTTGAGCAATTCGGATCGGTTGAGGTGTACGCAAATATTTTCTAGACAGAAAATTGGTATAAGATTAATACACACATACATACATACATATATAACCAAGGCTTTACTCGTGTTAAAGGCATAAGTATATATATGTATATGTAAATAAATTTTTTTCGGCACGCTGTTACCAACAGTTCAATGTATGTGCAATGTTAAACAAATGTTAATATACAGAAATATATTAACAGAGGAAGAAAAACAAAGAACAAAGAAGAAACAAAAAACCAAAAGCAAAAAGAAAACATTGGTAATAAAAGCGCTAAGTAATCGTATGAAAGTTATTTAACACTACACTACATAGTACGTAATCCTAATATAGAGTAAAGCTGCAGAATTTTGGTAAGATTTACGAAAGAAAATTCGATTATAGTAAACATTCATTTTGGAACCCATTCGACATTCCGCTGAAACCATTTCGAAATATCCGAAAATTGTGCAGTATTAACAAATGTATTTATGGATAAAGTATGATCCAAACTAAATTAAATTGTTTAATGATTGTAATAAAACCGAGTTAAATACACTAAAAAAAAACAAAACACAGTCTGAAAGAGAAATTTTAAAGTGTTGTTCAAATGGCAGCTAAAACGGAACGAGTTCCTTCATTGTAAAGCTGGAAATGTGCACAAGATGATATATGTACGAACTACCGTATACCCTACGATTTTGAAATAGAGCTTTTCTAGCCGCAGATCGCAAGTAAAGCAACACACACACACACACAATAAATAAGAATTAAATTTTTTCAATAATTTTTAAATGCAATCGAAGCCATTTAATTGTTGAATGCCTCAGTCAGTTATAAATGAAGTTTTACCCCTTTAAAGTCCTCGAAAAAGGAGCATACAAATAATTTGTGTGTCGACCATTTTGCAAAAGTAAATATTCATAATAATTATTAAAAATACAACAAGAAAAAAAAAAACAACATAAATATTCGCTGATTATTTGTGGCAAATTTAAGTGGAATAAGAAACCAAAAAAAAACAAAAAAACAAAAAAAAAACACGTGAAAAAATACGAAAACGAAATTTGCTGCCAGGCAGCGCATTTGTTATTAAGTTGCCCCTTCCACCCCGGATAGGGGGGCGTGGCAGCCGAGGCGAGAGAACATTTTTAAAGATAAGCACACACACCCAATTTTACATATATTGTAACATCTGAGTGTTGAATTTTTTCATCAATGTTTAGAGTTTTGCAAGAGTGCCAACATTTTAACAAAACAAAAACAAAAAACAAAAAACAAAAAAAAATACTATATAAAAAGTAAAATAAATTCAAATTGTACCTTAAAAATGTCCAAAAACAAAGAAAAAAAAAAACAAAAGAAAAACAAAAGGAAAAGGAAAAAAAATATTTGTTGTAAACGCCCGATAAATAGTCGAACAATAAATACTAAAGTCTTCTAATAATTAACCAAGAATACAAATTAAAAACAAAAAAAAAAAAAAAAAAAAATCTAACTAGTTGTGTTTTGCACATTTTGTAAATTTTACAACACAATCCACAATAATAAACCAAAACAAAGACCCCATAAAACATTTGCTAATTACGTTATATACATACTCGATATGTATATATATATATACTCTATATATATGTATTGGAATATATCCTATATATATACATATATACATGCATACAAACCCATATATACAAAGAACAAACAATATACCTAATAAAACCGTTTATAAGCCCGCAACTCTTAACTGAAGTTTTCCTCTCTGCCGTTTTCTCTTTATTTATTAATAACATTTATTATTGACTTTGTAGAAACATTTACATATTATTTATAAAATGGAAATTATTAGACGAGTATATAAAACCATAAACAACCTATCAAAGTATAAAGTATCTGCTAGATACAATTGAATCTATGTCCGCTATGAATCTGCTTATAAATGGGGAGCTGCTCTGAAAGATTCGATATATGTTCGAAGGATGCATATTTGAGTACGTTTCGATTTCGATATAGAATAGAATATAGAAATATGCGCAGCTTTGAGTATTCTTTATAGAACACAAAATTTAATATGAATCTCAAGCCAATCCTGAGCTTTATATTTAATGAGTTGCTTTACAAGTCAATAATCAGATCTTGCAATCTATCTTCTCTAGCGGCTCTTCTAGGTACAACAGAGTACTGCGCTGGCCTTTCCCTCAAGCTGCTGCTGTGGGCTCAGTGCCCATTTGGTTGAGGCGCTGTCGAAGCTCAGCAAGTCTGATAAGCTCATCCTGTTCTCTTAATTACTGACTGAGGACCTGTAGAAGCTGTGGAGTAACTCTGATAAGCTCACCCTGTTCTATAAATTTTGGCTGAGGACCTCTAGAAGCTGTGGAGCTGGTGCATCTGAAGCACGCGCTTTTATAGCTAATAAGAAACGGACGCACAAACTTTCTGTCTAAGGCTAAATTATAAAAAATCAGTTTATACAAAAAGGTTTAGGTTTTAGTGGATCTTAAATAAACTTTTACTGTTAGCAGTTCAACTTTTGTATAAAATATGATTAACAATCTACACACTGGGCACATTGAAATTGTGAGATACTTTAAGGCTTAATAACTAAAGATCTACTGAGCTGAGATAAGGAACAGTGTTTAAATGCCTAAACGTAGAACAAGCAACAACTAGCACATTTACTTATTATTGTCTAAGCCTCAAGTCGATGGTTGTTTTTGTTGGCCCTTTACAGACCCTTGTTAAAGTAGACACGCTTGGGCACTTTGCCCTCGGTGCGCTTGACCATGTCCTCATAGAGTTCCGGCTCGAAGGTGCGAATTGTAGAGGTATCCAGGCCGCATTGTTGAGGGAAAATGGCACAGGCCGTGGGCACCATGAAACAGAGGCTGCAGAGGTATCAGAGAAACAATTGATTAGAAGGCACAATCAATAGAGAGGAAGTGATAGGGTCACTTACAAGCAGCCCACCAAGAGGGTTTGGAAGGGTGCATTTATCCATTTGATGCGTTTGTAGGCAGGAAACTTCTCCAGCCGTTCCATGATAACGGGCAGTATCAGCATGCCCGGCGCTGCCATTGTAATTCTTGAGAGCACCACCTCGCTGATACCCTTGATGGCAGCCAGCCGACTCTGCCCGACCACCTCGCCATCGACATTCTTTACCTCAATGCCGTTGAGTATCTCGTTCTGACGCATAAAGGGAATGTTGACACAATTAGCTGCTGCCACAGCCGCAAAGGGCACATAGCGCTGCAGTATCGGTGTCGCCTTCTTGGACCAATAATTCTTGCAACCAATTGCCGCAATTAGGGCGGACGTTGTGGCCGATACATAGGCAATGCCCAGCTGTTTCACACTGGTGGGAGAATTGGCATTCCGATTCGTATAGTTAACGACCGCATTGAAGGATTGATTGAGGAACTGCCAGAGCACCACAGCCGGCACAGTACGATAGAAGGCCAACATGCCACCCGTAATCAACATGCCCCCGGGCACCTGAAAACAAAGCATCATTTAAATAGTTGGCAAGTAAATTGTACAATTTAAATTGGAAATGCTATCTTCAACGTGCCGACGCACTAAATACCCTTGCATGCATAAAAAGTGTGATAAACTATTCCGAATTCAATCCAATTTGCAAATCAAACTACATATTTATGTGATATATATAGTACGGAATCTGTTTGGTATATATTTATATAAAAAACTAAAAGAGTTTCCAACCGATTTATCGTATTACCTCCTCCCATTTGTTATATTTGGAATCCATGCATTACGCTTTAGGATTAAGCGGCTAATTTGCATGAAAACGAAGAGGAGAGGGAGAAGTTTTTCGATGCATCAATTCTGAGCTTTATTTTTAACTAGGGATGGGCGTTCACTTCACGCACGCACGAACACGCTCTAAATTCTGTTGTCACGTGCCGCAAATTCAGGACTTTTTCTTTGGTCAAGCAACGTTTTCTTAATTGAATTTTGGACTTCTTCCCATCTCTAATTTGTACCTTGGTTCCTTTTCTAAAAAATAAACCGATACATTTCCAAGAATTTCATGGATTAAATCAAACTCACAATTTTATTCTTAAACTATTTATATTAATTTAAACTGCATATTCCAGTTCCGGAATCTAACCCAGTCAGTTTTTTTTAGACTCGACTCAAGTCTTTAAGTTTAACGCTTCAGTTTCAAACTAAACCACTCCGGATTTACAGGGTTCGGTTCAGGATCTCTTCAAGCCAGAATGCAGGTAATAAAAACGCAATTTCCCTTCCGATTCTGACCAAATAATGGGAGCTTTTGAACGGTTTCTTTCGGAAACTCTTAGGACCGAACACATCTGCATGCATTACACATTTAATGAGTTAGTTAAAGTGGCCTCTAGAAGGGTATTAATGACGTCAGTGTGTGTCTAAATTTAGCAGGCAAGAAGGCAGCAGCTGAGCACAGCGAAACGAAACAAGTGACGAATCACGAGACTTGCCTGAAAACTCATGCGACCGGCAAAGTTCTGCAGTTCGCCCGTATCCGGATGAAAAGCGGAATTATAGAGCTTCATGTTGTAGTGGACATCTTGGGGCTGCAACTGCGTTGACTGCTCTCCTTTACGGTACTCATCGACCATTTGCTTGGCCTGCAGCAAACGATCGCTGGAGAGGAGCACCGTACGGGGATCTGTCATCCAGGCATAATACTGAAAACGACCCGTAAAGGTTTTCAGATCAAAGAGCGGTTTGTCCACGTCGATGAGTGCTGCATGTGTGGATAAAGTGTATATAGATATAGCTATAATTATTATATTATATATATACTCACATAATTCCTGGGCCATTTCGCTTGTTTGCTTTCAAAACTTTTGTACTGGAATTTTGTAGTCTTACGTAAGTTACGATTATTCAACAGCCGAGACGGACGAGTGTCTGGTGGTTGGGTTTCTACTGTGATTATGATTGTTATTGTAACAATTACAAGTTTATTGCTCTACTTGGCGATAAACTCCACTCGATTCGCTGAGTATTCGCGATTATTTCAATTGCATTCAGTTTTTGCTCAGCTGTTCGATTTCAATTTTCTGCTGCAGTTCAATGCTGCAATTTTTGGCACTCTGCCAAATTCTTTTCTCTTTCTTTCAATTCTTCTCGTTTTTGTTGTAAATTTGCACATCTGTTGTGCGTTTGCCAATCAGAAAAGAAATAAAATTAAAGAGCTTTTGTTATTCTATTTAGCACACAAACACAAATCCAACTCAACGGCTCTTAATGTGCCATAATCTGTCGCTGATTTATTTGCTTACCTTTGTTGTCGTTGTTGTTGTTGTTGTTAGCTTTAGATATCGATAAGCTTGCGAATATCTAATAGTTATCGATAAGGAATACGATATAAAAAGAGAGAAAATTTGATTATTAACAGTTTTTTTTGTTTGTATTGGCTGTTTAAAATTAAGATTTTGCTTTTGACAACCTCTTCTAAATTAATAACCCAGTTAACCAAAGCTTAATACTGTTTTTTTTACGTACTGATTCGATATTATCTTTTTCAGGCTAGGCCAAAGCTTAATACTGGTTTTAATAAACTTAAATAAGAAATATATAAGAAAGTAAGATTAGGCATAATCAATAAATGAGTATTAAATAATATTTAATTTATGGAAATTTAGGGAAATATGTATATCTTCTGTTCACTGTTTTGTTTTGGGTTTTCTCCTTTATTTAAACTCATATCGCCACTACAATGTGAAGAAAACCAACAATTAGTCTTTGGACTCTTAGAAATGCGATTCTAAGTTTCCAGATTATTCATTTCTTTCTTTTTCTTTATTCCTTTTGTACCTAGCAACAATAAACCGTTTGTTTTGAAGTATGATAAATAGTTTAAATTTAGCTTTTGCTTATTGTTATATTATCGATGAATAGTTTGCTTGTTTGTTATCGATGATACACCAGCTTGTCATTCACAAGCATGCGTAAAGAATTGTTTCTGTAGCCCTCGCACAAACGTATCTCGATTGTTGTTGCTGCTGTTTCTCTTTTCACTTTCGTTGCGCATTTTGCTCATAATTTTTGTGATTTATTTCGAAACTAATTTATATTGCAATTATCTGCATGGTGGAAACGCAATGTAGAATTGTATAAGATTTCAGTGCAGCAGCAGCGAAAATGAAGACAAGTTGCAGCGGCAGCAGCAGCAACAACAACAGAAACAGCAACAGATAATAATAGTGTCGCCGGAGCGGCATAGCGCGGGGCTAGAAAGAAGAGCCTGCGCAAACCGGATAAGCCGGATAAGAAGCGGGGGACCCAGTTTCAGGCGGTTCATTACACTCCGAGATGCGTCTCCTGCAGCTGTTGGCGCTTTGGCTGCTTTGCAGCCATGCAATAGGCGCCAATATCCTGGCTGTTCTGCCCAGCGTGTGGAAATCGCATTATCTATACGGACATCGCTTGCTGCAGCAACTGGTGGCAGGCCCGCAGAATCACTCAGTAACGCTGATCAGTCCACATGGTGCATCTGAGACAGAACCAGCGCTGCGCAGCATACGTGAGATACGCATTGAGGATCAGGATCTTAACCAGAACTGGCTGGACATGGGCATGAGCTTCGAGGCGGAACAAATGCACGCCCAGAGCGCCATGGAGCGGTTCACCCGTATGATCTATGCCGGCACTACAAATGTCGATCTTTTACTCTCAGATGTCCAGGTCCGAAAACTTCTCACCAGCGGCGAAAAGTTCGATTTACTAATTGTCGATTTGTTTCTAAGTGAGGCACTTCTAGGGTGAGTTTCGAGTTCCATAGCTCTCTCATCATATATTGAAATGAGACGCTCTGAGCTTATATGATTTTTGAGGTTCATGCATAATTTAAAACTGGGTCAAGTGCAGATTTAGCGGAGTCGTGTATCAAAACAGAAACCAGTACGAAAATTTGTGTATCCGACGATTGAATAACCTTACAGACAATTTATTTTGATCAATTGTTTCCTAAACGATATCGTAGTGCGATCTTGATGATTTTAAAGCAGCAGGAAACAGTTTCATGGCTAAGTAAGCTTGAACCAGAAGATATCTGGAGAAGCAGAAAAGGTTTCCATAAAACAAGCCGATTGTTGTTGCATAGCAGTTTTATTATATAGTTCCCGATCTGTCTTATTCCGACATATATGCTGCAATATTCATTCACGTAGCTCAAAAACAGAGATTAGGTTGCATACAAACAAACAGTCAGACAGACGGATAGACTGACATGGCTATTTCCACTGGTTCCATCTTCTTGATCGATAAATAATATATATATATATATTATCATTCATACGCTTTGCGAGAGTATAAAAATATCAAGCAATTTATATACTGCGAACATAAGTATGAATATATTTTAATTTAGCGATGAGAAGTAAAGATTCGATTCGGCAAATGAATATTCATAGCTTAAAGCTTAAGTTAACAAATTAAATTTGTTAGATAATCTAGTTAAGTTTAGTTTCAAAAGCTTTTCATACCCTTGCACAGGGTATTATAACTTTGTCACGAAATGTGTAATGTATTTAAGGAAACCCAATCCCATCAATAGATCAGGACGTCCTCATAAATATGTCGGAACTGGTCGAAACGCACAATAATATTATATATCTGCTATAGGAATCGGTCGAAAAGATATTGTACAGAAAACTTTTAACTTTAGTTTTAAAAAAACTTTAATTCTCAAAGTATCTTGATAAAAGTTACCTCTTAGATCCGAGTACTATAGCCTATAGTTCCAATACGAACAATCTATCGGTTAATGTTAAATTGTAAGCTAGATGAAAGAGTATTTTTCCTAATGATTACTACTAGGTCTACTGAATCATATAGCTGCTATAGGAACGATCTAACAATGAAATGCTTATTCCCTCTCTGGAAGAGTATGTAATGTTCCGTGCATCGAAGATATCCATAAAATGTTTGAGTTTCTTCTGTTAAAAAAGCCTTTCTGTGTTTTGGGAAAAGCTTGCAAATGTGAAGGGTTCTATGCCCAGAGGGTTTTTATATTTTTTGGTTATATGCACTATAACATAATACTTGGAATGGCTCATCTTATTCTAATCGTAATCTTATGTCCTTTTAGTTTGTCTTATTACTATGGCGTACCCACTGTTGCAATCAGTCCCACCGGCGCCAATTCGTGGCTTAATAATATGTTTGGAAACCCGCAGTCCTCATCATTGGATCCGAGTAACTTTCTGCCCTTTACGGAGCGGATGAATACACGTCAACGCATTGCGAACATGCTAATGAGCACCTTCGAGCGTTTAACCTACAAGTGAGTCGAGGATACTTTTGTTAACCTTTTTTGAAAGGAATTGGAATCATTTCAGTCTTTGCTTTCAGCTTTTTCCACCTGATCTCACAGCAATCTGTTTACTGCAATCACTTTGAAATTCTGGTGCAGGAGCTGCCAAATTATCGCGAATTGAGCAAAAATCTCAGTCTGGCCTTGATCAATTCGCATCCGGCTCTTGATTATCCTCGTGCCTATCTGCCAAATATGTTGGAGGTGGGCGGGCTGCATTTGCTGGAGCCAAAAGAGCTGCAAGTGCCAAATGTAACTATTTCCAGTAATAGATTACAGCACAGTTTAATCCTTGTTCTCTTGTATAGCATGTACGTTCCTTTATTGAATCCGCGCCTGGAGGCGTCATTTATATGAGTCTGGGCGCCGATGTGCAAACAGCTCAGCTGCCGAGTGATAAGTTGTCCATTTTGCTGGATGTTTTTTCGCATCTAAAGGAGTTTCATTTTTTGCTCAAATGGGAAACGGAAGAGTTTGGCCAGCAGCTGCCCGAAAATATAATGACTGCCAGCTGGTGGCCACAGCAGGCGATTTTGGGTAAGCTATTGCTTGAGATTAGAGTTGATGTCTCTACTTAAAACTGCTTTTCCACTGTAGCTCATCCGCAGGTGAAGCTTTTCATCAGCAGCTGCGGTCAACTGAGCGTCTGGGAATCCATTGCGGGTGATACGCCCATACTTGCCATACCCATAGTGGCCGAGCAGGAGGTGCTGGCCAAAAGGCTGCAGTTGAAAGGTGCCGCTCTGTCAGTCAGCTACGATGCCATAGCCTACGATGCATTGCTTCATGGCATACGTCAACTCACGTTAAATGCCACCTATGCGCAGAATTTGGCCACCCTGAAGACCCGGCTAAATACAGTTAATACCCAGGCTTCGGCCAGAGCAATCAGCCACATTGAGTTGATATTGGAATCGGGCGGAGCGGACTTTCTTAAATCGCACGCCAACACGCTCAACTTTTGGCGCTCGGAGGGATTGGATGTGCTGTTCATC
Source organism: Drosophila repletoides (assembly GCA_018150835.1). Taxonomy (NCBI): domain Eukaryota; kingdom Metazoa; phylum Arthropoda; class Insecta; order Diptera; family Drosophilidae; genus Drosophila; species Drosophila repletoides. Next base: position 1,346,071 of record JAECWQ010000031.1, read on the forward strand.
ATTGCACTGGGCATTTCAGGCATTCTGACAGTGCCGTTTGTGGTTATTTGCTGCATACTACGCAGATCCTACTACAGCGATGCGGCACAGAATCAACCGCAGCAGCAGCCCTATCGCACTCCTCTGAAGCCCGCGGGTCGTATGAACAGTTGTGGGGATCCTAGCAGCTGCACAAGTGCTGGCGCCTCGGAGCCGCTGCGAAGAACACGTTCGGCTCAATCGCTTTATAGCTGGAGTTCGACAACGCCTACGACGCCTACAACGCCATCAACCGTTTCGTCAGTCTCATCCCTCAACCTAACGCCCTCACCAGCGTCGGCATCCATGTCGCCGTTGCAGCTCTACGTGAATCAAGGGGCTTACAATACGCAAAACACATCACACGATGATGAGAAGAAGGAAAGAGTCTTTTTATAGCCATGTCGATGGCTGAACGATATATCTCTAGATTTCAAAACCTTATAAACTATTAATTCATACCTATATCTATATAATATATTAAGATATGTATGTCTAATCTCTAATGTCTAGTGGTCTAAGTGTGGTTCTACCTATAATCCATCTGTTGGTCTGTGGTCCCCCAATGTGTTTTTATGTTATTTTATATCTACTTTACATACGTATTTAGAATATAGCCCTGATACAAGTTCAGAAATGATATTGTATGTTGTTAAGATACTAAGTATAAAGTCTGATTCTACGGATCAGCAGTTCACAACTAAATTTTGCTATTGTTATTTTGTCGTTTGAGTTGGTACGATATCAAATGCAATTAAAGTACGTTTAACGAAATTGCTCAATAGTTTTTCTTATACACTTGGAAAGTGTATTATAAATTCGTCATAAAATGTGAAATTCATTGAAGGAGGCATCTTCCACTAGGACTCTCCGTCTGTCCGTCTATTTATATGCAAACTAGTCCCTCAGTTTTTGAGCTAGGTGGACGAAATATGACAATGGTACATGGTATATTAGTATATAAGTCGGAGCCGGCCGGATCGACAACTATATCATATAGCTGCCTTAGGAACAATCCAGTTTGCCTTCGGTGTGCCTAGCTTTTAATTTTATTTGACGTTGTCAAAAGAGTTTTCCTCCAGCTTGGAATGTAGCTCTTCCAGGCTTTAGTCCCTATTAACTGAACAATAGAATATAACTTTAACTTTGCTGAACGTCAATAACAAAGATAATTTTATTTCATTATCAGATTAAGGTTCAAAATATTCTTTTAGAACTAGTAATCTGAATATAATCCAGAATCCGCCAGCATTCCTTGTTTATAATTTTGGAAAACGTTTTGCTTTGTTTATATATTTCGGACTTCAAAAAGTATAGTCGATATAGCCGTCTCCTTCATTCCAGTAACACTACTCTCAGTTTCTATGCTTGGTGAATAAAATTTGATATGGAACGCCTGAATCCAATAACTATATTATAAATATGCCATAGGAACAATCAGTCAACAACTGAGCAATATTAACTTTTTTACTTCTCCAGGTATCTATCTGGATAGAACTCAAAAGTTATATGTAATGCTGGCTAAAAACGATTCAAATGGGACCACTATATCTTATAGAAGACATAGGAGCAATTAAAAAGGTTGTCTGAACCATTTTTTGAAGATTTTTAATTGATTTAAAAGATTGTATAAAACTTCTGATATATTTTAATTCAACTCACTAAGTAAATTTCATTGTAGAATTTCTAATTGTTGGAAGGAAAGCTGGACTAAGTGATAACAAAAAATCCTGATCAATATTACAAAAATTCTATAAGGTGTATTATTAAGTTAAATAACTAACTCAGGAAGAATTGTGTTCTTTTTTATCAAAACGTCGATAAAAACTGGAACGCTAAAAAGAAATAGTATAATACATAAACTTTTTTATACCCTTGTAAAGGATGTTATAACTTCTATATATAATATAATCTCCGAACACATGAAGTATATACAGACAATATTGATAAAACACCCTCCTTTTTATTATAGGCAGCATATTTGTAGAACCGGTTGAAATCTTCCTTCATTAGCTGAAAGGGTGTGTTCTTAAAACGCACACCGAAAATGTTGAAGATCGGTCTACTGATATAGCTGCCATAGGAACAATCGATTAAAATAAATAAATTAAACAATTTTCAAATGGTTAGTTCAGTCTGCAAGTGTATATAGCCGATGGCCTTAAATTTTTAAATTTGGATTTAAAACTTATAAATTTAATATTAAATTTTAAATATAAATGTACATAAATCTACAGACGAGTAATCGGATTTTCGATCAGTTTGATTTTTCCCCATAAAACTTTTCTATTTTTATATTTATTTTAAAAAATTAATTTGAATTCGATCGAATAAGAAAAGAAAAAGTTTTCATACAACAGGTTTTCTCATTTTGGCCGGCGGAATTTCCCAAAATCCCCTGATTATAATGTTATGTTTCCAAATTTGAGCTTTCTGTGCTACATAGCAAGTCGTCATTCAATCAGGAAAATAGTTTTATATAAAGAGATTGATCGGAACAACGCGACGATTTGCTATATCCAAGTCTGCCTGTCGGTTTCTTTACCCGTAAGTTTGTGAGGAAATTAGTCTCGCAGTTTTTGAGCTCGCTGAATGAAATTTGGAATGCAGCCTTCCTTTTGTTGCAAGCAGCATATATGTCGGAACTGGCTGGATCGGACAACTATATCATACAGCTGCCATAGGAACAATAGGTTGAAAAGTTATTGTAGGGAAATCTTTTTCATTCTTGAAGTATCTCAATGAAACTTACCAGTCAGATGAGAGAGAGAGCATTTACTTTATAACTGATGCAATCATTTAGACAGAGACGGAGAGACAACTGATGAAAAATGAATTATTGATTGACCTTTCAGGTAGTATTAAAAAGTATCAGTTAGCATCGAGTCTTGTGATTTTTTGTATATTTATTTTTATTACGTTTTATTGTTTGTGATCGCTTGCGGGCTTATATTATTTTTTCGTTAGTTTTTTTCCTTTTTTTTTTTTGTGTGCAACAAAGCAGAAAAAACAACACCCAGCGGACATTATTAAAAAAGTAAAAAGACAAAACAGTTTTGGTAGCATTCAAGTGTGAGTAACAGTTAATGTTAATTACGGGCGGCGATGCCAATGGAGGCGTGTCTAATTAGCTGCCTCAGCGGCAACTGTCGGCTTCCCTTTGATGTGCATGACGGCGTGTGCACTTCATTTAAGCCGAGTGCGCCTCAAGTGTCTCTAAAGGATCTGAATGCCATGCGATGTGCCATGCGATGCGATGCGATGCGATGCGATGCGACGCGATACGATAGATTCAACGGGATGCAGCGCAGCCCGTCGGTGCCAACGGGGCCAGCTGGGAATGGCTGGCTTATGGATGCGAGGCTGGGTAAACGGGGGGAATAGGAGTGGAGCCAAGTAGAAGCTGCCTTGGCACCTGTTTGCATTCAACAGTCCAGGCATGCACACACTAGAGATGAGCGCGTGACGTGAACTTGAGGTTGCGTGAAGCGCGTGAGTAACCTTCAGCACGAAACTCACGAAACGACAAGGACACCCAGGAAACTCCAAGATTTAATTTAGCTTATAGTTCATCTGTTTCTTTGGAAAGTAGTCTCTTAGTTCTGGTATAAGCACGTTCCTTTAGCCGACCGGAAGGAACAACTATATCATTAAGTCTGTTCTCTACCAGTTAGAGAGGAGCGCGTGAGAAAGCTCATTCTTCCGCTTTCGATGATTCCTCTCTGTCTACAACTATATCATAAAGCTGGTAGAGAGAGATAGGAATAATCGGAAGCGGAAAAAAGAGCCCTCTCACGCGCTCATCTCTAGCACATATGCAAGCTTAAACAAATGCACGAATAGAAATGGAGCAGAAACCAGGGTAGTATGGGTTTTGGCAGTTGTTGTCGTTGTCGTTGACGTTGACTCTCAGGCTGTGGACTGCCGCGGGGCAAGGCGGAGGGGGGGAGGCGGAGTAGGGTTGTTTGGGTGGGTTGCGTGGCACAGCTGGGGCAATTTTTCAGTTGGCTTCTCCTTGTTGCATGTTAATAAAAGTGTAATTATGCAGCACGCTTATGTGGATGACGTTTTCCGTTTGACTCTTCAACCTGCACACGCTGCACTCTTTGTGTATTCTGTTTCGGTTTTAGTTTCTTTTTTTTTCTTTGCAGTTTATTTTTTGTTCTTTGGTTCTCTCGAAGCCTTTTTATGCGCATATTTTTGGTTAGGCATTGGAAATTTGATATGTAAGCCGCAAGCTAAGAGCAAAGTCATGAATCTTGGGCGGCATTCAACCGCAATCACAGTCCTGGGTTCATAGTATGAGAGGATTCCCAGCCCAGCTGCACTCAGAAGCATCTTGAAGGTCGGAATGAAGGTAAAACTAATAATATTAATCTTAGACAGCTTGGAAAGCGTTTCACTTGATCTTAGATCTGATTATGGCTAAGATTAATCAAAGCGAAGATGTCTTTCTTTACGCACAGATATCTTTCATAGGCCTGTCAGCAACATGATATGGCTAAGTTGAAGAAATGACTTATCAAAATGAAGGTCGGGCGGCCGGGCGGTCGGTCATCAAAGCCAAACTTGCAAACAAGGCCAAAAGGAGTTGGCTGACTGAAAGGCGGCAGCAGCAGCAACAGCAGCAGCAGCAGCATCGTGAATGTCAACCACAAAGGAACCAAGTCAAGTCTTGACATTGACAGGCCAATGCAGTCAAGCGCAGCAGCAGCAGCAGCAGAGGAGTCAAGAAGACAGCCCCGAGAAAAGAGACAAGAAGACATACCAAAGGTCTCGGGTTACCACTGGGAACACAAATCGAAACCAGGCCCAGGCCCAGGCGGAGACCCCGACCATTAGCGCGGCTGTCAGCAGTCGGCAATGGTGACAAATGCAGCCCGGGGAGGGGGCGAGGCGAGTACATCAAAGGCCCATTGACAGCTGGCTGCTGTAGCGGCTTGTGGCGCCTTTGATGTACTTGCAACAAAATTAATTGCATGCTACACGAGTCCACAGACAAAGCGAGCCAGCAACTAAATACTAAAAACTAAGAACTTTCAGCTGTAAATCAACAATCATCATAACTATAACTATAACTATAACTTTCTGCAGGCCTGGACAACACAGATTTGTGGCAGTCTGGGAGTGCTGTCAACATGTTGCCAGTTGCTTCAATTCCCTTTCAACACAGTGTTCTTCTTGTTGCTGTTGTTGCTCTTGTTGTTGCAGCACTTGACTTTTGCCTGGCCAAATCCCATAAGCATCTACATATGTATGGCTCTATGGCTGTGTGTGGCTGCCACGCCCCTGACTGCCCCTGCCTCTGCCTCTGCCTCTGGATCTGCATCTGCTGCAGTTGCTGTTGCTGTTGCTGTTGTGTCGTGTTGTGTGCATTTTGCAATTTAATTACTTTTGAGTTACGCAACGAGAAGGACAAAGGACAAAGTTTTGCCAAAAACAGGACACTGCAGGACCTGCAGTCTCATTTTAAATGGAGCGAGCTTTGAGTTTCGCATTTAAAATTCATAATTCATAAATTAAATTTCATGTGAGACTTGCAGATACAATTCTCTGTATCTCCATCTCTATCTCTATCTCTATCTGCATCTGTATCTGTATCTCTGTCTGAATCCGTAGTTAAAAGTTCGCCTGCTGTTCCCTTCCATTTGCATTATCGATTGAAGTCCACACAATTTCTGATTTCGTTGACACACAAAAACAACAACAAAATTTGCATAAAAGCCCACAGCTTAAAAGCAACAAGAAAAAACAACACAAAAAACAACACAAAAAACAACAGAGAAACATCAGTTACAAAGTGGCAGCTGTTGCAGGGACGACACACAAACTAAAGGCTCGAGGGATCCTGAGGACCGATAACAAAAAATCAAACTACAACTGCCTCACATTTGTTGTGTTTTTTGTTCTGGGCCACCACAAGAATGACAGCGACAACTGAGGAGCTCCTCAATTTTAGGGTAGGGAGCAGAATCGCACTTCAAGATACTCTCATACTCCTATATTGCTTTTTTTTCTACTACTTTTTCTACTACATTCGAGGCAGTTTACTGAAGAGAAACATTTGCTTAGTAGCAAGGATACGTTCCATCGTACGATCCAATGAAATAAATGTCTCTATAAACTTGAATTTACTTAATATATAGACTAAACTTTCCCTATGTAAAACACCCTGAATTATATATAGAAATATTAACTAAATTTCCAGTATTTCATTGTAAGATCCTAGAAATTTCCCACAAAATCGACAAAAAGATGCCAGTCGAACACGTTTAATAGCGATATTAATGCAGGAGCAGACCCCTCTGAACCGGTTCTTAGTCTTTGGAACCCAACCATGAACCGAACCTTTAAGGTAACGAATCTGCCCAACCTAAAACCAAAAGAGAACTTTGCTGCAATTAAGGAACTGAGGACTTCGTTTAAACTAGACTATCTTCAGCGCGCCGAAGTTTACATACCCGTGCAAAGCTGTATGATATAGTAATACGATCTTAATGATTTTAGGTGTACGTTTAGAATTCCACTTTTATATATAACTAATAAATTTAGACAAAACACCTTTAGAAACAAAAAATTTTTCTATATTACAACTTTTCAACTGAATGTTCCTATGGGAGCTATATGATATAGTTGTCCGATCCGGTCGGTTCCGACATATGTTGCCTGCAGCAAAAAGAAGGTTCTATACCAAATTTCATTCACCTAGCTCAAAAACTGAGAGAGTTTTGTATATAAACAGACGGACAGACTATATCAACTAGTCTCGTCGCCCTGATCAATAATATATATACTTTATGGGGTCGGAGATCCCTCCTTCAATGCATTACATATTTCATGGCAAACTTATAATATCCTCTGCAAGAGTATAACAAAAATATATTGGAAAATATATCGAAAAACTACGAGTCGAACCCGAACATTGGGTTGTTTTTCCTCGAACCTTACATCTGGCTCAACACTCCGAACCATTTTTTTATATAATTATTCTGTAACGGAACAAAAGATATTCCCCTAATCAATTAACTATGATGAAATAACAGAATTTCCTGGCGTTTAATCGATAAATAATGCATTTTTCTTCTCTGGCAAAACTCATTTGCAGGCACTGTAATAATGCATGCAACCCGAGCAATGAGTATGGATAATGAATGATGATCTTGCTTGATTAGTTAACCAGTTAGCTATAGCGACTCAATCAACTTATCCTTTTCTTATGCCAAACGGTAGTCCTGATCCTCACTAGATTAACGAGGTATTCCATTACGGGACTTGGCTAATATCTCCAGAGATCTGCTTGGCTGAGCTGTGGTAGAAATGACATCAAATGTGGGTAAGGTTTACCATTCGAGAGTCGTAGGAGTGTGGAGAATCTACCGCATTTTAAAATTGCTGATTTTTAGAGAGGGGGCCTCTCTCTGGTAAAAAAAAAAAACGTGATGTAACCCCTCTTTATGGCATACCCCGTCAATCTGGCAACAGTTTCTGGTACATGTGATCATTTTAGCTTGGCCCGCAGGCGTCTCTGTGGACGGGCTGCACCTTTTGATGTGCCGCCAATGGAGGAACAGTTGACTGGTCAGTCAGCCTGTCTGTCTCTGGCTATGTGTGTGTGTGTGTGTGTGTGTGTGCATATGTGTGCTGGTTGTGGATGTCTGTGCCACCCGTGCGAAATGTTTGCCTGTCGGCTCTCGCTCTCTTATCAACTGTCCAAAGCTTTTGCGCTCGTTCAAATCAATTTGAAGCGGTCGCCATCCGCAGCCAGCACCACACACAGAGCTAGCTGGGGGCAGCGAGGCAGTGGGGCAAGTTGCTGGCGGGGAATAGGGGCGAGGGGAGGGACAGTTGCAAGGCGCATGCGCGGCGTTTAAAAGGCACTTGAAAGACTGACACATAGAGGGCGCTCAGCGGAGATCTCTGTGGAGTCAGAGAGGAGGTAAGAGAGGTAAATAATACGAAGTAGTACGAGTATCTGAATCTCCATCTCTATCTCCATCCATTCGCCATTCGCCGTTCGCCGTTCGCCATCCGCCAATCGCCAGCTGTTGCTGTCGGCGACGGCGACGGCGGCAGCGGTGGCGGTGGCGGCGGCAGTGGCGGCGGCCTTTTGGTCTCTTGGCTGTTGCCTTTGTTCTTTGCCGTCAGCGTTTAATGCTTTTTGCGGCTTTTATTAAATTATTATTTACTTTTATTACAAAGCGCGTCGGCCGCATGGCAAATTGATGTGATATTTCAATTTGTGACGCTTCACGACGAGTGTGTTTGATGTGCACACCACCAGCACCACCAGCAGCAGCACCAGCAGCAGCGAGACAACAAACATATGTACATCAAAATAAGTATGAATATATCTATATATATATATAAAAAACTATATACACTCAGAGAAAAATATGCAAGCTTTAAGCAGACTGTTTTGCCTGGTATTTGCCAAAGCAATTGACGGACTTTTGAGTACTACCAAACTTTAGTGGGTACAATTTTCAGGTAAGTTCCGAAGAGGAGGTTTCCTTGAGACTCCAAATTAGTTTCTTACTTGGAGTCTCCAGGAAACTTCTCTGGAATAACGCCCCAATTATCTCTTATAGAAAGCGCCTCTCAATTCTCCTCTATAGAAAACTTTTCTGTTTCTTCACAGATCTGGCTGAAACCTAGTTGCCTAATTAGATGAAGGAATATGTTTTCTTTTGAAAATTGAATTTATAATGATCGGAGCACTATAGCTTATAGCTGCTATAGGAAGAATCTCACAACCAAAGGGTTAGTCCAGGGTGCAAGTTTTTACTGTGTAATGCATTGATGAAGCCATCTCCGACCCCATAAAGTATATATAGTATTGATCAGGACGAGGAGACGACTTGATGTAGCCATGTCCGTCCTTTCGTCTATGTGCTATATGCCAACTAGTCTCTCAGATTTTGAGCTGGGTGAATGAAATTTGGTATGGAGCCTTCTCTTCGCTGCAAACAGTCGGAACCGGATGGATCGATTTATCATATCATATAGCTCCCATAGAAAAATCGGTTTAAAAGTTGTTTTTTTTTTTTTTTTTTAACGTATCTTGATCTAATTTACAAGTTATATCATATAGCTGCCCTAGCAACAATCCACTTTGCAAGTGTATTTAATCTTCTCCGAAATTAGCCTTTGTTCACTAGTTTTTGTCTAAATCTATATCTACCCTGATTTGTAATACCCTCTAAAATGTACTGAAATAATGCTCGGTTTGATTAAACTGAACCAAGGTTCGAATCAGCTTGAAGTAGTCTAAGAACTGGAGCGAAAGTTCTCTATAGAATTCGAATCCACAGCGAATCTCTTGCAAAAGGATTAAGCATAAAAAGTTTGTAGAATATAAAAGATAAATTTAATATAATAATAGAATAATAATTAATTTTTGATAGATTTAGTAGAATTAGCAGCAATTTTCCCGAGTTGAAAAAAAACGAGTAGTAATAATGATGTAGAATAGGTAGGCATGCTTTTCTCTCAGTGCACATATTTAAATACACATATAAATATCAATGCTCTGTCGCTATATACTTGAACTTCAAAGCATTCGGCCAACCCTTTGCTAATAAAATTGGTCCAAAAATAAAACAGAGAAATTGAAAGAGATGACGGTTTCAACTTCAAAGCGTTTTTCAGGCTTTCAGCCTCTTGGGTGGGCGGGGGATTTGCTCATAAACAAAGGCAATTGAAATGCTTAGAGAGAGATTCAGAGATTTGCTTTGCTGTTGCTGTTGTTGTTGCTGTTGTTGTTGCTGTGGAATACATGAATTTGCTGCCTACTTAAGTTGGCAGCCCCGACACACCCGCTTCCGCCCGCTCCGCTCTGCTCTGCCCGCTCTGCCCCGCTCTATCCATGGCCCCATCAATGCGGCCCGTCACTTTTTAATTGTTGTCAACCCACACAGAGATGGACAAAGCAGCCGCACCCAAAAGCATAGCCCCTCCGCTCGGTTCCGTTGCCTTGCGTTCCGTTCCGTTCCGTTCGGCTCGGTTCAGTTCGGTTCGGTTTGGGTCGCTTGACTTGGTCGGTGTACATGAAAAAGACATCAAAGCAAATCTTGACAACATGTATGCCTGTTATCTGCATCTAGCAGGCACACACATTCAGTCGGTTTGCAGGGACAGGCAGACGGGGGGAACGGAGGCACTACGGATGCAGTCAACTCCCCTGGCATGCAAGCACAAGCTGAAGCACACAGGAAACGCTTGCCGGCTGCTCCTTGCGGATACTCGTACATTTCCTGCTCCCATAGCTAAAGCTGCAACTGGAGCTGGAGCTCTTAACAGCAGTTTCTGACTGCACTTTCAAGTTCTCCTTTTTCCACTCGTCGTCGTCGTCGTCGTCGTCATCGTCCAACAAACAACAAAAAACTCCGTTCGTTAGCAAACCAAAAATGCAGCTCCAAAATACATAAGAACCTCTGTGAAACATGTCAAAATGTGGGAGGTTTTCATTTTGGGTCAGTCAGCTCTTGGCCTAATGCTAGAGTTGAGTGAGATTCGGTCACTGAAGGAGGCTTAAATATTTATAGATTGACTTCAGTTTTCTTTCCACAATAAAATGAAATTCATCTCAAGCGCTTTGTTGGCCAGAAATCGGTATTCCATGCTAAGAGTGCTTTAAAGAATTCAACAGTTTACTAAGATCAAATATTATAATATCTCCAATAATTCCATATTTTGGGTTATTCAACAATTTGCCTTAACTCATCCGATTTGCGAACCCTTTCGTAGCTCAGGTTTTGGTTCAGAAATATAGGGTTCAAAAGCCGTAGAGATTGGTTTTGGATCGCGGCTTGTTTCAGCCAAATTATTCAAAATTTTAAGAAGGCTAAAAGGTTAACCTCAGCAAAAGTCTATCTAAACTAAAGCTGTAGTCGGGAAATTATTAATTTTTGATCCAAAAATATCTATTCTAAACGATTTTGAAGTATCTCAAATAATATTAGTATCTTTAAATATCATTTTTGAAGCCAATCAGAGACATTGGTTCGGTTCAGCTGAGAGGTTTGTCTATATTTAGGAGTTCTGTTCTGGTTTATGGTTCATAGTATCAAATTTTTATAATTTCATATGGAATTAAACTCGAACTGATCAGAAAAGTAATACAGATTACATTTTATGCCTTTATTTATATGATTCTCGAAGTACCAAAGACTTAAAACCAGGCCAGATGGCATCCAAGGCTTGCAGTTAGCTTGGACCTCTGTCCAGATGTGAGTATAATCACAGGGCTAATCTTTATTAGGAAGAGCTACGATCCCATTATAATAAAGTAATGCGCCTTTCCCAGCCATATTATCATTTGTTAAATACACCTCCAGAGTGGCTCAGATAGGCAAGAGACAAGAAACATATATCTTCATCATTCGTCATCATATTTTGAATGTGGAATGCTGCATTTGGGGCCTGCGCATGCGTGAGTCGTGAGTCGGGAGTCGTGAGTTATGACAATCAAATGGGTCCATGTGTGGCCGGCAGCAGCGGCTAGTAAATCAAATTTTTGGCGTGCCGTGTAAACAATGTTATAAATCAGAAAGCCGAGAGACAACCGGCAAGGAGATAGGCACAGGCCAGAGGAGAGGAGAGGAGAGCAGAGAAGAGGCGTGGTAGGGGCACAGACGGCAGAGGGATACGCCCACGTAGACAAGGAAGGCGCAGGCGGATTGCAATGCGCCAGGATGCAAGTGACGCATACGGCTATTAACATATGTACACATGGCAGCGGGACAAAGGGGCTGAGGGTGTGGCATATATGATATATGTATGCATCTGTCGGCTTGCTGCTTGGAGAGAGAGAGAGAGACAGAGAGAGAGAGAGGAGGAGCGGAGACAGCTGTGGGTGTGCGAACCTAAGATTTACAGCACCGACAAATAATTGCAATTGAGACAGCAACAAGCTGGATATTAAATTGAGCTCTGGGGAGGGACTAACCCCCTTTTACCCCCCATTCTTTGTCTGGGCTACTTCAATTAATTTTCCAAAATTAAAACTGATGCAGCGTTTTCAAAAACGTCTTGAAAAAAAAAGTATCTCTTTCGGCTTGCCCCACAGCGTGTTTTATTTCAATGTAAGAAACAAAGCAAAAAAAAAACACAAAAAAAAGAAACTTTGTTTTTAATTTTTTTGGTTTTTTGTCTTCCGCATCCAACAAAAAAAAAAAAAGCGTCTGGGTTTGCCAGCGATGAATAAAAAACGATGAGCCGCAAAAGTCATTAACGCCCAGTCAAAAGCCCCGAACAAAACTAAAGACCGTAGAGGGAACCAATTGTATGGCGCAGAGGCGGCGCTGCTACCAAATGGAAAGGGGTTGCTATACAAATGTGGGTCATTGTGCCACCAAAAGGGGACGCTGCTAAAAAACGGCAGCCTAATTAAAAAAACACTCGTGCAAAATCATTAAAACTCTGATCAATTTTGCTATGCCCAGAAATTGCCATAGAAACCCCTGGAAAACTGAAGAGAAAAGCTTTAAAAAAAAAATAGCTTAAACTGGGATTAAATTTTACTATACCCCTCCCCTGCACCGGTTACCGTATGGGAAATACTAGATGATATTATAAGCTCTTTTTTCCCCGAAGACTTTCAATAGGTTTTTTGGTTTTTCGGTTTTTCTGTCTATCGCATTGCACAACAAATCAATTTTTTACATTTTTTACATTTTTTAATTTGGCTCTTCGCTTTGCGTTTCTTTTTTATCTTCATTTTTCTTTTCTCTTTGAAAATAATAAAATGACGAAAGATGTGCCATAAAGAAAAACTTGGAACACACCGAAAACGCAGCAGAAAATTGATTTTCGAGACACGGCCATGGACAGATGGATGGCTAGATAGATGGATATAGATGGATGGATAGATGGATGGCCATTGCTGAGCTGAGGGCAGGCAGGGCAGGGGTATGTATGGGCTGTAGCTATATAGATACTTATACTGGATACTGGGAAATTCTCAACTGGGGGTTCTTCTCTATTCTTGGGCTGGAGCTGCCTTGAAATGCTGCGTGTCCGTTGAGTGATGTGCGCATGGATAATGAAGCAATGACGGCATCAAGAACTTGAATGAGGGGGCAACACGTCTATGTTGCTCTTTGTGTGTCCCGCGCATTATTTCCATCCTCCTCCTCCTTCTCCTCTTCTCTCTTTCTATGTTTTTCTCTCCGACTGTTTCGATGGATGACACTAAAAGAAAAGCAGCCACGACTCAACGACGGTTCTTCAATCACTCGCACCGACGACCTCAGCTCCGGCTTCAGTCTCAGTCTGAGTCTCAGCCACAGCCGCAGCCACCGCCTCTGCCTCTGCCTCTGCTGGATGTTGCAACTCCCGCTTCAGCTTCAGATTCAGCTGCGGCTTTGGAGTTTAATTAAAAGGCAAAGGCGGTGGCCAACGGTTGATCATTATCCATGACAGTCAGATAATACCCGACGCGAGAGGCAAACGGACGGCAACAGAGGCTGTGCCACCACATCGCTTGGAGATTGTGTTCGGGTTTCAGTTTGAGTATGGATTTGGGTTGGGTTGGGTTAGGTTGGCCATAGGCTCTGGGCTATGGGGCATGGGGCATGCGGTACGGGGAGTGTGGGGTATGGGGCATGGCGTATAGCGTATGAGGCACTGTGCCTGTGACTCTGGCAACGCCTTGCAGTGTTTAGTGTCCGCACTTTAAAAAATGATTTTTATTTTTATTTTGATTTTTATTTTACTTGGCCTTAGATCTCAAACAGGCGCCTCTCTATAATTTACAGCAAACATTTTATTTGTTTCTTTTTTTCGTCTTTGAATACCCTTCACAGAGGGTATCATAATTTTGTCACGAAATTCGATTACATAAAATGAAGAGGAGAGCCTGAAACTGAGGATCGGGCTCAAATCTTGGTTGGCTTTCCAAAAGTTATTCCTATAAAAGGATTATAAATAAATCCTGATTATAATGAAAATATTGCAGAGAGTATTAGAACTTTGCCTAGAAAAGTGTATTGCATTGAAGGAGCCATATCTCCGACCCCATAAAGTATATATATTATTGATCAGGACAAGGAGCCGACTTAATATAGCCATATCCATCAGTTCATATTCAAACTAGTTTCTCAGTTTTTGAGCTAAGTGAATGAAATTTGGTATGGAGCCTTCTTTTTGCTGCAGGCAACACATATGTTGGAACCGGCCGGATCGGACAACTATCATATAGCTCCCATAGGAACAATCGGTTCAAAAGTTGTCATATAGAAAACTTTTTTGTTTCTCAATGTATCTTGACTAAATTTGCAAGTTATATGAAAAACTGTGGTTTTTAAACGACATATAAAATCAGTAAGATCGAACCACTATAACATAAAGCTGTGCAAGGGTAAGTAATCTTAAGCACGCCGAATATAGCCTTTCCTTAGTAGTTTTAATTTAAGTTTGACTAAGTTTCTAAGACAAAAGAGTTTCGAATCTAGAACAGGAACTGGGGATGAACTATTTTGAAAGGAGTACGAAGAAAAGGACCCGATACCAAAGATTTATACACCCTATTCTATTAATCTATAAAGGTATTTGAATCTTTGGCCAGCATAAGATAGTTTTTTCTTACTAGTCTCTCTATTGAGAAATTTAGCTGGTATTATTGAAACAAGCAGTTAAATTTAGGAATAAATTAATTTTTAACCTTATTAAAATGGGTCGAATGAGACTATTTTTTTTTTTTTTGTGAAACGGTTCGCCAGCCAAGTTCAGACCGGACGCCTGTCCAGCCGACCGGGTGCAAAGCATTTTTACTTTAGTATAAAGAACAACATTATTATCAATTAATGATAATTATGAATTTGGAACTGGTTAAAGATTTTGTTCTTGATAATAATTATTCAACATTATTTCGCATGATATTTCTGTATGAAAATATGAATAATTATCGAATAAATTATTAAACAGCTTGTTGTTCAGTACTGAAGCGATTTCGGACTTATAAGGTATAATATAATAATTATGATATATATTAATTATAATTAACAACATGCAAAAATTGTTTTATTTTTCATTATAGCCTTGCTGTGAGTACTTCAACTTTATCAAACAATATACAACGTAAAGTATACATTTATTATAGGGTATACACAGAGTATAGGGTATTATTTTTTAACAAGTACAGCAAATAAATAGAAACATTTTAAAACAATTTTCAAAAGGTTATTCTCCCATTCGAAGGGTAATCTCCGGCTCGCCATAGATAACCTTTCCGAATGAGTTTTGCTTTATTTTGTTGTTTATTATTGCTTTTAAATTGATTTCAAAAGAATTTGTGTTGCAAACAGGAAAAGCATTAAAGCGTTTATTGCATAGAAATAATATTAATTTTTAAAATATAATTAAATTTTCATATTTATTGTATGTTCGACTGAAGAGCCAGAATCCACCCCAATCATCTTCACTCCATTGATTGCTTGCTCAACTGATTCTGTTTCTGATTCGGATTCTGATTCGGAATCTCGTAAATTTCAATTAATATTTCTTGTATATTTTTATAGTGTATACCGATCAGCAATTCGTGCATTTTATTTATATAGCAAAATGTTTTTGAGGGGTGCAGCCAGCCGAGAAAAAAAAAAACAACGAATAAAAATAACAAGTGAGAAAGTCAAAGTCTAAAACTGAGCCTGAGGTTGACTGTCAGATACTCTGTAAATTTTGAATTAAGAAAAAAGTGCCAAAAAAGTATCTATAGCTTATGGTTGAGGGGTTACTTTACTTCTATGTTTTTTGACCGATTATTATGGTATATATAGCTGCTGATCATAAAAATAGTAGTGCAAATAAGGTCTCCTTGTTGGACAGGAAAATTAAATGATAAACACAATATTTGTAGGGCCACCATTTAAAATAACAATTGTTATACATTTTTCTAATAATTCACATGGTTTTCATATAAAAATGTTGGATTGGTTTATTTATATATATATATGTTTTCTCTTAGCATATATTAAGTTCTATATCAAGTCTTTCAACATAGTATTTGTAAGGCACTTTTTCAATTTGAGCGGATTGGGGGAGCTATCAAAAATATGCTGTCTCTAGCTATCGAAAAAAGATCTAATGCTGAACAAGAATATATATATATACACTGGTTTCATATCATACCTTTACCATAGTGCTTATAATACCTCTTTTTTCAGTTTGAGAGCATTGGGGGAGCTATCAAAAATATGCCTCTTAAAAACGGATCTAATGCTGATCAAGAATATTTATATAGATATATATACACTGCTTGCATATCATGTTTTTAACATAGTATTTGTAATGCCTTTGTCTATGCTGTCTCTAGCTTTCATAGTACCCTGATCTCATGCTGAACAAGAATATATATGTATATAAATATATACTGCTTTTCTCTGCCCGTTACATACTCTCTCATTAGCCGCATATACCCCTTCTGCACATTTTAGGCGTGTACTGAGTAAAAATAAATAAAAATACAATATACAAAAACATTTGCCCAACATATTTTCAATAAATTATGAGTTGAACATAAATTAGATACGCAGATACATTCGCCAGATTGCGTCACAGCGCCAGTTACTGGCTGTTCTGCTCATTAAAAATGATATTTTCAAGAGGGGGTCGAGAGGGGGCCGGGAGGGAGGGAGGGAGGAGGCTCCATCAAAATATTTTCATAAGTTTTTTCGACACTCGTAAAAAAATGTTGTACGCATGCAACTATTAAATAAATTAACTTTGTTGTAAGTGCTGCTCATAAATATTTATGCCTGGCCTGTCATAAAAAATTCAAATGAAGTTGTCGTCGGTCAGCTCGTGGATGGAGCCCTGCCTGGAGCAGGCGCAGGCGGACGGTCGGACGGCTGGTGGCGGAGGCGGAGTAGGAGTAGGAGGAACTCTGAGGGCGCCCAGTATGTACGGTTTATAAACAAATTTTGAAAGCAATTATGAATTGTCTTTGGGTCGTCGTCGTCGTCGTCGTCGTCCGGCTGTCTCTTGACAGGAAATTATATTGTAAGGCCATAAATGTGACAGGCGAGCCGAACCATTCACCATTCTCCATTCACCATTCACAGAGAGATCCAAGAAGATCTCTCTTCAGCCTGGCAACAGCAACATGTGCAACTCGCCCCGTTTGATGTGCTGTGCTGTGCTGTGCTGTGCCTCATTTTCCAAATGACTTTTACGCAGAAGTCGTTAAAAAATCAACGAAAATTTCCAATTAATTTTGATAAACGCGCCCCTCGCACTGCATTCACTATGCAACTTCTATTCAAAAAATAAAAAAAAATAGAAGAAAATCCCAAAAAAAATTTGTTTGCTGCTGCAGCGGATATTGTTTGTGAGTCTCTTTGAGTTGTTCTATTGATTGCTTTATATGGAGAGGGGAGCGGGGGCTACGACCAATTGTTGCTTATTAGGCCGAAATCATTAAAAATATATACCCAACAACAACAACAACAACAACAGCAACAACGATCCAAAGTTGTCTAAGAAATGAAGCTATTCCGCGGCTGACTCTGTCTGGCACTTTTTTTACGAGCTTTTGTCGGGCTGATTTTTGGCCGCCTTTCTTTGATTTTACGATTTTTTAGTTTACAAGATTCCAAGTCCACATAATGTCCACTGGTTTATCATCAACCGATTAAGCTGCACATATCTATATATATATATATATATATATAGAAAGAGTGTTCAAATTGCGTTTGGGATTTTATGGCGAGATTAACGATGCCAAAAACACGATGCCAGCCGATTAGCTGAAGTATTAAATACTAATGATTTGTCTAGTGTGGGTTACGACATGGACATTGGACCTTCAGAGCCGACTGACTGGGCCGGGTACTAAAATAAAGGCTTCCAAGACTGACTGTAAAGAAGAGCTCCCTCAATCAGGTGGTAGGAGAGTTCCAGCCATTGGAATGTCTTAACTACAGAGATCTTAAAGTACAATCAATTAGTTGTCTGGGAGCAATCAGCCAAAAAAAATTATATATTAATTTTAATTAAAAAATCTAATTTAAATGCAATTAAATCGGAATAAAGAGTTGATAGATAAAATTGAATATACTCTTCTATACATATAGGAAGAAGAATGATCAATCAAATCAAGCTGATCTCCTCGCTTTGATCTCTCTCCAAGAGAGATCAGATTTATATTTAATAAATATAACAATTATTCTTCGTCTTCTAAACTTCTAACTTTAAAACTACCAAAAAGTTGTAAAATTATAAAAAAAATAATAAATTAAGAAAATAAATGAATTAAAAAAAAAAATATTTTCCCCACTTGAAGCACGAAAAAAATTAATGAAATTCCTGAGAAAACTCTCAGTTGGGAGAGAGGAAATACTCGAAAGGAAATCCTCGAAAGGAAAACCTCGAAAGGCAAGACCACTAAAGAAATTCAAATATTATTAAATGGTGCGCAATGAAAAACATTCGTCTCTCGACTGGAGGCAGTATGACAATTAGAATCTTATCCTATTTCACAAGAGGGCGAGTCTTAAAATATCAACCCGAACATTTTTTGTCAATTACAAAAAAAATATTCCTTTAATTCAAATGGAAAATTGTCCTGTTAATATAAAAATCTTCCCAACGGAGAAGGTTCTAGTAATTAATATCTCAGTAAATAATTTGCCAATAGAAAAATTATTCCTATTTATTTAAATATATTTATGTAATCGAATAAAAAAAAAATATTTCTTGAAAGGCGAATGAAAACGAAGAAAAATTCCTTTGAATAACATTTCTTCACCTTGAAATCAAGGCAACGTTTCTGCGGAAGAACAATATAAAAATTTTGTTTTGAGAGAACAGTGAAACTATTCAAAAAAAAAAAAACTCAGAAATTATTTATCAAAAATAAAAAATTATAAATCTATCAATGCTCCGATTCGGATAGGTACTGGTACCTACGTACATAGAATACCGAGGATGAGATAGAGGTACGAAGCGACTCATGGAGCGCAGATGATATTGTAGACGACCTGATAGGAGGTAAATTATTAGGAGCTAAAGTAATGCTCCGACTCTATGTATATAGAATACCGACGATGCAATTGATTATTGTTTATCACCGATTTTGTTCGGGATTCGACTAATCAAAGCCAAAGAACATGAAGTCGAAAAACTTCGTTTTGGGAGGAGAAAATATTAGAAATTATTTATCAATCAATGCTCTGATTGGAACAGACTTTGCGTGGGAAGAAAACAGTTGCCACAGGGAAATCACAATAAGAACAATCTAAATATCAGAAATTATTAATGAAATGCCAATTTGTTAGCAGATTCAGTGGGTCTAACCAAATGTAGATAACGTTTTGTCTAAGTCTTTATAGTTAGTTATTTCACATAAAAAAGTGAAGATAATGATAATGATGAGAGTGAAACATAACCTGATGGTAAATGGAAGTATTTCTGCGGAAAAAAATTCACATTTAAAAGAAAACTTCAGAAAATTATTTATTTAGTGAGTCTCCATAATTGCAGAAGGTTATGCTTTACATATTCCCCAGAAACTTCGTTCTGAAAGAGAAATATAAGCAACATTTTAAAAAAAAAAAATATTAGAAATTATTACTGAAATGCCAATTTGATGGCAGATTCATTGGGTTTAACCAAGGAAGTAGTCGTTGATGAATTTGGACTACGAAGTTTAGAGGCTTTGAACTAATCATCTAACCAACTACAATTTTTATAAATATAAAAATCATAAATATACATATACTTATAAAAAATTATGCCTTGAGAGGTTGAGGAAGTTCAGAAAAAAATTGAATTACGAAATCTATAAATTGCTGGAGTGAGTTTCTCCATAATTGCAGAAAGTTAGTTCCTTTTGCAAGCTGTCCGTTATTTAATTCCAACAAACTTCGTTTTGAAAGAGAAATATAAGCAACATTTTTAAAAAGAAAAATATTAGAAATTATTACTGAAATGCCAATTTGTTAGCAGATTCAGTGGGTTTAACCAAGGAAGTAGTCGTTGATGAATTTGGACTACGAAGTTTAGAGGTATTGAGACAGGCACTCATAATATTTAAAGTGCAAAATAATTAAATTCTTTTAAACTGGAAATTATTTCTGGGCTCCCGTCAGGTGTCCAACAGTCGCAAGGACACCCGGGTAATATATATATATATATATATTATAAAGAAAAAAATTAAAAAAAAAAATTTTAAAAAAAATATAAAAAAGTGGCAATACTCTGCAGTGCAGATGTGCAATTGTCGTTGGTTTTCTACTGGGTACTCACTACTTGAATGCTAGAACCGCTTGAGAATTGTTAGGTAAAAATGGTCAAAAAACAGCAGTCCTCAACTGTTTGAGAATTACAAGTTGGTTTTCTACTGGGTACTCACTACTTGAATGCTAGAACCGCTTGAGAATTATAAGGTCAAAATGGTCAAAAAACAGCAGTCCTCAACTGTTTGAGAATTACAAGTCAATTACACAATGCTAAAAAATTAAAGCACAGATTGCTGCGCTATTTCATTATTACCAGTATTATCCGGCGTTGTCCGGGTCAATATAGGAACTTAATTTTAATATGTTGGATTTAGCTCTGAAACTGAATTGGGTGTTGTGATAAAAATTAAAATTTGCTCCATTTATCTTTATCAATCTTAAAGTAATATTTTTGAAAAAAAGTGGTAAATGGATGTTTGAAACTCAGTTTAAAGTCATTTAAATAATGTTTAAATTTGGTAAAGATGAAAATAATTCTTTCTAAATATGGAATGCAATATTTTTTACAAACGACTGGGATAATTTTCAAGCTGTATACTGAGAAAAAGATGTCAAGCTTAATTTAAGTTTTATAGCTATTAATTTTAGCTCAAGTTGTTTTTTTGGATTAAGTTCATTACAAGATCAACTGAAGAACGAATCAGGATTGAGAACAGAATTAAATCAAGAATTTCGAGGCTGAAAATTAAGGACTTGAATTAAGCATTGTTTACTTGGTTTAAGGAAATCTTGGGAATGAATTTAAGTACACAGGAAAAAAAATTGAATTCTTAATTTAAGTTAAATATTTATTAATCTTTGTTTAAGGCGCTTTCTCGAATTTAATTCGGGATAAATAAAGAATTTGGAGACTGAAAATTAAGGACTTGAATTAAGCATTGCTTAGTTGGTCTAAGGAAATCCTGGGAATGAATTTAAGTATATTTAATTTTCTTAACTTAAGTTAAATATTTATTAATCTTTGTTTAAGGCGCGTTCTCGATTTAAATTCATTACAAGGTCAACTGAGGAACGACTCAGGCTTAGATCGGGATGAATCAAGAATTTTGAGACTGAAAATTTCGGACTTAAATCAAGCATTGCTTAGTTGGTTTAAGGAAATTCTGGGAATGGATTCAGGGAATTGATTTTAACCCTTGTTTTCTGGGCGTAAAACATTGAGTGTTATTTATTCAGAAATAAGAGCAAAAAACAACAAGAATATTTCTTTCGAAAACTAATTATAAAATGTAATCAAACCAAATGAAGTTCCATCCACAAGTAAATAGCCATCGGGCGAGGCCCACAAAGCATCAACACATATGAGTCCAGATAACTCGTCAGCCAATTCCCAGCTCCCAGTATTATTTGGTTCCAGCAACTGCCCATGTCAATTAGAGTGACAGTTGCCATAGATGCCACTCAGTCATCAGTCGTCGGGCAGAGGCGGCGGCGGGGGCGGGGGCAGTGGCAGAGAGTGTTGTAGTATTAAAAAAAAACCCTTTCCAGCTGCAGCAGCCTGTTCAGTCAGACATTACGCCCAGTTTTTGCGCCCAGTTTGGGTAATTACATTTGCAAGGATGCTGCGGGGACAGGGGGACAGGGGGAAAGTGGCAATGGATGATGATGAAACGGAGACCAAAGGACAGAGGGCAGACTGTTCATCAACTTTTGTCAAACGCATTGCGAAAATTGTGCGAAATTTTACAGAGAGAACAAACAGACGAACACAAAAACATAAATCAATAACAGGCAGAAGGACAAAACATGGAAATGGACAGAGCAGGGACGGGGACAGGGACAGACATTGGAACCGACATCAATCAAAGGCTTGTAGTAGGTTAAATGAGCGTAGGGAACAATCAAAAATTGCCCGCATCCCCAGGGATGCCACGGAGGCAGGGAGACAGGGAGAGAGAGAGAGAGATGAAGTGGCAGAGACTTGAAAAGTAGGGGGTAAAAATTATACAAAGGAACGGCATGAAATTAAGACGACTAGCGATGGATCAATGATGCTGACGACGACGACGACGACGACGACGATAATGATGATCATGATATTGATGATGATGACGATGATGATGATGATAATGACGCTGAAAAAGGCCAGAACAAAGGCGCTGCAGGAAACGAAACCAAAACTTAAGAAAAACCCGACAACCGACACGAGAGCAGAAACCCTTCTACTGCCTTATGGTTGTTAGAGAGGCGGTAACTTTTTCTCCTTGTTCCTTCGTCTTCGTCTTCGCCTGCGTCTCCGTCTTCATCTGCGTCTTCATCTCCTGCTCTCCTACCACTTTTGGCGGTACCCGCTGCGATCGCGTGTTCTTCTTCAATTACAGCGCCATTATAGCAATGCGGAACGTTTACGGTGCGAATGGAGCCCCAGGCTGGAGGATTGAGGCAACTTTGCCGATGCCCCGATGCCGATGCCGATGCCGACGCCGACGATATTATTCTCCACTTGTTGTTGCCCCCGAGTAGCATTCAAAGTGTACAATTTTTTATTTTCTTTTTGTGTTTTTGTGTTTCTTTTTTTTTTCGTGAATTTGCAGCGTAATTCAGGATTCTGGTTGCTCTGTTATTATCGGCGGGTTTTGGGTCTTGGGTCTTGGGTCTCGGGTCTCGGGTCTCGGGTCTGGGGCATGTTTTTGGCGGCTGCTGTTGGGTAATTGCCCCGATGTCGAGCACAGCAGGCGGTGCAGGCATTAACAACAACAACAACAACAACAGCAACAACAACAACAATAAGAAGAAAGACAACAACAACAACATTTTCTACTCAGAAGCCGAGCCTAACTGGTGATCATTCAAATTTAAAAACAATCAAAATTTCGTTGCGGCTATGAAAAACGAGTGAACTTAAAATGGGGTATTACCAATACATACTTGCCGGCTGCACAGTGACACGAAATACTCGAAATATGCCAAAAAACTCATCGAATAATCGAATAAGTATCAAAACCTTTTCATTCAATTCGATTCGATTCTATACGGAGCTTCCGAAAAACGTTCCATTCAGCCCAACTAACTTTTGACAGCGAACCGAACCTCTTCCCATCTTTTGCGGGTTTCTAGTCTTCGCTTTAAATATAAAACAAAGGCTTCAGGCCAAAAAAAGGCATGCGGAGCTCAGGTTCGAGCCCCGATTTCATTTACAAATATTCGTTCCAATTCCGAGCTCAATGTTTTTGGTTCGAGCCTTGGTTCTTAGATATTTCTCCCATTAAGTGAACATTTGCATTTATTTTGATTTCTTTCTTGAAAGAAACTTCGAAAATCGTCTAGAATAATTCAAGAATAACTCTAGAAAATAGAGTTTTTCTGGCTCAAATTGCAGCAATAGTTGGATATCCGGATTCGAACCAATTAGGTTTAAGCCCATTTTGCAAGTTTGTATTTAACTAATTTTACAGCACCTGAGAAATTGAAACCTTTACTTTACCAATATGTTTCAATAGACATTTTTAAGAGAGACGTTTTAATACCCTTCCCTCCAGAAATAATCAAATAAATTTAAAAATAGACGAGTAATGATCCTTCATTGCATACATTTCCTGATAATAGGGTATAACATACCATGCATAAGGGTATAAAAACTACTGAAAATCGGTAGCTAAGACTTAGTATATCTACAAATAGTTGACTTGGAAATACTCTGTATCCCACCTTACATGTAGAGTAAACATATATTTTTACTGATTAGAATAGACGTACAATATCTGATTTGTAGATCTTATAAAACTATTAGATTTAGCGGTGATCAAAAATATATAATAAATATGCACTTCATGTTAAACACAGTATGACAATTCACGTTTGGCGTTTACAATAATTTAATGTTTACAGGGTATAAAAACGCCCTAAAGAGCAGGCAGCACTCTTCGAACTCTTAAGTAAACAAATGTCAACGCCGCACAAAGAGTATCAAAATATACAGAGAGTAAATTTGGTCTTATAAACAACGATGTGGGCGCCTTGAGCACGTTGGGAAATGAAACAAAAAACACAGTTCTTTGTTATTGTTTTGATAATTGCCTTTAGCTCCAGTTGTAATTATTATTATTTTTTTCTTCTGTGCTCTGATTGATAATTTGCCAAAAAAAAAAAAACAAAATTATTTATTTAATATATTTTTTATTCTACACATTTTGATTTTTGTGACTTTTACACTGGCGCGCTGAACGCTGCCCTTGGTTTTCCAAAACAATTTAAATTATAGGACCGAGTTTCCTCTCTGTGTACTCTTTGCAACGGCACAGCGGCCACGTCTCGTTTCCATTACGTTCGTACGAACTGCGAGAGTAGCGAACGAAAGAGTGTGAGAGCGCGCGCTCTGCTTCAGCGGGCAGTCAGTCCATTTCTCACATTGTTCCCCAGCTCTCTTCGGCGCTGCGGCTAACCACTTTTTGTTTTGGTACGTTGGTACGTTCAGCGTTTCGCAGTGTCAGTTTGTTTCGGTACGTCTTACGAGCAGGTCGTGTATTTGTGAGATACTCGCAAAGGTAACGCGTTCTTCTACGTGTTGTGTTTGTGTTATTCTGGAAGATACGCGAAAGAAACGTGCGTCCTTTCCACAAGTCTACTAAATAAACACAACAACTGCTGACAATCGAATTTGATTTTTTTTTTTCTGTAAAGTGAACTGAAATTGAATTTCCAATAGAAATTAGTGAAATTTGCATTACATGCAGCGCGGGCAACCGAAAGAAAGAGCCGTAAACCCAGAACCGCCCCCGCAACAGCAACAGCAATAACAACAACAACAACAATAACAGCCACAACAAAGCAACAACAACTACACCCCAAAAAAATCGCAGTCACTGTCGGCGTCGGCGTCGCAGTCGCAGTCAGCGTCAGCGTTCGCATTTGGAAATACAAATCGTGTTTTGCGCTTTAGCATTTTGCAGTTGTTATTTGTTGTTGTTGTTTTTGTTATTTTTGTTTTTTCCATTCGGCAAAAGTTATTTACGTCGCGTCGTGCAAACAACAACAACAACAAAAATTTACAATTAAAATTACGCGCGCTACGTCAAAAATAAAATCAAAAAAAAAAAAAAAAAAACAAAAAATATCTGCAAGATACAAGATACACACACCCAACAGAGGAGGCGACAGAGGACAGGGGACAGACGAGTCGCACAATATGCGCAAAATTCAACTAAAATGCAGCATATCACGGCTGTAAAAAGTTTTACGATCCAACCTTAATGCCCCCGCCTTGCCCCGTTGTTAACCCCCCGACAACAACAGCAACAACAGCAACAACTGCAACAACAACAACAACAAGAAGAAGCAAATATAATGCCAGATACAAATTAAGGTCGGCTACGTTGCTCTGCGGCACCTGAGAGCGGCAAGTGTATTAGTCTCCGGCAAAGTACGGGAACAACAGTAACAACAAACGGCACAAAAGGATAAGCCCACCCACCCACAAAGGCCGTAAAACATTTTGGCCAAAAGCAACATTTACAGTTACAGTCGCTCGCTACAGGCTCGTAAATTGCCAACAAAACAAAACAAAGCAAAAGCAAAAAAACCAAAACAAAACAAAACAAAACAAAACAAAACAAAACAAAACTCAACACACAAAAACTGCCAACAACAACAACTGCTGAGATGGCGGGCAACATTGTCAAATGGTGGAAACACAAGATACTCGGCGGCTATAAACAATTCTCAGGTAAACTAACTTAATTCAAGTCTCTTACCAAAAGCAAAAGCAAAAAGAACCAGAAAAACAAAATACCTAAATTAAATTACTTGTCTCGTTCGTCTCAGTTCCAAAAAGAAGGCCAGAAGCAAAAAATAGTAAAAACTGGCGAGAAAAAGCTAGATTCGGCACGCCGAAGTTTACATACCCTTTCAGAGGGAAACTATCTCTTAAGACAGATTGTTTCCTTGTTATGTTTGCTATAGTTGTCTGATCTCATCTACGTCTAACTTCTAGAATTGAATTGAAGTATCTTGAGCACAGCAAAAGGATTCCATATGAAAACCTTTGGGATCGATTGTTCCTTTCTGCGATTCGGGCCAAGTTTAAATCACCCAGCTAAAAGGCTGAGAGACTAGTTGGAGAGACAGACAGACGGACTCGTCTCGCCGCCTTGATCAATAACATATATTCCTTTTGGGGGTCAGGATCGGTTGTATATATATTTTCTAGGGCTCAGTGATGTCTCCTTTCCATTAGCTGACAAAGTGATAATACCCTCTGCAAGGGTATAAAAAATAGCATATGTTTCATTGGGCAAATCTTAATCTTAAGTCTGATTTCTCTTAGAATTATTGTAAATCCAATTAAATTGTTGTTTTTATAGCTCAAAAGTTCCTCAGCTAATTAAGTTCTGATTAAAGTTAGAAAATATTAATTAAATTAATGCAGGAGTTGGTCTCAAAACTCGCAGGATCTTTGTAGTTATTTGGGAATAGTTTTTCTTAAAATTTAATATTAAATATAATCGGAAGACTTCCTTTCATTTCTTCATATCAAAAGTTTATTATGGAAACACAGCTGTCGCAGCCAAGAATTTTGAATGGAAAAATATCTCTTGATTTTTTTTCCAGTTGTTATCGATAAATTTATGACACAAATCAAAGTTTAATCTAATAAAAAAAAAAAGAAGTGGTTAGAGTATCAGTGGAGTAATCTGTGAAACCTTTTTTGAATGAGAAGCATTTATCAAATATCTTTGGATTTCAAAGTGCATATCTCAGTTTATCGCCAGGCGGCAGGGCAGCAGCGGAGGGAGAGGCGTACAAGAAACATCCAGAAATATCTTACAGATATTTCTATTTTGTAGGGCTACGAGAGAAATAGATTTTAAGATTCATTCAGTCAAGGGCTTCTCCCACATCCTTTTCCAATAATTACACACAACAACAACAACAATGAATAGAATAACAACAACAACAGAGACAACAACAAATGGAAAATGTAGGCAATCGACAGAGCGTTGCGTTCTTTATCTGCAAGATACACAGAACTAGGCGGCGTTCGCTTGTGGTCGGTACAGAAAAAAAAAGACACACAAAAATAGAACGTAGAAAATCCATAACAACAACAACAACAACAACAGCAGCAACAACAACAACAGCAGCAGCAACTCACAAAACATCAAAAGAAAACGACGCACGAAAAATAAATAGAAAATGGAAAAACCAAAGAGCACCGGCCAAGTGCTCGGACTCCGGAGAATGCGTCTGGCAGAGAGGCAGCTGTGGCAGCAACAACCAAAGGGAGAACTACTATGAGTACTCACACTCACACTCGCACTCGCACTCACACTCGTATAGAGATTCAGATCGAAATTCGAACCCGAAAAGCAGAGGCAGAGACCTGTGATGATCAATAGAAGAACAGGGAGAGACTCTGCGACTTTGCCAACTTCTTGGCCAAAATGAAGTAAGCAGAAGAAGTATCATAAACGTAAATAAACAGGGGACAGACAGACAGACAGACGGACAGACGGACAGAGAGGCAAAAGGGTTTCCAAGTGGCGGCCAATCTTTGGGGCGACCTTTCTGCACAAACAAAACGTCGCGTCCATGGAACATCAATCAATCAATGTGTTTTTTTTTCCTCTTTTTGTTTTTTTTTTGTGGCAGTTCAGTGGAAACGTTTTGCTGCGGAAGGGCGAGCGGGCAGGGCATGCAGCGAGACAGAGAGAGAGAGAGAGAGAGAGAGAGAGAGAGGGTGCAGGGTGCAGGGGTACAGGGGGAAAAAGGGTTACAATTGCTGCACCAATTAAATGCCAGGGCAACACTTTGAACCCAAGCCAAGGATCGCGAGCGGTGCGGCAAGCGGAGGAGGAGTAGGATGGTTGGTAACCCTGGCATACCACAAGCCCCCATACACTAATTGCTTGCAGATGCAGGCAGCAGGGCAGCAGGCAGCGAGGCAGCGGGGCAGCGGGGCAGCAGGGCAGCAGGGCAGCGAGAGAATTCAAAGGAAACCCAAAGGCACGCCGAAGTATGCAACTTCAAAGAAAGCAGCAATCAAAAAAAAAAAAAAACTAAAAAAGAAAATGAAAAATAAAAGAGGAAAGAGGAAAGGAGGAGAAAAAAGAAAAAACTAAAGAGAAGAGCAAAAGCAAAACACATTGAAATACCGAATACGAGCGAGCGAAAATTTCTTACCTGTTGCAGGTAGAGCAGCTAGCTGTGAGTTGATGTCGAGGAAGAGGCACAGCACAGCACAGGCCGAGATAGAGGCAGCTGCTATGCCACAAAAACCTTTTAAAACCCTCACGTTGATAAACAACAACAACAACAGCAGCAGCAGCAACGAGGAGTCGTCGTCGTCGTTGAGTCGCCGCCACAAGCAAAAATAATAATAACTGAGAGCGGCGGCAAACGGCGTCGGCGCGTTGCAAGGCAACGACGACGACTCCTCCTTCATCTTCAGCTCGCAGCTCCCAACTCGCAGCTCGCAGCTCGCAGCTCCATCTCCAGCCACAACTCCAAAGCGGCCAACCAGTTCCGCGCTTTCAACTATGCCAAACATCTCGGCGGCCATACACAAAAGCGGTTTAGAGCCGACGATCGACAGACAAACAGACCGACACTCAGACACACCGACGGACGGACGGACGGACAAACGAGCGAGCGAGCGTACGTTGTTGTTTTTTTGTGCTCGTATCTTTGAGATACATACACCGCGCGTTGAGTGCCTGGCTGGGCCTGGGCTTGGGCCTGACTTCGTCTGGCTTGAGCCGCTGAGCCGCGGGACAAGCTGCGCTTTGCGCTCTGTTCAAAAGATGCGCTTTTCGCTTTGAGTTCGGCAGCACGGAGGCCGTGCACAGTGTCACAAAATAGTAGTTTACGCTGCCAAATATTTAGCCGAATTAAATATGAATGAAAATGAAGTGGATTCGGAAGCGTTGGACAGTTGTATCTCAAGCTGAGTGGAAGCAATATTTTTGGCAGTGTTTCACTAGAATATTGAGGGCATCCAATCCATCGACATTGTACCACTGTGCGTGGTGCGCGTTTGCCTTGGCTCTGGCTCTGGCTCTGGCTTTGTTGTTATTATTATTATTGTTGTTGTGAATTACGGTAGAAGGCAACAAGCGATTCCAATGGCAGCCTGGCACTCTGGCAGGTACTCTTGACAGGCTCAGGCTCAGGCTGAGGCTCAGGCTGAGGCTCAGGCTGGGGCTCAGGCTCAGGCTTCAGTCTCGAAATAATGCTGCACTTTCGGCTGATCTTACCTACCCATAGAGCCGCTTCAGAGCGAAACTCTCTTTAAGCAATTTTCGTAATATTAGCCAGGAAGTTGCCATTGCCGTTGCTGAAGCTGGAGCTGTTGCTGTTGTTGTTGCTGCCTCGTCGCCTGACATGCCAGCGACCTTATAAGGCTTGGCCCGAGCCTCGAGCGACTATTGGACACCAGCTCCAACTGGTTTTATATTTTTTGGAGGCTGCAAAGCATGCGGCTGAGCGGGCAACGTCTTTTGGCCTGGGCCGCCAAAAACAATGCCGCCTGTTGGCAAAGATAAAAAGCTGTTAGCTTGTAGCTTCTGCATTTTGCTGGCCACTGGCGGAGGACGAAGAGCTGAAGGGGATGCAGGCGCGGGCGGGCGGGGATCAGAGAGCAAGGGCCTCCTCAATCAGAAGATATATGTAATGACTTTTGAGGTTTTTGTTTTGCTCTCGTCAGAGTTTGTTTGTGTTTGTTGATTTAGCAATTGGCTTCTTGGAAATGTGCCGCCAGAGTTCAATGAGCAAACAACAACTCCAACTTTTCAGCCTCAGCCTCAGCCTCGGCCTCAGCTTCAGCTGCTGCGTCGGCTGCGGCTTCAGTGCCGATTCCAAGTCTGATTCCGACTTTCATAATATACAGCTTATATGTAAATTGTTAGTTTACACACACACAGATACACCACACACACACACACACACACACACACCAGAGTTTCTTGGAATTGAATTCGTATTCGTTTTTTTTTGACTGAGTGTCGACTGTCCTCGGTTTACGCTAGTTACTTTCAATAAATATGATGGAAAAATCATGTCAGCCGACAGTCAACTGTTTCCCCCCTTTCCCTACCCTTTGAAAACCCCTCTTCACGTACCTCCCCCCCGCCCCACGCAACGCTTCTCCATTCTGTTGTCTGCAAATTGTGTAGTTTGCGTTTACGGTTAACTTTGGCTGGTTGAACGGAACGTCGGAACGTCTGACGTCTGATTGATAAGCGCGCTCCGCCTTATCTTAATAATATTTAATGCATGGCAGGCGCGGAGGCCGCTCCAAATGGAGTGCGACTGAATAGGCGGAATATGAATAGTAATAGGAAGGGGAAGGGGAAGGGCAGCGAGAACGAGAGGCTAGTGGATGAAGAAGAGCAGGCGGAGCAGGCAGGGGCGGAGGAGGAGGAGGAGGAGGAAGAGGAGGAGGACGAGTAGAAGCAGGCAGAGTGAAGAAGAGTGCATAGTGAAAATGAAATTGAAAATAATACAAAACGCTTTGTCGGTCATTAGCTTTGAGTGGACGCCGATGCCGACGACGACGACGACGCCGCCGCCGACGCTCCCGACGCATTTGGGGATCGTCGTCTGTTTGGGGGGGTTCGTTGATTGTGTCAAAGCGAAAAGCCGCTCGAAAATTTAAACACATTTCTGGATATAAAAGTGCCATGGGAAAATGCATTTTTTGTTTAACATTTCTCAAATCTATGCAGAAAAAACTGAGCATTAAAATGGAGTTGGTTTTGACTGCTTTTTGGGAAAACTAAGAGAAATATAGAGCTAATATTTAGGAAAAGTAATGCTTAACCAGTAAACATTTCTAGCTTTGAATAGAGCCACAAAGATACAACAAATCTGAAGCCTAAAATTTCGATTTTTGAGATAAATACGATAAGTTAAGGACTTTTTAATGTTAATGCAAATTTCAGAAAAATAAAGTCTTATTTTTTCATTTAAATCTGTAAAATGCTAAAAAAATATATAAAAAATTATCGGACAAAAATGCTTAATTGCCAGAGTTAATTCATTTAACATAATTAATTAATTAATTATTTAATAAACATAAATATTTTGCGTCTAGCATCCAAAAGGAATCTAAGCAACAAGAGGGAATGCCTCGCTCTTAAACAATGCGATGAATAAGCTCAAATTTCACAGATATTTAGTTATTATAAAATAATTATAGTTAATAATTAATGTATAATCAATTATAATTAAATAAAACGCATAGAAAACAATATAATTTAACCAATTGCTGGTTAAAAACCTTTTCACATAAATCCCGTATTCAGTTTTTCATTTTCGCATCTAGAGACTTAAATTTTCTGGATGGGAGAGGGAAACTTTTCCTTTGCCCCTCTCTTTTCCTCCCACAATTATATAAATGTGTGTACCATGCCCATTTTAATAAGGGTATAAAGCCATTCACCATTTTTCCAGTTCAACAAAATGTGATACCAAAAGTATTCGCCAGAGAGATAAAACTAAAAGCGTCCAACAAACCAAACCAAACCGACGACAACAAAAGCATACTATGAGCTTATGTGAGTGTGTGTGTGTGTGTGCGTTTGAGTGTGTGTGTGTGTGTGTGTGTGGATCTGTGTGCTATTTGGGCGTTTGTTTGGTCTCTTTCCACAGTGTGTGTGTGTGTGTGTCAACGGCACACAGACACTTTCCGCTTTTGAAGTGGCTTTTAATTGATAAAAAGCAAAAAAAAAAAAAATAAAAGAAAAAAGCAGGAAAAAAATATAAAAACCCCATAGAAAAATGACATTACACATACGCCATGGTGGCTGTGCAGCTAGCTGAGCGCTGATAGCAAACGCACCAAGCGACTGCGACGCCGACGACGACGACGACGACATTGATATTAATTCCCACGCTGTTGATGCCCCTTGTGGATGAGTGGTTGGGTGGGTGAGTGGATGGGTGGGTGGCTGTCCCAGTCGCAGCGAGTTAAATGATAAAACGTGTTGCACAGTGTGTGACAAGCGGGCAGCGAAGGCAGAGCGAGGCGTATTAAAATGCAAAAACTGGGCAAGTTGACGCTGAGTGCTTTTCGGGAAATGGTCGACAACAAATAATGGATGCTATATGGATTGCTCTGGCTAGCTGCTCTGGTTAGGTGGTAAGGGCCAATGCCAATGCAGCTCAATGCAAAAATTGTTGAAATATTTGTCGAATTTTTGCATATGTCACCACCAGCGCAGCTTTAAAGTGGCTCCCAAAAAAAATGGAAATATGTATGGAAATGCCATCAATTTACATATTTACAAATGCATAAAGTGAATTTCTGAAGAGTGTGGAATGGCATAGCTTGGCTCTTGGAAAACAGTCGATGTTATGGGCCATAGAATGCTGCAGAAGCTGTCGAACATTTACGATAGATTCATTAATCTTTGTGCTTAGTTATAAGATAGATTGATCCTGAATAAAACCAATTTACGCCAATTTTATGCAGTTATTTCTTTATTATTTTCTTTGCTATTTTAAAGTATAGTTTAGAGATTAAAAAACATATTTAAGAGCCAACCATTCCCCTCTTTCTTTTAGTATAAAAATCACTCTCAAACCTATTGAAAGATCCTGCATTGTAGCCTGGGTTCATTTGCTAAGTTCAAGCATTTAATTTAACGCTATTTTATGCCTGCTTCGACCACTCCGAAGTGCTCAGCTTCGGTTAGTTGTAGTGGGGCTCCGGTTGGAGTTGAGTCTGCGCATACGCGGCGTATGCGTAACGAAGCCAACGATGGGCCCTTCCATTCCATTGTTATTATGATTATTTGTAATGTATGTGAATTATTTTGTGGCCCGGCATTGTTCAATGCTTTTAGCATTTGCTCTGTGAACGGTTTATTGTTGTTCTCTTTTTTTTTTTTTTTGCTATTCTCTTATTCTGTCCCGTTTGCCGTATACCGTGTTAATCATGCTACATTGCAGGCATGCCACAATAATCATAATAATCAACAACAACAACAAAAACAACATCATTATTTTAGATATTTATGTATTTATGTAAGGCGGAGAGGGAGAGGGAGGGAAGGGGCTTGGTCTGCTGCTGCTGCTGCTTCTGCTGCTGGTGCCGGTCTTCTCAGTCTGCTCTGTTGCCAAGGCTCTTGATAAAAATTTAATGTAGCATGTTAACAAGCGAGCCGTTATGATTACACACACACACACACACACACACATAGAGAGAGAGAGGGGGGGAGACAGAGCAAACCAACAATAATAAGAGCAAATGGCAACTACAACGACGCAATTCCAATACAACAAAAAAAAAAATTCTGCAGTCCAATTTAGTCCATTTCTATGGAGATGATTACGCTGGAGATGACGATGATGATGGCCCTGACGACGGCATCCTCCAAATGTACCCTGAAGGCGCTATCGAAGCCCCTGTCATTCACATTCGCATTCGCATTCACATCCGCATCCGCATCCGATATAGGTGCGCCGCCGTCGCCTCAGGAAATGAATAATCAATATTCACAATTGAAATTTTCTACAAAATTGGCAAAAAAAAAGGCCGCATCATAATAATAGCCATAATGTTGTTGTTGTTGGCTGTTGCTGTTGCTGTTGTTGCTGTTGGCTGTTGTAGAATTTGTTGGTCTTGGCGCACGGCCACAGATTGAAAATGGGCAATTTCTAGGCACAATTTAAGAAAATTATAAGTAGGATGTTCATGCAAATTGAGCTGAGATACCCATTGAATCTTTTCCTTTTTACTGGCCAAGCAAACTGAATTGTAGAATTGAAAGCATCTTAAATGATAATAGGGTATATAATTATTAGGAAACTAGTAAGGAAATTTGCTATCTTGGACGTGCCGAAGATTAAATACCCTTGCAGAAAGGGATTGACATTCATTTTGTGTTTGGATTTTATTTAAAGCATAGTAGGATTCGGTAGGATATTATTTATCACTTTTAATGTGCATTTAGACAACTCAATCCTCTATTTAACTTCTCAGTTCCATCAAAATATCTTAAAAAACAGACTAGATATCTTAAGATCAGCTTTTGGATAGGCAGCTAGAGTTATAGTTGTTCGATTCGGGTGATTCCGACAAGAGGAAAGCTCCCTACTAAATTTCAGTTAACTAGCTGAAAAAAGAAGAGACAAGCTTACATGGAAATAGATCACCGGATATGGCTATATAGCATCCTGATCTGTGATATATGTACCTATATACTTTCTGGGAACAGAGATACCTGCTTCAAAGCATTCCCTGAGCTTTCGCTATAGAAAGCCTATTGTTTTTGTAGGAGGATCAGATATATCTCATTATGGATTCCCTAACAATCCAGTATATATGCGCTATGGGATCAGATATATCTCAAAGCATTATGGATGCCCTAACAATCCGGCATAGAAAGAGTATTAAAATTTTTGTAGCAGCTCTGAGCCCAGTGGATAATTGCTGCAAATGAGAGCAAATTATGTGCTCAAAAAAAAAAAAAGGGGAATTTTACTGCCTTTTTATGTGTTGGTATTGGCCAGTTCATTTTGGTATTAGAGCTGAATATTGATGTCTTTAATAACACTAAACTGTTGTGTTTTGCACATCAGCCTGAGGCATTTCTAATAAAACAACAAAGCAACACATTAATGCGAGTATTTATGCCACATTATGTGCAACACGGCCATCGCTCCAGTCCCCCCCAGAGACTTTCATAAATAATTATAATGGTGTATAATTTATTGCACAACAACAGCAACAGCAACAATAACAATAAACATAATGACGTCCACACACACATATATATATAACTGTATATATATATATATATATATGTATGTATATACTGCATTAATGTATTTATGAAGTTGGAGCTGCTGCGGCGGCTGTCGAAAAGTTTTAATCGCTTGAAGCCCACTGCAAAGGGAAAACTCCATCAAGGGCTTTATCATACATTCAACTCGCTATCGTTGGAAAATCCAACAACGTCATAAATTTGTAGCGCCAATTAATCATTTCTTTTTTTCATTTTCATTTTGTAAGGCAGAGAGGGAGGGAGGGAGGAAGGGAGGGAGAGGTAGGCGATAGAGTGGGCCGGATAAATAACTTTTGATGCATCGCATTGCAGTGGCTTGAATAATTGATGGCGCATCTATCGGATACATTTTGAAAGGCAACATCACTTGGATAATTTACAATGCCGAAAACTGTCAATTTCAATTCATTTACGCTCAAAGAACTGCCAACTGGCAACTGAGCACAAAGATGCCCCATAGCAACAAGTGTAGAGTGAAAGAAGCAGAAGCGGGTCAGAGAGGGAGATGGATGCACAGTCAGCACAAAAAGTATTCGCACTGGGTATCTAGGGTAATGAGCACGCGCACAGCATTTGAATAGCCGTAAAGGCTGAAGGGCTGAAATGAAGCTCTGGTCGTGCCTTTGAATTCATTAAAGGGTACTCGTATACCCATAAAACCGGTCACCGTTCACCGTTCGCCGTTCACAGGTCAGCGAGGCAAAAGGCAACAAAGATGCTAAAGGCCCAAAAGCCGTCCCTGTCCTCAGAGTAGAAGCAGAAGAAGTATGATAAGAATGCTTATCAACAGAGAAAAAAAAATGTATATAAAAAAAGGTTCTGAAACCCAACAACATGGCACAACAGAAGCCCAACAATTTTTATTACTTTGACAAATGGCGAGAGGGTCGACTAGGGTAGGGTAGGGTAGGGTAGGGTATTGTCGTTGGTCGGGGTTCGGGGGTTTTGATATTTTCCAAGAATTCCAAGTGTTATTTATGTTTGTACAGTTAATTTGCATCTCATTGATGTCGCGCCCGCTCATTCACAGAAAAACAAAATATGTTGAAAGAGCCACAGCCAAAGGCAGAGCCAGTGAAGAGAGCTGAGAAAAAAGGTTCAAAAGATATTTTATTTTATGCGTGCATAATTAATACTTGAGCTGAGCGGAGCTCTATGGGAGTAGGAAAATGTGAGCTGAGGAGAGCCTCTTTGGGACATTTAAGCGGCTTCAAACTAAACGGAAATGCGGCATGAAAGATTCTTTGAATGCCGCACCACACCACACCGAACCGAACCGAACCGAACCGAGCCGAACTCGAATTTTGAGCCTCGAAACTGAATCGACATCTTTTTCAACGCTCTCCCGCTTGGCCATTGTATTCGGGGTACTAAGTTGGCATTAAATTTTCATGGTTTAAAGAGCGGCTCGAAATAGGCTTAGGCTTGCCACGAATTCCAATTCTGTGGACCCGACCCGAATGCTGCTTTTCACTTGAATTTCTGTCGGCGGCCATATAATTAAGGCGCACACCGGCAAAATATGAGTGCAACACTTTGAGGCACAGAGGCAAAGAGAACCTGCAATTTGCCAGTTCCAGTCGCAGTCGCTGCCGCTGCCACTGCCGCTGTACCAGTGCCCCGAGTCCGAACCGAACCGAACCCTGCACGATGCTCATTAAAAAGCAAGAAAACTAAAATAACATACAGACACACGGACTAAGGCTGAGTATAGGAGCATAAAACCCAGCCATGTTGGCTGCCTTTTGCTGCTGCTGCTGCTGCTGCTGCAAACCTGACCAACAAATTGCGGCGGGCTGCCCCCAAAAGTGCCACAGTTAATGGGCACCAAAGAGCATCACTTCCTCCCCGATCCCGATCCCAATCCCTGCTCCCTCTAAGAGCTCGTGTCTGTGTTAATTTGATATGCTGCAGGCTGAAGGAGCCATCGCCATCTGTCAGATGTTGTTGTTGTTGTTGTAACTAAAGTTGGAGTCGGACGCTAGATGGCGTTTGCTGCAGAGGGTTGCATTATAAATTGATGCAACAGTTGCAAAGTTGAAGAAGGTTCAAAGAAAATGCAAATATCAAAAACATTTCTATATATAAAACGCATCTTCCTGACTGAATCAGCAACTCACAGCCCAAACGGCAATATTTATGAACAATTTTTTACACAAGTTGAAAGATGGGATTTTGGAAAACTCCGCACCCAATTCAACTGGTGAAAAGCAGGGAAAACCTTTGTAGAAACTATTTCTATATCTCATCTGGTTCGAATTAATTTTCTAACATATTTTAGACAATTGAGTAAAGACTGCTAGCAAATTTATAGGAAAATGTACTTTCATGTTTGGAAAATGAAGGGTTGTAGGGGGGAAAGTTGGAAAGTTTTAGATTATTAAAAGATTTCTGTAATAAAAGATTAAATTAAAATGAATTAAATTCATTTAGTTGAGAGGTTAGGCGAGGCTTTTTGTGAAAGGTTTTCTTAATGTGAAAACTTGTATACTTTGGTACTTGGGACTATCGAATACTCTTTGAAATACCCCTGTAATCGGATATTTGAGTGCATTGCACTAACTTTATAAACAGACACATAATGTAATTTGTTTAATTAGTTTTCGTAGAAAGTTTTTGTGGACCGAGCAACCCGTCTCGAATTCCCTATTTGGATGTGTGTGAACTTCGTTAGAGCAGGTCTGCGTTATGTCCTATGCGTATCCGGTCTGAAATATTTCCGTTACGCATTCAAACTCGCACAAATAGACAGAGAGGGAGAGAGAGAAAGAGACAGACAAACAGAGGGAGAGAGAGGGGGACACTTGGACACGGCCAATCGTCTCGAATGGCACACACAAAGCTGTCAGAAGAAAATGAGGGAAAATTCCACGAAATTGGCGACCCGGGGCACATAATTCACTTCACGACCGACTGCAAACGGCAACAACATTTTGACGTATATGAATTGATCATTATGTAAAATTATGATTTGTGGCGTTCAAATTACAAATTTGTTACATATTCTCGCGCCGCGTAGGAAGTCGCAGCTCGCAGCTCGCAGTTCGCCACGCATGGCCTCTTCCGCTCTGCCGCTCCCAGCGCCACAGCTCTTTCGTATGCCACCTCGATATTCCCTCGATAAGACCTTAACCAAATCCAAGCACCCTCCTCCGCCCCTTACCCCTGCCCCTGCCCCTCCCCAGCTGCTGTTGTAGTCGCCTGGTGCGCCAATTTCAGCCAAC
The DNA here is from genome assembly GCA_018150835.1 of Drosophila repletoides. NCBI lineage: Eukaryota > Metazoa > Arthropoda > Insecta > Diptera > Drosophilidae > Drosophila > Drosophila repletoides. The sequence goes on from JAECWQ010000031.1 coordinate 1,384,276, forward strand.
CACAAATCATTTTTCGTATATTCAGCGGGTTATGTTATGACTCGTCGGTTTGTGCGTTGTAAAAATTGACTTTTCGCAAAACGATAAACGAGAATTATTGCACAGTTTTTGGGGTGGATTGAGAATTGAGGGGGGGTGGCAGGGAATATCACATATTTACGCATAATTTGTGTGGCCCCCATTCTGACAAGGCGAAAATAAAAATAGGCTACGACTATGCCAAAAATATGCAAGCCAAGCCAAGCCAAGCCACACATGCAATTTGTTGTTGTCGTCGTCGTCGGGAGGGGGGTTCCTAAGGGGGGGGTTGCTTAGTGCTCTAAAAATGCTTCCTTGAGGTGCTATAAAAAGCGAGCAGCTGTACGAATCCAAAACTAATGAGCGGAAGCAGCTGATAGGCTATAAAGCCACAAAACTATTCAATAAATCCAACAAAAAAAAATGAAATGACAATCGGTAATTTTAGAATAAAAATGTTCTTCAAAAGATGCAGAGAAAAGTATATCAGAAATAATATAAATTGGGTATTTTTTTTGGCTCAATTAACTAGCTTCATTCAGTAAATAGTTTTCCCTCATACTCAGTGCTTACTGTAGCAATATTTACGAGCAGTTTCAAGGCAACTGCGCCTAATTATCATCTCGGCTCGGCTGGGCTCGGGATGAGTCGCCTTTTCGGTTAGGGATATTCATGCCACAAGGCTGTGCGGCAAAGACTCGTCGTGAGTTCTAAGAAAACCTGACACATTGTTAGCAGCTATAAAAACGTCAGCAGGCAGACAGAAAGACAGGGAGGACGAGAGACAGGAGGCAGGAGACAGAAGAAAGGAGACAGAAGATAGAAGATGTGTAGCAAGGACACATGGCGAGCAATCTTTCAGTTTTGGTTTTTAGGATTTTCGTGGCAAGAAACAGCGTGACACATGCAACAAACTACGCGTCTTCTTCGGTGGCGACACAGCTAATGACGAGATGTATAAGGAACGTCGTGTGTGTCTTCAGCTGTTGGCGGGGGGTACAGGGATTGTCTTCCTGCCACTCCACGACGACTTTTGACTGTGCCTCTGCATTGCAATTGAAATCAATTGTGTGTGTGTGTGTGTGCGAGTGTGCGAGTGTGTGCGAGTGTGTATCGAGCAGTTAAAACTTCCGCCTGCATAGCTCATAAACCGCATAGAACACAGCTGCTCCAAATGCGTTGCCCCTTTACCCTCCCATAGCCCTCTCCTCTCCTCTCTCTCTCTCTCTCTCTCTGTCTCTTTAATGCCCAGCGATTAGAGAGTGTTGGTCTCCTTTGACAGCATCCAGTGCTGCTGGAGCCGCACTTCCGTTCCCAGCACTCACAATGCCCACCTGATAGGCAGGTGTTGTCCGTTATGCTGGCATTTTGTGGCTGCCTGTGGTCGCCAGCAGTTGTCCCCTGTTCCCTGTCCCCTGTCTCCTCTGTGTCCCCGCCGCCACTGTCTTTGGTTTCTCTGTTTCTCTGGTCTGGTAATTCGAGGAAATGTTCTGGGTGTGGTCGCTGGAGTTGAGTTCTGTGTTTCTGGTTCTGTTTCTGTTGCTGTTGCTGTTGCCAGCATTTCATAAAGCGAACTAAATTTCAATTTCAATTGCTTCTAACTGAATGCTGGTTACGTTGTAAAATTCATATTAAGCTGATTTGGATTCCAGTTGGAGAATGGCCATGGAATGGAGAAGCAGTTGCCACAGTGAGTGAGATGAGATGAGATGAGATGAGTTTGTTGGCTTGTTGCTTAGAAAGCGGTAATCGTAATTGGTTGAGTTTCTACTTTGATCTAGACTCGTTAAGTACTTTAATTTCATAGAATATTTATGCTGTGGCAACTTGGGAATTAGTTGCAACATGATTTTCTCTTACATCAAAGTGTACAGGGAAATTAGAATTTTGTTTAACTAACTTTTGAAGTATTATTAGGTATGAAATGACTATTTGATTGATTACAGCTAATTTCAATGAATATATAACAGGTTATGCTATGCTGCGAGTATAACAGAACAGAGCTCTTTCATTATGTTAACTGTTATGTTAACTTTTTAACACTAAACATGATACTGTCTTCAGTGTATATAAGATTTGTTTATTGATTGTAAAGCCGAATTGAGTGTGCGATTCTGCAGACAATCTACAAAGTTAACATTAACTCTTAACAGACGTTTAACGGGGATAGACAATGTTGTAGGTTAACATTAACTCTTAGTTGACTGTTAACAGAGATTTAAGAGGGGTAGAGACACATTAACATTATCTCTTAACAGACTGTCAACAGAAGTTTAGCAGGGGTAGACTGTGTTGTAAGTTAACATTAACTATTAACAGACGTTCAACTGGAGTAGACAATGATGTAGGTCTGACACTTAACAATGCTGGACAATGCTGTAGGTTAACATTGACTCTTAACAGACTGTTAACAGACGCTTAAGAGGGGTAGTGAATGTTCTAGGTTAACACTAAGTTGTAACAGATATATAGGGGAATAGATAGGGCAATAGCTAGCTCTGATCACTGTACTTGGGATAAAGATCCTGGCGAAGTTCTGTATCTTTGAATTTAAAAAATATCTATTGCTAGCTCAGAGCAGCTTTTCCAAATAATTTTCCCCCCTTTTAGTTGTAGTGTAGTCTTTGCTGTGATTCCAATTGATATTGATTCGTAGCGTGTTCTGCACATGCAGAGGGAAACTTGTTAAAGTAAATTCCACTGACAGAGTTTGCATCACCTTTGGCCCCCCTCCATTCCGGCTGCCTCTGTTGCCCCCTTTTGCGCCCCACTTTCCTGCAGTGCTGTCATTCACCACTTGCCGACTGTCATTTGTAGAATTTATGACTTGTTGTCAATGAAATGCCACCCAGAGCGTTGCCATTGTTCACACCACACATTGCACACATACACAGATTGTTAAGAGACTCTGTGAGAGGGGATTGGGGGAGGGGCAGTATGTAGACATTGTTGTAGCATAGTTGCACATCTTTTGCTGCCATTTTCAATTTCATTTGTGGCACAATTTAAAATGCAAAACACATGGAGACATGGAAACAAGGGAGAAGGCGACTCCTACTCCAACATTGTCATTGCTGTTGTCTGGTTGTCGTCTCTCTTGGACTTTGACAAATGCCTCAGCGTTTAGCTAGGTGCTAATGGGGCGTTGGTGGTCCAACGGACGTGGACGTCGACGTCGACGTGGACCTAGAAGTAGACGCTGATCCGTAGAGCCGATGCGTCGTGCCGCCGCTGCCGCTCGCGTTTATTGAAATTGATGAGCGGCCAAGTACGTGGCAGCTTAGCTTAAATCTACCCCGTCGACGGGCATATTCCACAGTCTCTCTGACTGCCTGACTGCCTGACTCTGCCTGACTGTGCCTGACTTTGACATTGATTGATTGTTCTGGCGGCGTAATTTATATGATTGTATTAGGAGTAAAGCGAATGCCAGGAGGAGGAGGAGAGCCGCCGAGAAAGGGCCATAGGCAAAGGGAGATCCCCGGTTATTAATAGTAGTTGTTGCCTGCCTCATTGTTATTTCAACAACAACATTTTTTTTTCCCTCTTTTTTTTGCTGTCGAAAATTATTTTCGTTCATAAAATGTGCCCTGGCATTTCAGTTTTAATGGTCTCAGCTTCCCTACGCAGCGCGCTTTAGCGCTAATCCACAGCCCGTTCAACAAGACCGTTAATAAAAAAAGTAACTGACAAAAACAAAAAATAAATAAATAATATATTTATTTGGTATTCGTTGGAGAGTATACTCTAGCAAATTGATTCTTGTATTATATAAATATAAATGGTTGTTGAGAGTTGTTGAAAGTCTCTGCACAAAACTCCTCTTTGGGGCGTTGGATTCTACCAGGGAAACTACCTCTAAGATCCCTAAAAAGCCCAGCTTCTTTAGTTTATACTAAACCCCTTTTCTTTCCATATAAAAAATTATATTATCTTAAGGCACTTCACAAAATCCAGTTACCCAAAGCGAGTGTATTCTCATATGCAAAATTGTTACCCGAAAAATATTTCCCAATAGAATTTCATCGAGCTGTGAGCATTTTGCACAAAATTTGATACAGAAAATATGTTGCACTTACCGATAACAAAACACGTACACAAACCACAGCCAGGAGCAGCTCTCGCTGTGCTCTCCTATCAGGCCAACCTCCAAGCCCATCTCTAGTCTCTCCTCTCTGCCCCTGCAGTGTACGGAGAGATCCCACAGCAATCCTTGCAATTTTGTTTGCCGGCAAAATTTGCATTTTATTTATGGCTGACGTTTAGCGTGTGGTGCTGAAAATGCTGAAAAGGGGGAAAGGGGGAGAAGGAGGAGAAAGAGTTAGTTGGAAAAATGTCGGGTTGATTTTCAATTTAGCAGCTGCTTTAAAATGTGGCGCTCAAATTTTTTCATTTTTGTATTTATTTTCCTTCTTTTTTTTCCCTTTTTGCTGCACTAACTTCATTAGTCGTGGAGCAGCAGACTCTTGAACTTCTCCCCCTCAGGCAGCTCATCTCTGGATGCTGCCCCACAGCACCGGCGAAAGTTTAATGTCTTTTCTGGCTAATTGAGTAGCCGGGACAGGCCAAGCAGAGGGCATTGCGGGGGGGAAGGTGTGGCGCTGGCAAGTCATGCATCTAATTATGGAAAAGCACTAAAAAAAATAAACTTAAACTTTGAAACTATTTAACTGCATCGTGAGTGGTTTAGTAGTGTACAACCAGCCAAGCAGCCAACCATCCAACCATCCGACCATCCGACCATCCGACCATCCGACCATCCAACCAGCCAACCAGCTGAAAAAAGATTGGGTGTCTCTGCCCCTCGCTGGCCGGTGCCGGTGTCTGCATCTGGATCTGGATCTGGGTCTGCCCTCAGCTGGGCTGTGGTGTTAAATGCAATTAACTATTACTCCGGTTTCTATGGGAGGCCAGCCATTAATAGAGCTACAATGCCAATGGCCAAGGCAACCATAAAATATTAATTCACGTTTATTTTTAGTTTATTTCATGAAAAAAAAAACAACAAAATATTACCGCAAAGTGAAAGGAGGGAAATACAGAAGAGTTTTCAATGCATTTTCCAAAGATACTACTATTTTTATGATATATCATTTCACTCAGGAAAAGTGCTCCTTTTCTTTCTACTGCTCTTAGATAGATTTTTTTTTATGTAGCTTTTCGAAGACTACCAGAGGCTTTCCCAGCTTCAGGCTATTCATCGGGTAGATGAACAGAACTGTATATTTAGTATCCATTATTCATGTTTCCCATGCTCAGGCCCATTAAATAATTCCTGTCTATTCCGATTGAGTGAAGTCTCTTTAATAATCTCTATTTTAATTGCTTTTAAAACCAGCAATTCTGGACTAGGATAAGGCGAAAGAACAGCCTAAGTAAAGCCCACTAGAGGCTAGTCTCTGTCTAAGCCGGTTGGTTCATTGAATTAAGCTAACGGACATGAACATCAAGTAATAGCCGCAGTCAATTGCTTCATTGCCTTTAAGCCAATCTTTCTCTTCCACTCTTTGCACTCTTTTACCTGTAAATACAAGATGTTTTTTCTTCCTCCTTTTTTTTCTCTTTTTTTACATTTTTTCCTGTGTGTAACCTAAACATAACATAACGGTACGGTGGTGGCAGCGGCAGAGGCAGCTTCATCCTGAACTACCCTGGCGCCAAGTGCTGTCCGTCCGTCCGTTCGTCCGTCTGGGTCCAAATGGCGGCCACATAGTGCCCATAAAATTATACATAGAGCAATGTCTCCATTGGAGAATCCTGCACTACACGGAGGAGCCAGGCAATGAAAAGTTGTTGCGGTTGTATCTGCATCTGTTCATGTATCTCTAGCTGTATTTGTATCTCTATCTGTAGCTGTGGCTGTATCTATGTGTAACTATTTCAAGCTGTTGCCCGGCAATTAAACTTTGTGTCTGCATTTTTGTAAATTGCCAATGCCATAAAATGAAATTAAAGCTGTTTTTACTGCAGCAACGTGGTAGACGGGACACGGGACTTTCTGTGGATTGGTTGTGGGAACGGGGGCAGGGGCACAGGGGGAGGAGGGACAGGAGACAGAGGTAGGGTAGCCAATCCATGGCTCCGATATTTCCGTGCACTTAAACACTTAACGCCATTGTTTATACACTTGAGTGCACTCGCTCTGCCGCCTTTTGATGTGGTGTGAAAAGTCGTCGGGCAAACAACAAACACACACACACACAGAAACAGACAGACAGAGAGACAGACAGACAGAAAGTTTGAGACATTTTCTTTTAAAGGAATATGCTGCAATCCCTTAAAAAAACAGAAAAGAGAAACAGAGAGAAGGAAAACATATCCGTAGCAATGCTCATAAGTGTTCAACTAAATGGAAAAGCATTTCTTTTAAGCGTTGACAAAACAATAAAATAAAAGACGTTTATGCTCAAGAGATTTTCAGTGGGCGGAGGTGCCACACACGCCACTTGCCACTTACAAGTTGCCAGTTGCCAGTTGCCACATGCCACCAGCAGCCCCCAGACGTTTTGTGGTCCCTACACGTTTCGATTCCTAGCTTCAGTTGGCCATAATGAAGGTATTGTGATTGCGTGAAGCACAGGACTCTTTGAGTGTTTCTTGGCGGCAAAACCAGTCACTGAAGATTTCCGTTAAGGCGAAACCAAATGTCACCGCTCCCGGACGACAACGGAACGGGAGGAATGGGCGGGCAGCTACGCTTAGGGCGTGTAGGCGTTGCCATGGCCAATTTGAGGCAAGCAATTTTGGCTCTAACGAAAAGCTATAGAGATAGCTCTGGGATATGCGTACCCTGTGTATCAGCAGCTAAGCTGCATGCGTCCTGGCTAAGTGGCAGGCAAATAGATGGAAATTGCTGGCTCTGTGCAGGCGACAAAACTGACAAAACTGGCATAAATCACAGCTAATTAGATTGTTGGAATTTTGGAGTCGAGTTTCCTGATGAAGCAATGAAGAAAAAATTGAATTATGTTAGGGAATTATACGTAATATTCGATAGATCTTTTTATACAATTTAAAGTTTTCCCTTATCAGAAACCGCTTTGGACACATTTGTGGGGTGTATTTATGTGGCAAACTAGGTCAATTTAATGCCATTTTTGTGGCAGCAGCCATTTAGTAAGCGCCACGTTTATTCAGCTCTGGCAGCAGTTGCGCCAAAAGTGAAATGCCAATGTAGCCAATTATTCCCGAATCCCCCACCCGCCCCCTCCATATGCCACCTGGGCAAGGGCAACCCTCATGCCACCTATCGGAAAGGTAACTGCCAACTGCCAACTGCTAACAATGCAAAGCCCCCCAACGAAGGCAACGCCTGTCACATTCTTTTTCCTCTTTTATTTTATTTTCCTTTCCCTTCCTTTATTTTTTTTTGTCTGTATTTTTGCTTATTTGGCCTTTTGTTGTTATCTAGCCAAGGCGAGATTCTGCATCCTGGAAGGCTCTCTCCCCGGGCAACAGCTGTCAACCAGGTTACGTGGTTGAATGTTGTGGGGTTCTGGAGCCGGAGGAGCCGGGTCTGGCATATATTTAACCCACGCCTCGTGTGGAAGAACAGAAAAGACAGCCGAAATGACAACTGCAGGGAAGACAGAGCCGAAGACAGGCCCCAAACTCTGCACAACACATGTGAACTAGCCTAATTTGATTTCAAAGCACACAGAATTAAGCCAGATCCTGAGGCTTTTGTTCTAGCCAAGCAGTTAGAGCGGCCAAGAGACGGGGTATACCTATTGAAAAATCATATGGCAGCATGGCAGAGACAACAAAAAAACAAAACAAAAGAAAAGACATGAAGAAAAACAAGAGGAAAGACAAACATAACACAGAAATGGAGCCACATCGATACGTGCCTGGCATTTGGCATGTCGGATTAATTTCATTTTGTATCTGGTATTTTGGGGGTTACTCTTGTCTCTTTTCCTTTCCCTTTCCCTTTCCCTTTGTCTTAGGCCTTCGGCTTGGGTCTATGGATATTGTCTTTGAGTTTGAGTTTGTGTTTGTGTTTGTTTTTGGTCTCTTGGTCTCTCAATCTTTTTGGGGGCCATGTAATGGCCGCATTAATTTGAATTGCATAATTTGTTGCGCAGCAAAAGAAAAGGAATTAAGTCAATGGCCCAAACAAAATAAGTATAAATATCGATTACGGACAGAGCGAGGGGAGAGAGAAGAGAGTGCGAGCGAGGAACAACTAGTTCCAGTGCAAATGACAGACCCACTTACTCGACTTGGACGTCAACTTAGACTTAAACCCAGGCCATGGCCTGCTAGTCGCATCTAGTGGTATCTGTGCCAGAGAGCGGGAGCCTTGAAGACTGTGAAGCAACCCATTTAATTGGTAAAATTTAACACGTACGCACATTTGTATTCATTCTTGGTCTCATGTCTCTGGAAATTGGATTAAAGACATTAAAGACTCTCTTGTCTTCGCTCTTGTCTTGGTCTTTGTCGTTGTCGTTATTGTTGTTGTTGTTGCTGCCTCCTAGTTGCCATTCCGCCTCACAACTGTAAATTACACTCGCACACTCGCACTTAACACACAGAATGCCAAAGATAGAGAAAGAGGCACAACCCAACCATAGAAAGCCAGAGAGAGAGAGAGAGAGAGAGGAGCAGTGGCAACTTTGTTAGTATGCCATAATCGTATGGCGACGCTTTATTTATAGCATTAGCGCATATTAGGCCTAATGGGCATAACATACGGCGCTCCAAAACCAGCTGAGAGTTACGCAGAGAGTGGGAGGAATACTACAATGCAAAATAAGAGAAAGGGAGTGAGAAAAGGAGAGAAAAAGAGTGAGACTAAATTGTTATAAACGGTCATGTGATGAGACTATTTTCGTAGAGACGTCACACAGTGTGATCAGAAGTTATGCACGCCAGTGGAATTACGAGCAGACCTATAAATAGACTTCTAATGATTAGGGAATATTTAATGAGAATATCAACAGAGAATAAATATGGAGAATGTCATAGTCATAAGAGGATGACGAACGTTAAAGGACTAGAGAGGTCTTTCTTCAGGAAGAGGCACATAAAATATTATAGGAATATCAACAGAATTAATATAGAGACTGCCATAAAAAAAGAGGAGTGAAACAAGACTCGATCCTACCTTAGGAAAACGTATATCAAATATTTAATGGAACATCAACAGACTAAATATAGAGATTGCTATAAAGAAGACGATGAAGGAGTTTAGAGGACTAGGACTCGACTTGGTCTTTCTTTAAGAAGGGGCATATCAAATAGTTAAGGGAATATCAACAGAATAAATATAGGGAATGGAAAAAAAAGAAGATGAAGGACTTTAGAGGAATAGAACTAGACTCGGTCTTTCTTTAAGAAGAGGCTATCAAATCATTAATACAATATCATCAGACTTAATACAGAGAATGTCACAGTAAAGAGGATGAAAGATGCTAGAGGAGTAAAAGTAGACTCGGTCTTCCTTTGAGCAGAGGCTTATCAACAGACTAGATGGACTGAAAGACGTAAGAGGACCATGAGCTACTCTCTTTGGTCATGGAGCTTGTAGTCCTTCGAGAACAAAAGTGAGGAGAAAAGCAGCTACAAAGACACAATAAGTGTACGCTACTCGTTCGTTTCTCTGAAATCTCTATTCTGTACTTTGCTGTGGACACATGCCCTAAATCAAATATTGAATTATATGACCAACATCTTATTATGGATCAACCCCCAAAAGGCTCTCCCCTTTGTTTTGCCCTTCTATCGAAATCCATTTAAGCAAGGCACTCAGTAGACTCCCTGACTGTATCACGTCCTTGCCTGATTGATAGCATGCCTGATTGACGTTTTCAGCAAGTTGTCAACGCCCAACTCCAGCTACAGCTCCAGCTCCAGCTCGAACTCCAACTCCTTGCCATAATATGACTATACGAGTATTCGCATATCCACACTTCTTAACTAATGCAACCCTTCTTTTCTTTTTTTTTTGTTTACTTGCAGGTGTGTACCAGAGTGGCTTAAAGCTTATCCCTTTTTTGGGCAAGTGACTGAGTAAGGCAACCCTTAAAGATGTGTGTGTGTAAGTGTGTGAGTGTGTGAGTGTGTGTGTGTGTTCTAGGGTTGCCGACATTTTCGGGGGTGTGTTATATACAATTTTCACGCTTTAACAAACTGCACGGCGACAGCAATCTCAGCATGAAGGAACTTAGCTCAAGAATATTCTCAGCATTATAATCGCATTAAAGCGATAAATGACTGAAATCGATGGCAGTAAGCAGTAGGCAGTTGGCAGTAGGCAGTAAGCAGAAAGCAGTCAGCAGTCAGCAGTTTTGCCTATTTAGTTTTTCCACCAAAATCTGTGAGGGTGACTTTTGACAGCCGCAAAAGCCACACCGAAAATAGTCACGTACGTGTTTTAAAGCAACCCTTAGTCCCCCCCGGAAAATTGAAAAAATAACGAAAGAAATACACACATAGAGAACCAGCTTAAACGCCCCCAAATTAGAGAAGCCGCAATGGCAGACTGATGAAAAGAAGTGAGGCCGACTGCTAGCCCAAGGATTGCAGGCGGCACTGCAGCGGAAATGGCAACGTTGAACAACCCCCACACAGGGGGTTGGATACGTAATACTCCCCCTGCAAGGACTTGCAGTGGGCTACAGTTTGTTTCTTTTTTTTTTTCGCTTTATTGTCTAAGCTGATGACGCAATGCGTCTTTTTTTGTAGACCAGACCAGACCGGAGCGGCGCGGAGCGGACATTGAAGGGTTAAGGAAATGCGCCATAATTAAGCTTAGGCTCTGAAGAAATTTGAAGTGAAACACTCCACTCCACACTCCACCCACAGACCTTAATGCCATCCATTCGATATTTGTAGCGCCAACCCTCGGGATATTTTGAAAGTTTCCTTCACACTCTCTCAAGTTGCGATTTCCTTTTGCTTTCTTCTCAAAGCGCAAACAAAATTTATTTTCCATTTAGTTTTTATAAAGCGCAAACAACAAAATGAAATAAAGTACGAAAAAAAAAATGAGAAAAAAATGCTGGAAAAAAGAAAAGCAGCTAAAGGCAAAGCCAAACAAAGTTCAATCAAGTTAACTTTGTTGTTGCGACAAAAGCTGAGCAAATGTGGCCGGGGGCGGCTGTAAGCAAAAGTTCAAAGCCGTCCCCGGACTTTTGACTGGAAGTCGTGGCCGATTTGACCAAGCCAACGAACCTTCCCAATACTATCCAATACTCAATGTGCTGCTCCGAAATCCTCCCCTCACCCTCAAGTCCACTCCTCAACGTGGCTGGCTGTAGCCTCTAGGGTCTTATCACTCATCTGAGCGCAAACTGGGCTCTCCCCCAGTCAACACTCCTCCCACTTAGTTCATTCAAGTTTAAAGCTATGCAAGTTTGAGACACACTTTAACGTGGCACACAGAGTCAAATAGTCAGTCCATTGGCCCGGGGGAAAGGGCCATGGCCCAGTAATGTGGTTTAGTGGGTGTCAATTTGTTAGGTTTGTCACGTTTTGGCTTGTGACAAAGTAAATAGCTCATTTCAGCACCGAAACTATGAGAGAACTAGCCATGAAAACGCAAACAAAATTATCATTTAAAATGAACAAATAGGGCTTGATGGGTTCGCGTTTGCCTAAGGGATGTTCTGCGTGGCTTATTAGAGCTGCAAATCTCTATCTACCTACAGTACAATATGGCTTATTACAGCTGCAAATCTAGCTATTTTCTGGCTGTAATTACCTTTTGATACACAATCTTTAACCTAATCTAAAGCAAAGTTAATATACTTCAAAGCAAAGTAGATCATTAAGGAAACACACACTGATCAAAGGATAAGTTTTCCATTGCCCTAGCAACTCTCAGTTCAATCCTTGAGTTAAACTTGAACAGCTGCTTACAACAGAATGTTGAGTATCTCAAAAGCTGTTGAGGCAACAATCCACACCCACTTTTCTCCCAGTGTGCCAATACAATAATAAACTTGGCAACTGTATTTCAAGTTTTATAATGAGTGAATGAAGCACATACATATATTGAAATTGGGTCAAGTATTATGCCAATATGCCAATATGCCAATATGCCACTATGACTCTAGGAACTGGACAGGACTCAAGTCCCACTGCCACTGAGACTCAAAATTGATTATTGTTCTGGGAATATTTGCATAGCTCTTTGGCGCGTCATGCGGTCGACGTGTTTTGCGGTCTGTGTCAGGCACAGGCAATTAACTGCTGAAAGAAAATCAATTACAAGACTACTCTCAACTTGGAGAGCTAAACGACTTCCGCCAAAGAAGTTGTCGGGGCCTTAATTGCTTGCCCACTGAGAGGGACGACAGAGAGCGGCGCGGACGAGAGGCGACCCTTTGCCTAAAACGGAAATCATGTTATGGACGCGGCCAACAACAACCACAACAATAACAACAGCTATAACTCATAAATATCCAGACGGCTGAGAGTGGTTCGCTGGGAGGGGGGCAAGGCAAGCCAGGGCAGGGCAAATATATAATGACAAATCAGAAAAACAACACAAGAGGCAGCTGGACAGCAATCAGAAGAAGCTGATGAAGAGGCTTTTCCTGCATTCCCTCGACGGCACCAATGCTGAGTCAGAAAATAATGGAAAACAATTTAGAGCCGGACAGCGGCGAAACGGAAAATGGCCAAGGCAAGGGGAACCAAGAACCAAGAGCCGACCGAGAGAGGACCATATAAAAGAAAAGCTACGAGCAATAACAATTGAATTTTCAAACGCTGCTTATTGTTTTTCCGGCATAAAGAAATTGGCTGCTGCCTGCCCCTTGTTAAAATGCAATCAAATTGAAGCTTCCAGCTTCCAGCTGAAGCCGATGCTGAAACTGAAACTGAAGCTGAAGCTGAAGCCCAAGCTGCAGCCGGGCCACAAATATTTCTGTGGGCAGCCTCAAATGCGGGCCAAGAGCAAACTGCCAGTTGGACCGGACCGGACCGGGCCGGACCGACACAAAGCGAGTTTAATTTTGAATCCATTGGAGGCCACAACAATACCCAAAAACAGCAGCCATAACAAAAACAACAAAACGCTTTTGCCAAAAAAATCAACTAAGAATGCGGCACTCCCAGCAGTGGACAGCAGCGACTAACAGATACCCTATTTTTATGGGCAGCAGGAAAAGATAGCTGACTGAAAATCGAACCGGAAATGCTTTCGAAGATGTGAAGCTTGCAATATATTTTTTCAATTTAGATGCTACTCTACCTTATGAAGCTACAATATTGAACTAAAACTGGATCACAGATAAGATTCCTGGTTTGTAGTGCTTCATACAATGCAGAGTCTCTTCCCTTCCATTGAAGGTCTTCAATCACACCTCTTAAACACAAAAATACAGGGTATTTATGCATATAGCAAACAAAAAATATACAATCACTTGAGCGGCACTCGAGTGCAACGTGGCATGGAGCTGGGCCACTGGGAACGGCTGCGAGGCTTGGCTGCCTCTTGGCTACTGGTTTTGCCGACAAGCCACAAAAAAAAAAAAGAAAAAAAAAAACTTTACTCGCCAAACAGTAGCTCCGTTGTCAGAGGCTCAGATGCCCCTTTCCGTCTACATCTCCGTCTCCGCAAACCGTCGCCGTCCCCGTCCCCGTCTTCGCTTCAATCTCCTGATCCACTGGCAGTGCTCAGTTCCCGTCTCAACCCACATGTGTCTGTGCAGGCAGCATGTGTGCCCCGGGTCTGACTCCGAAAGTTTTGTACGTAAATCTCGGGGCTTTTTAAATACGCTACGTGCAGCGAGTGCGACGTGGAGAACGTGGAGAACTGGGGAACGTGCTGCGTGTTGAGTATTTGTTGAAAAATACAACACAAAAAAAAAAAAAAAATAAATAAAAATGTTGCCAAGAAGTTGCCGACAACAACGAAGTCGGTTGACTTTGTCATATGAAAAGTAAACAAACGACAGGCAAAAGGCAACAACAAAAAAAAATGGCACAAAGCGGCCTGCAGAGAATGGAGCAAAATAATGTGGCCAGCCAGAGGCGTAGATTGGCAAAAAAGAATGGGTTAAGATAGGATTGAGTCAGGGTTTTTTTTTGTTTATTATACCAGCTGAAAGGGAGAGCACTTCAAAGGCTGTTCAAATTCGTCCATATGTTTTGAGTAGGGGATTTCCTAAGCTTTCCCAATCCTGCCAAGAAATACCAGAGTTCTTCTTCCTTCAATCCCAGCGCCTCTGCAGACCCAATGTTGTCACATAGTTTTTGAGACAAACTTCAAATTAACTCCTCGCAGGCAGCATAGATGTAACTTCTCAAGGATTTTCTTGGCATAGCCCGAACCCCGAACCCCGAATTCCGAATCCCTCTATCTCCAATCTTTGTTGCCCGTCCAGGAGCGTATGTTCCGGGGCACAGTTGAAAAACAGTTAATTACAGCCAAGTAGTAGCTTACGGAAAAATGGCGACAATGGAGCCGGGGCAATAAAACTATTTTATGGCCAAAGTTTTTGGCTCTCTGAACCCACCAGCTGAAGAAGAAGAAGTTGCTGTGAAAAAGTTTATTTAATAAAAGTTAGTTGGCCCAAAGTGCTTGTGCTTTAAGGAATTACCAGTAAATATGGGGAAATGTAACAAATGCAATCAGTTTATGCAAATCTTATGTTGCTTGTGTTGATTTTAAAATAATGAAAGGGACGTGCCCAGCCCGGCCATTGCATGAATAATAAAGGAACCCAACTGATTGCAATACGCGCAGTACCTTCGCTACCTTCTAATGTAATTGCAATTTGGCCAAAACCGAAACCGAAACCAAACACTTTGAGCCAGAAACAAAGCAACAAGACGCAGACACAGACGCAGACACAAAGACAAAGTCAGTGGCTAAGATACGAGCAGAAGACAAAGAATACGCATATTTTCATAAAATATTTAGCTAAATGGTCGCCAGGTTATCTTCCTTCTTTTGGCTCGCAGCATCCATTCCGATTTTATGGAGAAAAATTTAATAACAGCCTTTCACACAAACATTTCTGGAGTCGCCTCCGTTGTGCGCTCAACTTCTGGCATTATATTTCTGTTTGTCTGTCTGTCTGCCTGTCTGTCTGAGGTAATTGCGCATACAAATGCTCCAGGTTCCAGGTTCGAGGCTCCAGCTGGGCTGGGAGCCAACTAGGGGGAAGGGTTCACAAAAACTGGCTGCTGTAATTGTCGGTTCGCTCTGAGCTGATGCTGACTGCTGAATACTTTTGCCCAAACAACTACGAGTAAATTGGCATATCAGTTTTTGGCTAGAAAGAAGGTCTTCTTTTTTTAACCAGAATCTTCTCTTTTATTCAATTACCAAGAACTTTTACTATCACGAAAATCTCTTTCAATCTGCGCATCCCAGGCGGCTGGCTGAAAACCTTTGATGTTTTCCCCCCAAGAGATTCGGATAAAAACTCCGAAAAAAAACACTCCATATTTTCCTAATGAATTCAAAAGTCTGAAAGATAAGCACTGAAAATATTGAGAATTCAGAGGTAGTTTTGCTGCATTTTTATTCAGCTTTATAAATATTATTAAAAGGTTTTGGGAATACTTTACAGAAGTGGAGCTAGAATAGGTCCAAAATATTCCTTATTTTATCAAAGTTTGGCATAGGCTTTCAGCCACATTGGCTACCAAGTTCACATAGTTTTCTAGGCCATTTTATAGACCTATGCACTGATTTTATAAGAGCATCAGAGGTTTCAGTTTAAAGAGAATGTTTGGGTATAGCGAGAGTTGTTTGCCTTTAGACGTAGGTGCTAAATGGAGAGCGCAATGCAGAAAAGATAGTTGGGCATAGAGAGAGAGAAAGACAGATAAAAAGATACAGAGAGTGGGAGAGAGAGCGGAGAAAGATAGCCATAGAGCAGAGAGAGAGAGAGAGAGAGAGAGAGAGAGGGCCGCAATGCACTTGAGTTGCATTTCAGCTGACAGCCAACTGAATAAGTTGTCTGCGTGGGCAATTTAGTTGTTTGTTGTTGTTGCTGTTTGTTGTTGTTGTTGTTGTTGCCATTCTCTTTGGCAAATGAATGAACAATTTATGCGTGTGACGCATTTCTGCTCTCAAAGTCAAAGCCAAAAAAGAAAAACAAACAAAAATAAAAACAAATTATAAATCTTCAAAAGCATTCTTGGCCAAAAACAAAACACCAACAAATGTCTGTGCATGTGTGTGTGTGTGTGTGTGTGTGCGTGTGTGTGTATTTGTTTTTATTTTGGCAAAAATAGGAAGACAGCGGCTAACTTGAAGCAGAAGCTGCAAAAGTAAATATCTAGTACCAGAATCGGGGAATAAAGAGAGCCAGCGGAATGAGTTAAGTTGAGATATGGGCTAAGAGGAATGGGCAAGGCAAGGGGAAGGGGAGCGGGTCGGTTAGGCCTTAGCCAAGTAGTTGGCAGATAAAAGCCGCTATAAAAACTGTCAAATAAACATCAAAGCGGATGCGCAACGCTTGACATGCTAAAATATGCTTTATAGTCATGCGTAGCTGTGTGGGTAATCTGAAGCTGTATCTGTGAGTGTGTGTGTATCTCTCTCTATGGCTGTAGCTGTAGCTGTAGCTGTAGTTGTGTGTGCGCCATGTTAATGGTCGTCGGGTGACAGACGGAGGTGCCTCCGAGAGGCGACAGAGGCAGAGGCAGAGGCAGCGGCAGGGGCAGAGGAAGAGGGTCTAATGTGCCATGTTTATATGTGGGGCGTTGCCAATGCTAAAGTAATAGCACATGGCATAACATAGCATAAAAAACATAACATTGCGAATGATATAGAGGGGCAGAGGGGGGAGGGGAGGGTTGAGATATTGCCCATGGAGTTAGCCTAGTTCCCCCCAGTTGAGTTCAATGCAGTGGCGCAGCCACAGAGGGGCAGGGGCAGGGGGGACGTAACACATCAATTTCACAGCTTAAATGTATTTTGCAAAATTGTATCTGAAAGGTAATTTAAGCAGATTAGAGGCTAGCTATATATATATATATATATATAATTGAAGACTTTTAAATAAAAGCTTTTATAATGTGCTTCAAATAAATCCAATTTCCCCAGACACACATTAAACTCGGATAAATAGTTGAGTACACAAAGAGGAAATCAAATATTCACCTTTTTACGAGTACATAAGTAAAAGCCGTGTCTACCCAATTCAGACATATATATATATATATATATATATATATATATAGAGGTAGATATATGTGGATATGTAAATTTGTATGCTGCTTCTACCAAATTCTCGTCACATCGTGTCAAAATGAATTTCAATTTCACACTTCCACATGACAACACATTGTTGCCCGCCTCCTGCCCCCTTGCCCCCTGCTGCTGCTCTGTGCAGCGCCACTGCCCGCGGCATTTGCTCTAGGAAATTGTGCGCCTACGCGTTGCGTCTCCATGGTGTGGTGCCTCCTCCAAGTCTCCTCCTGGTTTGCTTGCCAGCTCCTTGGGGCACATTAGAAAACGTGACAAAAATTTCATATTGATGTCTTCTTTTTCTGACGCTGTTTTCCTTCTTTTTTTTGCTGCTTTTTCTTTTTTTTTTTTGTTGCTTTTTTGATGATGCTGCTAAAGGCAATACATAAAATTTTCACACACAGCTACACACACAATAGGCACAACAACAACAGCAACAACAACAGCGAAAAATATGTGTGAATTAGGCGCAAAAGTTGAAAGCAGCGTATAATTCTGTTCTGTTCTGAACATTCTCGTATATTTTATTATACTCGTAGCGCCCTGAATGCTTTTGAAGTGTCGGCAAGAATGTGTGGGAGGGGCACCTACACACATACAGAGAGGGAGAGAGAATGGGGAAAGTAAGGGATGGAATGGGGGGGGTATTCACATAATATATTTGGATCGCAAAAACAATTTTGGAGTGCATATGTCACAGACAGTTCCCCAGTTCCCCCCCCTCGTTTTGCTGGATGCAACCAAAAACAGCTGAAAAGAAAGGAAAAGAAACACACGACACGCTTCAAGTTCATAATTTTCACATTTTTATGGCGAAACTGGAACTGGAAACTGGGCAGGGAATTCACCTTCTTCTAACTGACTCACATGGACGTAAAATTTTTACTTTTGCCGACTGAATTATTTATACAAATTTGTATCTTTTATCTGTCGGCATTGCAGGTGGTCATAAAGCTGGGGAAGAGCTGCTGAAAGATGCGAGCATTTCTGATAATAGCAACGCATATAAAACTTGAGATGTTTTTTTTCTTCTTTTTTCTTTTTTTGTTTTTTGTTTTTTGTCGCGTTTCAGTTTCGGTTTCTGTTTCGGTTTTATTTTACCCCGGCCCACAGCTCCGACGAGGCGGCCAATTTTACATGGCCATAAAAGGGCCAGCCAGCCAAACAGCCAGCAAACAAAACAACAACAACAACAGAAACAACAGAAACAACAATAATAATAAAAACAGCACAATAATTTACGTAAATGCCTAGGCATACGTTTAAGCATATGAATACTCATATAAGATGTACATATTTGATACGAGTCGAGCATGCTGACTTATATTATATTGGTGAGGGTATAGCGACAAGTTAACACAGACAGCACAGAGAAAGTCAGAGTATCTTCAGTCATTTAATTGCATTGAATATTGTACAACATTTCAGCAAAATGTCCATTTTACTGCATCAGATTTGGCCATAAAAGCAAATTTTCCTTCTTAATTAAAAACTAATTTTCCCCTCAATTTATTGGCGTATTTCTGGTCCATTTTTCCATGTGGAAAAATGTTTATTGGAATAATATGAAGAAATATAATAATAAAAACAAGTTTTGTACAATTGGAACAAAACTGAATACAACCAAAAATTAATATTTCCCTTATAATCTCAATTCTTTTGAAGATATTGAATAGACTTCTGCAGAAATACTAATCCATTTTTCTTACGGCTTGTGAAAAGAAAAAGGTTTATTCGAAAGGATGGAAAAATATGGAAAAATATTATATGAATAAAACCTAGTAAACCTAAAAATTAATATTGCCCTTATAATCTCAATTCTATGGAAGATATTAGATAGATTGCTGGAGAAATACTGATTCATTTTTCTTACCACTAGAAAAGGTTTATACGAATTGATGGAAAAATATGGAGAAATATATTAATAAAATCGAATTTTCAAAATTTTGGATAAAACCTTATTGAAAAACTGAGATAAATTGCTTAGGTTTTTAAAGCATTAATAGAATATACAGAATATTATGCAAAAATACTCAATTTTTATATAGGCTCTAGAGTAAGAAACAAATATAGGTCATCCTTTTTTTTAATGTGGCCCATTTGAATGGATGGAATAATATGGAAAAATCTAGTGATGGAAATATATTGCAGTAGAGCCTCTGCTTATTATTTTACTATTTATTATTTATATTATTGTTCTATTGGCCTAGTTTGGCTTCAAATGGCTGAAATTCGATGCATTAGCCAAGTTATTGAAGGGTTCTTTAAGAATTATGAAATTGCAAAAAGGGAAATCTTACAATCTTGTGATTATTGATAGTTCTGAGACAAATATTATTATGTATTTATATCTAGTTATATATATATATATCTAATATCTTGTTTGTTTTGTTTTTATTACATTTTGTTGACAAGAGCAATCGCAGCAGTAATTCAATCTGCCCTCGCAGCATCTCTCTCTCTATCTCTGCTGGGAGTACCATACTCAAAGGGGGGTTACTTGCTTTTCTACATATCTTATCAACTGTCTGTCTGTCTGTGCGTCTGTCTGTCTGTCTGTGTGTCTGTTGTTGCTGTTGCTGATACAAAGAACATGCATATTTACACAATTCGTCGCAGCTTCTACGCTTTAGCAATCAAATTACAAAAGCAACAACAGCGTGAAAACTGGAACATTGTTTGATTGACATTTGATTGACAAAATGCCTGCAGAAACTGATAAAATGCCAAGCAAAACGGCGCCAAGCTAAATAACACAAAAAAACAAAGCCAAAAGAAATAAATAAAAACAGACAATAAAAATTTGCTGATGCTAGAATATTAACGCCTTTAACTTAATGACTACCAACAGCAACAGCAACAGCAACAGCAACAACAACAACAACAGCGATGGAAATTACAACAACCTTCACTCATTATGCCGCTCATTCATTATTATTGTTGTTGTTGGTGTTGTTGTTGCTGTTGGGG
This sequence comes from Drosophila repletoides, assembly GCA_018150835.1. Lineage (NCBI taxonomy): Eukaryota > Metazoa > Arthropoda > Insecta > Diptera > Drosophilidae > Drosophila > Drosophila repletoides. Next base: position 1,404,428 of record JAECWQ010000031.1, read on the forward strand.
CAAGTTTAAGCGCGCTGTTTGTAATTAATTTCCGTTTGTGTGTAGCCGCAGCCAAGTTTGGCGTAAAACTTAAATAAACCGCAGCAGGAGAGGAGGCCCCCAAAAGCCCCTCACACAAACCCTCAGATACAAAGATACAGATACAAAGATACAAAGAAACAGAGAGCGAAAGATACGCTTACAGCTACAGCTAAAAATGCAATGATACAGCAAGAATGGCCTGAAAACGCTTACCAATATATCCCAAGACGTATACCCTTTAAAATATACAAAAAATAAAAATCAACTGCAGTTATGGCCATATGGAAAAATTTGGTTATTAAAAAACGGCCAGTTTTGGCCATTGCAAACGGCCTGATAAAACTAATCGACCCTTTGTAAGTTTGTGGCAATGCTAAAACAACAGATACATGTTTATGTATATATATATACATATATAGGTGTGTGTGTGTGTGTGTGTGTACTATATTTATACGGCCAGAAAACCCGTTTCGGAACACGTTGTGCGGCAAGATGAAGGCCTCCATAAGCGACACGCGCTGAGCCCAAAGCTGAGCTCTGAGCTCAGAGTGGACTAAAGATTGGGCAAGGGGCGGGTGGCGCAGAGCGCAGGTTAGGGATTGTATGACTATATACTACTACTACCACTACTACTACTATATCATACAAAAGGCACGCTCGATCTGGCCGCCGACGACGACGTCGCTGTGTGGATGGCGATGTCGATGTCGATGCCGATGTCGGCATTTGTTTCACTTGATTTGTAACATTAACATTAAAGCAAAGTTTTGAAAATGCCGACAGACAGCGACGGTGACGGCGACGGCGACGTCAGCTTCAATCTTGGCTAAAATGCAACAGGCCCCCAACAACAACACCAACCACAACCACAACAACAACAACAACTGCAAATAGCTGGCATATTTAATAGTACCCCTGGGGGAACGCCAAAGTCGCAACATTGATGACGCGTGACGCCGCACAGTGGGGCCTAAGCTAATTATTTTGCGGCCAATTTTTTTTTGCTTAGTCTAAAAAAAAGGCAGAGACTTTTGTTGGATTCAAGTTAAAACTTTTCAATTTTCCATATTTAAATCGCGATTTTTAAAGGGCTTTTTCAATGCATAATTTTACTATAAAAATATTTTCAAAACCTAAAATGGAATATTCTTATTTTAATATAAACTTTAAATTTTAAAAACGATTTTTGTGTTTCTAATTCAAGCTAAAACTTTTTAATTTTTTTATGTTAAAATATAAATTTCTGAAATTCAATTTTACTATGAGACATTTCTAAGCTATAAACAAAAATATAAAAAATATTTTCAAAAATAAAAATCCAATATTCGTATATTATTTTAGTATAAATTTAAAATTAAAATAACGTTTTACAGAGAATTTTTTCAATGGGTTACAATATTGAAATTCAAGTCAAATATTTTTCAGTTTTGTATATTTAAATATATTTTTCTGAATCTATCGAAATTCGAACGCTTTTTGGGGGGCAAAGGAAGCAGTGTGCGAGGTTGCCGTGAACTTCAGACACTGATAAGAACGAAGACGCCAACGACTTGGAAGACGCTGAAGACGACGGCGAGGAGGAGGAGGACGGCAACGGCGTCGGAGAAGCCGTGTAACTGTTTTCTCATCGATTATCGGCGTTTAATTAAACCTGCCCCATTTCAGCGAGCCCCAATAATTGCTACTGGTATTTAGCAAGCATTTCCGATAACACAGTTGAAAGAAAAATACTACGGCAAAAAAGAAAAAATATTGAAGCAGATTTCTACGGCCGATAGTGAAATATTTTTGTGTGCGCCGTTTGATTTTTGCCGGTATTTTTGCCGTCAGTGAAGTCGATAAGTGCCTTGCCAAATTGTGGTTGTAAATTATCAAGTGTCAAAAGCAAAAGCAAAAGCAAAAAAAAAAAACAGAAGAAAAATTAAAAAAAAATAAATAAAGTAAAAAGGGAAACACTCGAATCGAGTATATAACAAATACTCAATATACTCGTCGTGGGTACTCGTAATTGTGTGCCGGCTGCACTAAAAAGACTTTTGTGGGGTAAAATCGCTATCAAAGTTTATTGGTTTATGGCTATTAAGTGATCGGACAGTGATCGTTTAGTGATCAACAAACACGAACAAGCTGCAATCATAATTATAATTCATTTGAAAATATATATATATATATATATATATATATATGTACTATCTTTCCATCGAATGATTTCTCTCTTTGGGGAAGAAAGAAGATATTAGCCTATAAATATGCTTTCAAATGAACTGCATTTTATGGCCGAATAAATACCGCTTAAATATTTATTTGTACTGGCCGGAAATTCGGTCGAAATGCCACCTGTTTTCTATACAACTTCATAGGGGATTTCATGTTAATTTCTGTGTTTTATTACAACGATTTATAATATTTAACTTGAAGCTATCAGCAATTTATGCGCATTTTTGATTTGCACTATAAAAACCAAAGGCAAACGCCCAAAACCACACACACACTCACACACACACACACACACACACACACACACACACACACACACTGGCACACACACAAGTTGGCCAATTAATTATGCAAATCCTCTCCTGACCACATTGAAAACTAATCTACAGCATCGCGTTTGCCTTTTTTGTTTTTCACTCTTGATAAGAAAATATCTATGTTAATTTGAATTTATGAACTTATGCACAACAAATTTCCAAAGCCAAAAAACAAAGCGAGTAGAAAAAAAAATGGTTTTCAGTTTGGCTGTTTGGCTGTTGGGCCTTTAATTGAGTCAAGAGTGCTACGACGATACATTACTCATGCGCCACGTACGCCGCAAACAACTTTTTGATAGATAAGCCTCGAGCCGTGACGTTCCATTTATCATACAAAATTCATGAGGCTGCTGCGCCGAAATTTCAACATGAGTCTCAGTGACCTCTCTCTCTCCCAGGTAGGCTGTCGGAAACTTCCCAATCCGTACCCGTCTCCCTCGCCCTCGCCCTCGCCCGCTCCATTGCCGTCCTCATCTTCTATCTAAAGCTATTAAGCAATGTGCGTGTTGCGGTCGTCTAATGGACTGAAGAGTAGCCCAGCGGAGTGTCTAGTGTCTAGTGGCTATTGGCCTAGGCTCGCTCGGGCTGTTCATTTTCATTTGGTGGCTTTTCGGCATTTGCGTAATGAGTAAATTCAATTCATTGTGAGCTCTCGGAGTCGCTGCCAAAGTGGTATATGCCTCTTATCGTTCAGCTTGTTACACAGCAAAGTTCAAATTGTTGGTGAAAAATTTCAAAGCTAATTGAAAATACTTTGAGTTTTCGTTTGAAAATTGTGTTAAAAGTAAAAAAAACCTTTTGGAATTCTCTGAAAATTTGATCTAAATGCCTTTAGCTGCTGTCGAAAAAGGCTAATTGCTTTTAAAATATACTAAAAAAATATAGAAAAATAAAAGAAAAATATAAAATATTTTTTACCCATTTAAAAAACCTTTCTTCAACCTCTGTTTCTGTCCCAATTTTTTCAATTAGGCCAAAATTTCTCTAGTCTTTGTTAACTTTTTTGTTAATGTTTAGGCTGCAGTATAGCCTTCAATTTTTACAGGGTATTATTGAATTCTTCATTCGATTTCTTTGGGCCACTATAAGTACATACGATATGTATCTTTCAGAGTGGCTTAGGCCAAAGTTAATTTGCAAGGCGGCATGTTTTATATCAGACGCCAAAATGCTTTCAAGATGACTCAACAACAACATGATTCTGTTGATAGTTGTTGCTGCTGCTGCTGCTGGTTGCTGTTGCTGCTTGCTGGTTGCTGATGGTTATTGTTGCTGTTGCTGTTGCTGTTGTTGCCGTGGTCGAACCACTTGAGAGAAAAACATGTTCTTTTGGTTAATCTTGGCGCCACGATCGTCGGCACCGGGCGCGGTATTTGCTCAAAAACACAAAGGCGATAATTAAACGCAAAACAAAGCGGCCGAGAACAGACACCAAAGACCGCGAGAGACCCAGAGACAGACAGACAGACACAGAGGCCAAAGACTCGCAGCAAGCAGCCAAGCAAGCAGAACTCATCAAGTGGTCGGCCTTTAATTAGAAAAGGTGTAGAGGCCCAACAACAAAAAAAAAAAAACCTCGAGTCAAAGCTGCCTTTTTTGGGCGCGCAAAGTGCATAAAAAATGACGACAGCTAATGAATGTCGGACGGAATCTCAATCTGTATCTGTATCCGACTTTGACTTCAACTTTGGCTTCAACTTGGCGACTCCGTGACTCTAGCCTGACTCTCCGCCAGCTGCTGCTTGGCAACAATTTATTAGACAGATGATGTGCCAACAAGGCAAAGTTTCAAAAAAATTAAAAAAAAAGATATAAACTAAAGATAAACTTCATAATTGTGTCTGTGTGGCCAAGGAAAACAAAAGTTTCTGTAGTTGTGGCCATAGCCGTAGCTGTAGCTGTAGCTGTAGCTGTAGCCATATCTCGCATGTAAGTGTTAATGAAGTTAAGTGTTTTTGACGCGAACGACCAGCAACAACAACAACAACAATTAATGAGAAGTCGCATACCAGCAAAAGCAACAAAAGCAACAACAGCAACAAAACAGCGTCGAGGGCGAAACGCACAAAAATGTTCAAGCCACATGATAAAGATCAACACATGGCAAAAAGAAAAGAAAACAAAAATCCAAAAAAAAAAATAAAAATACTGAAGAGCAGACCGCATAGGCCAAAGAGCTATGCGCTAGTGCGAGTATCTTACGGATACGGCTTGAAGGCAAACTAACTACAAGTGGCTGCCGGAGTAAAGTATCTGCCAAGTGAAACTTTAGTCCGCAGTTAATTGAAAGCCATTCAAAGTGCTTGAAAAAGATGACTAGATTAGGCCAACTGACAGATTTCCAAGAACCAGCAAAAAGACAGATATATTTAATAGTAGAAAAAGCACAATTATTTGAGAGCTATAACTAGTTTAAATGCTTTGGAATACTTGAAAAAGATACTTTCTTTTAGATTCATAGGATAATCATCTACCTTTAAATCGCGCCAGCTGAAGTGTGCTCGCTACAGATCTTAAACCTTTTTGGGGAACATGGCAAACTGAATTTCATAATTGGTAGCAGATAACCTAGAATTCTACATTTTCCAGACAATGCCAGATACGAGAAGCAGGTCGACAATGATCCGCTAAACAATCAAAAATACTCTCAAGTCGCGCTCCCCAGACAAACTCAACAATAATAACTCACTTGGTTGTTTGGGACGGGGGGGACAATGCCAGGGAACAACTCATTTTCCCGGCACTTTGGCTAATTGTCTTCAATTGTTCAAGGCTCAAAAGGGACTCAACTCGGCACAGCTCAACTCTTTGCTGAAATACAGCAGGGAAATGAGAATAAACAAAACAGCAAACGGGACTTGGTTGCATAATGCTTATGCAATTAAAAGCATAGTTTTGCTGTTCCTCTGAAAAAGGACGAGAAGGAGCCGTGATAAGTGGAAAGCGAAATGAGAAATTGGGTCAGGTTTGTGAATAGGGCGAGAACAGGAAATTTTTGTGTGCTACTTAATTAATTAAAAGCCCTAAGAAGGGAAAACTTGGCGAGAAAACGTACGAAATTAGTAGCAAAAATTAAGGAGATTCCCAGTGAAAAGCGCCAAGATTGGAGTGGTAGATAACCATAAAAGGGCGTGCTTGGGATTATGCGGCGTATGGTGGATGCCGGATGGCGTATGGCGTATGAGTAATGAAATGGCCAACACTTTTGACTGCTCATGACCACAAAAACCCAAAGTCTACTTAGATAATGCCATTAAATGCTGTAGCATTTTCAATTAAAAAACTTTTCGGACTGACGACGACGATGATGACGATGACGACGTCATTAATTAGGAATGCTCTCGCAGAGTCGCAGTCCCAGTGCCAGTCGCAGTCGCAGTCGCCTTTCAGCTGTCTGTCTGTCTCACTGGCTGGCTGGCTGGCTGGCTGGCTGGTCTGCTTGGTCGCCGGCGCTTTGTGTTGGCGTTGAGGCATTAAAACTTTTTTTCTCTTTTCATTTTATTATATCTTTTTTTTTTTGTATGTTTTGTAATGCGTTTTTGTGCAAATTGCAAATAAATTGCAAGCAGCCGCCGCAGACCAAGTCAAAGGCAAAATGTGCCGCCAAAGAGCTGTGCCGCAAACCGGGGGGACGCAAAGCTGCCGGATTAGATATATATATATATATAAATTTGTAGCCGTATTCCGCTCGGCTCCCGATGCTCTTTGGCCATAGATAAACAACAGTAACAACAATGTGCAAAATATTTGATGCGCCACAGCAGCGCCTTCAATTTCATGCCACTTTGCATTTTAATTAAAAAGTATCTTTCTCTCTTTCTTTCTATGACGCTGCGCTGTCTGATTGCAGTTCAGGAATGCACCACAGACTCTGAGGAGCTGATGTATCACCAGGTGCGCGCCTCATCCTCCTGCAGTGCGCCGCCAGATTTGTTGCTGGTCAGCGAACGTGACAATAATATACAACTGAGATCGCCAGTGGTTAATATAATCACCACGCCTCCGGGCAATGCCTCCAGTGCTGCAGCAGCAGCAGCGGCAGCAGCCGCCGCATCGGCAGCAGTCAAACAGCAGCAGCAACACCAACAACAACAACAACAGCTGCCACTTCATCAACAACAACAACAGCAGCAGCAGCAGCAGCAGCATCATCATCATCATGTGACCCGTCACCAACAACAGTTGCAGCAGGACATCAGCAGCAGTGGCAGCCACAGCAAACACTTGCGCATCAGCAGCTCCAACGGCAGACATGGAAAATATGTAAATATGCCCCAATCCAACAGCAACCAGCAGCAGCAGCAGCAGCAGCCGCCGGAGGAAGATGTGGTAGATGCCGCAGCTGCAATGCCAACAACACATGCAACACATCAGCAACACTCGCGACATTTGCATCATCACAGCAAGGAGGAGCGCATTCGCTTGGAGGTGAGTTGATTGAGTAATTGGGAATTGGCAAATTTCAAAATTTATATTTTGATTGCGTTGTGAAATTCATAAATTTCAACCAGGCTAAAAACAAACTAATTATTGCATGAGCAGCCAGAGAAACGGGTTTGAGCCCAGTTCCACTTTCAAATTAGGTTCTAAGGAATGCGATTCAATAGAACCGCAATTTGAGCTAATATAAAGGAGCTAGTTTGTTTGTCTTACTTAAAGATATTGTATCTCAAATATAGGAGCCGAAAACTATCAATTTATCTTACTGAAAGATATTGTATCTCAAATATAGAAGCCGAAAACTATCAATTGTTTAGTCTCCATTCTTGACATTAAATGTGAGTTCTCCTGGATTCGATTAAAACTGGGATAGAAGATCCTGATAAATATTATATTATTGATAGATCAAAGAAAGGTTTCTTAAATAAATATTTAATAGGAAAACATTTCAATTAATGAACAAATTAAACTAAAAAAAGAATGAAGGCAGTTTGATTTAGTGCATTGATTAAAATAGCTTTTCGTTCGCTTTTCCAGCAACGTAAAATATAAATAATTCCTAATATTATTTAATTATTATTATTATTATATTATGTAGTCATGAAAACTACAACGATAGGCCCAAAAAACATATATGATTATGGGGATAAAGCATATTCGGGTATAGAGCATAATTCCATAGGGTTTTCGGCATATAAATGACTCTTTCATAGGCCATATAATAGGCAATATTATGGCCAAATCATAAGTTTATTGCTTTATGGAAACCAATTACAAATACAATAAAAAATGTAGTTTATTTGTTCAGATTCGCCCTTACATCGCTTACAACATGTAGCAGAGGAGATATGCAATATAATTTCTGATTTGTTGAACACAATTTGCTCTCGTATTGTTTTGGCCATTTGCCTGGATGGGAATTTCGCATGTGGTTTTTGATAGGTTGGCCAAACAATTGCAGGGGTTCATTGAATTTACAGAGGGAGTGGAGGGAATGGAGAGAGTATAAATTAAATGATGTTTTGTTTTCCATTTTCAAATGACCCCCAACCAGGTATGATGAGTACTTCTATTCACTGTTCTGGCCAGGTTTAATCAACTGACTATTGTTATTGCTGATGTTACTGCACCAGCAGCGCCATAGTTATAGCCATAGCCATAGCCATAGCCGAGCCATAGCCATCGCCATATTTCATGACCCACTGGGCAGCGGCACATAAACTTAACATTTAAATGTGCTTTTAATTAAAATTTCAATGGTTCGCGATAGAAATAACAACAAAAACAACAAGGAGCCATACAGCCAGCTAGCCATTTGCTTAAGAGGTGTCTGAGGGGAGGGGGAGAGAGCTATGAAAATATTTCATTAACACAATGTAGCCGGCAATTTTCAATTACCACCCACTGTCTACTGTAACAGACAGACAGAGAGACAGCCAAAAAATATCAAAACATTAAAATTCAATAAAACCCATTAAAAGCGTAGAAAAACAGAAACAACACCAGCAACAGCAACAGCAACAGCAAGAAAAACAAACTCGTAGTGAAAGCACTTAAAGGCAATTAAAAATCTTCAAGCCAAGTAGCAAGAAATTATATTTATTTCTCTTTTCAAGTGGGAGTTGAGTCTTTTGGGTGGGAGCACCAAATGTGCCAGAGACCAGAGCATGCTGGAAACGCAATGGAATGGTGGATTGCTGGATTGTTGGAGTGCTGGAAAACTGGCTTGGTGGTTGTCTCCACTGCCAGCCAGCACTTTATCAATGGCAAAATGGGGGGCGGCTCTGCTTTGTTTTGCTTCTGGTTTTGGTTTTGGTTCGGGTTCTGGTTCTGGTTCGGTTTCTGCTTTTTTCTTTCACTCTTTCTCTGCAGTTTCTGGCGCAGCGTGCGAGAAATTAAATATTTAGTCAAATTATGGCCACAATTTTCGACTTTACTACCAGCCATTATGTTGTTTTTGTTGTTTCACTGTAATTGTTGTTTTGTGGCTGTGCACTGCGCCACACACACACACACACACACACGCGGGCACATACACGCAGAGAGAGGGAGAGCAGAATTTCATATTGGTGCAACAAAAAGTGTTGCATACTTTCGGGCGGCCGCATTGAATTGGCTAGAAAAACTGTTGCAGCAGATTCTGTTTTTTTTTGGGTGCTTTTAGCATTTTTTTTACAAAGTTTGAACAAAGTTAAAAAATTCACTTTATTAGCATTTTAAGTATCTTTATAGCTGCAATATTTTCGCATTATTTTGATACTAAAAAAGTTTTAAATTGAGTAAACAAGTTCGCTTTATCTTTCCTCGTTTTTATATAAATTCTAGAAGGGTTTTACTCATAGAAATCATATTTATGGACAATGCTTAAAGCATTGGGGTAAAAAAATCATTGAAATTGCTTTATTCAACGTCAATTTTCGTCTCTCGTTTTCTCGTTATGAATAGGAATTCACCTGCGATGTGTCCGTTGAGGGCGGCAAATCCTCGCAGCCGCTGCAATTTTCATTCACATTCTATGATCTGGATGGACATCATGGCAAGATAACAAAGGACGACATTGTGGGCATTGTGTACACCATATACGAGTCCATTGGCAAGTCTGTGGTGGTGCCCCACTGTGGCAGCAAGACAATTAACGTGCGCCTCACCGTCAGTCCCGAAGGCAAATCGAAATCGCAGGCAGCCTCCGCCGCCGCCGCGGCGGCAGCTTCCACATGCAACAACAACAATAATAATAACAACAATAACAGCAGCAGCAGCAAATTGAAGAAGCTGCCAACGGGCATGGGAATGGGCATGGGTGTTGGCATGGGCCTGGGCATGGGCATGTCAAAAACAGTGAATGGCGTTGCCCTAACGACATCCGGTGGGGCACGCCGCCAGCATCGCCATCGACCACGCAAACTGATTAAGTCCGATGACGAGGACGATGACAGCAACAGTGACAAGGAGAAGGAGCTGGCAGCAACAGCAGCAGCTGCTGCAGCGGCAGCAGCAGCATCAGCAGCAGCAGCTTCTGGCGAACACCAGCCCAGTGGCAGTGGCAGTGGCAAGCAGAACAAAAACAGATACCAGAAAAACAATGCCAAATTGGAGCAGTGCTGCATTGGACAACAAGAGCAGGAGCAGCACACGCCGGACAATGGCCACAATACCTACGAGAATATGTTGAATCTCAAATGCTGCAGTGGTGCCAACAAGGATACAGCACTCGATGTGGTCGACTGTCCACAGAGACCGCGACACCAGCATCACAGTCAGGATGTCTACATGAAGCAGGCCACGCAGCGCGTCAAAATGCTGAGAAGGGCGCGAAAACAGAAGGTAAGCATAAGGTATACCAAGCCTAAGAAAAATCAGCTTTTATCTGGCCTATTTTTGGCCAATATACAAGTCAAATTCTTCATGTGTCGCCTTTTTTTTTTTGTTTCTGTTTTCATTTTTATGCATGAATCTGTTCAATTTTGTTGATTTTCCTTACTTATAATTTATTCGTGTTGTTCTTTTTCATTTTTGGTTGACTCGCTCATTACGCATGATTGCATCACTTCGAATACCCTGTACTCTCTGTACTCGGTGTGCAGTATCAGGATCACTGCCTTGAAACGCGGCAGCGCAGCCTGTCGGTGGGCAACGATTCCTGCTGGCAGAATCGACACTTGCAACAGCAGCAGCAGCCGCAGCAGCAGCAGCAGCAGCAGCAACAACAGCAACAATCACATGTGGCTAGCCCAACAGCACAGAAGAGTGCCTCATCTTCGCCACCTTTGGGCGATGTGATGCTGGATGGCGTCCAGTTGCGCCAGCCACGCCCACAATCTCTGCTGGCACAGCAACAGCGAAAGTCCGCCGAGTGCTGGAAATCGGCCCTAAATCGCAACGATTTAATTAGCATCATCAGGGAGAGCATGGAAAATAATCGCTTGTGTTTTCAGCTGAATGGGTAAGAAACAGAACTGAACTAAACTTAGGGGGCAAATACCATGGACTGTGGCTTCGAATTTTAATTAATATTTAAATATATATTATTAATATTAAAGAAGAACCTACAATAATCAGATAAAGATTCGAAATTGAGTGCAACCTTTGTTCAAATAATGGTCAAAGGATACCCAAAGATAAACACGATACGAAAAGGGGAAAATGTTGCAGGAAAATGCAAAAAATATGCTCAACTTGTAATTAATTAATTATAATAAGGATCAGGAGGGACCCCGTGCCCAGTTCATCCGTTCATCCTTCCATATGTTAATTAAAGCTTATGTTTCATTTTTGTTTTTGAGTTTTAATGGCGACCTAAAAGACCCACAAGAAAACCCTGCCCCAGCTCTATTAACAGCTCCACTAATTGAAAAAAAAAAACCCTTTTTGTTTTTGTGTGCTGCTTGCAGAAAACCCCAAGCCAATGTGAGTCCCATACGGCAACCGGCAGCACAACAACAACAACAACAACAACAGCAACGCCAACGCTGCAATACAGGATCGAAAATTCCGACGCTAATTGCGAACCACAGCCCTCAGTCCGGTCAGTCGCCGCTCAGCTGCAGTCCGCCCACGCAATCGCCTCAGCCCATTCACATAGAAGCCGGACACGATACGGGCAGCAACAGCATGTACCATCCGCAGCCGCATATACCCATTTACCATCAGCAGCTGGCCATTAATCCGGCCGTTGTGGCCGCCCAGCATAGTCACAACAGCGCCCACAACAAGCTGAATCTTTGTGGCTATGATTCTTTTTTGCATGCCACCATTTGTGGAGGAGGCGCTGCCCACTCTCCACCAGCCACGCCCAGCAATGTGGCCACCGTGCAGCCAATACCCAAGAAGAGTAACAGTCACAGCAAGCAACAGCAGCAGCAACAGCAGCAGAGCTACCAACGCCTCGAACAGCAGCAGCAGCAACGTAGCAGCAAGGATTATAAGAACTATGGAAATCTCATATATGCCAAGCTCAGTGAGCAAGTACAGAAAAAGGAGCGGGAGCAGCGTCGCCAACGCCACAAGCACCAGCAGGAGCCACTGGAGCAACAAAAACAACAACAAAAGGCATCAGCTGCAGAGGAACCAACGCGTCCGGCTACCTCCAGCTCCAGTTCGGGCGGCTCAAAGATCTACGGCGATGCGCTGGAATGTGCCCATTTACTGGCCAGCGAGGAGGAGGAGCTGGCACCCAGTCCCATACTAACCAGCACACCCAGCAAGGTCGTCTCCACAGATACCCTTATCGATTTGAATGACGATGTGGGTGAGGCTGTTGCCGAAGCCGTTACGGCCAAGGATTCTGAGGAGCTTTCAGCGCCGGCGGCAACCGCAGCCGCTACAGATGGTGATCTGGATACTAGTGCATCCAGCTCCATGATACATCGCTATGTCCACGAGCATATACACCATCATTATCACCACTTTAAGGAGCAGAACGATGTCTAAAAACACTACGAGTATAAACTATAAATGTTGCTTATGTTTCTTATGATTAATGTAGCGCAATTTTGTAATTTAATTAGCTTTTAACTGTGCAAAAGAACAGGAAACTGAGGAAAAAAAAAACCCCCAATACGATATTATTTGTTGTTATACGAGGCGCTCGACTTAAACCAAGGTCTAATCTGATAATCCTTGGTCTAGAGCAAGTTTTTCGGTGTTGAAAAAAGTAATTGACAATTGTCAAAAACTTGAAAGTCCTCGCTGTGTTCCACAGCTGGCACAATTAGCGCTAAAATCTAGCCTTTTTTTTTTTTTGTAGCTAATAATAAGATTTTTGCGCCTTTGCCTTAGCAACATTGAAACATTTTGTAGCCAACGATTGCTTCGCTTATGCTCAAAAAAATCAGCCTAGCAACATATCATCGCTCTATATGTGTGTATAAACAAAAAGAAAAACAAAAACATAAACAAAAAACAAAACTATTGTTTACTGCAAATTATTCACTGAAAACTAAAAACAAAAACAAAACAAGAAACAAAAAACAAAAAGAAAAACATAAGGAAAAATTTGTTGTCTATTACATATATGAAATTTTATGCGCCGCTTTTAAGTGTATAGAGAGCAACATATGTCTATAAATATTATTATTATTATTATTATTATGTATAATTAATATTAGAGGTTTTTTTTTTTTTTTTTTTTGGAAATATAGCCTAACTCTTATCATGTTTATTTATATAATAATTAATATTTAAATCAAAAATCAACCAAGAAGACACGCAACAATGCAACAAAACAAAACTAAACAAAACAAAAAAAGAAAAGAAAACCCACAAATCATAGTTCAATTATTATTTTTTTTTTTTAAACCAACTCGTTTCGTTTCATTAATCAATCAATCAATCAAACAAACAAACAAAGAAGAAGAACAAGCACAACAACAAAAAATGCATTTAACTCTTATTTAAATAAAAAAGACTGATTTCCAATTAAACAATACATTAATTATCTGCATGTATGAATAAATAAATATATACGAGTACATACATAAATACATACATACATACATACATACATACATATATATATATATACTATATATATATATAGAAAATTTATGAGAAATACTAAATAAATTATTGAATTGCAAAAATTAAATGACATTTCTTGGGTTTTATTTCAAATGACTCTAAATCTGTCCCATAGTAAACAGTTTGTCTATGGTTCTTTATTCGACTCTGACTGCAGGGCATTCATTCAGATCAGATGACCCACATATAGAGAAAGATATAAGAATTACGTGTTCCACTCGGCTGCTGATGTCAATTAAAAGTCTATGAACATATATATCTTAGAGCAGAGTATCTTTTCGCGAAATAATACTCATTTCTATGGATTGAACAGAGTATACCAAGTCTGTGTAAGCCGTATGTAACAGGTAGAGTAAGAGAGCACCTGCAATTATTGGCTATATATATTCTTGATCAAGCAGGTGAAGCAGCAGATTTGGCATCTGGATTTCTCTGTATCATATGTAGGGTTTTTTTTCTAATCCCAAATCGATTGATTAAAAATCATTGAATTTATCCTGGGAACTATTTTCGACTATAAAATAGAGCTACCTTGGCTCGATCTGCTTACGATCTGTTCCCTTTTTTGGCACTCTCCAGGAGCGCACACTTTATTTTTACACGAAAATTATCTAATCCTATCGTTGAGGGGGGATTATGAACATAAAAAAAAGCTCACAGATTTATAAATATTCATCCAAAAACCACATAAAAATAAAATTTTCTCCGCGTAGATTTGCTTGAAACTAAATGAGATTATATATAGGTTAGCCGGAAGATTTCCTTTAGACATTCACAATTTTAGATTTAGACACACAGATTAAATATAAAATCTAATGATTTTATATTTAAATTCATCTAAATCTAGCGGTTAATTAGGGCTAAGGCTAAGGCTAAGGTTCTTTTGTTTCGAGAGAAAAATGTAGTCGTAGCCGTAGAAGCCGTAGAGAAGAAATGTTTAGCAACAAATTGCGTATTGTTCGCTTGGCGTACGCTTCTCGGCCAGAGTCTAATAATAAATCGTCGTGCGCCAAGTGACAAGAGATGGAGATACAACAAGATACAAGATAGAGATCGACCAGAAACAGAGGCACAACTAGAAGGAGAGCGGTGTGCCAGCAGAGACACAAAAGAAAATTACCTCACCAGACTCTAGAGATTGCTCTATGCTCGCCATTCAGTAAATTTTCAAACGTTGCCCAAACGTTACGCAAACAGCAGCCGGAGGCGGAGGAGACAGATTTTGTTTAGTTGAGTTGAGTTCAGCTGGCAAAGATTACGAGGATGACTTTGCCAACCAAATGCGCCTTTTGTCAGGCGCATGCCACACAGCTGTGCGCCGCCTGCCGCAACGTCGTCTACTGCAGTCGGGAGCATCAGAAGGAACACTGGAAGCGAGGTCACAAATCTGAGTGCAAGTGCTACGAGCTGCACTCCAATGAATTGCTGGGCAGGCATTTGCGTGCCACACGTGATATCAAAATGGGTGAGCAAATTCTGCGTGAGGCGCCTGTGGTAATAGGGCCAAAGGTGGCAACAACTCCCATTTGCCTGGGCTGCCACAGGAATCTGCTGCCGCCCGAGAAGCCAGCGCAAAGCTATTACAAGTGCAGCAACTGCAGCTGGCCATTGTGCAGCAAGGAGTGTGAACAATCTCCATATCATCTGGATGAGTGTCGTCTAATGGGTGCAAGTAATTTTCAATGCAAAATCAATTACAATGCGGTGGAGCCGGAGCGCAAAGAGTCCTCCTATTGTGTTATCTTGGTGCTGCGTTGCATGCAACTAAAACAAAGCGATCCTTTTGCCTTTAGCAGGCTCAATGAGCTGGAGGATCATCTAAAGGAGCGCCTGCAGACACCGCTCTATCAAGTACTACGTTCCAATCTTATAACCTTCATTAAAACTGTACTGGGTCAGCGGGATTGGCCCGATTTGGATATCCTACGCTTATCTGCCATTCTGGACACCAATGCCTTTGAAGTGAGGCAGCCCAGTGAGCGCAGAAAAGTCCGAGCACTGTATCCAGGCGGGGCTATGATTAATCACGACTGTTCACCCAATTTGCGGCATCGTTTCGATGACGACATGAATATAATTTTCTTGGCTAAACGGAATATTACTAAGGGAGAAATCCTCTGCATATCTTACACTCAGCCTCTGAGAAGCACCATTCAACGAAGGATCCATCTCAAGCAGGTCAAGTGTTTTGATTGCGCCTGTGCCAGGTGTTCGGACCCAACGGAACTGGGCACTTTTGCGGGCTCGCAGATGTGCGGCAAATGCAAAGTTGGAAAGGTGAGCCTGCTGTTCGAGTAGTTACTTTTAGAGTAAGCAGTTATTATTAACATTAAAGGGGCTCCACAGCAAAGAGCAAAGTGCCTCTTGACAGACACAAGAGTTGGTCTATCTCCTGGTTAACCAGAGCAAACCTCTTGTGTTTTTTATTACTTGTAGCTCTTTGTTTTCCAGTACAAGTTTATGTAGTCCTTGTGGCCTCGCAGATTTTTTAATCATATTATTAGCTCAGAAAACGACTACTGCTCTGTGCTGCAGCTATTTATTCCTGGTTACAGAGTATAACCTAACCAGATGGTCTTGATTGGAGTATTCTTATTTGTTTTCTAAGGGATATTTACACGATTTAGTAGAAAGACTCAATAGCTTTCCCTGTTTCTTATAAGCACAAAACTTCCAATTAAATATTCAATAACAAATAGTTCACTAGATTAATCTGATTTGAAATTAAAGTTAGGTAAAGCATTACAGGATATAAATGGAAATCTGTACAGCTTTAATATTAGTAAAATGACTTGATATATATTCGATTAGCAACATCTAAAATTAATTTCTGTGTATTAATGTATATGGAACTAGAACATCAGAAAAGCAATTGAAAGGACTTTAAACCATAGTGTTTCTGTACACCTTTAAGAATATTTTCAAACATTGAAGTAAAATGAAGAGTCCATCTCAGTAATTCGATCATAATGATAATTAGCTGTTAGAAAACCTTTGATTCGCTAAAAGTAAATCTATCGCATTGCTTCTAGGTGATTTCAATGAATCCTCTTCAAAACACAGCCAACTGGATGTGCCAATTGTGCAATGTGAAAAGGAGCGCCAGGGAGGTGCTAACTGAGGATGCCAAACTTCAAGAAGAAATTGAATCAGTTGACAAGACAAGTCCTTTAGATTTGGAGGACTTTATTTACCGCCATCGTGTTAAATTGCATGAGACAAATACTCACATTCTGCAAGCAAAATACGCTCTGACTCAGATCTATGGAAGTGCGCCTGGATTTTCAATGGAAGGTGAGTCAAAAGAACAAAGTTTTATATTGGTATTCCATTTCGAGCACTGGATTCGGATTAGCCAATAGAAACGAAACAAACTTTAACATATGTAGAATATTAAAGCCTGCCCAAAAGCAACATGGGAAACCTCGAAAAGCGGATAGAAAATGTTTACAAAAAATTAAACAATTTTAAGAACAACTTTTCTCAAATGCGAACAATGCTGGAAGAACATACAACATACTATTTCTCATATAATACTTTTCTTTTATAGAACTAAGCGAAGAATCCCTGAAGCGCAAAGTGGAACTTTGTGAGGAACTATTAAAGCTTTCGGATCTATTTGATAGTGGTTGGAGTATATTCCGGGGAAATTTACTGATCGACTTGGAGGAGGCAGTTGTTGCCCAAGCACTGCGACTGGAAGACCCTAGCGAATGCGAGGCAAAACTTAAAGCCGCCAAAGAACTGTTACAAGAAGTTGGAAACATTATGAAATACGAACCGGAAATGCAGCAAATGCTCGCGGAACGTCAACAAATTTTGGATTCAGCTTTGGCGCGTTTTGCAGTTGATGTTGAATAAGTTTCTTTTAACTGGTTATCACTTCACACTTCGTACAAATGTTATTTTCTGACACATTTAACTATTACGCTTTACTTAGGCGCGTAATACAAACGGTAAATGGCTGACTGTGTTGCATGGAGTAGTTAGTCGACTTGCCACCACAGCTAATCGATTATATTTTAACTTTTCGAAAAATCAAACTTATTGTATACTGATATTGCGATTGAGGACGCAAACCTTTTAAAATTTTACAAAATAAATAGAATTTTAATCTTATTTTTTTCAATTTTATGTTCAATTTTAAAATATGACCAGTTGGCGCCAAGCGCCGTTGATTGTTTGCAAACATTCATAAAGCAGCCCTGCACTATCGAACTATCGTATAATATCGATAACTCTTTTATTCGTTGAGCTGTTTTCACGTGTTGCATGTGTTTATATTGAGTTTTACAGTTTTAAAAGAAGTTAAATGGAAGTTGTAAACAAATTGGAACAGCCTCAGCCGGCAGAGAGCAATGCAGAAAATGTGGAAAAGTCCGAGCAGCCCGCAGAAAGTACAGCTGAAAATGATCAAAATGAAGAAAAAGTGGAAAAAGCCGGCAACGAATTTGAGTACTTGGAACGCAATGAATTCACATCGGAAATCTATAAAATAGAAGTGAAGAACATGGGATACTTTGGCATTGGAGTAAGTAAATGTTAGAAAAGTCTTAAAGATTATTTTATTAATGAATTCTTGCAGGAGTTCAAGAAGCTGCTGAAGAACACCCTTAAATTGGACATGACCAAAATAAAATCGCCTACGAGAAAGGAATATGCATTTGTTTGCTTTCGCAGCCAGGCAGAGCAGCAGCGTGCACTGGAAACGCTCAACGGGTACAAGTGGAAGGGCAAGGTATTGAAGGCATTGCCAGCAAAGGCATCTGCTGATCCGCTGCACAAGAGACGCGGGGAGGAGGATGCAGGAGATTCTAAGCCGAAACGCCAACGGACTGCTGTAGAGGCCACTTGCCCGCTGGCAGATATGCCTTACGATCAGCAGCTGGAGCAAAAGACAGAGGAGATGTCCGCGCTGCTAAAGAAATACACACAGGAGCTACGTCGTCTGAATGCGGAAGCAAAGCCGCATCTGGACAAGTTTGAGTTTAAGGGTGTGCTAGCCTCGCCCACTGTGCAGGGCTATCGCAATAAGAACGAATTTACAGTGGGAAAAAATGCAGAAGGAGAGATTGTAGTGGGTTTTCGCTTAGGCAGCTACAGTGATGGATCCGTAGAGGTAGCTGAAGTGCAGCAGCTGCCACATCTGCCAGCTCAGGCTAAATGGGCCGCACAAAGCTTTCAGCAGTTGGTCAGGCAATCCAAATTTCAGCCCTTTAATCCCGTGGGTAACTTGGGCCATTTTCGCCAGCTGATGGTGCGCAGCTCCAGCGCCACAGGAGAACTAATGCTAGTGGCTGGTATATACTCTTCCAATTTGAGCGAAGTCGAGCAGCAAGAACTGCAGCTGGAGATTAAGGAGTTCTACGAGCAGGCGGAGCAGAATACAACACACAAATGCACCTCGCTGTACTATCAAGATGTCAAGCATCGTGAAGCAGGTCAAATGGTTAACCCCGTCACACATCTCTCGGGTAGCACACATATAACAGATACCATACAAGATCTCCAATTTCGTATAAGTCCTTTGGCTTTTTTTCAAATCAATACGGAGGGCGCAAATGTCCTCTATCAGCAGGCCATTGAGTTGGCTGCACCCAGTCAGAATACCACCATGCTGGACATTTGCTGCGGCACAGGCACCATAGCGTTATCCTTTGCAAAACACTGCAAACAGGTTTTGGGCGTGGAAATTGTGCCTGACGCCATTAAGGATGCAGAATATAATGCAGAGACTAACGGCATCAAAAATTGTAAATTCTTTGCCGGCAATGCTGATGACTACATCAAAAGCATGGTACGAGAGGCGTTATATGGTCAGGAGCCGGGCAAACCTGTCGATCTGATTGCTGTAGTTGATCCGCCGCGTGCTGGACTTCGTAAGTGTATTAAATTTATAAATTTAAAAAAAATTGATAAATACTAAAGGTATTCATGAAATTCTAGTTGTATTTCCATCTATCATGAGTACAGAGTATCTCCTAGTCCAGCACTCTTGATTTCGAATCAAATTGTAAATAGATTTAACTGAATAATTCTCTCTTGCATCCATTACAGATAATCGCTCTATCGCTGCTATACGCTCAGCGAGTTCAATCAACCGCCTTGTATATGTTTCCTGCAATCCTCAGAGTGCCAAGCGCAATTTCATAGAGCTGGCTAGGCCAGAGTCGAAGCAGTACAAGGGAGAGCCCTTTTATCCGAAGACAGCAGTAGCAGTGGACATGTTTCCACATACAACCCATACGGAACTGGTCATTTTATTTGAGCGTGAAACGAAGACTCAAACTGAGGCTGTGATAAAGGATGCAACAACTGAGGCAAATGAAACTGTGACCCAAGAAACAACGTGACGAGTTTGGTACAGTTTCTCAATTCTCATTTAAAATCTCAATATTCTATTATTATTGCTAATAATCACTTCATTGCAGGCCAACACTCTCTGGTCGCTCTCTCTCTCTCTCTGTCTTCTTTGTACTGCTTATCACTATGTTGTCATCCATCATCGGCTCTTTGTGCGACTGCTACGACTTTTATTGTTTTAAATTGATTTAATTGTATTTACGTTGTTCCGGCGTCTGGTACGACCTAGCGACTTCCTACTTAGCAGTGTAGAAACTTTGTTGAACTACATCATACTCAATTTTCATCAGTCCTTTGCTGCCTGTGGTGCCGTGTGCGTGATAAGACGTGTTTGCAGAAGTGATAAGCAATAAAACTCTATAAAAAACTGTGAAAACTCTTAACGTCTGGTAACATCATCGTTTTTTTTTTCTGTTTAAGTTCAACTACTGCCTTTCCGCAGAAAGTCACTTTAAACCACAGTAAACTCTAGTGGACCTGGTGCAATAATGGCCGAGCAGGTATACTTGAGTAAACACAGATATTTATATTTAAGCTGACTTGCCCCTCTTTGTCCAATATAAACTTATCAACTGAACTATTTTTAAGGGAGTATTTCAGCAATCCATAAAAAAATTCAGGCTGAATTTCTTGTAAGTCTACACAAGTTATGTTTTTATAAATAATAAGGAACTTAAAAGGATGACTAAGGATATTGTGGTTCATAAAAAGTTATATATGTTTCCTGATTTTAATGGTATTATAATTTGTTTCTAGAAACGCATTAAAGGAGAGATTGATATTCAAGGGAGTAAAGAACCTTTTTTATATTTCTTTCTCCATTTATAAATGGAACTCTAACCTTTCGCGAAAGGGATTAAAGGAGGCATAACCGTTATGAAATAGAGTGGAGCGGCTACTACAAAACAAGCTTTTTTATATTGCTTTCTCCCTTTGGCCATGTAGATGGCATTATGGAGAGGAGCATAAAATGTATCCTACATCAGGATTTTTAAAAGAGGAGTAGAGCCAAGATAGTCAGACTAGGAGAATGAAATTAGGAATGAATGCTTCTTTTCATGTAGGAAACGGTCGGATCTGTCCACTCCTGCAGATAACTGTCAAAGAAACGTATGAAAAGCCTCTTAGTATATCAATATACGACAATGTAATTTATAAATTTAGGTTTGTACTCTAATAGAAAGTATTTTTCCTAAAACCTTAGAGCTATAATATTTTATTGGCAGTGGAGTAATAATGGACAGGGTGTCTTGTCATGGGATATTTCTAAGTGCTACATTTTTATATAGAAAACTTTATCGAGCAGAACATTGAGCATACTTCCCGTTTGTTGAAGTTTTTTTTCGTTATATTATCTTTATTAAATGTACCAGGATATGGATCCTCGAATGCCAATCATAATTATCTATTGGAGGAAAACCTTTAAATTAGATATATGATTTAAATATGTATGCTGACTTTACTACCAATAAACTTTAACTTCCGAGTCAATTTTGCAATATTAAACTGGATTCTAAATATTGTCAATAAAAAAGATGCGGTAAAACTCAGATAAAACGAGACTATTGTTTGTAGGACTGTGAGTATAAATCTGTATTTAAAGCAGAGAAGAAATTCAAGTTATGTGTAGATATTTAATATATGTAGATATGTGTGATAGAAGGTATAGTACAAGTAAAAAATATTGGTTCCATTATTTTCTATTATTCTATAAATAATACATAGAAATTAAACCTTATTGCTACGTATTTAGTATATTGGATTATAATCATCATCATAAATTGCTAGGCTATATTTCAAAATATATAACAGAATACTTAAACAGATATTTAGCTACAGATCTATTCATAACGATATGCATATAGATAATATATCTACATATTTCTATATCTGAAATATTTTATTTAAGACGAATAGGCATAACTTGTTGTCAACGGAATCGAAAGATATAAGATTAAAGCTTACTGGAGACATATAGTTTACCCCAGTTGGTACTATAAGTTTGTAGCTAATTCCGATTGTATAATCGCTTAATGAATTGTTTACATTTATAGCGTATAGTCTATCTGTCCAGTCTCTGGTAATAATGCAACAACTGTGAAATATTTTCCTTTGTTACAGGGTCTTATCGAAAAGCTCTAAAAGTTGTAAACAACTTCCATTTATAGCCACTAGTCTGATGCGATATCATGTTGAATGTGTTGTTTACGTTCAATAACAATAAAAACGGCACAGAATAACAAGTAAACGTGACTGAGAACATGTTTGTTTACATTAATATACAAATTTATATAAAATCGAAAATTGTAGAACTGTACACAGCGACATAACCTCCCAAATACAAATGTATGTATAGATATGTATGCATGTATATATGTATAGATGTATCTACATTTGTGTATATGTATATATATATAGCTGAGAAACTACATAGCAAATATTACGGATAGAACTTTGGACTTGACGTTGTTGTTGTTGTTGTTGATGTTGCTGGTCTTTAGAGTGAAATAAAACAAAAACAAATAAGAATGCGGCACTCGGATGAGGAAAAAATAATTCGCAATTACAGTAAATCAAAACAAAAAATCGAAAACTGCGACGCTGCAAACAAAGCAACAACAATAAAACGGGAACAGAGCAATAAGAACAAAGTGTAAACAGAAATACAAGCGCAAAAGGAAAGACACACATACATGCTACACACATACATACAAACATAATTTCTTCTTGCACATATTATATACATATGCATTAATATGTACCAATAAATTCGCCTGGCAACATACAACATTATTTAATTACGATCGTTGTGTCCGAATAGAAGATAGACCTTGACCGGTCTAAGCTTTCAATTCAAAAAACGCGCACGGAAAAGCTCTCTTGAGAGTCTGAAGAAATCGCTTGCTTGCAGAATTGTTGCCTTATCAACTTTACGTCTGCCATTCGTAAACAAACAAACAAAACAAGGAAAAACAAAGACCACATAACCGCTGAAAACCGGTTTCTCTCAACGAGAGCGACAGAGAAGGAATGAGAGAGAGAGAGAGAGAGAGAGCAGCAGCATAGAGAGCGAAAGCTTTTGGGATGCTGACGTTAGGGGCCTGGCAATGACGACGCCCCACAAACAAAACTTTTCACGTGCGCTGCAGCAGCGACGTCGACGTCTGCACACGACCAACACGTTTTTGTTTGGAGCAATGCGTGGAATGGTTGGTGGCGGATTGGCAGCTGTCGCTCTCTGATTTTGCTCTCGCCCGTTCTCGCGCTCTCTCTCTCTCTCTCTGTTGTTATTGTTGTTTCCGTTTTATGCGAGCTTTTGAGCAGTTGCCGTTGCGTGTTTATAGTGTAAACTTAAGCATATAAAACTCTATTCAAATATTTGTACAAATGTTTTAATACCCTGTAAGTGGCCTCTTGAGAACGATCGGATAAGCAGTGAATTAATTAATTAAATAGAATGATCTGACTATATAAATATTGGATTTTTAAACATTTATTTTGTTTTTTAAGTTCAGTAAAATAGTATTAAAATAATACTTCCTTAAATGAGTATTTTTCTAGTATTCGAATTCCCTGATTAAAAGATGTATGAATGAATATTTATTAAACAAAATTTATAGTGCAAAAAAAAAAAAAAGAGGCCTACCTGATAAAGAAGTCTGATAATAAATACTAATCAGTTCTTATTCAAAATTAGCCACTCATTATTAAATTATGACATGATAATAAGTTGAAAATAATATAGCAGGTCTTATCAGAATCTTTTCGAGAGCATCATAAAGCCAGCTAGCGAATACGTAGTATTATTAAAGTATATACACGTTTTATTATCGTATGTTTTTATTATTGCCGCCTGGCTGAGGCCAACAACATTTCAAAAAAGCCCCAGCAGCAACTGTACCCCCAAGTTGAAAACCAAAACAAACCGAGAGCGTTGTCAATGTGGCTGTGGACAGACACACACAACACAACACACAAAGAAAACTGAAAGCAAAAAAGCTCTTTCGATAAAAAGAAATCGTTTAAATTGCGCTCACAACAAAATCGCTTGGAACAGTTGCGACTGCAACGTCGGCGCGACGACCACGACGGTTACGTCCAGAACGTCCTAGTTATCACCACAACAACAACAGCAACAACAACAACAACAACAAGAACAACAAGAAAGAAACAATCAACTATACAACACATAAAAAGGATATACCAAATAGAGCCTAATTAAAGAACTCTTTAATAGAAAACCCAGTACAAAATGCTTGCCTAGCAAAGCAAATAATTGCGCATACGACGCGTAGTGCAAAACAAAGCAAATATAACTGTGATATTTCAAACATACTACAAATATAATTTGAATTTTGATATTTGTTGCTACCTAACACACTGTGTTATTACCTCAAACCGTAAACCCCGAAAATCTATCAACTAAAACCCCAAAAAGATGTCCGTGCCAATGCTATTGACACCTCTGGAACCCCAGACGCCCGAAGAGCACATGCAAAATGTAATTATGAGTTCTACAATATAATTAATTTCTTTATATTTTCTTAACTAAATAAGAGTGTAAACACAATCATTATGATTGCAAACAATGACGTCATTCGTAGTGACTTTTGGTCAGATTGAAGGTCGAAATTAGCATTTTGTTTGCAGTGTTTTGCTAGGCAAGTTCCATTTCTTATACAAAAAGCAAAAAAAAAAAAAAAAAAAATCGATAAGAAAAGAGAATACAAAAGTGTGAAAGCAACAGTGAAAGTAAAGTCATGAGTTTAAATTCCAAGAAATGTAAGTTGATAGTACTAATTATTAAAAATTAAAGGGTATTTAATTTAGTTGTACCGACTAGTACTAATGGGTATCTAATGTAGTTATACTGGCTAATATAAGCTGTCTGGGTCTACTCAACTTTATAAATATCTCATGACAATTCTGTGAATTTTTGAAGTCCGTACTACGCCTCAAGCCACATATGATACCATTTCGATACCAGCCACAGGAACCTGATAAGTCTATGGCTGGCTGCTGATTCATTTATAATGCACATAACCCCGCATTTGTTTTTTTTTTCTGTTCTTCGTTGTTTATTCTTTTACTATAATATAAAAGCTCTGCGAATGGTGCCACATGTTGCAAAAGGGTTTGGTCACATGATCCCGTTTTAAAATGCCTTAGAAACTTGCGTATAGAAATTCGATTAGATTATGCCTCGATTTGATTTATAAACCTAAAAAAATAAACAGCTTGAGATGCAACTCGATCCTTATCATTCTGCATAACAACAGTGATAAGAAAGAGAATCTTGGTAATTGTTTATGGTAAGAAACTTAACGCTCGCTCTCAGACTATAAATAAAACAAAACTAACGCCCCGTTTGCGAAAGCTTCGTTTATGAAATTTCCCAAAACAAAGAACAGATGAGCATAAAGCTTACCACTAAAAGCTCTCAGGGAGTGCGGCAGAGTAAAAGAAGAGAGAGCAAGAGCGAGAAAGCGCTTGCGTTGCAAACACGTGCCAGAGCACCAGAGAGAGAGAGAGAGAGAGAAGGGGAGCATAGATATAAAGGCGAAGACGAAAACAGAGTAATTAACATAAAAACAATAGTATATTTCAGCATAGCATAAATCAAAGACCGAAATTCAATAGAATTTTTGACTGTTTTTTGTTTTTTTTTTCACTGTTGTATTTCGCTGCTGTGCGAGTAGATAAGATGGTGCCAAATGTTTTATTGTTGACTCGTTTGCAAGGTTGTGCTAATTGTGCCAAGAACGGAACGGGATCGACCAATTGATTGACGTAATACAAACAGAAATACTACGAAATATGCGGAAAACTATATGAAACTATCTCTAGATTTGCATATAATACAATATACTTGCCTTGTACTTTAGACTATCTATCCAAATCTCTCAGTTTCGTTATTCTTATTATGGCTACTTTATAGCACACGCGACTTTTCTCAGCCCGAATTTCACTCGCTTGTTGTTGTGGTTGTTGTGGTTGTTGTGTTGTTTTTGAGTGCTCTGAATTGTTGCCAAAGCAGTCTCTAGTACGTTTCACCCGGTTCGAGCAGTTTCGTTCTGGCCCGAACAATGCGGGGGCGTAAATTTCCGACTAAACTGTAATATAAATTCTGTGTGCTGTGTGCGCTGCGCCGTCAAAGTAAATCAAAAACAAAATCAGCCCACAACACGTGATTTTCAGTGGCAAAAACAAAAAAAAGGATAGAAAAAAAAAAATAATAATAAATTGTCGCATTTATGGGTTCAGCAGCTACCAATTTACATACATTTTTATTGTTGCGTTTCTGTTGCCAGGGGCCGCCTCTCAGGGGCAGGTTATTCAGCGGCAACAATTGTGCCAGTTACGTCATCTACCGTTGTTTAAACCAACAAAAACAGCAACAGCAACAAGTAAAACAACAACAACAACAACATCAGCAACAACGACAGCAGCGCACGCGTTTTCACGTACAGGTAAATCGCGCGCGATATAGCGTTTCGAAACGCGCGCGGTTTTTTCTAGCTGTTATCAAAGGTCGTTCTGAATATATATTTATTACAATTATGCCATTGACGTTGAAAAATGTATTACATGATTTTCGAACTGGGAAGCAGTTTGAGCTTAATATATTTTTGTTGTTCAGGCTTAGGCGTAGAAGCCCCCTTAACCCTATAAATCTAGATTCAATTAAATCAGAATGAATTTCATTATCAATCTTAAAACAGATAATAGGGACCACATCATTATACCCTATTTTTAATTAATTAAGAATACTTAACATAAAATAATTAACTTTAAGATTTCTATCTAACAAATTATATATTCTACTTTTACTTTATATTATTCAAATTTAATTAAAACTGTTTATTAGCCCTGAATTTTGTACTAAAATCTTAAAATTTGTATCAATATTTGAAAGCAATTTCATAGCAAGTTCACTTCTTATCAAAATCTCTTAAGCCAAAAACAATAAAAATGGGTTAATAAAGAATTTAATGGCTTAACGCTTAAACCTGATATTAGTCTATGGTATACGTAGAGGCATCTAAAAACAAGGCCTATAAATAAGGCATAAGAACCCTATAAAATAGAGTATTAAAGGGGAACTGGCGGAATTTGTGGCTGATTAAACTACGGGTATAATGATAGCTGTATATATATATAAGTGTCTAATCTGTAATCCGCTGATCGGTTAGGGGTCAACACGTGATTATATTTGCACTTGCGCTAAACGCACGAGCTGTTTAA
The DNA here is from genome assembly GCA_018150835.1 of Drosophila repletoides. Taxonomy (NCBI): domain Eukaryota; kingdom Metazoa; phylum Arthropoda; class Insecta; order Diptera; family Drosophilidae; genus Drosophila; species Drosophila repletoides. The sequence goes on from JAECWQ010000031.1 coordinate 1,431,550, forward strand.
ACAGCAAGCGCGACTAAAAACGCGACCGATAACCTGCGATCTATTTTCTAAAATTAAGTGGACTGAGAGTCTGTGAAGGTTCCTTATCAGAGAGCTGTCTTATTTGAGCCGCTGCTTATAGCTCGGGGCAGTCAGTTGTCGTGTGTATTCCGCACATATCGCCATGTTTGGTGCCTCACTAATCCTTGGCATTGTCGCCACTTCTCTCTTGCAGTGTGCCTCGTATGCGGATGCTGCTGCTGCCATAGCTGCGGCAAATTATGGCACAGGCAACGAGCTGCTGGAAGTGTCTGCTGCGACCAGTTGCAAGCCCACGCTGAGGCACTTTACTGTACGCTTGCAGGCGCCTCTGACGCCGGAGGAACAACTGGCTCTGACTGGCGATGCAAAAGCCTTGGGCGAGTGGCAGCTATCGCGCTGTGTGCCCCTGGATCGAGTGGATGAAATTACCTGGCAGGTCAGTGTGCGGATGCAATCTTGTCGCCAGCTGGAGTATCGCTACCTCGTCTATGTTGAGGATGCTTCGGGCAATAAGCAAATCAGACGCTGGGAGACGCACTTTAAGCCTCGTCTCCTGCATCCCTGTGCGGAGCAGCAATGCAGCCCTCAATCGGATGTATTTGGCATTGTCAGTGGAGAGGAGCCAACTTCCCAGGTGCATCGCGGCTGGCTCAATCATGAGGTCATTGTTCAGCTGAAGTTCAATGGCGAGAAGATGTTCCAGGTGCATAACATTGAGACCTTTGATCCGCAGCACGTTCAGCTGAAGATTGTGCCTGTCGAGCTGACAACTGGCCTACTGGTGGAATACAGTAAGCAACTCTACGGCCAGAGCCAGCTGCAGATGCAGCCAGCGCATGGTGTGTCCTATGCCAAGGGTGACATTGTCATCTTTCATATTACCATGCCGATGGAGCGTATGATGCTGCAAGATTTCCGCTTGGAGTGTTATAGCTTGGACCAGGAATTGCTGGGCAGCGCTACCTTAAGTGCTGCTCAGCTGACGGGTAGCGAGGGATTGCTCCAGTTGCACATTAAGTCTGCCAAGCAGCCTGAAGAGACGCTGGCTCGCTTGAGATTGCCCTATGTCCTGGTGCAGCCCTATCAGTACTCACCACTGGACTTTAAGACCACCTATGCCCACTACTGGCCACGCAGCTGGCCCAATCTTGATGTGGGTCATCGCGGCAATGGCAAGAGCTACATTGCCGAGGCGCCTCTGGAGCGGGAGAATACTATTGCCTCGTTTCTGAGCGCACATGCCCATCATGCGGATATGATTGAGTTGGATGTGCACTTGACAGCCGACGGGATACCTGTGATTTATCACGATTTCGGACTACGCACAGCACCTCCTGGCAAGCAGATTGAGAAGCCCGATCAGCTGGAATATGTGCTGATCAAGGACATCAACTATGCGCTGCTCAAGAGGCTGCGCATCTTCTCTGTGATCAATGGCAAAGTGCAGGAGTATCCGGCACACAATGCTGAGCCACGTAGTGACCATCGCATCTTTCCTAGGCTGGTGGAGGTCTTGCAGGAGTTGCCTAGATCTCTGGGCATCGATGTGGAGATTAAATGGCCGCAACGTCGTCAAAGCGGAGGCTCTGAGGCAGAGCAGACAATTGATAAGAATTTCTTTGCCGATCGCGTGCTGCAGGAGGTCATCCAATATGGTTGCGGGCGCCCTTTGATCTTCTCCAGCTTCGATGCGGACATGTGCACCATGTTGCGCTTCAAGCAGAACCTATTTCCCGTAATGTTCCTAACCCAGGGCGAGACCAAGAAGTGGCAGCCCTTCAGCGATCTGCGCACTCGCAACTTTATGGCCGCCGTCAACAATGCCCAGGCGTTTGAGCTGGCCGGCACAGCTCCCCATGCGGAGGACTTTCTGGGCGAGAATGCAGCACACATGCTGCAACAGGCACGCGATCAGGGACAGATTGCAGTCATCTGGGGTGACGACTGCAATTCCAAAGAGCGCGTCAAGTATTTCACAGAGATTGGAGCCACCGCCACCTGCTACGATCGGAGCGATCTCTATATGCCCGAGAGTAAGCAGCGTGCGTTCTTCAATTCCAGCGCTCTGCTCGCCGAGTTCGAGGCTCAGTGCAGGATCTGAGGAGGGGCATCGATGGCACTTTAAAGATGCAAACACTAATCTGGGGCGGGTAGTCGTAGTCTAACTCTAAAACTGGGTTCACACAAGCAAAGAGAATAGGGAAAATGCTGTAAATATAAATATATAAAATGTAAATATCAAGGAAATATATATATATAGTATATATATTTTTGTAGTGTGTGAAGTCGGCTCAAATGTAATTGAAGCTAAGCAACATTTTGATTAAAGCTTGAAATTTGTTTTTATATTTATTAAATACAACACTCATATAATGCTTAAAACTCAACTAAAGATAAAATATCTATGAGAAAAAGAGTTTCGCTGGCGAACTCTCAGCTGGGAATACCTAGAGAACTTTCTTGAAAACCTTTACAAAAATTTTATGAATTTCTGCTATAAACATTAAACAACAACAACGCAAAGAGAAGAATATTTTTGATATAAACAAATAGCAAACAGCAATTGTTTAGATTGTAGAGAACGATATTCATATACAAAGATAGCTTGGGGCTCCTCAGGGCAGGGGATTCCGCGAAAGATAATAAAAGACAATGTGAAGAAAGCGACACAAGAGAAGCTTCAGAATAATTAAAAATACAAAAAAAAAAAAAAAAAAATAAATAACTTTGCCTCAGCAAAATCGCATATACTTTACACATGTGTACAATAATTTTAAAAAGTATTTTAAAAAACTTAAAAAACATAAAAAAGAAAATATTTTATGCAAACAGCAAAGGTGGAAAAGATTTATTAAATTAATAAAAAATAAACACTTAAAAAAATAATATATATTCCCAAATAAATTTATGCTATGCGCCACAACAGAAAATGTATAAAATATTTATAAAAACTCTAAAAGATTTGAAAAAAAAACAACAAAAAATAAATAATATTTACATAAACATCAGAATCTCTTTTGGTGAAAGAAACTCAAGCAAATCAGCTCGTTTATATTCATGTATTGATACCAGAGAGAGGGAGAGGGAGAGGGAGAAGATACTCCATATATATATAAATATATATATAAATATATCAATATATATGTAGCTCTCACACCCATTTCCCATATATTCGATATATGACATTATTTAATAGTCTCTGACGAATTTTTTAGAGCCATGACAACGCCGAGACGAATAAAATCGAGACGCGTTGGATACGGCTCAATATTCTTGAGACTCAATTATGGAGAGTCGACTCATTTGCATGAAGATGAAGATGAAGACAATATTGACAGCCTATCGACGCCTCCGGCCGAATGTGGATCTATTTATGTGGTTGCTGTGTGGTGCCTCAGTATTGGATTTGGGTTATGCTTGGAAATGCTTGTACAAAGAGTTTCCAGTGGATGCTCAGAGGGTGAATATAGGTCTCGATCTTGAACCAGATAAACACCTAAACGAATGTCTCACAGATAAAGGGCGACTGGTGGATCTACGCCACAAATCCTGAGCCAATCGACAGATGTTTCTTCAAAGACTGTAATGATGCATTGTACTTGCTTTATCCATCATTTCTAACACTTTGCTTTTTCTTGCAGTGGATCTCTACTGGACACGCATTACCCATACAGATTACGATAACTATGCTGTGGAGCTGCACTGTTCTCTGCCCTGGTTTCGTCATCAAATGGCCATTTATACCCGTGCCAAAGAGCCCAGTGCCCAGGTACTCGACCAGGTGGAAGAGTATCTGAAAAGCGTGCGCTTATCCCTTAAAGATTTCCAGCTAGTCGTCAAGGAAAACTGCAATAATCTGTCCCCAGAACCAATGCAGCGTTGGCATCTGTCCAAGTACATGCATCTAGATTATAATCCACATTACATGAAGCCCCTGATAGTCGATGAAGATATCTGAGTTGCTCTCTCAAACTTTCTTCAAGCAGCGGACATTAGCATACTAGTATGCCAATATTTCTGGGCCAACCTGATTAGCTCTTGGCTACTTATTAATCAACCCCAGAGTGGAAGAAAGATCTATAAAACTATACACTGAACAAAAGATTGAAGAGAAGAGAGAAAGAGTGAATATAAAGTGCTTTTAAAAGTGGGCAATATTTAGTATTAAATTAATAATATAGCATTATAAATATATGTTTATATCATAGAGAGAATCAATTAAAGAATCAATTATTAATTATTATTATTTATTTATGGAAACGAGTTCAATATTTTTCTCTCTGTGTGGTCACAGCTATGAGCCATAAAACTCTGCTGAAGCTTAAGAAATTCTTTCATTCTTTCGTCAGTTAGCGCCGGGTTAAGAACTCAACTCAAGTCAACTCAAGGAAAGTTGCCATCGCGCGATCGTGTTCCCCGTCGCCCTCGCCTCTGCCTCTGCCTTCGCCTCTGCCTTCGCCTCTGCCTTCGCCTCTGCCTCAGCCTCTGCCACTGCCTTCGCTTTCTTCTTGCACCTTCGCCCTCGCTTTTGTCGGTCTATGTCGAAAACTAGTTTCTATATTTTTGGTACGAGATGACGCTTCTGCCTGATTTAGAGAACAAAAATGTATCGAGTGCTAAAATCAATTAGCATACTCTATAAGCTCGCTTTGTTCTGGCCTTTGTTTTGGCAAGCGGCAGCAGCAGCAGCTACTTCCATAGCCGCCGCCAAAAGCAACAATAACAATTACAAATTTCTGAATGAAACCTCTGTGTTTAGTGGCCAGCAGCTGCAGGCCTTTAAGATATTTGATGATGAGCGGCCCTCGGAGATTATGGGACGCAGTTTTCTATGTGTTCCCTTCTTTCGTGTGTTCAATCTGGAGCTGCAGGCGGGTATACAGCTGGACCCGGATGAATCGATTGCCGTGAGCGGGGATCATCAGGCCTTGGGCGCCTGGAGCATTGCCAAGGCGCTGCCCCTGCGCGCCCAGAATAAGCAGCGCAACAAGTGGTTTCTGCGTCAGTGGATCTGTGCCAGCCATCGGGTTTACTATCGGTACCTCATCTATGCCCTAAATGAGGCTGGAGAACGTGTTCTGCGACGCTGGGAGGCGCAACAAGTGCCGCGCATGCTGCAGACCTATGAGATATATCGCTCGCCAGGCATGGACATCTTTGGACAGGCCTATCCTCGTTCCGTGGGCGGTGGGCACTGGGTGGAGCGAGGCTGGCTGCAGCAGGAATATGTCATAGAGCTAAAGTTTATCTGGCAGCAGCATTTGGTCATCTCGGGTCTGGCCAGTCAGGAGAAGCTGCGACTCAAACTGAAGCCGCTCAGCGTGCTGGATAATGCGAGAATAGAAATCTCACGCTATGGCTACAATCGTTCCTCCTTTCGAGCGCAAAGTCGCCAAGGTGTTAGATATGTCGAAGGGGCCATAGTCATCTTTCGCATCAGTCAGGGCTTGACGGTGTCCAATGCCTTCAGGCTGTCCATCTATCAACTGGATCGCTCACAGCAGCCTTTGGGTGAGGTTTACATACTGCCGGAGCAGTTGCGAGGTAGTCGAGGAATTCTCCAGCTGCCCATACAGCGTCAGGGCAGTCAACAGGTCGTAGGTCAACTGACAGTGCCCTATCTGGTGGTGCAGCCTCTGCCCAATGCAGCCGCCATCAATCTGCGTGGCAGCTTTCAACGATATTGGCCAAACAATTGGCCCACCTTGGATGTGGGTAACCGTGGACTGGGCTCCAGTAATTATCAGGCCAGTACAGGTCTTGTGGAGAACACTATCGAAAGCTACCTGGCTGTGCCCAGGGCCAAGGGCGATATGGTTCTGCTGGATGTGCAATTGACAAAGGATTATGTGCCCATTATTTGGCGTGGCTTTGGCTTCTATACCACCAGCCAAGTCACCACAAAGCCCATTATAGATCGCTTTGATCTGCAATATGTGCTCATACGGCAGATTAGCTATGCAGAGCTCAAGGCTAGTCGTGTCTTTATCCTGAAACGCTGGACACTCCAGGAATATACCCATCTGAATGTCCACAATGTGAGCCAATCACAGCGACTCTTTCCCAAGTTATCCGAGGTGTATGAGGCGCTACCCAGATCCTTGGGATTAATTGTGGAAATTAAGTGGCCTCAGCTGATGACATCTGGTGTACTGGAGTCGACGCAAACGCACAATAAGAATATCTATGTGGACAGAATTATAGAGATCACAGCGAAACATGGCTGCGGTCGTCCACTAATCTTTGCCAGCTTTGATGCAGATATTTGCACTATGATACGCCTCAAGCAGACTGCCTTTCCCGTAATGCTTATGAGTACGGGCAGAACTCACATATGGGATGCCTATATGGATCTGAGAACCCAAAGTTTCCTTCAAGCCATCAACTTTGCGGAGAGCGCTGAAATTCTTGGCACAGCTCCGCATGTCCAGAATTTTGAGCATAAGCAGCAGCTAATAGATCTTGGCCTGGATCTGCTGCAAGTCGTCTTCCTTTGGGGCAGCGATTTGCGTGATGTGCAGCTTCTGGAGCAGTTCCGTGCCATTGATGTCACCGGCTTGATCTATGATCACATAGATCGTGTGGGTCCTGCCGAATGGAAACGTGCCCCCTTCTTTCAGGCGCCTCAGCTCCTTGAGGTGTTTGGTGGCCAGTGCGTAGCCATTGGCAATTCGACAACGGTTCCAGGTGCCAAGCCACCAAAGCCTACGATCTGGCCCAAAATGAGATGAGACAGTTTTGCTTGTTGTGAGTAGAGTTTGAAGGGAATTACAGGCCAAATCTTGGTGTCTCCAGCTCTTAGAGTCCTTAAGAAACAGGCGCTCATACAAACTGGTGAACAGACGGATGGACAGACTGATGGACAGACCGATCTGATAGAGCTAGACAGATTGAGCTGTTGATCTTGATGAAGAATTTATGTACTTTAAGAGGCCGGAAATGATTTCTTCTGCCTAATATACCCATTTTTCAGAGGTACAGGGTATATGGGCTTAGAAAGTTCTGAGACTACAGTCAAAATAATTAAAACCTGAATAAGAAATTCAAAAGTTTGGCTAAATAAGGAAAATTAGAAAAATTATCTAGTAAATTTTCTGCTTCTATTATCTAAATACTCTATAGAATTTTTTAATTAATAATACTCATATATTAATTACATATAAAATATTATTGAATTTTGGAGTCAAATAGAATTTTTTTTTTTTTTTAACTAAATTATTGAGTTGTAATCGCTATAAACTAATTTAATCATAGAAAGTCGAACTTTAAGATATTTCTTGAATCAAAGGGCGTATCTGGAGTATCTTTAAGTACTGTGAGTATCTTTAAGATACAATTGGGCAAATCGCAGAAGATAGAAGTAAGATTTTTTTTTTTAGGTAAATATCAAATTTGAAGGCAGGAGACTCTAGATAATGCTTAAGGCTTTAGATTTATTTAATAACTGAAGAATTTAATGAGTTTTAAGATATTTGGAATTCAAACTCTATTTTTTTATGTCGTTTACTTTAAGGTTAGTAATTAAGCAATTAACATTTGAAATTTAAATGAATTTGAAAGATATTTCGCAAGCAGTTCAAGCCGTAAATATGTATTTAAAATACTCGTATCTATGTGTAGTTGGATGTATCTGTATCTGTATCTGTAGCTAAGGTATATCTAAATAATGATCTCATAAAGGAAGAAAAATGCATTAAATGTTTATTAAATAAACTTTATTTATACAAATTTTGATGCTGGCTATTGTTGTGCATATTATTTTGAAAACGCGCACCAGGTAGTCGTACTGCTCCATTTAACCCACTAAATATAGACACTAAACATGCATTCAAAGGCAGCGAGTCGGAGAGAGAGAAGAAGAAAGAGGGGGGGAGAGAGAGAGAGAGAGCGAGTTGCAGTTTCCCCTTTCCCCCAATTAGAAATTGGAACAATGCGATGCACTGTAAACCTCCATAAATTCACCGGAAATGCAGGCACTGCCCACTCCCATGCTCATTGGCTGACAGATTCCGGGAACTTTGCTTGTAATCTCAATGGTGCAAGTGCCATGTCCGTGTCCATGTCCATGTGAATGCTTGTGCTGTTGCCCCAAAGGAGGCTGTTTGATAAAGGATGCTTTGTTGTTGGTCCTGGGCTTCTGAACGGGCTCCTCGGCAAACTGGATCCAGGCAGGTGGCAGTGAATGATGTGAGCGCCCAGGCTGTGGCAATTGTTCGATGTTCTCATCTGCCTGATCCACATCTAGAGGCAATTCGACTGCATTCACATCGATATCATCATCGACCAGCGGGAAGGGCGTATACTGCGTTTTAACCTTACTGCTTCCCGGCTCATTGGCGGCGGCGCTGAGCAGTTGAGGGGTCAGCTCCAAGGCGTTGCCAATCAGAAGGGTTGTGGCACAGCAGAGCAGGAACTGCAATGAGGCCATGCTAATATAGCTGTTGGGGAAGTTAATGGTTCTGCTCCGGGTTTCGTTGATGCCGCTATTGCTGCTGCTGCTAATCTTTGCTGTGGTCCCTCTGCTGTTCGATGCAGGAATGTTGCTTGCCAGGCGCAGGATCTTAGCTTTTATAGAGCCTGGTGAGCATCTTAGCTGAACAGTCAATGAACCCCGGGCGCCAAGACCACAATTGAAATTGAAAAGAAGCCACTCAAGAGCTCTGAACAGAGCACAAGCTCATACAAAGGGCGTAATTAATTATGGTTGAGTATACGCCTCGTAAGCCGCTACAGCAACTAAAATGACAATGACAACGACAATGACAAGAACTTGGATTCCTTGTGGTGCTTCTCGGGCGGCAGCAGCACGATGGGAAAATTGGAAATCTATTCCGCTGGCTTTTCCTTCTCCCAGTAATCTATTTGATTTCATTTGTGCCACTGCCACTGCCACTGCCACTGCCATGGCTGCCTGCTGCCTCTGTTGCCTTCCTTTTGTATATCCGGCAATTATTTTCGACGATGTGCCAATATTGCTAACGGCAGCAGCAGCAGCCGCAGCAGCAGCAGCAGCAGCAGCAGGAGCAGGGGCAGGCGCAGGATCAGCACGAGGAGTAGAAGGAGCACCAGCAGACGACGCGCTAACGACTTCATAAGCATCGTTGCCATGTAATTTCCATTTAAATTCAATTCAAATGCATTCGGCATTTTGTATTGGCTCCCAAAAATCTACTGCCAAGGCAGCGGATGTGAAGCTGACGCTATTTTTAAAATGGCTCATACGTGTGCGACGTGTTTATGGCAGCATCTCTTCTGGCCAAAATGACATGACAAGCAGCCTAACAAGCCTAGTCAAAGTCAATAAACAGAGGCTGGCGTTCAAGTCACAGACAAGTCAAGAAAAGCTGACAAATGGAATTCTCCCTAATATCTAGGGATGGGCATTACGAAAATGTCGCATCATTCAAAATACAGTCAAAGTTTCTATGAACTCCGCGCTGTTTTTTCATTATTATTAAATCTAGTTTTGATTATGCAAAGGTCAAAAACATTACTGCTATTATTATGCTCCATAAATATAATGCAAAGTTTATATAAATATATATTTTTGTACCTCTTTTCTTTAATCTAAATTAAAAATTATCCGCGCTAAAGCTGCATCCAGCCCTGGCAAGAGGAACGCAGAGGGAGCGAGATTGGGAGAGTGCCTTGTGTGGAGTGAATAGCAAAGCAAATAATGCTCCCTTATCATAGATAATACAATTCGCTGATTCGAAGATTGTGATATTAATTTAAACGTACTGATTTTGGTGAATGGCTGAAAGCCGTAAAGGACGAACTCTTAGGGCCTTGGCAATTCAATTTGATTATGGCCCAGCACAGCACTTGAAGCTGGGATAATGGATGGATGGTAAACGGTGGCATGCCTGCTGCTCTAATGACAGTTACCCAACGTTAAGCGGCTTAACCCTACTGCGGTTCACCTTCCATTTCCAGGTGGCAGGCGAACTAATTAAACTCCTTTGCCAGCTCTCCTTTTGCCCAGCTAATTAGAGCAGCTGTCACAGGCGGAGTAAAGCATCCTGCGCCCAAATAATTCAATTAAATTGCACACGAATAGAAGCAAACAACAACCACGAGTCTAGAGAGACCAAAGAGGAGAAGAGACAACAGTCGGCAACAAGACAAACCGCAGACACAACCACAGAAACCACCCAAAACCACCCAAACCCACACCCAAGCCTAAGCCCTGAAACCACCGTGTCGAAACAAAAGCCAACAACTTAATACAAATACCAGGACTAGGATATTTTCTGGGAAAGTCTGAAGGAAGTATGAGCTTTTCCTTGTAGTCTGCCAATGATTTCAATAGCATTTCTGAGGCAAGTACTGGCATATAAATATTTGTGTTAAATTTAGTTAAACAGGATTCGGTTTAAACGCTGCTTATGGGGATGTCAGCTGCAGCTCAGTCATTAATAGTTAACTTAAATATCCTTGCAACGGGCATATCCGGCTCCGCGAAGTGTATATATTATTATTATGATGAGACTAGTCGATATAGCCGTCTATCGGTCTGAGTTTCCCTCAAGTAAGCCTTCATTTTGTTGCAGGCAGCTCTAGCTAGCTCAAGCTCCAGCTATAGCTTATAGCTGCCATAGGAACAATCGGTCCAAAAGTTGCTGTATGGAAACCTTTTTGTTTCTCAGGATATCTTTTTAACTGACTTTTTACTGTGCATTTGCCGTCCGTCAGAGCTCTCAGACTGTAAGAGCAGGTGGAGTTTAACCTTAGACTTATACGTATACAAATATATACCACTGTATTGGCCATAATGAAATATGTTCTTCGATATTTGGATTGCATTTTCCGGCTCATTTTCCCTAAGTAAACCTTAATATTTTGGGAAATAGTTTATATAGAACAATTATTACATGCTAATTGAGCTTGGTAATTCATTTTACTCTTTGAAAATACATAATTATTAGCCATTTTCCTGTAACTCATTTGGCCAAACTTTGGCTGTAAATAGCCGTCTTACAACTTCAGTTGTAGATACATAGATACAGATACATAGATACAGATACATAGATACACAGATATAGCTATTGTTCCAAATATATGTGGCTAATTATCATCAGCCCCAGACAGGAGGCAGCCATAAAGCGGTTTATGCGCTCAACGCCTGCGTTAACCAAGGTTACAAATTGACAAATGACGCTTGAAGGGATTGGCGGCACTTAAACTACAACTGCAAACAGCTATTTGACTTAATGCACTCGCAGTGACTGCTGACAGTTGTGAGGGTTCGGTTTGGCTTTGGGTTCGGTTCAGTGTTCCGTTTCGGAGTGAGTTGAAGCTGGCTGCGAGCTCAATTTAATCTTTGACGCCGGCAAGTTTTTGGCGCCAGAGAACGTTTTAATTTGCATTAAAAGACGTCGCGCTGAGGAAAGGAAACTTGCCTGGACAACTATTAAACAAAACTTACCAGAAACCTTGGATTATAAGTTTTTCCCGGGCCTGAGCATGCATACAAATGGGCCAAGAAGAAGGGAGCCAGTTAACCCGCCCTCCTCCACTACACAGCCAAATAGCCGAACAGCTTGGCTGGCATTAAGGCTTTAATAAATTCTACCGCAAATCAAAGTGGCCCACAGCGAATTGGCTCAAATCTGAGAGCCAACAAGTTGCCGCATTGCGTGTCAGCCATTTTTTATGTCTGCACCATTTTGTAAAATGACAGGCAATAAAAATGGCCAAGAGTTAAAGTCAAGAGGCAAAAACGTTTTTACAAATGTCAACCAAGCGGCAGCTTAGGCCGCCTCAAACGGTTAAGGTGTGGACGTAATGGTGCTTCGCTCTTAACCCACTGAGTTTGCGGCTTATAAAATCGAAACTGAATCGAATTTTTAAGAAGAGTTTCCTCATGGCATGTTTATATGCTGCAGACTGGTTTAAGGGATATATTTTATATATATATTCTTGATCTTGATCAACAACTGAATCAATCTGCTGCCGGCGCTTGCTGCCCATCTGTCTGTTCTTTTCTTTGTGAGATCTTCTCAGCTCTTGACAAATCTTTGCTTTGCTATTCTTCTCCAGAACTGGATTCACCTTTCAAAAGATTAATAACTGTATCTATCGGGGCTCTCAAAAGTCGACTTATTTTGGCTAACAGTTCCGGTCTGATTCCGCTTTGATTCCCTGTGCCGAACTAGTTGATCTTCTTTGGGTTAAGGCCACTTTGGCTAGGTAAACATTGCAGAGAATTTTTGGGACTTATTCCATTGTCCGCTTTAATATACTTTTAAAAAGCTTTTAATTTGTATTTTGTCAGTGCGGCCGGCTTAAGGCTCGAAGGGCCATGGCAGGCGGCCCATGGCAGGCGGCTGCCATGTGCCACACATGCTTGCCACACATGACCACAGGGCCACCACAGATGCTGCCACACCCATTCACACTATCCCAATACCTCGTTTACTCTCATCCTCGGTCGCCTCCTCCTACTGCTGCTCCTCCTGCTCCTGCTCCTGCTCCTGCTCCAGGCGACGATTATATGCAACGCAGCGCCACAAAACTATTTAAAAATTAATGCCACTGAAATTCGCCATTTTCGCGGCAGTTAAGGGAGACGTCGAGCCGTTAAAATACTCGACTCGTGTATGCAATGGATGGCACGTTCAAGTTTACAGTGGGCCAAAACCCACTGTTCCTTGCCGTTTGCCGTTTGCCGTTTGTCGTCTGTCGTTTGCAGACCCCTTTGGATCAGAAAAAAAAGAGAGAGAAAAAAAAGAAAAGTTTTAATACTTTTGGCCAAAAGTGCTTATGCATGAGACGCCATAAACTTGGCCTTGTGTGGCATGCCCCGAAATACTTGTAATGCTGATCAAGTTGAGCCGCTAATGCAACTACAGAGATAATTTATATGCAGCAGGCGCAGAAAATGAGTTTTACTCTGGTTCCTGGTTTTTCTTCGCTTTTTTCTCGTTTTTTTTTTTTTTTTTGCATAAATTGGGAAGTGAAAACCTATAGCTAAGGCTAGAATTGTATGGCTACAAGATGATTATTATCCTGCTGGCAGCAGCAGCTCTGTTCGGCATGTTGAGCTCAATATTAGAGCTCATAAAAGGCTTCGCCCGCAGTTGTTGTTTAGTTGTTTGGCCGCCTGGCGTGTTAAGCAAGCAATTGACATGGTCCCAGAACTGCCCTGAACTTTTTTAAAGCCCATAAAAAATGAGAGACAAGCGTAAACGGCAACAGTTAAACAGATAGGCCATTCAACACCCATCACTCCCAATCCCCCTGCTCATCCATCAGCCAGTAATAAGTACAGCAACTGGGAATTGCGCAGTTAAATGTTGGGGCAGCCACACAAATGATTGTCAGGGTTGTCCCCAGTCCTCAGTCCCCATTCCTCTGTCCTCTGTCCTCTGTCCTTGGATCCAGTCAAATCAAGCAATGAGAACTTTAATGACATCAACCGACATCATCCAAGTGGCGATACAAAGACTCACTCGTCTGGGCAGCTGCCCAGCAACTGGCCTTGACTTTGGGGGCCATCAAAGAGCAGCCAAAGAGCGTCTCCTTGGGAAAGATGATGTTACTTCTGGATGGGGATTGGCTTGGTCAGTGCCTAAATAAGCAAGCGATTGTTTGGCGTCCTAAATAAGCACAGCTTTTGGCCCCAAGGCAATGTCTATTGGAATGGCTAAAACAATATTCAAACTGAAAAATATTCTAAAATGTAGAAATTGTAGCAGGCAGATAATTAGGTATTTTTATTAATTTAATATTTTATAGTGCATGATTAAAAGATGCATCGATAAAAATCAGCTTGCTGTGAGTGTTTTATTCCAGTATTTCTGCCAGCCAATTCTCTAGCCAAACCTCTATTTTTGGCTCTTTACTACACTGTTTATTAACAGAATTCGATATGTTATTATGTTAACAGCGAAAATGTTAGTTAGCAGAGCCAATGTTAGTTAATAATGTTTATTAAGCCTTCGTTTCTAGCTTCTACTTTGTCTGTTCGCCTGTTGCAAAGGAATCTGCAGAATTCAAAGGAATCTGGAAGACATCAAAGAGAAGATCTAAAATATAGATCGAAAGATAGATAGATAAATAGATAGATAGTTAGATATAAGTAATAAAAAAAATCCAACAAGATAGATGCGATTAAACAGATGAGAGTCCAAGTCTAATCGATCAAGTTTATTGATGCTGATCAAAAAGTTACACTCTATATATTCCAGAGATGAATACTGTCTGTTTTGTTGTCCAATTCCCAAAATCAGCTGATTTTTGTTTTCCATTTGAAATGTCAGTGCAATGATTACTGCGACTGCCAGCGACATCGACTAAATGGATTTCCGTGCTGTCAGTTCGTATCGGAATTTCAAGCCAGACGGAACGCGAGTGGTTCACCAAAGACCTTATAACATATATCATTCACCTATTGCTATTTCGGAATTGTGTAGATATGTTTGTGCTGGTGTACAGCAAACTGCCCGCCGGAGGGTGAAGGGTGTGAGCAACGCATTTTTGGGCCAAAACAAGGGGTATCATATTACATTGCTGTGGGGCGAGCAGAGCAGAGCAGAGCAGAGCAGCAGCAACAACCCCAGCAACAACCCCAACAACAACAACAACAACAACAACAACAACATAGTCTTTAGTACTAAGGCAAACATCAAGTCAAACTATCAGTCTGCACTGGCGAACAGTCTGTGGAACGGCAATTAAGACAGACCGTAGAAATGGTTAGCTGTAGTACGCTTTAATTTACATAACACCTGGAGAGATTACCGCCAGTCGAAGCTTATCCCCGGCAAGCTCATACCCTACATGTTGCCCAGCTGTGGGTGTCTGCAGAGCGCAGGCGGTGCCAAGCGACGCAGCTCCTCCGTGGAAGACGCCGCGTCGAGTGAACTATCGGAAATAGAACATGGTGGGGCCGGCAGACAGTCTCAAATGGAAACTCCTCAATCAACCACGCGGACTTCCATTCTGCTACAATTATTTAATAGGAAAGCTTGGTTCAAGCACTTCCGCAAGACAAGACGCGGCAAGAGTGCCATGCAGGCGGAGAATAGTAAGTATACGCTCCCTATATCTATATATATATATATATACGATTCAAAGAGAAGCTTTAAGATTATCTACGGTTAGGACAGCTAAAGTTCTCTCTTAGCGAATCGAAGTATGATATAAGAGAACTATCTATATGCCGTATAAGCCTTCTAGTTTTCATCAGACCACAAAGAAACATACTGACCACTTGCCCGCCAGCCAATTTTAACCTCAATTCTGAATTGGCTTTATTGCCAGTGGTTGTAAAAAGGTTTGTACTATAAACGTATTGCAGTAGTTCCATGAAAACCATGACAGCCAAGCCGCCGCTTTTCCACAACGTTGTTGACCAAAGGCGGACATATCGACTGGCACGCCCCTTTTAATAGTTATGTGTGTGTGTGCATTGTTTGTATATCAACAAAGAGTACACTGAGCGAAATCACGGTGAGTTGCTAAAGTCCAATAAAACTTTGGATATCTGCAAAAAGAAGGCGTAAACCCATTTTTATCTGGTTTTAGCGGCGTTTTACTACTCTAGAAATTAATGAGAAATTGTTGGGAACACATTGAAAACCTTTCTAGGTCATCCCAGCAGTTTCACATTGCGTTTCTCTCAGTGTAAATACTGTTACAGAGAAAACTGGCACGCAAGTTGAAAATATACGAAGGGCAGAAAGAAAACTACTTGAAACAGAGACTCAACTGAACAGAACAGTTCAATTCTCAGTTCTCAGTTCTCAGTCTTTTGTTGGGTTTCGCGTGCGCCACCAAGAAATTGGTCATAATTCTCTCTAATTATTTTCAAATTCATTTTAATTAATTATACAAAAATATATTGAATAAATAAAGCGTTCCAATCAGTGTAAACAGACATATTTTTTTCGGACAATTCCATGCTAGAAAAAAAATGAACGAAAACCACACAAAACGCTTGAGGTGAAAGGGAAATCGATATTTTTTTTTTTGAAAAGTTGTTTATTAAAGTTGTGGCCACGTTTTTAAAGGTGTAAATATAATAATTATAATTGGTTTAATTGCTTATATCTGTTCAACTGTTTTTCCACTGTGTTTTAATTCAATATTATATAATAATGGATGACAATGGCAAGTAATTTAATTTAATTGAATTTATGTAACAGCCAGGAGAAACCTATCTCTGACTATATATACCCTGTGCCCAATTAAAACTGGATAAAAGGAGTATTCATTTATGCCTTTGCCTGCTTATGTAACTGAAAAGCAGCTCGGAAAATTTTATACTTTTGGTTTTTCCCAATTAAAACTGCATCATTCGGTTTGTTTTCTTTGTAAATTCCATTGGCTCTGCTTGGTAGCAGAAATGGGGTGCTGGGTGTAGCAAGCAAACTTTTGTCGGCCACTGTATGACTGTATGTATTATTAATCGGCCTGCCTATGGTCTGTCCGTCTGTGTGGTAATTGAAATAAACAGAGAAAGTTATTCAGCAAACTATTTGCCAAACGAAAGGAAAACTTCGCCTTTCTCTATGCAGTATTTCTGTATGCCTCCATGCAAATATTTGTATACCCTTGCAGTGGGCATTACCACCCTGTCATGAAATGTGTAATGCATTGAAGGATGCGTATCAGAATCGAGTATTCTTGACTATGCGACGAGTTATGTGCATCAAGCCCGTCTGTCAATCCTCACTGTTAACCAAGCCCTAATGGCCTGGTTAATCCCCACCAGTCCTCTTGCGAGCTGCCATGTGCATCTGCTCGTAGGTCCTCTGATCTGCTCTTTCTTTGAGATAACACCGTAGGGTTGAGTCGCATACGTACCAAAGGCATGTAGGTTTTTGTCGTAAGGCATGGCTCTTCAATACCTGTACACCAGAGATGTATTCTGTATATCCAGATGGTAACAAGACAGTGCTCTTTTTGAGTTTGGGCAGCATATTGTAGCTTTCAGGTGCAGCCCAAAAGTGAAGCGCTTGTGCAGAGTGGTGCAAAGGTATATGCGTTTTTAGGGCCCTATGGTCGTTATATAGAGTTAATCTTAAAGTTCCACGTCCGGCATCAAATTGTCAGGATATCGAGATGCCTTTGGAGTTCATTTGCAGCTTCTGAATGGCAATTAGAAGTGTAACATCATCCACATAAGCCCCAATGAGAGCTTTCAAGAGGCCTCCAAGCAGTTAGAGCCAAGGCTGGGTCTATCTGTAGTGTACAGTGCGTGGAGCAGCTGGCCAATGACGCAGCCTAGGAACACTCAGCTCAAAATTTGTTGCTTAGAAAACTCTTTTGTATCTCAAGATATCTTGATCAAACATGGCTATATACTTTTGGTATCGGACGAATATATCTTATAGCTGTTCTAGAAACTATCTGTTACATTTCTCATAAATTACTTGCTCCAGGAGAGGCACTAAAGTTTCCTCAATTTTCTAGGAATCAGAGCAGCAATACTTATCCAGAAATGGTATCGCCAGCATCAGGCAAGACAGGAGATGCGAAAGCGTTGCAATTGGCAGATATTTCAGAACTTGGAGTATGCCAGTGAACAAGACCAGGCCGAGGTAAAATAATATCTGAATGAAGACCAGATTATATTATAATTTTCCGATTGGTTTACCTTTACAGCTGTATAAATTCTTTAACGACCTCATCAAGCACATGCCCCAAGCTGCTAGGACCTGGAATAGAGGACAAAATTCAAAATCAGGTAAGGTGGAAAACCTTTTGAAAGCACCAATCTAATGATGTATTTTCAACTAAGTAGTTTCTGCTTTGGATGACAAAGAACCTCTGATGGAAGAGGCTGGTGACATTGTGTCTACTAAAATAGAAATTCCCATAAATAAAACCCATATTGACCTACTGATTAATGTATTCCGAAAAAAGAGGGTAAATATTTACAGACTGTGCTGAAAGTACAATTAAATATATGAACTTATACTTTGCAGAACAACCGCTTACATCCCAAGTTTGTGGCTCTAATACTACGGGAATCGGCAAAGTCCCTCAAACAGATGTCCAATCTATCGATGGTATCGACGGCTGCATCCCAACAAGTCACGGTCTGTGGAGATCTGCATGGCAAACTGGACGATCTGCTGGTTGTGCTCTGCAAGGTAAAGATCTCAAGGTTAATACTCTAAGTAGAAAACATAAATTATTTTCCCTTTAGAATGGACTTCCCTCCACGTGCAATCCTTATGTCTTTAATGGCGACTTTGTGGATAGAGGCAAAAAAGGTCTGGAGGTGCTGCTGCTGCTCTTGTCCCTCTATTTGGCATTCCCGAATGCCGTATTCCTGAATCGTGGAAATCACGAGGATAGTGTAATGAATGCGAGATATGGTTTCAGTCGGGAAATAGAGCGCAAATATCCTGTGAGTATGCCAAAAGTATTTCGGTTTTTATTTATTGAATTAATCGTTATTCTACCTTTTGTTTAGCGCAATTACAAACGCTTGGCTAGGTTAATCGATGAGGTTTATCGCTGGCTTCCACTGGGATCCCTATTAAATAATCGCGTATTGATTGTGCACGGCGGTTTCTCAGATAGCACAAGCCTTGAAGTTCTCAAAAGTCTTGACCGAGGAAAGGTACTCTATCTTATCTATCTATCTATTAATCTATCTATCTATCTATCTATCTATCTATCTATCTATCTTTCTGTTTAATTAAAAACAACTTCTACTTCCAGTATGTATCTATACTGCGTCCGCCTCTCATTGATGGCGAGCGAGTGGATAAAGCTGAATGGCAACAGGTAGAGTGAGATATATAATAAATGAAATTATTAATGTACTATCCTAAAACCATATACGAAGCTTTTCCTATTCCTATTTAATATAAATAAAAAATCCTTGAACCTATTCAAGTGACTCGCACTGTACAGTGCCGTCTTCAGTTGCTTTCGGTTAGATGAAATCATTATAAACATTACAATTTAAATCTTTTTATATATTTTATATTAAAGGTATAATTTTATAAAACTTTCATCTAGTCCAAGTTCACTTCAGCCAGCGGTGTACACTGCGCGTCACTTGAATAGGTCCAGTGATTCCTCTTTAAAAAAGTGACAGCAACTCAAAAGATAGAAATAAAATCTTTTGGAATCAATTTTTTTGGAGAGAATATTATGTATATATTTTTGATTGAAAAGTCGTTAATAGATGAATTAATAAATGTGATCTTAATATAGATTTTCGATATCATGTGGAGCGATCCACAGGCTACGCCAGGCTGCAAGCCGAACACGCTGCGAGGAGCTGGTGTCTGGTTTGGACCCGATACAACCGAACAGTTCTTGGAACGTAATCGACTGAGTTACGTGATAAGATCGCACGAATGCAAGATAAATGGACACGAGTTTGTCCACGATAATAAGGTAAGGGTAGAGTATATTTCTGCTCAAAGAAAGAGTAGCCAATCCTTTGTTTTCTCACGCATAGGTTATAACCATATTCTCCGCATCGAACTACTATGCCATGGGCTCCAATAAGGGCGCCTATATGCGCCTGAATAGCCAACTGATGCCCCACTTTGTCCAATATGTTTCGGGTGCCTCTCAGACAAAGCAGCTCTCCTTCAAGCAGCGTGTGGGAATTGTGGAGAGTGCGGCTCTAAAGGAATTGGGCGTGAGAATGCGTGAGCATAGGGATGAGCTGGAGACCGAGTTTAGAAAGAATGATCCTGATGAAACGGGTCACATATCCATATCAAAATGGTGCTGCGTTATGGAAGAGGTAACCAAGTTGGGTCTACCCTGGCGATTGCTACGCGACAAACTGGCGCCAGGCACCGATGGCCAAAGGGTGAACTATATTCGCACCTTGGATCTTCTGGACACGGATGTTATAGTAAGTTCTGCTCCAATCTGTAAATTGTGACTCTACTCTACCCTAATATTTAGATGGAAGCCGAGGCAGATGGTACAACGGTTATGGATGCTTTATATGCCAATAAAAGCAGCTTGGAAACCATTTTCAATATAATCGATGCCGACAATTCAGGTTGAACTTCCTTCCTTCGGCTTATCTCAATATATATGCTAATATGTTTCCCATAGGTGAAATAACTCTGGATGAATTCGAGAAGGCAATTGATCTGCTGGTTGCTCATATGCCTGGTGCCTACTCCAAAGCTGAAATGTTGGAAAAATGCCGAATGATGGATCTCAACGGAGATGGCAAAGTGGAGCTGAATGAGTTCCTGGAGGCCTTCCGATTAAGCGACTTGCGTCGAAAACAGCAACAGGAAGAGGATACACGTAAACGTTCAACGACCAGATCGGCCATAAATCAGCCAACATCCGAGTCCGTGACAAATCTGGCTAATATTATATCCCGAAATACTTTGGTGATTGAGCAGGACATAGATCCGACCGACTGCGAGGCAAAAGTCATAGAACCTAAATGATTATTTTTAATCCAAAAATGTTAGCAAATATTTTCCATTATAAGCTATAAGATCTTACCTTTTATTTAGATATATATATATAATTTTTTTTCTCTGCTGTAGTCGCTTAATTTGCAGAACTATGTTAACAATGCTTTTACTGGACGCTTGAAATAATATCTCTGGGTTCAGATTGAGCAGAATCGAACTAATATATTGAACTATATGCTATTTTAAGTAGAGGCAGAGTGTTGTCCTGCTGTTATCCTTTACGAGGGCGAATCAGCCTGCTGCCTGCCTGCCTGCAGTAAATACAATTTATTCGCTTAATAACGTATGCCATCAATTAATTAAACTCATTTATAAACAATTCAACGCTGGCATAAATTAAACTTAATTTACATAAATATTTTACATGATTTTACAATGCGATTCAGTCAAATCGCAGGGATCGCTTCGTAAATAAATTGGCCGCAATTAAAATGCGCAACTGCAAAAACAAATCACAAATATTTATTTTGGCCATTTTTTTGGGGAAAAAAATATTTATTTTATTTGTCGGCTATTTTCCAGATTTTACAATATTTTTTTGGTTTTTTTGTGTTTGTTTTTTTTTTTTTTGTATATGCAGCAATCAATTCAGCGGCACGTGACTTTTAGCTTTGTTCAACGAATCGAGCAGTGCAATCAGCTGCATGTGGCAGCTATACCTATTGGCAGTCTCTCTCGCTCTCTCACTCTCTCTGTCTGTCTCTCTCTCTCTCTTCCGCCCCTCTCTCTTTGTTAAACTCTTAAAGCTGAACGGATTTATTGTTGAAATTTATTCCTCACGGCTGCCTTCAACTAAGTTTGAACATGGCCTTTTTTAATTTGTGTGTCGGTCAAAGTTTTTCAATTTAAAATTTTTCTAAGTCGGATATTTAATATACAAAATGTGGCTGTGGCTGCTCTGCACACCTGTTCCCAGCTCCACAGCTCCACAACTCTCCACGTCTCTCCACCTCTCCCACTTTCTCAGTTATCTTGGCTCCTGCTGCCTTGATGATGCGAGCAAACGCGTTGGCCATTCAATAATTAAGTTTAAGGCCAGGCATAAAACTTTTTACACTTGGATCTTTTACACTTAAAGTTTTTCATAAAACACAAAATTCATTTAACGAATTATATTCGTCCTTATAGAGTATACAGCTTACACGATATCCCTGTGAAAAATTGGATGCGGTTAGATCTTAAGGTTAACCGGAAATAGAGTTATCCAACACCTGATTTGAAAGTTTCATTAAAGTGTCTTCAGAGACAAACAGGTTTATTATACCACAACTATTTAAGCCGATTGTTCCTTTCTCTGCAGCTTTATTATATAGTTGCTCGGTTCTGTAGTATATATACTTTACACACCTTGCAAGACTTCTTCTATGCTCTCCCAACAGTAATCTCTCTTGTTATTTGTATATATATTTGATAAGCTAAACCATATAATTTTGTTTACTCTACTTTTACGGTCTATGGGCTACACTGCGTATGAGCAGTAAACTTCCAATTGGAGTCGAAAGACCATCTGCGGCATGGCGAAGATTACATACCCTAACAGACTGGAAAAAGTTATGTTATTAGTTGAAAATTCTTATTAAATTTGTTATATTTCTGGAAGTGGATAGGGCTGAAATAAACAGCTGGACGTGGCTTTATCAATAAGTCTTCTTCTCCCCATGAAGAACAAATGTGCATATATTTTGTGCAGTCAGAGCTACCTCTTTTTATTTCAGGGTAATTCATCAGACGTTTAATTATTTAAATTTTATTTATTTATTTACTTGGCTTCAAATAGCCCAAACCAACATTCCATAATTGGTGCCCTACAGATAAGCTCGTCCAGGAAATTGATAACATGCGAACATTATGTGGACGAGCATTGCGTAGGAAGCTGTTTTCCCAATATCCATTGAGGCAGCCATCTTCACAGTCGCAGCCAAAGACGTTGCATGGTCCAACTCCACAATATGTGCCCCTTATGGAACGTCCATTGCCGCATATGGTGATGGTGCACACTTCTTTATTGGATGTTTCGCCGCCAGCTGAAGCACAGGTTCCATCCAAGACGATATATTCGATGGCCTTCGCATCCACGCAGCACACTGACTCTACAACTGGCGACCGAATCACTACCAAGAAACACAAGAGGACAACCGCAAATAGCCTTGATGGATTCATGGCTCGAATATCCTTAAGAAAATAGTTTAATATCGCTTCTATTTGACTGAAGACTGACCAGCACAATGGATGTATTGCTTTTTATTTACAACAATTGCTAGCCGATGGGGTTAATAATACCGAATCGTTGTTATCGGTATATAGCTTTGATAAGGCATTAAAAACTGAGTAATAAATTATACCTGAAATTTCACCTGTACGAAGAAAGACAAATTTATTTCGGGTTGTTCTTCCGAATAGAGTTAATATTTATATTAGATTTATCATATTTACTTACTTTATTTACATATTTATTATATTCTACATTTTTGGTCTTTAATTAGAAAACACACTTTCAAGTTTCAACAAGATTCGTTGAGAAACAAAAAAGTTTTCCATACAAAATCATTTGCACTATATATAGTTTTCCGATCCGGTCGGCTCCGACATATGGAACAAAGAGAAGAATTGAGAGGCAAGTTTGCATTTAAGTAGACAGACAGACAGATAGACAGACAGACGGACATGCCTATATCGACTTATCTTATCGTTCTGATCAATATATATAGCATAGTCAAATAGGGCGGTGATAAAGTTGTAATACACCTTACAAGCTTACTGTAAAAGTTAATCTATATATATATATTGTATATCTGTCCCCGAATCTGCGCTATATTCGCTTGGGGTTATGGAGTCTAACATGTTCTCCGGGTTCCTCACAACATCTCAATTGTTCATTATTAGGATAGGTGGACGTAGCTGTATTAACTCGTCTCCTTCTGCTGAGGAAGATGGGTCCATTCTATAGACAATAAAACCAAGAGGTTTTGGAGAATGGTTTATTTAAATATTTAGTTAATCATCATAGTCCATGAACTTCACGAATAAATTCCATAATTGGTACGCTGTAGGTAACAACGTCCATGACGTGTCTAAGATATGAACATTATATGTCGAGCATTTTCAAGAAAACTGTATTCCCATCTTCCTCTGAGGCAGCCACATCCACAGTCGCAGCCAAAGGCATTGCATGATTCAACTCCACAAAATGTGCCCCAGATAGGACGGCCATCGCTGCATATGGTGATGGTGCATAATTCTCCATTTAATATTTGGCCGCCGACTGAATCACAGGTTCCATTCAAAACCGCATATTCAATGACCTTCGCCTCCTTGCAGCACACTGACTCTACAACTGGCGACCGAATCGCTACCAAGAGACACAAGTGGACGACCGCAAATAACTTTGATGGATTCATTCCGCGAAGATCCATAATAAAATTGTTTTGTAGCGCTGAGATTCATTGGATTTTATATAGAAAAACATATCGCTAAATATTAATACTATATAAATAGATTTGATACAATTCAAGAGAATATATAATGTAATATAATATATTGTATATACTTATACTAAATACATTTTAGCTGGAAATGCTATAAAAACCTAAGTTTATTGATAAGAGAGATTAGTCTTCTATTTTTCGAGGAAGTAACGCTCAGTACTGAAAGGCACGCCGAAAATGAAATAAGCTTGTCAACTGGAATATGAATAGCTGAAAGAAGAAGGACGTACGAGCCTTAAAGGTTACGATCCAATCCATCTGGAGAGGCCAGTTTTATAGACTAAAGGTTTTAGTAGTAGAAATTCTATGCGCTCTAAAGAAACTATAAAAAAAGCTTGGAACTATGTTCTAGAGTGCAGTGGAATTTAATTAAAAATTCAAAGAATAATAGCTATTAATCCTTGTACTGAAGGACGCACTACCGGCAAAGCTACGGACCCTGCTCTCCCTACGCTTGCCAGGAGGGTTCTAATGAAGTCTGATCAATGCCCAGACTCTTCAATATTGAAAATGAAAAATTAAAAAACAAATAGAATTAATTAAATTGGTCAAATTCTGTACAGCAAATAGTAAAATAAAAATGTTAGTTTAAATTTATATAGTCACAGCGAGACAAAAGAATGATTGCAAATCGGATATACCCGATTAAAAGTAAGAGTAATTTAAGTCAATTCGCCAATATTTCGAAAACATTTCTTCTTCTCTTTTTAATCTATTATTTATTCTTAATGGAATGAGTCTAATTAATATGACAGAAGAAAGAATAGAAAGGAAAAAATATCGAAAAGTATTATTAAAAAGGTGAAAATACTGGTTTAAAAATTTAATAAGAATTGGGCTTCTTTCATAGATTTCAGATAAAGAAATGCACACTATATATATAGTTGTATCGTAGTTTTATATACAACTATATATATATATATATATATATGTATAATATATAGATCAATATTTAGTTGTGCTTTAAAGATAACCTTTTCATAACATTTAGCCATGTAATGATAACGTTTATGTCCTTGTTGGCACTTGTTGGTATTTGTCCTTGCCGTGACCGTCCTCAGCTAACTTTTCCGCTCACATATGTAATATATAGTATATATATAGTATTTTTTTCTATATCTTCATATTTTTTTCTGTTTTTTTTTGTGTTTTTTTTTTTCAGCATGTTTGTTCACGCACACATTGAAACAATTGAAACGTGACACGCATTGGCAACGCGGCAAATGTGGCGTATGAGCAATATTTTGTTGTTGTTGCTGTAGCTGTTGCTGTTGTTTCGTTATGTTCGCTTTCACTTAAAGCAGATGGCAAATGCTTCAACTTTGAACCCTGCACTTAATTTTTTATTAAACACAATAATCTGACGCTGGCCCCAGGCTACAGCTACGCGTCGGTTGCATGTCAACGCATTTGATTGACGAGGGTGATTTAATAAATGAAATGAACAGGGAACATACAAAATAACGAAATGGCTTACGAATTGGGTAACTTACTTTCGATTCTCTCTTTCTCTCTTTCTTTCCCCCTGCTCCTCCTCCTCTCTGTCTCCCTCTCAAGGACAAGAAGGACATCGTGAATCTATGCAAGTTTAACGAATTTAAAGCAAACAAAAAAACAGCAACTGCGAAGAAAGAGTGCACTTCAAAGTAAACAAAAAGTCTTCTCCACATAATAATAATAATAATAATAATAATAATAATAATAATAATAATAATAATAATAATAATAATAATAATAATGGTAATAATAATAATAATAATAATAATAATAATAATAATAATAATAATAATATAATAATTATGATAATCATTTAATTTTATGTTCATAATCTCACTTATATAAAGAAGTCAGTGACCGAGTCAAGTGATGTTGGTAAAAGCTCATAAAAACCCGCATCGACTGCAAATATTTGTTGGTCAATGATCGACAAGTAGACACCCTTTAGCCTTATATCTATACTATCCTCTAAAGATAAGAAGAGAAAATTTTTATGTTCTCCAAGCAGGCAGGACGGCTTTTAGAAAGGCGCTCTGCGTTTTATCTATCTGCAGCTGCAGCTTTTACTTCTTTTAACTTTTTTTGGAAAATATTGTTTTGAATTACTTTTATACCTAAGATTCACTTCAACATTGATGAGCAGCCACTTAAATTATCAAAAATAGTTTTAGAAGAAAAAATCTTAATCTAGTATAAGTAACTCTTTGATTCAAGGACGATAATAATAGATATAGACTGAAATAGGTAGATCGACTTGTCTATCGAAGGCGAGCATGAATCTTGTTTGTAGAGTAGCCGATGGTTTGTTGAGTCACCGATGCTTTTAGCTGCATTTCGACCATTTTAAAGCAACCAATTACCAATTGTATGATTAGCCAATAAAGCAAAATATACTGGCTAAAAAGGCTGTCTATTTATATATTGATAGGCAATTTTAGGCTTTTTCTTCTTTTTTTTTTTTGGTCTAAGCTGCAATAATTTGCGATTTTGGCTTGATGTGCCGTACAGAAAGAGTATAATAAGTTAATAAGCAAAGCTTGATTTACAGAATTGCAAATGGAGCCTTCAGTCTGCCAGCCAAAAAGTTCCATCAGTTTATTCCACCCATTTGGAAAGCATAGGGAATAAAGGGAAAGAAAGAAAAACCCGGGTTTTCTATAAATTGAATTTGACTTCTTTTGTATATCTATTACGCGTTTTTTGTTTCTATTACTTAACACTTTGTGGCAGGCAGAATTCGAAAGAGAGAAGGTTTTTTGATTTGGGTGCGCAGGTAAAAGTTGGCCAACGAAAAAAGATTTATTGGGAGCTTTTTCTTTTGTTTACAATACAACACCCAAATGAATAAAGGGAATAAAATTCAATTGTAAAATTACGAATAAAAGGATATAAACAGCTGAAAGCAATTGCAAATTTTCCGTACTTCATTATCAGCTTAAAATTCGATATTAAAATGAGATCTATTACTGAGGATATTCAGAACAATAAACTCATTCAAATGGCGCGTCCTCTGATAGAGAATCTATATTCATTTCGCTATAATATTTTAAAATACATCATTTTAGTCATTACAACTTTGAATACCTTCTGTGATTGATTTCAATTCATTTGAATGTCTTATTTGTATATTCAAATGAAAAGTTGATGAGCTAAGTTTGAACTGGTTACTTCAGAGCAAAGCTGAACGCAACTCAACTATAGTTGATGAAATTAATTGCTTTCAAAATGTATCTATTCCAATAGAAGATACTTAAAAACTGCCATTTAATGTACATACATTAGTTGAGTTTTATTAAAGCATTATATGGAAGAGGCCATATATATTTTGTTTCATGTATCTTGAGCCCAATGAATTTGAGGCAACTAACTGAAATGGCCATATCATAAGATAATTACAGCACCTAAGCAAACACCGGAATCAAGCATCGTATAGCTTCTACTTTAGCCAGCCACTTCCTGTCATTTCCGACCCTTTGCCCAGTCACCATAACAGAAAAAAAAAACAAAAAAAAAAAGGAAGAGGATGGAAAAAAATTACCCAAAGGCAACAGCAGGGTCCTCAATTTTCCTTTTCCCCATGCTGCATGCAGCATTCCCGTTTTTGCCTCAATTAATTTGCGCTTTATGTTTTATACTCGTATGACCAACTTTTTGCCTTTTGGTTATGTCCTTGTTAAATTTACATAAAATTTCGCATACACTCGCATACAAGCTGCTGAAATGTGTGAAATTGTGTGGGTCCTTTGGGGGCGTATCTCTCCCTCTGTCATAAGCATAATTTTAATACATACTACGAGTATGTGGCACATACGTATGCGTAATATGCAGCTGCGTGTGCGGACATAAGCAATAAATCATGGCAGCTACGAACCCAGGGCTCAGAATCCAGTTAGGATCTCTTCACATCTTTTTATCTCTCTCATGGCAACATACAATATTTTCACTAATGAAGTCATTTCACAGTTCAATGCCGCCGCTGCTAGAAGCGTCGCCTTCGCCTTCTTCTTATACTTCTACTTCTACTTATACATACTTTATATTTATATCTTCATCTTTGGCCGGCCACTCGCATCCAGCATCCAGCAGCCAGCGAACGCTCCTGGCTATGGTGTCCTCCTCCTGAAGTCGCTGACTTCGTGTCTTATTGGCAAAACTGATTTAGTCACGTTTCCGATGGCGTCGCCTTTACTATTGCTCCGCTCCTTTCTTCACTCTCTCTTGCCATTGCCCTTATCGTGATTACTTTGTGCTCAGCTAACAAGTTGCCATAGAAAATTTGTTAACTTTTACTTCATGCTGCTAAACATGTACAAAAAGTACTAGTATATATTAGTTCTATGCACTATTTGTATCTACCCTGAAAGAATGTGTATTGTAGATATATTTTAATTAAGGCAACAGCAACAACAACAGCAAGAGCAGCAGCAGCAGCAGCAGCAGCAGCAGCAGCAGCAGCAGCAGCAGCAGCAGCAGCAGCAGCAGCAGCAGCAGCAGCAGCAGCAGCAACAGCAACAGCAACAGCAACAGCAATCATGCACTTGGCAACTCCAGAGTTTTGTTCTCTGTAGTCCATTGCAGCGTTCCCCACGGCGTATGAGTAATGTGAAAAGCATTGTAGCATTTTCCACGCTTTATGCATAGAAATAATAATAAAAAGTGAGCAAGCTGAAGTCGCTCGATCTCAAAAACACTCTGCACTTATTCTCAAATATATTTTAAGTAAACAAAAGTCTTAGAAACAAACATTATAAGTTAAACGAAAGATTTTCTTTTGCTGGCAGCCAACAAGCTTTGAGACCTCTCCTTCGATATCTATACTACTTCCTGGCCCTCTCTTTACATATGTGTTCAATAATAGTGAAATATGATGTGCCTAGCCCTAATAATCACCGATCCAGCCCATATATGTATATATTTATTCCTTATGGAGTTGGAGAAGCTTCCTGCTGCCTATTACAATTTTTTGCCTTTACTCAAATACTTATTTTGCTCATTTTTAATGAGTACAGAGTATAAAAAGTAGAGAATAAAAAAGTCCTGGCAACATTTCCTGATGCTCACTGAAGGGTTTCGGGGACATACACCTATTTTTAGGGCGCAGTGGGCGGGTGCTGGGTGTCAGAGTGGAATTTTTTATATGTCATAGAATGTTTTATATGCGCACTACCGCAAATATACTTGCACATTACTGACACACATACTCGTATACTATACACACACATACACTCACATACACATTACAGTGCTGTCATATTTTTTTTTAGTTGCTACACCTCCCCTGCCCCTCCCGGCTCCGCATCCATCGATGTCGAGCGACACACGCACGATGGACCACAGAAGCGTGCAGCATATTTTTATGGCACATAAATGTCATAATGTCATGCGGTATATCCCCTGCCCCTGCCCCTGTTCCCCGTTTCCCCCTTTCCCTCTTTCGCGCCTTTTGCTAGTCTTCCATCCACCATCATTCTGAGAGTCATCGATGTGACATTTCTATACCCTAACCAAGGATTATCTGTCTATATATAACTCTCTTTCCTGACTGACTGACTGACTGATTCACCATCGCACAGCTCAAACGGCAATACGTACGAGGATGAAATTTGCACACAAGACTTATGGCATGCTGAAAGTTTCCCCTAAGGAACAAAATTTTAAAAATTCTGCACACAAGTGGGCGAAAATGGGAAAAGCCCGTTAAAAGAAACCTTTTTATTTCACATCCGATCAGTTCAAATTCATTTTAAAACAATAATATAAAAATTTAATAAGGATCGTATACCAATTTTTTGGATTATGCACCCCCAATTTGGGTAAATGGGGTCAAATATTGTATGGAGAAAAGACAATGGAAGTCAAAGTCAAAACTCAATATTTAAATTTTAAAAGTGCGGTTTTTGTTTTATATTTATATTTACAATATATATATATATATATTTTGAAAAAAATATTATATTATAAATATTATTATTAATTCTCAACCGATCAACTTTAAACTAAGTTTCAGAACTCAACATCAAATCTAAAAAAATAATCTTTCTGACTTTTTCGAAAATACACCCTCAAGTCTGGGGGGTTAACGTTGAATTGGATAGCTATAAATTTAATTTAAATAATTTTAAATTGATTTTCAAAGATCTATTTACCACTTTTTTTTCAAAAATATTACTTTAAGATTGATAAAGATAAATGGGGCAAATTTTAATTTTTATCACAACAACATTAAATTCAGCTTCAAAGCTAAGTCCCACATATTAAAATGAAGTTCTTATGTTAGCCCGGACAACGCCGGATAATACTGGCAATAAAGAAATAATCGAAATAGCGCAGCAATCTGTGCTTTAATTTTTTAGCATTGTGTAATTGACTTGTAATTCTCAAACAGTTGAGGACTGCTGTTTTTTTGACCATTTTGACCTTATAATTCTCAAGCGGTTCTAGCATTCAAGTAGTGAGTACCCAGTAGCAAACCAACTTGTAATTCTCAAACAGTTGAGGACTGCTGTTTTTTGACCATTTTGACCTTATAATTCTCAAGCGGTTCTAGCATTCAAGTAGTGAGTACCCAGTAGAAAACCAACGACAATTGCACATCTGCACTGCAGAGTATTGCCACTTTTTTTATATTTTTTTTTAATTTTTTTTTTTTTTTTTTGTAATAATATATATATATATATATTACCCGGGTGTCCTTGCGACTGTTGGACACCTGACGGGAGCCCAGAAATAATTTTCAGTTTAAAAGAATTTAATTATTTTGCACTTAAAATATTATGAGTGCCTGTCTCAATACCTCTAAACTTCGTAGTCCAAATTCATCAACGACTACTTCCTTGGTTAAACCCAATGAATCTGTCAACAAATTGGCATTTCAGTAATAATTTCTAATATTTTTCTTTTTAAAAATGTTGCTTATATTTCTCTTTCAAAACGAAGTTTCTTGGAATTAAATATCGGACAGCTTGCAAAAGGAACTAACTTTCTGCAATTATGGAGAAACTCACTCCAGCAATTTATAGATTTCGTAATTCAATTTTTTTCTGAACTTCCTTAACCTCTCAAGACATAATTTTTTATAAGTATATGTATATTTATGATTTTTATATTTATAAAAATTGTAGTTGGTTAGTTGTTTAAGTTTTCTTCTAATGATGTAGACGAATACTTCCTTGGTTAAACCCACTGAATCTGCTAACAAATTGGCATTTCAGTAATAATTTCTAATATTTTTTTTTTTTTAAATGTTGCTTATATTTCTCTTTCAGAACGAAGTTTCTGGGGAATATGTAAAGCATAACCTTCTGCAATTATGGAGACTCACTAAATAAATAATTTTCTGAAGTTTTCTTTTAAATGTGAATTTTTTTCCGCAGAAATACTTCCATTTACCATCAGGTTATGTTTCACTCTCATCATTATCATTATCTTCACTTTTTTATGTGAAATAACTAACTATAAAGACTTATACAAAACGTTATCTACATTTGGTTAGACCCACTGAATCTGCTAACAAATTGGCATTTCAATAATAATTTCTGATATTTTTTATTTTTTACTTTCTCTCAAAACAAGATTTAGATTGTTCTTATTGTGATTTCCCTGTGGCAACTGTTTTCTTCCCACGCAAAGTCTGTTCCAATCAGAGCATTGATTGATAAATAATTTCTAATATTTTCTCCTCCCAAAACGAAGTTTTTCGACTTCATGTTCTTTGGCTTTGATTAGTCGAATCCCGAACAAAATCGGTGATAAACAATAATCAATTGCATCGTCGGTATTCTATATACATAGGTACCAGTAGCTATCTGAATCGGAGCATTACTTTAGCTCCTAATAATTTACCTCCTATCAGGTCGTCTACAATATCATCTGCGCTCCATGAGTCGCTTCGTACCTCTATCTCATCCTCGGTATTCTATATACATAGGTACCAGTACCTATCCGAATCGGAGCATTGATTGATTCATAATTTTTTATTTTTGATAAATAATTTCTGAGTTTTTTTTTTAAATGTTGCTTATTGTTTCACTGTTCTCTCAAAACAAAATTTTTATATTGTTCTTCCGCAGAAACGTTGCCTTGATTTCAAGGTGAAGAAATGTTATTCAAAGGAATTTTTCTTCGTTTTCATTCGCCTTTCAAGAAATATTTTTTTTTTATTCGATTACATAAATATATTAAAATAAATAGGAATAATTTTTGTATTGGAAAATTATTTACTGAGATATTAATTACTAGAACCTTCTCCGTTGGGAAAATTTTTATATTAACAGGACAATTTTCCATTTGAATTAAAGGAATATTTTTTTGTAATTGACAAAAAATTTTCGGGTTGATATTTTAAGACTCGCGCCCTCTTGTGAAATAGGATAGGAATTCTAATTGTCATACTGCCTCCAGTCGAGAGACAAAAAAATTGATTCTTTTTCACCCCATTTTTATTTTTGCTTCGAATCGGCTTAGAAATCAGCACCGTTTGACAGATAAATAATAATTTTTCAGCTAAAAACAATGAGATAAAACGCGGAAATAAATAAATTTCATCAATATTTCGCAAAATGTGAGTGATTCTTTAAGGTCGAAATTGTGATTTTAGCATTTTATAATGTGAATTATCAAAAATATTTTACTCGTTGCAGCTCTCTGATGTTTATAAAGCTGCTGCATATGGCAATCCCACTGTAACGAGGCAGCAACGATCCTTGGACAGCGATCCTTGGAGAGAAACGAATTCGCATGACGGCGAATTAGTCCAAAACAGCTGCGCAACGCTTCAAGAGCGAAGGGAGGCAGTATCAGTGGACGATGGACGAAGAGTTGTTCTACCTGTGAGGAGTGTCAAGGAGCAAGTTAAACGGTGATTTCCTATGTGAATAAAGTTAATCTCGATTCGCCTATTATCAAATTTTGTTAAACTTTCTTTTTATAAATTCAAAAAATACATTTAAATAATAAGAACCCTTCAATATGTGTATTATTTTTCGAGAGATATAAAAGTTATGGAAAATAGCTGAAAATCTGTAGAGTTATAATTTTCTCGAATTGGGACGGCAAACGTAATCCAACATATTACAATTAAGTTCTAAAGGTGACCCGGGCAACGCCGGGTATTAAATACCAGCTATAAAATATAGATAAGGTAATTGTTATATTTATTAGAATAAAATATGGAATAAAAATGTCTATGTTAAATTGATAGATCGTTAATAAACAGAAGTTTAATAGGGAAATGAAACTTTCAAATGTTTCCAACTGATTCTTAATTCTAGATAGATATTTCATCTAGATATTTCGATTTATTTGAAAAATCGAGGCTAAAAATATCGTACTTGAAATATTTCAAGAACGTAGCAAAGAGAAATCTTTTATCCGCTTGTCCGTCCGTCTGTCTGTCTGTCTGTCTGCCTGTCTGCCTGTCTGTCTGCCTGTCTGCCTGTCTGCCTGTCTGTCTGTCTGTCTGTCTGCCTGGCAGTCTGACCGCTTGCTTGTATGCAAACTAGTCTCAAAGCAAGCATCCTAAGTTCTTATGTTGACCCGGGTAACGCCGAGTAACACCGGCTGGGTATATCTGTAATTCTATATCTTTCTAACGTTTTTTAAAATATATCAGCAAAAAATTGAGTTCTATTGCGATTTTGAGTTTTATATTTATAAATATAAAATAATATATATATGACTTTAATTCTCGATATTTTTTAATAAAGAGCACGCAGAAATTGAAGAGAAATAGAGACTCTTCAAAATAATATTTTTGTTCTTTCCATTTCTTGTTATTTGCGGAAAAGGAGAATTCAAAATTTTTAAACTGGAATGTTAACTTAGAGAACAAAAAAGCTTTTTTGAAAATCAATAAACACTTATTTGTCTATAACGTATAAGGAACACAGTATGCTCATCATAAATAGCTCTAAGTAGCAACCAGTGGATCAGGTGGATCAGGTGGATCAAGGCTTAGAAGGGCTTAAGGGCGGTAGTAGTTCGCAGCCATCATATATGACAGATCTGTTTTATCTGATCTTAGAGCATTGCTTAGTCGCATATTCTCTTTTTGCTCCTATTTATCGCTGCTTCTATTTATTTGCCTTCTGGCTGTTCGCTGCACGTTTTCAATGTTGTTGCATACTTTCGTGCGCACGAAAAAAAAGAACAACAACAACAAAAATATACACACACGCACGCACGCACTCACACGCACACAAGTGCAGAACAAAATGGCGGCTATTCGATTGAGTGTTTGACAGCGGCAGAGGCAGCGGCAGCGGCAGCGGCAGAGCTGGAGAAAGTGGCATTGACAGAGACAGAGACTTGAATTCAGTTAGCCAACACACACACACACGGTTGTTGTTTGTTGTGTGTAGTGTTTATTGTTTATGGTTTATTGTTTATTGTTTATTGTTTATCGTTTGTTGCCTTGGCCTAGGCAAATATTAATTAATTTCACATTTAAGCCATTAATGCCATTAATAATGCACAGGCAAAAAAAGTTTATGTGAAACAACAATTTTTTCAACAACTTTAATGAACTGGACTCAGCTCGACTCTGCTCGAGTCGACTGCAAAAGCAGCGAGCATCGAGTGCAACGGGCGCATGAAAATCGAAACCTAATCAAGCAAATTGGCCATAAAAATAAATCGCATTAGGTGGGCAGAGGTTCGCACACCTCTAAGCCTTTAAGTTGGCAGCTCATGTGTGTTGGCAAAGTGTATGTGTGTGGCTTCTCTGTGTGGGTGGACACACACTCGTCTAATGCAGGCTGCAGGAGCGACCCTGCTTGTTCTGGGTCGCCTTTACACACACAACCATATACACACCCATATACACACCCATATACAAATACATATACAAATACATATACAAATTCTATTCATGCCAGCAGCACACTGGGCTCGCCTCTAATATTACAGGATAAAAATAAAATGAAAAACTATGTGTGACATTTAGAAGTGGGCTGTTTTTTCATGAAAAACAGTTCACTTTCATCCAACTTTAAAAATCCTGTTAAATTGTCACACTGAGTTATTTGTGTTGAAAACGAACTGCGAATATATTTTTTTACAATTTCTCTTTCTCTCTCTATAGAGATTATATTCAGACTTTAACCTCTTAGATTTGATTGAAATAAATGCATAAATACATAAGGTTCACTTAATTTTCAGAGCACGATTTCTATATGATATGGGACTCCAGTTTATACAGATACAATTTAATTCAAAGTATTATTTAATTCCATACAAGGAGAAATTAAGGCCAAGCTTTATCTTTCCAGCTCAAAAGAGAATGTGTGTGTTGCAAATAGCTTACATTTATATTAATTAATTAACAATGCAAATATTAAAGGTAACTTTCTCCTTAGCCAACTGGACAAGGATTCAATCCCCGAACCATTCCTTCACTTATTGCATCACCGAAGACTCACAATAGAAACCAATTCTTTTTATTTAACTCTTTTTCAAGCTAGAAATAGTGTTTACTTATTTTATATTCATTTTCAGCTTAATCCGAGTTCAACATGGAATTCTCCTTTATTTAGGCCAATTTAAGACGCTGCTGCTCTTCAATTAAGATGGTTCAAGCTGGGCTTTAATTCAATTTGCTTGCCAAGGCTCAAAAAGAATCGAAAGAATATTATTAATTAAAGTGTTGCTTAAAAGGTAAACTTATTATTTAAGTTTCGATCTATGTAGAAAATAAAAAATGAATATAATAAAAAAATTGCTCTATAAAAATGATGAATTTAATTTGATGGCATATAGAAAATAGTTGTGGATCAGTGTGATGTGTGCCTGGTGGCAAATAGCATTTAACTTTGTTTGTTTAGTGTGCCGTATAACTAGGCGACCTATACACAGAAGCGCTGGGCAGTGGAGCGAGGGACGAGGGACGAGGGATGAGGGCGATGAAGTGCATATCAAAGCGAACTAATGAATAAATTCATTGAATCTTTAGCCAGTTCAAAGTTTGCACAGCATTCGAATCAGGCAAACGAGTTTTCCCTTTTGTTTTGTGCCAAGCAAAGAACTGAACTGAACTGAATGGAACAGAGCAGAGCAGAGCAGAGCAGAGCAGAGCAGAGCAGAATTTAAATTTGTTTGAGCACATTTCAATAACTTGAAACATTTACGCATCTCGTCAGCTATTTGTACAAATAGACAGACTTAATTGAACTGCAAACCGACATATAGATACACAGATACATAGCTAAATACACAGATATATAGGCATATGTCTATATGCCATATATATGGCAAAGGGATTTGAGCGAAATTTATGCATCCCTTTGGCTTATTTATGGGCATTGCTCAGGCATAACATGAAAGTGTTTTTTAAAGCAGCTGCCTGCTGCTTTCTGAATGAGCTGCTAATTTGAAAACTGGCCATTAAGCAAATGCATGAAGCCCTGTCAAAGAGGCGAGCGAGAAGAAAGGAGGGGAGAGGCGAGAAGCCTGTGGAAGGAGCTGGAGAGAAACTGTTATTTAATTCGACTGGCAAACATCGCACCTGTGGCTGCCATTAAAAGGGGTTAGACAGGGTGAAGGAGCAAAGCAGAGCAGAGCGGGGCTGAGGGGCAGCAAGCATTTGCTGCTTCTGCTGGATGCTTTGTTTCTGTCAATTAATCAAGGCAGCTCAATTAAAATTTTACACGGCAAGTGGCTTAAAAGACTTGCCAATTCTGAAGGCTATAAAATTTTAATTGGTTTCAAGTGTACAGCTCGAAGGTGAGCTTCACCATGGATAATAATGGCTATATATATATATGTAGGTATATACATATATGTAGGTATAAAGAGAAGCCTGGTGCGAAGGTGAAAAGCAGTCAATTAATTGCATATATAGCGAGAACAAATGGTAAGGATAAATAGGAATATGCAGTAAATATTAATTAAAATTAAAACCATAAGCCATAGCATCGTCAAAGGCATATTCTAGCCAAATGCCTGAGTAGCAGGAAGAATAAAGCTGAATTGAAACTTGATTTTACACTAAAAGGTTGAACAAATTAAGCAGCTTATTTAAGGACTATTTAGGCCAATATTTAAATGGTAAAACCTTTGAAATGAAAGTAGTTTACAGGCATTTTATTTAATCAAGAATCATTATAAATAATAGTGTGTATAATGATGTATTTTGGTATATACAAAGAGTTCATGCTTGACTGAAAAATGCTCTGTACTTAGGACTGAGGAGACTCAACAATCATTCCCATACGATGGATCTAGATGAGAGGTGGACCTGGCTAATAAGAGTATATAAATTTCCAGTTAAAACCATCATCAACTGCAGCATTACAGCTGACCATTTCAATAGAAAAGTTCTGCTTTGTTGATGTGCTTTAGTCAGAATTTGAGATGAATTCAGGGAGTATTATTTGGTATATTTAATTAGATATTTATATAAAGGATTCATGTGCATTTGCAAGGCTAATGTGTAGACCACAAAAGTCGTAGAAAATTCCAGTTAAAAAATCATCAGCTTAACATTTCAAATGTTAAATTTTTCTGCTCTGTTGATGGCTTTTAGTCAGAATTTGAGCCGATTTACGAGTTTGGCTCTGCCCCAAAATGTGCTTAAATTATACTTAAAATGCGCATTGCGTGTTAGCAAACAGACACAGAACATGGCTCAGACTTGTGCAGGCCGAAGGATGGAAGGCCCAAACTCATTGGTATGTGAGAAGGCAACGCCTGCGAGGGCTTTTCGAACGGAAATCACTTGAAGCGGCACCTGAAAACGTGGCCAAACAATGGCAGAGATGCTGCATATGTTGCAAGCAAATTCGTTAAAATGTTCTCTACAAAATGATTCACTGGCAAATGTAAAGATTTATCGGAGGGGAAATTAAGTTTCTCTTTTATTTTGTTGCATCGTTTCGTGAAGCAGTTTTTCAGTTTTCATGTCATTTTAATTGCTGTTGCCCTGCAGTGAGCATATAATTATTCTACAGCAACATAAATTGATTGACACACCGACAGACAGACAGACAGACAGAACTAAGAGATGAGCAGCGCTGACAGCTGCCTGTCTGCCAAAAAAAAAAAAAAGAACACGAAAACGCAGGAAAAAATGGGATGAAAAAATATTGATATGCTTACGCGGCGTATGCGTGTTTTGAATGTCTGCTTTGACACTCAATGTGCTTGTTCTGTGCTGACGTTGCCTAGACATAATTTCATTAAGCCTCACATTTATCATTCCCATCACACAGGATACCCTACACTCAAAGGCTGCTTAGCTCTGGGCCTATTAATACACGCATCTCTCTCTCTCTCTCTCTCTCTCTCTGTCTCCATTAAATTCTCATTTTGCAGTTGCTTCTATGAGAATTAGAAATTTAAAAGGAAAAGAATCACATCTCGCTCGCCATCTAATGCTAATTTTATGCAAATCTCAAAGCTAAAGGCGCCAAATAATTGAAAGACGGCAACTTAAAGCTTTAAAATTCATCAACTCTCATCTTTTTGGGGTATATAAATCTTTTAAATTGAAATAAAAATCACTGCAGAGGCGAAGCCAGAGACAGAGGCAAAGGAAGAGGCGTAGGCTCAGGTAAGCCACTTAGTTGCTATGCAGAAACTTAAGTGCTGTTGTCTCAAGACACCAGAAAAATAAGAAATAGTTTTTTATGACAATCATTGGACGGGTATCTTGAGTTTGAGAACTCGTTTGTCACATTTATTGTAGTTGCAAGCGAAGTAAATAAAACTTGTTGCAAAAACTTGGCTTGTAGCTTCAGTTGCAATGTCTCAAACCATTTCTGTTTACATCGAGATGAGGGCAGATTAAGGGAAGCTAGAGCAGTCTTGACTCACAGTTGAATCTCAATACTTTAATAAAATCATAAATAAATACGGCTTTTTCTCTCTATATCTCAGCACTCTAGGCTTTTATCCCCTTAAACACAATACGCCTAAGTCCCACCCTAACTAAGCTGTCTTTTTCTTCCCCAAACCCCTTTTCAATGCCATATTCACTAGCATAAATAAAAATAAAATATTTTCTTTTATTTAAATTACTTTCACTAGATTCAAGCTTTAATTATTTAGTTCTGAGCAATAAGGCAAGGATATCATTCTCTGTTTTAATAAATAAAAAAGTGTTTCTCTGCCAGGCTCAAATAAATAGCATTAGTACTCGAATAATGAATGAAAAGTTTGAAAATACAGCAAAAAAAATTAGCTTTAAGCCTGAGTAGTATCTTTATTTTAAATAAATTCTAGAATTTCCAAATGAAAATTAAAGATAAATCAGTTAAAGAAGAAATAGTTCACATTTGCATCTCTCACCACAATAAAGTTGTGAATACTCAAATGAATAGCTGCGCTTTGGCTGAATAGCTCTGCTCCAACCATACTGAAAATTGTGAATACTCAAATGAATAAATGAATGTTTTGTTCTTATTTCGAGGGCGATGGCGTTCAATCCGCTTCGCCCAGTCGAGAAAATCGCATTCGCAGTGCATTTAAATTTAGACAAAACTCTGATTTATCAAAAGATTCTGTGTGGTCAGCAAATCCCGTTGACAATGGCAGCCAATTGCGACAGCAAAGCTGAGAAAAGCAGAACAGATAACAGAGATGAAGATGAAGACGCAGATGAAGAAAGAGAGCGATGGAAAGCCAGAAAAGTGGCAGGATTGCTTGGTGCCGTTGCAAATTGTGCTGCCGTTTATTGCGCCAGAGGTGGCCAGCAATTTAATGGCCACGGGATGCTGGGCCAACGCGCAGCAGACTGTACTTATATTTGCACACCAATACGTAGATGTGTATGTGTACATGTATATGTATGTGTGTGTATGGCAATCATATACATTTGCGTTGCATGTGGCAACGTTTGAGCTTGGCTAATTTATGCAGCCATTGTGCCTGACAAACGAATGCTATTTCTAATAAGTTCCCAGGCTTTGCTTGCTGACATCCCCCTGAATCCTGCCCGCTGCCTTCTCCCTGCTGCCTGCTGCCTTCTGTGCCTGGACGCCGTCGCAGTCAGATGCTCACCATGGTAACAGATTAGCCTTCTTGATGGAAAACATGAGAGATTAGTCGAAATACAAAAAGAAAACCAAGTCCACAAAGCGCTGACAATAACAAAGCCAGCTATAAAGCTATAAGAAATGCGAAAATACAACTCATTTGAAGTAGTGTATTGTGCAATTTAATAAAATTATATTTTAATTTATATTTCAGCAAATAAACAGCCAATAATTCTGGTTTTTATGACTAATTCAGCTGCGGATTTAGCCGGAAATATTATGTTTTACTCAATTAAAATTGAGTGTTCAATTTGGCTATAAGAAATTGTTGTAAGAAATTTAATAAATTAAATAGAAACTTAAATTTTGAACCAAGAAACATATTTTTGCTCAGCGAGCCCAGTGATTGCCCGTATAAAGGCATATTTTTCACTGTTTTCCAGCTGGTTTCTCAGACATCTCTGGCTGAAGGGAAACACACACACACACGGACAGTCAGACAAATATGGCACTTATCTCTATAGTATAATCCGCACATACACATATAAGCCATTATAAAACTGTTTACATAAGGTTTCTTTAAATTGGTTTACAGTTGTGAATGCGGCTGGTGCTTCTGCAGCTTCTGGAGGAGACTTGCTCCCCTGTGGAGAGCATAGAATACAGCTGGTAAGCTCCTTAAAGCGACTCTCTCTCTCTCTCTGTGGCACTGGCACTGGCCCTGGCACTTTGGCCACTGCATGCGGTCTAAACTGTCATTAATATTGCAATTGTCGGTCTAGCTGATAAATGGCTGTGGCTTGTCAACCGCAACGGAATAAAACGCATATAAAATCATCGAATAAAAATATTTTCGCAATTGTGTAAAAATTGTTGAAATCGCTCAATTTATTGGCTGTAATTAAATGAAATGTTAATTTTGGCTGCTTCCGCTGGGCGCCACACAAATGCCAATTCACTCAATTGGCTTTCATATTACTTACTCATGCTTCAATTCAAATTGATCTGCGAATAAAATCCGATGCTGATGATGATGATGGGAATGATGATGATGGGGATGGGGATGGGGATGGGAATCATGCTTATGATGATGATGAGAATGACTGTGAGCATTCGTTCATGCTAAATAATTAGTGAAAAGTCAATGTGCCAAATTGAATTTGATATGAATTCATGTGGGGAAATATTTGTGTGCACAACATGTCGTATGAGCAATAAAAATGACACGCAATAATTGCATACGTGTGGCCTCAACTGTGTTTCTATCCGTGTCTATGTGTGTGCCTGTGTGTGTGTGTGTGTGTGTGTGTGAGTGCGTGCTAATTGAAAATTTCATGAATACTCGTTTAATGAAAATGATGTTTTGCCATGAGCATTAATGAAATTATCATTACAAGCAAATAGCCTGCTGTATTCTTAATTTTGCATTCTGAATCAATTCGCATATTTAGCATATATTCAATCGGATGTTTTTTATAAAGTAAAATAATAAAAACTTGTAGGGAAGGCCAGAAGATTTCAAGTCCTTGCAGAGTGGAATACCTATTTAATTGTTAGATGGGTCCTATGGAAGCTTTATGACTTGGTGGCCCGATGTTGCTTATTTTTAAAATGCTTTCAGAAAAAATATTCCCTTTATAAGAATCTTGGAAATCACTGTGAATTCCCATGCAAAGGTTTTTGGATCGATTGTTCCTACAGTTACTATATGATATAGTAAGCTGATAACAGACATTTTTGATTTGCTTTTCATCTAATCTGCAAATTTCATCAAGATATCTTGATAAATAAAAAGGGTTCCAGCACAACGACTTTTGTACCGATTGTTCCAATGACACAGCTATATAAAAGTTATATATAGTTGTCCGATCCGGCTGTGTCCATACAACAGCCGGATCCTACAACTATAGAAAGCCACTTACCAATTTCATTTCATTCATTTGCAGAGGGACAGACAATATAGCTCACCATCCTGATCAGTAATATACATATATATTCTTTAAGGGGTTGGGGGTGTGCCTGCTTTAATGCATTACAAAGTTATAATACTCTGTGGAAGGGTACAAAATTAAATTGCAGCCCTCTTGCGTTGGGCCTTAAATGCGAAAACAAATTAATGGTGCAACATTGTTTACGTGGAGTGGAGAAAATCAGTGGGAATCCCAATCAAACCGAGAATAAAATAAAGGAAAGGCGAAAGGAAATGGTGGAAAAATCCGGAAAATCTTTGATTCAGTGTGGAAGCAGTAATGCCAGAGAAGCGGACACCCAGCCGTTAATGGCTTTGTTTTCCGTAAATGAATTTAATTAATTAATTTATAAAGAAAAATAATACGG
Source organism: Drosophila repletoides (assembly GCA_018150835.1). Lineage (NCBI taxonomy): Eukaryota > Metazoa > Arthropoda > Insecta > Diptera > Drosophilidae > Drosophila > Drosophila repletoides. Next base: position 1,473,787 of record JAECWQ010000031.1, read on the forward strand.
TTCCAGGGGCAGTTAAAGACGTAACGTAAATAAAATATATCTACCAAAATTATGATAATAATTAATCTCATTAAAATAATAAATAAATGAAAAATAAAGAAGAATTTTATAAGGCTATTAATTGACTTTATTTAGATGGAAATTTTGTTCAGCGTATTGTTCGATTATGGCCAACAATTAATTAATTAAAATTCAATTAAAATTAGTTTGACTGGTGAAAAGAAACGATTGTATCAGAGCTCTATTATGATTTCAGGAATTGTCATTTACTGCTTTCTGTCTGCTGCACAAAAGTTGGAAAGTTCATAGCCCATTCCCTTGCCCCTCTCCACCAAAACACTTAGCAAAGAGGGCGGACTTGGGGCGGGAACTCTCTCCAATCTAATTATGCACCCTCCGCTCTTGGCCACATCCTGCACAGGATAAACTAATGTCGCTGATTAGGATTGCTGCGTAGATGTCGTTGCTCGTTTTTGTACACTGAGCGCTTTGCAACGCCCTGGAGTATGCTAAGCATTTAACAAATTGAAATTTATAAAAGCGACAGAGCCAAAACCTTGAAGACAAGCCAGGCTAATGCAATGCTCAAGTCAATGGCTTCAATTTGCTTTTATGGCCATGATGGCTAACGGGTAGGGGGAGCTGCGGAGGGACAAACTATTTGTCAGCCAACAGAACAGAGCTGAGCAGAGCAGAGGATAAGGACTGATTGTGATTCTGATTTGGCTTTGGCTTTGGATTTGGATTCGGATTCTCTTAACTTGTTTGCAGCATCATTTGCAAAATGTAATTGACGCAATTATCGTAAATTTTCGTCCTGAATTGTTGTCGCATTAAAGTAAATTTCTGTTTCTGTTTCTGTTTCTTTGTTTCACACTTTCTTCCTTGATGCTAGACGTATTTCAGCATTAGGAAAACTTTCGTTTCAGTTTATTGCTGAACGTGAAATCAAAACACGTTTGTCAAAACTAAAGCACTGAAGGACCAAAGGACATGACGGCCTGTTGCACGCCATAAAAGCTTTCGCTCTTAACTTGGCCAAAGCGCTTTCGCTCTTTCTCTCTCTATCTCTCTCGCTGCCTGCTAAGAGAGCGAACTTTTCGACCAATTTATGGTCGACCGTGTCTCGATTTTGGCTTTGCTATTATGCTAAGTGCACTGCTTCTACTACTTTGATGCTGCTAATGGAAGTCTGGGAGGCAGGAGGACGAGCCAGGACATAGTACCATAGTCATAGTACGAGGACTGCTGGCTAGGGACTATGGACTAACATGGGGGGCAACGCTTTGCCTGTTTATGTTAAACAAAAACACATTAAGGCATTCTCCATATGAGCTCTGCAGGTTATTAGGACAAAACTTGATGCCCAAAGTGTTGAAGTGTGATGTGAATGGGGGCAGGGCAGGGTAGGGCAGGGCAGGCGCAGGAGCCGGGCAGGAGCAGGAGCCGGGCAGAGCAGCGCAGCAGGTAATATTAACAAGCTTGCAGTTTTCGTAATGGAATTAGAAAAGAGCTTCAAAACAACAGAAAAAAAAAACATGAGTATATGAGATTGCCGAGAGACAGCTGGCTGTTAAGCTGATGAAAAAATAGAAATTAGATTGTCCCTAATTACATTAACTTGCTAGTTAGTTTAGGGTAAGAGTATATATGGCAGATGCTGACTAAAATTAATATTTACTCTGCCAGGGAGAGCTGACTTAAAACTGATTTGGTTAAAATTAACTTGAAATGGGTAACTTTATGCTGGGCACAGCTGAAGTACTTCCACTAAAGTGACGCTATTAATAACATGGCGTATACACAATATCAGAATGATGGATAGTTCCTAATAGATTTTTATTTATATTGGAAGAAATATGAATTTATGAATATAGGGAAATGCTCTATTGCCGATGTAGTTTTTAAAGCAATAGCTCTAAAACTGTGCATTTTATTAGGTTTTACTCGACTAAAGGACTATGAAAAATTTCAACTGAACTTAATCTGCGTATGGTACACTACACTTACCTAGAATTTCTCCCCAGGCATTCATTTTCTTAAATGAAAACAGGTTTGATTGCAAACCTACATATATACGAGAATATATATATGTTTTTGTTATGCATAGGGTATATTATTCTTGGCCAAAAGTCAGAGAATAATAGCCGCCAACTTTGCCATCTAATAATAAAGCGTATCTATATTATGAGCAGGCCGATATACCACTCAAATGAATGAACCATTTTTACTGTGGAACCAAATATTGTTGCTGTTTCAAAGACAACAGTCTGGCTTATATACTGTGAGCATTTAAAGCAAATGATTCATGAATCTAACACTTGAAGTTGTTTGAAGTAATGACATATTCTGCAGGGTATCTGCAAGTCGGGCAGCCAGAATTTGGAAGCAACTTAGTTGTAAGAGACGAGCATGCAATCACAGCAGCTAGTACAAGGTCGAGTAGAGTAACAAACCGCCTGGGGACTGACATGTGCGGCAAATTCATCACTCGGCACTGAAGACCGAAGCTATTGCCCCAAAATGTGTCAACCTGGCTGAGGTGTCGAGCTGCCAAGGCAGCGCTCTAATATGTTATACTAGGTACGAGTGGTACCCTGTATAACGAGTACCCTGTATTCCTAGAAGCTGAAAATGCTGAGATACGGGCTGGCTGCCAGCTTAAACGAAAATTTAAATATGCAAGCAGTTTTTTTTTCCTTTTATTTTGTAGGGAGTAGGAGAAAGTTGACTATCTATTAACACGTTATGACACTTGCAGCTGCGCGAGGGTGGGTAGTAAAAACATTGACAACTAAATGTCAATTTATTTTACATCAAAGAAGATGGAACGCATCAGAAAGCAGGGCTCCAGTCAGGGCCAGAATCCCGGCCAAAACTAAAGACCTTAGAGATAAGCGCAGGCAGCAAGCAACTTTAGACAAGTTTTGACTTTCAATTTTGCAAATGAGGTGCTGAAGACATGTGCAAACTTTGTGATAAAAGACAGAGAGACAGAAAGACAGACAGACCACGGTGCACACAGGTATAGAAGGCTTCCTTCCCATAGGGTGTGTGTGTGTGTGGGTGTCTGTGTGTTGTTTACAAGTTAACTGATTTATGTTCGTGATTTTGGTTAGAAACTTTTCATTTAACACATTTAGTTGACATGACATAGGCGACAGCAGACAGGCGAAGGGAACGAAGTGTGTTGTAGAGCCAAATGACGCTCTGGGACTATTTAAAATCCTTGTGCTTAGCATTATGTGGGTAAATTATGTTATGCTCGTATAATCAAGCATTGGACAATTGAGAAATCTGTCAAAAACATTAAATTAAATGTGTCAAAACATTGCCTGACTCATTCATTCTTAAGACAGTTTCTATGGCATAACTTTGGCATAAAAGTAATTGATTGAAATAAATTGAGTATACGCTTAATAGCAACGCTTTGAGACTCTTTTATTTGTATTTTTGTTGAATATGCTCTGAATGAAGCATGATTTAGTGTTCATTAAGTCCTAGTAAGTACATTTCTATACCCTTTCAGAGGGTATTATAGCTCTGTCTCAAAGATTGGTCTCAGTTTTCAGGCAGGTCAACTTTCTAGGCAGCCCCGACGGCTGTATTTCTTACTACCCAAGTAATTCATTTATGAATACCCTTTAATTTTAACTGGCTTAAATACAAGCAATTTCTGTTAAATCGATAGAGACTTAAGTTGAAATTTAATATAATTTTCATTGACATTTAAACTGCCATTAAAACATGTTTTTACCTGACAGCATCTGCTTTAATCCAACAGAAACTTTTCACTCATACGCCCCATCGTCCGCTCAGCACCCCAATCGAAGGGGACTTAAGTAGAAATTGAATATAATTTTCATTGACAATTAAACTGCCATTAAAATATGTTTTTACCTGATTGCAACTGCTTTATTCTGCTTCCAACAGCAACAACAAAGAAAAGAGCAGAGGAAACTTTCGACTCATATGCCTCAAAGCTTGAGGGCAGGACCCCAATAGAAAAGACATTTGTAATATCGCCTGTGCCGCTCCATAAAATAGACTAATAAAAACAAGACGAATACTTGCATTTGCTTTTTATTCATGGCTTCATTTAAATGGAAATTATTAGTGTCATTTGTAGCCAGCGCCCCAGGACCAAACCTAAAAAACAGAGAGAAAAAAAAAAACAGAAGAAAATAAAAATGTTAAATTCTCATAAAATTGCCTGTAGACGAAGCAGGGGCGCGGGTGGCGAGGACGACTCAAGCAAAGACGGCGGCATTCGCTGAGCATATGACCTTGGTTAAGTTTCCCTCCACACAGCATCGCCCTGCGTCCTGCGTCCTGTGGGCTGATGTCCTTTTTCAGTTTTTTGCTGTTTTTTTTCGCTGCGAGGGCCAGCCATAATGTTTGCATAATTTACTTGCGTTTTGCGTTTAAAGGTTTTAAATTACTTTTTAATTTGGTTTTTCCGTCTTGAGTTACGCGACCAGCAACGACGGCAACTCAAAGAAATATGCAAATTTTTGCGCTTTTTATTGAAAATATTGTGAGAGAGCCGGAAATGGCTGACAATCGGTGGCAGCAACAAAGACGGGGGGAGACAGGGGAGCGCAGGGCAGGAGGCATGGCATATGCGACGAGCCTTTGTTGTCAGTTTTCAATATTTTTTTTTGTGGCAGCGAGCAGGTGTTTGAAATTGAATTCGCGAGAGTTTTGCCGTCGAAATAAACGCAGAAATAATTGGAATATTTACAAATTTATAGCTCGACTATTTATTTAGGTAAAAATGGACAATAAATTCAGTCAAAACCCAAGAGAACTCCAAAGGCAGAACATTACTTGCAGCTAGCCACTTGCCACTTGCCACTTGTGGTTGCATTCTTATTGATTGGCCTGCACAAAGGAGACAGAGCAGTTACAAAAGAATTGCGGCATACAACGAGGCGTTGCACAGCACTGATAGGAGTATTTAAAAAATTAATTATGCATATTTACTTGTACCTGGCATGCCACTGCAACGGCAACAGCAATGGCAACGGCAACGGAACTTGCAACGTCAACTGCCAGATAAAAGCAAAAAGTTGCAGAGCCAAAGTTGTCGCAAACTTCAATGGAAGCCACTTTTCAAGCAACACACAAACACTGCAAGTTGTAGGGGGGCGGGTGGGTCATGTGGTGCAACTGCTCCACTGCCAGGCAGAATAACAGCAGCCAAACAATGATAAACCTTCGATGCTTTCACTTGTGAAAAACCGTCAGCATCAGCCAGGACAGCTGCCATTCCAGAAGCTCGGCTCTCGACTGGGGCTCATTTGTAATTCAACTCCTGGCACTGGCTGTTCAGCTAAGCAGACATTGATGTGTGGCAAGATGAGTCCTTGCCCCTCTAGCCGGCCCCTTTCTCTCTATCTGACTGAATGCCTGCCCCATGTACTTGGCATCGATCACATAACATTGGCTCCTCGGCTCCACTCCTGGGTCACGTGCTGCACTCTGTGCATCTAATGGGCTCTGTTGCAAGTTTCAAGTTGCTACACTCGAAGAAAAGGCAGGATATTCCATGCTCAAATAAAGTAAAAACGGTGTCAAATTCTTCAGTGCAAGTTTGGAAATTTCATTCACTCCTTTAAGGGGCTGCCCCTTGGGTGAGCATAGAGACTGGAATAGCCTAGGCAACTTTAATGGAAAACTAAGTGCTCAAAAGGACTTCTAGTAAGTTCTTTTTCCTGCAGGCTGTGTTGGGGCATCTCTTAAATATGCAATTAAAATAGCTCAGAATCAAATATATGAGCTGAAAGTTCAGCTCTAAAGCTACAATTTCAACTCTATCGCTCGTATAGGTTTTTTAGGTAGTTTTTGTATAATTCTAGAAATATCCTTTATTATTTTTGATGGACTTCCGATTCAGTAATGCTTCGTATTTATTCAAGGAATGGAAAAAACATTTGAATTGAGATATTAAGGTAAAATTCAATATAGAAACTTAGCTTATTTTCTGAGTGTCTGCTGGCTGTTGTCGTCTGCTGAGTCCTAGCTCGATTTCAATATTGATGCATTGCCTGGCTGCTTAGCATGTGACCAGAGCCACAGGGAAGCCAAGTCATGCATAATGATTCGCCTGGCCCACCCAATTGCCTATCATCTAACTACTGCTTTTTCCCTTTCCTTATTCACACACAACTCTCACCTCCCTCACCTCCCTCACCTCTCGCATCCCTCTCACCTTTTGCGGTCATGTCAATTTGGTGCAATTACTTTGTATGTCGCTTGGCATATATTAATTGCAGCAGGAGCTGACATTTACGTTACGGTGTGCACTTGATATATGCGACACATTAAGGCCTCGTTGCCACGTAATTAAATATTGTGCTCTATAAATCAAGGCTTATATCCATCCCCCATACGATATAATATCTTTCTGTTGATTTCCGAAGCGAGCAGAATTGTTAAATGGCCTGTTAAATTGGGCAGAGCGATGAATTCGCTCGATGAATTCAAAAGGAAAGCTACAGAAATTATTATTTTCAAAAATTATTAATATTGCTTATTGGCGCTCCAATAAAATATAAATAAATTCCGGCAATAATTTGATTATTTCCAAGCTTTTATCACTGACTGAAACTAAGAGAAAAGCATTTCAAAATCAGTTTTTAAATTCATTTATTTTGGCCAATTAGTCCTTTGGCAGCTATTTGATGGAAAATCTATTATTACATCCAATTATTGAGTTTTATTAGAACAAAAGTTTTTACCAAAGTAAAGCCTTTTAGCCGATTGTTTCTTTCTAGGCCAACTAAAAGATATAAATTTCATTCCTGGCTCAGACGAACTGACAGACATGGCTATATCAGTGCGTCTCCTGATTAATTCTATATATATATATATATATATTTATATATAAATACATAACAAATTTCATCTCACAATTATAATACCCCTTCGTAAGAGACTTCTAATCTACTTTCCATTTGATGAATATTTCAAAATTGTTTAAAGCTTTCCCAATTTCAATTCCTTCAAAACTACTTTCTTAGTCAACATAATATGAACTTTCCTTCAACAATTAAATTTTATTTTTTCAACTAAAACCTACCGAAATTGATAAGTATTTGATTTTCAAGGCAATTGAATAAAGAAATAAATCAAAATTTCAACTGAAACCTGCCATAAAATTCAATGGAAATTTCAGTGATTTAACTTAAATACCCAAAATAAGCGAGACTCTAAAATGTTGTAGTATATTTAATGCCGGCTACTGGCCACAAATTGCCTAAACTATGCTAATGAAGCCTTTGTTGCACTGAAAACTGGCCTAAACCACAAATTACAGTTCACACAAAGGCTTAGTTGAGTAGCAGCCCGCATTTTGGTAGGCGCAATTTCAGGTATTTCAGGCCAATATTAAAGGTTTATTGTAGCTTTCATTTAGACCAAAATTTTGATAAAGTGCAGCGCACTTTTAGGGTCAAGAGCTGAAACAAAAAAAAAAAAAAAAAAAAAACCTGATTTGTATGCAAAGCAATCAACATGTGGATAACTCCTTGTCACAATTTCTTCTCTCTCTCTCTCTCTCTCTCTCTCTCTCTCTGTCGTTTTTTTACACACATTTCAAATGAATATCCAAACAGTTTAACAAATAAATGCTAACAACTACAAATAAACACAACAAATAAATAAATAAATAGCAGGCGACAAGCGACAAGCGACAAGCGACAAGCGACAAGCGAATGTCGAGGAAAGTGCAAATAACAAAAGCAGCAACAAAATGTGTGAGTGCCATGAGCTGAAAAGCAAATAAAAACTGAACTGAAAGCCAAAATCTGAAAGTGAAAAGTTGTATACAAAATGCGTCGTATTAACGCCTGTCCCCCCGCCTCCCTCTGCCTCTCCCCCTCCCCCTGATACTCCCTTCCCTCATGCCTTTGCCACACAAAACCCATGCCATTTGCAAATGGAAACCCAAAAATACCTTCACTCCTCTAACAATAGCAGCAACAACAGTGGTACAAAAACACACACAAGAATTTATGTGCAATCAGGCCGTCACGTATGCTCCACACCCCCTTCCCCCCAAACCCCCCTGCCCATCCCCCTCCCCACCCGCACCGTTGTTTCCCCTCCCTAATTCCCAATTCACAGTTCCATCTAGAGATGGATTTGTGTAGTATTTTTCTTTGACATTCAAAATCGAACTTCGATACGATTTCAGAGTGGAACAAGCATTTGGAAATTTGGTTTTAAATTTATTTAGTTTAAGCGACAGCTATGCAAAAGATATAGTTTTTCGATCCAGCCGATTCCGGCCATGTGCCACCAAAAGAGGGCTAAGTACCAAGCTAACCTAGCTCCAAAAACTGAGGGCCTAATTTAAATAGAGACAAAGACAGGTCGTCAAACGTTCGGAGAGACACGTCTGATTTTTCTGATGAATATATTCTTTATAAAGATATACAATGATAAATCCTTAAGTGGCTGAGCTAATGAAGCCAGGAACATATCTCTAAATCTGAATGATAAGACCAATATAAAATTCTTGGGTTTCCAAGTGCTTCAGAGTTGGTCAAAAAGAGCTTTCAAACGGAGATAGCTGATTCGATACGTCTGTCAGTCCTTAATTCTAATATTTACTCTAACTTGAGTATGTTGTTGTCATCGTATTAGTCATCGTATGGAAAATTTCATCCTGGTCACATCTCTAGCTATTTATCCAACCCGCTGGCCATCATTGGGTACCCCCCGGCGAGCAGCCATAAACCTAAAACCGAAAGCCTGAAAAACAACAACGTGAAAGGAAGGCAGCAAAAACAAGCTGACCTTTGCCACTAAGATGGTGGGCGTGGCTGTGGGCGGGGTGTTTTATTCGAGTGTATGTGGGTGTGGGTGTGGGTGTGTGTGTAAGTGTGTGTGTGTGACTGTGGCACTGAATGGCAAACATTTTATTTGACTTGTTTTTGCGTTTATTTTGTTGAGCGCACATTACACGTTACACTAGTCATTCGTGTAGCTTTCGAAAATGAACTATAAATCCAGAATATTCTGAAACTCATGAGGATCAAATATCACTGCCGAATGGCACGTGATTTATTAGATTTTAAGGATTTATATTCAATTGATTTGAACTAGGAGAGATTCCAGCAGTGTCCTTCTAATGAACACCTCGTATTCTTAGGTTTCAGCTTTGCAATTTAATTAATAATCTCAAATAATATTTATTTATTCATTTGGATTATATATAACATGATGATTATAATTAAATAAGGTTGAAAAATTCTAAATTAAAGCTTTGAAATTAAAGCTTAGAAGGCATTTTATAGTCCAACAAAAATTCAATCAAACGAAGAATTCTTGATGAGCAAATAAACGATGTGCTGTATGGAAAAGCCGAGAAAAAAGAAAATAATTCAAAGAAAACTGGTGAAAAAACAAAAAAGAAACAGATTTTTGTTATGCAGTGCTTCAGCATTCAGGTTATACAAATTCGTAAAACTTATTTTTGAAGCAAATGACGCAGACTTGGTTCGCCTTTGGGCTCAGTGCTTCATGTGTATGACAGCCCCCATTTGATATACACCCTACTCCAAAATACACTACATTCCTGCACCCCTCCCTGCCGCCCTCTTTTCCGCTTGCTCTGTGTGTGTGTGGCATTCTCCTTATCGGCTCGTGCAATTAGCGCTGTTCAAAACCTCAATGTGTTACGTATACGCACTGTGTTGAATCAAGAATGCCAATTATACGGCCACAACAGTCTGGCCCACACTTTTGGGCTACCAATTTAAGTCCATTATGCAAAACAAGCACATCAATTCACACACACACACACACACACTGATACACACTCACACACTCTCACACACACACTAGCCAGCCAAAACTACTCGCACTCGAACTGCGGGGAGTCCCAGCTCATTTGTGACCTCAAAAATGCGTCTGCAAATTGACGCGACTGTAATGCAATTTGAACACAGTTCTATCTGCTGACTAACTGACAGTTCGACTGTTTGACATTTGAATTAACAGCGCATAAGGGCGCATAATTAATGGGCCACAGGAATTGTTGTTCGTCTCTTTATACCCTGTACTCTGAAGTGGCTTAATGGTGTATTATAAGCTTCTTCCACGCAAGAGTTCAGCGTGTTTCCTTCTCTTTGTAGCTTAAAGAAAGCTCTAGATAAATAAATGTTTTTTGATTCACCTTTTGCACCACAAAAAAGCTTTCTTGTTCTCTAAGTTAACATTCCAGTTAAAAAATTTTCCCTTTTCTTTCTTAATTAAAAAATATAAAGAATTAAAGATGCGTATAATACTTGAATATCCGTGTAGTTGGGGCTTTGGATAGATTTATTTATAAAAATATAAAACTCAAAATCGCAATAGAACTTAATTTTTTGCTGATATATTCTAAAAAACGTTAGAAAGATATAGAATTACAGATATACCCAGCCGGTGCTACTCGGCGTTACCCGGGTCAACATAAGAACTTAGGATGCTTGCTGTGAGACTAGTTTGCATACAAGCAAGCGGTCAGACTGGCAGACAGACAGACAGGCAGACAGGCAGACAGGCAGGCAGACAGACAGGCAGACAGACAGACAGACAGACAGACAGACAGACAGACAGACAGACAGACGGACGGACAAGCGGATAAAAGATTTCTCTTTGCTACGTTCTTGAAATATTTCAAGTACGATATTTTTAGCCTCGATTTTTCAAATAAATCGAAATATCTAGATGAAATATCTATCAAGAATTAAGAATCAGTTGGAAACATTTGAAAGTTTCATTTCCCTATTAAACTTCTGTTTATTAACGATCTATCAATTTAACATAGACATTTTTATTCCATATTTTATTCTAATAAATATAACAATTACCTTACCTATATTTTATAGCTGGTATTTAATACCCGGCGTTGCCCGGGTCACCTTTAGAACTTAATTGTAATAATTAATATGTTGGATTACGTTTGCCGTCCCAATTCGAGAAAATTATAACTCTACAGATGTTCAGCTATTTTCCATCCTTGACCAAAATAACTTTTATATCTCTCGAAAAATAATACACATATTGAAGGGTTTTTATTATTTAAATTTATTTTTTGAATTTATAAAAAGAAAGTTTAACAAAATTTGATAATAGGCGAATCGAGATTAACTTTATTCACATAGGAAATCACCGTTTAACTTGCTCCTTGACACTCCTCACAGGTAGAACAACTCTTCGTCCATCGTCCACTGATACTGCCTCCCTTCGCTCTTGAAGCGTTGCGCAGCTGTTTTGGACTAATTCGCCGTCATGCGAATTCGTTTCTCTCCAAGGATCGCTGTCCAAGGATCGTTGCTGCCTCGTTACAGTGGGATTGCTTGCTATATGCAGCAGCTTTATACACATCAGAGAGCTGCAAAGAGTAAAATATTTTCGATAATTCACATTATAAAATGCTAAAATCTATACAGCTGAGCAAGTCGCCTTCGTTATGTTTGTTATGTTTTGCCTTCGATATTGACTATAAAAAGCTTTTGTCAGCCACAATTTCGATCTTAAAGAATCACATTTTGCGAAATATTGATGAAATTTATTTATTTCCGCGTTTTATCTCATTGTTTTTAGCTGAAAAATTATTATTTATCTGTCAAACGGTGCTGATTTCTAAGACGAATCGAAGCAAAAAAAAAAATGAGGTGAAAAAGAATCAATTTATTTGTCTCTCGACTGGAGGCAGTAAGACAATTAGAATTCCTATCCTATTTCACAAGAGGGCGAGTCTTAAAATATCAACCCGAAAATTTTTTGTCAATTACAAAAAAAATATTCCTTTAATTCAAATGGAAAATTGTCCTGTTAATATAAAAATTTTCCCAACGGAGAAGGTTCAAGTAATTAATATCTCAGTAAATAATTGCCAATACAAAAATTATTCCTAAAAAAAGGAATGGAGGAAGGATTCTGTGAACAATTTTTTTTTTTTTTAATTATTATTTATTTAAATATATTTATGTAATCGAATAAAAAAAATTATTTCTTGAAAGGCGAATGAAAACGAAGAAAAATTCCTTTGAATAACATTTCTTCACCTTGATTTCAAAGCAACGTTTCTGCGGAAGAACAATATAAAAATTTTGTTTTCAGAGAACAGTGAAACAATAAGCAACATTTAAAAAAAAAACTCAGAAATTATTTATCAAAAATAAAAAATTATGAATCAATCAATGCTCCGATTCGGATAGGTACTGGTACCTATGTATATAGAATACCGAGGATGAGATAGAGGTACGAAGCGACTCATGGAGCGCAGATGATATTGTAGACGACCTGATAGGAGGTAAATTATTAGGAGCTAAAGTAATGCTCCGATTCGGATTCGACTAATCAAAGCCAAAGAACATGAAGTCGAAAAACTTCGTTTTGGGAGGAGAAAATATTAGAAATTATTTATCAATCAATGCTCTGATTGGAACAGACTTTGCGTGGGAAGAAAACAGTTGCCACAGGGAAATCACAATAAGAACAATCTAAATCTTGTTTTGAGAGAAAGTAAAATTATCGGAAATTATTAATGAAATGCCAATTTGATAGCAGATTCAGTGGGTCTAACCAAATGTAGATAACGTTTTGTGTAAGTCTTTATAGTTATTTCACATAAAAAAGTGAAGATAATGATAATGATGAGAGTGAAACATAACCTGATGGTAAATGGAAGTATTTCTGCGGAAAAAAATTCACATTTAAAAGAAAACTTCAGAAAATTATTTATTTAGTGAGTCTCCATAATTGCAGAAGGTTATGTTTTACATATTCCCCAGAAACTTCGTTTTGAAAGAGAAATATAAGCAACATTTAAAAAAAAAAAAATATTAGAAATTATTACTGAAATGCCAATTTGTTGGCAGATTCATTGAACTAATCATCTAACCAACTACAATTTTTATAAATATAAAAATCATAAATATACATATACTTATAAAAAATTATGCCTTGAGAGGCTAAGGAAGTTCAGAAAAAAATTGAATTACGAAATCTATAAACTGTTGGAGTGAGTTTCTCCATAATTGCAGAAAGTTAGTTCCTTTTGCAAGCTGTCCGTTATTTAATTCCAACAAACTTCGTTTTGAAAGAGAAATATAAGCAACATTTTTAAAAAGAAAAATATTGGAAATTATTACTGAAATGCCAATTTGTTGACAGATTCATTGGGTTTAACCAAGGAAGTATTCGTCTACATCATTAGAAGAAAACTTAAAAAAAATTATTTATCAACGATTTTGCTCGGCTTTGAACTAATCAACAACAATTTTTATAAATATAAAAATCATAAATATACATATACTTATAAAAAATTATGCCTTGAGAGGTTAATGAAGTTCAGAAAAAAATTGAATTACGAAATCTATAAACTGTTGGAGTGAGTTTCTCCATAATTGCAGAAAGTTAGTTCCTTTTGCAAGCTGTCCGTTATTTAATTCCAACAAACTTCGTTTTGAAAGAGAAATATAAGCAACATTTAAAAAAAATATTAGAAATTATTACTGAAATGCCAATTTGTTGGCAGATTCATTGGGTTTAACCAAGGAAGTATTCGTCTACATCATTAGAAGAAAACTTAAAAAAAATTATTTATCACCGATTTTGCTCGGCTTTGAACTAATCAACTAACCAACTACAATTTTTATAAATATAAAAATCATAAATATACATATACTTATAAAACATTATGCCTTGAGAGGTTAGGGTTCAGAAAAAAATTGAATTACGAAATCTATAAACTGTTGGAGTGAGTTTCTCCATAATTGCAGAAAGTTAGTTCCTTTTGCAAGCTGTCCGTTATTTAATTCCAACAAACTTCGTTTTGAAAGAGAAATATAAGCAACATTTAAAAAAAATATTAGAAATTATTACTGAAATGCCAATTTGTTAGCAGATTCAGTGGGTTTAACCAAGGAAGTATTAGTCAATGAGTTTGGACTACGAAGTTTAGAGGTACTGAGACAGGCACTCATAATATTTTAAGTGCAAGATAATTAAATTCTTTTAAACTGGAAATTATTTCTGGGCACCCGTCAGGTGTCAAACAGTCGCAAGGACACCCGGGTAATATATACAAAAAAAAAAAAAAAAAAAATTAAAAAAAAAAAATATAAAAAAAGTGGCAATACTCTGCAGCGCAGATGTGCAATTGTCGTTGGTTTTCTACTGGGTACTCACTACTTGAATGCTAGAACCGCTTGAGAATTATAAGGTCAAAATGGTCAAAAAACAGGAGTCCTCAACTGTTTGAGAATTACAAGTTGGTTTGCTACTGGGTACTCACTACTTGAATGCTAGAACCGCTTGAGAATTATAAGGTCAAAATGGTCAAAAAAACAGCAGTCCTCAACTGTTTGAGAATTACAAGTCAATTACACAATGCTAAAAAATTAAAGCACAGATTGCTGCGCTATTTCGATTATTTCTTTATTGCCAGTATTATCCGGCGTTGTCCGGGCTAACATAAGAACTTCATTTTAATATGTGGGACTTAGCTTTGAAGCTGAATTTAATGTTGTTGTGATAAAAATTAAAATTTGCCCCATTTATCTTTATCAATCTTAAAGTAATATTTTTGAAAAAAAAGTGGTAAATAGATCTTTGAAAATCAATTTAAAATTATTTAAATAAAATTTACAGCTATCCAATTCAACGTTAACCCCCCAGACTTGAGGGTGTATTTTCGAAAAAGTCAGAAAGATTATTTTTTTAGATTTGATGTTGAGTTCTGAAACTTAGTTTGAAGTTGATCGGTTGAGAATTAATAATAATATTTATAATATAATATTTTTTTCAAAATATATATATATATATATATATTGTAAATATAAATATAAAATAAAAACCGCACTTTTAAAATTTAAATATTGAGTTTTGACTTTGACGTCCATTGTCTTTTCTCCATACAATATTTGACCCCATTTACCCAAATTAGGGGTGCATAATCCAAAAAATTGGTATACGATCCTTATTAAATTTTTATATTATTGTTTTAAAATGAATTTGAACTGATCGGATGTGAAATAAAAAGGTTTCTTTTAACGGGCTTTTCCCATTTTCCCCCACTTGTGTGCATAATTTTTAAAATTTTGTTCCTTAGGGGAAACTTTCAGTATGCCATAAGTCTTGTGTGCAAATTTCATTCTCGTACGTATTGCCGTTTGAGCTGTGCGATGATAAATCAGTCAGAGTTATATATAGAGAGATATTCGTACTTTGATTTGTATTCTGCCAGAAAGGGTATTTAATTTTCTTTCAATTGTTTTGTAATAGTATATAATATATAATATATATTATATAAAGTATTTCATTTTTTAACAAGTCTTTTAAAACTAGTTTATTTATTAAATTTTTTATTTAGTGTATTATAGATTTCTGCATCGAGTATCTTTAAGGTATTCTTCATTGTCCTTAGCTCCAGGGCTAAGTTGAACTGTTGATTTCAAATAGAATGAATCTGCTTGGAATCTTTTTGTAAATTTGGCTGTGTTTCTAATGGAAATTCTGAGATAATCTGAAGAGTGTTCCATGTTCTGTTTGTGTCTTCTAGTAAAATTAGTTTTAATCGCAACATGTTGGATTTTTGGGCGGAAGTAAATCAGTTCTGGGTTAAATAACAATCTATGTTTGCGTGCTTTATGAACAATAGTCATTCAGTAAATTGTTTTTTGGAGAACCCAACCTATGCATAAGAAAAATGTAGAAAATATGAAATTAATCGAAAAAGAAAAACACGTGAATTCAGCTCACGCGAGCAGATAAAAGGAAAATAAAGGACTGACCATTGGGCATTATCTCATGTGTGCTGGAGTGTGTGTGCGAGCGAGTGTGTGTGGGGGTGAATGTGTGTAAACATTCCACTATTTAAAAATTAAATGGATTTCTATTTGGCTTTGGACCGGCCAGGCTAGGCAAGCCACTTGACATGCTCTCTGGTAAGTGTATAAAAGTGCGTTGAAGTGTGGATGACGACCAGCAAGCGTACGCAGAAATGTCCCTTTTTCGAGTGGAATACCACCCACCCAGCTATCTACCCATCCACCCATCCACCCACCTAGCCGCCTGCCTTGCCCCAAGCCCCTCCGGGCTCTGTGTCAGCAACAGCGCTGTCAGCATGTGACTGTCAGGCAAAAGTCTTAAGTGTGCGTAATGATTGTGGCAAGCAAACTAAACTCGACTCGACTCGACTCGACTCAACTCGCTCTGGCAACTTGGCTACCCGCCAGCGTTGTGCCAGATAAGCCAAACTGTGACTGACTAGTAACGAGTCACGCTTTTTATATTCACAGTGACACTGTGACTATTATAAACATGTTTCCTAGCCACGAAGTATATTTGACAGCAGCGATGACAGGGACAATATTCAGCTTGAATATTCAGGCCAAATTCTATATTTATCACTCGTGGCTTATTGACCTTGATTCCCAATTTTATTTGTCACTTAAAAACTAATTCTTATATAAAAGTAGCCGCTTAATTGTCCTTCAGAGCTCCGAGTAACAGTCGCAGTAATTGCTCGCGACAGTCGGAACACCACATTGCTCTTCTCTATAGTAGTATATGACCCACCCCTTGGCCCTCTAGGCAGTCGTCATCATGCTGAAGCACCACCCAGGGAAAATAGTGTTAATGATGCTGATCTCTCCGCACATGCCTGACAGTGTCGAGTGCTTTAATGGCATTTGTCTCTCTCTCTCTCTCTCTCTCTCTCGCTTCCTCTCGTCTTCTATCCACACGTTTTCCAACACTTTTTGGTTAAGTGTTTAAAAATTTTATGGCCATGTTGCTTGCTTCAAGTGGCAATTGTTGTCGCTGTGGCAGTCGCAGTCGCAGTCGCAGTCGCAGTCGCAGCATTCCCCACAAAAATGTACAGTTCGGTGGTCACAAAAGATTCAAGCACGAACAGAATCTGAAATGTCCAAGAAGCTGGGCAACTTTGTGGCCAAATAAGAGACAAGGGTCGCACATGCAAATATTAAAGTTTATCTGAACTGAAGACAGCTGAAATCAGGCGAAATTTCCAGTGTTTCATAAAGAAAATTGCTCTATTAATAGTTTTACACCGAGAGCTACTCTCACTGGTTAACTCAACTAAGCTTCTATGCATATCAAGTATACGCAGCGTTATTAAAGTTTGGCTAAGCAAAGGCAGCTGATATCATTCGAAATTGCTAAAGAAAATTATATATTTGGATGGCCTTTTATTGATATTACACCGAGTTAAAGTCACTGGTCAACGCAATTGCTTTAATGTTAGCTTCTATGCATATCAAGTATACGCAGTGGTGTCAACCACAAACATTTTTCTAACTGTGTCCGGCCAATAGCCTTTGCCACGCCCCACATCCGATAGTGTAATAAATTGGTTTTGTGAAATTAAATTGATTGGCAACGCCTCCGCCCCCGCCCCCGCCTCCGCACCCGAACAGGGTAAGAGACCAAGCAACACGTTGAAAGGGGCGTCAGGAGTGGCGAATGGGCTTCAGTTACCTGTGCGACTGCTCGATATATTTATTTATGCCACGGCTTTATTTGCTGCTTGTGTTAGACCACTGGCCCACTGCTGTCTGATTGTTTATTAGGCTCTCCGCCTGATTTGTTACGCCCCTGTCTTCGACATTGGCCATATCCATTCACTGGGCTAATAGTATAAAAAATTACCTGCGTCTAGCTGTACTTATGCCCCAGTGTATATGGAAATGCAGGTAATGTGCGGCTTTAAAATGTTATTTAATTTAATGCTGAACAGATTTTTAGATATATACATCAGTCTGTAATACCCTAGAGTTCTTCGTTTTGATAATTGTGTTAGACAATGAACACAATAAGATACAAAGTTTTGATTAAATTCGTATAAATTTATTTTTCTGACAGCTTTTATTTGCGCTGTTTCCTTAAGAGATTTGCGCTCACTTAACCAGAATTAAATATCAAAAGTTATTACTGTCAGTTTTCGAGTACCATCTCCATCGTTTCCATTGTAATTGCAAACTACTTAATCATTTATCCAATCAAACAGAATCCGAACAAAGGTCTCCCGGGCTGGGAAACCCCATTCAATTAAACAAGTTACTCCAAGACTGAAACTGAGGCTGAGGCTGCGTCTTTGGCTGCGTCTTAATGCAGCAAAGCCAGCAGACTTGGATCTTCGTTTCTGTCCTCCATTGCCGTCTCCACAATCTCCTGTCTGTGACCTCGACCTACACTGGGGAGCGTTTGACAAGCGATTCGTGTTACCAGGGCCTTATGCCTGTATCTCTATATATGTATCTGTATGCTGCATTAGCCCAGGGCTTTAGCCGAGACACTCACACACATGGCACCACATGCCATTGAAGTGAATGGGAATGTGGTTGAGTATAACGGCGGGGCTGGAGAATATGCATGTAAATGTGAATGTAGATGACGATGAGCCTGTAGCTGTGGCTCTGGATGTGGATGTGGATGTGGCTGTGGATGTGACTCCAGCCATGGCTGCTTGTCACTTATGCAAAATCCCCAAATGGCAGAATGGCGAGGTGTAAAAAATACAAAAACAAAAAAAAAAAAAAAAAGAAAAGAACACCCAGAGCATTGCAACAGGAGGCAACGGAGAGAGCCTTAACAGGAGCAGATGCCAGCGCTGCTTAGTCAGTTTTGGTTTTGTTCCTACTGCTGTTACATACAAATGCTCTTTAAGCGGATTTGGCAGCGCTTTACTTGTTTGCCATTGTTAAACTGAGTGCTCAGCATAAGGCCGGATTCGGATGGGACGGGCTGGGTCGGACTGGGCCAGAGAAGGGCCAACAGAACTGATTCCCTAACTCTCACACTGATTCCCAGAAATGAGGGCTTTAAAGGTAAACACTGGCAGTGTTGAAGTAAAGGTTATAGCATTAACTTGTTTGTATACCCTACAATGGAACAAGCTGAAAATTACAGCATTAGATTATATAGACACGCACATAAAATCAAGCTTTAAGGCACGACTTGAAAGTTATTAAACTGGTTTTAAGCAATTAAACCTGAAGACTGAAGACTGCAGACTAACTTGGCCTTCCTTTGTTAGATTACTCTCAAAGTTTAAATGCCCACTTGAGGGCTATAAAGAAGAAAGAAGAAAACATTTAGATTACAGTCTCTGTGTCCTGTTTCTCCTTTAGGCTCTCACTTTTTATTTTGTTATTGGAGTGTGCGAAAAACCCTTTTAATTATGCCGGAACATGTACAAATATTTTCTTATGCTTGGTTACTTTTCGAAGCGGCGCATTAATTAATTTAAGGCGTGAATGCGGCGGCAGCGCGGCGGCTCGAATGGCTCGAACGGCTCAAATGTGTGGCCTGCTGTGATTTTGGCCAAAAAGTCAAAGCTCCGCAAAAGTTTATAATTAAATTATACAAAGCGTGTTTGCCCAATTTCATAACAGAAGCAGTAAGAAAAATTCCAATGCAAATGCCACCAAGTCAGCCTCTCCGCCTGGGCCTTTCCTTTGCTTTCTTCTACGTTTATTAAGTAATGAATGAATTCTGGACGACAATTGTCCCGTAAAAAGGTATAATTTTTGTAAGAAATTTAATTAAATGTAAAAGTTTAAATAAAACTCCTTTCTTTTGCGTACTTCATTCAATTAAAAATGCAATTTTTCTTTTAGTTTGGCAATTTATTTAAAACTAAACAAAGACATTCTTACGCTTGTTTTTTGAAGGTGGCATATTTTTGAATATTGTGCAGAAATTTATGCTCAATTTTTGAAAATCTCAATAGAAATCTTTAAGATTTTCATAAGCTTCTTAATTATTTACCTTTTTGTTTTATAGATAAAAATAAAATTGGCAATAAATACATTTTTATACCGTGCATTCGAGCAGTCATTTCGGACGCCTTGAATTATTTTGAGTCGGGATAATATGACAAGTCGATATAGCCATATCCGGCTGACTCTTCGTCTTTATGGCTAGTCCAGATCGGATAATTATAGCATGCAGCTCTCATAGAAATTTAGGGCATGCAATCTTCGGCTTGCCCTCGTTCACCCTTTCCTTACTAGTTTTACTCAAAATAATGTCAAAGGTGCTGCTAGATTTATGTGAAACTAATGAAATTTCAGTAACAATATGGCTATTAATGCATGAAAAATTTGGACTTTGGATTAAATACCCTGTAACCAGACAATGCTTGAGAAAGAGTGTACAATGCTTAAGCAAAAAAGGTAAAATGAGTCGTCTTAGTTGGTTTTTGGGCATTAATCCTAGTCTATGACGTCTGTAGGAACACTAAATTTGACAGAAAGGTCTACTATAAATAAAGGTAGGAGGTGGCTTATATTTGACCAGCGTACAGGGTATTTCCTAGTGGGTGACGCCTGACGGAAGCGTTCTGACCTATTTCGTTTTAAGAACCAGAGCATAATAGCTAAACTCACAGTTTTTAAAAAATGGTCAAGCCTCATTGTTTGAGTTCTCTATGTGTTCTCTTGGCACTTAGCTTTTTAGAGAATGTGTTTTCAGAGAAGATAAGCACAGCCTTTATAACGGAAATGTTATGGCAATACAAGGATAATCCGAATGTTGTCGTTTCGCCCTTCTTCCTGAGCGAGGGCCTGATGCAATTGTATTTGGGAACTGAAGGTAAAACTGCAACGGAAATTGCGAAAGTGCTCGGGATGAGTGGAAAAACAAAGGAACAAATTATACAGCAGCTTTCCAAGTTGAAGCAGAATGTCACCTCACCTCGAGGTATAAAGCTGAGGAATGGGAATCAACTCTTTGTGGCAAAAGATGTTCAAATATTGCCAGAATATTTGAAGAAATCGAATGAAACCTTCAGTACGACGCCGACAGTAGTTGACTTTGCCAACTCGAACAAAACTGTCTCCATAATTAATAAATGGATGAATCGACAAAGTAATTCCAAATCGGATTCCACTTTAATTGTGAAAACGACAAATGCCACTAAGATTCTGCTCCTGAACGGAGTTTATCTTCAAGGCATCTGGAAATATTCATTCAGTCAAACGAAAAAGGGTCCCTTCCACAACGTCGATAAATCAACATATTTACGCTCCGTCAGCATAAATATGTTGGAAGCAGTTGCGAATTTTAGATACAGCTACATAAAGAAACTGGACGCTGATTGCGTAGAACTGCCCTTCGACAAGTCAGACATTTCCATGATTATACTGCTGCCCAAAGGCATCGATGGCATGGAGACAATTATAAAGAATATCCAGGATATGCACGCCCATGAAGTGGCCCCAAAGAAATCTCCGCGACGGGCTCGTCTGCGTATGCCCAAATTCAAGCTGGAATTTGAGGTGGAACTGCAAAATGTTCTGGAAAATATGGGTATATCAAATCTATTTCGAAAAGCCAACTTTCATGCCTTGACTAATTGGAATGGCAACCTAAAAGTCGACAAAATCATCCAAAAAGCAGTCGTTGAGGTGAAGGAGAACGTCTCTTCAAAGCCAATTAAGCATAGTACGTATATAAAATAATCATATTACTCACATTGATTTACATTCAGAAATGTATATCTCTATTTTTTCAGACGTAAAAGAAACCAGTGCAACCACGCCCACAACAATTGACGTGAACCGCCCATTTGTATTTCTAATCAAGGACAAAAGTGTAGTTTATTTAGCAGGACGCGTTACCAAGCTAGAATAATATTGAAATTATTTTTATAAGATACGATAATTGTCTTAGGCCTAATAGATATTTTGTAAATAAAGACGAAGCAGTAGCATACAAATAAATGTATATAAAAGCAATTAATTTTGACTTCAAATTTGAAATAAAAAGAATCACAGGTGAAATTTGATTCAGAGGAAAATTTACTTGTATACCCTTGCATAGGGTATTATAACTTATGTGTAATACGTTGAAAGAGGCATCTCTGTCCCCATAGAGTATAGAGTTGAGATAGCCAAGTCTGCCTGTCTGCCTGTCTGTCTGTCTGCTTATACGCAAACTAAGCTCTTAATCGTGGAGTTGGTTGAATGAACTTTGGTATGGAGCCTTCTATTTATTCCATGCAGACAACTATATTATATAGCTGCCATATAAAGGAACACTCGATCCAGCTGGATGTGAGAAAATGTTTTATAAATATCAAGATAGGTCAACTATATCATAGAACTGCATATAACTTAAGCAGCAAGGACTTCAAGTATAAATCAAATAAATATGCCAGCCTGCAAGGGTATATAGTCTTCGGTGCGATGAATAGCAAATAAAATATGGCAAATTCCAGTTCAGTGAACAGTATGCAAAAAAAAAACCGAGCTGTTATTAGAACACATGCAGCTATTTTTTTCTAGAGCCAATAAATGAAGGCTTATCTAATTTGGCTTTTATTTTGTGGGTGTGTTGCCAGGCAATGATATTACTTTGCTTTTATTGAACAATTTCTACACACAAAATCAATAATCTTATAAACTGGAGTGTTACTCGTTAAGAAGTCAAAAAAGGGAAGAAAAGAAAATCAGAGCCATGAAAAATCGGCCGAAAAGTTGATCATGAAATCAATCAAGCATAAGACACAGACGTTTGCAATTTTACGAGGCTGGCAGAAAGCAGCACGAGCGAAAAAAGTCATAAAACTTATTTACTTAGCACCAGCGAAATGAGCGAAATAAGCGGAAAGGCGAAGAGGCGAACGGGCGAACAGGCGAACAGCTGGCGGAAGCGAAGGATAGAAGGAAATAAGTCTTAAACAAAAGGCGGGCATAAATAATGCTGAAATAAACAAAAGGCGATGCGAAACAAAAAACAAAAAACAAAAAAAAAAAGAAAATAATACAAAACCCCAAGCAAACAACAAAAAGAAAGCATAAAAAGCAAGTCAAGTCAATAATCATAAAATGGCTCGAGGAGTTGCGTATCATCTTGGAATCTGTTAAATTGTCTGTGAATGACAAATATTGTGTTATAATTTCTATTAGTAGAATTAAACAGCCGCACAACATGGCGACATGGCGTATGCGCATTATTTAATTTCTCTAAGTGTTTTCGCGTGCAAACAGCCATGAAATTTATCCAAGTCTCTCAGTCGCTATGGGGCACACTCCTACGCCTACATATATATATATATATTTATTTCTTAGCCTAGTCCTAGGCCTAGGCCTAGGCCTGGCCTATGGCAATTCAATGAATATTCCTGTGTAGTATATTCCAGCAAACGTAAACAATTCATTGGACAGCTTAAAGCCCCCGGCCCCCAATGGCGTCTAATGGACAGTGACATAAGACACTGTCTGACAGCCTCTCCATTTGTTTGTTGTTGTTTCTATTGTTGCTGCTGTTGTTGTTGTTGTTGTTGTCGTCTGTCCGTTATTGTGTCAGTTGATGGCCTAACGTGTTTGGACATGTCTAAGCAGCGTAGACAATGGCAGAAGCAGAAGCAGCACCAGCAGCAGCACCAACAGCAGACTGCAAACTCACAAGCAGAAGGACAACAGGACAACGGCTACGACATCCTTCTCGCCCGTCAAGTGGGCGTCAACATTTTTCTAATATTTTTCGTGTAGGAATTCTGCCAGAAGCTTAATACATTTCTTTACTGCGCGTAAAAGTATGCTACAATATTTTATTATCGCTAGTCCAAAATAAAAATGGCTCAACTTAAAGTTAGTAAAATATGCTGCCTACTTTTAGGCATAAAACGAATATTATGACAGCCGCAACACTCGAATCCATTCAAGCAGATATTTTTCATTGTAACTGCAGGATTATTTCTTGGTTTTGTGTAGGTTTACCAAACAGACGTGAAGTTCATAATAAAATTTAATATATTTCCGATAGTTATAATGTGCATTTGATGGAATTGAATTGACAATAATTTATTGCCATTATATAAAATATATATCTAAATTATTGATAATAATTTATTTGATTAATCATTGTGATTAGTTAATAGCTAATAATTGATTCAAATGTTCATTAAAGCTGTAATCCAAAGTACTGAATCAGCTGTCAAAAACATTCGAGTCTAAGCTCGAAACTCTCAAGCTCTTGGAGGGTGATTGATTACAGATATTAGTAAAATAATTTAAAAATTAAATATTTAATTATCTCTCAAGAACAAAATGAACTAGAAAACATATTGAATCTTTTAAAATTGTGTAGAAAAAGCCATGATACTAAAATCCATATTTTTAAACCGAACCAAGGCAAATACTTTAGTTCAAGCTGCGAACAGAACCGCTTTAAAGTATTTAAAAACTATGACCGATCTGAGCGGTATATAGTATAGCTGTCATAGGCAACCTCAGCCTCAACCTCAGTCGAATTTTTAAACTTTCAGCACAAGTCGCCACCTTTAACCGTGGTCGAATCGAGCTATAACTTTAAATTTTATTGCCTTAAGTCACAAGGAGAATTTCTGGCTCGGAGACCTTAGATTCTTGGACACTTTCCTATTTGGCCAAACAAATACGCTGAACACCAATGTTTAGGCTAAGATTTTATAGCATAAGCCAGATAAACTCTACCTCGCTTCAACCACTTTTACTAGCTACAATCCAACAGAAGCCTATTACAAACAAAAAAATGATAACACTATTTAAAGGAGGCTTTAATCCTGAAATAACGTTAGCCATCAACCTGTCTGCTAATAGTTCATGCGGTATTTTTTATCTCTGTTTTTTTGGTACTCTAATACAATTTCACAAAATTTTTCTACCGAAAAACAAAGAAAAAAAGAAAGCAAAAAAATACGCGCCTACACTGGGTAGCTCACATTTCATAGCTTTTGGCATTTTTAATTAAATTTTTGTGCTCAGACACACACAGATGCATATGTCCGTAGTTGGTGTATGGGGCACATATCCATTGCAAAAATCCAATTTGAAATCAAAAAGCCACACAGGCTTGCAGCCGAAGGATATGTTTCTAAACGGGATACGTGCTGGCAACTGGCAACGGGCAACTCGTCGACATCATCTCATCCTCGCCTCATCCGTGCCTCGTCCTCGTCCTCGTCCTCGTCGTTGTCGTCGTCCGCATCCTCGTTGGCACTCGCAACTCATCAAAATGAGCAGCGGGTACTTAATCTGATTTACTTGCCAGCTTGAGACAGGGCAGCCAGGCAGCCAGTCAGCCAGTCAGGCTGGCAGGCAGCGCTATGGCTCTCCTTGGCAGAAAGCAAGTAAACAAGCGTCTTCATAAAAACCCCGGACAGCCAAAGGAGGTAGACAGACCGCGGGGACAGAGACACAAGAGCCGGAGAGCCATAGCTGCAAGGACAGACACTCGCTGGTAAATATTTCTCATAGCTGCGTTCTGCGGCGTTGTGTACATCATAAAAGAGCGATAAGATAACAGCGACCGACCGAGGCACTTGACTGTTCTGCTCCTTTCCTTGCTCCAGACCCAGACACTACATGAAACTCTACCCATCGGGCATATTAGTTTGCCTAAACAGCTTGCAACACATACGAGTAGACAGGTGTTCCACAAAACGATTCATGGAAAGATCTACATTTTTATGGTAAATATTCCAGAGTCCCGATTGACTTTCAAAACTCAGAGTTTCAGAACATTAAATTCGAAATCTTATGTGTAGAAAAGGCTCTATAATGGGCGAAAAATGGGGGCTCAAACGAGGCACTTTTAGCCAATAAACTTAAGACTTAATCTGTATTAATTGAACACTATTTTGTGCAAGTCTTCTTAAGTTAGGGTATCTCAGCTTCAACTTCAGCGGAACTGCTGGCTCTGTTTCATATTATTTATTTGATTTTCGTTGGCTGACGTTCTTTGTCTTCTTTTTTAGGGACTCCTTTTGGCCCAGCTCCTTGGCAGCGTCTTTAGTGTGATTTATTTTGGCAGCGCACAATGTACTTTCTTTTCAAATAAATCATAAATTTCAACGCACTGCCGCAGCAGCAGCACGCAATTGTTGTTCCTGCTGTTGTCCTGCTGTATTCTGGTGTATGCCCAGAATTCCCATCTCCTGGCAATTGAGTTATCCGAAAAAGGCTATCTAGCTGGGAGAACAAAAAAAATATTTATTGTATTTTTATGGCGCCTAGGCATTTGGGCCTAAGCCGCATACAATTTTGCTGAAAAATGTAAAGCGCAACCCCTCGAGGCCATTGAGAATTATGAGCTAAACGCGACACGCGTGTCCTGGCAGTCTTTAGGGCCAACTTGGTTGGGCTCGGCTGCGCTGCGCTGCGTTGGACTGCCCCAGTCAAGGCAGATACAGGACAGCACACATGATTTGTGGCCGGCTATTTGGTCAACAAGGCAAGTGAGATTTTGGCCATTTTACTTGATTTACAGCACCAGGAAATGTAAGAAATTGCCAACGAAATGCAACTACAAACTATGTTGAGTTATTTTAAATAGCCTTAAAGCAGAACAAGCCGAGTTACTTGGCTGACATTTTATGGCTTTAACTGCTCCTCATTCCATGCGCTAACGGCTTTAAGATACCCTCTTTAAGGGCATCAAAAATCAAATACAAACTTTAGGCTTAGGTCAACAGGATGCCATCTCGATTCCCTTTTTGTTCAACTGAAATCCCTAGAGAAATAATATGGAATTTCTTCTAAGAAACATACGTTTCTCTTAGCTAATTTGTCTTTATTAAATTATCACAATACTTTGCTACAACTCTACCCGCTAATCAACTGAAATTTTCAATCTCTGTCTGTGGTCTCAGTGGGCATTTGACTCATCAATTTGCACTTGAATGGGCGTCCGATAGGCGCTCTGGGCCATCATGGAGACCAGTACCATCTCTACCAGTATCAGAATATTGATGATGGCTGCAAATAGAAGAAGGCGTCTTATTAAAATTGCCAGAATAAAGCCAACCCAAGCTAAATACTTACTCTGTTTGTGAACGGTGTGATTGATGGGATACTCTCCTCCCAGCTTGAAGGAATTCAGTTGCTCGTAGAGTACCAGGTATTGGAGCTTGCAGAGCATCACGACCAATTGCAGGCAAAACATCTTCTTGCGCAGCTGATAGTCTCCTCGCAGCTTGGTGATCATTCGAACCGTGATTTGGAGTGACCAGACGCCCATTAAAATGGAGGCTATGATGAATGGTATAAAGAAGACCATCACCTGGCTGTAGAGCTGCCGATCGCGATAATACAATATGTTCATTATTAGCATTATGGAGCCCTGCCAGAAGGGCATCTGCCAGACCATATAACGCGATATGCACAGCTTCGCCTTGGTGGGCACCACCAGAGGCAGGCAGCCACAACAGCAGCACAATGGTGGTGTATTCAGAGCCACCGCCTCTCCGGATGTCTCCTTTACGTAGTTCTGTTCCGAGATCACATAACGAAAGAGCAGAGTGCGAAAGACTGGACCACCGATCATAAACATGGCATGCATAACAGTGTGGCACATAAACCAGGAATACGGCACCAAAATGGTGACCAAGGCAGCCACCGAAATAACCGGATACAGACTGACCATCAGTATGGAGGGCAGCCTCAGTGGTTTGTTGAGATGACGACGCAAACGCGTCACAGTCGTCAGATATATGACAATGTTGAGTATGGTCAGCAATGTGGCTACAAAGATGGCCAGCGAGAGAAAGGCCGTCATATCTACAGAGGTGATAAAAACAAGTCTTTCGATTAGCTTAAGATTAGATATGAGTAATGGTAGCTGCTGCTCAATAGATACTTCTATCTTCTCTGAAAGATAAACTAAGACTCGGACAACTTAAACTGAACAGCTGGGGATTATCTATAGTGAATTTACTAATAATACTTGATAGAGCTCTTTGGAGACGAATTTACAATACCCTTAACAATTTTATTCAAACAACGAGTAGATTTAACTGGGAAGTTAAATATAATCCACTCAAATATATACATAATCCAGCACTTAAATATGTATGAGCCCTGTTTCTGCTGCTCCTCTACTGTTACAACAATTTCTCTTAGCTGAAGTTTACTTTTACTCACGTGTATAATACTCTGAGAGTTTTGGATGGCTGTGCATGCTGATTGTGCGATTCCGCTGCAATTCCAGCTCCAGCTCGACTTGCTCCTGCTGCTCCTGCAGCCTGAGACGCTCAAAATCCTCCCGAGAACCCATATTTATGTGGAAGTATGCGTTGGTGTTGGATGTGTGTAGACTTATGATAAATTCGAACTAGGGCAAGCTTTGCAGCTGAAGGCTTTTGGTTGTAAGTCTTAGAGAATGCGTTTTGCTTTGTTTCACTTGGTTGCAGTTCACCGCACTTCACATTTTATCACTGTACAAACGGAGCGAGTTGGCAGACACGTTTGCTTCTGTTAGCCTTTTTTGTTAGCCTTCTTGTTAGCACTCATAAATGTATCTTAAAGTTTGCATAATTTTGTACACTTTCGCAGTGGGCCTTGTTTGCTGAGTGGCGCCGTGAGCGAATACGATGAGTGGAGCAGTGAAAGTGCCCAAGGAACTGCTTAAAAATTAGACAAGAATTTTCACAATTAATTGAAGGCAGTGCTAAAGCTTCACTGATCAATCAGGCCAGCTGATCTGATTTGTCGTGCTCTAAACAATTAATTGCAGTCATTTAATGGTGCTAACTAAAAGTCTAGACATTTGTAGGGAACGTTGAACTCAAGGCCAAAAGCGAAAATTCTCAGCTTCCTCTTGATTCCTTCTATATTATCCATTCACTGCTTCTCCATATCCTTCTTCGATCAATTGTTGCACAACCCAAGTCGAATTATTTTAGCCAACTGAGAAGCTGACACGCGTTTCGGTTTGCTTTTATATTTGTCATGTGATCTCTTTAATGGCAAAGAAGACAGTGACAGGGATAGAGGGAAAGAAAGGGGGAAATACACATAATTTGTGCCCGCAAACCATTCATTGACTCTGTATTTATCTGAGTTAAGAGAGTCCCACAACAGGTTGGCACCAGCAGACACCGCAGACAAAAGTTAGACGATCTATGAATGGAACATGAATAATTCATTTCTCGGAGTTGGACGCCCTTTCGATGAGGCTTGTTCGACTGACATATGCTCTATGGAGAAGGCTTATAGAATGTCCTATCAATGAGAGAATAGAACAATTATTCTACTGCTTGTAAATGCCTTCGCCTTCCTCCAATAAATAGCTCAAAATTCATGATGCAAGCTGACCCCATTACAAAATAATCTTCCCACTTGTTAAGCTCTGTTTATTGCCCACTCCTAACTCTTTGGCCAAGTGAAAAATATGCCATAAAGCCTGGTGTTACGAAGCCAACAATAATATTCATAATACCTTAACCAATTTTGGCACAGAAATGCAAAACATAACCGAAACTGAAGCCAAAGCTGTTCCACCGCTTTTAACAAGCTGTCTGCCATAGGAAAGCACGTGACTTGGCCTAGGGCGACCCACTAAAGAGCGTAAACAATTGAGCAAGAGAAAGAGAAAAGAGCTGATGAGTCTCCCATGCGACTGTCCGACTGTCCGTCTGTCTGTCTGTCTGTCTGTTTGGCGGCACCCCAAAAACTGGTTTCCAAACATAACCAACAAGCGACCGGGCATACTAAAATACGTTTTATTGTTTGTATGCACACATACATATGCACATGTATCGTATCGTAGTAATACACTCAGAGAAAAAAGAGGTTTCTCAATTATAGCTCAAAACAAATTACAATAAAAAAGGCTATTTTCTGCACGCCAAGGTTCGAAATTTATACACTCCGCGGCACTCGAATAGTTTCAGTTTGCAAAAGCTACAGTTTGCTCTCTCCAGATAGACGAGAAATCTTAATGGAACTATTTTCTTTACGATTTTCAGTGCTCATGAAAACTTATGAAAAAAAATATATTTTTTCTAGTTAATAGATATTTTTTTATATTCATTTTAACTTTACTGAGTTCCAATTTCTTTATTTCTTCTTCATTTATAGTACTTTTTTTTGTGATCCGATTTTACTGGAATATAATCAAACTATTTAAAGTATTCGATTCTTATTCGAAGCAATCATTGTAGAGAATCAAAGAAGAGTTATTTCTCAGCCTCCCCAGGGTAATATGGAATCCCTATACCATTTTATACCCTTGCTGAAAGTATTATAATTTTGTCATGAGAGGAGTAATGTATTAGTCGCGGCATTTCCGATCCCATAAAATATATTAATATATTATATTAAAATCAGGACGTTGAGACGAGTCGATTTGGCCATATGCGTCTGCCTGTCCGTCTGTCTGTCCGCCTGTCTGTCCGTCTGTCTGTTTCCATGCACACTAGTCTCTCAGCTTGAGGAAACTTACATTAGATGTATAAGCTCATAACGAATGAAAAGAGCATCAAGATCAGACTACTATATCTTATAGCTTTTATAGGGACAATCGGTGAAAGTAAAATGAATTCAACAACAATTTTCAAATGCTGATTATGCCACTCTTTAATCATCAACGCCGCTGATGGCCTTTCTTTTCTCGATCGCATCGAATCTTTATTTTTTCGAGTGTATTCATACCGCATTTATCTGTTTACCTCATTGCGATGGTTATGTAAGCAATTGTTGTTTTTTTTTCCGGCTTCAAACCGGTCGACAAGTCAGTCAACGTAATTAAAGCGACCAACTGTTGAAGTACCCTAAAAAAAAATGTCATATAAAAAAAAAGAAAAAAAGTGAATTTTCTTTTCAGACTTCGACCTTCACAGCAAATGCAATAAACGTGCCAAAAGCCGCCTAAAGCCGTTGACAGCTTTTGACCCCATTTGAATGCCGCGAAGCAGAAGGGTAACAAGAAATTGAGAACCGGAATATTAAATATTTATTTCACCATTTGACGAAACGAAATTGCTAATCAATTTTATATACTTAATTAATTTACAAAACTTCCATTAAGTAATTTATTTTTGTTGCACAATTAGCACAGACTCAGAATTTGGCATTTAGCACATTTTTTAGTGCGTAAACGAAGCGTTCCAAATAAACTCCATAAACCTAAAACCATTTTCGGATTCACAACTTTTCACGTCTTTTCACATCTTTTTTCACAACTCGCAAATCATCAATGCACGGTACAGCAGCCTCAGCAACAACAACAACAGCAACAACAAGAGAAAAGTACAACAATTTTGAGTTAAAACGCTTAAAGAGCAAAGGAAGTTGGGTAACAAAAGCAAAATGCGATACAGGAAAAGCTTAACCTAAATAAGTAATTTGATAGTAAAAGTTTCAATTTTGAAAATTTGTAGTTTTTAGTAGACCGGAAATATTTTCCATCAACTTTCTATAATACTAAATGAAGGTGGCTTTTATCAACCTCTTGGTAATTCTTATATATTTACTTTAATATCTTAAAGTGCGAGTATCTTCTAGATTCACAGATACTTTCTTTCCGTTCCCACAAATTGGAAGCTAATTTTTTGAAAACTTGCAAATAAAACAGTTTCAAAATTATTTCTATGAAAACTTTGAATAGAATAACGCTACAAAATTAATTCTTCGAAATGTTTAAAAAAGAAATCGTATAAACCTATAAATTGTTTCATCGGACAGCTTTAAAAGAAACCCGTTTCACAATTGTTTCTTCGAAAACCTGAATTAAAAAGTGATTCAAAATTGTTTCTTCGAAAACTATAAGAAAAAATCCGTTTTAAAATTGTTTCTTAGGAGACTTAAAAAGAGACAAAATTGTTTCTTTATTATCTTTAAGATAAAAACCGTTTCAAAATCTTTTCTGCGAAAACTTTAAACTGAAACCCGCTTCAAAATTGTTACCTTGAAAATTTTATGGAAGAGAAAACGTTTCAAAAATATTTCTTTTTTCTTCGAAAACTTTAAATAAAACCCGTTCTGAAATTGTGTTGTTCTTTTCTCAATTTATTCTACATTAAAGAAGAAGATTGCAGTTCAAACCCGATTCGATTTACACAGTTCAATTTAAACAGAAACCAATATACAAGTACGAAACGGGTTTCCATTCGAGCCCATTCCAAAAAATGTGGTAGAAAAACTTGCACCTTTCTCGCAATATAACTAAGAGCCGTAGTCTCCGTTCGAACGTGACAAACTTTAAATACTCGTACTAACAATAATGGCAGCCGCAAAAGCTTGTTAAAAACAAACATTGTTATTAGCCAAGGCGGCAAAAGTTTTGCAATGTATTTTTGGCCCATTTAACTGGTAAATGAAACAAGTAAATTTACTGTTAAGTACCTTTTGTACACGTTAGTTGCAATCTCTTTTACACCTGCCTCCTCTATATGCCACAGACATCTTAAGATGTTTTTTTTCTCTTTTTCTTTTGAATGGCCAACAAAAAAACCCATGAGAAGTCTCGCAATTTTGGCCCTGACTACGGCTGATGCTCTCTCAACATTTACCAACTTTTTTTTTTCTGTGGTTATCAAATTTTTCGAATATCACACAAGACGACCGACCAAATAAAAATAAGCAGCAAGAGGAAAAAGAGAGGAAGGAAGAAGAAAAGAAGAAAAAGAAATACTAAGCAAAGCAAAGCGAGAAACGACCTTACACAATGCAAATCGGGCGGGGAAATTGCTAAAAACGAGAGAAAACAAATTTATAAATGCAGAGATACTCGAACACAAGTAAAATGTGTAGCAATTTGCCATCGAACTTGAGAGAAAAAAAAACTACTAAGAAAATGCTATTAGCAGTACTCCGAAGACTGCATACCCTTACAGAGACTAGAAAAAAACAGTAGTAGTTCGAACTGAATAGTTTTTCGTAGACATTTAGCAAAAACACTCTTCCCTTTTAGTAGGTTTCTTTAGGATATATTTATAGCCGATTATTCCTATGGCAGCCATATGATATAGCCATTCGATCCAGCTAGCTTCGACTTATGAACACTCCATTTTTCAAGCTCGAAGCTAGCTTGGAAACAGACGAAGGGAGAGATGGATATATCCTTACCCACCCAATCAATAATATAAATTCCTTAGGGTATCTGGATGCCTCCTTCAATGCATTACAGCCTTCGTCACCAAGAAAGCATACCCTCCGTAAGGGCATAGAAAATTCGCTTGTAATCGAAATCAAAATCAGAAGTGCGTGGTTCGACCCCACAAAATTGAATTGGATTATTGTGGCTAAGATGCAATGATTTCTCTGCTGCCATATGCCAAGAAATTATTTTTAGAATTTCGAATAGAATTTAAATCAATTTCGCTTTGAGCTGAGGTGCCATACCAGCCAGCTAGCCAGCCAGCCAGCCAGCCAGCCAGCCAGATGTTGCCAATTTAAATACTAAATATAAAAGTTCCTCTTAAATGTGGGGTTTATCGTAAGTCCGCTACACAAGCGGCCCAACGGAAACCAATATAAAGTGAAATCTGAATTATTTGCCTTCAAAATATTTGTACTTTTTAAATGAGACCCTGAACACAGCAATCAGTTGCCTAATTTACCTGAAAATTGAGTGAAAAAAAATTTCAGCTGTTTTTTTTTTGGTCTAAAAAATACGACCAGCTTTAAACACCTATGGCACCCAAACCGCTCAACCGATATCAAATTTGTTCTCATTTTCTTAATTAAGGGGAACTTATCTATATTAAATATTATATAAGTATATTATATCATTTATATATAACGCAGTCATTATAAATAATAATTTGGCCACGCTTTTTCGGCTGAGGCCCACTGTGCATCGCTTGTAAAAAGTGCAGTTTATAATATGTATTTAAGTGTTTATATAATATATAATATTTTTCCTATAAAGATTCAATATTTTGAGAGTAAGTTTCATTTTTTAACCTTTGAAAATCAGCCTAGTCCTTCTTATTTTTTTAAACAATTCAAAAGAAGTCTGAAACGGGCAACAAAGATTAAGTCATAGAAGAAGAATTCAATACGAACATCAATTTTTAATAGATAAATAATAATAGTAATAAAAAGATTAATTAAACAACAACAAAATTCAAAATTAGCCGAGAACTAGCTGTTCTTCCTGTGCTGTGCATTGTTTATATTCTAAATGTAGTTTATTTAATAGATTATTTTTAAATATAGCTGAGCAAGTAAACATTTCTCTAGCCGCGAACAGAGCATGGTTCATTATTTTTAAATATATCTGAATAAGATTGAAAACCATTATATTAAAGTAAACATTTATCTGGCAGTAAATATGGCATAGCTTATTTAGAAGATTATTTTTAAAGACTAAATCTGAAACTAAGTGGAAACCCATTTTATTCAAGTAAACATTCCGCTTTCCGTTCCACAGAATATAAACAAATTTTCGAAATATATTTTTTTAAGCACTTCCACAATCTCTCACACTGTGCATTAAATATTCAATTAATGTGCTGAGATTATAATGAAATAAACTGCAGACTCATCACAGTCGTAAGTACTTGAATTATTTGGCTTCAAAACTCTCATGAGAGAAACATACAGTGTCCAACACAATTTTATAATTTTCATTTTATTGCTAGGTCAACCTTGACCATCAAAAAAACAGCAAACCCAGCAGACCTCACGTAGAGGTCGCTCTTTTCTATGAATATTTTAATAGTTTGTTTATTTAAATATTGTGTGTAAACTTGTCTCCTTGTCCGTCTGTACGTCTGTCCGCCTGTCCGGGCTTTTAATTAAAGTCATATGCATTGCACACAGTTTAATTCATTTTGATTATTAGCTGGAAAGTTTCACGTGCTCCGACGTGCTCAGTGTTTATTGTTTATTGTCTTTTTGAATAGAAACATTCAATTAAATCCTATTGAACAGTGCGAAAGTGCAAATAGTTTCAATTCCTCCCCACCGGATACCCTGTAATTTATCCGAGCTCATTCGTGCACGAATTGACAAGGTGCAAAAGTCCAAATAATTTGTATGCCCCTCCATCTGGATACCCTGTAATTTGTTAGAGCATATCAACTAGGTATTCGTGCTCGAATTTGAAAGGTGCAAATAGTTTCAATGCCCCGCTACCCTGATACCCTGTAATTTATCAGAGCATAAACATTTTGTATTCGTGCTGGAATTTGAAAGGTGCAAAAGTGCACATAGCTTGTGCTCCCCCATCCGGATACCCTGTAATCTATTGGTGTATAAAAACTTGGTATTCGTGCTCGAAGCTACAAAGCGCAATTAATTTGTATTCCTCTCCACCCTGATACCCTGTAATTTATCAGAGTATTTGAACCAGGTATTCGTGTTCGAATTTGAAAACTGCAAATCGTTTCAATTCCTCTCTACCCTGATACCCTGTAATTTATCAGAGTGTTGGTACTCGAATTGGAAAGGTGCGAAAGTGCACATATCTTGTGCTGCCCCACCCGAATACCCTGTAATCTAACAGAGTATAACAACTTTGTATTCGTATTCGAATTTGATTTAAAAGTGTAATTTTTTTTGTTTTTTTCTTCGCTCTCACTCTCACTTTCCCGCTCGAACCAAAAAAAAATTCGGTCTCTGATCCGACCCGTATCTTATTCGCTCGCGCGCTGGCCACAAACTGAACTCAAAACAAAATACAAAATTGCTCAGACTCAATGCCGATCACGAACACACAATATTATGCGGCGGGCCAAAACAGCAGCAGCAGCAGCAGCAGCAACAGCAACAACAGCAACAACAACAACAATAACAATAATAATAATAGCATTTGCCGCTGACGTTGTTACAGCACTCAAATTGGCGAAATGGCGAATTGGCGAATTGGCAAAACGAAGAGAAAAACGAGATGGATGTGCTAATATACCCTATCTGTGCCCCCTTCGTCTCGGTCTACGTCTTATTGTCTCGGGGATGAAGAAAAAAGTTGCTGCCATTGAAAGTTGAGCCGCAAAGGCGGAAGTTGTGCAGTGGGCGTGGCATTGGACCCGGTTTTGCAGCTACTACTCCCATTTCCAGAGAAACTCCAAGTGACTCCAACTCGGTCGTTAAGTTACATTTGCAGTTGGTCGACACTTTTATTGACAACCGTCAAACTCAGATCGTTTCTGCTGAAGACAATCCCAAGTTTATATAAATATTTTGAATTGTTCAGATAACTATGAATTGGTTTTATCTCTTAGACTAACTAGTAACATTTATCCTGCTTCCTAATATAATAAATTGTACAGTCTCTCTCTCTCTCTCTCTCTCTCTCTCTCTCTCTCTTTCTTTGACACTGTAAGTCTTCTCTTGCAATTTATTTGCTGTAAAGCCTCTTCTTCTTCTTTACTTCTGCCGCAGAATCGGAGATTTTTCTGGCTTCTTTTCTTCTCTCGAATTTCATTTCTAAGCTTCAAGTTTTACCTGTTTCTTTTTTTTTTTTTTGTCCTTTGCTCATTTCCATTCTTTTTTCTATATATTAAATTCTTGATTTTATTGTTTTATTTTTCTTTTCTTTTTTGGAGTTCTGCTCAATTGGACTATATAATTTATTTTTATTCTTTGATGCCTCAAAATTTTATTTTTTTTTTAAAGCTAATTTTATATTTTAATATTTATAATGTAATTTCCAATTTTGACTGCTCTTCGTGGACTTTAAATAAATTGTTAAGCTTTTTTTCCAACTTTATTTCTGCAGCTTGGCAGCAACCACTATAAGATATATAAATTAAATTCCGTTTAGTAATTCAATTACTAATTCCGAACATAATTAAATACATTTTTTTTTAAATCTTCAACTGAACTGGGCACCTTCTCAACAAAATATTGTCTCTTTATTTAAACAACATAAAAAATTGGCTCAGTGGCTGTTGGGTTCAAATCGCTGATAAGGCTATGAGATTTACGAGTCAAAAATCTTGTTGATTATTGAATGCAATCGAAGCTCCCCTCCGTTTCACAGTAAATAATGTAATAAAAATTGTGTGAAATTTACGTAGGATTTTAAAAAATAGACGTTCCAAAATACGAAAAATTTACACCAGAACATACTTTTCCCTACCTCACACTGCAGTAAGGCTATCCCTTTCTGATCTATGCATATCTGAGATCAGTATGTAATCGATAAACGTTATCAAATATATCGATAACTAGAGTCCTAAATTCTGTTGAAGCTTGTCCAGCTTGTGTATTTATGATAGATCTTCCTTTTCCTTCACACTGCATCATTAAAATCTAGCTCTATCCCTTTCTGATCTGTGCTTAACTGATCGTGCTCTGAAATATATAGAAATCGATAACTTTGTGAATTAGCGATAAGCGCCAAACTATCTATAAATGTCGATTCAAATGTTTTACATGCACCAACTCTTTTGACCTCTTTAGATTATTTCCATCTATTCCGGCTAATTCAGCTTTAAGCTTTGCTCATAAAAAAAGGAGGGTGCACGCCAAGGTTCATTCACCTAGTTCAAGCTCTCAGCGTGTAGAGTGCATTAAACGGACAGACGGACAGACAGGCATGGCTCTATAGCCTGGTTTCATCGTCCTAATCAATGCATATTTAAAAAGTATATTAAATTACAAATTACTTGCTACAAGCAACGAGCAGAACGCTTTACACCAAATCTCAATCAACCAACTCGAAAGCTGGCAGAATTGTTGGCATAGAAACAGACGGAGGGACGGGCAGACGGGCAGACGGACAGGTCGATATCTCTTGTTTCATCGTCCTAATCAACAATATATTGTAGCTGCCTCCATCATAATTGGAATTTGAGCAACAATATTTCCGGTTATTCAGACCACTTGCGTTAAGTTCTTTTTGTTTCAGTTAACACAGCTAACAGCTCTAATAACATTTGCCCCACGACAAACCAATTAACAAGTCTCTCCCCGTACGCATTTTTGTCACTTAACATGACATTAGTAATAACAGTTCCCAATTGAACCACCTGGCTGATATACAGCCAACACACACACACACACACATATATATATATATATAAGACAGGTGAAAGATATAAGTAATTGTGGCAATTAAAAGCTTGGAATGTGATTTCTAATTGTGCATCAATCAACTGCCGAGAGAGATAAGCAATTGGCTTACATATGTATAAATATATATATATGTATATATATCTTTATATCTGATATAAGCTGGCATATAGCGTGCAATTTATATTCATAATGAAAAGTGATTAAGCCAGACCCAAATATTATTATTCATAAAAAAAGAAAAATCGCATCAACTTATGTATAATTATAATCAGTCGCACATCCGCTTACTAATTTAATGAGCCGCTCAATGAGCCTTTTTTTGTTGTTGTTGTTGTTGTTGTTGTTGTTGTTGTTGTCTCTTCTTGATAAACAATAATGATGCCGGCCGAAATTAAATGCTAATTATAAAGTGTTTGCTTAACAGGCCGGCCCGAAAAAGTATGCAATGAATTATGGTCGGAGCGGAATCTGCCAACTTTAACAGATTTTATAGCATAAGCTGTGGCGCCACCAACTTATATTGTGGCCCATAAAAAACAGTTCAGACAGAGTCGGCCATGTGGCAATTTAAGTTATAATTTGCAAATAAATCTAATTGCGTGTGGAAGAGGGTCAACAGCGACAGAGCTGCACATAAAAAGAGAGATAAAAAAGTGAGTGGGAATTCAAGACAGCAACAAAAAAAAAAGGGAATTTTAAATATTTACCCTACTCCGAATTCCACCAACACACAATTCCACTGAAATTCACAAAGTGCGACTATTGCTTTAATATTGTTTCAACATCAAATTAAAATGAGCTGTGGAGCCTTAAACGAATCCTCACTACTGAAAAAAAAAGGATGCTGGCTTAAAACTAGTCAGAAAAAGCTAGATTAAATATTTTGACTGATTGTTGCTTAATCCAATCTAAGGATAACCGACTCCTTCATATTGACACAGAATCTTTAACTTTTGAGCCAATTGTTCCTTTCTGTGGCAGCTATAGGATATAGCTGTCCAATCATTCAGCTAGCTCAAAAACTGAGAGACATCCTTGGAAACAGAAGAACAGAAAGGCACACAGATTATATAGACTCATCTCATCGTTCCAATCAATATTTTATATATGTCTATAATATATTTTTCTGGAATTCATTGTTCAATTGAATGAAACAGTTTAAAGAACTTGAAAATAAAATATTTCAAATGAACTGGCTTAAATACTCATTAAGCCAAAACGTAGATTAAGCCAGTCGTTTGTGTAATAATGGAGCCAAATCCCGAATGCTAAATTCTAAATACCCTAACATATCAGCCATAACCACATCGGATCATCCTCTTCTACTATCATTTTCGGCAGTGTTGTTGTTGTTGTTGTCTGTCAGTCAGGCATGATTGCGCGGCAGGCGCCAGCAATTTGGGTTTCTTCTTCTTTTTGCAGTTGCTGCTGTTCGTTCCTTGCCGCAGAGCCAGCGGCTACATCAACTTTCATCGCTTTGTAGACCGCCGCGGATTTTGGACGCTTGCGGCGCTGCCTTTGAAGCTGCCGTCGACGTCGACGGCAACGTCGCTGCCTATCAACGCCTTGCCAGTGCCCATATCACTTTTCGAATGCTCTTCACTTTATTTTTGCTTACTTTTTAGATTTTATACCCAATGAAAATGCGCAAACGGGTATATTAAATGATAGATCAAAACTTGACAACTGTTTCTATTGCGGTTTTTATATATATTTTAGATATTAAAAGATTTTTAATATATAATCTGATCTAAGAAAATAAAAAGATATCCTTTTCTGACCAGTTTTTATTGGATCGGGTAATATTTTATCTAAATGAAAATTGGCTTTTTAATTATTTTAAAGCCAAACCAAAAATATTGGTGCAATCCAGATTCAGCTTAAATTTTGAATAAATTTATAAGCATTGTATAAACTTGCTACAGAGTATCTTCTAGTCGTTATTCTCAAACAGTCTGGCGTTGGCGTTTGGCAAATAAGAAGCAATGCATTGCCTTTCAAATGCAAAAACAAAAAAGAACAAGGCGAAGGCACAGTGAAAGAGAGAGAGGAAGAAGAGAAAGAACAACTACAAAGAGCAGCGACTGGCCGCAGTCGACTTTGCCTTAGGCTGACTGCTGCCGCTACCGCTGCCGCGGCTGCTGCTGTGCTGCTGTTGCTGCTGTTGCTGCTGTTTCCTCTCCTTCGCCTTTTTTCTTCTTTTACTAAGTCGTCAACGTTGTTGTCGTCGTCTTCATTTCAACTTTATCCTTTCGCGCGCCGTTTCACTTTCGTTTCTTTCCGTTTTTATATATATATGTATGTATTTTTTTTTCTTACCGACGGCTGCTGCTGCTGCTGCTGTTGTTTGCTGTTTAACGAAGCAAATCAACAAATTGTAATGATGCCGAGCAGCGAAGTCTGTTCTGCGACGCTTGCACTTTTCGAACCCCTTTCCCTTGCGCCCTAACCCGCCCCAGCCCAGCCCAGCCCTCCAACCGCAGCCCATTCACCCGACGAAACCCAAACCTGAGAACCTCAATCTGAATGTGAATCTGAATGTGAATCTCAATGTGAATGTGAATGTGAATGTGAATGTGAACCCAAGCCCGCAGTCCTTTTTGCATGGCTCGCTCCACTTGGGACGCAGTGTAGCGTAAAATGAATTGAGACATTCATTTCGAACCCAAAAAAAAAAAAAAAAACACAAAAACAAAAACAAAACATAAAATATAATATATAAAATATATATAAAAAAAACCGCAAGCCGAGAACCCTTGCAAACTTTTCCAACACTAGCAGCTCTACGGCCGTAGGCCCTCGCTCCATACAAAACACTGTGAATGCAAAAGTGGCAAAAGTTTCACAGCACTCAGCAAATGCTGGCGAGCTGTTGTGCATTCAGGTGTGAAGTTTTTGGTCGGCGCACAAAAGTATGCTACAAATAATTAAATCATGCAAAGGTTAGCTCAACTTTATGGACACAACATGCAACCTGTGCTGTGCTGTGCTGTGGTGTGCTGTGGTGTGCTGTGGTGTGCTGTGGTGTGGCACGCGGCGGGGCTATCTGAGTAGAAAGAGTCATAGAGAAATAAAGAATGGACGAAAGGACGAAAGAAAGTGTGTTATATTGCGAGTAGACAAGTTCAATGCCGTCTTTAAGTCCTTGTCAAGACTGTCAGCTAGTTTGATATTGTCTAATCGATATTTATATTTGCTCTTTGTGAAAGGTTCGCAATTTACATACGCCAAAAATACATAAAAAAAAAGCAAAGAAAACAAAATACTTCTCCTGCAGCTCTGATGAACATGGTCCGAATTCGTGTTCTCCAAGAGTGCCCAGCAGCCATGTCGGCTTTCCTTCTTTTTTTTTTTGTTTTGGTTTTGCTGTTTTTTTGCTAGTTCTATTGCTACAGCTACTTCTGCTGCTACTCCTGGCATTTCCGTTTCCGCTTCAAGCGCACAAAGAAAGAAAAAAAAAGTAATGTTTAAAGTCAAATGTTGACTTTAGTGCAGACATTGAAATGCCCTTGCCGAACTAATCTGGTTATTGGTTTTAAATAAAACAAATATGCTCAAAATTGTTAATACAAAAGTCAATTAATTTCTCTGCAAAGAAAGCCAAAATTGACAAGTGTTTTAATTGAATCCTGCTCCGAGAATTGAGTTGTAATAAAGTAATTGACATGTTTGGAATTGAAATTCCATGAATCTGTCATCAAAAAACTATATATTTTTGTCTAGCTTCAAGGGAAATACCCAAAAGGAAATCTGCTAATCGAACCGATGCATCCAGCTAACCCAAAAAAAAGAAAAAACCATAAAAATAAAAAACTTGAACCATCCAAACCAGGACTCCACTCAAGATAAATTGAAGTTTATTTGCTTGGTTGAATGTTGCCGTATAATTTATGAGCACCAAATGATTTGCATGCAGTTTTTCTTGCACCATTTTTGCCAACACTCGCAGCATCCATCGAGAGGAATGCCAATGAAAAAATTGCGCAAAATATTCAGTTGCAGGTTCAGGTTTAGGTCCAGGTCCAGGTACAGGTACAGGAGAAAGGATAAAGGATAAAGGATTGAGCATATAGCATATAGCATAAAGCATAAAGCATGTGTGGGTTTGACTTTGAGTTCGATGTGCTGCACTCAAAACAATTGGCGGCAAATAACAGTGAAAATGTTGAAATGGCCAATGGTAAACTGTTCGAAGCGGATGCCGAAATAGGTCGAAATCTCACGAGTGCGCTCTCGTGAAAGCTTTCTCGTGCCGAAAGCTTTTCTGCCGTTCGCCTTATAAACTGGCGCGCTGATAAAACGCAAAACAGTTGCCGTTTCGTACGCGTTGCCAACAGTTGCAACAGCAACAGCAGCAACAGCACCAGCAGCAGCAGCCCCAACACTGGCTAACAGACAGTTAAGACCGTTAAGAATATATGAACAAAAACCGTTGCCTGCTTTTGAGCGCCAAGTTAAAAGCCTCGATCTAACAGTACTGTCATACAATTGTGCCGGCAAAAGTGCATGAGAAATATATGAGAAAAATCGCGTTTTAAAGGAGAATTTTTTTTATTTTTTAATGAGAACCTCGCGAAAATCTGTTGATAGAAAAAAAATAAAAAATAAAAGTGAACTGCAAGTGAAAGGTGAAAGAGCACAGTGAAAAGAAAGAAAATTATATTCTAAATACACTTGGGTAAGTTGCTCAGGCTTAAGCTTGTGCGTTAATTAGCGTCTATGTTTCACAGGGGATTACGAAAATTAAAAAGGACGTTGAAGTGAAGAAAATGAAATAAAGAAAGAGTTGTGCAAAAGGTGAAAGACAGCAAAAGTCTCAAGCTGAAGATATTTAATGAATTGCCTTTAAATTTTTGTCGTGAAATATCTGAAGAATATTTTCCGAATTATTTATCAGTTTTATTTGGTGCTGAACAGCCAAACCAATTAGGGAATAATACACTTGAGCTGGGCAAGGGAGGGATGAGGGGGGAAGGGAGAAGCGCCTCTCAATGAAAATAAACATTATATCCAGTGGAAAAAAAGAAAGTCCCGCCAGAACAGAAATGCACAGAAATCACTCACAAAAATGTTGACAAAAAATTCCCAAAGGAGATTCTGAAGGCGGCAATTTTACGGTAGTTTGGCTCCGCCAACGGCAGTCGCATCCTTTAAAGCCTCCACGTGGAAACCTGAAACGCCTGAGCTTAACTTTAGCCCAGGACGAAGCCCAGCAACAAAAAATAGCAATGCTCAAGTGGCGCGGCGCTTAACACAAATTAGACGCACTTAATTACAGCGCAAACAGTCGCTGGAAATGGCCATAAAATGTGCGATGCAAACGCTAAAACCGCAAAAAAAAGAACGCAAAAAAAACAGCTAAAACAAAAAAAAGTAAAAATATATTTTGGCAATAGAGTAGGTAGCCTTAAAACAACAAGAATGAAAGAACAGGAGCGGGATAAAGACAGTAAGATATTGACAAAAGAAGATAGAGATACCCACAGCAGACAGGCAGACAGGCCGACAGACAGACAGACGGACAGACAGACAGCTGCACTGGGAAACGTTGGCAACTTTCAATTTTGGTGGACCAAAAGTTGCGGCTTAAAACTCAATTAAACGAATTGCCAAAAATTTAATTACATTCCATTTTATTTCATTCGTAAGAAAACATTAAACAAAGCCCAAAAACATTTAGCCAGTTCTCTCCAGGAAAAACTTTCTACTCAACTAATTTTCGACTTAAGTGAAAGCAATTAAGTGCGTTAACAAACAGGTTTCAATCAACTCAACTATTAACAGAAACTTAGTTAGGGTATATAAATTTTATATTCCATAATATAAATCGACAGCAGAACTTTCAAGATATTCTCATCGATTTCTCAGAAAATTAAGCTTGAAGTATTTAAATTCAAATAGTTTGGAAGAGTGTGTAAGATTTAATAATAGAATTCTTGGTTTATTTTATTTATAAAATATCCTAGATACTCTTAATTAATAAATAAATTATATGGACGATCTATTGATTTAGGAGATTATCCGGTTGGAATCTCTTTAGTCTTTTCTGTCTTAACGAATGGATCAGTCTTCAGACCGATTTGGGGTGAAAGAGGAGATTTTCCTGGTAAAACAGATTGAATATTTATTTCTCCAATGAGCTGGAAATTAAGATCCTCTAGAACTGCTTTGTTCCCTGTGCAAAGAGGCAACACTGTGATGAGTCGAACCACTTTAGTCTGCAGCATCCTCATTTTCTGGAGATTATAAAATAGAAAAAAGAAAAATATTTTAGCCAGGTTTTCTTGATAACTTGGTAGCTAATTAATCTATTTTTAAGGTTGTAAAATTAAGTAATTATTTAATAATCAAACTAATTAATAGAAGAAAGAAAGAAATTAAAGGGAAGAAAGCTAGGAAAAAGTAGTATTTTCTTCACTATTATCTTAAATATATAACAGTGAAAATAAAGCTACTTTTCCTGGATTTCTTCTCTTCTTATCCATATTTATGAAACAATTTTAGTTTAAGTTTAAGTATTAATTATTATTGTGCTCAATTTACTATATTAATTTTTTCTCTCAGTAAAAAAACGTTTGAAAACA
The DNA here is from genome assembly GCA_018150835.1 of Drosophila repletoides. NCBI lineage: Eukaryota > Metazoa > Arthropoda > Insecta > Diptera > Drosophilidae > Drosophila > Drosophila repletoides. Next base: position 1,518,134 of record JAECWQ010000031.1, read on the forward strand.
AAGAGATGACAATAAGAGAATTATTTTTCTATTTGTTTATCGTTGTATGATAAATATTATAAAGAACTCAACCCCCAAAAGAGTCTAAAGTGCAATTGAAAATTTGGACTTTTGAATTCGCTTCCTTTTTGGCCTTTTTATATTCTGAGTATTAGTTTTGAAAACAGCTCGGCAAAAACACTTGTATTCCCTTGGCGAGGGTATTCTCAATTTGGCATTAAAAGTTCTAAGTGCAACAAAGAAAGCATCTCTCAGCCGACTAGAATATATATATATATAGGAGACGGCAGGATGTTGAGAGGAATCGATATTGTCATGTTCGTCAGTCAGTCAGTTTCTATGCAAACTTGTCTAAGAGTTTGCGGCTAGATGAATGAAAATTTTGTACAAATATTTTCATTTTGGCTGCATGAAGGACATGTGTCAAAAGTGAAAGAAACAGAGATAATTATCTCAAAAAGTTGTAGGGAAATTATATTTAAAACTTCGGCGTAAATTTTGGATCCTCGCCAAATTTTCATAAAGTCCTTAAAGAAATTTCGTGGCATTCGATTTTTACCGTGTCTATCTTAAGTGTCTGTTAATTTATTGTTTCTGAAGACTTCTTTATCCTTCACTTGGATTAATTTGATACGTTTTAATAGCAAGCGGCCAACTGTTCCCCATGGTTTGAACAAAACAAGGTATGAATTTTGGAAAGAATCCAATCAACCCACGCAACTCAGCGGGCCAAAACCTGTGCCACTGGCCAACCCTTTGGGTAAATGCTATACAAAACTACCCTCGACAAAAGCAGATATTTCCTGTTCCGCTGCTCCAGCCAGCTCCTGCCGACACCCCGCTCCTGGCCTCGTTTATCTGGCAAACAATACGCTCATTAGTTGATACTCGGCTCAACTCATTTCAGGCCTCCTCTTGTAGCCATTGCCCCGTGAGTAAAGTTTTCTTAGTTGCGACGGCGAACACATAAAACAATATTTTTGTTTGAGGAAACTTTGCTGGCAATTAAGTTGTAAGTGCCAGAAACTGGCCCTAGGCCCCAAAGCAAACCAGTCTCCGCTGCTCCGTTGCTCCTCCTCGTTCCCTGTCCCTGTGCTGAAAAGGCCCAAAATGAAGACATTCATTTTAATTATTTAGAGTAAGCATTAACCTTTAATGTCCAGAAATATTTTAGGGCAAATCATAAGAACTGAAAAGCAATATCTGCTGCACTCGGGCTTAAAGTTTTCCACTCGAGTTGGCGCAGCTGCCAACTCGAATCTCGCAACTCGCAACTTGCAACACGCAACTCGAGACTCGAGCAGGCAGCGGGCCAAGTTGAAGTGGCCTACTCCAAAGTGGTGACAAAGTAATGCAAAATGAATATGCAAATGGCTCACAGATTGACTGACTGTCCCAACTAAGTACCCGGCTATAACTATAACTACAGCTGCCGCTGCCACTGCCGCTGCAGCTGCAGCAGCCGTTGCAAGTGCAACTGCAACTGGAACTGGAACTGAGAGCCCAACAAGTAATGCCACTTTATTTAAGTTTTCATCTTTTTTCTTTGCTTTCCTTTTTTTTTATTCCTGTGGCATTTGCCATGAATTGTTGCCAATGCGTTAAACTTTAGAATTCAAATCGTAGCAAGATTCAATCTCGTTGCACTTTGCACGCAGCTCTGGCGCCAATAAAAAAATCCAAACCCAAAAGTTTTCCCCATTGGCCTTTACATTACTTACATCCTTAAAGAATTTCAACTTGCAACAACTGGCAATCTGCTATAATAGAAATTCACAACGAAACACCCCGTATCGAGCTATGGAGAAGCACTCGATATCTGTCTGGATAATAGCCCCAGGCAGCACTGGGAGTCTCAATAATTTCTTTGTTTTATGCCACATCCCTGCGAAGGGTAGTAGAATTTTGTCAGAAAATATTACAGGACGATAGGACGCGTTCAATTTCTTACTATTTGAATTAATTATTATTAATTCCGATATATGAATAGGTGCCTAATCGATAAGTTCAAATTTACACCTCGAACTTGTTCCCTGAAAAGAACAATTGAACCGAAGTAGCCCTAAGAATATTCTAGAACATCGACTGAGCAGCCTTTGCCTTTTCCTATTTGACATTATTTTCGACTAGTTAATTGTCGACATCTCCATCCATCACTTTTCTCTAGTCGGTTGGCGAGTGAAGACGTATTTCAACAATAAATAAAAAAAATAAAAAAATAAAAAGTTTCTTGTGATCCATAAACGTTGAGTAACCTTTTTCAATAAAAAAAAACAAAAAAAAATAAAAGTTTCTCGTGATCCGTAAACGTTTAGTGTCGCGTGAAGACCTTTTTCAACAAAAAACAAAAGAAAATATAAAGTTTCTCTTGATCCTTAAACGTTTAGTTGGGTGAGTAGTCCTTTTTCAGCGAAAAAAAAAATAGAAAGTTTCTATCAGGGAGCTGCAACGAGTATACTCGAGTATGTTCAATCGTTTTCAACTAAAAAATGCTAATTAAACACGAATAAAATCAAAACCAATTTCGGAAAAATTACCCCTCCATTTGAAGAAATTTAGATGGAGCGGAGCACTATTTTTGACATATCCATCAAAGTAGGGCACAAAGCGAACGATTGTCACAAAGAAAATATATGTATACATACATATGCATATATATATATGTCTATATATACATACATACGTATATATACATACCAGAGAGCTGGAACGAGTATACTCGAGTATGTTCAATAATTTTCGGTCAAATCGAGTGCTGTCAAAAAATGTTTTCGTTCGGGTACGAATACGAATACACGATTTAACTCGTTGACACTCGTGTAAACTCGAGACTACTCGAGTAAATGCGTGTGTGTGTGTGAGCCTCTCGATTGTATTGTATGTACAGAGACTCACAAAAGTATTGGCACAGCGGAGTATTTTAGCTTTGTATTTCAACAAATGTAATTGAACTAAAATATTTTTTGGAAATTGCCCTCTTTTAGACCATTTTATTTATTGATCTCTCTTCATAAATGCTTAACCGGATTCAGATCTGGTGGCTCCGGAAGAAACACTCGGCTGTGCCAATACTTTTTTGCGTCACTGTATGTATGCAGGCCGGGTGACGAGTAATACGTCACAATCATTACGAGTACGAGTACGAGTCAGTACTCGGGTATGACCGAAAATGTATTACACGTTGCAGCTCTCTGATACTCGAGCGTTGACCAACACTTCGTTCAAAGCTGTGTGAACGTTAAAAATATTCGAGTATTGACCAACACAGTAACGATTCATCGACGAGTACGAGTCAGCTGAGTGAGTCGTTACTCGAAGTGATTTTTTTGGTTCGAGTATCGATGCTCGAGTAATACGTCACTATCATTACGAGTACGAGTCAGTACTCGGGTATGACTGAAAATGTTTTACTCTTTGCAGCTCTCTGGTTTCTATTAATCCAAAAAAAAAAAAAAATAACTTCTAGTTTTGCAATAACTTGACTATCTCTGGACGCGGAAAAAGCTGCAGAAGAAGAAGACTAAGATGCTTCCTACGACCAATGCGATGAAATTCATGGACATGCGTCTTCGTTTTCAGCAGGCTGGAAAATATCTGAAATTTGAATTTTTGAATATGGTTTTCTTTGGGATTATAAACGCCGCCCAATCGCTGTGCAACCTATCGATACCAATCCTGTTTCGCAAGATGCAGCTCTCCGCTATCTTTTCATTCATTGTCAAGGCAATTGTCTGCTTTGGCCAATATTTTTGGTGGCTAGCCATCTGCAGCTCGGCGTGCTTAACCATAAAAGCCAAGGTGGCACAGGACGGATCCCCGGCCAGCTCAAAGTCAGCTCTGCAAGAAGACGTGCAGCGCCAACTACGGACAATTGGCACTCAGACCTGCAACTGGCTCCCAAAGACTGAGTATGCTGGCAGGAGGCGCGATGTATCGGCCTATGTATCGCCTTTTGTCAGCTATTATCAAGATGGTTGCCAAAATCCGGATCCCATTCACTGGATCCCTCCAACCAAGGTGTCGCCGTATGTAAGCAACATGAGGAGCTGGATATCCACCAACATACTGCGCCGCCTGGTCGATGAGATTGACTGTATGAACGGTGTCCTCCTACAAAATGGCTTGGGTCATTTGCAGATTGGCAATGTGGAAGTGCAGGATCTACACACATTGTCGAAAAATCCGCAGTTCGTCCAACATTATGCACCCCTGCTGCCCGCCATGGTGCCCTACCTTGAGGCCTTCACCGATCAATATTATCTGGTTAAACGCATAAAGGAGCTTGCACAGGGCACTGAGATTGAGAAGTACTCATGGCATCCCGCCCAGCAGCAATCGGGCAAAGACCTGCCCTCAGATGGTGCTATAATCTTTCATTTCATTTGCGTCTTTTTGGATAGTCAACTAATCCCGCGCTACCCAAGCGATACGCGACCTTTCCACTCCCGTTATGTGGTCACATGGGATAAGAAACGCCCCCTGATGAATATTATTAATAGGCTCAACAACGGGGAACAAGGCGCCATACTCGTCACCGATGGTGAGCTGAATCCGAAGTTTAGTTTCATCAGCGGAAAACAACGGCACGATTGCCCCCGCAATGAATCCAACATATTCTACGTTCTCATCCAGCTTCTCCTTTATCTACGCACAGAACGGGATTCGGTTTTAGAGTACTTGAGCTTTGCTAAGTTCGACGCTGATTTGATGCAAATAATAGAAGGCTGAGGGGACCTGGACTTGGCCAGCCCAATAAAAAATATATAATAATATATTGTTCTATATATATTTTCATATATTTTTGTTAATAAAATGATATATTTCAATGGTGCAGGGAAAACAAAATCTTCTTTCTACAATCGAATTGAAAGGAATCTATGTAGGCGCTCCAGCTTGAAAATTGAAAAATATTATAGTCTACTTTTGTGAGTTTAGTCTAGACAATGGTCGCACAGTCTCCTAAATTGACAAAAATTTTCACTTGAAGATCGAATAATTTCCATTGAAAAGAAAGCATCATTAGGTTTGTCCTGCATTTGCGATTTATCAATATCCTGTCCAAAATTCCAGGAAATATAAGCTCTGAAAGAGCTGTTCAGCTAGAAGAAAGATGGTTGAAAACTATAGTCTACTTTCGTGCATTTGGGTTTTCAACAAACTGCACTTTTTAATCTTTTCAGAGAAAATGGCACTTCAAAATTGCTCCTTCATTGGCGATTTGTCAATATCCCATCCAAAATGCCAAGAAACATGCGCTCAAGAAGAGCTGCTCAGTTGCACAAAAAAGCTGATAGAAACTGTAGTCTACTTCTGTGCGTTTGGGCTACAAGCTTACAGCGAACTGTATGTAATTCATTTTAATCTTTTCTGGGAATACAATTATTTTAATAGCACTTTAATACTGTTCCTTCATTGGCGACTTATTGATGTCCCATCCAAAATAGCTGGAAACATACGCTCTAAAAGAGCTGTTCAGCTAGAAGAAAGAGGCGGGGGGCGAAACTATAGTCTACTTTTGTGCGTTTGGGCTACAAAATGGTCGCACAGCCTCTCAAGTTTACAACAGTCTGCACTCAACTCAAGTCATAAACATAAAAGTCTTGGGATAAAATGAAATGCCAAACAATAAATAATAAAATAAAATGCGAGCAAAACAAAAATCAAAATACAAACAAAAACAAGAAGAAAAGGAAAATAAAAATAGAAATAGAAGTGGAAGTAGGGAAAAGCAAGGCGAATGAGCGAGCAAGATAGAAAATAGAGTTCTACACAAAAGGAAATTAAATATTTACGTATTAAAGCGAGGCGAGGCAAGGCAAGGCGAGGCGAGGAAATTACGCATAGTAATTTATGAAAACCAAATAGATGTGGATGTGGCAAAGGAATGTTGGGGCAGGCAGAAGAGTTTGGGGCACATTATCGGCATGGGGCAGGACTAATTAAAACCCCCCGGGACCCCTGAGGTCTATTAGGCGTCGTTTTGTCCCTGTTCCAGCCACCACACGCATAGCCATTAATTTATTTTTATGCCTGGCATAATTTTATTATTTTACTTTGCTCCAGCGATATTTGTATTCAATTTCTTTGGAAACATTTCTGCAAAAGCAAAAAAACAAAAACAAAAGGGCAGTCAGACACGCAGAGCAGCCAACAGCCGACAGCCGACAGCCAACAGCCAACAGCCAAAGAAGATCCGTCCAGGCTTTAATGATGCGCCTTAACCAATGCGTGGCAGGCGTAGAGGGGGTCTGGAAAAACCAAAAATCTCTCTCTTGGGCATACATTCCCAATCCTCGTATATTCTGGATACTCGTACTTATACCACTATATGTATATATACATATATATATATAAATATTTGTGCCTTTTCCACTCTCTCCTCCCGCTTCACCGCTCTGTGAGTGCCCCGCTTGTTGAGCCATTTGAATACGTATGCATACTTAATTTGGCACGGCTTTAGCTTTCACCGGTAGCCGGATCCGAGGAATGGCGTACTACATTATTGATTGGATATTTGTGAGGGAATTTAATAAAATATGCAAATTCTTTTGGCAGTCGGCATTCAATTGGAAGCTGATGATGCTTGAGTAGCGGTAACTACCTGTAACAATTGAGTAGCCTTTAAATGATATTTATCCATATATAAAACAAAAAAGATCGCACTCTCTAGCTCACAATTGAAAGCCCTTTATCGCATATGAATTCTCCAAATTCATAAATTAAGTAGATCTAATAGGGTCTTTCCCTATAGCAAAAGATCTGTTCATGCAGCGATACTTATGCGGACGATCCAGAAGAGATTTGTATATTTTGTGTGCAAAGATTACTCCCTCAGCTCTTTCTATTCTATTGTTTAATTATATACTTATTTTATAAGACTTTATAATGGAAACAAATCAAACAAAAATATCCTTTTATCTTAGTTTTGTCTATAAACTATGCTCTCCAGTTTGAGCATTAAAAAAGCCTTATACTATCTGCAAAAAAAACAAATTTTCGAGCTTTATTTCCTAAGGCAGCTACATGATTTATTAGTCTAAAAACTAAGTTTTCCTTACAACTAATCCCGAAAGCTAATATACCCCTTGTGATCCATCTAATTTCCTGTCCAAATGAAATATAATTTTATGGCTTTATTAAAACTATATTTAATTAGGTAAAAGTATTTCCATATGCCTTCCATATGAAGGAACATGTGTTAGCTCTGCGTTTATCGTCTTTCATTATCGTCTAGCACATATCTATGTGCCCAGCATAGTCGTAAAAGCAGCTCGTTCCGGACGAGGTCACAAATCACATAGCCAAATACATTGAACCCGCAATTGTTGAGAGGAACATCAAAAGAGGACATCAAATGTCTTCAACAGCTGCCCGAATATAGCTAACAAAAGCATCAACAATAAAAAGAGATGAGGCTAAAACCAAAACGAATATTACGTGGCCTACATAAAACCAACTACTGCAATGCTTCACACTGATTGACTATGCGTTGCCCTATATAATAAGCCTAAGCTCATAAATAGGCCAATAAGCATCTAAAAGGTATACAAACCTATATACCCCATTGCATAGTTAGACGTACTGCGGGGTATTTGCGAAGCAGATGTCGTAGAAAATGTTTTTGTTCACTATGATTGCCTGCAGCTGCAACTCTGAAACTCTGTCATTTTCTAGCCACTTCCACTCATTTTCCTCAGCATTTTTCCAGTCCCCGCCAGAGTTCCATGTCCAAGTAAACCAACTTGATTTCCTCCCGGCACTTAATCAGTCAAATTTTATGCGTTGCGCGAATGCAGAACCAAGAAAGTCTCAGGCACTCAAACAAGTCAAGCATACATGACTAAGAGATACCCTGTACTCGTATAAAAGGGCAGAAGTCTGCTTAGCCTAAGCAGTTTTTAAGTCATTATACCCTTGCAAAGGGTGTTAATAGCCTGATTGAAGGAGGCTTCTCCAAGCCAATATATTATATATAGCCTTGTCCGTCTGTTCATATGCGAGCTAGTTCTTAGTCTCTATACTGTCTGCTTTTCTATGCTGGTTACAGAGTATTTTAAGGTCGAGCAGGCTCTCGTTTGGAACCTACAAACCAATTTTATATTTAGTGCTAGGCTCCGAAGGAACAGACATACGAATTTTCGATATTTGCCGCATCGTTTGGTGATCCTGAGCAGGACTATGAGTATTTACCTTAAGGACTCTGACATGTCTCCTTCTGCACTTAACACACTCTCTTCTGACATTGCCCGAGGATAGAGTATTAAAAGAGCTAAGAGTGGGTGGCAGAAATGGAGTAGAAGCAGCTGTTGACAAGCGGCTTTAATTGCTTTTAGTTTTTGGATGCTGGGCACATAATACGAATACTCCTCTAAACTTGTTATGAAATTCCCGCTGCAGGTCTTAAAGCTGACAGCCAGAAATTACAGCTTAGCGACTGCAATTAGACTAAGTGGACTTTAATGTGGCACATTCTCTAAACCGCCCCCTGCTGCCCCACAACAGTTGCCCCAAAAAAGTGCTGCAAGTCATTTTAGCGGTTACCAAAAAGTTGCCTACAACTGAACTTTGCATTTGTTCAAAAGCCAGAAAGAGAGGCAGACAGAGGCGGCAAGAAAGGCAGAGACGCAGAGAGGGAGTGTATGTGTGTGTGTGGAGGACTTAGAAGGAGATGGGAAGATCCACACACACACACACACACACACAGAGAAAGGCAGACGTTAGTTGACAGTTTCAGCTAGGACTGACTGGCCTGGCCCAGCCTAGCCCGGCTCTATTGTCCTTGTGTTCTGCCCCTTTTCTCATTTCTCAGCCTTTTTGCAATTTAGTTTGTGGCAAATTATTTTGTGCTTCTCCCTGTGTCTCCCTACTCCCCCTCTGGCCCTGCCACTGTCTGTCTGCTTAGACTTAGGCGTAGAATGACAAAGTTTTTGTTGCCCCAAAGTTGTTTCATTTCGTTTTTATTTTTTTTCTTGGGCGGTTTTTATTTTTTTGATTTTTTGTGGCCTTTTGTCTTAACAGCTGAAGTACGAGTACACAGAATTTGCGGCTAAATTCGAGGCTAAGATAAATTTGATTTGTATCCCAGCAAATGGCAGGTGATTTTCATTTAGTTTTGGCCAAAACCTAAAAGTGCAGAATAAACTTTAACAGGATATTTTCATATATTTCCATCCTTTAAGTAAGCGATATTTGGTGCATCCTTCCAGAGAGAAAGGGAGAGAGAGAGAAGCATTTTAATGACTCATGAAAAATTTGTACTCACATTTATTTATGAGTATTTCAACTGAAAGACCTTTTCATCAGGCCATTTTAATGCTGATTTATGTCAACCGCAGGATAAAGTTTGCCTAACCTTGGTCTGATCTGGTTTCTGCTGCCGCTTAACATAAATATGCATAAATCCTAGAAGCGTGCCCCATAAAAGTCGTTGATTAAATGAAACCATTTATTACACAGTACCAAGGTAAAGACAATGCCTGAGACACCTCTTCTTCGCCAGAGTCGCGGTATAAAACAATTTCTTTAAAAGTCACGAGCACCACACGCAGAGTTATGACATTGCACGTTAAATGCCAAGCCATCGTTTCCCTTTCCCATTCCATTCCTGTTCCCCGCTCCTGCTCCTGCTCCTAATCAACTTCCTACCCCTCGAAAGAATCACAAGAAGGGCAAGTAAACACAAACAAATTTTTAAATTTGTAAACACGCAGCAAACGAGCCACGAGGCAGCGTTACGGTAACGAATCCAAGACCCAAACCCAAAAAACCAACTCAACTCCCAAACCACTTGACACACACACATACATATATAAATGTGTATCACATGTGTGTGTGAGTGTGTGTGTGTGCTCTGTGTTGGTAACAGGAAATCCGACAATTTTTGAATTTCTCGCATGAGCCAAATAAAATAAACAACACGCCAAAATACTTCCACACGCCTCCATCTATCAACGTGTAGTTTTACATATTTCTGTACACACTTTCTATGTAAATTCGCTAAATATATTCGAATATTTCGTTGGAAATTATTAGAAAGCATGTAGAAAAATTTGGATTGATTATTGGATGAAACTTTGTATTTAGTGCTGATCTTTGTTTATATATGTATCAATACAAAAATATATATTTCAAGTAACTTTGAGCAGTTTGCAGCCAAACTTTTGTGAACCGGTTCGACTAGAAAAGCTTTAGCACCTTTGAACATTAACGAATCTACCAAAATCAATCAGCCTCAACACTCGAATCTGAACCCAAGCTTATATAATCACTTTTATTAAACTGAACTAAGAGCCGAGCCCTAACGTTGGTTTAAGAGTCTTTTTCACCCAAAACGACAACCGAACCCAAGATTTTACATAGCCCTGAACCAAAACCTCTTTGAAAATTATACAGATTTAATATAAGAATGGAATAGAAGACCAGTATTAACTGGAAAGAGTAATTTTCGGCCATTGTGAGACTGTCTACAGGTAAATGTTAATGCTCCCAAAAAGTGTTGAAATTTCGCGTATCAAGGCACAAGCGGTAACGACTTATAATCAAAATGAATGCGATTTTCTTAGAGTACTTTTGATTAGGCACAAAAACACAACCCATTCCGCCCTGCTACGAATACGAATACGTATTACGACGAGTAGACAAGCCCACATGGGCGTTTAATGGCACACTCGGCGTATGCGTAATATTCCCTGCTCATATGCCACGCATATTTGCATAATTTGTCTGCCAGCCTGCACACCCACACACACACACACACATAGACACACTTAAGCTCACTCATACAGAGAAACAGACACAACACTTACACTCAAGCACATTGCCATCATTTAGCCAGCCGAGCTGTCTGAGTTAGTAAATTGCACATACGCCACGTATGGCACAGTCACATTTGGGCTTGATAGAGGGTTCTGGGTTAAGGCAAAGCGAAAGCCAAAGCCAAAGCCAAAGCCAAAGCCAAAGCTAAAGGTAGAGGTAAAGGTAAAGGTAAAGGTAATGGGTAATGGGTAAAGGCAAAGGTAAAGGCAAGAGCATTGTTAGGGCCTGACTGAGCTTATTTGGCTGGGGCGGCGTTAAGTGTCTGTTGCAGTGTTAGACGCGTACTTGCTGACAAATTGAGCCTGATGTGTGCAAACAAGGCAAAAAAGGTCTAGGAAATGAATAGAGCTGCTTGAGTGGATAACACACGACAGCAACCAAAAAGGAATCTGTTGCAGCAACAGGTACTTAGTGCCACTTACTCAGAGAATAGCCGTACAGCATTACAGACAAAGTGCAAAAGAAGAATGCAGCAAGGAGAATGTACAATTAATTCTCGCTACACTTCGTACACTGTCTAACAAATATTTAAGTGCGATTAAATATTTAATATTCGTCCGACAAAGTGCTCGAGAAAGCAATAATTATTTATTACGTAGATGCCTGAATAATTGAACTATAAAAAGTTTGTTTCAAACTTTCAAAAATATTAAATATAGAATTACATTTGTTAGTCACAGAGGGCCTAAATGCTGTTTATTGGCTAGACTCTCTGCAACGTTCCATTTTCCATTACCAAAAGTCACTTTTTTCTGCATGAATTATAAAGCAGTTTTGTCCTGAAAATGTTGTAAAAACCTTTTAAGCAGCTACCTGTCAATTTAATGAAATATCAATAAAAATATCTGTTACTTTACTGAGTTAGCGTTTTCTATTTATTTTCCCTTGATTCACAGGAATCTCAATAGACTTCCGTTTTATTATACTTTCATCAGGCAATTAATTATTTGAGACATTTATTCTCTATTCAATTTATAGTTTCAATGTTATTTTTCACTTAGATAGAAGCCTGTTTTTGCTGACATTGGTTGGATTTAGTTTTTCTAGTCAACTCATCATTCACATTTTCCACTTCCGCCGCCCGCATTCATTAATAAACGCTGACAACAGCAACAGCTGCTGTTGCCTTCGTTTAACTGCAGAAACATTAACTTGGCTAAAGAACTTCATTATGCTGGGGCTAATAAATCTTTTGAATTGGCTACCTTTTGACTGTTGGCCAAAAACCAACAATGAATCATAATGCTGCTGCCTTGCGCCAAACACCTTCAAGTCGAAAGACAAAGAGGCAGGCAAGCAAAACGCTCATACGCCCTGTGGCACATGCAACCTGGAGGCAAGCTGGCAGTTAACTTGAGGCCAACTCTTAATGTTATTGTGTGTCGACAAAGCAAGCAATAAAGCGTAGCATAAATTAGCCAAATAAGCAAATGGCTAACAAACCAAGCCAAACAGACCAACCAAAAACAAAACCAACACACAACAACTTTAATGTTTGCTAGGCAAATACGAGTACAGGGTCAGGGGCAGGCCACAGCCTTTGGCCAGGACCAGCCTGAACTTTCGCCCCTTTTTGTTGTTATTGTTGTTGTTGTTGTTGCTGTTGTTATTGTTATTATTGTTGTGTTGTGCGTTACATTATTATAAAAATGATACACACGCACACAACATGAGCATAAACCATAACCGAAACAAAGGGCAATAATGAAATGTCTTTATGTGGCGATTATCTGAACATAACCGGGCCCAATGTGCAATTAACTGGCATGCGGTTTTACCCCGACTGAGTAGGGGGAGGAGGGGAATGAGGCGGCTCTGAACTTTCAGGCAACACATTCGCATATGAAATGTAATATGAAATATGCCATAAATATGTGGCTCAGATTTGAGGCAAACTGTAAATGGGGCCAGAAAGTTGCCAACGCCGCAAACATCAACAGAAATCCGAAAGCGAATTTCCAGTTTTATACAAAATTTACTTATTCACATCAACTGTTCTAAGTAAAATATAATTAAATAAATATTCTATGCAATTTAAATCTGTCCTTAAATCTGTTCTTAAATCTGTTCTTAAATCTGAGAAACGATGAAAACTGCTCTAATTTTGAAATTGGTTCGTCTTGTAGAGCTTTCGGTTTGCTTCAAATCTTATTTGCTTAGCCTAACTTATTATATATATTTTTGATCAGGACGACCAGACGACTCGATATATCCTGCTGTCCATCTATGCAGATGATCTAGACAAATGAGATTTAGATGGTAGCCTTCTTTTGCACTGTGGGCTACGGCTGGATCGAAACACTATATTATATATAGCTGTCTTCGGAGCTACTGCTCCAAGTGAAGTTGATTGGAAGACTTTTTGTTTACCAAGATATCTTTATGAAATTTAATTATATCATTAGTTTTTTGATATATTTGGAAGAGCTTTTAAATCTTAAAGGGAATTATAACAAGGCTTAGTTAGCAGCCATAGAAAAAAGTGAAAAATACGGACGTAACATATATATTTCTTAGAAATATTTCCTGCTTTATCGAGCCGAATTAAGCTCGTTTCTTTATCATTCATTCAATAAAACAATAGTATTAGATTTACTAAAAATTGAGATTTTCTTTAAAAATAAATACCCAAATAAATAAATTATTATAGAAAAGAGAAGCATTCATAACTAGCTAAGCTTAAACTTCTTATTTAAATCTTTTTCCAAGCAATACGTTTCTCTTAAGCTCCTTAAGGCTCTTTCCTCTGTGCGTATCAATTTTTGTATATAACCAAAATTCCAGGCATGAGGCAGTCATTTGGTTTGCATTTTTGGCCTTAATTCAATTCATCTGCTGGCTTTAAGGGCCCAAGACAGCTGAGTGTTTCGACCCAGCTGAGCATTTTTATTTTGATTTTAAAAATTATTTCATACATTCATATCAGAGCTCATCAAATTGTGCGCCCCAAAAAATAAAAGTTAATAACATCAAGTCGAGTCTTGTTGTATTTGTAGCAGGAAATAGTCGAACAACTATAGGGCAAAGGCAACAACAGCAGCAACATTAACAGCAACAACAACAACAACAACAACAACAGAGCCAGTAGTGGAAGCCAGTAGATGTCGATGATATGTCCTGGCAGCTGGCCAATGTTTATCCAACTATCTGCGGCTATTCGGTCGTTGGGCTTTGGGCTTTGGACTTTGGGTTTGCTTGCCATTTTTAAGCTGAACTGTAAATGAGATTTTGCACATTTGCTTTGTGCTCATCTTTCTTATTCACTATTGCCCTTTGGCTCTCTCAAATAGTAATTTTCCAAACAACTATGACCCTCCCCACCCCTCCCATCCAACACCCCCAACTAGATGGGCTCCACTTTCAACTGATGACTGACTGTGGCTGACTTATAATCAACTTCCTGCCGGAAGCCCCAGTGTCCAATGCCCAAAGTATTTTTCGTAAATCAACAAGAAAAAAAAAATTGAAATTACAGAGCATTTGCTTGCATGAAAATGGAAAATTAGAGAGAGCTAGAAAATCCACAGTAAAAGAATTGGTACATGTAAATAGGAAATTTCGGGAATGGAGAGCCTCTAGACATTTCAATTATTTTCTAAAAAATAAAATACTTTCAGAAGACAGATTGTCGTAGTATTAAAAAAGGTGGGAGAACCCCTGTCTTCGGCAAGCCGAATATTACATACCCTTACAGACCCTTTGAAAACAATGCATAACACATTTCATGGGAATATTATTATACCCTCTGCAAGGGTATTAAAATATGTTATTCATTCTATACCTTTGTATATTGAATAAATCTAAAAATAGGCCGTTTTCTGATTATTATAGAAAATCACTTTTAACTAGCTCCAAAATGCCTTTCGTCTTCGTTTAAATTGAGCTTAAATTTAAGTTATTAAAGAGAATATATAGAATTTAGTCTGAATAATAAAATATTTTCAGTTCTACAAATACGAAAATAACTAAAAATAAATGGCGAGTCTTCCCTATGGGGAAAATTATGCAAGTAAACGAAAAGTCTGAGTAGATTTTCCGGGAAACTGAGAATTTTTGCTATTAAAATTTTTCACATAATTCTCTGCATAATTGAGACAACCTTGGGGAAAGTTATTATAAATATTTTGATACCTCTTGCTACTTGAAATCTTCAATTTAATTTGAAGCACCTGCAAGTATTCTCACATAATGAGTTTAGATTCTTTGGGTAAAACTCTGTTAAAAGTTAAAGCTAACCGCTTTAAGGCAATTTGCCAATCGATTTTAATGCGGTTTTTCTCTCGTTTTCAACTGAATGGTACTTATGTAGGTTCTCTGATGCTGATGATGCTTCAGGCAAGTTTCAATCGAGGGCCAAACACTTTTCACTTTTCATGTTTTCGGACAGACGACTGATGCCTTTAGTTGGGGTCCGAGCCACTCGGGCGTATGCGTAATTAATGATGGCCACCGAATTGTCAGTTTTTGACAAATATCGCTTGATGAGCTGTCTAGCTGTCTAGCTCTGCCGCACTTAATCAACGCCAGAGAAATCTCTAAGATGCTTTCAATTAGTTGGCGCTTAAGTAATTACGTCTAATGCAAAAACTTGTGACGTATGATTGATGGCTAAGCCAGAGCTAAGAACTAATAGAGCACTACACAAAAAACAACAACAAAAAGGGCGGGGGTGGAGTGAAAGTTTTGTATAAAACATATAAAACCCATTTCAATGGCGGCAAGCAGGAAGTCGGCTTGACTTTGCGATATATATACATACATATATATGCTTATATAAATATATATACGTGTTTAGCCATATTCACACACATGTGGCATATATATTGAGAGCTGTGTGTGCGCTGCAAGGACACGTTCCTTTAGCTTGCACGCTCCGCTGATCCTAGTGAAAGGACTAAGCGGCCAACAAGCGAACTGTAGACAGTGCTCAGTCCACAGCCCACAGCCCACAGCCCACAGCTCACAACCCTGAGACCCATTCACAATGTAAAATGTTTACAGTGTCATAAAATATCAGCAACAAATGCGAAAACAAAATAAACAAAAGCTACAACAAAAAAATTGAAGGCACTGCACGGAATGCAAGACAAATAAGAAAATGATAGAAGCTGCTTTAACGTGGCTTTCAAAAAATTATCGGATGACTTTCAAAGTGTTGTCAATCTGTTGAAGCTCTTCTTGGCTTGCCCTGCCTGACATAGCTGAAGGAACTATAGAATTACGAGTCTTATTGAGTTCCTGCAGCAGATAAGCACAGCTTCCATCTTGCGTTAATCCTCAGCATTTATCAGATAAATATTTGAATCTGAAACTAAGCAAATATTTGAGTATTTTTCTATATATTAAATATTATTTTAATGTAGGCGATACATGGCTATATAATCTCTATATCTAATAATATATGTCCTGCCTGGCCAACTGATTCATCATCGCACATTGCATATTAGATGAACTTGGCTCGCAAGCTGATGAAAGTTTCCACGAGGAAGAGATTTTGGAAAGTCCACTGCTAAGCTCAAGATAAGGGAACAAGTGTAATTCTTTCCCCATCGAAAACTAGAAAAATAACCTATCTCAAAACTTCAGAAAATGCGAAAGATTCTAATTTCTTCCGGTCTGGCTTCAAACTCAGTTCCACAGCCCTAAAATTAAAATCTAAAGTAAACACTTGAAACAAGCTCACATGGCTGATGAAAGGGAGAGCAGGGAGAATCGAGAACAACCTATTTCTTACCTGATTACCTTTAAATTTCATCTAATTCTAATCAAAGTCGGGTAACACTCGTACTTGAAAATCTGCAGAGTGTTAACTCTTGGCAATTGGGCTCAAATAGTTAGTCAATTGAGTTTGAAAAATCCACTGACAAAAAAAATATAATCCAACATATGAAAATACACTTTTAATATTAAAATTTCCTTCGGGCAACGCCGGGTAAATCCACTAATAATAATTATCTTAAGAAGCCGCCAAAATGGCTGAAAGGCTTCTTATCGAAAATATTCAGCTGAAATATGCAACCATCGAGTATATAATTATATAATCCAACTGTGCATGAAGGGAATTTCGAATCTTAAGAAACATCGAAAGAGTAATCCATACGAGGAGCACCACAAAAAGCATTGGATTCCATACATTTGTGGTTATATATGCATATTGAAGGGTCTTCCTTATGGCCTTTCAATGGGGTTGCCTTAGAGTCAAGTAGCAAATGCATATTGCAAACAGCAAGTGCTTTCGAGGCAGCCAGGCCAGCTGACTGAAATACATTGTGCCATTCAATACACACACATACACCGTACACACACACACCACACACACCCACGCATACACTGAACAAAAACACACGTATAGATGAGAGTGTAAGCCCTTAGAGACCCAAATAAAAATCAATAAAAAATATCACATTACACAGTTTGCCCGCTTTGTTTTCGGTTTCATTTCAAAAAAATTTTTCCCGTTTTTTCCTTTTCTTTTTTTTTTTTTTGGGTGTTCTTTGTGTCGATTTCGATTTTGGTGGCCACGCTGGCGTATGATTGATTTTGGAACGCGCACAGCCAGCCAGCAACACGCAAGTCGTCCTCAATGGCTAGGCACGAAATCGTTGCATAACTAAAGGCGCCGACAGACGACAGCGGACGGACACGATAGACGACAGACGACAGTCGACAGCCTACACAACCGAAACAAATTGCAATCGCACCGTTGACATGTGGCAACAACCAGACCAGCACCAGCACCAGCACCAGCAACAGCGGCAACAGCAACAGCAGCAGCAGCAGCTGTCTTCAAAGCTCTTCACGAATTGCTAGTCAACAAATTTAATTCAATAAGCGCCTCACACAGCCTGCATCAACTTTACGTTTTTTATACTCTGTACTCCATACAAAGCACAGAAGGAGTATGCTTCCTTTGTGCAGAGCGTATGTAACAGGCAGCAGAAGCCCTCGCCAGTCATAGAAAGTGTATAGCCGATTCGATCTAACGAAGTCACTCGGTGTTTCTATCGACTTCTGAAAATATGAGACGTCCTACAAACCCTTTAATCCTATTTCTGAAGAGCTTGTATCTGATGGGAGCTCTTATTTTCTGGAGTTTTGTTTCCGAGTCTCAAGAGGTTATCAACTAACCGAAAACAATTTCTACTAAGCAACGAATCCAAAGGTTTGCAATGGGTTCGAATTTCCAAGTTGAAACCCTTCTAAAATTTGGTCCTTCCTAACAGACAGGGTAGCGTCGAGTCGAGCACTCGAAACAGGAGCAGTTCTGCTTGTTTTTTTTTTGTTGGTCGATGATATCCTCTTCCAATAAGCGACTTTCCATGAATGTATTTTCTATGCATGAATGTGGGCGTGGCATAAGCTGATCAGAGAGCCAATACATGGAAATACTCGTACTCGTCCTCGTCCTCGTCCTCGTCCTCGCACTCGTCCTCGCACTCGTCCTCGTGCTCGGATTCGTTGTCGGTACAAAAGAAATGACTTTTATGAGCTGTTGGCTTGTTTCTAAGCGTATTACTTGGGCAAAAGATTGGGTTGAACGTCACTTTCAGAGCCACAAAAAAGAGCGTAGAAAAATATAATTAATGTGATAATATTACATTTTAGCAGGAAATGCGTCACAAAAGAGTATTATCAGCTGTTCCGAAAGGAAATGCACTTATACCAGCTTCAAAAGCGAATGATATATAAAGAAATAATTACAAATATTGACAACAGAAAGCAATCTATTTTGGAAAAGTAAATTTATTTATTTAATCAATAATTGAGCACTCAACTCGTATACCTTTGCAGAGGATATTATTACTTTGCTAGGAAGTGTGGAATGAATTGATTTCATATTTGATATAATCATGTCTGTCTGCCCGTCGACATGTTAGCCCGATTGTCTACTTCTATACAATCTAGTCTCTCAGTTGTTGAGCAAACGGAATGCATTATTATTAGACTACTTCTGGCAGCTCATATATCAATACCAGCCGGATCAGACAACTATATCACATAGCTACCATAGAAGAAATCGGCCTAAAAGCTGTGCCTTGTTTGTAGAAAAGTATTTTCTCAATGAACACTACAAATCTTTAAGATATCAGACTTATAATATATCAGAAGCTCCTATAGAAACAATCAGTCCGAAAACTGTTGTATGGAATACTCCTTGGCTACTCCATATTTCTTTGTGTATGTCCTGTGTGTTTTATTAAAGTCCTGTGTCAATATTCTAGCGCAGTTGCCCAAAAAATTCCACTTGAACAAATAATTTAAAGGAGCTGCCAAAGACTTTGGTGTTTATCGCTGTTATTTCATGCATTAAAAATGAATTTAATACGACAGACTTTTAATATGACAGACTTTTAATATGACAGACTTTTAATAAGCGTAATGCGGGCTTAAAGAGCTTTGGGTAACTCATGCATCAAAATGCATCAGAAATTGTCAGTTCATATTAGTTGGCAATTTCTAAGAAATATGAAAAATATTGAGCCATTTATTTACTTGAGTTGGCCCGAAAAACAAACACACACACACGCATACACTTATACATATACACACGTACAAGTAAAGTCCATTTAAGAGCAATAATTTAAGGCAATATTTCAAAAATTCGATTTTTATCTTGTATTTTTGCAGGCCGAGCAGCCGAGCAGCCGAACAGCAGACCAGCCAACCAACCAACCAACAGTCAGAGAGGAGGCATTAATGGGCGGTTTTGCATCGCTACCTCAACGACACCAACAACCAGCAACCAGCAACAACAACAACAACAACAGGGAGAAGAACAACAAAAACACAAGCGAATAACCACAACAGGAGTGGCAACATCCTTGTCATGATGTCAACGTAATGAAAACGAAACACAAAAATTGCATTTCCGTTGCCGTTGCCGTTGCCGCTGCGCGTAGTGAAAAAATGAAGTCCGTCATACTTTATCCATATGGACCGCTAACTGGTGGCACTCGCTGTTGCCGCATGTTGCATGCCAAAAATTTGGCCATAACAAGTGCAATTTACACAATTGTAAGTGCAATGAGTGCTCTTGTTATTAACTTGTATGCAGCAGTTTATCATCTGACATGAAACAACAACCCACCCATGCCGTACCCATGGGGCGTATGCGCAATGTCACCGTTCAACTATTCAACTGTTCCCATTGCATTGTTTTGCACCGAACAAATTTCTGTCTGTTAGCCTAGTATTCCGTGGTACTTTCGTAATTATGGTGTAATTAATACAAACATTTCCATAGCATTTCCATTCATTATTATTATTCTTTTTATTGTCTCGTTGTGAAGCAAATGGCAAACCTGTCATTATTAATGTGACGAGTTTCCCATGAGCAAAAACTATTAAATATTGGAATGGCTTGAAGAAGCATAGCAAAAGCCTTGAAGGCTGCTCATAAAATATTTAGAAAAAAGCTAGAAAAATGCTAAAGTCATGCGCTCCAAGAACTCGAAAGCCCAACATTAAAAATAATAAAAACTTATTGAATGATTTTCATTTAACTTTTAGAATTTATAATCTAAGAATAATTAAAATTAATCCTTTTAAACGTCTACCAGTGAACTGCCAAGAAATCTTTGATATTCCTTAGTTATAGATGAGAAATTTTAAATAAAATTTTCAAGACTTCGTCTAGCCGATTAAATTTATAATATTAAATATTCTCATAACTTCTAACTCAGCTTTTTATTATACATAAATCTTTTTCGTTTCAATTTGAGGGGCAGCTTGAGATAAATGAAAAATAAGCTCGATAGAGCTGACAAATTTATCGGATATTCAATGTTTTTAGTCTGAAACATTGAAGCTTCTAAGCTAGTTCAGCTCTCTGTTGATGCATATTGAAATATATATATTAGCCATATAGATAAGTATATTAACTTTAGGTAGTCGGAAATGCTTGCTTCGCTTTCTTTACTTTTAATAAACATAATATAAACTTTTAAACCATTTTTATTGGGTATATCAGGATCAACAGACAGACAATTTAAACTTGCCTATCTTTCTGTCTCTCCTGGCTGGCTCTTTGACGGTTTCTTAGAGTCTATAAGAGCAGGATACCAGGATAGGAGCGCAGGATTACAGGATACCCTTTACGAAGCCCATATCCATTTTTCAATAGGTATTTCAGGATCAACAGTCAGTCAATCTAGTCTTGTAAATCTGCCCGTCTGTCCAACTCCACTGTCTGACTGTGAGTCTGTTAGAGAGCTAGATACAGGTTCCTCTTTTCCACGTTTTTTGATGGGTATAACAGGATCAACAGACAGTCGATTGAGCCTTGTTCGTCGGCCCTTCTCTGCTGGCTAGCCGTGAGTCTGTTAGAGACTGTAAGAGTTAGATGCAGGTTCCTCTAGGCGGATCCCATACCCCTTCTGTTAAATGGGTATATCAGGATCAACGGAAATAAATACAGATACCCGTTACCAAAACATGCCCCATTCTAATGGGTAGAGAGTATATCTCATTTAATTATATTCAGTTAAAACAGTTTTTTAACTGCAAATTATAAATTCAAAAGCTGTTAAGGGCATTAAGGCATTACAAAAAATTGGAAATAATTGTCTGCTGTAATCAACATATCCTCATTTGGCAGTCAAATTCTGGTTGAGATACGAGTACTACCAGGCAGTTCTACAGTTTTTATAGGGCCTATATAATAGAGAGACAGAGAGACAGAGAGAGAGAGCGAGAGAGAGAGCGGAGTTATTTCCCGTTGTGCGAATATTCTCATTTCTTCATCTTGCGCCATATAAATTACAATTACATGACGCTCATTATGGCTTTTAATTTATGTTAATGGCCAAATCGTGCTCTGGATTTTTATGCCAAACTCTCTTGTATTCACAACGGCTATATGTACATATATATACATATATATATACATGGATATATGTATATATGTATATAGAAGAGCAGAAGAAACAATATCAACTACAATGCAATTTGGCTCGCAACGCAGACAAACAAATTATGTGCATGCAATTTGCTAGTAAATTTCCTTGTACTCTTTTTTTGGATGTACTCGTACAATTAGTCCCACGTTTTACTGCTGTATAAAGAGGCAGAGGCAGAGGCAGAGGCAGAGGCAGAGGCAGAGAGAGATACTTAAATAGATTTCAGTTAACTCTACGTGCTTAGCATAAATCCAAAAGTCGCTAGGAGACCGAACACCCCATTGGAACCGGGGCAGTCACGAAACATAATGAATGTGTCCGCAAAGTGTGAAATTTCGCATTTAATTATATATGTTTATATATGGGTACTTCATTATTTGGGTTCTGCCAGGTGGAAAATGGTTCCATTTAAAAGTGAAATCGTGTCCTTTATATATATAAAGGGACGCGTGATATGCTTGCTAATGTCTTACTCCTCTACAATTTTAGAATATATCGCTCTTAATTGTCCTGATCTACTCCTGGCGCATCAATGTCAACATGCACAAATCTGCCGAGCTGCAGGACGTCTACTATGGTAAGTCCTACTACTGCTACTTCTTCATCAAATTTCAGCAATTAAGCCAAAGCTGAGAAACAGGCAAATACCCTGGATGGCCATAACAGCTGAACAGCAGCATAATAAACCTCAACACAACACAGCAGACATTTTAATAAATAAATAAAATTTAGATTGTCTTGTGGCCAACAGACACACTGAGCCACAATATAAACCAGGCCATTAACAAAATTGTATATAACTATATAAACATTTTATACCTGTTTTAAGGCTTCAAAATGGCCAGAAAGAGTGTTGACCAAGTTCAAAGTATAACTGAGAAAAGATGAGCTAAAGCCTGCTTAGGTTGGCTCAGAAAAAACCTACCAGTTGTCTGTCTGTCTGCCGCTTAACAGCTGTGTTATGAACCATATTTTATCTGTCCATCTGTTACAATGAACCGGTTCAAGCAGTGCCTGAAATTTTTAGCTTTAACATCGAAATCAATTTCAATTTATCCATTTTACTCGGCTTCTTTGCATTGTTGTATTGACTGAACGCTTTGCATAGTTTCCAAATGGTTAACACATTTGGCAACAGTAACTAAAATGTTCCATTTTCCCGCTTTTCCATTTCCCATTTTCCGTTTTCTATTTTACAGGTGTGCAAATTGCATATTTCGCAATAATTGGCACACAGATGTCGATGATATTGCTGAGCATTGTGTTGATATTGGGCATATGTCGGGTAAGTCTCGTTCGATGTTTGATTAAGGGCTTTTTGGCATTTTACGAATTTTCAACAAAAGGTTTCCAAACAAACACACTCTGCATGTGTATGTACACACTCACACACACATCCTACACACACCCACACACACACACGCAGACACCCACAGACACACCACAGAGCGAAGCATACTGGAAAATCAAAGGACATTAAGCCGCATATGTGGAAATTATGCGCATTTTGTGACTCTGACTGAACTGTTTACAGAGAGACAGGCAAATAAAGCGCATTCAAATGTAAATTACGTAACAGTCCACCCAAAGGCGCAGCTTATACTCACACACACACACACATACATTCGCCTCCCCCCGCCACTCGATTTCGTCAAATAATTCATACAAAAGCAAAAAAACCACAAATAGATTTAACAGTTTGCTGAAACGGAAATGCTCTTTTTTTTTAAGCTTTAATTTAAACGAGTTTTCTTTCAATTTCACATTGCACTTGCTTCTTCAATAAAATTAATTCACACAGTTTGTGTGTCTCTTTTCCCTTTGTTGCCCTTTAAAAAAAGCTAAATACTGAGAAATGTGATCAAAAAAGATTCATATCCGACTATCGAATAGGCGGAATTTGAGCAATAACTTCCTTATTGAAAACAAGATATTATGCCCTAACAATTGCATCCTTCAAAACAGGATTCCTAATGATTCAAAATATTTGATCACAATCGAATCACTGCTCAAAGAAGAAATCCAAGTCTTTAGTGTGTAGGAAAAACTCTTTTTTCTGCTTTAAGTGGGACTTAATTCAATTATTTGTATACCCTTTCCAGGGATATTCTGATTCTGTCAGAAGGCTAATGAGATGAGTTGATATAGCCTTGTCGGTCTGCCTGTCTGTCTGGCTGTCTGGCTGAAGCATTCTATTTATAGCACATAACATTTGGGCATCTATATCATATAGCGGCCATAGGATCAATCGGTCTACAATTTCTGAATAAAACTTGAAATATTTATTCTAAATGGTCACCAAAAATTTTCAAAATCGCACTACTATTTTTGTGAGCAAGCGGTCAACATGAAAAACTTCCTCAACAATTTTCAAATACTAATTCCACTCTGCTAGGGACAAGATAAGCTTTTCTTGCTAATTAGCTATAAAATAAGGAGAGAAATTGATGTAAAGAAAAGACAACAAATTGATTAAAGTCTAAAGAAAACTGTGATCACAGTGAATTGAATATGGAAATGAGAAAGGCATGTCAAAAAAACTGTCAATGAGTTGAATTTGCTGTTAAAAAAGTCGTCATGGTCCCCCAACAAAACAAGAGAAAAAAAAACAAATATGTTTGTCCAATTGGACCAACTGGCACATTTGGAAGGGTTGCCAAAAGAATAATGAAAAAACAAAAAAAAAAAAATAGAATACAACAAAAAAATAAAATACCATTCACAGTGAGTGAAAATGTAGACAATTTGTCACACAATTGGGTATACGGATCCATCTGTCGGATGGCTGGCGACTGGCAACTGGCGACTGGCGGCGACATATGACAAAGATTACAGCCAGTTGGAGGAGCGAACATTGCGTGGCGCATTGTGTGGAATTTTTTAATTTCGACCTTACAACAAAAACAACAAGAATGCTCGAGTGGAGGCATGAACGACCCCGAAATTCCCTGTATTTATTCTCAAAGAAAGACACAAACGTTGCATACAGCTAGGCGCTCGGGGCAAAAGCAGATTTCTTTTCGAAAATCGCTTCTCACATCTCTTCTCTACGTATTATTCCATTATCTATATGAAGAGTAGTTTGAGGAGTTTATGCGAGGCATCTCCAGGCGTCCTCTCTAAAATATCTACCAGTTTTTTTATCGATTATGAGAGGTATCACAGAAGCCTACACACTAAATTTGGTAACGGTCAGACAGAAGAACGGACGAAAAATTAGACAAGGATAGCAACAAGGACAGAATTTTGGTATTCCAGGGACTTCTAGTTCTAGTGCCAGAGCAATGGGTCTATACAGACGGACGGAGGGCAGACAGACAAGCATAGGCCAAATCAACTAACGATCCTTGGGACGTCAGAGATGCCTCCTTGCTTTCTGCCCTATCTGTTGCATACGTTTAGCACATGCTTGGTATACCCTGTTAACCCATTCTATGGGTATAGGGTATAAAAACAAGAACAAGAAACGGAAACAGAAACAACAACAACAATGACGATGACGACAACGAATTTGCCTGCGAGAGGCCCTAAAATATATGCTACATTTATTTGTATAGCTCTACGGAGCATTTGTGTGTGCGTGTGTGTGTGAGTGTGTGTGTGTGTACCGAGTGCTGGCAAATTAATTGCAGTTTGCTTTTAGGCGCCAATGACCTGCTGCCTGAAAGGGAGCCCAGCATCTGATGCGCTTAAATAATGCATAGAGAATGCGTATTAATTAGAGCTGCCTGCGTATTATGCCAACAATTTGTATGGAAAACAATTTAACTAAAGTGCTGGAATTTTTAAATGGATTCCGTACAAGTGTGCGCCTCTGTGTGTGTGTGTGTGTGCGTGTATATTGAGTATGCAGAGAATGCCATAAACTCAATTAAAAACAGGCAAATAAATGGAAAGGGAAATGCAAAATACCTCTGCACGTGTTGTAGCCCGGAATAAGTTAATTACGTGAAAGTATTAGATTTATTTCACTGATTTTATGGAGCGTAGAGTGATGAGAGCAAATCAATATACATATAAAAGAATACAAATTAAATATTCCATTTTCTACCTTTCTCATTTGTAATTGTAAATGCAAATGTCAGCCTGAAGCTAAATTGAATATTCTCAGCGGCTCTTTCGCTTTAAAAAAGTCCCAATATCTCTGAAGTTAGAAGACCCAATTTTACTCAACTTTCTTTTCTGATTAGCTTTTTCAATAATTGGGAAAAAGTAATGAAAATTATTAGTCTATTTTTTATTAGTTCGTTTATTATTTAATTAGTTTTCGTTGCCTTCCGTTAATCAGGTTGAATCTGCTTTTATAAAGAGACAAATGAACTGAAGAATTTATTGGGAAAATTGTCGGATAAAATCGTATAAGAACTGAAGAACGTCAAAATGTAATTCCCAATTTTGGACGTAATACAACTAGCTAAATAAATAGAATATTAAATGAAATTTAAAAGCCAACATTTCTTACCATGGCCAACACAATGGAAAGTATATGAAATTTTGGTCTACAAATTGCTGTGTAAAATGTGCGGTTACAACTGTCAGTGGCAGTAAATGGAGTTTTTCCTGGAAAAAAAATAAAAAAAATATTAAAAATAAAGCGAGTAACGCCACACGCGAAAAATCGCCGAAAATCCAATCAGAGGTTTTGCACCCGAGCGAGATAAATTACAGCACACACACACACACATGCAGAGAGACACACACAAGCAAACAAACACACACACAACTATAGAGTCTCATTCGGAGCATAAAATATTTTATATAGTGTGGGCGGGGCGGGCGAAATCAATGCCTCCAATTTGATACCATCTAAAGGTGTGCGAATGGATTTTGTGCACACCCCCCACACCCTTCCCGCACCCTTCCCGCACCCATCCCGCCCCTCGCCAAGTAAACTGTCCAAAAACCAGCACAGAAATTGTTGTGAGTGCGATATAATATTGTGTTTCGTTTTCTGTTCTGTTCTGCTCTGCTCTTGTTTGCCCCACAGGAAAACCCCGGCCTAATTGTACCCTGGATAATTGGCTATATTACGTTTATGGCCCTGGAAGCTGTCGCCATGGTTTATTCGAATGTTCTGCGTGATCATGTGAATAAGGTGAGTTAAATCCTTTGGGGCAACCCACATACAGACAGGTGTGGGAATTGACTGCGCCAGCCAAACGCTTTCAATGCATATTTAAGATGCCCTGGCTATGCTCTGCCTGCCTCCTGGTCCATTTGTGTAATGAAAGGAGCCCCAACCTTCCCCTCTCAGCACCATCTCCAGCACCAGCACCAGCACCAGAGCCCAACAAAAGCCTTGACGCAGCGGGAACTGCTTGAAAATGATATCAATAAGAACTCTTGAATGCCGCGTTGGCATAAATCAATTGGAGCCAAAGCACCGAGAGATCTTGCAAAACAAACAAATAAATTACATGGGCCCATTCCAATCTGTTCCCTGAACCAACAACAACAACAACGACGAACAAAACAAAACAACGACAATAGGCGAATCCGTTACATATGTAAAAGTTGCTTTTTTTATGCTAAAATCAAACAAAGGATTTAGGTTATGGTCGGCCCTTGACGACAACTGAATGCTCTGCACAGCAAACACAATAAAATTCTAAAGTCAACATTGAGAATATGCTCCCCTTCTTTTTTCTTGCACTGAAATTTTATGACCTTTTAGAAGTGGGAAATAAATAATAGAAAACCCTAAAGATGGAGTAGAAAGTAGCATTGCAGTGGGTTAAACTGTACTTTAATCAAATTATTCATTTTCCCTGTTTAAAGTCAATAAGAAGCATTGAAAAAAAACATATCACAGTACCAAACTTCTTTGTTTCTCTCACTTATAGACAGACTGTTCGACTGTCTATAAGAAGGATTAGCCTATAGCTGTGGGTCCTGCCTAAAGTGGTACTATAGCAGCAGGATCTGCTGGCTTAAAATTGAATTTCGATGCAGATTTGACCACAAATTTTCCAACTATTTTCCGCTCAGTCTAGTCGAAATTTGAAAAATCTCTTAATAATTATTTGTGAAGAATCCTTCGTAGATATTCAAGCTTAAAGTCTCTGTTTATATATTCTGGTTCTATTGTAATTCCCTCGGCTTAAATACTGTTATATATATATAAAAAAGAATGACTAGGCAGACAGATCACTTTTTATTTGAGGTTAGTAATATCTGCTCTTTAATTTTCTATTAGCCTTGTTTCACTTGCCTCAAGAGTGTGGAAAAACTAGGTCTAAAACGATCAGCTAATGTCATAAGCCTAGATTTAGTGTAGCGCACTGAGTCACATTTAATAATGCAGGCAAACCAAAGTGCCCGCTCAACTTAATGAAGCGCACAATCTCGAGTGAACAAACTCGAGAGTCCGTGCAGTGCAAAACTAGAGGAAGCAACAATGCCGCAAAGCTCAAAGCTGACAACACGGTTCATTCACTTGCTCTCTCTTTCTCGCTCTCCCCCCTCTTTCTGCTCTTTCCCCTTTGCTGTCTTTGTCAACTGCTAAAGGCCTATTACACATATGCACTCACACTCGCATTCGCACTAGCGCGCACACACACACACACACACACACACACAGAGACACTGAGGCTCTGTGACTTGGACATTTTTCCATGCCATTTTGTCTACCTTCTCCTCCGCCCGCCCGCTTTATGCCTGCCGCCCTTTTTTTTTGTTTTTGTTTTTGTTTTTGTTTCTGTTTTGTTTTGTTATTTGTCCCCGACATTTGTTCTTGCGGCTTTTTCTATTACGAACGTGTTTCGACATTTCGCATTTGTTGTTGCAGCTGCTGTTGTTATTGTTGTTGTTTTTCTTTTTTTTTTTTGTTTTTCGTTTTTCGTTTTTCCTTTTTGTTTTTTGTTTTCACGAAAACGCTACAAAATTGTCGCCTCATGCATAATTTATTGCAATTGTAGAGGTAAAAATTCATGTTTTTTTTTCTGGCGCATTCTATTCGCCAGGGCGCAAAAAACTTTCGCACCGGTTGAGAGTTCCTTTTTGGCTCCTTTTTGGTTTTTGTCTTTATCGTCCTTGTTGTTGTTGTTGTTGTTGTTGTTGGCTTTGTTCCCGTTTCAGTTTGCCTTATTTTTTTTGTTTTGACTATTTCTAGCCGCTTAAATGGTTTAAAATTGCATTTAAATGCCATAAAACATTCGGCTAGATTTTCGGTTTTTAGCTACAAATTGCTCAACCTTCACGATTGTTATTAATTATTAATTTTAATACGAGGGCAGCTCAAAAAGTTCGTGACTTTTTGCATTGATCACCTCTTAACTGTCGGTTGTCTCCTGGCTAAACCTGAAGTTTTCTTGCCTACGAATTGCTCTCTCAGCCACCCTGCTCTACAGATTTAGCTTCTTTCCTGTCTGCAAACCGGAAGCGATTGGCGGGAAGAGATTTGATTCCAATGGAAAATCATATGTCTGGAAGGGCTAGGAAAATTGTAGAGGGGTAAAACAAATTGTATACGGGAGCCAGAGCAGACTGTGTTAAGAAATTAAAATGTCTCTTTATCCCAAAGATATGTGTTTCATTCATAAAGTCATGGACTTATTGAACCACCCTCGCATTGCCCTATATAATTTATATTTATTTATATATTTTAACCATATTGCAGCAATTTGATGCCATGTGTAAGGCGGAGGTGGCCTTTTTTATCGCCCGTGCTTTTATCAATGTAAGTAGTTAGATAAGTTTTCAAATTGATGTGTGTGTGTTGTGTGTGAGTGTGAGTGTGTGTGAGTGTTGTGTGGATGTGTGTGAGTAATTAAGGTGTCAGTGTGCATAATATATTAAACAATATTGTCAAAATTGGCAGCTCAACTGAAGCTGCCTTCCCAAACAGCTGACAGTTTTCTAATATTCCATTCCCTTGGTAAAATAGTACCTCCATTTTACCCTCCCCTATCGCAGTGCCAATAACCGGAAATGCAACGGCAACTTTAATCGAAATAAATCGATTTTATGAAGAACGAATTATCAATTTTATAAAATTCAATCAAATTTTATTAATATTGCTAATTGATAAAGCATTGTTTTATAATTTTATTATAGTTGGATATTAGCTTATTTATGAGCCAAATTAATTCATTTATTTTCCATTAGTCAGAATAACGCTGGTATTATCTATTTTTGATACCCTTTTAGACAGGCTATAATCATTTTATCATCCAATTCGCATTGAAGGAGGCTTCGCGGAACCTATCGAGTATATATATTATTGATCAGGACGATGGAACGACTTGATATAGCCCTAATCGTCTGTCTGGTTCTCTCAATTTCTCATCAGGCTGAATGAAAGCCGGCTGCACAGTTAGTTGTTCTTCTCGAAAAGTATTCAAAATATGATAAGGATCGGTCAAAATATATAGAATTGACCCCAACTTTAATTCAAATGACTCTGAAGATATCCTTCCTGATAAAATATCTTCTAAGTCTCCAAGAATTATAACAAAACTTTTGCAGTGTATTTAATCATTCCGGCTTGGTTTTTAATATTCCAACTTTCAGTGTTAAAATTGAAAGCATTTTTATGATTAGATATGATAAAACATTGCTCTAATCGTCCTGCTTAATTAAACAAACAAACAATAAATAATTTAATTACAAATAAAATCCATTAACGTCTAAAAAAAAAAAGCAGAAAAATGTTAGGAGTCCTTTAGCCACATTGCAGCCTCATGCATGGGCATCCTTCTGTGCATGTCCTGTTGGTCTATATGTGTGTGTGTGTGTGTGTG
The DNA here is from genome assembly GCA_018150835.1 of Drosophila repletoides. Taxonomy (NCBI): domain Eukaryota; kingdom Metazoa; phylum Arthropoda; class Insecta; order Diptera; family Drosophilidae; genus Drosophila; species Drosophila repletoides. The sequence goes on from JAECWQ010000031.1 coordinate 1,548,588, forward strand.
TGGGTGTGGGGGAGTGTGGGTGTATTTGTGTCTGCGTACTTCAGCTAAATTGAATTTATCTCTCTCAATTTAAACTTGGACCTTCTCCAATCTATATCAAACAGGTGCTAGCCATGTGGGGCGTACTGCGTTTCTATAATCTGGTGCGTTCCGGCATTACCTGGCGCGGACCGGAGGTGAGTTCCCATACAAAAGAATCAATTTCTATGTATAACAAAATATTATATTAGCCATTTTAGTTGACCAATTTATTTAAAGAGCCTTAGGAGTTAGGAGTAGTTTAAGCCAGCGTGAAATGGGTTCTTCCCAAAAGAAATTATCAGTTACTACTTTAATCCTTTCCGAGATAAGTCGATCAATTTAGTATTCAAGTGGATTGTATTGAGCTTGAAACCAGACTGCGATTTCCAAGCCTGGAGTGTATCCTTTTCAGCTAGAAAATGTTAAAATAATTGAAAGAGCAGCAGGAAAGGTTATCCAGATTATTAGATATTAGGCTAAATTAACATTAGGGTGACCCAAACACTGAAAAATCCTCAAACCTTGGAAGGATCCTACCATCCATATAAACCTGAAACATCTGTAGTTATTTCCAGAATATATTTGAATAAAATTTTTAATAACTTTTTAATTCCTGTGTGCTGTATTAACTGCTTGCGTTTACCAACTCAACTAGGCTAAAACTGCCATCTTTGCGCCGATGTACAAGAGCGTCAGCACTCACAGCAAATCCTCGCCGGCCCACCTGGAGGGCAAGAGATCTAAGCAGCGCCAGCGACGCTACAGCGTGGAAGCGGAGAGTGGCTGCTGTGCCATCTTCGACTTTGACTTTGATTACGATGAGGATGACGATGAGGAGGGAGTGTCAGATGATGCAGTGGGCTATGACTATGACGACTACTATGACTACTATGAAGATGAGGATGAGCAGCAGCTGGAGCTGGAGCAGCAGGATGATGCCGATTGCAGTATGCTAGGCGGAGGGCTAGCCAAGGCGCGAACTCGGTCGGCGTCTGTCAAGGTCAAGGGTCAGCGGCAGCGGCGCACCAACAACAATATACGCAGCGTGCTAATTAATAAACGGCACAACAAATACAAAATTAGCCGACCTCAAACCCAACTGGAGGTCATCAATGAGTCGGAACGCAGTGCGGGCAGCGGCAGCGATGAGAACGACTCTCTATTGGTGGCCTATGACAGCAGCTCATCTCTGGCGTCGGTTTGACATTGGCCGCCATGCCACAATGGAGCTGCAACAACTGGGAGCCGGGGTAACACTGCGTCCGCCGTTGACGACAGCAGCGGCAGCAGTGACAGTGGCAGCGACGCCAGCAGCAGCAGCAGCAGCAGCGACGACGACGATGACACACAGCAGCATCTGCAGACTGGAACGCGGCTCCCTGGTAAATGTTGTGGTCAGCGTCAGCGTAAACGCCGACGTTCACTGCGACGCGTCTACTGCGCTGTGAATGTATCCATAATGGGCCTCCTGGTGGCCGTGGAGATATACGCCCAAGTAGCCATTTTTTTGTAGATAGTAGAAAAGTCCCTGGCGAAGAGAGCCGAAGAAAGCGAGCGGCGGAAGATGGAAGAAGACTTTCTACTAAAATAAGCTAAAGAAAAAGAAGGTGAGAAAGAAGAGAAATTGAAATAAAAGGATTGAGAATGAGAGCATATAATAAAGTTATGTAAATACATATAAAGAATATAGGAAACTCAAAGTGATCTCTGTTATATAAAGTGATCTATATCGGTGTAAAAATACAGACAAAAAGGAAGAAAGAATAAAAAATAAAAGAAAAGAAAATAAGGGACAGGAATATCTTAAAGAGAACGAGACGAGCATAGAGTGAACATAGCTATAGATAACCGGATAAAAATATAGAAGGAAGGCATAAAAAACTTAGAAGAATAAAAGTGTTAATAAGTGTTTTTTTTTTCTAGTTGTCTATTGATCGATTTCTATAAAAAAAAAAAAAAAAAACATTTTTAAATTTGAATGCTGCAAGAAATTATTAGCGAAAATTCAGTGCAATATATTTTTCTATATTATTCCATTTTCCTGAAGATTTGCACATATGATGGAAAAATATGTTGTAACGGATGGACGCTATATATTATACTTATATTGTATTCTCAAAACATAAAGATAAAAGTATTCAATAATTAACTTTAATAAGATGGAGAGCTTTTCAAAAGAATAAATTCATATTTCAGGTATGTTTATAAGTAACAAAGCTATAGAGAGCTTTAAGGACATATAAATAAAACTTGCAAACTCCTAACCTAAAATAAAATACCCCAAATATCTTCTATAGATGATTGTGAATATTGAATTGAACTTTTCTTTTTAGGTTTTTCAGTTTTTCTATATTCTGTTTTCATTTCTATTCTCTGTGCCCAGAACAATTGTCAAAAATAGCAGATTTCTTCGCTTAAGCAGAATTAAATTACTCACTGAAATGAATCCTTTTTACTATATTATTTTATTCCTGGCTTTAAACCAAGTCGAGCACTCCAACTAGTTTCACGTTAAGAACTTTGATTCTTCCCATTTCTTTCATTTTCCAAAAAATATTCCTTTCATTTTGTTTTGAGCTTTGTACAAATTTATCTCAAAAAGAAAATGCTGAAATAAGCTGTGCAGTTATTAGGAGAAGATTGAAAGAAAGAGAGACTACTCAAAATATTAAGATTCTTTTTGTGCTCTACCCAGATAATAATAATTCCGCTTCATAGTACTAGATACCAGTATTATCGCACTTTATGCTCTACACCAAAAAAAGAAAAGAAAAGAAAAGAAAAACAGAAACTTTCGAAAAACAAAAGCTTTTTGGTTTAACAGCAAAGAAAAGCTTTAAGAAACAAAAAACAAAGAAAAAATAAATATAAGTGTTTTTTCAGCATGTCTAACTAAACCAAAAAAAGAGAAAGATGAGAAGAGAAATGAAGAGAAGAGAAGAGAAGAGAGGAGAGGAAACAATAAGCAGCCATAAGTTAAAAAAGAAGTAAACGTTTTAAATGTTTAAGCGTGTTATTTCTACTCGAAGTTAATGTAAATAAATGAAAGCATATGGAAAACCAATCAAGCGGTTCATAATAATAATAATAATAATAACAATAATAATAATGATAATTATCAAACAACAAACAATAATCATATCTGTAATTCTATTAATATTACTATTATTATTACTATTATTGTACATAAGTCGGTATAAACATACAAACATATTTAATATTTAAGTACAGTTGCGCCAAAAAATGAAAAAGAAAAAAGAAAGAAATACTTTACAAACTAACCATTAAATGTGAGTTGATGTATACCTAAAAAATGAATAATGAATAAACACTTGATATTTGTGCAAAAATGAATAAATCGTTTCCTGATAGCGAAACGTGTGGAACACGTGAGGGAAGTAGCCACTCTTCAGGCCAAATTTTTTCAGAGAGTACTTTTTTTTTCTACCTCTTTTTTTTTTTTTTGCTAATCATCGCACTGACACTCGAGAATAAATATATTTTATATTGTGACGTTAATACTCTGGGCCCCAACTAATTAAATGATAAGGCCAAAAAGCCAAAAGGCGCCCACACGACACGCGCAACACGTGTTGTATACAAAGCAATCAATGGCTATCTCCTGCCACCACTCGAATCAGCTCCAGATTCAGATTTGCTGCTCTCAAACAGCAGCAATTTCATTTACTCAAATGCAACTAAAAAGTCTATAAAATTAGCCCTTTATTCCGGCCAAAAACAATTATCAATTGGTTAAAACCCCAGCGTCCAAACATACCCAAAAAAAAAAAACCCCTCGTTTAAAAGGGGTTCGCTACACTCAGCTGTTTGAGTACATGAACTGATACTGCTAATTGGAACCTTAGATAATGCCATAAATTTGATCTAATCAGTTTTACGCATTTGATTTAAAAGCGCCTGGGTTTTTCAGAAAGTTTGTCAGTAAGGAAACATGTGGAGTCCAGTACTTATTTGTGTCAGTGTCCTTTTATTGGCATCCTTTGGCCAGGCACGCCTGCTGCCCAGCCAAAATGAGCTGTTGTGGACAGCGGATATGATCGAAGTGCCACTGGAAGTGGAACAGAATGAGCTGGCGAGTCGAGCTGGTAAGCTAGATCCAAAAGCTGCAGGTAGAACCTTATCTCAAAACTGATGTATTCCCATAGCTGGCTGTTCCATTAAGATTAGGAGCACAGAGATGAAAAACCCTCAGCCATTGTTGATTAAGCCTGGCACCTCTGAGATCTATCCCTTCTCGGATACTGGCTATGCGGATGTGGCCTATGACAAGACCATTGAGTTCCATTGCACCAGCAGTCTGGACTCACCGCTTTCGGGCAAATCTGTGACGGCCAAGTGTGTGGGAGGCTCGAAATTTAAGGTCGGCGATAAGGAGCACGACATCTCGGCCATTAAGTGCACTTCCTGGCCAGCTTTTGTGGGCAAAAAGTCTGGTGCCAAGTGCAACGGTGGCACCACTTTGATCAACGTCGGCTTCGAACTGAGTGGTTCACGTTTTGCCAAACAGTACGATGTGTGCTTCAATGAGGATGAGGAAGTCACGCGGTATGTCTACCATACACTGGATGCGGGCAGCAATTATTATGCCACGGGCGTGGATAGGATTACCTTTGGCACCGGCGGCTACTTCAATGGGAAAAATGTAGACAAGCTCTACACGCAGGCGGTGCAGAAGGAGACAATAGATAAGGCTTTGGGCATGGACTCTTCCCGTTACTTTGACTCCCAAAAGAACGTGTTTTTGGCACGTGGCCACATGGGCGCCAAGGCCGACTTTGTGTATCCACCTGAGCAGCGTGCCACGTTCCTCTTCATCAATGCTGCCCCCCAGTGGCAGACATTCAATGCAGGCAATTGGGCACGTGTTGAGGATGGTGTCAGAGCTTGGGTCTCAAAGAATAAGAACTATGTAGAATGTTGGACGGGCGTTTGGGGTGTTACCACCTTGCCCAATAAGGATGGCAAACAGACCAGTTTGTATTTGGCCTACGATAATAATGGCAATGGCTTAATACCCGTGCCCAAGATCTACTTCCGTGTGGTGATCGAACCCAGCACTAGGAAGGGCATTGTATTTGTGGGTGTGAACAATCCACATTTGAGCCTGGACGAAATCAAACGAGACTACATTCTGTGCCAGGATGTTAGCGATAAGATCACCTGGATTAGCTGGAAACGCACTGATATTACTGCCGGCTATTCCTATGCCTGCGAAGTGCCAGAGTTCCGCAAGAAAGTAACCCATTTGCCAGAGTTCTCCGTCAGCGGTTTGCTGGTTTAAATGGTTTATATTTAGTTATCAAAATAAATAAAAGCATTTTTTTTAAACTATTATAAGTATTATAATTTGGTCAGGAAATGAGTAAAGCATTGAAGGAGTCATCTCCAACCTCAAAAAACTATATGGATTATTGATCAGGATAAGTGTGCAAACTATTCTTTCAGTTTGTCGAAAGCAGCCGGATCGGCCAACTTTTCTGTTTTTGAAGATATCCTAATGAAACTTCAAGTTGGATTTGACTATATTATATAGCTGCCATAGGAACAATCCAGCTTGGAAGTGTGTATAATTTTTGGCGTGCAGAAGACAGGCTTTCCTTAGTAGCTTTGAAATAATATCTATTTCTTCTCCTAAGATACGAATAGAAACCCTCTTATACCATCTATGGTATATTCGCCTATATTTGCCTATAAATCCACACCCGATTCCCACAAGATTCTCTTTGAATTCTCGTTTTATATTCGATTTAATAATTCTCTTTATTGGAATACCCTAAACCAGCAGACCATTCTTGGCGGTCAGGGCGGGCAAGTGCTTGACAGTTTTGAGGAAGTCAGCAACCTCGCAGGCATAAGACCATCCAGCCTTAATATCCGTTGTCTTCCAGTTGATATAGGTAACCTGATCGCTGACATCATTGCAAATGACATAGTCCTTCTTGATCTGTGCCTCGGTCAAATGGGGATTGTTGACTCCCACAAAGACGATGCCGCGGTGGGTTGAGGGCTCAATAACCACACGGAAATAGAGTTTAGGTACGGGGATCAGACCATTGTTGTTGGCATCACGGGCCAAATACAAAGGAGTCTCCACACCATCCTTGTTGGGCAGAGTGGTAACACCCCAAACGCCAGTATAGCAGTTCACATCCATCTTGTTCTTGGAAACCCAGGCGCGCAGACCATCCTCAACACGAGCCCAGTTGCCGGCATTGAAAGTCTGCCACTGTGGGGCGGCATTGATGAACAGGAAGGTGGCACGTTGCTCAGGAGCATAGTCAAAGTCAGCCTTTGCACCAAGATGACCGCGAGCCAAGAAAACATTTGTGGCAGTATTGAAATACTGATCGGCATCGCCGCCCAAATCATTGTTGATTGTCTCGAGTTGTGTGGCCTGGGTGTAGAGCTTGTCCACGTTCTTGCCACCAAAGTAGCCGGCGGTTTGGAAGGTAATACGGTCGACGCCAGTCTCGTAATAGTTGCTGCCTGGGAAGAGCTGGTGGCGTGTGTAGCGAGTCACTTCCTCCTCCTCGTTGAAGCAAATTTGCATTTGCTCGGCAAAACGTGTGGAAGTAATCTCAAAGCCGACTCTGATGACAATGCCACCATTGCAGGTAGCGCCGGACTTGATGGCCTTGAATCCAGGCCAGGATTTGCAGTAGAGATCCTTGAATTCATAGGAGGTGCCATCAACCTTGAAAGTTGAGCCGCTCACGCAAGTGGCAGTCAACAGATTCTCGGAGTGTGTGTTGAAGCCGCTGGGACACCAAAGTTGCAGGGTCTTGCCAGCTTCCACTTCCATGGCGCCCACATCGTTGAAGGGATAATAGCTTTCCGAGTTGGTTTCCAGATAAACAGGCTGTGGCTTGGGCAGACCTCCACGAATGGTCACACTGCACGCTGTAAGCGGATAAAACTCTCATTATAACCAACTTCTCGCCCTGTCTCTCTCGGGAAGCGTAGTCTTTACAAACCTGCAGCACGATTTTGGGGAATGGGATCAACATAGATAGCTCGCTCGTAGAGCTCTTCTGCTGCCTCTACAACGGGGGGAAGTTCCACCTCAGGCAGGGGCACTCGAGCCCAAGCAGCCGGAGCCACGAACAGCAATAATAGACAGACGCACTTCATTTTGCTTATAGCGAACCCGTTGGGTGGAACCCATGCTTAAATAGTCCATAGAGCCAACTGATATGGCAACTTAACATTATCTGATTTCGCGTCTCAAATTAATGAAAATACGTATTTATTTCTTAAATTTTTGAACAAAAATACCTGAAGCATTGCTTATCACATTGAATAGATTCGATTGGCTATTTAAGTGCTTCATTCAATTGATTCGAGTGCCTGTACAGATAACAAAAAGAGTGTGGAGACTGCAGAACCGGGAAGACACAAGGGAGAAGGGAGAGGGGAGACAGGAGAACTGAGAACTGAAAAGTCTTTGGGGGAGACTAAGCTCAATATGTCAAAGTTCGACGGCCATTGGCCTTAATTAATGAAATGTAAAATGAACAGCGAAATAAACGAAGTAAACGACAACAGGAAATGCGGAAAGGCGAATGAAATGAAAGCAATTAGGCCCAAGGACAAAGCTGAAAGCACAGCGGCGATAAGGATGAGAAGCGGCTGAGGAGCGGAACCGGGGGCGGGGCTGGCAGACGAAGGGCGCGTATAATTTGTGAAAATTGATGATTTGTTTAGATTTACGAATGAGCGAGCAAAACGAGCCAAATTGGCACGTAGCAAGGACAACAGCGACAGCAAATTGGTAAAATGGAAAAAGGTGCCAGGATCTCCAAGGAAACGGAATGTGTTGTTGTCCAAGCTCCAAAGCCCCCAAGGTGCTCCCTAATTGATTTGATGCAGATAAATGAGCTAAGCCAAAGTCAGCCAAATGCTTCGCACAACTGCCACCCTCTCCCACCACCCGCTAGATGGCGCCAGATAATGATTAATGGGTGTCACGGGAATATGCAGGCAAAGTTTTCGCGGGCGTTAGGCCGTCTATTAATTATGTGAACTATTTCACATGCCTCAACATTGAACAGAGTCCCATCCAGTCCAATCCATCGACTATTAAAGCTTGTAAAATTAATAAGCTCTAATTACCAAGTGATTGGCATATGTGGAAAATTATAAGCAGCTCACGGTAATTAAACTTGATTAAGCTATAATTGAGCATACGGATGCATTGATAATGAGTTCAATTGAATCAAATTTTATTGTTTTTACTAAATATATACATTGACTCTCTACTGTAATCTAATCTTGGATCTGCCTATGGTATACGGTATACTCTGTATATGATTGATAGACGTACAGATTGACGTACTTAAAGAATAAATCTGATTTTGTATACCCCTCTTCGGTTTTTTGACCCAGGGAAAGAAAACTTGGCATGCGCTCATCTTATATTATTAGCAGCCAGATCTGCCAAGTATAGCTCATAAAGTTGCCATACAAATAAACAGTTAAAGTATCTTAACTTATCTCTTGACTTGGCTAACATTTATTGAGATCGGACTACCATATCATAATCGAGGAATCACATTGGAACAGGGCCAGATCCCTTAACTGAAATAAACCGATTAAAATTCAGAGTCGGAATAGCTATATTACACTTTTTTAATTCCAGTTCCAAGAACCGATACACTTGGCATTAAAATGAACGTTCCTGAACCGAAAGTTTGTACCGGTACTAATCGCTTCTGTATAGAATTGAATCGAATCGAAAATCGTCTAAGCTCCTTTGTTCCGTCCATCCTCTGCTTTCTATTCTGAGTTCTTTAAAAAATCTTAAATGTATATAGTTAAACTTATATTTAAAATACCAAAATAACTTAAGAACCGAAACAGAACCATAAGCAAAGCCATAGTTTTGCTACGTTCCAGAACCGAAGCATGATTCGGTTTGATTTTCTTCTTCTAAGTGAATTAAATAAATGTATAAAAAAATAAAATATATAGTTCAACTTTTAGAGCATGGATCGGGAAAAACCCAGAAAGAAAAAAGCCCCAATAAGTGCAGGATTAAAATATAGAAGGAAGATGATGAGAAAAAGAATAAACGAACAATTATCGATAGAAAACATGTTAAGTAAATTTAACGACAACTGTCAAATTCCTATTGCCAACTGCAAAGGATTATTATAACCTTCCGATTAAATTTTATAGTTCAAATTTGTTCGATTCCCATCCCAAATTTCGACAGCTTTCTTCAGTAAACAATCCTTGGGGAGTTAATCTAACAAGTTCAAAAGTTGTTCCGTCTTCAGACATTAAATAAATAAATGAAACACCCAATTTATTAAGTTCGAAACAGATTTGAAAAATGACGAAATGAATATTTCAGTGCTGCAAAGGAACGCCATCAATTTGTTTCCAGATTTAAGCATTTAACTGCAGCACCGGAAATTCTATTAAGAAGTTAACCAACCGAAACCAAACAGAAACGTACAAGTACTTGGTTTTTTTTTTTTTTTTTGTTCCTTTGGTTCGAGTATTTGAGTATGGCCAACAGTTCCATCAATGGGACTCCTTATAAATGGGCCATATTAATAACATATGTGTGTGTCTATGGGTGTGGGACGAGGGGGAGGGGACGAGGGATAGGGACAAGGGTCGAGATTCGAGGGGAATTGCCAGATGCCTTTGATTGATAAGGCTGCCTAAGCGTGTTTGCTTAACATAAAAAGAGAAGCAGCTCAAAGAAGCCAGCAACATTTTGCACCTTTTCAACAGGTAAATTGAAAGCGGGAGTCAATAAAGCTGTGGACAGAACTGAACAGAGGAGAACAGAACCAAACCGAACCAAACAGAACAGAACAGAAAAGCCCGAGGCTAACGACTTTCTGTCTGTCAAACTGTCTGTTTGTCAGTCTGTCTGTCTATCTGGGGCTGTATCTGTGTTCGGTATATATATATATTTATATATTTATATATATGTGTGTGTGTGTGTGTGTGTGGGTGTATATTACTGTCTGGGCGCAATGATGGATTAAATGTATTTCAAAGGCGTGAAAGCTAAAAGGTAGCACAAAGTAGCGCATTGTGGTTACATAATAAACATCAAGCACACTTCAATTTAGCTTAGGGCAGCCCCACACACACACACACACACACTCACACACACACACACACACTCACACACACACACACACACAGAGAGAGAGAGAAAATAACGCTTGGTCGATTCTATGGAACCCAATAAAATATATTGGCTAATTGTCAAAGGCTTAGAACTTGGTAGTCGCCTTCAGCCTTATGCAAATCAGGCCAACATTTTGTGCAGTCAGGTGAAAGATCTCTGATAATTGTGGAGGATGCTTGGGTCCCCACTCGGCTTATCCTTTGATTTGGCTTGATTTATACTCAATAAAACCAGAAAAAAAAGGGCACACAGCTTCTCTACATAAAAGGATACGTGTAGGTCCTTTAAATATACACAAACTGAAAGGCGGCTGTAAACTGTAAGACTAAGGCCAGCCAGCCAAATGAAGCATGTAGTGGATGTAATGAATGAGCTGCATGTTCCAATTTATCCTCTATTTAGAAAGCTTAAATATCTATAGCATATGCCAGTTTAAATACCCTACTTAAACTTGGAATACTTCAGGAAGAGAGTACAAAAATATGTCTAATAAATACCCTAATTTGTTGAAAAACTATCTTGTCTGCCGAGAGAAAGAGAGAGAGAGAGAATAGCCGATGAGAAATTAAGCAACCAACAGCGTGAAATTATTAAAGTAGTTCAACATGACGGGCAAATGTCCAAAAGCGGCGGACATGATTAATGAAACAGCAGCGCCCTCTAGCGTTCAGTAGCTAGCAAAGTTAGAAGTCGATGAATGACAGAACAAATTAGTTGAACAATTTTCACAAAAAAAAAAAGGAAAACTTACAAGACACTTCGTTGTTTGGTTAAGTTGAACACACACCATAATAGTTGAGCTGATTTATTTGGATCTAATGACGATAACGATTCAAATTAAATGGACAAAGTTACGAGTCTAAACTTAATTAAAGTGATTCTAGAGAATAGTTCTGCTGGCTTGTTTACGAGTATTTTATTTGTTTTTAGCTCTATTTTAGCTGTGGCAACAGATTATTAAACCTAAAAACAGAGCTGAAAGCTTGTCTAAAGCCAAATACGTCCCGGATTTCTGATATTAACTTAAATATAGCATTAAATTGGATCAAAAAAGTAGTCGAGCAAAGTAACTTTTAGAACCATTTTGAGAAAGGATAAACTATGGTTTGCAGTTTGCTGACGAACTGGGAGTATATATATCTATATATATAAATAAATAGCTAATATTATTAAATATTACAAGTATTTTTAATTGACCGATTCCGGAAATACTGTGGAATAATCAACACTCAAAGCACCCATTTCTACTGAGCGGCAAAGCCGTTTAAAATCTAACAGCAAAAGTTTCGTAATAAATTCTCGAATGGAAAATATGTAAATATTGAGTAATTGGATTAAGTTTCTAAGTTTATGGACGCAAATATAATGTAAAAATCTTTGAAATAAATGAAATGAAAAAAAAAAAGAAGAAAAAGAAAAAGTGTATAACTTTTCTTTTGCACATTTTGCTTTAAAAGTATTTTTGTTAAAATTGTTTCAGATTACTTAAAGTAACTTCCATTAATTTGTCACAACGAGTTAAAGAGCAAATTTGTGCAAATTTGTGCAAGTTTGTACAAGTTTGTGCTTGCCGGCGTATGACGCGCATTAAGAAGCAATTAGGAAAATTGAAAGCATGAAAATCTCGGACCGACAACAAGAAAAACTGGCATTAGTCTGCTGTCACAGAAACAAGCCGAAACACACAAACTCAATATACACACACACACACAGAAGCACACACCCGGCACACCCAGGCACACACACACACACACCAGACACTCACACATTAACGCAATTACAATCTACACATGTGTTAGTCTTATAGTCTTATAAGAAATGCGTTGACTATAAAGAAAAACCCAATTAAAAGTGATAAAAGTTATTGAAGCATAGCCGTAGACGCTGCCGTATCTCTTGGTATTGCCCGGATCGAACTCAACCTCCAAGAAAGAAAAAAAGCAACACACACACACAGACGTACTCGTAATACCAGAAAGAAAAAAAAAACGAACAAATGGGCAACCAGCGAAAAGTAGTCGAAAAACAGCCGTACAAAGTGGGTGCCATTAGTATGTTTGGCAGACCGAAAGGAAGGGGAACGGGCAGGAGGAAGCGGAACGGAAATAGGAATAGCAATACAAACACCAGAGATCCAGATTATCACACATTTGTGTGTTCCTGGCGACAGCACGAATATAAGCAACGAGAAAGTCTCGGCGAATTGGCCAAATGGAGCTGCACAAGCTGGAAACCTTTATTACGCCATTTTTCAAATCAATTAGGGGTTTTTCCTCTTTTCTTTTATTTTCATTTCTTTTACTTTGGCTGAAAAGCGAGTTGACAAGTCAAAACAGATAAATTTAAGTCATGGGCATTAAGTTCGCTAGTTATTGATAGGAAAGGTGTTAAGAGATAACTCTTAACAAGTCAGATTGCTTGAGACGAGAGCGTTCGACTAGCTGTTACTCTACTCCAATCTGTGAAGCATTCTACAAATCTCTTAAAAGAAATAATGATCCTTTGGTATCTATGGCAAATACAATCCTCCCAAAAATGGCCTATTTCTATGTGGTGTATTGAATAGATTTGGCATAACTTTTCCCTTGACTGGCTGACTGATTCATCAATGCAGAGCCCAAACGGTTAGGTTTACATTAAAGGATAAAGTTTTAGACATGATCTATGATCTATATTATAATTAAATACGTCCAAAATATACTGTGGAAAATGGGATAAGTAGAATTGCTTCACATATTTTTATAAGAAACCCCCCCCCCAAGAACAGGCAACTATAGCAAATAGCTGTCATAGCAGCTATCGGACAAAATGAAGTGTATCTAATCTTCGGCGCGTCGAAGAGAGTCTGACCTTACTGGGTGTTAGTAAACGATTGGGTGTTCTATCAATTTTTCGGAACTAACTTCTTTCAATAACCAAGTCACAAACTTGGCAGGTGAACTTCCTTTTCGTTTATACTTCTTATCCGGCAAAGGTCGACTAAGAACTTATTTATATCCTTTCAGCAAATCGAGCTCAATTTCGAACTGTAACTTTTTTTTCGCTTTTCTTTTTTATTTATTTGAATGGCACGTAATTGACTTCGGCAGGACAATTTCAGCGGCACTTTCAGCCAACCAATTAAACGCCATCGATGAGCAATTGCAGTTGTCGCCAGAAATTGCAATAAATTGCGGTGCAGGCAACGCGGCGTATACGTAATTTGACAGGCAAGATATCAGACAGACAGAGAGAGAGAGAGTGAGAGAGAGTGAAAGAAAGTTGCCGGAGCGTAATCAATGCATAATTTTAATGCAATTTTTTTCTTTAAAACTCAATTACATTTAATACCTTTACTGTGGCAATTGCTGGCCAAAAGGTCGACAGGTATTCTCGAGTATAAAAGCGATTTTCATTGGAATCGTTATGCAAAAGTGTATCAAGGGACCGAGCTAGAGCATGAACTCGTTAATATTCCCAGGGCTACTCCTCGGACAGCTCTGGCTGCTGACAGCGGCGACATCAATGTCAGGCCACGTGTCAGTGGCAGCTGTCGCAGCAACGCCCCGCGGGCAGCAGCAGCATCAGCTGCAAGAAGCAATGTCCCTCCTGCCAGAAGCGGAGGAGGAGTCGGAGTCAGAGAAAGTCAAAGGCGTTTCATGGGGCAATCAGTTGCCGGATATGCTAGTCGCTTACTATCGCCAGCATGGCGTGCACAGTCTGATGCTGGTTGTTTGTCACGCGGACATTGGTGAGTTACGACAATCCCAAATCCCTACTAGAGGTGAGCACAAGAAGTGCTTCGGTTCGTGACACGACCCAAAGGAAAAGTTACTCACGAAGCAATAATATTGATAAATATTTTGTAGGGCATCTAAGCTGTATATATATATATATAATGAAAGGGAAAGTTGGGGATTGGAAGGACTATTTTATTCCTTTAAATTGGTATTTCCCTAAGCCAAAAGCTTCTGGCTTGAATCTTTGACTGCTTTAGAATGTGCACAGATCCTAAGTGCCTTCTGTTGCTAATCAAATCTCTGTCCTTCCCAATAGAGCTATGGATACAAAGAGTAATGCATAGCCTTTCCGGCTGATATCCAGGTAAAGTCTATTCAAACCTTTTGAACTTTTTATGTGGTTCGTGATGTGGAAAGAAAAAAAACAGTGACATGCGGCCACCTCTAGGCCCCACAGCCCCTAACTTAATTTATGACTCGCCTCCACTTCCATGCCGTTCACAGATGCGCCACGTTTGCGATTGCTGATGCATCACTTCATGGCAAACAATTTCTATGTGCAGGTCAGCACAGAGGGCTGTTTGAATGATCTACGTCATGTCCGCAATGAGACAGATGCGCCGGAGGCACCACCACCACCACGCAGCTTTCAGGTGGACAATGAAACACACTGGCAACTGTCATTTTTGCTGCCCCCCTTGCCATACAAGCTGGGCATTCTGCTGCTACAGTTTAACAGCTCCTGTGCCCTGAATCTGTTGCGCTGGTCAGCTGCCACGGAACACAATTATTTCACCACCAATCGCTTTTGGCTGTTGCTGACGCAAGATCTAGAGGACGTGGAACTGCTCGAAGATCCTGAAATATTTATACCACCCGATAGTGAGCTGAAAATCTTATGGCAAACTTTAACTGATCCATTCACTGCCACACTACTGGATGTATATAAGGTGGCAGCCTGGAAGCCGCTGAAGCGTCAAATAGTGGGTCATAACCTACGCAACTCCCTTCATGTTGTGCACGCACTGCAGCACTACGGCTCGGCAATTACTTACAGACAGAATCTGGAAGGCATTGTCTTCAATACAGCCATTGTTATTGCCTTTCCCGATGTATTTACCAACATTGAGGACCTCTCCTTGAGGCATATCGATACAATATCCAAAGTTAATCATCGCCTGATGCTGGAGCTGGCCAATCGATTGAATATGAGGTGTGATTATATCACCATATAACACTTTTCTCCCATAGAGATTTAAATTCCTTTTTCCTAGTTACAATACGTACCAAACCGTTAATTACGGCTGGCGTCAGCCTAATGGATCCTTTGATGGTCTAATGGGTCGCTTTCAGCGCTACGAGCTGGACTTTGCTCAGCTGGCGATCTTTATGCGATTGGATCGCATTGCGCTAGTCGATTTTGTGGCCGAAACCTATCGAGTGAGAGCTGGTATTATGTTCCGACAGCCTCCACTGTCTGCAGTGGCGAATATCTTCTCAATGCCCTTCCAGCAGGATGTCTGGATATCCATATTGGTATTGCTGATCATAACCATAGTGGTGTTCCTATTGGAAATGTTTTTCTCACCGCACACGCACGACATGTCCTATTTGGATTCTCTGAACTTTGTGTGGGGTGCAATGTGTCAGCAAGGATTCTATGTAGACGTACGCAATAGATCGGGAAGGATTATAGTCTTTACCACATTTGTGGCAGCAGTGTTTCTGTTTACTTCGTTTTCGGCGAATATTGTGGCATTGTTGCAGAGTCCTTCGGATGCGATTAGATCGCTGGGTGACTTGGGCCAGTCGCCGCTAGAGATTGGTGTGCAGGATACACAATACAATAAGATCTATTTCACAGAGTCCACAGATCCTGTTACCAAGAATTTGTACCACAAAAAGATTGCCTCAAAGGGTGAACATGTCTACATGCGTCCCGTGCTGGGCATGGAGAAAATGCGCACCGGACTATTTGCATATCAGGTGGAGCTGCAGGCGGGATATCAAATTGTTAGTGATACTTTCAGCGAACCCGAAAAGTGCGGACTCATGGAACTGGAACCATTTCAACTGCCCATGCTGGCAATACCCACTCGCAAGAACTTTCCCTATAAGGAACTATTCCGTAGACAGTAAGTAGATAGCCTACAATCCCTCAAACGACTATGGCTACTGTCAATTTCTTTCAAAGATTACGCTGGCAACGTGAAGTTAGCCTGGTGAACCGCGAGGAACGCAAATGGATACCACAAAAGCCAAAATGTGAGAGCGGCGTTGGAGGATTTGTCTCCATTGGCCTCACCGAATGCCGCTATGCTTTTGGCATCTTTGGCTGTGGTGCAGCCCTCAGCTTCGCCCTGTTTCTCCTCGAGTTCATCTGTAAGCACAGCAAAGGTGTCTACCGCATTATTCAGGGTTATACAGGGATGCACCATTAATCTGGCTATAGTTTATTGTTCACTAAATGTTTTCGTAATTAATTATATTTAAACGGGTATGGAGAGCTTCTTGACTACTGCACGCAGCACATCTGGCGTTTTAAACTGCCAATTTCGGATGCACTTGCTCACACTGCACCAAGATTCGCCATGCGTTGGCTCAGCGGCTATGCAACGTTCGAGTACCTCCTTCTGCTGCTGCTCTGTGCCATGCAGCAGTTCAAATTTGTAGAAATACGCCCAAGCATCTCCTAGATCTGGATCAATTTTTACCTATAAGGAAAAAGAGATATTAGTTGAGTTCATTGTTTTCATTATTTATAATGTAACCATTCAAACCTACCGTTCGATTAAACCAGTCTCGGCACTTGGAAAACTTGTGCTCCGACCAGAAGAGCTTGGATACTGCCAGAAGCACGTGCGGATCGTGCTCACATTTCTTGAGGGCATCCACTGACTTGGTCTTCCGCTGTGGCTTAGTTTCCATAAAAATAGCCTCTGCCCACAGTTCGCCGGCATTGGGACACTCTTGCAGGGCTCGCGCCATCATTGTGCTGGCAATTTCCTTGAGTCCAGCGCGCAGCTCCACTCGTATAGCCTCTAGCCACAGAACTGCAACTTTAGGATTGCGCAATCGTCCTCTTTCTAGTATGGATCGAGCTTTGGTTAGAACGCCTTTCCGTTCCTCTAGATTGGCAGACAAAATCCATAAAGGTATGGATGTGGGGCACTTTTTCAATGCCAGCGTGTACGTGGTGGCCGCATCGTCAGTACGTTTCTGTTGCTCCTCAATCTGGCCCTTCATCATCCATAGTTTGGGAAATTCGGGGAATACCTCAACGGCCTCCGCTAGTAGACGTAGTGCCTCTTCGAAGCGTTCCAATGCCCATTCAAGGCGTGCTGACTTCATCATTACACGCGGCGTGGGAGCTGATCCACGCGCCTTCGCCAACAAACGACGAGCACGCTCATATTCAGAGTTCTCCGACTCCAGCTTAACAGCCGCCAGCCAAATATCCTCAGAATTGGGATTCGCCTGAAAGGCCAGCGACAAAATTCCTCTAGCAGCGGGCACATCACCCGCCATCCACTTAGATTTAGCACCCATCAACCAGAGAATCTCCGATTTGGGACAATGCGCCACTGCCCGTTGCAGCAAGGCTTCCAGAGACTCCCGTGTTCCATGATTCTTTTCAAAGTATGCAGCACGTAGCCAAATGCTTTTCTTAGACGGAAACATCTGCAGCGCATGCGCGTACACAGCTCGAGCACATTCAAAAGCAGTTTCCTTGGCGCACTGAAATGGAAACCATTGGTTATTAAAAAATTATAAAACTAACAGAATAAAAAATAACTGGAAACTAGAAACTAAAAAACTAGAAATACTCACAAATTCGGCATCATCAATCCAAGTCTGCTTGCGATCCTCCTCCTCGACGCCAATGCCAATGACTGCTTTTACGATTGCCTGACAACAGTTCACAGCGCCGGATTTCTCTGCCTCAATGGCTTCCTGGAACCAATGATCTCGATTGATTTCCACACCATTAGCTGTAAGGGATGTGAGTGAACGATCGACAATCTTTTCAACCATATGTATGTTGCCATTGGCTTCCTCTAGCTTGGCAGCTGTGGTCCAGATTTGCCGGTCGGTGGGTATATTTTCGCGTGCCTTGTTCAATACCTTTCGAGCATTCTCATAGGTCTCGAGGCGTGCTAGGGCTAGCCAGAGCTCCACACTGGTATTGCAGCACTCCACAGCACGTGAAAGCAAAATTCGAGCATCATCTGGATTCTCCAGTTCCACGGCTGCCTTCCAAAGCCGCACAGAGTTAGGTATGTGTTCCAGTGCTTTCCGAAAGACGCGTCTTTTTGCTTTGGTTTCCGTCTCTAGATCAGCTGCCTTGATCCAAATACGCACAGAAGTCGGTATATGTCGTGCAGCCTGGGCAATAACTGCCTTGGCCGTGTCGGGCGGTTGCAGACGTGCTGCCTCCAGCCAAAGATCCTCCGACTGTGGATTCATCTCGCAGCCCCGCATTATTAGATTTCGCGCCATTTGCACCTTGCCGGTGACCTCTTCCAAGCGTGCCGAGGCTATCCATGCGGGCGGATGATTGGGATTTGTTTCACGCACGCTCTTCAGCAACAGTCGTGCCTTTTTAATGTCATTGATATCCCCACCATATGTGGGTATCATGCTCTGCAGATCTGTCAGATAACCTTTAGGATCGACTACTGTTTGACCTGTGACAGAATCGGATACTTGGGAAAGTTTTACATTCATCAGTGTGTTTCGCGCTTGTCCAATTTTACGCAAATCTAAATCTCCTGTGGGCGTCAGCATGCCGGGCGTGGCTACTCCAGGCACCATGGAAGCCAAGCCTGAGCTGGCATCCAATGAAGAGGCGGTCTCCCCACCCAGATTCCTTGAGATCACGCTGTCTGGCAGTGGTGTAAACTTCTCCGCCCGCGGATTACGCTGCTTGCGATTTCGACTGTCACCCACTTCAGGTATGGTGGACCACTCTTCACTGGTAACTGTGGCCAGAGAGCGCTTTAGATCGCTGAACTGTTGCTGTATCTTAGGTCGCTCCTGTCGATAGCGTTCCAAGTCTTCACGCAATCGACGATCACGATATTCCTTGCGTTTCTCATCCATACGCTTCTCTATGGAATCGTATATGGCATCTGCCTCCTCGTCATCCTTATCGTACGGATCCTTGGAAAAGAGTGATCCACTGTAGCCGCTAAACTCATCATAGTTCGAGTCATTTAAATCCTCATCCTCCTCCTCCTCTTCGTCTTTTTTCTTCCGCTTCGTCGCAGGCGGCGCATGCCGATCATCGGATACATCATTAGCATCACGTGCTGGACCAATATCCGAACGTGTCGTAAAGCCAGTTGCTCTGTAATGAAATTGATGGAAAACATTAATAGAACTTATAAATAACAAACAAATTTCAAACCAATAATAACTCACCCACGTCCCACGCCGGCAACATAGCCAAGCGGCGCCGGTACTCCCAGGAAATGCTTCTTATTTCGGTTCGCTATCACCGCAGCGGTTATATTCGACATTTTTCAAATGTTTAATATATATGTTTTCAATTATTAATAACAAAACGTTTACGCTTGATACTCTCCAATAGTTCATAAATGAACCAGTAACAGAAAAAGAGCAGCCATCGGTTAGAGCGCCAGAAACTTTTTACTCGATAGTTTTAAAACGTGAACAAGTTCTTTGGCAAGTTGTTCATGTTTAGTCAGCTATTTACTCTAAACGAAGGAATTCCAATGTGTAGAAATTTAAATTTAAAAGAATTTATCATTTTACATTAAAAAAAAGCGCTACTTACGTTAGATTCAGAATCAATAAGAGCTTATTAAACATTTTTATCACGATTAAAGCTGTGTACTCTCCTTGCTAGGAATAATATCGTTACAATAAGAAAAAAGGAACCAGTGAACATGAACACTCTCAATTTTGTGATTCAGCGGGAACGTGAACACTGGAGATGTGACACTGCGGCATCGATAACGTACTTATCGTTCTAATGCAAACCAGTTATCGATACAACAATTGCCGATACACTCTAACAAAAGTCAGCAATAACCAGCATAGACTTGTCAATAATTTTCGAAAATTACGCTTGCATTTACAACGCTGCAAGATGCCTGTGCTGCCCATGCCGCCGCTAATGCAGGTAAGTAATTATTAAATTAATAATCTTAGGCGTGACACATTTATTTATATTTAGAATGCCGTCGAGCCGATGCAAGTCGATGCTCCACCAAACGAAGACAATGAAAACAATGAAGAACAGCAAATAGTTGTAGATAATCCAACAATCGATTTGGAGGTTTATGCAAATCAATATTCGGGAATAGCACGACTGGATCGCTTGGTTTATGTGGCTGACGTTTGTCCAGTGCTGGCGATGGAGGCCCTCAAAATGGCAATAACCTACGTCCAGTCGACTTACAATATTAAAGTCTATCAGATGCTCCACAAGAGATTGAGTGATTTACAGGCTGTTAATGGAGCTGGAGCAGCTGCAGCTGCTGCTGGCGCTGGCGGAGTAGGAGCTGCTGGAGGAGGAGCTGGCGGAGGAGGCGCTGGCGGAGGAGTCCCTGGCGGAGGAGTCGCTGGCGGAGGAGCCGCTGAGCAGGCGGCCGCAGCTGCTGCAGCTGCTGCTGCGGCTGCTGCTGCTGCAGCTGCGGCTGCTGCTGCTGCCGCTGCCGCTGCTGCTGCTGCTGCTGCTGCTGCACCACCAATTCAACCTCTGCCAGATATAGCTGTGCAACCAGCAGCTGCAGTGGCTGGAGCAGCAGCTGTACCTGTAGTTGTAGCACCTCAGGGCAATGGGGAAAGGGATGCTTTTTCCTATGACCCCGTCTGGGTGGATACCAAAATGAAGAAGGCAGCACTCAAGCTGGAGAAACTCGACTCGGATCTTAAGAACTATAAATCGAACTCCATCAAGGAGAGCATTAGACGTGGCCACGATGACTTGGCAGATCATTATCTCAGCTGTGGTGATTTAACCAATGCTCTGAAGTGTTATTCCCGTGCCCGGGACTACTGCACCAGTGGCAAGCACGTGGTTAATATGTGCCTGAATGTTATAAAGGTTTCCATTTATCTAAAAAACTGGGCCCATGTCATGAGCTACATATCCAAGGCAGAAAGCACACCGGACTTCTCGGAGGGCTCCAAGGAGACCAATGCCCAGGTACACACTCGCCTGGAGTGTGCCGCCGGCTTGGCTGAGTTGCAGCAAAAGAAGTACAAAATAGCAGCCAAGCATTTTCTGGCTGCCAACTTTGATCATTGCGATTTTCCCGAGATGATCTCGACCAGCAATGTGGCTGTCTATGGCGGGCTATGCGCTCTGGCCACCTTTGATAGGCCAGAACTTAAACGTTTGGTCATTGCTTCCACTTCATTCAAGCTATTCCTGGAACTGGAACCGCAGCTGCGAGATATCATCTTCAAGTTTTACGAGAGCAAGTACGCTAGCTGCCTCACGCTACTCGACGAAATTCGCGACAATCTTCTAGTGGATATGTATATAGCACCCCATGTCAACACACTGTACACCAAGATAAGAAACCGTGCTCTTATTCAGTACTTTAGTCCTTACATGTCCGCGGATATGCACAAAATGGCCACAGCTTTCAACTCGACTGTGGGCGACCTGGAGAATGAGGTGATGCAGCTCATTTTAGACGGACAAATCCAAGCACGCATCGATTCCCACAACAAGATACTCTTTGCCAAGGAAGCGGATCAACGAAACAGCACCTTTGAACGTGCCCTAGTCATGGGTAAACTATATCAGCGCCACACCCGCATGCTCATCCTGCGCGCTGCTATGCTCAAGAGTCACATCCATGTTAAGAGCGTCTCCCGTGAAAATACCAGCAATCATGGCGCTGAACTCTGTGTATCCGCGGGCTCCAGCACAACCACACAAATGGCTCGCATTTAAAAATAAATTTTTACATCAAAACATTTGATTCATATGCAAACTTGTTATTCTATTGCAAGTTATCCGAATTTCATTTTTGCGGCAAAATAAAGTCATATAGCCAAGCTAAATAAAACTAAAGCGATTCTTATTGAAACTGAATAGGTTCTAAGACTAGAAGGAAGAACGATTCTTCTAATTATTTTAGAATCCTTTAAGAATTACAAATATTTATTTTATTACCAAATCAGCAAACCAGTCCAGATTAGTTCAGTCCAAACCAAATCGACAGCTGCTAAAATCTACGAGGAGAGTTCGAAATGTTTATAGTCTGGCCACGAAGATTATCTTCCACACTAACCGAACTTCGGTTTGGTGCCTGGGCATCGTTTATGTGAGAGCCTCAAGTGATTTGTTTCTATTCCCTAAATTGGAAGTTGCGTTTCGCAGATAGACAATTTTACATGAAATAGAAGCGATTACCCTTTGAAGAGCGGGACGGCAAATACTTTTAGGAGGGGTACGCGAACAGCTGGGAGTAGTTTGCGAACTCAGGATTTTAAAAACTCACTCTCCTTTCAAGTTTTAAGTCCCGGATTGTACAACAGGAAAACGTATCCTTATTAGCGTCTGGTTGGTGAAATGTCATAGTAACAGCCATCACATGCAGATAATAAGATGTAATATTTATAATATTATTAATATTAGGTATAAATATATTTAATTTGTTATCAAAGTGTTATATTGGTGGGTGTTTCTACCGGATCGATTATAAAAATGTAAATGCATTTAAAATTAACATCTATCGCGTTCCCTGCGTTCCCGTTCGCGTCGATTGTCTCCACTGCGGGAACGCTGACGCCTTTCCCTGGAACGTTGCTCCCTTTGATGACTGCGGGATCTCTCACGATAGCCATTGCTACGATGATTGTCTCTGCTCCGCTTGTGGCGATCCTCAGCAGATCTTTGGAAATTATTGGAGTGTGACTTATTTGATTCCCTGAGGCGTTGATCTTTATTATTGCTGCGTGAATGAGATCGTTCAGATTGCTCATTCCTTTTACTATTAGCTTTGAGACGTTTATCTTGATCAGCCGAATCGCTGTCTGTATCGGATGATGAGGAAGAGGAGCTGTCACTGCTATTTCCTGCAGACCTTTTATTTTTCTTCTTTTTGCTATCTTTAGAGACCTTTTTTTTGTCTTTCTTTTTGGAGGATTTTTTGTCACCCTTGCGCTTCATGCGGTCAATCTTCTCGAGCTTCTTCAGTAGTTTTAGTTTTTGTTTTTTGCTCAGCGATTTGAGAAACAGCAGCTCGGGATTCTGTTGCTGAGCAGCACGTGTTGCCTCGTCCTCTTCATCACTTGGCACCAGCTGATGCCTCTGTTGTACATCTTTAATGCTCTGCAGCTCTAATGCTGAACGTTTCATCATAAGCCCATCCTCCTTCATCTGCTCCTCAAGCACATTCTTGGACATAATATCATTGGCCTCCGACTCCGAGTGCAGCTTGCGTGCCTCGCTCATAGAGATGCTATACATTGTGCATTCCTTGTCCGTGTTGATATGCCCCCATTTGTGGCACTTGAGGCATCGCACATTGCGCACTTGAATACCAAAGGGCTGATCCCTGATTTCCGTATCTCCCTTACAGTAGGATTCACGTGGCGCATTGTATTTCCGCTGCCATTCAAATTTGTACTCTGGCTCATTATCGTCTTTTTCCCGCTCCTTCCTCACACCTGGCGGTGGCTCATACATAAAGTTAACGCTCAGTTTATCCTTGCTATCCTTGCTGAGCATCGCCTTGTTCTCATGCAGATTCTGCTCCTTTTCGTACTGTGTCCGCAGCTCTTCCTGCTTCTTCTTGTACGCCTCAGCCTGCTGCTCAGCCATCCATACCTAAACAATAAAAATTGTTTTAATGTTTTACTTTTATTATAAACGTTTAGAGCTAGTTCACTTACCCGCTTCAGATTGTCCCTGGAGGCGGGATGAAAGAATTTCTTACACATGTAATTGTTAAAACCCTTGCCCATTTTGATGAGGTACTTTTTGCTATATTATAAATAGATGCGAAACAAGATTTTTCAATGTCTTGCTGCGTTCTAAAAAAATTCTGTTGAAAGATTGTTTGTCAGTGTGTAAATTAGTGATGTAAAAAAACATCGAAACAACGATTTATCGATTTTCATCCAAGCAATCCTTTTCAATTTTAATTCGATATTTATTTTTTCGATATTTCCCAAAAAGATCTATCACCAGAAAATCGCAATAGGTGTTCACAATTTATCACAATTTTTTAAGGACGTTCAGGTACAACTTTCGCCACTATTGTACGCAGTATGTGATTTTCTTATCGTTTTATTGTGCATACTTTACCGATAAGTATCGATATCTTTGAACTGATTCCAGCCATTTAATAAAGGAAATAAACAAATAAATCAAAACAATTGTTCCACATTAGTTTTATAACTTAATAACTTAATATATATTATTTATGGATAACCGATAGCATTTTCCAATGAACGGAATAAATTCAATTTTTATCGAAGTAACTTGATAAGAAATTCAAAAACTCGTATCGAGATCGGTTGTCCGTTGCAATATGATCTTAAGCCAGTCTTCAACACTGTTTCAATACTACAACTGCGCAAATGAGCGATATCAAAATTTTTTAAAAATTTAATTTGCATAATTCAATTTGATTTTAAATAACTAATATGGATCCAAGTGATATGGTTACGTGTCCATACAACGAGGAACACAAAATGCTGCGGAAAAAACTGCAACAACACCTTATCAAATGTCGCGTGCTGCACAAAGATGAAGTGGATCTGCTTGTTTGTCCCTTTAACAAGGCGCATCTTATAGCCGAGCCAGAATATATCGTAAGTGGTGAGGACCAGAAGATATGCACTCGATTCCTAAAGTTTCTTTTTGCTTGCCTGATCAGTCGCTTTTTAAGACTGCTTCACAGTTTTTACGTTTTTATACTCTGTAACAATACAAGTTTCTTAATAGGGTACACTAGACTTGTATATAAGGAATGAAACAGGGAGAAGGAGACATTTCTGATCCAACAAAGCAAATATATAATTTATCAGGGTCAACACCCAAGTCGCTCTAACCTTGTCCATGTGCCTGACTATTAGTCCGTCCGTTCCATCATCAATCTCGAAGACTATAAGAGCGAGAGACATAAAATTTGGTTTCTATGTTTCCGCCACTCCTCAAGGCCACAGGGAGAGCTTTGGACAATCTATTAAAACGATGGGATCATTAATAAACCTTTTTTTTTGTATTTACAGAGTATTTTCTAGTCGCCACTCCTATTTTAGTATTGTTATTTACTCTCAATTTAAAATCAAACAAAAGCTGAACTTTAATCTAATTATTATTATATACACAGCAACACACGAAATCTTGCTGCGATCGCAAAATCATAGCGCATTATCAGCACTGCGCGCCTGCTGAGCTGAAAGAAGACACGAAGCACTCAAAGATCGAAACAGAAGAAAACTGGGATGACGAAGATGTGCCCGATTATGATCCACTAAAATATGTTTCTCGGGCAAACATTGTACGTCATCCGAATGGATTGTTTCCCTCACAACGCAAGCAATTTATCAAACAGGAGAGAAAGCGTCTATTAGGCGAACAAAGAGATGAGGAACAGGCTGCTGGCAATAAAAAGAACTCCCAAAGGGTAGCCCCAACAAAAATTACGTCCGCATCCTCCGAGTCTCATCGCTCCGCCCCTTATAACCAGCCGAAGCGCAACCGCTGATTTGCAGCCAAATTATTATCAAATACGTATACCAAAACAAGATTACAAATACTCAAAAGCGTTTAATGATTTTTAATACTTTATTAACAGACAATTGTATATAAATATGATTTTTTAAAAACAGACGCGCGGACATTCAGAGCTACGGAATGCTGCTTCTAGGTGGGTCGGAGAAGAATGAATACAGCTGATGCAGATTCGTTGGCATTCTGCAGACGTTTATGACTTGTCAGGGGTAGATTGAATCTTGGAACCGTTCTCATTATTTTTTCCTTCGCCCTCATTCTTTTTTCGTCCATAACGACGTCTTTCGTTTGCGCGAAACTGATGACGCTCATGCTTCGATTCTCCCTCAGCTTTGCGAATGAAGAAGTTTTTCTCGCAGTAGGTTTTGGGATTATAGGTGGGTTCTTCTGGTTCATTATCCCAGTTTTCCTCGCTATCGTCCCAGTCTCGTACCGGTGGCTTCTTTACCGGCTCCTCCTTTGGCTTGACAGTCCAGTCATAGCGAGACGGGTCAATACGATTCGGACATTCTTTTACATGCTTCTGCAAAAATATATTACAATTGTTGTAAATAAATGCTCTATTTAATCTACACAAAGTTATTAATAATATACTCGACTCTTAATACACCCCATTTATACATGTGTTAAGGGGTATCATTACTTACATCAAAGTCTTCAGCCTTATAGCGATGGTCGCTATTGAAGGGGCACATCAAGAACAGGTTCGCATTTTTGGCAGTGCGGGCACAGCGCACTAAATGCATAGATAAACGTCCGCGACATACACGATGCGACTTGTTATATGGACAATGAACAATATCATAAAAATCCGGTTGAGACATTATTAAGAAATTCGGAAAACGAAGAAAACAGAAAAAATTCACGTGCAGTATTAGCTTTCGCAACGACGACAGTCAGATTGAAAGTGACTTGCGAAATGGCTTTGACAGATGAAAGTCCTGAGTCAGCGATAAATTTTTCCAAGGCCTACTTGTCAGGGATTCGTGGAACGTCGTGAATTTTCAAATAAAAAGTCTCCAACAAGGCCACCTCAAATCACAGTACAGGAACGATAAAATAATCTTCGCTCCCGAAGATTTAAATTCTCTACATAATCCTTGATTCAATACTATGCAATTCAATGTTTACCTTTAGTTCCAATGGCAGCTAAATGATACGACTAGTTTAGTTTTCCTAATTTCCAGTTTCATCAATACGCGTTGAGAAACAAATACAACTTTTAAGATTTATCATTCCCATGACAGCTATATATGATATAGTAGACAGATTTCAATAGTTTTAAAACTGCAACCTAAGACTCATATTATAGATGTTATCAGAATATGAATAAGAGTTTTAACCTCACAGAACTTCTGGACAGACCGTTCCAATTTCAACTGTATGATATTAGTATCAGATTTAGTTATATGTTATGCTTATCCTTCACCTAGTTTACAAACTGCGATCAGTTTCCATAGATGAACATAGCTATATCTACTCGACCTGATCTCCTGATCAATATATACTGATAGAATATATATATATATATAGCAACATACATATTCAATACAAGAGTACATCAGTAGAACTGACACTGCTTCACAATTATACAATCGGCTCGTAGTCCTGAGAATTCTTGGAAACTCTTTTAACGCAATATTTAAAATATTAAACTGCAATTGATTTAAGGTGATGTTTTACGATAGTATATTATACGATATATCCTATTGTACTTAATTCTGATTCTTCTATTCACATAGATAAAAAAAAAAAACTTCTGTTCTAGTGAAGCACATGTCATTAGGCAATAAAAAAAATATTTTGTGCTTTCCAGGCGCACATGTACATATAAACCATAAAAAAAATCGTGTTTCGCAAGCAACCGTACACAGTAATTGAATTTAACTTTGTTTTTTTGGGAAAATTAAACTCTTCTTTATTATTTTTAAAGAATTGCGGTATTTTCTCACTTCACACTTTTTGTTTTTTTCATATCTATTGACACTAAACGTTACGGTAAAAACTGTAAACAGTGTGGCAACGTTAGCATTTAACGTTGATGTTGTTGTTGTTTTTGCTGTCGTTGCTGCTGCTGCTGTTGTTATTGTTGTTGTTTGTAAGTTTACGCGGTCTCCATGGGCTGAGCGGCAGTCTCCTCGGTGTATTTGCCCTTGTCCTTGCCCAAAGCAGCGAGACGTCCCTTGCTGCGACGCTCAAGGATGGCCTTGCGATCCTTGTCCAGCTTCAGCTTAACAATCAGCACCTTGCTGGGGTGGATGCCCACATAGACATTGGTGCCGTTGGCATTTTCACGCTGGATTTTCTCGACGTAAACGACGAACTTCTTGCGGTACGCTTGGACCACCTTGCCAACCTGGTTGCCCTTGTAGTGTCCACGGATCACTTGAACCTCGTCGTCACGACGAATGGGCATCGAGCGCACGTTGTACTTCTGACGCAGCTCCTTGGAGAGGGGAGCGGACATCAGGCGCCGGCGAATATGTGAGGGAGCCTGGAAGTGGCGCTTGCGGTTCTTCCTGCGCGACGACGACACGAACTGGTTCAATTTCATTATGATTGGTTGTGTAGGCTGTGTAAAATAATACAATTAATTAGTACAAATTTAACATTATATATGCCATTTGTTCATTTCGTTTTGTTTATTTTTGCGTTTCATTTTCTACACGATATTCACAAAAGTTAACACAATTTTATTTGAATTGCGTGTCTAATAGTGTGTGGTACACATTATTATTGAAAATACGCCAAAATAAACAAAGATTATTGAACAAATGCGAAATTATATAGAACACGAAAACGTACACCAAACTACCGTCGTAAATACAACGAAAAGAAAGAATTTTGACAGCTACGATTGGCGGAAGTGTCAAATTTTTTGACTCGAAATGGCACCTGTACGTTTTGCAACACTGTCTTCAAGTGTTGCCATCTAAAATAGTAAGCGACGCAACAGTTGCGTAGCTGTTACAAAAAAACAATGTTCAATTTGAGTTTATAATTTAAATTTATATAAATAGTAAAAATATAGCAATAGCTAAATAAATAAAAAATGCAACAATATTAATAATATCGTGTTTGAATAATATGAATTAGAAGTTATAAATAAAAATTAAAAATATGATGAAGAAATCATAGAGACCCAGATAAATTCCAATTATGCCAGAGAAAATAAGAGAATGGAAGCAAATTAGAAAAATATTAAATGAAAAACAAACAAAGTTAGGTACACTAAAAAAAATATTTGATCATATTTTACGAAGATGCAAGAAAAGAATAGAGAGTGTGTAAAAGAAAAATACCTCTATAATTATTTAGACAAGCTAAATATAATAATGTTGTTTTTATATGGAACCACTAATAACAACAACCCTACATTATCGAATTATTTAAGCACGAATAATATTTCTTAGTTACATATTATATTTTCTTAAATATAAAAAAATCGAATAATGGTGTAAAAAATAAAAAAATATGTAAAAGAGAAAATACATTTTGCTATAATTATTTAACCTACATCATAATTCGTCATGATCTATACAACAAAGTATGACGTTTTATTATTGCTATTTATCTCGCTTGCTCCGAAACACCGTACTGTCTTTAACGGCTGCACGCTTGAACTCAACACACTGAGCGTGTTGAGATTGTGCACTGAGAGCTTTTGAATTCTTGATATTCTTCTTGATGATCGGTACGTTCACCAAAAATCTGCCACTGGAGCCTACTTGGAAATTAGTCGCGCGTGTGAAGTCAACTGCTGCTGTACAGCGTGGTGGGAATTTCAAGCAGTGTCCCGTTTTAAGTGTCTCCATTTGATACAATTTACATACACACACACACACACACATACCTGAACAAGATGATGAACAGCCTAAAGAAGTTGCCCATGCGTATGGTTAGTATCTGCCACGCCCCTTATAGTTTTAGCTCTTAGCTAAGTCAGAAATTAAATTTTCTATTTATTCTTTTTGTTTTTTTTTTCAATACTTCTTTTTTATAGCTGGCCAATGCAGCACGTCAGCAAAATGCCGCCATGTCCTCAGCGACGGGCCTCCCGCCCCCCCTCACATACCTCACCGACGATGAGAAGATGATGAAGGAGACGGGTAAGTCCTCAGTTCATCCTTTAGATACGTTTTCAACTTGTGATAAATAATTTAAAATAAATACTATAATTTTAAGATAATATTTTTTTGTTTGTCTCAGTTCTTTGTTACGTAATTCAATCATCGCATGTTTTCTTTTTTTCTCTTTCTTCTTGTCGGCGTTTTTATTATTATTATTATTATCGCCTAATTACTTATTTTAATATTTAACTATTCTTGCTTTTTACACATTTATTTTCCTTCCCTTTTTTTTTTTTGCTTCTATATATTGGTCTGTCTGTGTGTGTGTGTGTGTGTGTGTGTGCTGATAAAAATAATATTAAACTAAATGCTTTGTTTTGAGGCATTTGGCTAGCCTCTGTGGGGGGCGTGGCGTGTGCTCGTCCGATAAGCGTATTACAGTTTTGATAGTGGGAAAAATCGACGTAAAATGGGGTATTTTCATCAGAGTATTTCATATATTATATATTGCAAATATTTAAATTAATCATTTAAATTAATCAATTTGCTCATTAAAGCCATTTAAATTATATAATTTATATTTGGATTGTTGAGAAATATTCGCAACTTTTTGAAGGTCAGTTAAAACTAGAATTGTGCTCTTCAAGGATATTCGTATCCTTAAATAAATTATCTAAAATAAATTTTTTTTTGTTCAAATTAGAAACTTATATTAGCTTGCTTAATAATACTTAGGTACATTTATATATATATATATTATATATATATATTATATATATATATTCTATATATATATTTCTATTCAAAGAAACTGGAATATCACAGGCATATATCATATCAAAAATATATATATTGATCTATACCAACATACTTGCCTACGTGGCACTTTTTGCAAGGGTTCCATTGAGGCACTTCTCCTCTCCATATAAATTGTATTATTTTTAGACCAAAGCCCATAAAAATTCTTTAAACTTTATATACAACCATTTTTGATTAGGCTTGTAATTAATTTTTTGATATTTCTTACTCTATTTTGATGAAAATTGAGCTGTCAACGTGGCAAGTTATGTAGGATAATGAATACCCTGTAAAAAGCACCCAAAAATTTTATCCAGGTATTGTGAAGCGCAGCACTACTATTTTAACGAGCACATCTGAACATAAAAATTTTTTTATTGCGATTTTAGTTAATTTATTTATTGTTAAAAATATGTATGTAAATATATATATATATGTATATATTTATATATTTATATATATGTATATATTTATATTCAACTTTTTTTTTGCATTCCTTACTATAATTTGTCAACGTGGCAATTTTAGACTTTTAATAAATTTTATATATTTTTTTATTTTTGTAATATTTCAAATCTAAAAATTAACTTCCAAACTGCTGAACGTCTATAAAAATTAAAATAATAATTAATATATGCACATTTTTTGAAATATTAAAAAAGAAATAACAAATTAAAAGTGATTTACTTTTTTAATTTTCACATTTTTCCATAATTGCGACTCGCTTGAAAAAAAAAAAAAACAATAGTCAAAACACCTTTGCTGTGGTAGGAAGGGAAGGGAAAGGGAAAGGGGAGCTGCCGCACACGTGTGGTATAAATAGCTTTTTTCCACTGTCGCTGCTTCTGCCGCTGCTTTGGGCAGCTTCGCTGCCTGACATCGATGGAGCTGAGCGTTGAAGCACCGTTTGAATTCTTTCAAAAGCTGTATCAAAAGTGGCGTGAGTTCAAATAATTCTAGAGAAAAGCTTTTTCGCTTTTTGTTGTTGTATTATTGTCGTCTGCCCAGGATCTTTTCGAGTTTTTTTCACAAGTCAGTCAGCTGTTCAGTTGTAGATTTCATGAACTCCACAGCGTTACACTTGTGATAGAGCAATTAAATGCGGCTGTGCCACGCCCCCGCCCCAATTGTGTCCACTGTTCTAGTGGGCACGCGGAGCAATGGGTGTGCGGGGCACCTGTTGCGCACTCGCCTAGAGAGTTGAGCCAGTGGAAGCGGAATTTCGGATACACACTCCTTGTGAGTATATCCGGATATATCCACTAAATCCCCCCACTGATTCTTAGTTGGAGAGTTGACATTTTATTTTTTATTCATAACTATTTTGTATACTCCCTGAGTTTTTCAACATGAATACTTTATTATTTGAAAATTAAATATATTTTATGTGGAAAGAGTATTAAAGGTGCGGCCTGCGTTCGATTCAATTTTCATACTTATCAATGTTGCGTAACATTTATTGCATGCAAATTGTTCAAGCATTCGACTTAAACCAGTTTTAGCTGGCTGGAAAAACACTTGATACTCTGAAGCGGCTCATGAAAAAATATAGATATAGATGAATTATAGATTATAGATGTAATAAAGAGAAGAAAAAATTTGATATTCGGACGAAGAAGTTGATAACTTAAAGTACAGTTGCGTCCAAAGGCTATCAAGCGGAATTTTTTAGCAAAATAACTGCTGACTGCTGACTGCTGCCTGCTGCCTAAGGTCAAGGATCAATTGAGGACACGTCAGAACGACAGCTGTTTTAGTTCACAGCCCCAGCCCGGATATAAGCAGTACTTGAATTGAATATTTAATAAAAAAATTAAATCAATTATTCAGCAAAAAATAATTAACAACGTGCAAAAAGTGGGCGTGTGCATGACATTCGCGTCAGTTGGCGATTTTCCGAGCAATAAATAACAGAAAAATAATAAAAAAAAAGCTTGCCAAGAATAATGCTTAAAAAAAGATCAATAAAAAGTAAATACGCTACACCTCTGTATATGTATATATGGATATATATGTACTTATACACACATACCTATATGCACACACAAATAAATAAATACACTAGTGGCCAAAATAATAAGTGCACCAAATATATATGAACATAATTAGCATTTGTATATAGTCAATTTTTTTTAAGATTTTGGATGAAAGTACTATAATTTTTTCAGTGCGCTAGAGGATATCTTAGGTTAAAGAAATCTCTCATTTTTTGAGCTACGGGAATTAAATTTGTTAGAGGACTTTCTTGAATGTTGGCCAAAATCGGCTGGATTAAACATCTATATCTTCTGCTATAAAAAAAGAGCAATCGGATTTTTAATATGATGTTTTTTAATGTTTAAAAAAAAACTTTATACAAAACCCGATTATACTTACTGTAGAATTAAGATTAGCTTCTTTTCTATATTATGTTATCTTATTATTATAGATTAGTATTATTATATTATTAGTAAGATCATGCAAAAAAAAAAAAAAACAAGAAAAGAAACTGATCATTTTAAATTTAATTTAAAAAAAAAAGTTGTATAAAATCAAGTTATGTTAGTGTACTTATTATGTTGACCATAAGTGTGGGCAGGCAGAGTAATTGAGAGGCGCTTTGAGAGAGAGTGAGAGAGAGAGAGAGAGAAACAAGAGTGAAGAACAGCGGCAATATTGATATAGCAAGAAACACACGCGTAGAATCACACAGACACACACATTCACACAGCAGACAGCCCGTTGGGGGCACCGGTTTGATTAACGACTTTAAAAGCTCTCCAGTTAGCTTCTGCAAAGCTTTTTAAACTGATCTCAATAACGACAGTTAGATCGCTAGAAAGCTTGCTGAAATTTACTTTAATTAAATTAAACATTCGATAATAAGCTCGCCAAAGCTCTGTAAAGCTTTGCTGCTATTATATATAAAATAATATGGATTTTCACTTATATGTTTCTAGTGGCTAAATTGGCCCAGGATCAGATCCTGCCGTTGGTCAAGAAAATGGACTTTGAGCACAAATTTGATCCCTCCGTGGTGAAGGCTGTCTTCGAGAATGGCCTCATGGGCATTGAAATTGATACAGAACTAGGCGGCAGCGGTTGCAATTTCATGACCAACATCATTGTCGTCGAGGAGCTGTCCAAGGTTGATCCCGCTGTGGCCGCCTTTGTGGACATTCACAACACTTTGGTCAATTCGCTGATGATTAAGTTTGGCAATGCGGAACAAAAGGCCAAATATTTGCCTAAGTTGGCGCAGGAATATGCCGGTAGCTTTGCTCTAACGGAGCCAGGCGCAGGCTCCGATGCTTTCTCTCTGAAGACTGTGGCCAAGAAGGATGGCAACCACTATGTGCTCAATGGCACCAAGATGTGGATCTCAAATTCAGATGTTGCTGGAGTTTTCTTGGTTTTCGCCAATGCCAAGCCCGAGGATGTAAGTACCGTTATGACTAAGAATCTTTAACAGGATCAAATCTCCAATTGAAATGATCTTTTTTAACATTAGAGCTATCGCGGTATTACAACTTTCATTGTGGATCGCGAGACTCCCGGCCTAATTGTGAACAAGCCCGAGGATAAGTTGGGCATTCGCGCCTCTGGCACCTGCATGCTCACCTTTGACAATGTCCGTGTGCCTGAGGAGAATATCCTGGGCACTTTCGGACATGGTTACAAGTATGCCGCTGGTTTCCTGAACGAGGGCCGCATTGGTATTGCCGCTCAGATGGTGGGTCTCGCCCAGGGCACCTTTGATGTCACCATTCCGTATTTGTTGGAGCGCAAGCAGTTCGGTGATGCCATCTATAACTTCCAGTCCATGCAGCATCAGATCGCTACGATTGCCACAGAAATCGACGCGGCTCGCCTGCTCACCTACAATGCGGCACGCCTACAAGAGGCTGGTGCACCCTTCCTCAAGGAGGCGGCCATGGCCAAGTTCTACGCCTCTGAGGTGGCTCAACGTGCAGCCACCAAGTGCATTGACTGGATGGGCGGTGTTGGCTTCACCCGTGACTTCCCCCAGGAGAAATACTATCGTGATGCCAAGATCGGTGCCATCTATGAGGGCACAACCAACATGCAACTGAGCACCATTGCCAAGTGCATCAAGAAGGAGTTCTCGGGTTAAGCTAAGCGTAATCCCTATATCTAACTAATATACAAAGCTGAGATATCGTACGTCAGATACGTCAAGTGCATTTAGCAGAGCTGGCTAACGGTTCGTCGATCGTTACCCAACGCATTTATATTGATTTTTTTTGTTATATTGTATCAAATACAAATTAAAATTTTACTAAAATATAAACAGAGCATTTCTAATCTACGTTCCATGTCCATCGGTTGTTGTAAAGGCAGCCAGCAGCACATTAATCACAGTGATAAGGAAGACTCCCATTATAAGCACTTCGTTGGTTCTCATATAGCGGCGACCTTGGCAGTGTTTCAGGCGACGCTGTTGAATCAGTCAGATCGGTGAACTATTAAAATAACTATAATATAATACTTTGGTCTACCTTAAAGATCAGCGTAATGCCCACAAGCAGCTGGAGCACCAGCGAGAGTATAACCAGGACCAGACTGTAGTAAAATGTGGAAGCCTCATGATTGTAGGTAATCAGAAAGCGCAGCTGATTGGCATTTGCCGAGAGCAGGGCTATATCCATCAGACCTAAAAGCACATCGAGTGTGAAGCGATTAGATGAGGTTATAATTAAAAAATTCGCATCAAAATTTCGGGTACAACTTTACGAGAATACCGAGTACATAGATACGTCGGGTTCGGCTTCGGGTTCAGTTTTGTTTTGTTATCCGTCCCCGTTCAAAGCTCCTAAAGAAGCTATAAAAAGCCCATGACTGGTATGTAATCTATATTTAGGCCTCCCAAAGCGCTGCTCCATTTACTTTCAATACTTTGATTTCATTCCTCTTACCCTCAGCTACATTTTTACTGGTCGCATAGTTATTGCCTCCGGATAAATCGCTAGAGCTTTTCTTGCCCTTTGTGCGAGCGTCTGTTACGGTCGTCTCCTTTAGCTGCATTATTTGCTCTACATTCGCCTCTCTTTCGGCACTGCAGCATTGTCCTGCCACGGTGCTGGCAAAGCTGCCCTCGGAACTGGGCACATCCTCCAAGTCAATAATCACCTCGTTGGCGCTGCCCATTATAAAAAAAAAATACAGCTCAGCTGAGTTGAGCATTGATTAATTAACTAACTGCGAATTACTACTGAAAATTGTTCATTATTTTAAAGCTTTGCTGAGCCATTTGTAAACATTCGCTTAAGCGTTGTGGTTAATTTGTTTTTTCTTGTATTTTTTTTTGTGGTCATTCCACTGATTAAATGAACTTACTATGACACTGACCCCACTGTACATATAGAAATGGGGCCAAACGGCAGCTAAAAATATTGGGTTCATGTCCATGCGCTGAGCCAGCAGCCTAAAAGTATGCTACATATTTTTATCTGGGTAAACTCGCCCAGTGTAAACACATGCAAAACACACACAAACACACACACACAGCCACAAAGGCAAAGATACAGTGAGTCTGTGAGAGGAGCTTGTAGCACCCACACATTTGAAGCTCGTATCTGTAAGATACTTTTGCTTAGTAGGCGCCAGTTGGGCTAGCAAAAAATATTCGCATCCTTGGCGTAAATTTTACAACAAGATCTCATACCAAAATTTTGGCGCTTGGAAGGCGCACTGAAAGGTTACTGGAAAAACTTTACAGTAATTACAATTTGAGACATTCTGAATATTTTATGAGCAGTCGAATAATGTTTGAAATCAGGCCACCGATTTCCACGAAATGCCGGCGAAGATACAATAGAACAGCTGTCAAAAAGGACACACGCTACAAAGCAAAGCACACACTTCCTGTGACCCATCATCTGCGAGGGCAGCTCCAGAAATAGTAAATGTTCTTCTTTTTTTTTTTGGTAAAAAATGTATATATATCTTTATTTTAAACAATTTTTTCGCTACCTATTTGGCAGCTCAAGCTTGTTACACATAAAAAAAAAAAAGTAAATGTTCTCAGAGAAAAAATAGGTATATATTTTACTTATGCATATTTTCTAAATTAAATAAAAATTCTAGATACCAACCTCTAAAATTTTGGAATTCGTTCGGAGGCCTGTATCCAAAAGAAAGCTGTGGCTTTGAATACCGCACCGATTCACAAAAAAAAAAAAAAAATGTATTGGTTACACTACAATATGGCATTCAAAAATATATTCCTATTTATTTTCTAACTAAATTTTTAATAAAATTTTAAATTCCTTATGTCAGATATAATTATAACCCGATTTACAATAAATCTCCGAGAAAACTCAGTGTTAGTTTTGGCAGTATACAATTCTGCTGGTTTTTTCTGTTTTTCTTTTCATATCCAAGCCGTATTATTCTTCCTTGATTGAATATTATTTTTATTTGATTTCTTTACTTTTTTTTTTTTAAATTGTCGACTTCATTTTTAAAATGACCTTAATTAAATTAGTTTTAAATAAATGAAATGAAACTTCGAATGCAACTCAAAACTCAAAACTAATTGAACTGCCCTCGCATACACACACATGTCGCAGTGCAGGAGGAATTGCGTCACGAGAAGCGAAACCAACTAGACGGCAAGCCACCCCCAAATTACGGCCTTTCTTTGCACACGACGCACAGCCCACTC
This sequence comes from Drosophila repletoides, assembly GCA_018150835.1. Taxonomy (NCBI): domain Eukaryota; kingdom Metazoa; phylum Arthropoda; class Insecta; order Diptera; family Drosophilidae; genus Drosophila; species Drosophila repletoides. Next base: position 1,585,768 of record JAECWQ010000031.1, read on the forward strand.
CTGCCATGGTTCCCCCCCTCGTAGGCCCATCCAGACACAATACACAGAAGAGGTATGCAATGCTCCCACGCTGTCCCTCTGCGTCTCTGCCTTTCTGCCTCTCTCTTTCACTACGCTCTCCCAACTGTAAACTTGCCGCTACACGTGTCGCGTGTTTGCCTTTTAGCCGCTTTTCGGGCAGTTAAAACTAACTTGAAAACATTTGTTTTGACTAACGAAACGCTCTCTCTCTCTCTCTGTGTGTGTGACTCTCTATCGTTTATTCTCTCACTTGGCGGCGTTCTCTCGGCTTCATTCATGCCGTTGTTGGTGACGTCGAAGCCGGCGCCGACGCATGCCCCGAAGCATAATAAATTGACTTTGGCTTGAGACTGGGACTCGGTCTCGGACTCGTACTCGGACTCGGACTCGGATTCGGGCTCGTCGCGTTTTGGTTTTTGACTCTGGGTTTCAGTTCAGTTCAGTTCAGTTTAGTCTCTTGAAACGTTTAGCAGCATTTTCGGTTTATATTCTCTGGTTTCTGGTTCTATATTGTTCCTCCTCCCCCCCGACGACGACGTCTGGTCTAAAAACGGCCGCCGGGTCCGTGTTAAACGTTAATTTCATTGATTTTCCCAACATTTATTTATGGATATTGGTTATATTAAAGTGTTAAATCAAATATGAATTGTGCCACACATTTCGACCATATAAATAATATCTCTGACAAGTAACCCGAGAGTCTTATTCTCATTCGTGGTAAGTTTTGTTTTTTCACTTTTTTTTTATGCTGCCAGTGTTGAGTGCTGCACGTGTGTCTCGCCGAAAAATCAATGTTCCCAAACCCAAATGCAGTTGCCGAAAAAAGGCCAAAAAAAAGGAGCCAAATGAGATTTAGAATGTGGAGTAGAAGGAGATGGTGAAGGAGAAAGGCTTCATAAACCGCCTTGACCTCACAAGTTGAACGAGCTGGGGCCTCTTTATTTACATACTATATTCTCTACTATTCTTTCTCTCTCTTTCGTTACTCTTATTCTGTTTGCACCGTGGAGCAAGTACGTCCGTTTGACCCGGCAAAACTTCGTATAGGTAATCAATAGAGCCTTCTTCTTTTTTGTTGTTGCGGTTGTTGTTGCGGTTGTTGTTGTTGTTGCAGTTGTAGCCGTAGTTTAGGCATTTCATAATTCTGCAAGTCTAGACAGGCGTTGAGGCGTTGCCTTCAAATGGGTCATTCTTTTGGTCTTTGTCCCCCAACTGCATAATCTCATTATGATGAGTGCAAAGTTTCAGCTCCAGAGCCGGACCCGCACCACTGATAAAGTCTATGTCTGGCACTCGAACTCATAAATATATATATATATATATAAATCTATATAGTACTTATATATTTCTGGACTTATCAGCTCTGCTTTCGGGATGTGCCAGAAGTGAAGCCACTTGGTATTTAAAGTCATTTCGCTCCAAGAGTTCTGTGTGGCTAGGAAGCACTAGAAACGCTCTCTCTTAGCTCATAAAGAACCACAAAAGGTAAAACTTGGTAATAACTTAGTTAACCCAGCTAACAACTACAAGCAAAACTACTCTAACAATGCGGAAGGCACTCGCTTACTTCTCGAATATTTAATAAGCAATCTGGTATTAATAGTATCTGGGAAATATTGCATTTGTGATGATGACACAGCAAGAAACAACATTTTAGTTTTGTAATAAATTGTAACGAGAATGGAAATTGATTTTTATTGAAATTGTTCAGATTTATACTGTATATGCATAAAAGATAAATGAACTTGTTTTCGTGTTCCGGGGGAAACCAATTCAACTTATCAACTTGTCGGGGGGAATTCTACATATTTCATAATATTTCAAGCAACTTTTCCAATTAGCTTACAACTTTTTCCTGTTCTTATTAGCTGAATATGCATTTACATTGGTAATAATCCAACTACTTCCTGAATATAGAATATCTGATTTATATATAGACAACTCCCAGTTGAGTTTCTAAACTTGCTCCAAGTAAGTTCTAGCTATTTTGGTAAGAGTGTTTGCGTTGCGTTGTGCTACTTTTTAGCCAAGTAATAACATATGCATATATGTACTGGCATTATCAACCAACTTTAGTATTTGTTGCGGCACTAACAGCATTGTAGATAATGTCTATATAAGCGCATATCGTACATACATATATATATATATATATATATATATATATATATATAAATGGCAGTTAGTTCAGCTGTTTCCATTATCTCGAGTCTGTTGTTTTCTTGCATTGCTTTAGTGAGCAGCTCGCTGGCAAAACTCCTTGTTTTGAGTTATTGTAGTATATAGAAAGATGATCAGCTGATTTGTTAATTATTATTATTGTGTTGTCGGTAAGATTTAATCGCTTTTTCCATACTGAAACATTGTTACCAGGCCAACTGCGTACTAACAATAATTAGATTGATCTAGCCACATATTCCTTCCCAATTCACGCATAAGTAGAGAGCTGATAGCTGGAACTGGAACTGGAACTGAACGATTTTTAATTATTATCTTCTATTCTGTAACTGCACGAGGCGGCCCTAAATGTTAATTATCTGTTGAAAAAGTATCTAATGGAACGGCAAATTGGCTACTTATGTACAACATATATGAGATTCGGATTGTTTCTGTTTTCGTTTCGTTTCGTTTTGTTTTGTTCTGGTCTATGGCGTTGGGAGGGTTAATAAAGGGTTTCGGCCAGCAATTATTATAAATTTTTACACTATAAACTCGTAAATAGATATTAAGTTTTATAGCTGACGTATGCACAGTGTATTGATTTTTAAAATTTCATTCGTTTTCATTGCAGGCAAAGTTTTGTGGGCAATCATTAAGCTAAACACGTAACGTAACGTTCACTCAGGTATCTAAGAACTACGAATATAATTACAAAACAAACAACAAAAAAACAACAAAAAAAAAAAAAAAACATATATAACAACAACAAAACAAACAAGAATAATGACGCCAGAGAAATCGGTTATAGCCTATATCAATCATTTGATAGTCAGCAATTTTTCATATTTCTGTAAGTATATCAGACCATTTAAAAGACCACATCAATTGAGCAATTCAATAATTATTTAAAATCAATTTTTGAGCCTGTTATTTTTATTATTATATCATGGGAATCCGTCCAAGTTTTATAGAAATCGAGCAAATCGTTGAAGCCTTTTATGCACGAATACTCCAAATAGTTTTAGCCTCTCAGTTTTAGCTTTGTCTTTACAAAACTCAAAGGCTAATTTCAAAAATTTCAAATTGATTTGAAGTTATATAAAAGCTGATCTCTTATTGGATGAATCCTTTGTATAGAAAATCCTAGATACACTTATTAGTATTATATTATGCAAATCCGCTCTGCGATTGCTACGAATACTCCAAATACACTTCTCGTTTTTAGTTTCATTCTTCAAAAAACTTATTCAAAATATTTCAAAAATTAATGCCAACAGTAGCTATAAAAATAGATCCCATATTTGATTGATCGTTTCAATTGGACCTCAAATTCCCAAATTCCTTAGATCGATTAGTTTAAATCGATTATTTTATTTTTATTTCACTTCTTTTGGTAATTATGAAAAGCAATTTCTTCAAAAAGCATTTGGAAAACATGTTCTTAAGTTCAGAAATCATGAGAGGATTGTAGCAGATCGGTTCAGGCTAGTTTTAAGTGAATTTTGAACCGTAAATCACTTCTTTTTTTATGTAAACTAAGTATTAGAAATGTCTTTATAATATGAAAAGAAAAGCCTGATATAAATTACAATGCAGCTTCGAACAGGATATAGTACAATCCCATTGTTTTTGGCATCTTGCAGGGGACGAAATCGATGGGTATCTATCATATTTTGGCGGCACTTTAGGCACACTGACCTTGACCAGTGTGGCAGCCAGTATTGCCTACTATTTTGTAACGCGACCAATACCGGAAAAACCATTAGTGCCTCTGGAAAATCAATCCCCATTGTTGGAGGTAAGCATCGAATTGCCACAAGACCGAACTCGCCCCATTTATTACCACCAATTTGCAATTACCCATTAGATTTTCACTTATCGCTGCGTTCATTACATCATCAATTTGTCGATTTTGTTTGTCTTCAAAAAAAATTCTCTTATATATTTTATTTTTTATTTTCTTTTTTTCGAAATTTCTTCTTTTTTTTTTGTTGAGGTAAAACAGAAGTCGTTGGGCGGCCTTTGATGTGCACATGTCTCACAGACGAATTGTGATTCTGTTTCTTTTCTTTTGTCGTCACATGATTCTTCAGTTGGATTTCTCATACCAAAAACTGTTCTGGGTTTTTTCAATTTTTGTTTTCTATTTTCTTTGCAATGACGCGTCTGCTACCGTGGTGCAAAATATTCAAATCCCACGCTCCAATTGGCGGCCTATTCTAATAGTTGCCAAAATGTGCAAGACGCTGTCGCTTGATAATTTATCAAGTGTTGTATATATATATAAAGATATATATACTATATATATAAAGATAGATGCTACATAAATCACTTGCCATGGCTCAATTGCCGTTGGATTTTGCCTTAATTAGTCAGCTTTAGCTCAATTGCCGCTAATTCGATTCGATTCGATTCGATTATAATTCAAAGTATGCAAATTCCTATAAATATTTGGCATTTGCATTTATTGATATTGCCGGCATTTGTTAACTTTTGAACTATTCCTTTATTTACGTTACACTAAATAAACAAAAGTCGGCGCAGATATTGACATCTATATCTATATATATATATGCATAAGGCAAACAACCGCTGCATTGCATCCGCAAGATATCACCAAAAATATTCAGATACAGTGGTTCGAAAGCAAGCGGAAAACCCAAGGCACTTTTTCGAGCCGGGCTGCCAAGCACACTACGAATGATTACGAGTAAAAGTGAAATGACAAATAAATGTGTGTAAATATGTACATATTTATGCATACATGAATACATATATATATATTTATATGTATATATGTATATATATTGTATATATATACGAGCAAACGAATGACAGGACAGGGACAACCTGTCTGCCGATGCAATGGCATTTCAAGCATTCATTTGGCTTGTGTGCTTTGTGTTCTACATAGAGCTATAAATGTTATATTACGTGTATAAATTATGAACGATAATTAATATTTGTGCTTAGCATATGTAGAATTCATAGTGTCAATATAGTTTCTAATTGAACTAATAATAATAGCTTTGGGTGCACTGTAAACCCGGCTACACTGCTGCCCAGCTGAATAGGTTCCACATTTCTCTGCCAGTAATATGGCCATATCTTTTCAAACAAGCTGCCGATTTGAATGAAATAATTTTTGTAGCTTAGAACGATTAATTGTTAAAGCAATTCGACAATTTTATATTATTATTTTTTGCAGCAACATTAAAAAAAAATTAATTTATTTAACTCTAAATTGAATAGCAGAAGTTATCATCAAAGAAAAAAGAGCTAACTAAGGAAAGGAGCATGAGGAACTTTAATTTTTTTATTCTTTTTTTACTTCCTACCAATTAGCTGATTTGTTTTCCTTTCAAAGTTTAAGGTTATGTACGAAATGTAAACAAATATTTTTATGTTTATTTGAAACACACGTTTTTAAAATGGGCGTAGAATCTGGCGCTTCTATTATAGAGCATAAATCATAATGTTAGCACATCAAAGGGCATTTCTATAGCTAATTCGATGGACCCAAACGAGCACTAGATGTGTTACCCCTACCCAACCCCAGCCCCAGCCCCATCCCCATGCCCCGCCTTTGGCCAACCCGATCGATCTTATTAAACGGCGACGTCACATGTCCGCCCCTGTGATTGCTAATCTCGTGCAAACAAAGGAAAACAGGCGGAAAGAAGCAGCGCCAGAGAGACAACTTGATCAAGCCAAATGCTAATAGAAGAGGAATATATAAATATATATCACATATATCACATAGATATATATATATATATGTGCATGTTTACATACTGTCTGCTTGAATTTGTATTCAATAACAAGAAGAACCGTTTAATATTAAAAAATTATAAACGAATGAAATTCCTAGGCAAGCGTATTTCGTATTTCGCATTTCGTATTCCCCATTCTCCCAATTTCCACCTCCGCAGGCAGCAGGCAGCAGGCAGGCAGGCAGGCAGGCGATTCGATAATACCCGTACTAGAGAATGTACGTATCATTCTCACCCATTTCTCTCAGCGAGCCTGAACTGAACTGAACTGAACTGAAAATTAAAATCAAAATCTTCTGCCAAAATCATTTTTAGCCACGTAAACTGCTGTTCAGTTCGAAATTTAGCATCGTGTCGTCGAGATCGAGATCGAGATCCGTCGTCTGCGTGTTTTCCGTGTCGCCCCTAAAGAATTCACTCTGTTAACAACACACAAACACACAACGCACACAGCAAAGCAACATCATGTACATATCGTATATATATATATACTATATACATAAGTCGCGGAATAATTTTTATTTTATTTTTTTGTTCAATTTTTTTTTCTATAAAAAATAGCTCGGCTATACTAAACATTGAAAAAAAAAAAAAAAAAAACAGAAAAAAACAAAACGAGTCGCTTGACAATTTGCAACAAATTGACAAAAATACGGTCGTTTAATCATTACGTAAAACACGGGCCAAAAAATATTCGAAACTGAGAAGAGAGAGAATAAATAACATAACATATTTAATAGTCGAATCCCCATTTGTCAAAGTGTCAAAGTGCCGTTGTCGTCGCTATACCCATTGGCCTGGGCATGTAAACTCGCTCCTCCTCAAGTTCAAGTTCAAATCCGTTCGAAAGAGGCCAGCGCCCAGTCGCCCAGTCGCCCCCGCCTCTATATAGTTAGTTATCAAATCGAGGAAAAGCCAAAGAAAATAGGAAGCTAGTAAGGTGAGGCTTTCGTCGGCCTGTTGAACATTATATACCCTTGCCGCTAAAAGATATAGTTTGCCGATCCTTTGGCTTGCATTTCGACTCGTGGACATGTTGGGTTCATCAAGATATTTCGAAAGTTTTCCTATATAACGGCTTTTAAACCGATTGTTCATTTCTATAGCAGCTATAAGATATAGTTACCCGATCCTGTGGCTTCCACTTCGATTCATGTTGGGTTCATCAAGATATCTTGAGATTTTTCCTATATAACAGCTTTTAGACCGTTTCTTCCTTTCTATGGCAGCTATAAGATATAGTTACCCGATCCTTTGGCTCGCATTGACGAAATAAAGTCTCCTGCAACTAATATGTAGGTTTCATCAGGAGATCTTGAGATTTTACCCATAAAACAGCTGCTGTAACTATATGATATAGTTGCCCGATCCGGCCGGCTCCGCCATATAGACGGACATGGCTAAATCACCCTATACACCTTATGATATCGCAGCTGCTTCCTTCAGTGCATGTCCTGACCAAATAGTAATACCCGCCCAGTAAGGGTATAAGACTCAGCATATTTTGGCTCTAATTCGGTTTGATATATGAATGAATAAAATTAAATTGGAAGGGGAGTAGAGGATCGGATCGAGTCGTTTAATTTTTAAGGCAAAACAGTGCAGAGCCAACAATCATATTAAAAGTTTTAAAATGCTTCAATTATTTACCATAAAATGTATTTTATAGCCATTGCCACTAGGCTCTTACCATATTTTTGGGGGCACGTCTAAAGTGCTTAGGAACAGCGAAATATTACCATGTGCGTTTAATTGGCCTTTTGTGGTTGAGGCCTATAGGAAAATACATTTGGGAAATGGAAAATATCCATTATGAATGTCTCATTATTTATAAGGAGAATTGGCAGCTGTTATATGCATTGAATATTCAAGTGTTTCGAGGTACCCAAATACTTAATAAATATTTTACTGAACCAAGCCAAGAATTTTAGATTTTCCATTTTTGAATTGAAAAAGAAATAGAACCATTTTCAATAGGACAAAACCCGAACAGCTGGTGCGTAGTTTCGAAAGTATCTCAATCTCACTCAATCATAAAACTGTCATTGAATAGTTCAAATTATTCAATATAATACGAAAATGTCTAAAGATTGAAAAAAGTAAGACTGAATATCCGAAATAATATTGTTTTACATAACAATTTTTCGAATTTTTGGATTACATCTTAAATAGTTTTTAGAATACAATAAATTGAATAGTAAACTTCGGTCCACTTGAACTTCCATTCATTAGCCAAAGATCAATTCGTATTTTGGCCATTGGCAGCAATAGTTTACGGCTTATTTACGGTATTCACAATGGCCCGTAAACCATAAACACCAATTGCTCATTCATACTTATTATTCAATCTATTGTAGGCATCTCAGCGCGTCGCAAACGCCTTTCCCCATGACTCAGGTCTAGAATGAATACAAACCTATATACTATGAGTGTATCGTAGAGACTCGTGTAGTTTGTATTTCTGTTTAAGATTTGCTAAATATTCGACTCTCTATTAAATTGCAGTATATGTATTGTTGCTTCTTTATTTTGTATACCCTAAGCCCGGGTATTCGTATTTTGGCCTAGACTCAGCAACGCTTCAGAAGAGCCAGAGAGAGAGAGACTGGTTCCATATACTCTAGATTCATTATCAAAGATTCTTTTAGAAAAATACTTTTTTTAAACAGGTTTCTGAGTGGTTCCAAAAAAAATTCATTTTTCAAACCAATTGAAATGAGCAAAAAAAAATTTGCATGGACTTTGAGCCCAGTGAACAAAAAAATAATATCAGAAAAAACTTTGAGAGCTGAAATTTATTTCACACTTTTATAATAATTGAGAAAAACCTATTAAAAAAAAATCAGCGCTTTAAATTTGCTCGAATATCTTCAGAGATATCGACACTTTTATACGGAAGAATAGCTGGGCTGACGCTTAAAGATCCTTAAGAAACGAAAGTCCTACGCAGACCATTGAAAAGAGTATCCAGATGTCGGCTTGGCCAGTTCTTTAGTGTTTTTTATTTTTTATTTTGGTATGTTTTGCGTCCTCTTTGCTGTAGATAACAACAGAACTGCGCGACTATTAATAAACATTTGGGGCAGGCCAACCAAAGTCGGCCGTCTTGTCGATATATCGTCCGAGTCTGGGGAATGGGGATGGAGATGGAGATGGGGCTGGGGCTGAGGCTGGGGCTGTGACTGGGGCAGTGAACGGTGTAGCTCGGCTGCTGCCTGCAGCTGACAGTATTGAATAATTATAAACAAAATTGAATTGGCCACACTTGGCAAATGTAAATTGTCAGTAGGCGCCATAATTATAGCATTGCTTTGATGGTGGAAAGGGTATAGAAAAAGCGACCAAAATGAAAAAAGAAAAACTAGTACGAAAAGATTATCCTCGGCACGCCGAAGAGTATATACCCTTGCAGAAGCCAATAAGCATTTGGAGAAATGGTTATAATTCCGAGTGTTCCGCTTACTTTTACATTCAGCTTGTAACCTTCATTGGAGCGATTGTTCCTATGGCAGCTATATAATATAGTGGTTCGATACGACTATCTGAATATAATAAATATATAAAATAAGAGTACCTAATACATTTAATTCACCCAGCTCAAAAACTAAGAGACTTTAACAGACGAACAGATGGTTTCTGGGCTTAGAGACGCCTCCTTCAATGACAGAGCTCACACTGCATGACAAAGTTATAATACCCTCTGCAAGGGTATAAAAAAAAAGGAACTACGCAAGAACTAAATGTGTGTTTTAATTTTAGACCAAATCATAATTTTGCATACCTGTGAAAAATCAAAGCAAAATCTAAATAAATAAAAGTGAATATTTTGAAGAGAAAGAAAAATTGTAATTAAGGAGAAAATGTTTGTGAAAATTGATTCGTTTTTGCAGCTATTTTGGAAAATGTGCATATTCAAAGCGACAACGTCTGCTGAACTGAATGACCAATAAAATAGAAATCTTAATTCACACACCCACACCCACACACACACACACACACACAGAGAGAGAGCGAGAGTGAAGCACATAAAAGTCGAAAAATCAATTAACCAGTGAATTATAGTGATCAAAATTGAAGAGAAAATATGTCTTGTTGCGGCCAAATCACCACAGTACGCGTGCCCATCGAGCTAAACAATCAGAGTGATGTGCTCAAGGTAAACACTTGGGGGGAGTTCAAAATTGGAACCAAACCTGAACCACTTCCGTATTCCCCGAAAAAAGAAACAAAAAAAAAAGAACCTAACCTCGCTTTACTGAAGAAGAAGAAGAAGATTCTCGCCAAACTAATCGAAAACTGTTTTGTTTTCTTTTTATTTTCGCTTCTTTTTTGTTTTGATTTTTTTCGTTTTTTATATATTTTATTTTATGTTTCTGCCAGCTTAAATACGATCCACTACAAGACACACAGCACAGGGTAGGCGTGGTGTGCCCCTAGGGGTAGGCAGCGTTATTCTATTTGATGCGCCCGTGCGTCATCATTTTATCATTTTGCAATCTAAACAAATCGATATCGAAATCAAAATCAAAATCAGAATCCAAATCAAAAAATCCCAAATTCATTTGCTCTGGTTCTTTTCTGTGTTTATTATCAACAAAAATGTGAAATTTTTGATATACATTAAAAAAACAAACTGTGAGCACCAACGCAAAACAAACCCAATTCAAAAACAAACCCCAAAGATCCAAAAAAAAAAATAATAGAAAACACATCCCAGCCATAACCCAGCAGCAGGCACTGTGGTCTATTTTGATATTCGCTTCCATGCATCAACACATTCGCCTTAGTCAAATTATCTTCGCAGCTGTTGGCCATAAAGGAAGTGCGCTATTGCCATTTGAATCGATCGCATTTTGCACCTACTATATCTAAGTACTATATATATATATATATCCATATACATATATATATATAAACACTTAGTTTCATTCATTTCTCGATGCCCAATCGCAGCCATTAAAACCGTTGAGTGATGGGTTTATGTTTTTTGGCTAAAATAAACCATATATCAAGCCAATTCAATATTGTACATCAACTGAAACGATTATTGATTTATGTCCATCACTGCAAATGGATTTATGTATTTTCCGAATGAAACCAGATGCAATTACGAGTATCTATCTTAAGATGCTTTCAGTTTATTTATCCACAAGATTCGCTGTGACAGTTCAGACCAAATAAGTTCTTATTCCAACCAAACAAATGAATCCTCTGAGTCTGGGATAGACTTCTATGGATTATTTGTATATATATTTATATAATAAATTAAATGTATAACTTTTTAATATTATTTGTTTCGAAATAATATTTAAAGCAGCGGCATAAAGTTAATTCAATTACCAAAAGAATATAAACTGGGCTCAGTTCCTTCAACCAAAAATGTCATCAAAGATTCGAACGTTCTCAGTATTAAAAATTGGATACAGAAAATTATGGGATTGGAATATATTTTAAAAAAAATATTTAAGTAACCTTAGATGAGCATATCCTTTACCAGGGCTGCAACAATCCATTCCTATTCCAGTTAATTGCTAAATAAATCAATCTAAAAACTCTGAAGTTTATTTTCTGAAATAAAAAGTTGCCTTTGGCTCTGGACGGGAATACAAACCCAAAAAAAAGTCATCAGTCGGAAGATTGAGCCGCTCGCAGCCTTATTTTAGCCAAACAGATCGAAGGATGAGTTAGAGAATATTTCAAGATTCATTCATAGATTCATTTTGGCATGACTTAAGTATCTCATCCTCTATCCGATGCGCTCTCATCGACGCTATCTTCAACTCCTTCACTCATCTTGCATGTACACGGTTTCTCTTCTTTTTGTGTATCGAACTGTTTCCAGGGCCCAGAACAAATACACGTCTCCAAGTTCTACAAGGAGTCCAAGAATGGTAAATTTGTTTCCTACATCACAGAGAATGTGCGGACGTTGTACCAAACGTTTCGAGAAGGTGCCTATGCCTCCAATAATGGACCCTGCCTGGGTTGGCGAGAGACTCTGACCTCGCCCTATCAGGTAAGCCTCCAGCAAGGGTATTTAATATTCCTTGCATATTATGATATATGATCCCTTTATCTTCCAGTGGATTAACTATGATGAGGCGCTGTTGCGTGCCAAGAACTTTGGGTCGGGCATGCTGGCATTGGGCGCTCGACCCAAACAGCTGATTGGAATCTATTCGCAGAATCGACCCGAATGGATATTATATGAGCAGGCCTGCTACTCCTTCTCTCTAGTCGTGGTCCCACTCTACGATACTCTTGGCCCAGATGCCTGTGCTTTTATCATACGCCAGACGGAGATGTCGATTATAATCGTCGAGGACGATATAAAGGCGGCCATGTTGCTGGAGAAGGCGCCGCGCAGCCTTAAAATCATTGTGTCCATTAAGCCTATACGTCAGACGACACTGGAGCGTGCGCGTAGTCGTGGAGTGCAGATCTTCTCTTTCATCGATGTGGAAAAACTGGGCGCCAAGGGCAACCATCCGGAGGTGCCGCCCACGTCGGAAGATCTGTGTACAGTGTGCTACACATCGGGAACCACTGGCAATCCGAAAGGTGTAATGCTCACACATGGCAACGTTGTAGCTGGAGTCTGTGCCGTCATTCTGCAAATGGGGGATCATCGGATCCGTGCCGGAGATGTTATGGTTTCCTTTCTGCCGCTGGCGCACATGTTTGAGCGCTGCTGCGAGAATGGCATGTACTATGTAGGTGGATGTGTGGGCTTCTACTCAGGTGACATTAAGGAGCTGACCAACGATTTGAAGATGCTCAAACCCACGGTTATGCCAGCAGTGCCTCGTCTTTTGAATCGTGTCTATGACAAAATCCAAAATGATATTTCCGCCTCGGGTCTAAAGCGTGGGCTCTTTAACATGGCCCTCAAGGCCAAGGAGAAGGAGATTGCCCGTGGAGTACTCCGTCGCAATGGCTGTTGGGACAAGCTTGTTTTCAAGAAGGTCCATCAGGCCTTTGGTGGCAATCTGCGACTCATGGTCGTCGGATCAGCTCCTCTGGCTGGCAATGTTTTGACTTTTATGCGCTGTGCCCTGGGCTGCCTGGTGCTGGAGGGTTATGGTCAAACGGAATGCACAGGCGCCATAACACTGACTGTCCAGGGTGATCATGTACCCAACCATGTCGGCCCCCCTGTCTCCTGCAATGCTGTCAAGCTCGTCGATGTACCCGAAATGGAATACTTTGCCAATCAGAATACCGGCGAGGTTTGCGTGCGTGGCTCCAATGTGTTCCATGGGTAAGATTCCAATAATGTGATCCCTAAATAAATTTCTAATAAAGATAAACTTTCTGGCAACTGCAGTTACTATAAGGATCCGGAGAAAACGGCGGAAGCTATAGATGCCGAGGGCTGGCATCATACGGGCGATGTAGGCATGTGGCTACCCAATGGAACTCTCCGCATCATCGATCGTCGCAAGCATATCTTCAAGCTCAGTCAGGGAGAGTACATTGTGCCAGAGAAGATTGAAAATATCTATACACTGAGTCAATATGTGAATCAAGTTTATGTCTATGGCGAGAGCTTAAAGGTGAGTTCCAATTGCGTATTATAATTTTTGTGGAAATCAATAAGATGTTTAATCTTCGATAAAAGATTTTGTGAAAGGAAAGTGGTTAGGCCTTTCCTGGAGAGTCTTCTCTAGTTTCTAACTTAAATTAAGCAACTAATTTAGAAGAATTCCGATGAACGCAGCTTCGAACTACGCCGAACTAGTCGAACCTGTGGCTCAGTGATTTCAGTGATGAGCTTCATTTGTTAGGGACCCTATTTGAAGTATTTTTTAACAATGATTTTATTGAAATTATAAATTATAGAGCTGTATTATCGCCGTTGTTGTACCTGATGTGGATGTGCTGAAGCAATGGGCCACGGAAAATAATGTGCGCGGCACACTGTCCGTCCTGTGCAATAATAAGAATGTCAAGGAGCTGATTATGAACGATATGCTGAACTGGGGCAAACAGAGTGGACTGAAGTCATTCGAACAGGTGCTTAAAATATACCGTTTAAATAATATATACATGTATAATAAATATATTTGTATTGTCCGATTAGGTCAAGGATATTTATATGCATCCCGATCCGTTCTCCGTACAAAATGGACTACTGACGCCCACATTCAAGGCCAAGAGGCCGCAATTGAAGAGCTACTTCAAGCCTCAGCTGGAAGATATGTATAAGCATTTGGATTAAAGCAGTAAAGTCTAGAAAATCAAGAACAACGAACAAATTAACAAGCAGCATTCAAGATGAATTAAATAAATAATAATAATAATAATAATAAAAAATACAATACATACAAATATCTTAAATGATAATAACAAAGACTACAATACAATACAATACAATACAATATTTTGAATACCAATACAAACAAAGAAACCAAGAAATTAAAACAATATTTGTGATAATATTGTTGTAGAACTTTAAAGAACAGCAGTCTAATTTTATATATATAGTTCCGTCAATTCTTAGCACGTAAGCAGCGCCAGTTTCAATATACACAGGAAGATTGAAGATTGATGATTGAAGATGGAAGATGGAAGATTGAATTGATTAAAGATATAAAAGGTTAAGGTTAAGAATCTTCTTAACTGACAGAGAACAACAATTTTTGGGCAGCAGCATTTTTCTATATAATTTAATGGAGAACTAGAAGCTCTTATCAAAAAAATAACACATTAACCAATACTACTTACTATGTTAACTATTTCTTAACCCATATGGTTTAGTGGCCTGAGAAATCTTACCAATTTCTTAATTTGAAAATTTTTTTGTTTTTTTTTTTTTTTTTTTTTTTGTTTTAGCAAGAATTGCGTAGTCTGAACGAAAACATATACATAACTAACATATTGAGAAAATTTTTAAAACCAAAGCTTTAATTACCTAACTCTTGTATACTACACTCAGCGTTAGACTAAATAATGAAAAATCATTTTTAAAAATTATATATACTATATGCTAAATTATTAAAAACATGAACAAAAGGATACTTTAGGTAACTTAACTTACACGCTTTAAGATATTAAATGAAAACAATATTTACAATGGAATTCCCAACCAAAAAACTAAAAAAAAAAAAAAAAACACAAAATTTTCGACATAAAAGAAAAACATAAATACTATTTGGACTTCACTGTCTGCCTTACAATTAATAGAATCCCAAAGTTGGATGCAAAATCAAAAAAAAAAAAAAAGAAGAGAAAAGAAGAGAAAAGAAAACACAATTTCCCTAAAAATACGCTCTAAACATAATAAACCCAAACTTATGATAATATTAATAAATATTTTCTTTACGTAGATAAAAAAAAGTACGCGAATTTATGCAATGAATTCATATTATAATTTAAAAATAAAACAAAAACAACAAAAGCCGAAACTGTCTTTTTAAACTAATGGAGAATGAGGTTAGCCGAATAAATAAAATAACCAGTAAGAAAAGGCTACAGGATTATGATTCCCTAACAGTCTGATTAATCACTCATTCCTATGAGAGATATATGATATAGTAGTCCGATCCTAATCATTTTAAATATATATATATATATATTTATATATATTTACATATAGCTTGAAAGTTTTAAGCCCAATTGTATGACATAGTTGTCCGATTTTGCCGGATCTGCCTAGAAAAAAAGATAAAGCTAATGTTGTAATCCCTTAATGCATTTTCACATTTCGCGAGAAAGTCATGGTACCCTTTGTAAGGGTATGAAAACAACAAAAAAAAACACAAGGTTTGCATTCAATAGTTGTAAATTTATTAAATTAATTTCAGCTGACTTCAAATCGTGGCGAGAGGCTCTTGGAATGCAAAATTATTTCAGACTTGGAGCATTTTGCTTCCTTCTTTTTCTTGTTTTTTTTTTAATTAATTGCTAATTAAAATGTCTAATTTATTATTAGTTTCTCTGCTATTTGCTTGATAGATTTGCATTGAGCTTAGCTAATTTAGTAATTATCAAGTATAAAGGACATTAGGATTATATTTACTAAACGATAAATGACAGCGATCACAGCTCGCCATGCACATGCTCGGGTGCCGGCGGTTCTGTTATGATGACCAAGTGATCATCATCAGTATCCGCATCTGCTTCGTTATTATCCCTGTTGTTACTGCTTATGTGATTCTCGTGATCTTCGATGCGGGCTAGCAGCGCCTTAAGCTCCGCATCGTAGTCCTTCCATTCAGGCACAATACGCTGAGCCGCTGTCAATTTGGCCTCCTTTGTCTGTGGATTGTTACACAGATCAATAACCTTGGCACTCTTGAAGGAGCTATCACTGCACCACGTCTGACACCACAGCCACTCATCTGGCAGTGACTTAATGGCCACCTGATGTATCATATTGTTAGGCAAATCCTGATCCAGATTGGATAAACTGTTCGGATCCTGACTCAGCGCCTGATATTGTCCACGCAGCCGATCACCAGCCGCTATCTTACGGAAGCGCTTCAAGTCCACCACATACAAGGCAGATATGTGATAGCGTCTACCCATAAGGTGACTGCGCCAATAGCCCTGCTTCCAGAAGCGGAAACCTTCCATTTCCTTGCGCGAATCACAGAAAGGCGTATACGCATAGGGTGCGCCACCCAGATCCAAATCATAAAGATCCTTAATATTAGCGCGTACAATGGCATCCGCATCCACAAAGATAATCTTGCGCACGTTCAACGGGAAAAGGACATCCAGGAAGAGGATCTTATAGCCCCAAATGGTGCGCTGTTTCTCTGTTTGTTGATGGAGCCATCGAGGCCATTTGTACTGAACCAGTTCATACTGGAAGTTATACTCCTTGGCCATGTGAGGCAAAAAGTCTGTAAACTGTGGTGACAAATAATTCTTGAGGAACCAAAATTTGACTGGCGATTTTGTGTGCTTCAGCAGCGAAACCATCATAATGCGCAACAGGCGCTCGTACAGATGTCCAGAGGCTACAGAAAAAATGTTGATGGTTTCCGCTTCCTCATCCTTTGCTGCGGCGCCGCTGTTGCCGCCAAAACTATTCGCAATACTGTTCCAAATGCCCGACTGAGCTGGAGCCGTGTCATCGGAAAGCAGCTCAGCATGCTGCATGCCTGGTCGCTTGGACACTCGCAGCTTAGTCACATGGGAGCGCAGAGAGGTGATTAGAACTTGGACTGCACCCGACTGTACTTGATGCAACGTATCGGGTCCCTCAGCATGGCTGATAGCATATATATCTGTGGATTTGCCCTCGCGCAAACGCAATGTCCATGCGCCAGGGTTTGCCTTGAGCTGGAAGTAGCCTAAATTGGCCATAACAATGGTGTCCACAAGCGTGGGCTGTGTCTTTGTTCCTAGCACTAGTTGTAATCCTCTCGGTGGCGCACCGCTGGCTGCATCAAAACAATGCCCCTCCAACAACAGATACTCCAAGCCAAATTCACTGTGGACAGGTCCACCAATGTCACGCAGCTTTATGTTATCCAGATCGTAGACAGCTCGCACCACCTCCACTAACCAATTTTCAGGCACTTGAAGTTGTTGCGTAAGCAGTGGGTTGGCCGGCAGTCCACTAAATTTGGCCAATGGACCCTCTGCTAGTGCTCCATTTGTTTCGAACTGCACCTCCGACTCAACCACATAGCGATAGAAATTCTTCACGGGCATATCGCTGTGCTGTGGCACGGGCGTCAAATATAGCTGCAGCTGACAGTTCAGAGTTTGACGAAGCAATATCAGGATTGGTGTTAGCTTTTGTGCCGCTCTAGAAGCGGGATCCAACACGGCGGCTATGTCAAAGTGAGGCAATTTTTGATCCTTCGCCGGCAATTTGACCACAGAGTGATCAGTTCTCAAGTCAGTGGGAAGCTTAAACCTCGTCTTGGTCTGTCTGGGCAGCAGACTAGCATAGAGCTTGAGCAGCGTATCGCTATTAAAATCTGACTGCACCTCCGAGGAGGATTCTTTGAGAACATCGCGCACTTTATCCCCATATTGCACATCGCTAAAGCGCGTCAACAGAGCAAAGTCAGCGCTGTCAAAGCTTTCGCCTGCATTGAGTGGACCATAGAGGCGTCCATTGCCAATGACAAGACGCTGTGACTTGGATAAGCCCAGTACCCGTTGCGCATAGACGCGAAGCATTTTCAGATGTAGCTCCGTGCTGCCCAGGATATCCTCTAACTGTTTTGGTATATCTTCAATGCGCTGCTTCTTCTGGCGCAACCACTTCAATACCTGATCCGTTGCCTTGGCCGGCTCCAGCGTTTGCATGGCCGCCCAGGCTAAACGATTCAAGTTACGTTTATTACTTGATCCCTCCGTATTGGGTATAAATGCCAGTCGCACGCTTTGACTGCTCTGAACATAGTCCAGCGCATGAGTCAGCAGTTCAAGTCCCTCATCCGTCTCCAAGTCAGCAAAGACCCAAAGCGTTAGGAACTGTAACGAAGCGCTACCTATGCGTTCAGTGCTTTGCTTTCCACCAAAGTATTTGAGATTCGCCATCAACGTGGCAGTCATGTCCCGATTGGAAAGTTTATTTAGCGCAGCAGCATTACCCAGTTGACTGGCAGGCACTCCATTTATGTCAAGGTACTTCGCATCATCCTGGCTGAGAATACGCTGATTTAGTCGCGGCA
Source organism: Drosophila repletoides (assembly GCA_018150835.1). Classification (NCBI taxonomy): domain Eukaryota; kingdom Metazoa; phylum Arthropoda; class Insecta; order Diptera; family Drosophilidae; genus Drosophila; species Drosophila repletoides. The sequence continues at coordinate 1,604,363 of JAECWQ010000031.1, forward strand.
TCACATGCGGCTGGTTCATCAGATAATTGATCATCTCATCATTATCGGTTAGTTCTCCACGGTAGACAGCCTTTTGCAGGGTTGTTGTTTGGGTCATGATCTCTGTGAAAATAGCTTCCTCGAAGTCGCTGTCCGCGCTGATAATGTTACTTGGCATAGGAGCACCATTGAGCAGGGCTTGCGGCTGACGAATCGCTCCAAAGCCCAAGCGCTGGATAAATTCAGCAGCCAACTGCCGTCCATAGTCGTAATCGGAATCTTCGCCCAGCAAATCCTTAGCCTTGCTGTTGCTCAGCGAGCTGAACTCTTTTGTGAGTTGCTTGATAATGTGCTGCTTAGTCACGGGAGCTGTTTCACCCACTGTGGCATAGATATCAGTAAGGAAACTCAATGCAGCACGTGCATCTTTCTGTTGACTGACATAGTTGAAGGCGCAGGCTATGGCCACATGATCTGAATCAGTTTCCGACCCCGCAGCTCTCCCATCGAACACCAAACCTAGGCGTATGGGCGCCTGGTGTATAACAAAGGATTCAGCCAGTTTAATGACGCTACGCGCTTCTGGCTGCAGTGGATCAACCACTAGCACCAGATTGAATACATTTTTGCGTACATTACGTAACATACCAGGAAATGTGGGACGTAAGAGATCCATAACAGAAGGAGGCCACCGTTTGTACTGTGCATCTTGTTCGATATCATTGATCCACTGAACCGCAGTATCCCTGATGTCGATGGCGAACTCCCGCTTGCTGGCACTGTTCAAGTCTAGAGCTAGCAATGCGCTGGCCAGGTTTCCATGTACGTTGTTGCTATGCAGACTTTGTAGAACTCGCATCTCTGATCGTAGCGTTTCTACTAGCGAATACAGGTCCATTGTGTCTGAATCAAAGAACAAACCGTTGATGAACAAAGCACCATCTGGTGGAGACACATTCAAACTGCGGCCTAGGGACTCTGTATTGTGCTTAATCTCTGATCGCAGCTCTTCGGTCACTTTGTGGGCGAGCAGCGTGCGTGCCAACATGGGGAAATTATGGGCAGTATACTGCAATATCTGCAGCGCTTCATCGCCCTGAATTTCCGCCACGGCAGCGGCAGCCTGGAGACCTAAATCTTGGAATTCCCAGGCTTTCAGCTGAGCAATCTCATCGTTGCCTTGCAGAAGACGTTGACGCAGTTGATCCAGCGCCCGCTTCAATGTGGGATGCTTGGACTTAAGCAGCTTAAAGTCAAATCCATGAACATCTGTTTCGTTAGCCAATTCTTCGACTGCAGCACCGCTGCTACTGCCTGCTTCTGGTTTAGGGGCATCATCCTGGCTCTTATACTCTGTGGACTTTAAATGCAATTCCACGCCGTAGCCGGACAAGCGCACAGGTCGTTCACTCCTCTTGGCCAACTGATGACGCAGTATGTAACGCACTTTGCCCGAATTTGCAGCGCCTTCTAATAGCTTGTGATATGGGCGGAACGCAGCACTGCCCAGATCTCCATAGAGTACTACAGAACGCGTATTGTTCTCGCTTCCAGGATAGACATGATCAAAGCTGTAGCTACCAACATCTGCATCCAGACTGCTCGCAGCATGTGGCAGCTTTAGCTTTTGCTCTAGCTCTTTATAGCTACAAGCCAGCTCTGTTCCAACCTGTGCGTAAATGGCACCTTCACAAGCACCCGCAGCACGCAGTTCGTCGGCCAGTTGAAAGTGGGTTTGTATTCGAGGGGTAAGACTGTGCATTGCGACAACCAGTTTCAGAAGGGGCAGCTGTGGCGCACTCATATGTGAGCGTACCACCTGCAAGGCAGCATTGTACTGTTGCGACTCAGTATCTGAAATGTGGTTGGTTTATTAGTATTATAAATTCAATGGCTGAACTACAGTGAACGCTTGATAATTATAAGCCTAATTCCAATGATCAAGAGTTCACTGTATTCCTTCAAAGTCTGGTAAGACAATTGTTTACCGTAATCATTGAGCGCTGTGTCCAATGCTGTCACAGCACGAACGTAGTCCCAGAAGAGACCAGCCTGCTCGTCCGCCAGATACTCCGCAATTTCTAAATACAACGGAGTTTGACTCCATTTGGCATTAATGAGCGTGGTAATAGGATAGCTTTGACTGGACTCTGCGGCCACCTCCGGAACAGAGGCAGGCGCCAACAACGTCAGCAACAAAACATACACGAGACGTAACATTTTTAATATGCTTTTGTTGTTCCGTGGTTATCTGTTGTTTACGTGCACATGGTACAAGGCATGCAAAAATAATATTGTTGATTTCTTAAGTACACACTTCTAGAATGTTATTTTCCCGTTGCACTATAAATTATTTGTTAATTTAATTTAAGGCGAAAAACTGATGTGGCGTTCTGCCGGCCGGTGAGCGTTGCCAGGTTGCTACAAATGCAGAACTCTGCTACAGAAGCTACGTACTGACCTTAAAAGAAATTATAGCGCAAATGGGGTATTCCACAAACTAATGCGATTGAAATATGCTTGAATTAATTTATTACCTACTTGATTTTATATAGAACTGAAATTAGTCAATCAACCTTAGGAATTCGTTGTAAATTTAAAATTGTTTTTGATTAAATGTCGAATCGCAATCTGGTAACATTATGCACAGTGTACTTTGGCCACACTGCGCAATCTAGATTTGTTTAAATCAGAGAGAATTTTAAGTTCAATTGTTTAGTTGATAATTAATTTGGATTGTTTAGCTATACCACTTAATAAAGATAAAAAATTTAATTGGCTCTGCTTTTATATATTTCGTAAAATTCTATATAAATTTTCCAAACTAATAATCAATGCAATTCAAACTAATATGTCGTCGATTTTAAATTTATTCCAAGATTACGCAGTATGACCAGTCCAAACAAAGTTGCCACACTGCAAGATTATCAGCTGATCAGCCTTGTTTACAAAATAAAAGCGCGCCGGAATTGCGAATTCGCAGACGAAAGCGTCTTATTGATAAACCATCAATGAAGTGCACATTGGAAGGGAATAATGCGCGTAGTAAGTACAAGAAAATTCGTGTGCTACTTTTTTTTATAACTCTCGATATTCTGTTAATTCCGTTAGTTATTGCTAAAGCTATACAATCCCTGTCCAAGGTGGGCAAGGAGTTGTTTATTGAAGCAGATAGACATGGATTACAGATGCGCACCATAAATGCAACACAATCCGCTGTGGGTAGCATACGCTTTTCTCGAGCCATGTTTGATACCTTCCAGTTGCCGCCCAGTGGCGACTGTTATTGTAAAATTGCTATGAAGCCATGCCTGGGCGTATTTCGTAATATGAAACAGGTTCTTAATAGCCCAAATTCATGTACCATGACAACACTAAGATTCTATTTTAGGTGGAGCACTGCGAGCTGCGTATTGTGGAGAATCGCACCAAATTCGAAGTCAATCTTCGGTGCAAGCTGGAGACGGTGAAGCAGGCCGTTATTTCAATTGTGGATGAACAGAACATTACTTCAGCTGTTCCCACAGATCAAAGCTGCAATCTGTAGGTCTGACAGCAGCTTTAAAATATAGTGTAATATATTTCTTATTTATTTTTCCCAGAATACGTGGCGATCACAAGATATTCATGGAAATTTCGAATAACTTTATCGCTTCTGTGGAAGAACTAACGCTTGAGGCTAAGCCCGATAGTCTGTCGGCCAAAAACTATATTGAGGGTGCTCGTGTCAATGACAAGTTCATGCGATCTCAGCTAACACTAAAGCCCAGCGAATTCGATCTATACCAGGTGGTCGAAGATACAGTCATTACATTTTGCATCAAGGAATTTCGCGCCTTTCTGCTTTTTGCCGAAGCACTGAATGCGGAAATGATACTGGAGTTTGATGAAGCGGGTAGTCCGTTCTTTCTGAAGATTAAGAAACACGAAGAGATTGAATGCTTGTTAATTTTATCCACATTGTCACCAGATGATGTCAGCTTTTCAGATGAGTACTGCCAGCAAGATATTAGCGCGTCAGATGTGACAAATGTGGGGCAAAAACGCAAAAGTAGCACACCTGGACCAGTTATTCAGCATAAACGCCGACTTGCTGAGGATACAACCCTGTCAGACGTGGATAGTTCACTATTTCAGTTTCGTGATCGCCCTGTGAGGGAATCCGAGGCACCCTCTGTACAACCCGCACGCCTGCTGGCTGATGGGGATACTGTGGATCTGGAGGAAGGGGAGGCCGACGAGGATGCTTTGCTGCTAGCCGTAGCAGATGCAGTGGAGGCCACTCAAGTAAGTGCCCCACCCGGCAGCACCGAGGTGTGCTTCTACAATACAGAGAATACTCCGGTTACGATTATGCCTCCACAATTAGAAGGAAATGTTGGTGAAGAGGAAGATGAGAGTATACCACAGTCACCAGAGCGTGAGCGTGGTCACAAGATGCGAACCATCTTCTCACGCTGCTTTCAAAACACTTACGTACCGCGCGAACCATCGCCTAATAGTCAAATTTATGCACCAAATTCGGATACGGAGGATTAGTCTAGTTTGTTCTTTTATTTATAAAAATTGTATAAAGATTATCGTTTATTTTTCCGCTAATTACTAATCTCTTTCAATTGAATGACGGGGAGAAAGCTGCTCGTTAAAGCAGACGCAGTACGTGCCTGTAACTGAGCTGTATTCCTCTGCGCCTGCCGCAGCGCTGTGTGCGCCGACTGCAAGGATACCTGAGATTTTATAAGCATTTGGTCCGTTGTCAGGAGCTGCTTGGAGGCGTTTATCACAAAGCTGCGAGTTAATGCAGTTAATGATCTCCAAATGGCTATGTTGCTCTCAACTAAAATCAAATAAAAGTACTAGTTTATTCCGTGAGCCAGTGGAATGCATAGCTAGACCTACTCAGTTTGCGCTGCAGCAGATTATTCCGATAAATGGAAGCGGTTACGCTGGCGTTGCTCGGCTGTTCATAGATGTCTTCATCTTCCTCCTCTGTTGCCTCGCCAGACACTTCAGCTGCAAAGATCTAAAAACAGTGTTTCTTCAGAGAGACTTAATATAAAATATAAAGCTTTTTTCCTGCCTTGTGTTTGTCTTGCTCCTCGTCGGACTCGGAAGCTTCACCTCGTACCAAATCAGCCATTATTATATTTGTTTATTTACAAATAGCTCGACAACAACAAAGACTATTAATATCGGATCGCTTTCAATTTGCTTGTGTCGATAAATCGATAATCATTTCGATAACGGGCGCGTTTACCAAAATTTGTTTACAATTGGATGAAAACATCGACAAATCAGTTTATATATTATTATTAAATTTAAACTATAGATTAAATTGCCAATTTAATTAAAAGAATTAAAAAGTCAATTTTAAACATACAATAATACACTGTCCTGGGTTGGCTCTTAAATTTGTTTATTATATTGAAAGAAAATAGATATTTAGATAGGGACGTAATAATATACATAAATATGTGCATTTTTCAAAATGTCTACAGCGTCTTTCACTTTTTTTTTATATATAAAAGACTACAGACGAGTCAAACGGCACAAAGTTTTCAGTTCAAAACAAATTTTTTATAGGGGAAATTTACATATGCAGAGCTATAATTTTACAAGATAATAATGAAAATACAACTAATCTTAGAGTTTGTACAATTTTCATTAAAATTAAATAATTGTAAGACTACTCAAAATATTTCACCAATTCTCCCATCTCAAACATACGCTTAATATCTGTGCCGCCGCCCACGAATTTACCATTTATAAAAACACGAGGCACCTAAATTAGAGAAATAGAATATTATATTACAAAAAAATAAGGATACGTTAATTATAATTGAGACTTGCCGTGCGACCACCAGTCATCTCGCCTAGTACAGATTGTATTTCATTACCATCCTTGCGCTCATCCAACTCAACAATCATTGCGTTCACTTTCAATTTGCGAAATGGCTGTAAAATCGGAAAAGCTTAGTTTTAAATATTTTATAGATTTGACCTGTTCCTTGCTTACATCCTTGGCCATTGTACAATAGGGACAATAAGTTTTGCTAAATATGGCAACCTTGTTATTGGCAATTGTATCGCGAACAAACTGGGCCTCAATGCTGTCCATGTTTACTTCTGGTTTTCTAAGAGTCGTACTAATTATGCCCATAAACGGAAATGGAAAGTTTTTTGGGGCTGTTGATAACGTCTGGTACTGCAGTCTTTTAATGGAGTCGTAACAGTTGATACGAAAACTATTGTGAAATACGATTCAGAGGTTATTATAATGACAATGTCTCCGCTCGATGTCAAATGCGTTGGCTACTATGGCTGCTATGGCTGCCAGATCGTTAACACAACACTGGTTACGTTCACTTACCATTTGCAAATAATCAACATACTTTTAAATATATTCACAACACATAAAAATCAGTCTTTTGGATTGGGCTTCTTATTTATACTAGCATATGAGCATAAATATTATGTAAAATTAAATTGAAATATCTGAAAGCAGACTTTTAACAGTCTGGCAGTTCTATTGAAATTATCTTGCAACGACACAGGCAACTGATGAATTTTAAAAATGTAATTTATTAAAAATGGTGCTAAGCTAAGAAACTAAGTATCTTTCAAGTTACGTATTTTCTAAATTTTTTATAGATTTTCTTTTTTAGATTAAAGCAAACAAATAAGTAGCTCGTCGTATATTTAAAGTAAAGTTAAAATTATAGCTAAAATTATATATTATGCCAGATAAGACTTGTTTTTGTATGGTATAATTTATATGCAGGGTCTTTAAAATTGTTCTATGAAATATATTAATCCGTTATTCGTATTTACGTTAGCGCTATGTTACGGGAATAACTACAATATTTTATTTCTGGCCATATGTAGAGTTGCCACTGTGAATTATTTTGCCAGCTGATATCAAATACACGAGGATGTGGCAACCTCGAATCAACTTGAAAGGAAAATCAATTTTTGTAGTAAATGCGTGCCACTATGGAAAACAAAGGGAGACTGCAACTTAACAAATACAGTTAAAAAAAAGGAAAAGCTATGCCCAGCAGTCTATTGTTTGCCACGAGCAGCGAGGGCCGCGTACATACGCTCTCCACTAGCTCGAGCGGATGGCGCGAGTTTCCATACCTCGGTTTGGAATTTAAGAAAATCAGCGCTGTTCCAAACTATATGTGGGCAATAGGCGGGGATCGACAGGTGTATGTGCATGTCCACGGACTTGATGTGCCGATACGTGTTAAAGAAGAGTCATACGAGAACGAACGCTGGCTGCCTATTGAAGGATTCTCCAAGACTCTTTTGCCCACCGATCGCTATAAGTACTCCAATGTTGATGGCAGTGTGGAGAGAAGCGTGGACAAGATACGCCTACCCTCAATGGCCTGGCAGTGGGATGGGGATTGGCACTTAGACCTCGAACTGGACGGTCAGCAGTTGCCAGAAGATGGCTGGATGTACGCCTTGGATTTCCCAGCTTCTTACTCCGCCAAAAAGTCATGGAACTCGTATGTGCGGAGACGCAAGTGGATACGCTTTCGGCGCTATGCCGCTCTAAACAGCTGGTGTGCCGTGGCGCCCCTCCACAAGGATCCCACCCAGGAGCCTTTTATCGATGTGGCCATTGGTGGCTCACATGTGCCCAATGCTCGAGCGGGCACCCTCTGTGTCTGGGCCATTACTGCTCATGGCCGAGCTATGTTTCGCACTGGCGTTACTGCCTCCGCCCCGGAAGGTCTCCGCTGGACAGCCATCAATACACCCACCGGCAGTGAACTTTCGCAGATAAGCGTGGGTCCAACTGGTCTAGTTTGGGCGGTGCTCTACAATGGGCGTGTCATTGTACGCACTGGCATCACCCGTGATAATCTTTCGGGCGAGGCGTGGCTGGATGTGAAGTCGCCAGTGGCCACAAGTTCTCAGTCAGATACGCCACGTGGTCTGCGTATTATACAGATCTCGGTGGGAACAGATGCTGTCTGGTGTATCACAAATGATCACCATGCCTGGTTTAGACGTGGCATCAAAGGCGACGCAGCCGGTATCAGCGAGGATGCAGCAATAGGCAGAGGCTGGGTGGAAATGGTTGGCAATCTATCTATGATTTCTGTGGCTCCAAATGATCAGGTAATTAAATTTACTCTTACCTGTTAACCCTGAACCTTAAAAGTATGCCCCAAGCTGCAGTATAATTGTTAAAGTAAATTATTAGAGAGGGGCTGAAAGGTTCGAAAATTGCATCTGCGAGAGCGAAAAATGGGCGGAAACTGTTTTTATTAAACCGCATTTAACATTAAAAATACATTTTTATTGATATAATTATACGGATATCTAAATTAAAGCTATTGTATTCAACAGGTGTTTGCTATTGGTGCTGCAGACCGCGCTATATACTATCGATCTGGCGTCAGCGCCGCCGATCCCACTGGCAAAAAGTGGATGAAGATTCAATGCCCAATGCAAATCAGTCGCTCGTCGAGTTCCTTGTCTATAGTTTCTCGCAAAAGTGGTGGCAGCAGCTCAACGCCAGGCTCCAAGCATCAAAGCTTCTCCAATCTTTATTCAAAGGAAAAGGAGAAAGGCGTTGTGGAAACATGCGCCCTTATTGAAACAGTCGCAACGCATAGCAATGCTTCTTCGAACAATGGACTGAATAATCGTTTGAAAAATGAGCGTTGGAAGCTGAGTGCAGACTCACCACCAACTATTGGCAGCCTCAATCTTAATGAGCGTCAGAAGCATCGAGCCACAGCATTAAGGGAGCCGTCTTCACACGCGTCAAGTGCACCTGCCGCTGATATCGCCGAGATAACCGGCAAATTTGAGACGCAGCTTAAGAATCCACGGGCGTGGTCGCCTGTGCGTAGCGTTGGATCTGTGGTGGGCACTGAGGCACATCCGGAAAGCGATTCAGCAGTATTTGAGTCGGAGTCGGCACACGGCTCTGATGCGTTCCTTGGAGAAGACGATGATCACAATGGCTCACAGTTTTGGACAGAATGTGCTGTCATGTGGAGCTGCATAGCTACTAGTGCTGTCACCGTAGATGCCAATAACATTCCCAACTGGTTCAACGAGCATCTATCCACTGACGGCAAACCCGATTCAAATCCTACTTGGCGCAACGATATATTGGAGAAACTAAAGCAACGCAAACAACCTCTAGTCAAGATGCAACAGATAACCCATTTCGAAAAGGCGGTCGAGCTCACCTCTTGGGTTAAATCAGCGGACGCCAGATATCAGCACCCAGCTGGCGAGTATGAGGAGTGCATTATTGAGCTCGAGTGGGTGAGCGGAAACGGCAGTAGCAGTAGTAGCAGCGATAACACAGACAGCGACTCGGGCACCTTTACAGTGCTCAGCCCCGATGGTTCCTCAACCAAAATACAGTTCACTCTATCCGATATTACATGCGTGCAGTGCTGCAGCGAGCCGGGTGCGCCCCGACTGGCCATACATGCAGTCCATCTGCCTATTAATTGCAGTCCGGTCAAGCTACAGTTTCCCAGCGATGCAGAGATGGAGGATTGGCTATCCCACCTGTCCTCGGTATGCAGTCAAATCAATATGCTGATGGGTAAACCAGCCAGCAACGCGATTTGGCTAACAAGTGAACTTGGCGATGTATTTGTATTCGATGCGGCCAACATGAAGGCCCAACAGCTAGAGAAGTCCGTCAATGGACATGCCCATTACGTGGAACGCATGGATGTCTCCACATGCGAGACACCCTACTACAACACGCTTTACAACGGGTGAGTCATAAAAAATCAAATACAAACAAATCATTAATAACGATATCAAATTGATAAGATTGCTCTTTGATACGATTAAAATTTGTATATATAAGTCTTCAGCCTTAACTTATATTATGATACCCATAAAAAAGTGATTAGACAAGATAAAGTAGACCTGTTTATTTTCCTTGAGTGTATTGTAGGACATTATGGTATTATTTTCCTTATAAATTTCCTTGTTTTGAATTAATAGTCCTGGTATCCTTTTTTAGCATGCCATGCGGAAGCGAGCTGGAAATTGCAGGTTGTGTCTATGATGATGCGGATCAAATACGTTTCGATTTGCAGTGTCATTCCAGTATTAAGGCGTTGTCTCATCGTATGGAGAAGTACCGGGTGATTGCCATGCATTTGAATCCTCGTTTCAATGAGCGCACAACTGTATTAAATTCTATGATAGACTCGGAGTGGCTCGAGGAAATACGCAATGATCGCATGGTATTTGCCGCCGGTGCGACCTTTACAGTTAAAATAAGGTATGTTTGAATGTAGCTGAACCTGATGAATTACTTGGTAACCACTGATAATACCTAAACAGGGCACTCGAGAACCATTATCAGATTGTTGTAAACAATGCTCCCTATGCTGACTACAAATATCGCACTGATCCGGCTGCAGTTACCTGCCTCTATGTGAGTGGCCGTGTTAAACTATTTAGAGTCCTGTATCGTTCGCCCTCGCTGATTGTCTCAATGCAACAGCTGCATTGGCGCCAAATGGGCGGTCATGTGAAGCGCGTTTATAACAGCGGAGTAGATGTCACCTGGGGCATTGCGTGCGATAATACGGCCTGGGCATATAACGGAGGCTGGGGCGGCATGTTTCTAAAGGGGCTGGAAGGTTCGGGCAAGATAAACGCTATGATTGATACGCACACATACTATGTATATGAGAACCAGCGCTGGAATCCCATTAGTGGTTTTACTGCCAAGAGTTTACCCACAGATCGCCACATGTGGAGCGACGCAACTGGACGACAGAAGCGGAGCAAGGAGCACACTAAGCTGTTATCCACACACTGCGAATGGATATCGGACTGGGCCATTGATTACAATATTCCTGGTGGGGCTGACAAGGAAGGATGGCAATATGCCATTGATTTCCCCGCCACGTATCATGCCCATAAAAAACTGACGGATTGCGTGCGCCGGCGACGTTGGATGAAGAAATGTCGCCTTAGCTGCAGTGGACCTTGGCAGGAGCTCAGTCACTCCAAAATACTGGATGCCGCTTTGCAGGTGCTGGATGATGATGTGGATAGTGCGCTTAATGTTGAGGATATGCCTGTGGCCGCTTGGGCTATAGCTTCAAATGGTGATGTGCTTATTAGGCATGGGGTCTCTACGCTGAATCCCCGCGGGGATACCTGGGAGCACATTGCAAGCGATCAACCGCTGATTGGTATAAGTGTGGCACCCACGGGTCAAGTCTGGGCGGTTGCTCGTAATGGAATGATTTTCTTCCGTTTTGGCATCAACAAACTTAATCCCTGTGGCGATGCCTGGCAACAGGTGGAGGCTCCACCAGGCGTCACATTTAAGGCCATCAGCGTTGGCCGTGCTGGCATATGGGCATTGGACAACCAGCAACGGCTAGCTGTACGCAAGGAAATAACCCGCACTTTTCCCGAAGGCTCCCATTGGCAATTTCTTCCAAATGCTGCCAATGTGCCACCACACACAGAGACCCACTGTGGCTTTCGTTCCGTTTCTGTGGGTAAAGAAGTATGGGCTATCTCACTAAATGGCATTATTTGCCGACGCTGCGGCATAACCAATGAGAATCCTGCTGGAGCAGGTTGGAATTTGGGCATAGCAGTAAGTATTGTAATATTGAAAAATTCTGCATCTCTATTGATTTTGTAATCCTTTTACAGGGCCAATGGCAACACGTTTCCGTGGAGGGCTACATGTAACCGTATTACATTCCGCTTTCAGTATTTATGTATATGTACATATACCCTGCACCCAGAGTGTTTATAAGGACATCAAACAGTTCTGCAAATATATATAAACATATATATACATATATATATATAGATTAGTTACCATTCTGCTTACGCATCTGCTTGACGACATCCTTAATCCTTATAGGCTGAAGCAACCAAAAGTAAAATATAAGTATTTATTTAACGCATTACAAGTTAATATTGCAAAATCAGTTAATCAACAAAATTTACCTTTATAATTTAAATAAATTTCATTTAAAGATAGGTTCAGGGTATCTAAAAGTCGACCCCTATCGATTATATATATTCCTTCCTTGATAATAATCTTAAGTTCTAATACTGAGCTTTAAGTTCATATATGTTCACTTATTTATGTTTAAGTTTATATACAACAAGTGAGAATAGACGTCTTTTGTTATAATTTCATAATTATTCTTAAGTATGTATTTATATTTACTGATATTAAATGTATACTATCTATATGCGATGAGAATTGCGTGTTATATTTAAATATAAAATACGTTGGCGGGCGACTGCTAATTAGTAAACGATAAATATCGGCATTTTTAAACAGTAAAAGATTGACAGGCAATATATCGTATATCGATATATAGTTATTTGTATATCGATGTCAGTTTTAAATCAAGCCTGTAAAAAATAAATAAAATTTGTTGTTGAAGCAAATAGTTCATTTAATTAAATTAAGCAAAAGAACAAAAACTATATGTCTGACTACGATAATATTCGCATAAAGAAGTTGGTATTAAAGGGCGAGAAACACAAGTGAGTAACATCTAAATGTTATTTAAATAAATAAACACCAGCTAGCAACGATGTTTTTTGTTTACAGGAAAAGTAAGAAACGTAAGAAGGAAAAGGAACACAAAGACGACGATGGAGCCAAACGACAAAAGTCGACAACAGATGAGGATGCGATTCAGCACGGAGGTTGGTGGATAGCGACGACTGCCACAAACATCGTCGGTTCAGTGGCCATTGAATTCGGCAATCGCTGCTATGTAAAGGCTTTGGATAATGGGTAAGTTGGCAGGTGTCTCAAGTGTTCCTGACTAAGAAGTTTACGCAAAACCTATATGCAAGCAACAGACGGCATATCCATGTACCATAAGGTATAGCGGAACTAGCCGTATCCGCCTGTCTAATTTAGCATATATATCGAAGACAATAAAATCTCTAGACCACAAATTTGTAGATTCCTCTATAGACCTTAAGAATCCGTGTGTAGTCTAGATTTGTAGACAAATTAAAGCTGAGATTCAAGTGATACAAAGACAGACGGACAACTGATTCCACTTAAGAATATATACATATATATTCCCTATGGAATCAATTAGTCCATTCTGTTTGTTGCTTATATTTCCAAACCTAAAAAGTATAAATATAGAGCTTATCAATTTTTAATAATAACAATTGTTCAACAGCTTGTTTACATTGGGCGCCCCTCATAATTCTGGGGAAGGCCCTGATCCGGAAGAGATATTTACTGCATTTCAAATAAACGACCGTAAGGTGTCCTTCAAATCAGGCTACGGAAAATACCTAAAAATCGAAAAGGACGGCATGGTTACGGGACGTTCGGAGGCAGTTGGAAGCATGGAACAGTGGGAACCAATCTTTGAGGTTAGTTTATAATATATTATAAGATATATGTATCTTATTTCTATTTATTCTATTAATTTATGATACCGCTTGTAGAACAAAGAAATGGCCCTACTGTCCGAGACAGGGCATTTCATGTCTATTGATCCGGAAGACGATGCTTGCGTGGCGTTACATAGAAAGGTAGGAAAACATGAAATTTGTCGGGTGCGCACCAATGCAGCCAGGGATGTTGTTGTTGACGAACAGCCAAAAGAAGAGAAGGGAGACTTGGGCGAAGTTGAGAGAAATTATGTGTATGTATTCCGTGGAATTAATACAATTCAATTCCTTAAGCTAACAAACATTTGTTTCTTCAATAGCAAAAAGTTTCAAAAGTTCCAGGACAAGAAAATGCGCATTAACCAGAACACTGTCAAGGAACTCGAAGAGGCCAAGGCTCAGGGATATCTGCATGAAACACTTTTGGACAGGCGCAGCAAAATGAAAGCTGATCGATATTGCAAATAATGTTTGATAATTACAAATAATTTACTTTCTTTTAATTAGTAAACAAATTATTATTAAATCTGTAAAATAGATTAATTTTTTATTGGAAAGCTTTTCGAAGTTGTACCTATTAACAAAAACTGATATATATATCTAATATCACCATTGGAAAAACTGTTTTTTCTCTTTATGATTGAAGTAGTATTAATTTACAGGTGGTTTAATTATTTAACTTTTATAATTAACAGTTTCTTCCACTGTTGCCTTATTTATTCAAGAAAATAGTAGCAAAAAAATTTAATCTATTACTTCTGATATTGTGTTTTGAAGGAGGCATCTCTCTCCTGCCCACAAAGTATATATATATATATACATATTAATGATTCCCGACCACAAAGCTTGCTGATATATATGTATATGTATTAGAATCGGACACTATATCTTATTGCTGTCATAGAAAGAAACAAACTGTTTAATAAGTTGCTTCTGGAAACAATTAATTATACAAATGACTTAAAGGAGCGCTTTCTTTCTTTAAATGATGGTTGTTAATTATTAAAATCGGTCTATTCTATCATGTAGCTCCCATAGGAATAATCGGTTCTTAACTTGTTATAATAAAAGCTTTCTTTAGAAATACTCTAAACATATATTAAAGCTTTTGGAATAGAACTTTTTATTTCTTAAGATATCTTTATAAGATCTTTCCGTTCAAGATCGTATTATTTATCTTCAAACCGCTGAAGATACCTGGTCCTTACGTTGACTTAAAATTATCTCATTTATAGTGGGATTATAATGAAAATATGAATACAAAAGTAATTTGCACTACTATAGGAAACATTACACGCAGATAAAAAAATCGGTAATAGCAATTAATTCTACCTGTGTTCACCTTTTGAATAAAACAAAAATATTTGGTGAGGCTGTATGAGCAGCGGGTAATGAATTTATTTTCTTGGTCTAGAGATTTTTCTCTCTCTTTTTCTAGTTGTAAGAAGTGCTCAAGAGAGCGGCGAAAGCAGGGAGCGTTGCTCATTGGAATTTTCAACAACAGCGTGAGAGCGGAACGGAACTCGAACCCATAAACCGGTTTAGCATGAGAGCAATTGTGGCTAAGATACAGATTGAGCCAACCAGCATTTAGTTGCAATTTGTTTGAGAACGGTGACGGAACAAAGCGGATTAAAATATAGGAATTTAGTTGTGGATTTATTTACATTCTATTTGCAGATTTGTGATTGTAATCTGCGTAATGCGTAAGTCACAGGGGCTTTCGTTAGCCGCGGATAGGCGTCTTGGACTAGACGCCTCTGAGAATTATTCCACGTCAAGCTCCTCGCTGAGCAGTTCCTTCAGTGATAGCAGCGATCTGGTAAACTGGGAGGAATACGTGGCTGATGATGGTAGCCTTTTCTATGCTGAGTATGTACCGATTGTTAAGACGAATATGGGAGAGCGGCGCGGGGAAGTGGTGCGACGTTCACTGCGCCTGGGAAAAAAGACAACGCGGCGACAGCCACAGAATAGAGGCCAACAGGGCAAACACAATGGGAGCGGGCATCAGGCACAGCCACAACTTGATCCAGCGCCTCAGCTACAGCCAGAGCCAGAAAGCAATGGGAACAACGGGTTCCGATTTGCAGACATTAAGAATTCACACGCAGACAGTGAGAATCTGAAGCAGTTAGAGCTGGTTATAACGGCAACAGATCGCTTCCGGTTTGGTCGTCGCTCAACAGCAGTGGAGTCTATACTGGGCTTCCGGGTACTTCCCTTTCCCGATCAGCCCGAGTGCCTTATGGTGGACACTTTCATCCACGATATCAGCGCCATGAATCATAATATAAAGCGCGGAGATTGGTTTAAGTCATTAAATGGCATTGAGCTATATGCCAGCAATTTGGATGAGCTGCTGCAGCAGTTCTTGGAGCCCACCCAGGTGTGCCTGGGCTTTCAAGGCGCAGCTGCTGCGCCTGCACCTCCTACAACTGATGAAGGATTGGGCCAATGCAATCAAATTCAGCAAGTTCGCAAATTAGTGAGCTTTGCAATGTTTGCGGAACAGTTCGATCAGTTGCTGCCCCCCGCCGTCGTTGTTCCAGATGGCCTTACTCCCTTTGGGATGCTACTGCTGCCGCCTGAGTGCTACCAACATGACCAGCACAAGGACTCGCTCTACTACTATCCGGAGTCAACGCTGACCAATTTTCTCTACAAGGCACGGGGCAGCTTCCTCACGCTGTGCTCTGTGCTCAACGAGTTGCAGACGGAGCCGCTGACATCTCGTCTTTTGGTGGAACAGGTGCCCTATTACGTTAACTATCGCCGCTTGAATGGTTTTTTGGTGCTCTTTGCTTATGCAGCTCGTTTGTACAGCTCCGCCGAGTGCAGTCTAAGATCAGATGAGCTTATCGGATATATCAGATTCTCTCTGCCGGGTCTAAGCTTGGACAACTTTATTACGGGCAATGGCTTGCGTCAGTTCCTGCATCACTTTTGTGGCATTCAACGATCACGTCTGCTCGCCCAGCCTCACGGAGAGGCGCAGTTCGAGCAGTTGTTGCGTCAATCCCGGAGTCTGCCTCTGCCGAAGGAGGCACAACTGCGCGTGTTTGATGCACTGAGCGAAATGGAGGCTATGGATTACCGCAATTGGAATGATGAGCCCTTGACCACACATCGGGAGTTTTTCATCTATGGCTGCGCTTTATACTACGATAGCTATCTCCTGGCCAGCCTACTGCCCGCCGAGGTACGCTTCAATGTGGAACTATTCCTGCGATGTCGAGGCATATTCGACTTTATTGGTGCCGCTCCTGGTGTGCGCGTGCGAGAAATGTACGTCTGGGAGGAGATTGTGCTGGCCAATGCCACCGGTCGCTACTTTTTGACCGTCTGCTCTCGCAGCCATTTGATCCTCACGGTCATTCTCAAGATGTATGTTGATGCACCTGAAATGGAGGCGTATGCCTCGGTGCCACCTTCTTTGTTCTACATCGAGGAGATTCAGGAGACATTGGACCATCTTATACAGTGCGGCATTGAGTCATTGGCCAGATTTTGGTCCATATCAAACAAACGACCTGAGGTCTTGGATTCGCTAAAGATCGAGCAGTCCGGCGAGGAGCAGGAAGCCAGCAGCAAGCTGGAAGCCTTCCTTAAGCAGAAACCCAACGCCTCGCACTCGGCTGCCATTAATGATGAGGAGGCGCAATTGTGCTCATCCCTTGGTGGTTCCTCCATTCATAGTTTGACGCCCAGTGAGGATGATATGTCGCGTCGGCGTCTGACCCCGGCCGATGACTCGGACAGTGGCTCTGACTGGGAGCACTTTGCTGAGCAACATCCGCTCCACTATGGACTCAATCTAAATGCAGAGAGCCAAAGCCAAATAACCACATCACTTTGGAAGGAAATTAACAATGTCGTGCCGGTTAAAATATCCGCCGGCTGGAAGAATTCAGTGCTCCATTATGTTTACGTGGACATGGCGAATAGTGTTCTCCTGTGCCCATTCACTGCCAGCTCGGAGAGTTTCCCATACTTGTGTGAGATGCGCAGGGCGTGTCATTTAATTCACTTGGTCCTCGAACGCTCGAAGCAGCATCGACGACAATTGATAGAGCCATCCACTGTCAGGAGCTCCCTTGGACATGGCACCAATGATATAACTGTGGTTAAAGAACATGGCATTACCTTAGAAGTCGCAAATACAGCTAAGGAACAGGCAGGCACCAGGTTCGTAGTAGTTGGCCGACTATTTCAATCTCCTGCGAAGGAAGTCTACGTGTGTCACCGACCCGAGGTGCCCCAAAATATGGTCGAAATGGCATTTAGATTATCCTTTTTCTCAATGGGCTAATGGCTGCAATATATATTAGAAATTACACTGGTCTTTTGGAAATTAGAATCATCAGAGATTAAACAGTTCTAATCTATTTTATAACGTTTTGAAGGATTATAGGAAAAACGAGCTGTACTTATGACTGCCGAAAACTGTTAAGAAATATTACTAGATAAAACACAAAAGTTTCAGAAACTCGTATTCAATTAACCGTAAGCACAATGGATTTTCTGAAAATTCTAAGTTAACTTAATAATTTTGACTTGAATTCATGGATTAAATCAAACGTTGTTTAATTCAGAAAGTTAGGTTAGAAAACAAAACAAAATTATATTCTGGAATATTGGATACAAATTCCGAGCGACCAATGAACAAAGATACTAGTTAAGTAAAAAGTGTAAGATTTTATTCATAAATAAAAAATAAATATCCAAACTGAGGCTACTAGTTTTTTTACTCTCCACGCTTTTATTATTACATAAAGTTAAAAAATAAAATTTCTCTCTCCGCTCCTTGTGGCATACACTCAAAAATTTACGATTTAAAAACGACGGCGTCGTTTTCATTCATATTTTGAATACGAAGAAAACATTGACACTAAATTTAGAAGATCGTACGCTTTAGAACATACGACACGCGCCCCCAGTCGAATATTTATAAACATAAATAAGAAAATACTCGTATATTTATGTATTTATGAGTGTATAGACAATGTCAACGTTAGATTCTGCAAAAGTTGTTCCTCAATGTGCTCAATGTTCGGGGCCCCTTGTCCATCCCTCAGTTCTCACAGTGGCCGCCCAGACATCGGAACACTCAGTGTCTGAAGAATATATTTTTTGGGGCGCTCTGTTAGGTCTACAGGGAGTTTTGCGAGAACAGCTAAATAATACATAGCTCGATATGGTGAGATGGTTGTTGTATTGGACGTTTATTGTTCTCCTGGCCTCGATATTGGCACTAGATGAGTCAGATCCACAGTTGGCTAACAATAGCCTCAATCCCAGTGAACAGGAGCATTCGAGAGATGGGGAAACGCCAATTAAGTTACCTAGCGAGGTTCAACGAGCAGTTTGCACTGTAAACGCAGGGGAAGTCAAAGCATCGGCGGAAGCGGTGACCACCAAAACCTTAAAGGGTGTCTGTGGATCGGGTAAGAGCAGTGCACACTTCATGGATTGTATAAATAATCAATGAGTACTTTTACTACCCCCCAAATAAGATGAAATGAACCTGGCCTTTCGCAATTTGGAAGAGAAGCTGTACGGAGAATTGCGTGAAATTAAAGAATTGTTGCTAAAACTCAGCGGGATTCGAGGCAATGATGCCATTCCAAATGCAACACCTATGACAACTCTAGATAAGATTCCTGCTCCCCCAATTAAGCCTACCATAATGAAAAGGATCAAATTTGAGCAGATAACCATGAAACCAAGCCAGGATACGAGGAAACAGCCCATGCTAAAACAAATGGAGACTGCACCCGAACGGGAGGAAGAGGTGGATAAGTTTAATAACACAATGCTGGCCGATCAGGACTTCCAATTATTTACCTATTATTGGAAACTGGAAAACGTCACGGAGCACATGGCCGAAGCATCAATCACAACAGTAAAGAGTCCAATGTTTAGCATTAGAGGCAAGTAAACTACATATATATATAAACTATATGTTTATATATCCTTTAATGCAAGTATGCGATCCTCTCCAGGTAAGACAGTTCAGCTGAAGTGCACATTTCAGCATTTGCATCGTGAGATGATCCACTTGCAGTTGGCCCTAGCGTACCCTTCTCCAGACCATGGCAATGTCAAAGAGAACAACATCATGCTGGATATGGGTGGACATTTGAAGCAATTAAAATGGGCTGAGCATGTGCCTTTTAAGCACAAGATTTCCCTCTTGGATCAGAGCCATCGTCGCACTCAGGACCTCAGCTCACAGGAATTAACGAAATTGGATATGGGATTTACCATACCGAATAGCGCAATTTTAGGCAGCAGTTATTTAAGACACAATTCGATTCTAATACAAGTTATTTTATATTTGTGAAGGGTTAAACAATTGTTTTATTTAAAATTAAAAATTAAAACTAAAAATTAACATTAAACAAAGCAACTAAAAACCATTCACTAAACATAACCTCAACCTATAAGAGAGCAATTATTAAGGGATTTCTGAATTTGCTTATAGCTTGCTACGTGCCCCCTTGGCCTTGATGTCCAAGAAAGGCATAGCAATGGGATACAGTTCTTTGCATGACTTGAAAGATACAATATCACTGATGGTTGTATGACGTTCCATGCTTGTGACTGAACTGGCATCCTCCTCGCTGCTAGCATCGCTTCCATCCTTGAGCGTTGATACTATATGCACGGATAAAACTCTGCGCTCATTGCCTTCTTTTGCTATAAATTTCTGTAATTAAATCAAGAACGGCTTAAACAACGGAGCACTCCTAATAGAATATGTATAAAATTTACCTTAAAGTAATCCACAAAGTCTGATTTTGTAATTTTGCGTAATATTGCAACCTCGGCCTCCTCGCGATCAAAGTGATAGGTTTGCATGGCAATTTCACCATAGTATTGACTAAACTGCTGGAATATTGTTTTGGGCTTCTCCAGCTTTTTAACAATCAATGCCTCCTTATGGCGCTCGAACTCATCCTGCGGCATATCCTCAACTACTTGCTAAAAGGAACAGACTGCTATAAATTGCCATTTCTCTCAATTGTCTTTACCGTCTGCTTACCAAATAGGTCTGTAGAAAATTTTCAATGCGATCTTCAACAAACGATGGATGCTTCGCAGATTGTACTATGATGCGAATACCATTGGCTCCATTAACTTTGCGCACTCCACTGAAAACGATATATCCCAGCTGCTCCTTTGTGCGTAGGCAATCGTAACAGGGCTCCGAGAGAACCTGAGACACCAGATTAACCATAATATTTGTGTGATCTGTTTGTGGGCCGCATTGCATGTAAAGTTGTGTGCAGGAGCTCTTGTGAAACTCGTTTTCCTTCTCGAACAGATAACTGTCACCTGTTCCATTAATTAAAGGGTTAAAATCGTACTTATATATTATATGGATATAGATACATACCAGCTAACAACTTGTATTCTCGTTTTTTAAGCATCTGACGTGCTAGAATTGGCAATTTATTGGCGTTTGTGGCCTCCAAGCGCTTGTTGACGCGTCCTGCAATTTCTGTAGCCTGTTGCTTGGTTACATTTCCAAAAATGAAGCACTCTGTGTGCAGACGCTGGAAAAATTCCTGGGCAAAGTTAACCAGTCGATCGTAGGAAACAACTATATGGGGAAATAAGAAGAAATAATATTATAGTCTGATAAAAACAGCTAGATTTGTTGGGGATAAATAGTCCTCAGATCTCTTCGAGCATATCAACAATATCTATAAGAATATATTTATAAGCCTGACTCACGTTCCATAGCATCTAAAAGCTCCACATTAGCCCAAGCGTTTTCAGTGAGTAATAAGGCCAAATAATAGATGGAATGTTGATAGGGCTGTTCTGCCTTAAAGTTCTTCAATGTTCGTATGTATTCCTCTTTGAGTATATCGAAGCGCTTCTCATCTATGCTGAACTCAAATAGATGATCCAAAAGTTTCTCGAGTAAAACAACTTGCTTGTCATTAAAGCCTCTTATTGTAAACTGCAAATGGGAGAATAAATATATAGCTATGGGGAGATATTATTAAATAATACACTCACATCAATTCCACTTGGCTTGGTGCTAACACTAAGCTTTAGACTAGCCAGCTCTGCGTCGTACAAATATTCGTTGAGCTGATCCTTCAGCAACATGGCCATCATGTGGTTTAAATTACAATTTAGGGGATCCAAATAGGCAAGGGGATTGCACATATCAAAAGTCATACAAGCTTTCGGCTTAGTGAATTGATTATCTTGCTTATGCCATACTCGCAGAATGGGCGTGTCCATAATGATTGCGGGATGCTTGGGTGCATCACTGGGTACATCGGCGATATCAAAATTGGTTGGTATAAAACTGTTTGGCAGTGACAGTTTAAGATTTTCATTTAAATCACAATTTTCCCATCTCTGTAAAATATTACTAATTAAAAACGCAACACACATTCGCAAATATCGTGACTTACGAGCAATGTTTCCTTGGGTATACGCTCCATACCATATTTAGTTTTATAATACGGCTCTGATTTATCAGTAGACTGTTCAAAGCTCTGGCTAACTAGCGAAATACGGCTCTTTGACGGCAACAGTTCATCTAATAATTTGCAAACCAATTCAGGACGCCACTCATTACTCATATAAGGTGCAATAAGCACTTCCTCCAGTGGGAATATTTGCATTGAAGACACTGCATGGGTGACCAAATTCTCCGGCTGCTCCTTCTCCTTGAAGCGGAAACGCATTTCATTGAGCTTAACACACTCATCAAAAATCCATTTCTTAGGGCCCTCCTGACGCAGCATATTCAAATACTGGAATATTATATTCACAATATCATCCACATGATCCAACCCCTCCTGAGTCAGATCGACAACTATCTCAAAGAAACCAAAGCCATTCTGGGTATTCTGGTGCCCAGCCATCAAACTGCAAAATAACAACACCATTAGAAAATTAGCAGAGCTCGTTGAACCCATTTAGACTTACTCGTTGCACCAACCTAGCCTGCGTAACTCAGACAATATGCTGCCCTTACCCTCGTGTCCAATAAGGTGTGTCAAATAGTTGTCCGGCTGCAATGCATATTGGCTCAATAAACAAAATAACTATTCCTTACAAACTGAATAACTTACGCCGGACTTGTAAAACTCGGTAAGATCATCCGTAGTAAAGCTGAGTGTTAGCGAGCGTATATCTTTGATGGGCACTATCTTAACCTTTTGGCCGTATTGATCTTCTGCATAGGGATGGCGTGGCCATTCTGGAATGCTCACATCTTTATTTTCGATTTCCGAGAACTTTTCAATTACCATATCCTCCAGCTTATCCAACGATTCTGAACAGACAAATTGGAAGTTATTTTTATTTAATTATATTTGTTTTGATTTGGAGTCAAACCTTTTCCAATAACGGCCAGGCACATAATGTTTGCGGAGTACCAATCTTTGTGGAACTTGAGCAACTCATCACGCACATCTATACCCTTGGATTTGGGTATCTCAGAAAGGGTAGTCTTGTTGCCACTGCCGAACTTGCTATACGCATGATCCGACTTGGCCAAGTGCCGATGAACTTGCTTGATACGCCACAAATCACTCGATAGATTCTTCTCGTGCTCCGAATTAACCTGCAATCATTGTGGTCAATATATAATTATCCCTTTTATGTACATGTATGTTGGCTTACAGCATTGATTTCTCGCTCCGTTGCACTGGGAGTAAATAGTGGTGCTATAAAAAATTGAGCAAAACGATCCAAGGCACCATCAAGTTTATCCGGTGCAACGTGAAAATGATACTTTGTCATTAAAGGGTATGTAGCAGCATTGCTACTGCCCCCGCTCTGCGACAGATACGTGGTATAACCATTTTCGTGCGGATACTTCTCGGTGCCCAGAAAGAGCATGTGCTCACAAAAGTGAGCTAAGCCAGGCAAGTTTTCCGGGTCTGACATGTGACTGCAATTAAGAGATACATAACAATATATTCAATTAGATAACAAGGACACAAAAAGCGCGATAGACGGGTACTCAGGTTGTAAACAGTACAGTAAAATACATATATTATTGATCAGGATAAGGTTATAACTTGATACAGCCTGGTTATTCTCTCCCTTTCTTTAACATAGAATGATACTTTTTAATTAGTACGCAGGACATATGTACATATGTCGGAACGAACGGACCGGATCCGGTAACTATAGAATAAACTTATTTTTGTTTCCCAGGAATCTTTTCAAGTCTCTACCTTCCCAGTTTTGCTGTTCTTTTACATTTGACAATTCTTAATGGATAAGCCAAGTATGCCCAATAGAATATGAATTTAATTTTCTTACCCAACTTGCACGGAGAGCGCAGCTGCTGAGACATCGGTGGTCTGATCAGAAATCAATAATACTTTAAGACCATTTTCCAATTGGAGGCCACGATAATCGCGCGAATCCTGTTGGGACTTTTCGATATTGTTTATGCTAAAAAAAAAGGTTAACAAAGCGTAATTATATATAAATATATACCATCATTGCTGTTATATATATTTATGTCTTTTGTTTATACCGCATTATTGGCTCCATTTGGTCTCCCTTCTTGGGCTGCGCTCTTTGGCTGTTGGCCTCTGCCAGCGTCATTTTGGGCTTTACGTAGGAAGATGAGATTGATCTGATTCCGGACGAGATATTAAGACAACTTTTACCAGTACTGCGAAGAGGACATAAGAATAAGTTTAAATTTGTTAATTTTTATCCATTTATTTATATTTTTTGGCGTACTGTCGATTGAGAACAGCTGTTACGGCTACAGCAAAAATCGATTTGCGCCTGGAAAAACTTGGACACGTTCGGCTGAGAAACATAGGAACTGTGTTTTAGCCTCTGCTGCAGAAAGTTTATAGGAAAAATTATTATGAAGAGTGCTAATTGGAGAAAATTTTAAATGTTTTACGATTTACATTTTCCAAAATAAACTAATTCAAAATAACAAATTATAAATTGTACCTCGTTTCGCAACAACACCAACAAATCAAAACATATGCTGTTTCTTAGAGTTACCACACTTGCAGACTGCCACAGTTAAATGTGTGTGGACGACACTTGCTAGTTTTTGAAATTGGTATACTTTTGTTTTTTTTTTTTACGAAATGTACAAATGTTGACACAACACGTCTAATACAATAAATATTTTACTACTGATTTTTCTGTTTGAAATTTTTGTGAATATGCCTTAAAAACTACTATGATTAACAAATTTTTGAATACTAGTTACAATTATATCTACAGTCTGGCAACAACACGGCTATTAGTTTAAAGCTGCCCAGCCCTGGCTGCACTGCACACAGTTATCGATAAATTGACGTGTGTCTATCGACAGCGGCGCACAATTGTTGTAACAGTTGTTGTAACTGCATTTTATTATTTAACAATTACAAATAACAGTCATGCAGTATTCAACATGATGATCAAAAATAAAATTAATTAAATTCGGTTAGAACGCGAACCCAGATTGGAAAAATGTAAAGCATACGCATTTAGTAAATTTATATATCTATATAAATTGCAAATTGTTGTAAATTTTACCTGTCTCTTTCTATCTCTATCTCTCTGTCTTTGCTTTTTGTATGTGTGGTGTGTTTGTGTGTGTAAGTGTGCGTGTGTGATAAGTGCAACACGCAAATAAGAAATAACTGGGAGAGCAGCAGAACACGCAAAAAAAAAAACAAAGTACGAATAGAGGAACAACTTTAAAGAGTAAAAAGGTATCTTTTATTGTTATTTATTATTAAGTCTATCTCAATCAAAATTAATGCTAATTAAACAATCTGTGAAATATATAAGTAATTTTTATATACATATATATATTCCCGAGCTTTGTGGAAAGTGCAAGTGAATGTCATTGATTTATTTAAGAATATATATATATATATATAAATATATATGCTAGGATTTGCTATATAAACCAATTTTTAAAGTCTTTATTTTGGTTTAAATGTGATTCATATATTACGTACTTACATTTAAAAAAAAATTCTATATTTTTGGACCTGAGGCTGAGTCGGAGGCCTGCAGGCGGCACCGCTTTTGTAGGGGAATGAGAAAATCAATAAGCTCGCCAATGTGCCAGGTAGGGGAAAAGTAGCTAGCTAGCTGAGGTGCCGGTCCATTCCTTTGAAGGAGCTCATTAATATTGAATATTACAATAAATAATATTATTCAATTTCACATTTGCGAAAATAATATAGTATTCTATATAGATAATACTAAAGCAAGTACGAAAAGTTGCCGAAGCTTAAATATCCTTGCAGAGGTTTTAAAACTAGCCAGTTTTGCTCGGCGTTGTCCGGGGCAGTCAATATTCAAAAAGTATTTTAATATGATCTTATAGATTTTCCAAAACATCGTATAGTTTATATTTTAATTTAGGGCTTCAGATCCCTATTTTCCGACTTTTAAAAACTTTCTTGAACAGACTTCTATATCTTATAGCTTCCATACAAACGATGGATCAAAAAAACTAAATTTATCAACAATTTTCAAATGACTTTTCCTGTCTAGTTTTTTTTTTAAATTTGTTAATAATTATTTGACAATATCGAAATTTGTATATAGAAACGAGTGGACCAAGTTCGGATAATTCGAATCGGAAAAGGGCCCGTGCTTTTGTGCGTCTTGAGTGCTTCTAAAAATAAACGAACGGCAAATGAACAAAACGGCACGTTTAATATAAAAGTAAAAAAATAAAAAAGTGTCTTTTCGGTATGCGACTTATTGAATACCCTGTATTTCGCACACTTTATTCAATTTACATTATATAGATTTAAAAAAAACTTTTTTTATTTTTGACAGGGTATTAGCTCTATCTGTTTTATAACTTATCACTGTATAAGTTCTTTTTTAACTCCAATTTAAAAATATATACATAATTTATATTTTTTATAGATCCGTTTTTAAGTTTTTTTGTATTTGTAAAACTAACTGTTTCAATTAAAACATAGCAATAGAAATTGTTCTAGTATAAATCTCCTTTCGTCTTTTTTTCATAGGTCAATCGATTTCCGACCTTTTTTTAAATGCAACTTTTTCAGACTTTGGGATATAGTAGTCCAAAATTGAAAGCAAAGAACAATTAACAAGTGTGAAAACCAGATATCCTGTAGAACCATTAACTTTCTTCCATGAAAAGACTTTTAGAATTGACACAAATTGGATTATAAATTCTTAAAAAAAAATATATAAGTTTAGTTTACCTATTAAATTACTACCTTAAGATTTATTTGTTTATAATAATAGATTACTCAATTAGCTATTTAACAATTTCATATCTTATCGATCAACCGAAAGAAAAAACCCAATCACTCCATTTTGTACTAATTTTAAAGGGTATTATTTATGTATGTATATGTGCGATTTAACTCGCAATTTGATTGAAGATATTTTTATTTCAGCTTCAATTGAGTTCAATTACACTCTAAAAGCGTTTCTCGCAGTTTCCTTTTTTAACAATGCAAAGCGGTTGTCTCTCTTTCTCTGTCTCTCTCTGTTTGTTGTTGCTTTCCTTTCACTTTCATTAATCTCTGTCTGGACCCAGTGCGTATCACATATTTTCTTATAGTATGTTCTATATATATCTCTATATAGAGAGTAAAAATATCGAATAATAAATAATAATAAATTTTTTAGTTAGTTCCATTTTTGACCTATAGTTCCAATGGGAGTTACTTATATGATATAGTATGGCTTAGTTATCTGGACCGACATATACACAAATGTACTGGGAAAAGAGGAATCCCTGCCAAGTTTCAATTAGGTGGTGTAGAAAAATAGGGAGTCAAAAGCTGTATAATTCTGAGGCAATTGACTCCAAATTGAGTTAAACCCGAGATTTTCCGGGGTTATTTTTCTCTCTTGCTTGTAGTCATTCAAATGGTCGTTTAAGGGCAAACAGAAGGCTTCATTTCGAATATAAACTTAGTTCTGATCTGAGGTTGCGTAGGTCTGGTAATCTGTAGGTCTGGGAATCGGATTTTTAAATTAAATTTCCATTTTTGCCTTGAATCCTTACTGACAGTAGCAGAGTTATCGTCTTGCAGGTGAATGCCGAAGATGGACAACGAACAGCCGCATCAGGAGTTGGTTAAGTGTGTGTTAGTCGGAGACACTGCCGTGGGAAAGACGCGTCTGATCTGTGCCAGAGCCTGCAATAAGCATGTGTCGCTGTCACAGCTACTGTCGACGCACGTGCCGACCGTGTGGGCAATCGATCAGTATCGCATATACAAAGACGCAAGTGACAAACCTGTCTCCAAAAAATGATATTCTTCCATTACAGATTGATTCCATTTTATATAACAGGTGCTGGAGCGATCTTGGGAAGTGGTAGATGGAGTCAATGTCTCTTTACGCTTGTGGGACACATTCGGTGATCATGACAAGGATCGCCGCTTTGCTTATGGCAGGTGAGTCTACTTCAAGTATGAATTAAATTTACCTTTGTTATATCTTTCTCTCTCATTTTTGTGTATATAGATCCGATGTCGTGCTGCTGTGCTTCTCTATTGCCAGTCCAATTTCGCTGCGCAATTGCAAGGTTATGTGGTATCCAGAGATACGACGTTTCTGCCCAGATGTTCCCGTCGTTCTTGTCGGTTGCAAAAATGACCTGAGGTACATGTACCGAGATGAGAACTATTTGTCCTTCTTTGGGGAAAAGGGCACCTTTGTGCGGTAAGTTTAATCATCGACTGAACACTTATCTGATAAAATCAAAGATAACATTTCTTGTTGCACTCTGCAGAGCCGCACTAAAGAGCGATTTAGTCATGCCAGATGAGGCACGTGCTGTTGCAAAAGAGCTGGGCGTTAGCTACTACGAAACGAGCGTCTTCACCTATTTTGGAGTCAATGAAGTGTTTGAGAATGCGATTCGATCGGCGCTTATTGCACGCCGCCAACAGCGATTCTTGATGACAAACCTAAAGAAGGTACAGAAGCCGTTGCTACAGGCACCATTCCGGCCACCGAAGCCGCCACCACCCGAGGTTACCGTCATGGTCGGCCACTATCGGCAGGACATATACAATATGTTCCTTTCACAAGCCTATGCTGACCTCATTCTGGTGGTGGGCGTAACTAAGTTTGCAGTGCACAGATTCATGCTTGCTGCGGCGTCTAGCATTTTCCAACGGATGCTGAGCACAGAGTTGACCGACATGGGCGGCCGCAGCAGCAGCGAATCGAGTATGGTCAGCTCAACCTTTGGCGAGGCAACTATAGCCGACTTTAATGATGATACGGAATATCTCATACGATATGAATCACGCACACAACGGTAAGTTAGTAGTTCAACTTAAGTTTTTAATTGATAAATTTCATCTTCCATTTTTGTTTTATCCGACAGCATGTGGGAACACCTCAAGCGACGATCCAGCTATCAGGCATTGCCATTAGTGGAATCAAAACGGTCCAGTGAACATAAGGATCTACATCATCCAGTACTACAGAGCGTGCGTATGGTGCAAATGGAAAATCAACGAGGCGTCAGTGCAGTCCAAACAATTGTAACTCTAAGCAAACTAATCTCAGCCCAGGCACTCCACCAATGCCTAAGATTCATTTACACAGGCACCATTGACAAAGAATGCAATAATTTGCAGGTGATTTAACTACTCTTCTTTGAAGGAGGAAATTGTTAAAAAAAAAAAATTATTGGTTTTTGCAGGATATTAGAGAAGCTGCCGATTTCTTAGAACTGCCGCAACTAACCATGTTACTCTCCAAGCCACAGAGTGTCATGGATAGCCCCAGTGATGACCCAAATCCCCATATTTGTCTTGTAAGTTGAAACTTGCTATAAACCAGAGTGTCCTGACTCATTCTCTCTTTGCCTTCGTAGCGCATAAAGGAGAGCATGGAAAGGCATTGCATCGGTGACGGTTGTTTCAGCGATGTAACCTTTGAACTAGATGACGGCCTGATGAAGGTAAGCTTGCAATGAGAAGGCGCTTGCTTTTTAAATCGTAATGATTTTTTCTTATTAAAGGCACATCGAGCTGTTTTGGTTGGCCGTTGCGATGTTATGCGGGCCATGCTCCTAGGCGACTTTCGTGAGGCACATTCTAATATGGTAAGACTTTCATAATTCTAAAGATGAAAGATAATCCTTTAACGACGAGTCTATTTCAGATTGTTTTCCCCGGTGTTACAATCTACACATTCCATAAGCTATTATGCTATCTATACACTGATCAGATTCCGCCCATCTCAGCGGTTAAATGCCTCAATTTGCTGGAATTGGCCAACCGATTGTGCCTGCCGCGCCTTATCAATCTGATTGAATGTCGCGTTATCGAAGATCTCACAATAATTTCCCAAAACGAAACCAATGAAACAGTGGATCATTGTCTCAAGTTGCTGGAGCCAGTCAAGGTAAGTGGATATTCATACATATAGTGTCCTCATCTATAGAATATTCTTTAATTTTCATACATTTGCAGCTGCACAATGCCCATCAGTTGGCCGAGTGGTGTATGTCGTATTTGTGCGTCAATTACAATGTTATCTGTAAGTTTTCACTCAAGGGTCTAAAAGCACTGCATCAGGATAATCAGGAGTATTTACGCGAGCATCGTTGGCCTCCGGTTTGGTATCTGAAGGACTATGATTACTATCAGCGCTGCATTAATGAAATCAACAAGGAGATAAAGCTAAAAAGCTCACGCAGGGATTTTCCAAGCGACGATGAGGGCTGCCTGTGCTTTAGTGGAGGTAAGTCTCATGGTCACCTGCCATACACACATGCATATATATATACACCAGACAAGACAACATGATCCAACATTGACCTGCCACATGATGACCCAAAGTGAATGTCCTTATTGGGACATTCCTACTACTAATTGTTAGAATTTTTTCAATTATTGCAATTGGATTTTGGATTACGTACGATTCATAGAATGGATATGGCTTAATACAAGTCCAGCTCTATAATTTGGGGCTTGGGTGCTTGGCGGTTTGTATTTGTTATGTCCTTATGATTTCCTTGTTCTCATACAACACACAGTCCAAACCATCATCACAATATTAATATGCAAAATTTGGAAAAAGTGTTCTCTTGCTGGCTGCTAGGTAAATCAAAGCGGAACGGAGTGGTCAGCGCTGGCGGAACCAATGGAGACAGCACCGGCACAACAGCCGAGAATCAAATATTTAACAGCTCGGCCAACTCAATGAACCACATCGATTTGGAGGCTGACATTGACCTAAATCTCTGACACCCAGCCCTGGGGCACGGCAGGTATTTAATAAAATTTTCTGTATATTTTCTTGTATTACTTCTAATAGTATCGTATCTATTTCAGATCATTGCGCTTTATTGTGATTCTGCCGGTGCTGATTTGCTTCATCTGTACAATTCTAAGTATTTTGATACTGTTCCAAATACACACATAACAATCCCCGTGGGCAAACGGTTCGTGGCGTGTCTGCTTTTGACATTCGTGCGTCGTCCAGAGGAACACATAAGCATTCATTAAATTGCTTCTTCTCTGATATGCTTCAAATATGCCTAACTAAAGTGCAATATATGTACATAGGTTTACATACTTAGTATGTACATACATACATACATATGTGTGAGGTCTGTATGTATACGTTTCGTGTTTTATTTGTGCGCACTTTAAATGCAGAAATAATGAATGATCAAACCTGTATGATAAAGATAAAATCATGTGTATACTTATACTTATACTTGTGTATGTATATTTTTAAATTCCAACTTAGGGAAACATTTGTCTAGCCATAGCTTTTAAGCAAAACAATTACTGACCTAAGGACGCATTTTGTACAAAATGAAATAGAAAAAAGCAAATAATAAATATGAAAAATATATAAGAAACATACAGAAAATGAAAACTTCTTTAATTTATTAACTAACTCACAAACATTTATATTATAAGCATTCCAAAAGGCTTTACAACTCTATTGACTCTAGTGTCTTTTGGCTAATTTCAGAGATGATTGTGCCATCTTCAACCTCTAAATCATCTAGCATGGCAATCAAGTCTTGCTCATCAACAAAAATTTCAGGTTTATTGTTAATTGGTTCTGCCACTGGCTTTTCGCCCATTAGATCGCGTAACTCAATTTCCAATTCTTCCTCATCGAAACTACCACACTCTGCAGTGCTGGTTGAGAGGACATCCTGAACTTCTCTATGCTGGTCCAAGGTCTCGCGCACATCAGCCAACACTTCATCCACATTGTCGTATTTAAGACCCGAGTCATTAAGTACTTTTTGCAAGGTTTTGGAACCAATTTTGTAGGCATCGAGAACCACGCCATTGCTTTTAGCCTCATCCACGCTCGATATTAGCATTTCTATATTATGGAGCGCAATGCTGCGCCTCTCTGTTAATATAAAAACCAAATATAAATAATAATCAAAAGTAAGTAAACATAGCATAGTATTGTCCATACCATGATTTTTTTCCAACAAATGTCTTTTACGCAGGTATGTCTTGGCCAATTGTCTTTTCTTTTCTTTAACATATTGACGCGCCTTCTCATCGTTGACTTTAATCTCGTCTTCCAGCTCCTCTAGCTGTTTCAGCAAGCTGGCCTGGGTCATCTGCAAATTATGTATTGCTTGATCTGCCTCGCTGATTACTAGATTCTCATTTTCGTCAGCTAAAAGTGATTAAAACTAAAATTAAGACATAAGAAACAACAAATAATGCCGCACCTGGGATCTTGATGAGGTGGATACTTTGAGTTTTCCTTTCTACCTTGTACTCTAGGACCACTAGTCTGTGGGCCTGAAGCGTTAGGAGGCACAGAGGCAAGAATTTCTCATAAACGTGCATCTGACATGAACTGCAAAGCGATTTAAAGGCCTCAAGATTAACCAATTTTCCACGATTTTTTTGCAATACTTTATCGTCTATTTCATGGCAAAGACTCTAGCGGAAAAATAGATTAAATAGATTTGATTAAAATCAATTACATTGGAATAGATTAGAATAGTATCATGACTAACCTCCATTACATCCAAGTGAATCCATTCTATAAGTGAACTTGCCATCATATCTTCGGATATAATGCTATGCTTCAGTTTCAGCCAACTCCTCGAAATAGGTCGCTTTACGAAACTGCTGACAAGCCAGCCGCTCCACGAATTCAAAGGATTATATTCGTATTCACTTCGAAGGCGTATGAGTTTCTGCTGCTCCATTTCTGCTATAACCGTGTCCAAACAGGTGGGAATTTGTTCGCCTCGCATAAATTGCATTTGCAATTCCCTCAAACTAAAATTTGCCTTTCCCCAGTGCTTGCAGTGCTGTCTTACAAGATCTATCCAGAATATCATCTTAGCATCATAGCTTTCGGGATTCAAATGACGCGGGTGAAATGCTGAGAGTAGCACTTTCATTTTAACATTATCCTCCCAAATTTCTGGGAACTCGAATTTAATGAAGTGTTTAGTAGTCTCCATTTCGCCATTTTTTACTTCCATGATTCAATATATATATACATATATGTAAAATAATCTGAAGAAACTGCGTAATTTAAAAAAGCAAACGCACTGCGTGTTCATGTACTGGCTTTAAAGCTTTTTATGAAAGATGGTGAAAAAAAAATTAAAAAAAAATGTTATCTATTATTATTATATTTATTTACATTTCTTGTTTATTTGTATTTACTGTTTCATTGTTTTGATTTAACCTAGTCCTGCGTGAATGTTATCGATATAAAAGCGATAGAAATATTGATCGAGTACTCGATGTTTTTTCTAAATCATCACTGGCATAACAAGGCAACCAGCTGCTTCTGTTATGATAGATTAGTAAATTACTAATATAAATAAGTAATTTGAAATTATTCAGAATACAAGTTCTTTTCAAAAATAACTATTAGCTAAGAAACAACGAGCTATAAAACAGCTGTTAAAGCCAAATTTAGACTTATTCGCGATATACTTTCAAATTAACCACCTGCTGGAACATTTTTTACTCAATTGCTAATTTCATTTATATAAAGTTGAAAATTATTGTATATTTCTAGAAAGATATTGCTGTTCCATGTTATTAACATTGGACGTTAATGTTAACCTTTGTTTTTGCTGCAAACAGCTGTTCTGATTTATTGTGAAGAAGAAGAAAACGTGCAAGGCCATTAGATTTAGATTTTTTCTTAATTGTTGTGAAGTTTCAATTGCAAAGTGCGAAATTCAGTTAAAAAGATTTATCAAGTAATCTTGAATCGCATCCAGATTCCCAAAAAACTGTTTGCAGTAACGGATATTCCCACGGCGAAGCAAATTGTAAACAAAACGAAAATCAAACAGTTTTGTTTGTTTCGGTTTCCATTTTTACCACACGTCGTTGCTGAGACGCCAAGACACCCTCCATTGAAAACGGTGAAGTTTCACAGGCATTCCTAATCCCAGTATTCCCCAACTATCAAAAACTGCTGCAGGTGCTGGTTCTGGAGCTGATTCATATATACCGCTAGCTTATTTTGAATAGGATCAAATACAAAGAGCGGCCCATTGCCGGTGTTCCTCTCTTTGTTTCTCGTCTGACGTGGTCGCTGAATTGAGCATATCTGTATCAACATGGATCATGGTGACATTGTCTTTTGCCATCAATTGGGGAGAGGTAAGTTCCACTGCGTTTTCAATTTTCATACATTTAACAAATGTTTCGTCATGGAAATTGTGTTCTTTTACACATTTTGACTATTTGAAAATTGATAATAGTTAACTGGAGCATTCATTTAACTATGTATATTACTTTCCAAAAATGAACCGCTTCAAGTCTGAATTTGACAGAATAGCTCGCCTATCGAACAGATCCTCATTTTGGATAAAAAGAAAAGAGCTTTCGCTTCCTTATCCAAGAATGCAAAACCGGTTCGATCCCGAAACCTTCTGAACCGATTCGGTTCGAGATATTTGGGTATTTTGAATCGGATCATGAGCCCATAGAATAACTCGTCCATCGAAACGGACCTCTTTTGGGCTAAAAAAAGGTTCGGTTCACAAAACTATATCATATTTTCATTTTATTTGAAGCAAATTTATTACATATTGAATAATAATAAATAAAATAAACGGCCCGAACCTAAGGTCTACGTGCTTGAACCGTTTCACGAACCAAAACCGGGTGCCAGAGCCTGTTTCAAAATTCCAGAGGCTTGCTGCCTTTATTTGAACCAAAAACCAAATTAAAAATTGTTGTAACTAATAACTTTACTATTTGTAAGGGTATTAAATCTTCGCCTCTTTACTCTTTTATGCAATTGTAGTATTTGTCCTCTTTTCGCTTACAAATACATATATACATATGTATGTATGTATGTATGTATGTATGTATGTATGTATGTATGCATACAAACAAAATTTACTTTGACGTTTCTGATTTAAGCGCCTCTTCTTTTTTTTTTTTTTTTTGCTATTTCTTCTGTTTCGCCCATTCATTCTTTCCCATTTCGCTCATGCAAAATAGTTTGAGAGCAATAGTCCAAAATTTCTTTTACTGTTAGTTATGCCTTTGCAGGAAGGGAAAACGGTAGTCAAAGCAATTGGGAACTGTTCGAAGAGCATCTAAAACTCTTGGTTTTAGCTTTAAATCTTGCGTGCAGTCACCTCAATCTTATGTCAAGGGTATTTTTAGGTTGCGCCCGTAGTAAAGTTCAGTTTTTGGACATAGCTTTTGTTTTTTGTTTGACTTTGGCATGTGCTTTCGTAATGCCCAAGTTCGGCTTTGCCACAATGCGATGCGATGTCTCCTCATTAATATACTTATCTATGTATGTAAAAAAAAAAAAGCTAATACGGACACTCATACATATGCACATTTTTTGTGCAAGCGCCGAGACTATTGTGACGTCGACACCAGCTCGACCGTTCATGTTACTTGTCAGTGTTGCCAACTATCAATGGCCAAAAATGGTTGAAGGTAATATAGAAAAAAAAAGAAAGAAAAAAGTAGCTAAAAGTTTTCTTTTCTATATCTCTCAATTCCGCAATAATAAAAATAATGAAACTAGGCAATAAGAGTGCTGACGAGGTGTGGCCAACTTAAATGTTTATATTTTATTTGCCACAAACTGTATATTTTCCGGCTTGATAACAATGTCTGGACATTGTGGGTGATATATAATCTCATTGCTTTGGTCAAACAGAGAAATTCGTTGTATGATTAGATGGACAAAAGTCACAGTTATATCTGCTTTTTCCAGACCTTTCTCCCTCCTACGGCCTAACCAATATCTGCGTCTGTGGGGGGGTCGTCTCTACGGCCACAGCCATAATTAAGATATTCATATTTAAATTAAGTTTATATTTGTTTACTTTTTCTTATTTATAAATATTAATGGAGGTACAAAATTGGCAGAAATATGCCAAATTTTGGTAATTTTAAATGAATTATTAGTTCTCTTAGATACCAATTGGGTATTAGTACTTAAAGTATTCCATATTTTATACATTTTGTATAAATTAAAAAGTATTAATTACGAAAAATAGTCAATGGTTTAGTTAGCATTGTTTTTTTATATTTTAAAAATTGTCAGATTTGACGGGAAATTGGCTAAGTTGGCAACACTGCCTGCTGCTGCTGTTGTTGTGGCTAGTGTGGAGCTGTTGCTGCTGATGTCGGCGTTGCCGCATCGTTTTTTAACGAAGTGACAATGAAATTTCATTCAAACACGTTTCACGCCTTCGAGCGTTCGGTTCGGATTCAAACGGATTGCGTCCCATGTTGCTCGTCGCGCGCGTTGTCTGCTCGAAACAATAACAGCTAAATAAAAAATAAAGCTGATCGTTATTGGGATCATCTACCGTGCAATGTAAATAAATACAATACAAAATACAACATTCGATCCATACGCTGGAATATTTATTTACTTACACCACACGTACAGAGGAATGTTTATACATTTGTAAGCAGTGCTTAAGGCGCTTTTCCAGTGAATCCGAGAATAACTGATATGCCCAGTGGGAAAGAAGTCGTTAGGGTATGAATTGCAAACACGACACATTTAAAATGAAAGTGCCCGCGCGCGACTCGAAATATTCGTTCAACTTGAAAATATTTAAATTACATAACGACAAGAAATCATCATCAAATTCAAATTCAACATCAACATCAACATCACAACAGCACGCCTCGGCCAATCCGCTGACATCTCCAATGATCTCAACTAATAGAAATTCATGGCGCGCTTCATGGCGTGCTGCGATTGGAGTCGGTTCGAAGACCAAGTTCGTTAACAACTCCACTCATCACCACAACAACAACAACAACAACAAAGATAATGGCAATGATAATGATATTGTTAGCGGCAATTTAATATCATCTTCGTTGAACGAAAAATTGTCAAGTGAATCATGCAATCAGCCCAGCGAACGCATCCCTAACATGGATGATTTGATGTGTAAGTAGTGCGCCATCCAAAGTCGAAAGACAAGAACACCAATCAAGCAACTGATCCCATACCAAAGCTCAATTTTTGTTTGTACTCAAATCCAAAAAGTGATAAGAGCCCCAGCAGATAACAATCGAAAACCAAGAGGAAAAATTTGGAAAGCTTCACCCACAACATACTACTAAAATTTATATATTTTCGTATTTCTAATACGATAACAAAGATTGGAATACTAAATTCTAGCTTATAAAGAATGTCTCTCGAATTGGAGATTATTCAGTTATCCCGATTTGAAACAAGGTGGCAACTTGCTTTTCGTTAAGATGATAAAAGAGAAATTGAAGTAGAGTTTGGTCCCTCTTTCTCCCGCTCTCTCTCTCTCTGTCTCTCTAGCTCTCTTCATTCATTCATTGACAACAAACGCATAGCTGATAAAATCAGGCCTCTCCTCTGTCAATGTAATCAGCTGATATAGAACTGAGCGATTTTATTGACGGATTTCAGCTATTTCTGTTATTTTGCTCCACTCTTTCGAGACATGACTAATAAGGAGATTTGTGGACCCAACTAAATTTGTCTTTTGTTTAGATTATATATTTTAAGTGAAAATTGGTAGGAACAGGGGGGTACTGAATGTTAAAATAGTCCAATTTCTGATTAGATAACATCACGGCTATAATTTTGTGACTTGCCGCCGCCGCGCGCGCTTAGTGTAACCAATCCATAGGCCAGCGGTCATTTTAAAAATTTCTTAACTAACCGATAACTATAGGAGAGTCTGAAGGGTAGATAAGCATGCATCGGTATCGCTAGCACTCTCTCTCTCTCTTTCTCGCTCTCTCTCTCTATTTCTGTCTGTCTTTCTGTCTTTCTCCTTCTCTTTGGGGTATCGTCGCACATGTTTCTGATTTACTCATATTTTGCTAATATTCATCTACTCGTCATATTTAACCAGCAGTTGTCCGTCGAAGCTAATAACGTGTTGTACTTACGGTTGGAGTTTAAACAAAATGTGCCCGATCTTTATTAGCGCTCTCTAGTCACACAACCATCGAACATCGATTACATCGATTTAACGTGCGATAAAAAAAAGTGCCCAAAAGTTATTTAAGGAACATTTTAACTATGACAGAAACACTGGATTTTACGTCGATCTTTGATCTCATTATCAAAAGCGGTACGTACCTGCTCGTGCCAAGTTCATAAGTACAAAAAAACCAAAAAAAAAAAAAAAAAAAACAATGTTTAAAAAACCGAATACTCCTATCTCTTAAAAATCGTGAGTCTCACTTAGTTTCGCGCCTCCTAATCATTGATATTTGCATCTACCATTACCATCATTCAAAAGTCCATACTAGTTTATTGAAAGCCATGGAAATATATGTCTGTATGTTTCAGGTAACAGGTACTACAATGAGATATCTACGACCTTATATAGTATATTGAATTGTAATCAGTATAAACAAACGAGATATCGAACGCAGCTGAGGCTAGGTGGAAAATGTTTTTAAGCCAAATGTTTTGGATGGAATTAAAGCATTTGATTGTACTACAGTAGGCAGCATCGATTTTAAACTCTTATTATATGCTTGCAAAGTGTATTATAACGTTGACACGAAAGTATATATCTTTTGATCAGGACTCCTTAACTAGTCAATATAGCTATATCCGTCTGTCTGTTTCTATGCCAACTAGTTACTCCGTTTTTGAGCTGGCTGAATGAAATTGGGTATGTAGCCTTCTTTTTTTGCAGCGGATCGAAAAACTATATAATACAGCTGCCACAGAAAGGAACAATCGATCCAAAAAGTTATATTGGAGAACTTTTTGGTTCCCACAGAATCCTTATGATAATTCTAAGTTAGGTGCATAAGCACATTTTTCAGGTGCCCAGATCGGTCGAATATATCATAAAGCTGCCGTACTGGAACAAACCAGTTTTCTTACTAAGTTTTTTCACTCACTTGAAAGAAATTGATTTAGATTGCAACTTGTTTCATGTCAACTTTTTTATTTAATCTTACGAAATTTGAACTTATATTTGATTTGGCCAATTCGGAAAATATTGTTCCCAAATTTTGAACTGACACAATAATTTATTATTGTTTTGTTTTTTTTTTTCGAAATGTTGCAATCCAAATTATGTAGCAGCAACAGAGGCCAAAACTAGAACTATGTAAATTAGAAATGGGATCACGTAAATTTGGACCATTTTGTGAGGTAGCCAAATTTAAAAATGCAGTCTCCTCGAGATCCTACTGGAATAGGATTTTAATATGTAGGTTCATTCCATAAGGTCTCTCTTATCTCTTGCATCTGGTCTAAATGAATGATTCGTTTTGTTGTTTTAATCATTACAGCTATGCCGTGGTTTGGCATGGATATTGGCGGTACACTCACAAAATTGGTCTACTTTGAGCCAAAGGATATAACTCCGGATGAGCAGGATCGCGAGGCTGGAATTTTGCGTAACATACGTCGCTATCTGACCAGAAACTCAGCATATGGAAAGACTGGACATCGTGACACACACTTGCAGGTGAGAGCAGTTTTACTAGATCTTTCATAGATTTATTGCCATATTTGTATATAAGAAATTGAATATTTTGATTTGTTTTCCAATGCATCACTTGTTATATATACCTCTAAGCTTATTTTAATCATTGATTATTACGTACCGTACCTAGATCATTAGCATCCATTATCTCCTGACACGTTATCTGTAAGTAAAGACACGGGCCTCGCGAGATCATCATAGGCAGGTCGAGTGATTTGTTTGCTGTTTTCCTGATACTACCTATGGAATATTTGTAATATTTTATAGTTATTCCTTTGTTATACAAATACATTTGTATATACCCAATTCCTGGAGAATACTGCATAGACTAGCCAACTCTTCTCTTAGTAGTATTTATCTTTCCAGCTATAACTACTTATATCCAATATATATAATGTTTCGGCATAGATTACTGTAGATGACCCAATTTCACTGGTTTCTTTTGATTTTCAATGGGTATACGAAATGTTGAGAAGAGAAGAACTGAATAGTCATAAACATTTCCCATTTGTTGATTTAGTTCAAAGGAATTGACAGAAATCAACTTTTAAGATAACAGAGATAGGAAAGTTTCGAATAATCAATGAAACTTTAGCGGCTTATCGAATCAATAATTCGACGACTGAGCGAATTATCAATGCATAACCCAAACCGTAAACTCTATGAACCTTTTTTCACATTTTTTTTTTCCATCTGGTGAATCGAATCAGCTTTAGTTTCTGATGACGCAGTCTACTGTTATGCGTAGATTTCCAGCTGAAGATGTTAAAGGAATTTAGCTTTAAAAAGGCTGAAACTTCAACACTGTCCGGAACTTGAATCGTATGCACGTCGCCGACTCCGACGACGACGACGACAAGTTTACATAGAGCATTCATTGACTTTTGACTTCCTGTTGTGCGATTTTTTTTAATGCTTATTGGCATATTTACGTCGCTAATTACGCGCTCACTTCGTGGTCAAGAATTTTACTCTAAACTTTGACTAGACAATTTACTGTTCACGTGTGCTTATGCAATGAAGTATTCCAAACACACATTTGGTAATTAAAAAGTCTACAAAGTTTCCACTGTTTTGAAAATGGTTGAAGGTTTTGAAAAGCTGAATAATTGTTTTGCCAGCCAATTTCGCATATTCCTACTTTATACTACTAAGAAAAGGCTATCTTCGGCGCACCGAACAGTATATACTCTTCCAAAGTGGATTGTTTCCATTGGAGGTATATGCTATATTTAGCCCAACTCTTGATCCTTTGAAAAACGAAAACGGTTTCCATTCATCAACTTTTGCACCGATGGCTGCTATATGATTTCTTTGTCCGATCGGACCGGTTCCGGCATATGAGCTGAACCGAAAGGCTAGTTTGCATATAAGCCGACGAGCAGACGGACTGGGCTATGTCAACTAGTCTTAAAAGACTTTGATCCTGTTCAAACAGTTGGCCAACAAAAGGAAGCTTCATACCAAATTTCCTTCGCCTAGCTCAAAAACTGATAGGCTAGTTTGTATATGGACGGTCTATATCGACTCGTCTCATCGTCCTCATCAATTATTTATACATATATACTTAATGTGATCGTTAATGCCTCCTTTAATGTTACTTCTTGAGATTTATAATCAAACTCTGTTCATAATATATCCCCATTTTAGATGGACAATGTGGAGATTCGAAAGCGTCGCGGCTCTCTACATTTCATTCGTTTCCAGACAACAGATATGGGAAACTTTCTGTCATTGGCCAAGCAAAAGGGGATGGCTGAGCTGGTGACCACAGTTTGCGCTACTGGCGGAGGGGCCTTTAAATTTGAAAAGGATTTCCGTGATCAAGTAAATATGAAGCTAGCAAAGTTTGATGAGCTGGATACCCTGATCAAAGGTATACTTTTTGCCGATATGCACAACAGGACCGAATGCTATTATTATGAGAATGCTCGTGAGATTGTGTAAGTGTGATATAATTCTTAATCCTTAAAGTTTAAAGCTTAATGCTCTTTAAACTTTGCAGCAAGAGCGAGAAACGTGCCTTTAACTTCTCACAGCCGTTTCCCTTTATATTGGTGAACGTCGGATCGGGCGTATCAATTTTGGCTGTTTACGGGCCGGACAACTACAAACGCATTTCGGGCACCAGGTAAATATTTTAACCGTATGAGAATAATCATAAGCTCAATATATTTTATTTAATAGCTTGGGCGGTGGAACATTCCTGGGACTATGCTGCCTGCTCACCGGCTGCACAACATTTGAGGAGGCAATTCAGCTGGCCACAAAGGGTGACAATCGCAAGGTGGATAAACTGGTTAGAGACATCTATGGCGGTGACTACAATCGCTTCGGTCTGACCGGCGACTTGGTGGCATCCAGGTACGAAATACTAATAAATTCAAGTGTACAAAAGTAGCGATTTATTCTCTTTTCCTCTTTATTGTTTCAGCTTTGGTCAGATGCATATTAATGATAAGCGCACCTCGGTGTCCCGAGAGGATCTGGCTAATGCCACCCTTGTCACAATCACCAATAATATTGGGTCGATAGCACGCATGTGCGCATTGAATGAAAAGATCGACAGAGTAAGCAAATTCGATATGACCAGCGATCAGGAAATGCATTTTTAATATCTATATATTCCCTGCTTAGGTCGTTTTTGTTGGCAACTTTCTTCGTGTCAATCCCATATCGATGAAACTGCTTGCCTACGCTATGGAGTTCTGGTCAAATGGCACTATGAAAGGTCTGTTCCTGGAGCATGAAGGTTACTTTGGGGCATTGGGTTGCCTGCTGCAATTCAATGGTGAACTAGCCGCTGCTCTGAATGAGACCATTGACCATCCACTTCAAGTGAATACAACCACAACATCAATGAACCCTGGTACGGAGCCGTCCACAGCATCCACACCCACAGTGGACCCAATGCCGAATGATAACGCTAAGCCCCCTACAGCCAGATAGTCGTCTCCTCTGTGTGAAAATTCAACTGTATCATACACGTAATTGGGGAACGTAGGGAATGACAATAGATGCATTGGGTGCATTTCTCGCAAATAACATAATATAAAATTCATTTTTTTTTTTTTTGGCTAAGTTTTCTCTTGTAGAAGATGCACAAATTGTAAATGTATGAATTAAAAAAAAGAACAAACAAAAACGAAACGAAAGTAAAATATTAGAAAAGTGCCTGTTAAAACGCAACAAAATTAAGGCTTCAAGGATAACTGTTATGATATATACACACACGTACACACACACACACACCACACACACCACACAATTCAATGCCAAATGTCAACACACATTTTCAGTTGTTTATGATTCAGATTCTGAATGATTCTTAAATCTGTTTTCCGCAACTTTAATTGTAAGCACACACACATACATATATACATACAAACCTACATTCACACACGTACTATATATATATATATATTTAAAAGTATTACTAATACTTGAAAGCATCAATTGACCGTCTGGTTGCAAAACTGTAATTGCTCTCCTCCAAAAAAATATGTTATTTCGTTTGACTTGAAATGTGAGAGTAATTGAAATTGAAATCGATTTTTTTCGAGAAGATCAATAACTTTCTGTTAGGGATTCAAATATTGCACATACCATTTTAATTGGAATGCAATCCAAATAGTTTTATAAACATAATACATACGCATAAAGATATATGCAATTTCTACATATAAGTTTTTATATTACACGTATGTTTTCATTGGATCTTTAAGGCTTCTTTGTTTAGCATAAGTTTGTGGTCTATTATTGTAAGACTTGTATCTTATGGACCGGACTGTGTCTGTCAGCAGGTCAATAATTTGTATATCGAATGCATTTCGATTGGATTCAAGTAGGCCGGGAAGGCAAATCTAAATAAATATATCTTCATAACCAACTGGGTACAAGAGCGAATGTTGAATTATGGGTCCGTGTTTTCAGTTAGTAGCAATTTAATCAATTAACACAGTTTATGAAAAACTTCATTCCTAAATTTCTTATATGTATATACAATTTATTTTAATTTACTTATAATTTTGCTTATCAATTTCTACAATCATAAAAGTTGCTGTAATCTCTACTAACACCGTAATTAGTTTTAAAATCAAACACACGCAGATTATGATCAGTGGCTACAAACATATATTGACTATCACAGGCAAGGCTATACACAGGCGAGCTTCTATAGTGCTGACGAAGGCGCCCAGGCATATACAATTGTACATATTTTCCAGGCACCCGAATATCGTACAAGTTTACACGGCTGTGATGCTTGGCACCGCACAGAACCGCATAAAGTCCGTCGTAATCCAAACAGTAGAAGGACGAATCAAATGGATCTTCCC
Source organism: Drosophila repletoides (assembly GCA_018150835.1). Taxonomy (NCBI): domain Eukaryota; kingdom Metazoa; phylum Arthropoda; class Insecta; order Diptera; family Drosophilidae; genus Drosophila; species Drosophila repletoides. The sequence goes on from JAECWQ010000031.1 coordinate 1,648,046, forward strand.
AAATGGAGACGTCACGATCAATGCGGCGATCAAACATGCGGAATGTCGTATCAAAGTTGGCAGTAAATAATACTTGATCGTCTTTTATTTTGAGGTCGTATATGGAAAGGGTATTCGAGTTGAAAATTAACTCCTCGCCACTAAAAAGAAGAATAGAATGTACATTAAAATAACAATACTAATTCGATATATAACAGGATATATTCATTTCTGTTAAAGCTTACCTATCCATATGAATGGCACGCAATGCTCTACGCCCGTTGTCTGTGTATAGACCTCCAAAGAGCCATTGGCCATCGGCGCTGAGTTTCATGGACTTAAATGAATGTTGTAGCTGCATGAATAAATCAAAGTGGGTAAGACCAAATTCTTGAGAACGTTTCCACAGCTTGCAACATGTGTCTGTGCTGGTGGCATACAAATCGTCCACAAAATCGACGCAGTACAGATACTCTCTTGGATGGTGCATTGACTGCTCCGTGATGCCATTAGAATCGCTTATAAAGCAATAGCCATTTACTCGACCCGCAAATATAGTGTTTTGCTTTCTTACAAAATCCGATATATCCGATATTGTGGGAGTGCTTATTTCCTCCTCGTACCGACGTTGAAGCGCCTCGGAACCACTTCGTCGGTATTTACGCAAATAATTGGCATGAGTTATGTATAAAAAGTCGGAGTCGAGGCACAACCTAGATGGAAACATCTGCGCATGATGGTAATAATGCAGCTCCAGGTATGTTCCCTTTAGCCAATTTCTCGCTACTTGCAATCTCTCAAAGTAGGTCATTTGTTTTCGATTCCTGCAAAAACGAAGCCTTTAACTCATGTCCGCACAATGTTAATTTCTGTGACGAAGATACCCCTTCTTTTATTTACCTTTTCTCGACACAAGGTGTATTCCTGTGGCCACATAGAAGCAAATCCCGCGTCATGGCATAGAACACATGCTGCTCGATAACTGTTCCAAGGTAAATGTTTGCCTTGCACAGGATTACCAGCTCCCGTTCAGTTAAATATTTAAATATCCTCAAAAGGCAGTCAATGTTTAGGTCGGTGAGCTTCATGATAATGATTAGATTTAGATCTTTGCCTTTGGATGTAATATTTTTACACGACAATTAACAGCATGTTGATGCGATGTTAAGGCATTGCTGAAATAGACAATTGGAATAAATATACATATTTGTACCTCTTCTGAAAACAAACCTTCTATAGTTTTAGCCTCCATTATAACGATAACAATTTAACAGCGAGTTTTTATTAGGGATGTAAGTCTGTACTGAATATCGATGCTTTGCATCGGATATAATAATCGATGCCTGAATGTATCGGAAATGTCCACCTCGATTTTTGTTTAAATTTGAATTTTTTCAATTCAACAACCGCCTTTGCAATTTATTTATTCTATCAAATTCAAATTAACTGGTTTGGTTTTATTTTATTTATATCTCATAATCAGTTACGTTAAAATGTTTTCTTGCTATTGGGCAACTGCGTCAATCTTCGCCTTGGTAAAATTAATACTACAATTTTTATGGCTACCATTGCTTAAGAATCTATGAATACTGCCTTTATATTAAATACCCTTTTAATTTTATTGTAACAATTGAACAATTATTAATTTATGTATTAATTTATATCATCTACATTCACCTCCTCCATAAAAATGTGCAACGGTGCAATGCATTTCAAATTTTATGATCGACATCCAAAGAAAAAATAAGCACCAAGTTAAAGATCGAAAAAAATCGATACATTGTGTTGCATCACTAATTTTTATATTCGATTACTTATAACGATAAAGAAAAAAGCAGCAACTAGAATGAAATTTCAAATTTTGCAACTGCCGATAATTTCAAGCTAGCTTTTGTTTATTTTTTTTTACGTGATGATTCATCTTACAGCACAATTAATCTTTTTGCTCTTTTGATATGCATACGATAATATTATTTGCACAATGATAATACGAAATATTATGCGCGTTTCCTCTCAAAATTAAAAAATTACCTCCCTATTAAAAGCACCCAGCACTAACGAAAATCTATTAAATGTCAAGATGCGACGAAAGTGTTGTCACTCTGCACATCAATCCGATTCGAGTTATTTAGGACACTCTTTCTCAAATTAGTCAGAGAATTTGAGCAAAATAATTACCCTAAATACCGAAAATAAAATCTAAGGAATTCTCCCAAAATCACAAACGGCTGCAGACGATGCAGCAACTGCATGCACCGAAATTTTTATAGGTCGATTTTAAGTTTTATTATTCCCTTGCAGAAGGTATTATAGTTTTGTCACGAAATGTGTTATGCATTGAAAGAAACATCTTCGATCACAAAGTGTATATATTACTGATCAGGAAATTGATATAGCCATGTGCTTTTGAACGTCTATCGTTTCTATGCGAACTGGTCTATCTTTGAGTTAGTTGAATGAATTTTGACATATATCCTTCTTCTGTCTCGGATCAGATAACTTTATCTTATATCTATCAACATATCTGTCCTAAGAATCGTTTAAAAATCAATCGTTTCAAAAGTTGTAGTATAAAGTTTTTTGTCTGTCATGATATCTTAAAGAAAATCATAATTAAGATGTAACACATTTAGATCGAAATTCTATAACTGACATACAATAGATCAAAATATATAAACGATTTCAAATGATTACTCCAGCTTGTCAGGGTATGTAATCTTCGGCGTGCAAAAGGAAGCCTTTGCTTACTATGCAAGGCATTTTTAGATATAAAAAAGATTAATACAATCGCCCTATCAATACACCTATTTTTTTAAGCATACATATATAAAAATTTTCTCTATTTAAAAAAAGTAAACAGAAAATTAATTATAGCTTAAATCATATGCTATTTGCGATATATATTATTTATTACTACTTCTAGAAAAGACTAGAATATTATGGCATTAAATATGAAAAGCCCTTTCAAACTTTATCGCCCATCAATCTATTAAACTTTTGAAGTTTTTACCCAACTCATGATTTACTGCAGTCGCAGTCAAAATGTTCTAGAAGTACTCGTACACCACACCCAATGAAAAATGTTGTTGTATTCCAAATAATAAAGAGAGTCGGAAGTCAAATAGAGTGTGGCGCCCCAACGGCCAACGTTGCTCTCAGCAGGTTTTACGTTTATACGAAATTCTCTTGGCAATTTCATAATACGATGACTAAAGTACACATCAACGCTACGTAGAACTTGTCACGTCGACTCAACGTCGGTTATTGCGTCGTTTTCAAAATAGTTAGTAAATAGGAATAGATAGTACAAGGTATTTTGGGATGGAAATTTTATACTCGTATGAAAACAAAAACAAGAAATTCCACACAAACAACATTATGTTTCCATTGAATTAAAATTGTTTGTCAAAACTGAATATGACTGTACTTATTTATATGTTTTGTTTTTTTGTTATTTCGTATTATTGCCCAATGACGTAAACGAAAATTTAAAAAACTGTTGAAACTAAAGAACGATTTTCAGCATACCGTTTCATATCGATTTAATCGGTTTAATAATGAAACGATTGAATGTTCCTAACATAAAGAAATCGCTCAGTTTTCTATATCATATTTATTATCAAAAGTCAGAAGTCCAAGGTTGACAGAGCGTTGCTCCTAAATGCCAAAAAAAAATTCTTAAACAAAGGAAAAAAATGTACACTAGATAACTATACGGTTAACTATTAAGTTATATGTAAATTGTAGACAAGAAAATACTAGTCGAAAGCGCTCGATTATTAATAATCCTGAATTCAAGAATTTATATATATATTTTTAAGTCCTCCCTTCAGAAAAAAGCATCACACTTAATCAAACTTCCATAAAACCGATTCGTATTTAAAATTTTTTTTATATATTTTTGCGGTTCAAGTTTTAAGAGCTTAGTTTTATCAGAAAATCTTTTAAATTTCTACACGTTTTGCTTCATTTTAAAAAATAGAATACTTTCTCCAAGATCAGGAAAATATAAAATCGAATAGGCCTGTTCTTAAAACAAAAATTGGAAAGCCGAAATATTATTTTTGAAAAGAAATAACAATATGGCTTTGGTTCAGGTTCAAGTTTGTTTATATTTTTGACACCGGGTTATATAAATAATATAAAAAATAGCCGGGCTCGAACCGGTACGAGTTTGTAAAATTCATTTAAGAAGTGTTTTTTATATTTTGCCAAACTTTCCAATACCCTTTTTATACATTATGGTAAAAATAGGGTAAAATATCTTCTACAATTTGCCATTGAAAACACAATCTCATTCCAACAATTACTGATAATGCTTATCAGGAGATTAACTTTTCCCACGTGCAACGTATTCAAGAATATTTATATCTTTTATAAGTATAAAAGACATAAACATTTTTATAACAAATTTTGTACCTTAGCGGTACTATAATTGGCTTCTGACGTCAAACGATGATGATGAACAATTTCATAATAATGAAACGAACATTTATTAGGAAATACGAGAATATACTACATATATATATTTTTTTATTATTATTATTTTAGGGCACAATTGTTCTCTCACGTCAAACGCAGAAAAATTTCATAATAATTTTCAAGGGTATTTCGTTTTTTGAGTAGAGAAAAAAAAAGACGGTATTTTTAAAAGTGAGATCAAAGTTTAATGTTTTATTCGTTTCATAATTTTTCACTTTTTATGCTAATTTCATATGCAAAACTTCAAAAAAAAAAAAAAATTATTAAATAATAAATAACAATTTGCATTCGTTGCCATTTTAAACATTGAAAATAATGCTTTCTATCGATTGATAAGATCTATCGATTGATAATGCTTTCTATCGATTGATAAAATCAACAATTTACAGCAAAGTATTAATTTATGTATTGTACATAAGTTTCTTTAGGAAGAATCAGTTGCAGAGTTATATTTATTTTTACATTTACGAGGATTCGGATTTGGATTCCCATGTGTGAATTATACAAATTAAGAATTCTACAAATAAAACGAACAAATTCGTTTTTTCTGGAAGGCAGTGAGTGTGTGTGTTTTTCTATGTATATGTATTGTGTGTAAAGTGAGCGAGGCTACTAAGTCTTTTTAGTGTACGAGGATCATCTCTAGGGGATGACGAGGAGAGCGCTGCCGCCTGAGCCCCACTATCATCGTGGCCGGTAAGTTTTGCGCCTTAGCGCGGAGCGGGAAACGAATATCGAATCTCAGATCTCGAAAAGAATCAAGATCACGCGCCAGCGTATACGAGAAAGCGAGCTTTGGGGGGCTTTGAATATGGCTGAAGATCAGGCATTGGTCAGCCCATATCCTCGTCAGTGTCTGCCCCCAGAGAAGTGGTACCGGCGTTTGAGCTGTTGGTTTGAGCCATTTGCAATGTGCTGTGCGTATAGTCGAGTGGTTCCACTCCGATATCCTCGTACTCGTGTTTATCGCCACTCAAATGACACAGCTCGCTCTCCTCTCCTTCCTCCATGCACTCATCTTCCTCCTGTTCCGTGTCGTCGTCCCAGTCGTCGGCTATTTGCACATTGACCGGCAGGTACAAATGGAACGGTCGCTGCTCTCTCAGCCAGGGCGTTAGGAATATATGCGACGCTGTCATCCGCTCAGTGTAGTTTTTTCGCAACAGCGACAGCATCAACCAGCGCACTGACTTTGATAACGACATGGGAATCTGGACATTACCATGTCTGATGACCGTGATCAGATTGCAATTTGCCTTCTCGTAGAACGGATACTGCCCCACGAGCATTGTGTACAGTATTACCCCCAATGACCACATGTCCGCTGGCTTGCCTTGATATGTAGGCTGCGGGCAGAGCAGCTCGGGTGCGGTGTACAGTGGACAGCCGATTTTATCACTTAACGTATCATCATCTCCATCCAGTATCATGGATCCCTCTAGTGATTCATATTGCAGTTTAGTTCTGTAATAAATAAGAATAAACAATTGTTTAGATTAAAGTTGCATTGACGGAAACAGAACCACATAATCTGGTGTAAAATAAATGAAACCACTCGTCACCAGCGTGCAAGATATAATAAAGATCTTATATATCTCCATGCTGAAAGCAGGTGATTTAGTTTCTATCTTCCTATGGATCATTGTTTCTTGAATAACATCCGATCAGGTAAGGATATCACATGTTGAGTTGTGATTAATGTTTGTACTAAGATATTGAATTAATTTTGATTTAACAGTAGTAACTGATCACCCTAGCTCTAGAAGTCTCCAAGAACGATAGTCTCCAAAAAGGATGGTCTCAAAAAACGATGGTCTCAGATATCGAAAGTTTTAGAGATCGATAGTCCCCAAGATTAAGGCAAGCATTGTGCTAATAATTACTTCGAATTAAAATGAAACAAAAATTGTAAAATATATTTTGAGATGAACCGATCAGAAGCATAAATATGACATTGAAGGGCTACAAAATATGTTAGGAAGCTTGCATTCATGGTCGATCCATGATGAGTGGGAATGCAATCGGACGGCCAGCTGCAGAGTTGCAGAGTTTCAGTGTTGCATAATCTGAAAATTTGTTGGTGTTGCCATTTACTAAAAAACATTACAACAGACACACAAATCGATTGGCATTGCGTTGGCGGCGTTGACGCTGACGCTGACGTTGACGTTAACGCGGCGATGCCAGCTCAAATGAGCCGGGCCTTGCTTGATGTGAGCGTATGTAATTGATATAACAACAAAAGCAACAGCAACAGAAACAGCAACAACAACAACAAAACAGCCCATGCCCCCATCTCTGACAAAGCAGGCGACCCCAAGCACCCAAGAGCGGTGACACCATGTTGACATTGGCCTACATTTCCATGCAAAAACGCTTCAAACCAAGAGAAGACGAGACAGAGAGAGACAGAAATAGAGAGACGATGAGAGCAAAAAAGAGCGCTCAGCTCAAAGGCAAGCTTTAAGTGACGTTGCATTGCAACAACTCAACTCCACCTACGGTTCGTTTCAAAGCTTCTTCTGGCCAAATACAATGAATGACAACAACAAATGCCAAACATCGAAAGACGAAAAGATAATGAAGTGAGCGCCAAACCCAACAAAAAGTTTTTTTGATTGTGCCATGAAACAAACAAATAAAAATACATAAATACACTGTACATATATGAACTTAAAAACCTCGAGCTGACCCTGAGCAAAAATGAGCAACCAAAAAAAAAAAGACGAAAATTGAGCGCACCTCTTGCGATCAAACAAAAATTACAAACGTGAGAGAGTAGAAGAGAGCAACGCTCACACAACTCGTTCGCTGTTACAACAAGCGACCTTGTTGCAAGCTTTTAAAGAGAGAGAGAGAGAAGGATAGATGGAGCGAGGGAGGGAGAGGGAGTGGAAAGAGGGGAGCTCATTGCGCCAGTCTACTCATTTGAAGAGCACATGCGATAGGCGCCTCTCTCTTTCTCTCTCTCTCCCATGCATGCTCGCACGCTATTTGAAATTAACCAAATGTATTTTCCAAAAGATACTCACACACTCAATTAGCCAGAGTGTAGAAGAAAAAGACGAAGAAGAGTATAGGCGGATAGAGAAGGAGTCAAGAGGGGAGACAATGTCGCTAATACGTGCTGCTAATTTAAATGCTATTTAAATATGTATGCGCGCGTACCAAAAATAATAACACATGAAAATATACAGAAGATCAGAGTCAGGGCCAAAGCGCAATTTGACCTTAAAGGCGAATGGGTTGGGTGTGTTTGTGCGTGTGGTCTTCATGTGTGTGGGGAGTATATTCGATATGTACTATGTTTCGTTTATTTTGCATTTGTAAATACATAAAATCGATCTTCTTCAACCACAAGAAATATTAAAACGATACATATTGATCCCTTGATTTCATTATTATAAAACCTTCTAATCATTCTATTTTGATAAATTCGCTACGTGACAGACTGTCAGAAACACTTATTTCGATAACAAAAAACAACTTATCGAAAGTAAGCACATTCGTCAATTGTATAGACAAGTCATGAGTCTCGAACATGAGAGTAGTATTTACCTTAACAATCAACATTTTCAATGCCTTTCAATTTACCTAAAGAGATATACATACATACATACATACGACATATGTATGTATGTATGTATGTATGTATGTACTCGTAAGTACGTCTGTACTTATGTAGGCTTACGTAGCGTAGCTGCTATAGATCATTGAATCTACTTTATGCATATAAAAATGTATTTATTTTTATATTTTTGCGAACAGAGAAAAAGTGCGAGGAGTACATTCAACCCCAAAAATACCTACACAATTGTTTCATAAATATATTTTGAAACGCTTTTTTGAACTGATATACGAGTCAGAAGGTCATAAGATTATATACAAATTCAAAGAAATAAACGATTGAATATAATACGTAATAAGTAATATGATAACTGCTAACGTATTTGCTATTAATATTTTTTATCGTTTTTTATAACGAAGAAAAATCAAGCTTAGAATTTAGAATTTCGCTGTGATAATTGGCTTGATAAAAATAATAATCGTTTTAAAAACTTTGTAGATCTTAAAATGGTTGCAAAAATGCCAAAAGACAAAAGAATTTTTATCTTCTTGTATGAACGATGAATATTATGATCATTAATTTTCAGCTGTTGCATACATTCTTGCACAACTGTACTATGGACTCTATATAGACGACTATAGGTACAGTACAGAGTATGTATGTACATACATACATACATACATACATGTATATGTATGTACATAAAAATAAACAGCAAACGGAATAGCGGAAAACGTCAATGCAATAAATTTGCTAATTGCATTGGCAATGGAAACGTGAAACAACAACAAAAAAAAGTTCAAAAACATTCAACAAGTATTGCTTCATTTTGTAAGAACTACACAGAGAGACAGAGATATATATATATATATATATATGTACATACGCATATACATACATACATACATGTAGAAACTAAGAGAAACCGAGTATTGCGAGTATTTCTCTCGCACAATCAACAGGTACAGCTGAAAAGAGACACAGCAAGAAAATGAAATAAAATGAAAGCTTTTCAACTCGCCACGATTCAAGATTAAGAATACATATATGTACATACATACACACACACATGGATGGATAAGTACTTACATATGCACATTTTAAGTAAAATAACAACAATGTATTATTTTGCAAGCATACAGCACAAAAATTGAATTTGAAGGTGAGACTAACATTTCGTCGAGCACTGTCTCACACACACGACACGCACACAGGGAAACGAGTAAATGAGTGCGCTCCAGATAGATGTACATACATATGGATGTATGTATGTATGTATGTGCACACATGTGTGTATTTATTGTACGCATTTCATGTTGTTGTTTGTGTACAGTATTGTCAAAAATATTGAGTGCTACTCACCGTTTTACTCAAAAGAACGCAATATTCTATGAAAACTAAAACGAGATATTTCATCAGCTACAGTAATTCCCAGCCGTACTGTGCTGTCTGTGTGTGTGTGTGTGTGTATGTATATATCAATGTATTGTCGCTGTTGCTGATCTATTGGTTATTTTTTATTGCAACACTTCTTAAATGTTCAATGTTACCCACAACTGGCCGACAACAGCAGCAGCAGCAGCAGCAGCAGCAACAGCAACAGCAACAACGTCGGCCAATAACAAGAGCAACAATTGTGGCACCAATAACACCAACACAAAAAAAAAAAAACCAACAACAACAAACTGTTGCTCATAACGAGTTTTTATCGAATTGCAAAATAAAGATATGCAACCAGTACAGCGGACAACTGTATGTATGTTTGTGTTTGAGGTGTGAGTGTGTGTGTGTGTGTGTGTGTTGATGTTGGTGTTGCTGCTGCTGTTCGTTAGTGTTACTAGTGGTGGGTATCATGCGGGTGCGGGTGCTGGTGCGGGCGCAGGGGAAGGGTCACTACCAATCGATTACGAAAGCCATCAGCTAATGTATGTATGTATGTATGTATGTACATACATCAATCTATACATACGTATGTATGTATGTACAGTGCACCTATGCTAGAATACTAGAATAATTGCACTGTGCACAGTGATATCGCCGGAGAGGTCAAACTAGTAAGGATTGACTCCCGCACATTCCGTCTTTGCAGACTGGAAGAACTATTTGAAAATTGTTGTTATATTTATTTTGGACCGATTGCTCCTATGGCAACTACATATATAATATAGTGGCCTGATCCTAAACATTTTTAGTATTCGTTTTAACTTGTAAGTTTCATTCGGATATCTTAAGAACCAAAAGTGTTGGGTTATTATATAGTAGTCCGATTCGGCCGGCTGTACCATACGTACGTGCTGAATTCCAGCCAGATTACAGTGGGATATATATGTATGATGCCAGGTGTTTTCAACCGAAAGCCAACCCAAAATGTTTCAGAAATAATTTTTGATTTGTTGAAAAACTCTTTTATTTGTCAATTGATTCGACAAGAAAACTATAAATAGAACGTCTAAATATTCAGAGATTGGATCGTATAACTATATATATTGTCAGTCTGAAGTCTTCTATCTTTCAAATCAGTATTATTAAAGCAGGATTTAGACTGCTTCAATCATATTGAAATGCTTTTCTTAGGAGTATCTAATGTACCAGATGTAAACAAATATTTTTGTATTCTGACCAAATGATTTTAATCCCTAAATTAAACTAAATATTAAATATTTTTCTTATTTTCAATAATAAATAAATTCATCATAAATTGAATATTCGATTTCCTTGAGTGACCTCCTATTACGATCTTAATTGAATACAGCTTAAAACAAAAGTTTTTCAAAATGTTTTCAAATTAAGCTTAGAATTCTACATAGAAGTGGGATTCCCGGATTTTAAATACTATTTAGCGTAAGATTAAGATAAATTTGTATGAATTAGTGGGGGGAACAGTACTGACCTCGCCTCGTCAATGAAGTAGAAGCGCTTTAGTTTAAGATCTCTAAGGATAATCCCATTGCGATGGCACACTTGGACCGTCTGGCAGATCTGATGGAATATGGCGCGTGCTTCCGTTTCGCATAGTCTCTTCTCATGCCTGATATACGTGTGAAGGTTCTCATAGACCCGCTGCTGCTTCTGCTGTACTGGGGCAATGATGATGTACGTGCGATTCTTGGAGAGGGGCACAAGATCATGAACAGACCGGATCAGCGAGTGGCCATAGATAGTGCTGCGACAGAGCTGCTCATCCTGTTGTAGTTGGAAATAGGCACGTTGCACCTTATGCAGCGGTTCATTGATAATCTTGCAAAGGAACTGCTCCCCGGTAAAGACGTCAACGCATTGCAGGTTCGATGACGTCAGATCGATGAGGTGACGATAAGAGGCGGGTGTTTTGGCCGCTGCTGCGGCTGAGATGTGACTAGGTTGGGCACTGATCAGATAACGGTTCTTGATCACCTTAACGGGCTGCTCGCCCCCCACACCACCGCAGCCGCTAATGCTAATGCTGCTGCTGAAACTCGTCTGTTCAGCAAAGCTCAAAGTTTGCAGTTCACAGATACCGTTAGGAGTACGCAGGAGCTTTTCTCTTATGGTGCGCAGCATTTGTGCATTGGGGCACTCTTTCGTTGGCGTATGGGGGATGGAGGAGTTTTGGGCAGGGGTAGGCGGAGGGGTAGCCGCCGCTGCTGCTGCTGCTGCTGCTGCAACTATAGCAGGCTCCATGCGTTGCTCTCCCGCTGCTGCTGAGCCTCCACTCGCCGACATTGCGTTGTTGTTGCTCACACTCATAGGAGAAGCAGAGGATGCGGATGAGGAGGAAGTTGAGGAAGAGAGAGCAGGAAGTGTATAGTTGACTATTTTGTTGCCTTCCACCGCACCACCGCTGTTATTGCTGCTGTTATCCATTATGTTATTAGTAGTTTTAGAATTGTTATTTATTTATACACTGCTTTCCAGCTCACAATTATCACAGTTTTTGTTGCGTTTTTAACTGTTCAAAAAAAAAAAAAACTGCTCTCTTTGACTTTAGCTCACGATTGGCATTTTCATTGTCTTTTAGTTTTTACGGGTTTGTGTTTGTATTTGTGTGATGCACATATGTGTGTGTGTGTGTACGCGACGCAATTTATTTTTGTTTTTTTTTTGTGTTGTGTTGTGAATTTTGTGCTGACTTCAATTTCACTTGGTTTACGCAATACAGCAGATTTCTTACGAAATATTTTAATAAACGAATATTGTTTCGCGAAAGGTGTTGTTGCTTTGTTTTTGTGGTCGATTTTAAAACAAATCGAACGATACAAAATTCACTCACTTCGCACACACCGAACGAAACGAACGCGCCCGTCTGTCTGCTCTGCTCTCTGAAATGTTAATGGTTCCATTTTCAGTGTTCGTTTCGTTTATGTATGCTTCGCATGGCACAAATATGAAGATTGATAGTTAAACTGAGTACGTACAAAGTCAAGATCTCATGACGTCACAAAAGTGTTTGTGCTCACAATCGTGCTATGTAGGAAAATAAGAAAATATACATACAGTTCTTTTAAAATTTGACTCATTCAATTAACATGAATTTCAAAAAAATATGTAATGCAGCGCTTGTTTATCTGTTATTATATTTAATAATCTTTTGAAATTTGTAATTGATAATATTAAATCTAAAAGTTTTGCAGTTTTGCTGTTAATTGACTAAAATATTGAAATATATAAATACAATTATTAACATGTACCCATGTAAAATTAGCTTACTCTGACGTCATATACCTCATACTATTTTCTCTCTCTCGGGGAAACGCAAAAAAACGAAATGCTCAATGAGCGACCTATTCATAATGGCCGCATATTGAAACGTGGATGAAACGACTGGAATTGAAACGGTACCAGGGCTTCGTTTGTTTTTCTTGCATTGGTATGTGTGAGAAAGTGCGCGCTTGTGCGACGTTATTTTCGAAAACAATTGCGTGGAACGTTGAAATGCATGCCGTTTCCTACACGTTGCAAGTCTGTCTGTACGTTTACGTTTATAATTAAATGTGTACGGAAATTCTCGATTGAGAATGAAACGCTGATTTTGAATGCCATATGCTAGCGTCGTTTTGCTTTTCTTTTTTTTTTTTTCAATGCTTCAAAACAACCCCTGTATGTGACATGATTCTACGCATTCATATACAAGTACAAGAACATACATACATACATATATGAATGCCGAAAGATGGTTGCTGTATTAGCGATCTTGTATGTATGTATGTATGTATGTATGCATGTATGCTTATAGTTATGCTCCACTTTCTATTATTTTGTGATGTACAAAATGATGACAAAAACATATCGATATAAATGTTTATGTACTTGTATGTTCGATAACAATAGCTATCGATCTGTATCTATATTTATTCGTACATGTATCTATGTACATACATACATACATTCATACATTAGTATGCTGAAATAATTATTCGATATGCGCCGCGCAGTTTTTATGATTTCGTTGGGCAGCTGCGATTCGAAATAAAGATCATTGGCCTACGCAGGAATTATGCCAGAGCACAGAGCACAGATCATACACACATGTAAATGCTACATGCATGCATACACATGCATATGTGTATGTATGCAGGTAAAGACAACTACAACTACAGGTAGATTTCCGAACTGTGCTGCGTCTTCCTGCATCATCCCTTAAATTGTGAGGGATGGCTGTACTTCGTAGGATGTTGCAGCTGTTGCAAGGTGATTTCCAAGTATACATCCATACTTACATACATACAAAACACATTGGTACTTTCGAAAGGCATCCATCTGTCGTTACGATAAAGAGGGTGGTTCGAACAGTTTTACTTAGAAATAGATATAGAAAATGGTAGAAGAAAAAGTAATAATTATAAAGCTAAGTCGAAGCCGTCCATTTTCACCAGAATTGAACCAAATATGGTGTCCAAAATGAAGCTGGAACCTATATTTCCGGTTCGAAATTTAATGACTATAATTTTCTATTGTTCAGTCTACAATTTTATATTTTCCTGATCTTGGGGATTCAACAAATAATTTGAATCAAAACCAATATTTTTGGAGCTTGATCTTGAGCCCCATACACTTGAAACAAATGGAAATCAGTTAAACTATATTTAAATAATTTGAATAATATGTTTTTTTGAGCACTTAAGAATATGGAGATATATTTTTAGGAGAAGAACATAAAGCAAAACTATGTATAAACAATATATATTTCTGTGTGTGTATATTGAATTACCAGTTTCTTTTCAGTCTAACCTCGTGCGCTCATTGTTTGTACGCTTTGAATTCATCTCATCGCTTGGCATCGCATCGCTCGGATCCGATCGCATCGCATCGCATCGCATTGGCATTGGGACATTGGTACTTCTTCTTCTCCATAACGTTACGTTTTTCGAGCAGCCGGCGTCCTATCACCTTGTGCTTCTTCAATACACAAAATCCACGAGTCTCGCAGAGCAAAACTTGTCAATGGCATTGGGTACAGGCGCGTAGTCTTTGAATTGGATTTTGGGGGCCGCCAGCAAAGAGAGAAAATGTGTGAGCATAGTAAAAATCAGATAGCACATTTAAGTAAACTCATTTTTTGCCTATTATAATAATAATGTAATGTAATCAAGGCCACAAGCGAAAAATAATATTATTGTGGTGCTTCGACTCGCGGATTTCAACCCAGTCTAGGCTTCGCTTCTTGGTTCCACTTGCACAGCTTACCTTCATCTTTATTCAAATTAAAGGTCAGAAAAATATTGACCTACTCTAAAAGAATCTGAAATAAAACATAAAACTTCAGATATCATTTTTAAAGCGAACCAGAAATATTGAAGCTGAAGCCACTGTAGCTATGCGAGGCATACGATACTCGGTATGATCAGAATTGCGACAAATTGTGCTTGGCCCTTTCGTTCGTTAACTTTTGAATTTGAATTTAAAATAAAAATACGTTAAGCGCGTAACGGATATCTGGTCGCTTGTGAAACAGCGCCAAGTTTTGTTGTCTCCGCTTCTTAATAAACGCAGCTTTGCCGCTCCATCGAAAAGTCATGAGTCGGGAACCCGTTTTTTTGGACTGTAGAAATTCTAGCAAACAGATTTTTGTTGTTGCCAAGCTCGTAAGCTCTCGCCTGATCATTTTTTGCTTTTCTCTTGTGTTTCTTATTTTTTTTTGCTTTTTTGAGCTCTCTGTCGCAGGCCTTGGCTCGTGTAGTACGCATACACATGCATATGTACACGTACACGTACACGTACATGTACATGTGTGTGTATGCACATTTGATACATTGAATGCGTCATCACGGCTGCGTCATCAAAATGAGAACTTGTTTACGTTGATGACGCGACGCTGCTGTCTCCCTGCCTCCCTCTCTCTCCCTCTCCACCCCTCTCAACAGACTTTCATTGCCATGGAGCTTTATTTCGATAGACAATCAGTCCATGCCACGACATTCCACATGAACCAAAAATTTGCCAGTCACACGTTTCACTCTCGCATGAAATGCAAACGTTTTTCGTTTCGAAACAAATGCAAGAATCACGATGCATCTGAGTGTGTGTCGTGTGATAAGGAAAAGCTCTAAGAAAGTAAATATGTATGCGTGTGTGTGTGTGTGTGTGTACGCACCTGCCATACTGTTATATCGCCTAGGTTGATTAAAAAACTGGAGCAATGTGCTAAAAAACAAAAATGTATTTCTCTTCGTTGCGGATCGTTCGAGATACAATTTGAGTAGATACAAAATTTTTTGCAAGAAATTCCGCTTATGGCTGTGTGTTCTGTTGAACGAATAAGAAATATTTTTACTTATTTCAATTTCAGGGACTCGAGAGAATTTTCAGGAATGCCAAGTAATTTCTTTAAATAGATCCTGATCCCCGAGATCGCAAATGTTTTTCCTGATCCCAAGAGATTCCGACCTTGTATCTAATAATAGGTAAACAAGATACAAAATGAAAAAATGTTAAAAAACGAAATAAAACAAATGAAACTGTCTTAAATTAAATGTTGTATTATTTAATGAAATTTAATTCATAGAATTTAATTAAATTACTTACGAACTAGCTAAATATTTCAATCCATAAATTTATATCTTTCTGCCAGTTAAGGATATATTTATAGCCTTGCAGCTGGTATTATTACAAGTTATGCATTGAAATCGAGGCATTTCCATATATGTATATACATAAATATATTTGATCATATATGTATATATATATACGTATAGGTATTATTGATCAGGATGAATAGACGAGTTGATATGGCCATATCTGTCTGTTCGTTTCTAGGCAAACTTGTCTCTCAGTTAGGAGCATGAAATTAGCTATAGATTTTTTTGATGCTCGCAGCACATTTGTCGGATCGGCCAACTATATAATATACCTAGCTTCCACATGCGCAATTTAATCAAAAGTTCTTATATGGAACCCTTTTTGATTTCTCCAGAAATCTTGATGAAACCTACTGTGGCCATATATCATTTAGATCCCAAGGGAATCGGTCCAAAAGCGAAAAATATAAGAAAGGAAAGACGAGTGAGCTTAATTGAATTTTGTATGAAATTTGTGACGAATGAGTATGAATCATTCACAATGAATAAATGTTAATTTATATCTGGATATACTGGATTATATTACTCTTAATTATATAGCAATAATTCGCCCTAGGAAGCCGTAAAACTATAGTAAGCAAATGAAACTAGTTAAGTGCATTGTTTTAATAAATATTTAATTGTATACATATATATTTATATATCAAACAACTGAAATATATTTCAATATACATACACATATATATTTTAAATATATTCAAATACAGATAAACTCCATGTGGTAGTAGTAGTAGTATAACCATACAATATAAGAGAGTATATAAGAGTACTAGAATTTTTAGGTAGACACATTGACAGTTTTAGTTGTTGTAACAGGAATGAGAGGTACTTTATTAACAAATGTTACAGGCAGGCAGGCATTCCGGGTTAACCACTAACAGATTCGCCTAATTTGGTAGAGATACTTTAATCTTCAGTTTAAATACAGTAGTTTAGATACAGATACAGATACATATACACATTGGGTTGGGTGATGGGGGCTGGGGCTGGGTAAGCAATACATTTAAGTTACATTTATTTGTGTTCTGTTGACATTATCCTCCTGCTAACGAGATATTACATATATTTCGATCCTTCTTTGTATATAGTATATGGTGTGGTATATATAGTATATATATATTGGGTAACAAACCAATAAACCAAGAATGTTTCTTCACAGACCGTTGTGCTTTGCTAAATACAAGTACGAGTATTACGCGATTTAGCCAATTTAATGTGGACTTTCTGCATTGTCATCCTCCTCCTCTACAATGGGCTTCTTATCTTCTAGCTTTGTGCGACCCATAAAACGTTCTAGTACAGTATGCTTGGAGATAGATCTGGAACCCTTGAAAGAGCCCCAGTTTAGTTTACCTGCTTCGGATGAGGTCATTAGTATGGAATACGAGGAGCAGGCCTCACCCTCTTTGCTGTGACGTATGCCATACAGGAAGTAGACAACCATGCCAATGGTTACCCAAACAAAGAAGCGCACCCAGGTCAAGGCATCCAGGTGAACCATCAGCATAATATTAGAGAATATGCCCAAGGCGGGCACAAAGGGAACTAAGGGTACTTTAAAGTTCAAACCGCGAGTGCTTTGATTATGTACCGCCATGATGGCCACACAAGTGCTGGCGGCAAAAATGATGAAGCCATAGACCAGGAGAGCCCACCAGGTGCCGGTATATAACTCTGTCCAGGACACCTTGAGCTCCAAGCAGATGGCAAAGCTCAGCACAATGAAAATCAGCACTGCCACGGAGACCACAGAACCAGGTGCGAAACGACCCAGAAGAGGCTCAAGCCAACGGAATTGTGGCTTTAGCCGACCAGCCAGAGCTCCCTCAATAAGATCGCTGGTCGGGGAAGCTGTGTCAATGCTTGACTGGGAGTCAGCATCCTCGTCATTCTCATCATCCGGGGTATCGGGCGCATAAATCGGATTGGGACTTCCGACATGGGTTAGGGGCCGATAGCGGAGTATTATGACGCTAGCAGAGACAATGGTATAGGCCAGCAGAGTGCCAATGGACATGAACTCCACCAGTTTGGCCAGATCGAACACCAATGCCAGAGCAGCACTCAGCAGCCCAGAGATCACAAGATTCAATAGAGGCACCTGAGTGCTCGTATTTATACGACCAAAGCAGCTAAAGAGCAGACCATCGGAAGCCATGGCATACATGCAGCGGGGTAGGGCGTAAAGGGAGCCTAGAAGGGTAGTCGTCATGCCACATAGTGCTCCAATGGAGATGATATACTTGGCCCAGGGCAACTGCAACTGGCCAAAAGCCTCTGGCAATGAGGCAGCAGGATTTATCTCACTAATGGGTATCATAAGCGTGAGCGCGGCGCTTACTAATATATATCCCAGGGTAACCACGCATAGTGATAGCACAGTTGCAATGGGTATGGATACGGAGGGATTCTTAGCCTCCTCGCCAGACGTTGCTATCGAATCAAATCCCACGAATGCATAAAAACAGGTAGCAGCACCCGCAATTACCCCACCAAAGCCATACGGCAGGAATCCGCCCTCCGCCTCAGACCAGTTCTTGGCATCCGCGTACCAGAAACCCACGCTTATCACCACAATCATGACGCCAATATTGACCAGGGTGAGTATGCTGTTGAAGACGGCCGTAGCCTTGACTCCACTGCCCAGTGCTGCCGCATAGACGATGCAAACGAGAAAGGCCAGAACATCCGGATATTGAGCCAGGCCAGGTTCATGGATTCCGCCCATAACTGAGAGAGTTGTGTTGGCAATCCAACCGCCCAGCATTGAATCCACATAGCCGCTCCAGGCGCGTGCCACAGATGCGGCGCCCAGCATATGCTCCAGCAGTATATTCCAGCCTATTACGAATGCCCAGAACTCACCGATCGATATATAGGTATAGACATAAGCTGATCCTGCCTTGGGCACACGTGTGCCAAACTCCGCATAGCACAGCGCCGCCAACATGGAAACGAATCCGGCGAGCACAAAGGATAAAATGATGCCAGGTCCAGCCATTTCCTTGGCTACAGTTCCAGTTAGAACATAGATGCCAGCGCCCACCATATGACCAATGCCTGCCAAGAAACATATTGATGCATCAGCTTGAAAACTATTTTAATGGTTGGAATATTTACCCAATAAAGCTATATCAAAGGTGGTCAGGCAGCGATTGAGTGGTGTCTCCATAACATCCGCGGGCACCGGCTTGGTGCGATTCATTTTCATGCAGATGCCAGACATAATGTGTCCCAGGATAGCACGCCTTGAGCTGGGCATAATGGATTTTTAGTGGAAATTCTTTGGGTTTCTTGAAAAGTATATTTTATAGGCGGAAAAATCGCTGCTCAACCATATGCCACATAATCATAAGCTTTAGCCTGATAATTCCGAGAAAACAGACTTGTTCTCCCAATTGTTGGTCGACTATCTATTTATAATTATTATTAATTAATAATAAAGCATTTAATTGACAAGTTTTTCCCTATTTTATGCAATATTCGGCGCTTCAATTTTACGATTTTCTATTTTTTATCCGGTTCTTTTCTGCACTACACTTGTTGTACACGGAACAGCTGTGACAGTATCGATTTTTCCTTGAGCCCCTTGCCCCTGGAAATAGTAGTGCGAGTACATTACGCCTTCAGCATTTGGAGCACTGCCAACACTGTCCATACAAAATTCTTTTTAACACTGTTCAAAGCTTTATATTTTATTCCTAATTAGAATTTTGACAGTTTTCTGGGCTTACTCCCGCAGAGGGTATTGAAATGATTGTCATTTTTTATATCTGAGGCGGAAATTCGTGTATTTTTATTCATATTTTCAATTAATTAAAGCTAATTGTAAGTTCTCAGAGCTGGAAAATATACCTCAAAAGGGTTTTTCTTAAGCAAAACAAAGTATTTAAGTCTGAGCTCCTTTCTCTGAGACCAATAAATCTAGCGTTAAGAGAAAGAAATCATTTATCTATGCGATAAGGAAAATTGAACTTGATTTATGATTGTTTTTTAATTAAAACAACTTTTATTTTGTAATTTTTTTTTCATCCAACGGAATAACGGAATAAAATTGAAAAGTCGATGAACTTAAATTAATTTCCCTTTCTGCTCTTTATATGGCATTATAGTCGGTAAAAATACCTTCCAATAAGGAAATTCATTTTAAATTTGCTCCCTAAAGTATGCTTTAATTTTTTAATAAGTTATTTCAGTACAAATTGAAAGTAATAAAATGAATTGCATACTTTAGGGCTTCATAGAAAAATGTAAATATTTCATTTAGATGCAAACATAGTTTCGTGTGCTTAAAAAAGAAGATAGAAGGCACATCTAAAAAAATAAATATAGATAATTATCTGTGGGTATCTGGAAGTATTCTGGGTATTTAACTTATTTGGAAAGGAGCTTGTTTTATTTGAAATTTATTATTATATTTTGGATTCAATTTATTGCTCCTTTTAACGACTAATTTTTTTTTATTTTCTGAACTTTTAAATATTGTTTTTTTTTTTTTTACTTTGGAATAGATTCGATTCTGTTCCAGGAATAAAAGTAAACCAAGAAGTTTTAAAATTAAAACAAAAGACAGAGAGGTAAGACCGTCCCGCATAGAAAATCAGCATTAAAAATATATTTGAATTATTTAAAAAAATTAGAATCGAAATAATATCAAAAAAAGAACAGAGTATCTTAAAGATAAATAAATATGCCGATCTCTGTATAATCTTAAACTGCATATAATAAACAGATATTCTCCAGACTATTAAATTTAATCGTTGAATTGCAGAGCTTTTATTCGGAATATATTTAAAATCGGAGAAAGTAAGTTCTACCGGATATTTCTGAGCTGGGTACAAAGTATTTCCTAGTCTAGAAAACCTTTCCCTCTAGAAAACTTTCCCTTGTGGGAGCGCATGAACTGAAAAGTATGCTAAGAATCTGAGTTTCTCAGAACAATTTAAGAAGAGTCTTCATAATTTTTACTAAATCCTTTTCAAAACTATTTAAATCTCTGGTCAAGCTATAACAAGGGAGTGGGGAGTGCTCGACTTGAAGATACTCTAAACTCAAATATTAATTAGCATTTAATTGTAAGCAATGAGTGTTGATTATATATACCCTTTTTTATCACGAAGTGTGTAGTGAATCTCCGACTTTTCCCTAAGGTATATCCGTATATTACAGATCACGACGACGAGCAGAGTTGATATAGGCCTGTCCGTCTGTCTGTCTGTTTCTATGCAGGCTAGCCTCTCTCATTTGGAATAGACCCTAGGATCTACAGGATCCCCCGATTGGTCATAGATTCTATACTTATGTTAACGGAGCTGCCGACTGCCTTAGACCCAGGCTAAGATATAATTAAAATCTTTTTATAGATACTTTATGCTGCGGTAGGTTGTAAAATAACGTCTTTAATTAGTATTTTTCTAATATGTCAACAAAAATTGACTGAAAAACTATAAAGAATTTCGCCCCCTCTCCATCCGCGTTCCACAATTGTCCCTTAGCCGTTTGCTTCTTAATAGTTTTTATTTTATTTCGACCTTCGAAGATTTTTAGAACGAGTATTTCCAAGAAGAAGAAAAGAATATTGAAATTACTTTAGCTTTAGGCGGCTATTTTTACGACTATTTTTTGACTAGTTATAAATTAGCAAAGTTAACAAGAAATAATGATAAAGAATAATTAAGTATTTGTTAATATGTATAATTGAATATTTCTTTCTGTCTATAAGTTTGGGGGTTTACCATTTACCTTTGGCATCACCAAAGCATCACCAAAGCATCAGCATCGGCATCGGCTATACGAGTATACGAGTTTTTATACGTCCCTCCAACGTCAAAGCGTCACCACGTCGCGTCGTCACATAGCCAAGAGCCAAGCATAGGCCATAACGATGAGCAAAGGCATAGCAATCACCCATCACCCATCATCCAGCGCCTTCGCGCGCAACGAACGCCATCTCGAGCTCCATCTCGAACGGCATCGCCATCGCCATGACCGCTTGGTATGTCTGTCACCAGCACGAAGCGGACGCAGAGGCTGATGCTGGGCACCCAAAAAGAATGACTAGACTCGTACAGGTACAGGTACGAGTTCGAGTACGAGAAGTACAGGTATTAATACCTGTTCGGGATGATCGGACCGCAATGAGTATAGAGTTGCATGACCAGCTCAAAGCTGGCCACGATTTCAGTTACGACAATGACGGATTTTGGCATTTCGGCCCTAAAATACATACAGAGGTGTTAGCCATTTGACGTTGCGGATCTTTTAGCTGGAGTTGTCGCCGTTGTCGTCGCCGTCGCCGTTGCCGTCGCCGTTGCAGCATCGGGGACCGGGTCAAGATGAAGAAGACGTCGAGCGGACAACGTTCGGCTCACGCGACTGCCTCGCGCATAAATATAAATGAATAACAAATAATTTGCACAAACAACGACCACATTATACACTATAAAATCTCTTTTATATACACTTAAATAAATATATATATAACCATATTCATATTTAGTCGGGAGCTGCTCTGCTCAGTTCGATACTCTTTGTGGCAATAATAAAAATTCTGGAATCTCCCAAAATTCGTTATTTTTATACTCTATAAATTAAAATTCAATTATTATTATAAACTTCATTAATTTTCACAGTATTTTAATCCAAAACGGAAGTAATTTTGGATGCCATTGTGGAAGTATTTCTAGTGTTGTACTTCTTAGTAAAAATATATAAATACTCTGCAGCTGAGCATTTTGTAGCGTATTTCTAGGCATGCGCGAGGCGTGCTCGAAAAGTTCACGTTATTCATGGAGTCTTCAGATATATTTTCAATATATTTCATAAATAAAAACCAACATTATATATTTACATATAGTTTTTTTGCTGGAACAAATGGTACGACGCTGAAATTCGGGCAGCAGATTTATGTTGTGATGAAAGTTTCCACTTAGAAGGGATTTTAGAAAATTCCGCTGCCCAAGATTGGGGAAAAAACCATTGAATCTGTTTTATGCACTGGCAAAGTGTATTATAACTTTGTGAGCACATTAAAGGAGGCATCTCCGATGTTGCTGATCAAAATGCTGATAGTTTGATATAGGAATATAGCCATATCCGTCTGTCTCTACGTCCGTCTTTTATAAGTAAAATAGTATCCCAAGTTTTGACTATCTATAGTATAAAATCTCAATTATGTTTATAACTTTTTCTTTTAAAAAATCCTCCACTAAGGCACAAAAATGGAGCATCAGCAGTTGTTTCGGGGAAAAGTCTAGTTTCTCCTTATAGTCCATACTGGCTGATTGTGTTCCGGGCGACGCCGGCTAGTATACTATATGTATGAAAGAATACGAATATATTTAAAACTATTTCTTAGTATGGAAAACTATTGAGTCGAGCCTCGTAAGTATAAAAAAATTGTAAAGTAAATAACTCTTTTGTGGCTGGCTAGCCGTGCTGCTGTTTTAGCTGCTCTTTTAGCCGCTGCTGCTGCTGCTGTTGTTGCTGCCTCCGTTGTTGTTGTTGTTGGCGTTGTTGGTGTTGGTGTTGTTGTTGTTTTTGCATCTGCTGCGCCTTTGGATTTTGAAAGCAGTGTGTTCCAAACGATTTTAGTTAAAACATGCTACGTGTGGTGTGTGTATATAAACGAAGACGCGTCTTCTCGAAGCTTAGTGCCACAGCGAACTCTTAACCAGCCGGCTATATTCAAACTAACTCTTTTTCCAAAGCGCCGACCAACCAACAATTCCAGTAAGTTCAATCAATCAATGGACAATTCTCCCAACGGCCTTAATCGAAACTGCTTCGAGCCAAATTAAGGATATATACTCCTACAAATAACGGTTTTAAAATGCTTCTTTTTTTTTTTTGAATCTCTTCTGAAGACTAGAAAGAGTATTCAGTGTTCAATGTGTGAAAAATCCAAGAAAAAATTAACAGTTTTTGGTATTCGGTTAAATGAAAATTGTGTTTGTGCTTGAAGAGGAAAATAAAAGTGAAAAAAATTGAATACTTTGAATTTTTTTAGTTCTATTTTTGAAGTTAGTTTTGAGACGCGCCTTGAAAGACGTTTCTATTGAGGTTGAAGTGCGTGTTTCGTATATATTTTCTTTGAAATATCTTCAGTTTTTTAAACTAGCTAATCGCAGACTGTCGTTCCTATATTGAATTAGAAATTTCAAAACTTCTTACTGTTTGCAAAATCTTAGAAAATAACCTAAACCAAGGTTGAAAAGCGATGCGAAACTTTTTGAATATTCGACTATTCTTTTCAATTAAACCGAACCAGATATTATTGGTTCTTATTTCTGGTTCTTTTCAAGCATGATATATCCATAAAAATTTAAATTTTTTCTAAAATATTTAAATATTATTTCGGGTAGACCACTCGGACTGAAAATTAATATTTTCCAGAGTGTAGATTTAGAAGAGATGAGTGTCTTTCCAGAGCTAAGCTATTTCTTAACTCAGATTCAATAAAAATATATCTAAGGATAAAAATGGAAGTAATACAGATGACTCGAACCAAGTTCAATGGCTTCCGAACTCCATAAACTTGAACCAAATCGGATATGGTTCGAACCCGCGACTCGTAGCTCGTAGCCTTGGCAAATACTTATAGAAAAACTGGATAGATTATGTCAAATATCATAGAGAAATCAATTGAATCTTTGGATTATAATCCCAGATATATAAAAATGCAAAATTTGTGAGTTTTTCTTTAAGTGAATTCTAATTATTATTCACGATTCTTTCAACATTGATTATGCTGTGTTAGGTTATGTTAATTAGCTGAGTTTAATCAATTAATATGTCTAAATCGCTATAATAAATTAATTATAATTTCTGTCTTAAATGGCTAGATTAGATTTTGGATTATGTTAGATTAGTCTAATGATCTATGTGTGTTTCTCTGTAACCAGATACTAGACAAGGCCATATTAAACTGATCAAATCGCATTAGTGCTGGAAAAAGAGCTTAACTAAAGCCACAACCATTTGGATTCTGCAAGGTTTGGAGTAGGCTTCAACTTAATTATAATTAAGCCATACTTTAGGCCTGCGCTTAATTGCTGACTGAAGTATCTGTGGGGTCCCTTAAAGGTTCCCAATTGGCTAATGGGTTTCTTACCACTCGCAAATGAATGAGGATGTCAAATATCACACCTGAAATATTGCGCTATATACCCGCTATATGTATATATATATATATTGTTATTGCGGCAATCATTTAATCCGTGGCGAATTAAGATTGACCAATCTCCGGTCTCCATAGAGACAGACAAAAAAGTCTGCCCCACTTTTCTTGGCCCTAGCCAGCTGGCTCCAACGGCAACTACTATATATGGCCAATAGAAAGAAGAAACAGAAAGCCATTTTGGGCATGTGCCGAAGTTGACATACCCTATTTACCAGACCTAAGCTGCTTGGGTCTATTGACACAAGTAATTATCTATAAAAATTGTAATTCATAAAATGAACCCAATGTGCCCACATTTACCAATTTATCAAAACTATTTAGGCCTCTTTGTACAGATTGGTTACAGCGCCCATTGAATGAAACTCCCCACGAGCTTTTGAACTGGTGTTTATGCGGCAAAATGATATTAGCCGCTTACAAAGCGCAACAGAAACACGTCGAAACAAATAACAAAAGTTGAAATGAAAAGGAAAAAAAAATGTTTAATGCGAATAAATTTATTTAAAGTCGGTTATTATTGGTTCACCTTTTATCTGTTGATTCGCAAACAGCAGATTAAAATACACATGATAAAGAAATGAAAGAGATTAGTCAAAAAATCAGCATTTTGGCTAATTTAGCCGCTGATATACCCTTTTGCCGTGGGTGTTATAACTTTGCTGCTAAAGATATACAATTGACCAGGACAATGAGACAGGTTTTTGGGTCCTTCGCTCTGTCTGTTTCTAATAGTCTTGGCGCTAGGACTATATTCTATATAGGAACAATCGGTGCTGGAAAGCCTCTAAGCCTGATAGAGTTAGTTGAGTTTGGGCCTGGCTAAAAAGAGTATGTAATTTTCGGCTCGCCTCAACTTTTTGCGCCAATCAAATAATCAATCCCATCAAAGTAAACAGAAAATTGCCGGATTTACTGATCGATTCAATTCAACTTGACATCATTATTGAATGAACTATAGCATATATATATATAAAGCTAACGAAATTATAAATAATAATAATAATTATGACTAGGCATAATTAGTTGGGTCTGCAGCAGCATTTGGTTTTTATGTGTGTTGCACGCTTTTTGCTTGGCACTGTGGACACTGTCCACTTACACTGACTGTTCGCAGTATGCGCCCAGCCCAACTTTGACGGCTGACGGCTGCTGAAAGGTGCTGCTGGCCACTAAAAACAGATAAAAATATATCTTTTTATGTAAAGACAGATAGCTGGATGTACATATGTATCTGTGTATCTATGTATCTATGTATCTATGTATGTACACAATGCGTAGCGGTGGCGGAGTCGAAAAAGCCTGTTGGGTAATCACCTGTTAGCCATGACGAATACGAATACGAATACGAGTAGAAAAACTAAACGAATACCCATACGAATATGAATATGAACGCCCGCCTATCTGTGTGTGATGTGCCCAAATGGCAAAAGTTCACGGCAAGATCATCAATGTCCAAGTTATTATTATTTATATTCATTTTGTAACCACTCAATAAAATATCTTAATGCCCCGCCGAGGCAGATGTACTGCGTCAAAAGGCGCCTTTAAATGCTAAAGAATCGATATTTATCATTATCAATTATCTGAGAATTTCATTCGATAGTATTTCAACGGCACCTACAGATTTAAATATGGCCATTTGTCACAGTACTCAACATTTTTATATAACCAATTTGGGCATAAATTAGCATTGGAAACGAGTTAAAAAAAATATCACTTTCATTTGTTTTTTATAATTTATCTCTTC
Organism: Drosophila repletoides; assembly: GCA_018150835.1. NCBI lineage: Eukaryota > Metazoa > Arthropoda > Insecta > Diptera > Drosophilidae > Drosophila > Drosophila repletoides. Next base: position 1,675,057 of record JAECWQ010000031.1, read on the forward strand.
TTGGGAACAGAACGTTATCCGTTATTCGCCCGGTTACCAGTTTATTATCCCCAAAATACCTATACACACACACATATATATATATATATATATATATAAATCTATATATTCTTATATAAACATCTGAATGAGATAAAAAGAATTTCAATTAACGCCGAATTGCATCAACGACTTTTACTGCGCACATAAAAAAAAAAATCGAAAAAAAGAAGCGCAAAAAAAAAACCTGTCAATATTTCAAAATTAAAAACTTCACATAAAAATGTGTTTTTTTTTTGGTTTTGGTTTTGTTTTTTCTTTGTGGATTCAAAATTCATAAGAGTATAAAAATACAATATGCGCAAATTGCGCATTAATAATTTATCATAACAACAACAGCTGAAGATAATAATAATTTCGGGATTGAACAAACATTCAAGGTCGTTCCATTGGCTTTACAGCAAGCAACAGCCAACAGTGAACAACCAACAACAGTCAAATTGAATAAACATTAATGAATGAATAGTATTCATAAGTATGCACAAAATGTGGTAGCTTTAAACCATCATCTTTAGGCTGGAGATCCGTGTAAATAGAATGTCTCCGATGACAGATGAATACCCACACACTCACACTCACATATATTCACCTATTCACATATCTGCATAAATCTATTCGTACTTAGCTAAACACACTTGAACAATCCAATGAATATTGGAGAGTATCTTGAGTACTTGCCTCTAGATACTCGCTAAAGACCGACGATTCAATTAATATACATATTTAATTAATAGGGCAATTACCATCATAATTTACTCATCTTTTGAACTGGTTTCTAATCAATTTCGCGCCGAACTTGAACCCGGAATTTCTTTGAATCCCCTGCAAATAATTAATAAATTTCAACTAAGCCAGTTTGGATCTCTGAATATTTTTACAGGTTCCTCTTGCAATTTCTATTCAATATTTGAGTATCGCATCTGAGATTCCCAAATGATATTTTAATTTATATTTATACTCCTAATTTGTATAGTATAATTCGGTAGTAGTTGATGGATCAAAAAACATATAATTAAAGCATTTATTTTTTTTTTTGGAGAGGTAACTCCGGGTTGAGAAACAAGTTTCTGTTTTTCAATTGCTGGAATATAATTTAATTTGTTGATGCTATTCGATTTGCATGTAAAATACTTATTATATATAATAAAATACTGTATTAATATAGTAAACAATTTGTATTTTCATTATTATTTGTTTAATTTTCAAACAGGTTTTCGATTGAGCGGCAAAATACTGAAAATGGTCACAGCTGGCCATATTATACTTTTGACTCAGCTTTTGGTATGAAATTATCACATTTTGTTAATAACATTTTGTTTTTGCTAATACATAGTTAATTGTTAATTGTTAATCGCACTTAAAGGTCATTGCGAGCGGGGCAGATCTGAGAAAAGACGATGATTATGTTAATAATGAAGTCAATCCATCCGATTTGGCACTTTCGTTCCCCAGAGTATCTCGAAAAGCATCTTTATTGAACGGCAACATCGAGAAGATCGACGTCAAATGCGATACCTCAAATGGAATGATAGTTGAGGTTGAATTTACGGAGTTATTCAACGGAGTTATATATAGCCAGGGATACTATAATGATCCCAAATGCAAGTGAGTATCCATATTTCTCAGGTAATCAATTGGTTGGCCTATTCTTACCCCTGCTAACTCTTCGCTCCAGATATGTGAACTCTGGAAGCAATGAACGCAGATTTGTCTTCAAGGTGCCCTATGAAGGATGTGGCAGTAAGCCATCCTGCTCGCTGTGTGCATCTGTTGATAATATTCTGATTATTCAGAATGATGAAAATATTCAAGAAAGTTGGGACACAGCGCGCAAGATCACCTGCAGTCGCAGTGATGAGCAAGAGAAAACCGTTTATTTCCGTCCATTCGTCGTCGATATGCTAGAGGTGATATCGGTTGACACTCCAAGTGGACCCGTTGAATGCTGGATGGAAATTGGAACTGGAACTCCTCCAAATATAAAGCCAATCAATCATACTTTAAAGCTTGGCACGGATATAACCTTTACCATTAATGTCAAGCAATCCACTCTGATTTGGGATATTAATATCCTGCAGTGTTATGCCTCAGATGATCCTGAGTTTGCGGGCAGTACCCAGAAATTGCAGCTTTCCGATAAAAATGGATGTTCCCTGAAGAAAAAAATATTTGGGGAATGGAAAAAGCTGGAATCGTCGGTTAATGCTCAAACGTTAACTTATTATAATATTCTTAAAGCTTTCAAGTTTCCCGACCGATCTCAGGTTTACCTCAAATGTGATATTGAATTATGTAATGGCGCCTGCGAACGTGGCTTTACTTGTGGTGAGGAAATAAGAGATCCTTGCTATCCGGGATCAAATGATCCTCGATGTGAAGATAAGCCAGAATTAACCTTGAAGCCCCGCTGCTACTCTGGCTCAAAAGATCCTGATTGCCAGCCAGCAACTTACCAGCCTTCCACAACAATTAGAACAACAGTACCATCATCTAGGCCACGATGCTATCCAGGTTCCACTGATCCCCGTTGCCCACCAGAGCCTAAGATAACGACTTCTTCGCCCGACTGTTATCCTGGTTCAACCGATCGTCGATGCCCGCAAGAGCCCAGAACTACTTCAAAGCCCCGTTGTTATCCTGGGTCAACCGATCCCAGCTGCCCACAGGAATTCACAACTACGAAGCCCCGTTGCTATCCTGGGTCAACCGATCCCAGCTGTCCACAGGAATACACAACAACTTCAAAGCCCCGCTGCTATCCTGGCTCCACTGATCCCGATTGCAAGCCAGCCACATACTTGCCTCCAACTACAACTCGGCGCACAATAACAACCTCTAAGCCGAGGTGCTATCCAGGTTCTACGGATCCTAGTTGTCCACAAAAGCCCAAGACGACTCCTGCACCAAATTGTTCTCCTGGATCAACGGATCCTCGATGCCCACAGATTCCAAAAACTACTACGAGGCCCCGTTGCTATCCTGGGTCCACCGATCCCAGCTGCCCACAGGAATTCACGACAACTTCAAAGCCTCGCTGCTATCCTGGATCAACCGATCCCAGCTGCCCACAGGAATTCACAACAACTTCAAAGCCCCGCTGCTATCCTGGCTCCACTGATCCCGATTGCAAGCCAGCCACATACTTGCCTCCAACTACAACTCGGCGCACAATAACAACCTCTAAGCCGAGGTGCTATCCAGGTTCTACGGATCCTAGTTGTCCACAAAAGCCCAAGACGACTCCTGCACCAAATTGTTATCCTGGATCAACGGATCCTCAATGTCCACAGATTCCAAAAACTACTACGAGGCCCCGTTGCTATCCTGGGTCCACCGATCCCAGCTGCCCACAGGAATTCACGACAACTTCAAAGCCTCGCTGCTATCCTGGATCAACCGATCCCAGCTGCCCACAGGAATTCACAACAACTTCAAAGCCCCGCTGCTATCCTGGCTCCACTGATCCCGATTGCCAGCCAGCCACATACTTGCCTCCAACTACAACTCGTCGTCCAATAACTACATCTAGGCCTAGATGCTATCCAGGTTCTACGGATCCTAGTTGTCCACAAAAGCCCAAGACGACTCCGGCACCTAATTGTTATCCTGGTTCAACGGATCCCCGGTGCCCACAGGATCTACAAACAACAACAGCAACCTCATGTTATCCAGGATCGAAAGACCCTGAATGCCTCAATTGCTTTGCAGGCTCACCGGACCCAAGATGTCCCAAGGTTCCAACTACAAGAAGAAGTGGATGCTTCGATGGTTCAACCGATCCAAAATGTCAACCAGCAACTTACCTGCCACCAATTAAAACAACAAAAATTCCAGGCAATCAAATAACACCAACAAAACCCAGCTGTTATCCTGGGTCCACGGATCCCCGGTGCCCACAGATTCCAAAAACTACTTCAAGGCCCCGTTGTTATCCTGGGTCGACCGATCCCAGCTGTCCACAGGAACTCACAACAACTTCAAAGCCCCGCTGCTATCCTGGCTCAACTGATCCCGATTGCCAGCCAGCCACATACTTGCCTCCAACAACAACTCGGCGCACAATAACAACCTCTAAGCCGAGATGCTATCCAGGTTCTACGGATCCTAGTTGTCCACAAAAGCCCAAGACAACTCCTGCACCAAATTGTTATCCTGGATCAACGGATCCACGGTGCCCACAGATTCCAAAAACTACTTCAAGACCTCGCTGTTATCCAGGATCATCTGATCCCAGCTGCCCACAGGAATTCACGACAACTTCAAAGCCCCGCTGCTATTCTGGCTCAACAGATCCCGATTGTCAGCCAGCAACTTACTTGCCTCCAACTACTTCACGGCGTCCACTAACAACATCAAAGCCGAGGTGCTATCCAGGTTCTACTGATCCTAGTTGTCCACAAAAACCCAAGACAACTCCTGCACCAAATTGTTATCCTGGATCAACGGATCCTCGATGCCCACAGATTCCAAAAACTACTTCGAAGCCCCGCTGCTATCCTGGATCAACCGATCCCAGCTGCTCACAAGAGTTCACAACAACTCCAAAGCCCCGCTGCTATCCTGGCTCCACTGATCCCGATTGCCAGCCAGCCACGTACTTACCTCCAACTACAACTCGACGTCCAATAACTACCTCTAGGCCTAGATGCTATCCAGGTTCTACGGACCCTAGTTGTCCACAAAAGCCCAAGACGACTCCGGCACCTAATTGTTATCCTGGATCAACGGATCCTCGATGCCCACAGATTCCAAAAACTACTACGAGGCCCCGTTGCTATCCTGGATCAACAGATCCCAGCTGTCCACAGGAATTCACAACTACTTCGAAGCCCCGCTGCTATCCTGGATCAACCGATCCCAGCTGCCCACAAGAATTCACAACAACTCCAAAGCCCCGCTGCTATCCTGGCTCCACTGATCCCGATTGCCAGCCAGCCACATACTTACCTCCAACTACAACTCGACGTCCAATAACTACCTCTAGGCCTAGATGCTATCCAGGTTCTACGGATCCTAGTTGTCCACAAAAGCCCAAGACGACTCCTGCACCTAATTGTTATCCTGGATCAACGGATCCTCGATGCCCACAGATTCCAAAAACTACTACGAGGCCCCGTTGCTATCCTGGCTCAACAGATCCAAGCTGTCCACAGGAATTCACAACTACTTCGAAGCCCCGCTGCTATCCTGGATCAACCGATCCCAGCTGCCCAAAGGAATTCACAACAACTCCAAAGCCCCGCTGCTATCCTGGCTCCACTGATCCGGATTGCCAGCCTGCCACATACTTGCCTCCAACTACAACTCGACGTCCAATAACTACATCTAGGCCTAGATGCTATCCAGGTTCTACGGATCCTAGTTGTCCACAAAAGCCCAAGACGACTCCTGCACCAAATTGTTATCCTGGTTCAACGGATCCTCGGTGCCCACAGGATCTACAAACAACACCAGCAACCTCATGTTATCCAGGATCGAAAGACCCTGAATGCCTCAATTGCTTTGCAGGCTCACCGGACCCAAGATGTCCCAAGGTTCCAACTACAAGAAGAAGTGGATGCTTCGATGGTTCAACCGATCCAAAATGTCAACCAGCAACTTACCTGCCACCAATTAAAACAACAAAAATTCCAGGCAATCAAATAACACCAACAAAGCCCAGCTGTTATCCTGGGTCCACGGATCCCCGATGCCCACAGATTCCAAAAACTACTTCAAGGCCCCGTTGTTATCCTGGGTCGACCGATCCCAGCTGTCCACAGGAACTCACAACAACTCCAAAGCCCCGCTGCTATCCTGGTTCAAATGATCCCGATTGCCAGCCAGCCACAGACTTGCCTCCAACTACAACTCGGCGCCCAATAACTACCTCTAAGCCGAGGTGCTATCCAGGTTCTACGGACCCTAGTTGTCCACAAAAGCCCAAGACGACTCCTGCACCTAATTGTTATCCTGGATCAACGGATCCACGGTGCCCACAGATTCCAAAAACTACTACGAGGCCCCGTTGTTATCCTGGGTCAACCGATCCCAGCTGTCCACAGGAACTCACAACAACTCCAAAGCCCCGCTGCTATCCTGGTTCAACTGATCCGGATTGCCAGCCAGCCACATACTTGCCTCCAACTACAACTCGACGTCCTATTACTACCGCTAGGCCGAGGTGCTATCCAGGTTCTACTGATCCTAGTTGTCCACAAAAGCCCAAGACGACTCCTGCACCAAATTGTTATCCTGGATCAACGGATCCACGGTGCCCACAGATTCCAAAAACTACTACGCGGCCCCGTTGTTATCCGGGGTCAACCGATCCCAGCTGTCCACAGGAACTCACAACAACTCCAAAGCCCCGCTGCTATCCTGGTTCAACTGATCCGGATTGCCAGCCAGCCACATACTTGCCTCCAACTACAACTCGGCGCACAATAACTACCTCTAAGCCGAGGTGCTATCCAGGTTCTACTGATCCTAGCTGTCCACAAAAGCCCAAGACGACTCCTGCACCTAATTGTTATCCTGGATCAACGGATCCCCGGTGCCCACAGATTCCAAAAACTACTTCAAGACCTCGCTGTTATCCAGGATCACCCGATCCCAGCTGCCCACAGGAATTCACAACTACGAAGCCCCGTTGTTATCCTGGGTCAACCGATCCCAGCTGCCCACAGGAATTCACAACAACTCCAAAGCCCCGCTGCTATCCTGGCTCAACTGATCCGGATTGCCAGCCAGCCACATACTTGCCTCCAACTACAACTCGACGTCCTATTACTACCGCTAGGCCGCGGTGCTATCCAGGTTCTACTGATCCTAGTTGTCCACAACAGCCCAAGACGACTCCTGCACCAAATTGTTATCCTGGATCAACGGATCCCCGGTGCCCACAGATTCCAAAAACTACTTCAAGACCTCGCTGTTATCCAGGATCACCCGATCCCAGCTGCCCACAGGAATTCACAACTACGAAGCCCCGCTGCTATCCTGGATCAACCGATCCCAGCTGCCCACAAGAATTCACAACAACTTCAAAGCCCCGCTGCTATCCTGGTTCAACTGATCCGGATTGCCAGCCAGCCACATACTTGCCTCCAACTACAACTCGGCGCACAATAACTACCTCTAAGCCGAGGTGCTATCCAGGTTCTACGGATCCTAGTTGTCCACAAAAGCCCAAGACGACTCCTGCACCAAATTGTTATCCTGGTTCAACGGATCCTCGGTGCCCACAGGATCTACAAACAACAACAGCAACCTCATGTTATCCAGGATCGAAAGACCCTGAATGCCTCAATTGCTTTGCAGGCTCACCGGACCCAAGATGTCCCAAGGTTCCAACTACAAGAAGAAGTGGATGCTTCGATGGTTCAACCGATCCAAAATGTCAACCAGCAACTTACCTGCCACCAATTAAAACAACAAAAATTCCAGGCAATCAAATAACACCAACAAAACCCAGCTGTTATCCTGGGTCCACGGATCCCCGGTGCCCACAGATTCCAAAAACTACTTCAAGGCCCCGTTGTTATCCTGGGTCGACCGATCCCAGCTGTCCACAGGAACTCACAACAACTTCAAAGCCCCGCTGCTATCCTGGCTCAACTGATCCCGATTGCCAGCCAGCCACATACTTGCCTCCAACAACAACTCGGCGCACAATAACAACCTCTAAGCCGAGATGCTATCCAGGTTCTACGGATCCTAGTTGTCCACAAAAGCCCAAGACAACTCCTGCACCAAATTGTTATCCTGGATCAACGGATCCACGGTGCCCACAGATTCCAAAAACTACTTCAAGACCTCGCTGTTATCCAGGATCACCCGATCCCAGCTGCCCACAGGAATTCACAACTACGAAGCCCCGTTGTTATCCTGGGTCAACCGATCCCAGCTGCCCACAGGAATTCACGACAACTCCAAAGCCCCGCTGCTATCCTGGCTCATCTGATCCGGATTGCCAGCCAGCCACATACTTGCCTCCAACTACAACTCGACGTCCTATAACTACCTCTAGGCCGAGGTGCTATCCAGGTTCTACTGATCCTAGCTGTCCACAAAAGCCCAAGACGACTCCTGCACCTAATTGTTATCCTGGATCAACGGATCCCCGGTGCCCACAGATTCCAAAAACTACTTCAAGACCTCGCTGTTATCCAGGATCACCCGATCCCAGCTGCCCACAGGAATTCACAACTACGAAGCCCCGTTGTTATCCTGGGTCGACCGATCCCAGCTGCCCACAGGAATTCACAACTACGAAGCCCCGTTGTTATCCAGGGTCAACCGATCCCAGCTGCCTACAGGAATTCACAACAACTCCAAAGCCCCGCTGCTATCCTGGCTCAACTGATCCGGATTGCCAGCCAGCCACATACTTGCCTCCAACTACAACTCGGCGCACAATAACTACCTCTAAGCCGAGATGCTATCCAGGGTCTTCTGATCCCAATTGTCCACAACCTGCGCCGAATTGTTATCCTGGATCAACGGATCCCCGGTGCCCACAGGTTCCAAAAACTACTACGAGGCCGCGCTGTTATCCAGGATCACCCGATCCCAGCTGCCCACAGGAATTCACAACAACTCCAAAGCCCCGCTGCTATCCTGGCTCAACTGATCCCGACTGTCAGCCAGCCACATACTTGCCTCCAACCACATCTCGTCCTCCACTGACTACTTCTAAGCCTCGCTGCTATCCTGGATCAACTGATCCTCGTTGTCCACAACAGGCAAAGACGACTGCGTCACCCATCTGTTATCCTGGATCTACAGATATTCGTTGCGCTGAGAGTTTGGTTACTTCGACTTTACCTCCGGGCACGACTCCTGTTTATTGCTTCCCAGGATCTGTTGATCCCCGCTGCCCTGATACCTATAAGGGTTCAACGCCCATTCCTGCTACATACTTGCCACCCCTGAGCGACCCTGGCTACGATCGGACCGTAAGAGGGGCAAAAAGCGCTTTCTTTAATGAGATAAACAAACTGGCTTATACGGACAATAATGTTTTTGAGTTGGAAGATGATGAGGACAGTGAGCACTCACGAAATAAACGTGATCTGAGCGATATAGATATAGATATAAACCCAATAGCATCAGCCGATGACAACGAAGATCTTTTATCAAGAAAAATCATGAAGCGTGAGTATAACGAACGTCCACCGGAAAGAGAAGTAATATCCTTTACTCTCGGTATTCGAACAGCTATAAAAGTGAATTAGACCGAGTGATACAGTCCTCTCTCGCACTAGTTTTAATGTGTAAAAATGTATTATGACTACATATTTATCTTTTACTATTAAACGTAATAATTCAAATATACTCGATTCTTAGTTATAGCACAATTTGTGAGTATTCCCAAATTGTAACGAATGATTTTTGTAAATTTATGTATATTTTTTTTGTGTATTTCATTCAATAAAACATGAAACAGAAATAGATTGTTTGCCTAATTTATTTTTAACTGAAAGTTTTTAGGACTTGTTTAGGTACAAATGTACTTCATATTAAAAGATATACAGGAAATGGCTTGGTTATAAATACCATATCTAAACTGTCGTATAGTCGATAAATATCGAAATCATAACCTACAAATCGTAGCAGTATCTGTTGTAACTTTGATATTCTTTTGATATTTAAATAACTTTGAGATATCTTTGATCAATCAAAGAAACCTTTCACTTGATCCCAGATATTATTTTTAGTTTTAATGTTAAATTTCAAATCATAAAATGTTATTTGAAATTATAAGATACAACCAATGCAACAGTAATTTTTTGAGCTTTTTTCAGATACAATTCCCAACTTAGGAGATATTTGATAAATCAAATCTCTAGATGATTCAGCAAATAGTGTTATAGCTTTCAAATAAGATTATTTTATATAGCTTTCATTCAACATAATATCGTGTTTTATTTATCTAGAGAATATATACTGATTTGAGCCATAGAACACTAAGAAAAAAAAAAAAAATACATTTGTATACATCTACTTTACGACTCTGGGTAGCGGCAATACGAATTGCTTTCAATGGACTCATGTGGAATCCATTCTTCGTATAGCGGTAAGCGATTCTTTAAGGCTTCAATCTCGCGTAGAATTCTTATGACATTGCCGCCAACCAGCTTCTTGATAGCAGCATTACCCCAGACTCGATCCCGTGCCAACTCGGCTAGCAACAATGCATAGCTCTTTGGGGCACCACCTAGGCCAATGTGATCCACTCCTGCCACCTTTCGCACATAGTTGATGGCGAGGATTGCTTCTCGTACACTGATTGGCCGCTCACCACAGCGCTCCAAGTTCAGCAAAATAACTCCTCCATTTTCCGGCAACAAGCTGCAATTATACTTATTGAGCTGGACTAAAAGGAATCATAAAAAATCATAGGATTTCTACCTGAGCACATGATCCGGTATGGAAGCCACATTGGTGCCGTTGTTGCACAAGGAAAGCGGTGCGGCATTCATCAGCAAAACTGGTGCTTTGGCGGTGTGAAGAGCTATAACCATTGCCGTCTCACTCAGCTGCGAGATCTCCACCAGCATACCCAATCGATTCATCTCGTAGAGCATTGTCTAGAAGAAGCAAACAGTTGTTTGTTATACTCCTAATCAAGGATGGAAACAAGTCCGAGTTTGAAATAAGTGACTCCCAGAATCTAAAGGTACTTGTGGCACACAGGACTCGAGCTTTAAGTTTCCATGGGAATCTGCTCCAAGTTTTTTTTATCTGTTACCCACCTTTCCGAATTCGTTGAGCGAATTGGTTACATTTTCCTCAATTAGGTAATCTCTCCGCCGTATGGCAGCGGCAGCCCAAGGAGTGGTACATTCCAAGCTGGTAAGTGAAACAAACCGAGCGCCCAAAAGGTAAATAGAGCGCAGAACAGCGAGACTGGTGCCCAGGGCATGGCCTCCGCCGATACCCATGAGGATAGCCACCTCGCCCCGTATATGAATCTGTTCCATTTCATCGGCGGATTCGACGATATGCATAGTGTTGGTGGCAGCTGTAATGCGCCTTGCCTCATCGATACCTTCCAGGGCCAGTTGCACTGCATCCAGATATTGGGCACCACAGTGCACAGCAATGGGCCAGAGCACGGCTCCAATATGATTTTGCCGTATATCGGCCATGCCACTGCTGTTCAGTTTAATCTCACTTGGCGGCTTCCAGGAGCCCTCAATGAGCGGCGACTCCGTCAGCAATCGCCGTATGAATGCCAAGCGTGCCTCTAGCAGTGATGAGGAGCGCAATTGTAGGGCCAAGGGAATACCTCCTGCCATCGCAATGCAAACTAGGACAAGACAAACGCCTATTAAAATTCTGCGGCCCCGGGAGCGACCAGGACGCTCGCCCGACGATTCGCTACACGAATCCTTCTTGCAATTGTAGGCAGGAATACCCCCATTGGAGCACCGCAACTTCTCATTTCCACCTCCAAACTTTGTTATTTCGGCTGGCAGCTCGATATCTGCAATTTCTGTGAACACAAAGCATTGCTGCTTGCAATGTGGCTGATGCTGATGCAGCGGATGCACCTCCATAAAGTCACGATTTGGCACTGGGTTCATTGCATTCTACAGAGGCGTAGACGTATTCTCACTCCAAATAAATACAGTTCTACTAAAAACCCTAATTTTCCCGTCAAATGCTTGAATATTTCTTTAAGTACTCCCGACAAATTCACATTATTGATTTTCTACTATTTCAGTTCAAGCTCCTTGTATGAAACTCGATCCTGCGCAGAGCGAGTCCTTGCAAATTTCGCTTCTCTGGCAACACTTTGCCCAACATTTTTAAATAGTTTGCTTACGTCGAATACTTTTTATATCGATTATATCGCCATAGAGTCCAAGTCCATAGAATCTAATGACTCTCTTTAAATCTCTGATATATACATATATAAATATTACCTTAATTGGTGTAAATCACAGTCATCAGGAGATATTCCAATATAATTAGCATTGTAAGACCCTTAGTACTCGAGGGTCAGGGAAAGTCGAGGGAGAGCTCCATCCATAAACGGAGAGTATAGATCACTATTTCTATTTTTTCAAGAGTTTATTTTAAACTTAGAATTTATTTCTATTTGTAGGCCTGTCTATTAGGGATTTAGCAATAATATTATTGGGATTTTTTAGTCTGTGAATGTATCTTTTACTGTGATTTTTTATTTCATCATAAACTATACGCTTACAAATATTTATTCTATTTATTTATATATTATTTAATTCATAGCTTTTTATGCGTGGCTAGCACTATCGTCATCAGTGTGTGTGGCGGCAATGTCTCTAGAATGTAGACTACCTGAATATGATTAGCTATATAATTTGAGGAGAGAGCGATTTGTAAGGCTTGTGCGAATCGTTCCATGCATTTCTGATAGCCAGGGTCTTCTTCTGGGACTGCGTTGGACTCAGTGAGATCGGCACAGTACTTCTGCAATGAAGTCACAATTTGCATTAGATCCAAGGAATGCAAAGGGGTGGGATCTTCACTGTTGGCTAGCTGTATTAAGGTGTGCAGTAATGATAAATGTAGTTTGCTATACGCCTGACGATTTGAGACCAGGGGTGCGAGGACTACCCAACGCAAAAGGCCTGCCAGAGGCGTGGCAAAGGGCATTGCAATGGCGCCAGCCGGTAATACCAGGGGTTGCTGAGGTGCCTGGCAGAGTTCCGGATGGTCGGTCGTCCATTCCGTTATTGCATCCAGAAGCGCATCTGGTGGGGGCGTCAAAACACCTCCACGCTTATCGTTCAGGTAAAGATCCGCCACGGCAACCATAAAGTTAGCTGCAAAGTGTGGACCCACCATTGGCAGTTGCTTTAATTGGTCAGAAGTTTTTCGGGAATACGATATAAAATCGCTTACAATATTCTGAGCAACTTCTAAGCTAGGAGGAGTCTTGCAGCCAACCTGTTGCATCCATGTGCCGGCCGAGGAGAGCAGTGGCGCCACCGAGCCCGACACAGCAGTACTGATCAACCTAGAGAGAAGCCGCGAGCGCTGAGTCGTTAAGTGGCTACCAAATAGCGATAGAAATATGGCATTCCGTGTGGCATCCCGGCCTGGCCTTGAAAAGTAATCGATGAGGGTTAGAATTAGCTGAAACTCCTGATATATATTCATTTGGCTTATGCCCAACGATTGTATCTTGCGCACATCTCCCTCCTTGGTGCGCTCCAAGAAAATAAATTCGGATATTATCTGCATTACCAGATTTTGTTTATTTCGGCTGGCAATGAGACCCTCTGCAACAACAAACATTACGATAAGTCCCACACGATCGATACCATACAACAATTTGTGAACCAACCTAATCGGGAAAGTGCCTCCACCGCGCACATTGGATAATCTAGCTTCCGCAGACTCGGTTTACCGTCTCCTTGTGAAGCCATTTCTTTAAAATGTGTTTCAACACCTTAATCCCGAATGTTGTTGTCTGCGCTTCGTCGCAGCTTACAGTTCACTGTTACTTCAACGCTGAACAGCTGATCAAATTGTCGACTATCGCATCGGTAAGTGCTTATCGATAAATATCAGTGTTGCAAAGCGCGGGAAATTTGAAAAGTAGTTTCTGCGGTTCGCTTAGTATAATTATTGAATCAAAACAATATAACATTAAAATTGATTCATTTTAAAAAAGTCCTAATGCTTAACGATTTTTTTGTTGTTAAACAAACAGCAATAAATTTAAATTAAATTTATTTCTATTATACAAAGAAGTCGTCAGCTAGAACCATTGCGCAACATTCGATCACACAAAATAATTTTGTCTGAAAGCTTAAAAATAAATATAAGCAATTTTCAAGGAGAATATTTTAAATGAAGTAAAATTAAATTTCACTTCAAAGGGATAAAAAAATGATTAGAAAAAGGCGGCAATATCATTTATTTTGATTAATTGTACAAGTACCTCTTCATACTTTCCCTACGAATACTTCCAATTAATTAAGGTCCAAAATATTAATTACATATGTATATAGCGCTAACTTTATTGCATGTATTGATTATAAAATAAAATTGGGTATCTAAGGCCCGTTTCTTCATATAAGTAAAATTGAGTTAAGGTTTGTTAACAACAATCTGTAAATGTCGAAACAGAAGTCTGTTTTGAGTCTGTGAGTTGAGAGGCTACGGGCCTAAATCAATATGAATATAAACAATTAAAAATAATCAGAATCCCTCTCTGAACGGTTAGTTTAAAAAAATTATGAATTAGAATATATATATTTATATATCTGCAGAAGGGATTTAGTAAGTTCGAACGATTAATCTTACAACCGCTAAAAGAATTAATTAAAAATGGCAAAAGTTATCAAATCGAAGCGGCCCATTTTGATTCGTTATTAATAAAAACTAAAAGCCAATACTCAATACATAATCATGATAAAGAACTTTTAAAAAGAATACTATTGTTGTTTAAAAAGTTTCGAACCGAATCATACTCAAATACACACTCATATCGAATCGAATCGTATCGTATCGTATTGTATCGTATCGTAATGTTTTGTATTGAATTGTATTGTATTGTATTGAATTGAATTGTATTGTATTGTATCGTATCGTATTGTATCGTATCGTATCGTGTTCTATGTGGTTTTTGTTTGTGTCCGATTATGTGTGAGACAATGTATATGTAACTTATATACTCGTAAGTTTAATGCTAATTGTAAGTCATGCTGCTCATACACATTTTATTGTAATGGCAGTCTCGTGTTCTCGCCGTCTCTGCAACAAATATAAGCTGGTTGCAGGAACATGCGCACCACATTTAGATCGACATTGGGAGTTTTACTTAGAGCTAATTCAGAGTCATTAATCATGAACTTATTTATGTGGATTAACGCATCAGGGTTCGCACTCACACACATACAATACGGAACAATACGGAAATTAGCGAATTAAAAAACAAAACTCATCATCATCGTCGTCGTCGTCGTCATCGTCGTCGTGACAATAGCAGCAAAATACAATTGTATATACTCTACAATTAAAAAGTAAACATAATTTGAGCTTTTGACTAAGAAAACTCAATTTCATATTAGAAGAATGACCGAGTGCTACCCTCTTATTACGTATAAACCACACAAAGAATTCGGTAAGCGAGCTTAGGTCATGTTCCATGAGGACGACGACGAGCTGGATGAACAGTCGTCGCTCTCTGTCGTTGCACTGCTACCCGATGGTTTGGGTCCCCAAATACGCACGGTGGCATCATCGCTAGCACTGGCTAGTAAGGACGGATACACTGGATTCCAAGAGACGCAGTTTACCGTCTTGGTGTGACCCGCCAACTTGGCCAGAGGCTCCTCTCGCTTTAGGTGCCAAATATACACAACCTTGTCCTCGCTGCCGCTGGCTACGAAGCTCTCGTTGACACCGCCAAAGCAAGAATGAATAGCAAACGTGCTCTGCCTTATACCTTGAAAACGTCTAACTAGGCACTTATCCTCAATATCCCAGAGATGCAGACCCTGATTGGAGACATTCAACAACGCCAGACGATCGGCAGAGTTAATGCTAAACGTCATAATTGGATGTGGCTCCCGCAGTATATCAAAGTCCGACCGTGGATTATCAAAATTATAGCTGGAATTCCAGAAGCACTAATAAGTTTTTCTATATCAGATTATATGATTGCTCGATACTCACCCTCTTATGCGAAAGTGATTATCGGCCGCTAATATTGTCTTGTTGTCCGCCCGAAAAGCAACGCTGTTGACCCGTACACCTTCCCAGGAGTCGATAAGGGTGCCATTCAAATCGCACAGGTAGAGCTGACCCTTTTGACCGCCACAGACAAAATGATTGCCATCGCGACTGAATGTGCCACACGCCAGACTGTCCTCCAATGATTGCGAGAACTTAACCACAAGCTTTCCATCATCCACATTCCAGATGAAGAGCTCATGTGAGTCCTCTGTGCCACCAACCAGTATGAGCTTTGAGTCCGGGCTCCAGCTTACGAAGCTAACATTTAATTGCGTTTGGCTGTCGAGCACACGCCGATGCTTCAGGGTCAGCTTGTATGGATCTACATCCCATATGATCACAGTGGAGTCTTTGCTGCCCGTAGCCAGCTTAAGGCCATCGGGTGAAAACTTACAGAACCAAACCTCATCACAGTGGTCAGTCAGCACTTGAATTGTCTGCATGGGAAACCCGTCTGTAGTGCAACAATGGTCTGTCAGTAGCGAAACTGTCTGTAGATTTGTCTCCCAGGCCATGTCATGGCAGGGACAGTTCTGACTTTGCAGTTCCACCGCCTGCTGAAGCAATGTGCGCAGCCGACGTGGCGACATCATTACCGATGGCGGCATAAATGTCTGCAGACGTTCCATAACAAGCGCACGGGACGTGATGCCCTTGCCCTCCCATTTGGCGCGCTGGTAGAGGTCGTGATTGGTTGAACACATCATGTATGAGGATAGTTGATGTACCCGTGAGATGTTGTGCTGTAGCGGCGTCAATTCGCTGCGCAGTACATGCAATGCATCCAACGGATTTCCATCATCCAAATGCTCCAAATATTTCTGCTCTAGCAAAATGAACTTCATTTCGGTTATAGTAGATGATTTGCCATTATCTATTAATGGCTCCAAGTCCTGTAAAATAAACGTTATTATCGTAGGATGCATATCAAGATCATGATCAAACAGTTAAGAACTACTAACAAATGCAGATTCTTATTCGGAAAGAGGAAAACCGTTAGGAACTCAATTCCTTATTAGTACCTATTAAAATTTTATCATGAATTCAATCTTACTTTGAGATCAGCATCCGCTTTGTTCCAGTCTCCAACAAGGACATGTTCCCTAAACTTAGTTGCCGATGGGTGTTCCAAGTAGCAATTTGATTCGACCATTAGGGTTTTGACCGACTTCTCGAGGCCAACATCGTGCAAATATTGGCCAATCAGTCGGATTATCTCCTGATTCGATTTGTCTAAATGAACAAATTCTCTGTTATTCTCTTGATTGTTCTCTCCGTCTACCGCACAACCATTGTTGCTGCCATTATTGTTTGCCGCAAAGCCATTGTGCTTTACATCATGGCCGTTTGTGGTATTATTGCTATGGCCGCCAGATGGCTGGGCAACCTCATCGGCTGGTCCATCTCCACCAGCTTCGTCTCCATCGTGTGTAACATTGTCAACGTCTGTGTGCAGCTCAACAGCGGAGCCGGAGCCGGACCCAGACGCAGACCCAGACACAGAACCAGAACCAGATCCAGAACCAGAACCGGAACCGTCTGAAGAGCCAGCGCCTATAGCGGAACCAGAACCACCACTGGAACCGGTTGTAGACGCTGTTAAAGCTGTTGTATTCTGCATATTCATAACAGAATCGCTACAACTGTTGTTGCTGCTGCTGCTGTTGTTTGTAATGTTATTATTGCTATTGTTGTGGCTATTTGAATTTAGTTGCACTCTGGTTGACTCCGTATTACTATTTTTTCGACTCTGACTCTGCTGCGATTCACTCCTCGAGGTACTCGGACTTGAACTTGAACTTGAGCTCGACGTTAGCTGTTGCGCCGCTCTGGACGTGGAAGCTGCGTTCGAGTCTACGAAAGAAACTGAAATTGAAATAGATCCTCCTGAGCGACGTCCCTTTTTGCGCGGCGGCTGGTCCCCGGCTGAGGCACCAGTTGCAGCAGCCTTTTTGTTCTTTCTATCAATTTTGAGTACTTTTTAGGAACCGCACGGCAACAAGCAGCCACTCTTACTCTTCCACTTCCACTTCGTCTTCTTCTACTTCTCTCTTCTGTCTTCTCTGTATATCGTCTCTTCCCGGCACGTGATTATCTGTATCGGCCTCCTTATTATCAGTCGCCACCGCTCTGACGAACACAATCTTGAGATCACTGATAACAACAAGCTCCGATCCACCGAGATACAACTACTGAAAAACAAAATATATTAAATAAATAAATTGAATTGAAAAACACACATAGAACATAACATAATATTAAGATGGGAGATGAATCGAAGCTTATATTAAACTGTATTTTGTTGTTATACTACTAACAGCCATTCACTGGCTAAGAAGAGTATATCAAGTTTAGGGAAAGTCCATAAATTCTAGATAATCTTGGTCAGAATAATAATAGAATTTACTCTATTTTCTATTCTAGTCTATTTGCGTCTCTCTGATCGTCATTTCTTTTGGAGCCCAGAGATTATTACCTGGGGATATTAACTCGAAATTTGAGATCCACATAAAGAAAACTGCTCTCAATCTATACTGAAAATTTCAAAACAATCAAATTTGAAGCGCAATAGTTATTCAAGAAAGTATTTTTCATAGGAAGAAATAAATCGCAGTATCCGTTTCTATATGAAGTGTACGTGTGTTTGTGTGAACGCTTATGTATGTGTGAGAGAATTAATGTATGTTATGGAATAGTGCAATAAGTTTAGATCATAGAAACAGGGAATAGTGGAATAATTATTATTATTAAATAGACAATGAGTGCAGGGTATTTCCTAGTCAAACACTTTGGTTTTGAACGTTTATTGTTATATTAATGGAAATGCGCTGGTCTATTTATTTACGCAGTTTTGAAGATACTCTGCCTCACGCTGTTGAGTAATACTCTGTTTTTAAAATAAATGGATTTCTGATTTGATTACATTTAATCAAAATATAATTGTTTTTCTTGTTATGTACTGACAAACATATATCAATAAACGAAATATATAATGCTATAATTGATTAAGCTACACACATACACACAACAGACACACACTCATATGTAAATGTACATATTTTTATACATATCATGTAAGTATGTATTTACATCAATGATGTACAAAAAATAACCCAATCACTATGAAAATTACAGTAAGTATGCCTGCAGATGTGTGCAATTACACACGCACACACACATATATAAAATGCATTCGCTACGTACATACATATGTATGTATGTATTAAAAATTCAGGTTCGGCTATGCATAACCGAACATCAGCCCGAATGCAGTTGGGCTTTAATACAGAGACACGAGCCGAGCGGTAGGTAAAAGGGCAGAAGTGTGTGAAAGAAAGGGAGCAAATGCATTCAAAACAAAAACAAAGTGGAAACAAAGCTGCTTCTACTAAACACCAACACAGACGCATGTTAGTTCCATGGTCGCAGCTGATGTATAACCGCATACATATATACGTACATCACACTCATATGTGCACGTATTTAGTGTATACATATGTGTATGCATGAAATGCATGTATACAATTTAATTTATTAGTCGTTCCAGTTTTAATAGTTTTCATTTAAATGGGTTACAAATTCGTCAACTTCCTATTCTTTGTGTCCACACATACACCCATCCAAACATACATATACATAAACACACTCACGCACACGTACGAAATGTGTGTGAAAACAAAAAGAAAACGCACTGCCACACATGCATACATATTCATATTACATATGTATTCATGCATATGTATGAACGTACATAAATACAGCAAACTGCATACATATACAGCTTATCTTATTTCATTCCTGCATTTCTCATTAAACGTCCTGTATGCATACATCAGTATGTACTTATTTTGATATTTATTTATTAGTTAATGTTAGGTTACAACGCTCGTATTGCCTTCAATTATAAATGATGTACTTTTAATATGCACTTTCCAACTAAAAACAACGACAAATGGTCACACAATAGATAAAAAGAAAAAAACGTAGTTGAAGTGTGACCGCAGTATTTAAAGTATAAAATACTGATTCAGTATTTTTTAAAAACCTTTCGACTTTTGAATAACTGTGGATAGCAGTTATTATTATTGTTTATTTGTTTTCGTTTAACGTTTTCAACTAAGCCCACAGATATGTGTCAATTGATTGTCAATCAATCTTACAGTAATATAATGTATATATATATACTTCTTTAGTACTTAAATTTTAAAATAAATTAGTTTTTATAATAAATATATACATATTTCAACTTATTAAGATATATTACTAAATACTTTTTCCATTTTATACATATATATATGAAATACTCTTTTTTCTGATAAATACTTTCAATGTTGAAATTTGGACATAAGATTCATGTGATTCCGGCTTACTTGTTTTGTCTTTCTTTGTTTTCTCTCTCACCAACCCATTGTTTCTTCCTAACCCATTTCAATATATTCCAATATATTTTTTTATATGTTGATGTCATATATGTCATGTACATATTTTCAAATTTTGATTAAAGAAAAAAAGCAAACTCATCCGTCCTTTCGTCGAGTACATACTTTTATTATTAACAACAAATAAATTTAACGATTAATAACAAAATATACAAATTATACAGGATAAACTAGGTAAACTGTTTCGAATTTCTATTAATTTATGCGGCTGCAGCCTAAACTGATTTCCTTCGATTGGCCAATATACTCGTGATAAAGAATTCTCCAGCTTTGTAGGAACTACGAACAAGTGGCCCACTGGCAGTATATAGAAAACCCAGCTCATTGCCTCTCTGTTCCCAGTGTTTAAACTTCTCGGGTGTTACATACTCTATAACTTTAAGGTGTTTCTTTGTGGGCTGCATGTATTGGCCGAGCGTGAGGCATTCAACTCCTGCTTCACGTAAATCCCGCAAAGTTTGCTCAACTTCTGCATCTGTTTCGCCTAAGCCCAGCATTATTGAACTCTTTGTTATGAGATTCGGATTAAAGCGCTTTGCCTCGCCCAAAACATGAAGTGTTTGTCTGTAATGTGCCCGACGATCCCGAACAAATGGTGTTAGTTTCTCCACAGTTTCAATATTATGTGCGTAAACATCAAGACCGCAGCTAGCAATTGTCTTCACGCATTCCAAGTCTCCGCGAAAATCTGGCACCAGGCACTCAACAAATATATTTGAGTTACTGAAAAGAAAAGTGATGTACATGTATTTGTAAATATATAATCTATCTATATAATCTATCATTTATAATCAGTCATCTTTCTCTTACCGTGCTTTAATTTCACGTACGGTCTCTGCAATATGCTTTGAGCCACCGTCCGGCAGATCTGCAAGATAATAATAATATTAATTAGTCAAGTAAGAAATAAGAGAGGAGAATAAAGTCAGGAAAATCCATTTTGTAAATTTCATCAAGATACTTTGAGAAATAAAAAAGGTTCCCATACACTAAGTTTTAAGCTGATTATTCCTATGGGAGCTATTTGATATAGTGTGATCTGAATATATTGTTGGCTGCAATTTACAAAAATTACTTATGCATCTAACTTGTAAATTTGATCAGGTTTTTTTTGGAAAGATACATTTTGTATCCCAAAGATAAATTTTGTATATCAAAGACACATTTTGTATCTCATGGATGCCTTTTGTATCTCAAAGATACTTTACTCACACATCCTTCAGATCTACTCGTAAGGACCAAAATCTGGTGGCCAAAGGACATCTTCCTAATCTTCAAATTGTTAAGTTACCTTCCCTTTGAAACTTTTCAAATGATTTTTTCAAAGTAAAATTGCTATAACTCGGTCAATCCCCTGGCCGATTTTGCCAGGACCTTATACATTATGATCTATCGATTGACATTCAAGGAACTTTTGAACTAATTGTTCCTATTGGAGCTATACGATATAGTTGTACGATCCGGCCGGTTCCGACATATGTGCTCCGTGCACCAAAAAAAAAAGGCTCCGTACCAAATTTCATTTACCTAGGTCAAAAACTGAGAGACAAGTTTGCTTGGAAACAGACGGACAGACGGTCAGACGGAGAAGGAAATGGCTATATCGACTCATTGATCAATAATATATATACTTTATGGGGTCGGAGATGCCTCCTTTAATGCATTATAAATTTCGTGACAAAATTATAATACACTTTGAAAGTGTATAAAAAGAAGGAAATAAAGATAGGAAGTAATTCAGTAAGTTTTGTTAAATAAGAATGAAATGAGAGAGGTAGAAATGAGAGAAACCCTGGAATCCAATCTACAGAAGAAGCAGTCTTACTAAGAAAGCAGCTTAGACACCTTCCCCGAAATAGATCAGAAGAGTAGATTTTAAGAGTGTGAAAGAGAAAGAGAGAGATAGAGAGGTTGTGCACTTTGATAGGGGTAAGGGATAATTTCTTCTTATGACGAGATAATGGAAGAGAGGAATTAATGTCACCCACAATTAATGGAAAAGAATAATACCAGGGATAGTTCTACGGTTACCTAAAGACGGAAGATCAATAATCAAAAGCCTCTTAGAGAACTTGGATACGGATCCCCATTTAATTCACGAAGTAATATATGTACACATATATTGCTCAGATCTATATTAACATATTCTCATCTATATTGATATAGGTATGCAATCTGCCCGATTCCAGCAGACACAAAAAAAAAATTTGAAGCAGAACGGTGGGAAGCTAGTTTGAACAGAACACACAGACGGAACTCTCAAAGATATGATTCTTTCAAGATTTTAAAAATCTGTAATTATCTAGAAATTATTTTCTATTGATTGCCATAATATATACCCATCAAAGCTATATGAATGATATTCTTTTAGCAATTAGTTACTTACCATCTCTGTCCACAGATGTCAAGACTATATAATCCAAGCCCCAAGACGAAATTGCTTTGGCGGTATTTACAGGTTCGTTCACATCTAATGGTGGTGGGGCCCGAGCAGTTTTTACCGAACAAAAACGACAGCCTCGAGTGCAAGTATCTCCCATGAGCTGTAATCAACAGAATGTTTTCTACTATCAGTCGAAGATGTCAATGGGGTCAAAGGGGTCTTACCATAATTGTGGCTGTTTGTGTGCCATGCTCTCCACCACCCCAGCATTCGCCTATATTGGGACAACGCGCTTCCTCACAAACAGTGGAGAGCTTGAGTTCTCGCAGCTGAGACTTAATTTTAGCATAATTTTTGCCCATTGGAATTGTTGTTTTTAACCACGGTGGCAAGCGCAAGTATTGGGTTTCTCCTTTTTCACGACGCAGTTTGCCGTCATAATTGTCAAAGTCTTCTTCCTTTGCATTATCGGAATTTTGAATAAAATCTTGAAAATTTGGACCCTTCGATAGTCGTTCTCGGATTTCTTCCAGCTTTTCGACGCGTGTTGAGGCTGTTCGCTGCACAACAAACCAATAAATTTTCAGGTAGAACAAAATATAAAAATAATATTGCTTACCAAGAGTAGAGGGAGGCTTGAAGGGGGTCGAGGATTAAGTTTTCGTAACATTGTATTTATTTATGGTTTCACACTAATTTATTTATTGTTTGTCCGCCCGTTTCTTACGACATTAAAACGATAACAATAGAACGGCAAAATAATCGATGGCTATTGTGCAACTATCGATATTTTGCATGCAATCAAAACAAATCATTTGTCATCACCTTTAAAATAATAAACAAACAGAACAAGTGAATTACAACAAATCTGAATTATACTAATATATAGGGAATATATATTATGTGTGCAGATGCTTACCATGGTAAGCATCAGGCACAGATAAAAAATGAGCTTGATGAGGTATTAGGTCCATAAATAAATTTTGCAAAGCTCGGGGTCAGGAAATGGGCTCTTCAGACGAAAATCACCCTCGAATACAACAAACTTCGTGGAGCAGTAAATATAAATCCCTGGGTGCGAATGCTAAAAAGCCAGATGTAAAAGAGATAGGCGCACCTGGAGAAAGGCACATTTCAAGCTCCTAAGGGCACTTGGCATGGCATCTGAGAGCTTCAGCGTGTAACTAGGATCGATGATCGACCAATCATGAAAGTGTGGAGCCCATGGCAGGCCGAACTAGACGGACGCCTGGACTGGAAAAATAGAGCAGATTTGTGTACTTTATCCTTGTATCAAAAAGCAGCTTATTCAGATTCAGTATCAATTAAACTGAGAGTGCGCTCTCTACGAGCCATCTCTAAATCATTCGGGTGTTCCTAAATCCTCTGGAGTACACATGCATTCCATATCTGAGTAACATGCAATAATATTCATAATAAGTAAATTATTTAAAATTCTTTATTGGAATGTAAGCATATACAGAAGATGTATCTATGAATGAATAAGTATATGTACGTGAACAAGTACAGCAATTGTAATATGACTTAAAAGAATATACAAAACAAGAGAATATGATAAACAGAAGGCGTATGTAATCGATGATAAAGGTTTCTAGGTCTTAAACATTTTAAAATAATTCATTTTGGACGGAAAGTACAGTACTTATGTTCAAGCATACAGTTATGTTTGTATGTATACACATAACTATATAAGTGAACATATGGACAGAAGTAGGTTAAAAGAAAACTTTATTGAAGCCAGTTAGTACTTAAATTTTGGTACAATTTCACGGTGGTGGGCAGGGTAAGTAACCCTGTAATTTGTTACTGTTACTCGCATCTCATGTGATGCTTCAGTGCTGTTGTCAGCACAGTGTTTAAGCCAGATTATGAATCGCATGGGTTTCTATATGTATGTGGAATGTCTTTGATTGTGTTTCGCGGACGTTACTAAACTATGTTAAAATTCAGATATAAAAATTATTTTAACTGCGTAAAACTAATAGAAAGATAAAAAATAATTAGCATGGGCTTATTTAAGGATTACAAAAAAAACGAAATCTTAATTCTATAGCGGTTTTCGTTGCATTTCTATGTCTTTGTGCTTCATTGTGCCAATACTGTCTAATTGATGATGAAGCTCAAACTGAATAGTCTGAAATATGTCCTAGAAACGATCCTTCGATGTGGCGCTATACTCCAGTTCATTCAGATTTTGAATCTCCTGAAGCTCCTGGAACTTTTCGTGGTCACGAATGTGTGCGTAATTTGCCGAAAGACACATCAAATAGTGAACAAGGCTAAGAATGACCAACAGCGTGGAAAGGGTAGCCAATATAAACATAACCTCGGCGTTCTCAACACCATCCTTACAGAATGCCTTGATTTCGTACTTTTCGCACACCTTCATGTCCTCGAGCTTAGTGTTTGGCGGAAACATGAAATCTATCGATCCAAACAAAAAGATAACAAAAATAGATAAGTAACTCTAGGCCAATGAGACGTATAATTTGTAGACTTACGAAATTGTGTCAAATCAATGCAGCTGAGCGACTGCTCTACACTCGAGCACATGTTCCAGAACATGGTGTAAATGAACGTAACAATAACCAAGAAGCATAAAATAAGCGTCCAAACGAAGTTGAGCAAATACGTAATGCCCATGAGCACTGCACAAGAGATGCGACCGCCAACGCGAGATCGCCACGCCCGATAAACCTTATAGCGTGTTGCGCCCGTTGCCAAAAAGCCCACGAACAGTATCATAAATCCGAGAGCAGCCATGCCAGCGGCAATTATGACGAATATCATCTGTACCGCCTCGATCCTAAAAGAAATATGTATGCAACGAATGTTATAGGCCACAGTTAGTTGATTACATTTTTTTTTTAGATTTACCAGATTAAACGCAGGTGAAACACTTGATCCATCATGATAACCGTTAGCGAGGCTCCTCTGTACATTGTGCCGCAGAAGATGCCAACGCCAAGCAGACACATAAGCGTCGCTATAAGCGTTGCGTAGGGTATCCGGGCCATACATGACTGGCAACAGTCGGCTGCAAGGGGTAGCGCATTAAAAGAAACTCGTTATAAACAAATTTTAGAGTATCAGAAAACACACATAAACTGAAGATAAACAACATTTTAAAACAATTATGATGCGATATATACATAATGTATACATTTATGTAAGTGAGTTACTTATTTATTTATATGGACAATACAAGCAAGTATGGAAAAGGAATGCTTAAAAGATAGAAACAAATAATAGTGTTCGAAAAAGAGGTTTTTAAATAAAACCTTTCTTGCACTGAGAGAAAAAGGTGAGTTTCTTTTGTACGTATTGAGGAAAGACAAGCACTTTTTAAGTATTGCGAAAATAAAAGCACTAGACGATACGAGTACATTGTGATATTTGGCCAAAAAGAGAGCTAGAGACAGGTACAAATAATAGTGCCTTAATTGTGTAAATTACTCGTCCTCGTACCTTCGCCGCCGCGTTCTGTGTACCTATCCAAGGAGTGGTCGGACTGGTAGGCGCTGTGTCGTCGATTTTGATAGGGATTATTGTTATAGGCGCGCGTTAAGACCCCACCATCGTCTTCGAAGTTTGTTTCAAGGAGTATCTCTTCACGTGGATCACGCACGCGATCACGATTGTTATTGCCTTTACCAGGCATATTGCACAACGTAATTGTCGATTATTGAAATTAAAGAATTTTATATTCAATTTAAATTTCAGTGGTTAATTCGTAGATGCCACAGCGCGAAAGAACGAAACTGAAAGCTCTTTCAGCAGCGCGTATTGCATGATTCCTAATTCTTAATGAACTCAACGCAAAAGTGATTCACGCTCACTGGAGACGTCACTAAATTCACTCTCTTAGATATGAACACGTATGAGCATGAGTATGTAACTATATGGGGAGCCCTTCTCACTGAGCTATAGAACGAGATAGTAGCCAGTCGAGTTCCATTTTGACTCCATTCTCTGCTCAGTTATAGCTGACCCCTTTGCTTCAGTTTTATGGTGAGCAAATTACACAACTCTACAAAATTGAAAACATTCTTCAGATTTCTTTTCATAATTCATAAATAATACTTTATGCTGAATATCAGTATTAAACTCCACGTTAACTTTTTAGACTTCACTTTAAGA
This sequence comes from Drosophila repletoides, assembly GCA_018150835.1. Taxonomy (NCBI): domain Eukaryota; kingdom Metazoa; phylum Arthropoda; class Insecta; order Diptera; family Drosophilidae; genus Drosophila; species Drosophila repletoides. The sequence continues at coordinate 1,701,799 of JAECWQ010000031.1, forward strand.
TTCAGCATTAAACTTTAAATGAGGTTCTGCTAGATCGAAAATGATGTTGGCTAGTGTTAACGCTCGTTGTCGCTTGAACTGAGGTGCGGTTGGAGCCAGTTTGTTTGCTGAGCGAGCAGCAAGAGCTGTTTATCTCCCTCTTTCTCTCTCTCTGTCATGGCTTATCAGTATCTCTCTTTCGATATTTCGTTTCGATGAGAGCCACACTGCACTGGCAATGGTCATTCGAGTTCGAATTCGGATTCGGACTAGAAAATATTACTGTAGAGCCAAACCTCTTCTTATTCAATTGAAGTTACCAATTAAGAGGTCATGCTATAGCCAATATAAATATGTATGTACTTGAATATATATTTACATGCACAAGTAGCTGATCCAGAGATCAGATTCATAATTAATTATGCACTGAACAAAATTATTATTTAAATAATTCAGTCTTCTTATTATGTACGATACTTTCTGGTTTTTCTGTCTCAGTTTTTCCACTTTTAAGCAAACACATCACAAAGTTTTGAACTGGATTTGAACCGAAATCCGACTATTTATCTAACCTAAACTAAAAGTTAAGTTAAAGTTAAAGCTGAACCTGCACCGGACTAATATTTCTGTTTCTGCTAAAAAATGTTACTAATTTGCAAATACTTAGAAATGGTTTAGAATAGGCTTTTCGATTTTAATATTAATATTTTTGAAACTAGAAGAGTTTTTCCGAATATATCCATAAGGCATTTTGAATGATAGAATCAAATCCAAACCAAATCAGATTCGGAACAAATTATTTTGGTTTTAGTAAATATTAATTTATACAATTAACTATAAATATATGCATATCGCACACCGCTTTTGAACCGAATATTCAAATATATATCCCAAGCTGAACCGAACCAGCGCCTTAGCCTGAAACGAACTTATACTTTCTAACCAATGGTTCGGTTCTGGAAGATGTTTTTTTTTTTCGGGATATAATTCTCATTGGAAATCCTTTCTGAAGGTCCAACATTATATATATACATACTCTATTTCCGTTCACTCTTTAACTTTTTCTTGTTTTTTTCTGTGTCTCCTCAGCTCATTTCTCTTCTAATTTTGTTTATTTTATTCTTGTTTTGATTGGGTTTTATCTGGGTTTTCCCCAATCCAACGATGCTCGCCCCCAAAATATTTTAACTTCAATAAATAAATAAATCCTAGTAAATTCTATTAAAAAAAATATATATTATGTACATTTTGAAATTGATCTGAACCAAGACCTTAAACCAAACCACTTTTAAATATATTTTTGGGGATTTTCGCACTAGATTAATATACATATGTACAACTATAATGTCCAGGAATGTAAAGGATAATTCGGTATTTATGGCCTAGAAAATGCACATGCATAACTCACATTAATGACAGTTTGATATTAGTAGAATTTTGATTATAATTAATAAAAATTGTTCAACATTTTGAAAAACTTACGCATTTTTGTTTGTTTATTATTTTAATTTAAATTTTAAATATGGAAAATGATTCAAGTACTCAAAATTTGCAGCTGTTTTTCACGGGTTTACTGCAGTTACAGTTATAGTTACAAATACTACGAATATGTTTGAATGTGTCTGAACATAGTAAACAAATGCAAGTATGTGAATGCCTCTGAATGAATGTGGCTTGAATACTCATACATGCAAAACGAATGCAAGAAGCCAACTCAAACCAGTTTCTGAGCTGTGGGCCTGCCAGCCAGCCAGCCAGCCAGACACTGCGCGATTGAAACAAAAAACCACTGCCAAACTCTAAATAATATTTGGGCTTTATTCGTTTCAAGTTATATTATTTCATTGATGTTTTATAAATAAATTGTTATTTTGCCACATTTATTATTATTTATTAAACGCGCAAACGAATAAAATAAAACGAACTAAATCAAACTGTTCAGCACTGGCGACAACACTGAGTTCTTCGTATGTATATGTACATCCAAAATACTAGTGAAGTGCATACAATATCGATTTGTTTTTCGAGCTATCGATATTAGCACGCTTTTTTATAACGATGATTATAGCGAAAGCAACAACTACTTTTTCACCCATAATAATTTAAAAATAAATATAACGTATTCTTTTATATGCAAAGGAAAGCTAAATTATTTGATAATAATTATGAATTGAGTGATAATCAAATCAAATTTTAAACTAATCAAATAATAAATAATAATCAAATAATGAGCAGCTATTCAGATTTTATTTCGATATCTTCAGTAATAATAATTATTAAATATAATCAATAAGCACATAATGAAAATCAATAATATTAATAATCAAAAGAAACTGTATTATTTTATAAAATATAGTAAATTAATATTATTTGTGTACATATACGTATACATACGTATATATATCCGTTCCAGACGGCTACTTCATTTAAAATAATCGTCTGTACTTTGCTTTAATAACATTTGCATGTAGTTTATAAAAAAAAAATTGTGTGGTGCTCTAGTAACGTAAAAGATATAAAATATATTTATATAACCCACAAAAAAAACCTATCCTAATATAAATGATTTTTTTTTTTTTTACTTTTTTCTTAAATATAATTTACTATGTGTACGACTATTTCTAGATTAACAGGCGATTGTGCCACGGCGCTGACGTCGCAGGCTTGGGAGTTATCGCGTTGCAGTCATATTTCTTGCCACCGATGAGAGGAGCACACTTCAACTTCATCTGCACCTGGGGCAGTTGAGAGAGTCGATCCCTAACCGATAATGGTAGGTCGTCATGGTCGGCGAAGTGGGTGGAGCCCCCGTTTTGCTGCGTGTAAGTTATACCGCCACCTTGTGCGTCTGGTATAACTGAAATTACCGATCCATCATAGAATTGCACTTGTACAACCCCATGGGACAGCTGAAATTACAATGAAAAAACATTAAATAGGTTGCCAGTGGTGTAGATTTCAGTTTCCAGAATACCCTCATTGGAAAATATTTATGTTGGGTTCAAAACTTAAATTGCTCGTTTCTGGATTAGGTCCGACTCTTTTTCTAATAGTTTTCGCTCATAAACCTACCTCAGTGGCAGTGCCTACTCCTGGAATGTTAAGTCTCTTAATGGGAATGTTTTGTTGGGAAGCCAAGAGCTGTGACTCAATAATATCGTTTCCACTGCGCATCGATGATATGGTGCTTATTGAAAAGTTAATGGAGCCCTGAAAAATCATTTAACATTAAAAAAAGCTTACCATTTGGAGCTTAATTCAAAATTACCTGCTGTGATTTGGGAGTAGAATACGCAAAGTTAGTTGTATCCCGCAGTCCATCTGAACGGACCGGTGGCAGCGTTTGAGGATTAGGTCGTCGCCCAATCGTGACAGGAAAACAAGTATTGCTACCCGTTTGTGCAAGCTCCAGGGCATTGCTTATGCTAAGACAGTGTGCGAAGCACTCATTGCTGTGTTCAATTAATCTATTTGCTTCGGTACTAGTCTGATCTGTCATCAGCACACCGCGCCCATCATAAACTTTAATACCTTCACTGGGAGACTTAATCAACTTGGCCCCGGCGTAGTAGTTCATCTCGAAATCAGCCATATTTTCCATTAGGTGGCATTTCGCTAAGTTACTGAAGTACGTTACTTTTGGAGTTTTACTTTTTACCAAACCCACAAATCGAGATGCGTAGACGTATTTCTTCCAATGTTTGCTGGGCAAATTATCATAGCTATAAGTGCAATTTTCAACATTTAACTGGGGCTCCGATGGTTGTTCACGTATGGGAAGCCCTCTGAAAATAATAATTTTAATGAGTTTAGGCCAAAGATCTCCATGAATTCATGCATTTTCTTACCGGCCTGGATCTGGTTGGTATATAATAATCCGTCGTCCGTCATTGGAAATGCGGCAAATGTCGACAACGCGATCTTCATTCATTTTGCTTTTACACTTGATAAACTCGATGACTACTTCGCCGTTTGCCATAATACTCATAATAGCATTTTTCGTCTTGTACCGCGTGGGCTGTAGTCGTAGTGTATTTAACGGTGGAACCGATATACGATCTTTATTTTCTCTGCTAGCATTACGGGCTATCGGGGCAGGTGCAACCGTTGGCGTAGACTGAGCTAGAAAATGGCCCTTCTTCGTAATCTGCCCCATTCTTTGCCAGTCCATATCTGTGTTGTCTATAGCGTCAGACGGGACTTGCCTGAATGCTCCGTGATGCGAATATTTATGGCGCTGTTCCTGATAGTAACCCATATATTCCTCCTGAATCTGTGGCAGCATCTGCTGTGCTGATTGCTGTTCTACCGAACGAAGTCGTTGAGAGTTTTTGGAATCATCTAGTGATAATTAAAATAATTAATATAGGATTTACAACATTTCGAATATTAACTTACTGCTGGCAAATGTAACGATACCGCTATCGCCACTGGCAATGCTTTGGCTATAAGCCTCGGATGGGACAGGTGTTCCGTAAGATACTGTGCTCCCGGTGGCCTTCATCATGAATGGATGTCTGATCACTTGCTCGAGTGAGATGCGTTCATGAGGATTCTTTTTTAACAATTTATCAATTAAGTCGCGTGCGTCAAACGATAAATGCGCTGGCATCGAATAGTCAGACAGAACCACTTTGTTAAGTGTTGACTGTACCGCGTCTGTGTCGAATGGCGGCCGACCAACCAGGAGCGTATACAACATACACCCAACACTCCACAGATCCGCTGGCAATCCATGAGATAGGTGTGAAACTACTTCCGGTGAAATATAGTTGGGAGTTCCACACATCGTCATATGCCTTTCATCTGGTCGTTTTAGCTGTGTCGCCAGGCCAAAGTCGGCTATCTTCACTTGCATATCTTTGCTGAGTAGTAAATTAGACAGAGATATGTCCCGATGCATGATGTTGTGCGAGTGCAAGTAGAGCAGACCAGCTACCACCTGTCGCAGTATGGAGGAAGCTTCGTCTTCGGTAAAGGGACGTTTCATCTGATGATTCATATATCGATGCAGTTCACCATTGTCGGCCAGTTCCAGAACTAAATACACATAATTGGCGTCCTGGAAAAACGTGTACAGCTGCAGCACCGAAGGGTGCTTCAAGCGGGAATGAATATCCACTTCTTGCCGAACTCTGTTCGTCAATCCGGAGTTCTGTATCAGCTTTTTGTCAATCTGTTATATATTTCTTTAATTAACTATATTTCTTTAAATATAACTAGCTTAACTAGAGCACAAGTCATTTACTTACCATTTTGATGGCCACATCTTGTTGCGTTCGCAGGCATTTTGCCTTGTAAACACACGCGAAGCCTCCTTTACCCAGCAGGTGCTGTACTTCGTACTCCTAAGAATACAAACAATTAATTAATGCAACTAGTGTAACTATTTAACGAATGAATGAATTTACATCAATTGTTTCTCCATAATTCCGGTATGGTAGCATAGTTTACTTTGATTTACGTGTACTTTTAGTTCTTATTTTTATATATAAACATAAACAAGCCGAAAAACATTTAAAAGAGGAACGCCAACTTGATAGTGTTGAAAAACGATAAAAATACACGATCAGCATTCGAAAAGTACAGCAACACCCATATCGATAGTTACTTAAACTCGTTATCGATATTTAATATCGTAGCGATGAACGGCTGATTATAATTTTAAATTTTGGGTTGGTATAATAGATGTTAAATAGATAATGTCCTAATAATGAAAGCAACACTTATTTTTGACCTAAATGCACCTAAAAAATACAAAATTTCACCCTCTGCCCATTTATCGAAATTCGTGGATAAGTTAGATATCAGGCAACTTTATTTACACCCGTTTACCATTTAAGTACAATTAAGAACACTTTCAAACTGGTAATACAGATCTTGTTTGCTGCATTATTTAATGCAAAAAAAAAAAAAAAAATTAAATAGTATTAGCAAAATTTGGTACACAGAATAATTAATGCATTTTATGTATGTATAGCTGTGTTATGTGTAAACGGATTGACAGATTGAAGTATTATTGATTATGTTGTTTTTGTTGTTTTATTTTTGAAAACCAAATTTTAACTTGATTAGCGTTTTTGGGAGATTATTGTGTCTTGTTATTGGAATTAATAATTTATGTTTTTACAATTTTTTTCTATTCAAATTGCACAATTTTGTATTCAATTAATTTCAGTCTCACGCAGATTTATTATATTTATTATATAGTAAATTGTATACACATATTTATTCTTAAACGGCTTTGATTTATATATTAAAAAATATAAGCTTTGTTTTTTAAATATTTGTATGGGGTGCTTTTAGTACACGTTTACTTTACTTTGATAAATTCATCTTTAAATATACATTTTAATTAAAATACCTAACAAATTAATCATTTGTAGTTGTTTTTTACGGAAAACGTGAAAATGTTGCTATGCTAATTAATACTATTACTACTAACTTACTTTTAGTATAATATATGCAGACATGATATATATATATATATTTATATATATACATGCTTACATACACATATATATAACAATTTATTTAATATGTTAAAATGCTAACCTTTAACTGCTTCACAATTCCGCTTTTACATTGAAACTAATCGATGTTTTATCTGTTCTCTTTTCTCTGTTCTTTGTTCTCTGTTCTCTTTTCTCTGTTCACTGTTCTCTTTTCTCTGTTCTCTGTTCTCTGTCCTCTTTTCTATGTTCTTTTCGTATTTAATAGTTAAAATTTGAAAATTATAGAACGAAAGTCAATGTGAACTAAATTAGATACACATTGGTTTAAGAATGTTATTTCTCATGCTCTTTTTTATTGCCAATATGTACGTAAGTTTGTTGATAATATGTAATTTAAATTACTTGAAACAAAAAATATATATAAAACTGTAAAACAAATTATGTTTGAATAGATTATCTCTGTTTGAATACAGCAGTAAAAAGTATATACATATTTCAATATTTTACAGCGGTCAATTTGCAATGCCCAACTGTGGCAATTCATCACGTTTAAAAAATAATCTTAACTTAGCTGTTTACTTCTAGAGATGACTTAAAGAATAGAGTGCTTTGGTAGAGCATGTCAACCTGATCTGAGTCTGCCTGCCAATTACTTATAATTCGTTACAAACTTAGATATTAACTTTGCCACCAGGCACACTCCACCTCTCCACCTCGCTGTTTATAGTCTTGCCCTTCATTGAAGTATGAAGCATATAGTAAATGCTAGGCATCCCCCACCATCGCAGCTCCATGCTGTTGGTACTTAGCTGGGCAAATAAAACCTGGTGGCATTTCCTGCTGTTCTCGCAGCTGGCGACGCCGTTTTTTGCTCCAAAGTTCATGGCAATCTTGCCACGTGGGCAATTCTGGCGTGGGCATTCTATTAAATAGAGAAATATAATTAAATTATAATATGTATCCAACACAATTTATCCTTGTTGTGGCATCTTATACTACATGGCTACAAACACCGCAAATATTTGTCTGGTTAAAGTAATAAATTCTTGTCTACCAAACTTAGCTCTGCAACCCAAATATCATTTTAGTTCCTATAGAAATGTGTCTGCAAGTTTCATTATTTTTATGGTCAACTTGGTTCCAAGCGGATCGGTTTGCAGCCATGATAGTGTTAAAGTTTACAATCCTTTCTTCCTTAACTTTCCAAGTTCGATTTTACTTACTCATCAGGATTGATATTTTTCAGCCAAGGCGACCTGAGGGCATCTTCAGCCGTAATGCGTTTATCGGGATCCAAGTCTAACATTTTATCCAGTAAGTCTAGAGCTGACGATGGCATAAACTCAAAATCTTCACGCAAACGCCTACGATGAGTTTTTTTCTGCTTAAGTGTATGAAAGAGCGGCAGCTTTATGACATTGGGCCAAACCGCGGGAATAGGAGAACCACATATTTTCGATATAGTTTCCAGCTGGGCCATTTCTGCATTAGCCTGAAACAGCGGCCGCTTAAGGAACAGTTCTCCCAATATACAGCCACAAGACCACACGTCTATTGATGGCCCATACCGTTCCTCTCCCAGCAGCAACTCTGGGGGCCGGTACCAAAGCGTTATGACTTTGTTCGTGTAGGGACGTTCCCGGTCGTCAGCGTTATACAATCGAGCCAATCCAAAGTCTGCCAATTTAACTTTTCCCCTAAAAGTGCAAAAAAATGATTAATTATCTTCTGAATGACACATATGAATTATAAGTGGGACATACTGGTTGTTCATTAAAATATTGGAACATTTTATATCTCGATGAAGGAAGTTCTTTTTGTGGCAGTAATTGAGGCCATCCAATAGCTGTTTCATAATGCTCGCATTATTCTCCTCGTTAAAGTCAACCATGCCCGACTCAAGAAGGCCCATGAGATCGTGATCCATATACTCAAAAACCAAGTAGAATGATCCTTTATCCTTCCGAAACTCAACTGCGTCCTGTTTGTCTGTCACAATCTCATGTAAGTTAACAATATTGCGATGATTAAGCTGCCTTAATATTTTGATTTCGCGCACAGCCGTTATGGGGAAGCCCTCCTTTTCGTGTTCTAGACGCACTTTTTTCAATGCTACCATATCGTTGGTATGATGATCTCGTGCCTTGTACACCTAAAATATAATATATATTAGTGAAATAGCAAGGAATTATATGTTTTAATACAACCTGTCCGTATGTACCCTCTCCAATCTGTGCAATAACCTCGAACACATCCACACAGCGTTCCCCCCAATCCCTCACATTATTTCGGGAATCTCGCCGATTAAGTATCACTGGACGCCGACGCGTTGAAGCCTGTGATGCATTGGCAGTAGCATTTGGTTTCATGTTGTTGCTGTGGCCACTGGGGGTATCAAAGTCCTCGGGACTATCAATGACATCATCGTCCCCGCTCAGCTCCTCACTGCCCGGTATAACAGGAGGCATTGGCAGATTTAAAAGGCTCTTGTTGGCATTGGCGGTTATATTTTTCTCTTCGATCGACACTTTTTTCACCAACTTGGGTGTGACCTGCTTACTTAAATCTGGAGGCGAAGGCGTAGGCGCATTTACTAAATCGGCAGCACTCATACCCGGTGGCATGGGCAAAGCCGTTAAGCTCTTCGGCTTTTGGGTTTGGTTTGGTGCGTTTGTCTTGAGTGCCAGTGTCATTGTCGTGGCAGCATCATCCGTTACATCTGCACTAACTACAGGCGGATGATTAAGTTTAAGTGTCTCGTTCTCCTTGTTTGGCATTGGAATGTTGTTTACGTCCAAGTCGGGTTTACTACCGCTAACAATTCCGTTTGGCGTTGCCCCAGCTGAGGATTGTGCTGCCATAAAACTTGTAGAACGATTATCGCCAACGTTAGGCGTATTTCCATCGACCGAGGAACTGTTCTCGTTGATGGTCAAAGCGCCATTGCTGTTGCTGTTCTCCTCCTGCCGTTCAATAATTTCCTTCAACGCTTTTTGACGCTTGTGACGATCTTTTACCAACTCGGCAAATAAGCTGGTCTCGCTTATTTTTTTAATATATTCATCTCGCTTATGCTTCAGATCTCGTGATGCTGGGGATCGGGAACGCGACGCTGAACTACGACTGCTACCTGAACTGGGTGAGCGCTTGCGGCTGCTGTTCCTATGATGTTGATGTTGCCTGGGAGATCGCCGATGATGATGCGAGCCCGACATACCAGCCGGCGAAGGCGGCGATGATTCATAATAGCGCGAACTGGGTCGAGGTGACCGCGATGAGTAGCGATCAACGGACGCCCCCATGCCACTGCCGCTGCCTGAGGCCCGCTTCGAAAACGACCTCCCTGACATTGGAGACGGCGAGTGAGGTGCGCCATATTTGTTGTGTTTATGACTACTGCTATTACTTTGACGATACATATTTGAATTGGTGGCACCGCCTGAAGGAGCTCCTCCGCCTGGCGACTGTCTGCCGCGCGACATTCGCTGTACGCTAGGACTCCTATAAAAATATAAATTAATATAATCATAAGCCTGCTGCTGTTTCGTTTACAAATAGTTACTTTGACACCCTCCGGGAATACCGATCTCTGCTGTAACGGTCGTATTTAACCGCATGGTGCCTGCCCTGCTCGAATGTACCCACATTCGATGACATAGATGCTTCGCGTCCATCGCCAAACTTTCGTCGCTTGTGCGGCGGTGTGCTCGGCTGATGATGATAGCGATCCAAATCTGAAATATAAACAGCTTTAAGAATTATTATTTCCTTCAAAATGCCAACAATGAAATTCTTAAATACACTTGCATGTAGCTTAATGCCAATGCTAGACAGCCCAATATAATAACTGTTTGGTTGATATTACTTACCGGGCGACAAGCGGATCAATTTTCTCGCTTCAAGACTGCCTCCTTGCCCTCCCTGTCCTGTATAACGGGCTGAATATGTGTTTCCCGTCCGGTGGTGAGCATTCAAATCATCCTTTAGTGGACTCTGGGCATAACGAGAGCTACGCGAATCACGCGTACTACCTGAAACCGGGTGACTGTGGATTGACTGTGGAGGAGTGCGTGGAGATGAGGCATATCGCTGGGTTGTGCTTCCAACGCCAAGCCGTGCGGAAGGGGAGCGATGTCGACTGTTAGCGGTTGTTTTGTTCGTTACAGTCACCTGGAGGCTGCTGCCGAGAGGAGTACTGGGCGTGGCAGCAGTGGCATCCCCGTAATAGGTGTTATTACTATTGGGACGGCGGACAGGCGGAGTGCCTGCTGATATGGGACTGCTTTGACTGTCTTTGTGAGGCGTATATGAGGGCAGCGCAGCACTGACTGTGCGCTCGGCACTCTTGGCTCTATTTGGAGCCGTTGGCGGCGTATAGCGTCTGTGTTTGTCCAGCAACGAGTTGAGATTGGTGTCCGACAAGGAGTCAATGCTCGAGTAGGATTTTGCACGCTTTTTCTTACGTTTCTTTGATTTCTTTTTTGATTTATGCTTGTGCTTGTCCTTCTTCAATTTCTTCCGCTTTTGTCGCTTCATCTCAGCCTCCAATTCATCCGTATCGATGGTGTCGCTAGACATATACAACTCCCGATCCCACTGCAGCTGCTCGTCTTTTGAATTCTTGCCCGCCGCCGGTAGATGATTTGGTTTCTCCGCGACAGAGCCAATACTTAGTCTACTGCTGCTGCTTGCAACAACTGACACTTGTCTCGACATTGAGCCAACTGTAATCGAAGCCAGTTCTTCAGTTTCCTCGGTCTGCCTCTTCCTACACAAGCGCAACATAAATTCATTAATAAAATTAAAAAAAATATAAAATAATAATGGCAAGTTTACCTGAAGTCATTGCTTTTTGTAATACGCAAGACGGAAGCATCGGAATTTTGCTTTCTGGCCAGATTCTCTGGTTTTCTATTTCCTGTTGCACCCGCTGCCAAACCAGGTCTGCCAGCTAATACCGCATCCAAGTCAATTTCTCCAGTTTCGGGATCTGAGAAATCTTCCGAGCTAACGTCCGAATATTCTACAAGCGCACTCGACGCCGCAGACGAGGAATGCATCCTATCTAAAACTGAACTTAATCCTCGCCGAATTTGTGTGGTCCTTTATAAGGTAAATTACTTCCTTGCGTCTTGCTTCTCTTTCCTTGTCGCCTTTGGGTACTTTTGGTACTTTAGGTACTTTTGGTACTTTGTGCAGAACCCAGCCGAATTGCAAGCTGACATTTGAGATCTACGTAGACCAATGTACTATAATCTGTTGGTCGGTTGGTAGCTCGATTAGCTCGAAATTTTCACTTTTTGCGTATATTATTTACAATGAAAAGAAACGAGCTTAGTACTGCTTGGAAACGGATCCATTATTTGGCGTAAACCAGCGGGAGTGGTGTAGGCTGAACCACTCCAGAAAATAGTTTATGTATGCTTCGATTTAGATTTAGTCGCTTAAATTGAACAAAAAAGAAATTTGTCACTTGTCATTTTTTAAGGTTATATTTAATGTGTGACCAAACTTGATAACATAAAAAATGTCCACTTTGCCAAACAAAACGAACAAACAAAACAAAAATGAAATTACTATTAAAAAATGTGAATGTTTTTTGGTGCCTAAGATAATAAACAATTTTAGTTTAATTTGTTATTTATTTACAACTTAAGAATACTAGAATTTCTGTGTTTTCTTAGTTAGACGTGATACATTATTTGTTAATATTTTTACAAAGCCATATAGTAATAATGATTTTAACAAACAAGCTGTAAGCTTACAAAATATTATTTTATTTTTCAATTATCTTTTGCAATATTTAAGTATTTTTGTTTTTAAGTACTATGTAAAACCGGTCACATTGGTTGCCATGACTGAGCTGTCAATTCTGTTTCTGATGCAACTAAAATCCATTGATTTAGCCGATGGATATTACTAATATATTTTTTATTTTTTTTTCAATAAATTTAAAATACAAAGATAAAAAACAGTTATTTTGCTTAAGATTAATACTAATTTACACGCACATTTGTTTGTATGTGAATACATGCATGTATATATTGCATACATGAGTGTACATATGTGCACACATACTTTCATACATATGCACATGTATGTGGGTCATTTTATTTATTCTATAGAAACTTACCAATTTTTATCTTGGAATTGAACAAAATTCACTTATTTTTCCAGGGTTACTTTTTATGTTTAGCGTTAGAATTTGATTTGATTTCTAATACACTTGTTGTGTTGCGTCTTACATTATTAAATAACACGTTTAGAGTTTGAAGAAAATATATGTATATTTATATTGATTAATTCGCGGCATTTATTATTTCAACTAATAATAATATTCATGTAATGTTCATAGTAATGATATTGACAGAATAATTTTCAATTTTGCATAATGGAAATAAGCGAAAAAAAAGCATTATAGAATTGTCATAAATTCTGCATGCGACAGACAGAGTTGGGCCGATAATTGCCAATACCAGGGTTGTACCGGCGATAATAATAAGTGTGACCAAATACTCAGTTATTAAATACCAAATTTTTCCGCTCAAAAATTGTTTTTATTTTTAAATATGCCTAACGTCTACTACAAATCACAGATAGCTTTGAAACCAAAAAAAAAACTTACAACATAATTTGAAATGTTGCCAAATATCTAACGTATTCCTTCATGGAAAATGCACAAATCACCAATAATATAGACAGCCATCGTAGATGGTTGCTAATAATACCAACTATATTGTAAGCCATTACCAGAGAGCACAGATGATGTCCTGTGACCAACATGTAGTGCAAGTTCCGTCCAAAATCCGTAGTATTACTGCCCCACACTAATATGGGCAAAAGGAAGAACTTGGAGAAATTCGATATTGCCACCACTTTAAGTATAGTCAACGTTAACGATGCCAGACCAACTTTAATCAACTGACGGAAGCTGAGAAGAGCGGTTATTGAAAGCAGCAGCACGGCTATTAGAAAGTATTCTGTAAAAATAATTTTTAATTATGACCAAAACAAAATATACATAAAATCCACCACAATATATTTTTCCACATATTATTTTCATATTTTCTTTTTCAGTTTTGAAAAATATGCATTCAAAATATGTTCTAGTGGATCTAAGCTTAAGTTTGATAACATTTTAAACTAAATGAGATTAAACAAATGGAAGACAGCTAATTTTTTCCATTGGTAGAGATTCTTAAACATTTTTCAACTCAGTTTTTCATTGTTATACGCTGCGGAGGGTATAAAGGTTTCAGCTATGTGTTATATATTAGTTATGAGTACGGAAAACCCGATCTATTAATTTCCCAAAAATATTGCTATAATTTTTTCTATAAAAACTGTTTTAATCCTACGTGGAGTATTTATTTTCAAAGTTTAGAGAGTTGCTATTTCTAAATCTCATTTAGTTCAAAAAGGCTTTAGACAAATGGCAGATTTTACCTCCAATATTTTGTAGTGTGCACATATAAAAACCCTTTTCATATAAGGCAGTATTTGATCCATCCCCTCGGTTTTGTCTGCACAAGGCAAAGGATTCCAAGAGCAAGACGACAAGTGAAATCTTCCAATATAACTATGAAACATATACATATGTAAAATTAATATTTTTTTTGTGATTTACATTGTCACTTTGTCACTTACTTTAAATTTTCCATTGTATATCATGTGTCGAAAAGCAGAGGAAACCAGAAGAAGTGCATCTATTATGATTATGAACTCTTCTACTTCTATGTATTTATCTGTTATCTGATTGCATTTGTCCTGTTGAAGTATATTAATTTTAGTTGTCCAGCTTTGGGCTATGTGAATTTTACTTACACAGTGAGTAGGCTTAACAGTATTGCTGTATTTTTTGACTAATTCTCGCACTGGATTCCCACAGCTTACGCAAACATAGCGCTTTTCATTTACGTCAGGCATATTAATATTTCAAAAATAATTTATTTATATTGTTAAAATGAGATGGGAACAGTAATCAGCTGTTTGAGGGGTTGAAAAGAATCGATTAATATCGATTGTCTGATTCGGGAACGAAGTTGCAATTATAAAAGTCACAAAAAAGAAAAACAGTGTAAAAATGTAAGTGTTCAAATTCATAAATATATACATATTAAATCATTTTATTTGGATTTTTTTTTCAGATGTCAGACATACTTTCAAAAAATTGTCAAACAGCCAACTTAAAACTATCGATTTAAATTCAACAACTTGGTCGATAACCATCAACCAACCATCAGTTGAAGCCCCATCTCTAGCTGAAATTTTGTGAGCATCCAATTTACAAAGTTTGAACAAAACGTAAGAAATAAAGTGTTATAAGCAAAATCCCATAATAATTACAGTTTAAAAGACAGTTGCAACGGCTAAATCCAATTTAGATCAAAAGGTTCATATATTCATATTCAAAAGTAGATATATGTATTGTGAATTTGTGAATACGTATATATACATACTTATCCACCATAAATACATATATATAGTTTTGTGTAAAGGTATGTGTATATCCATACATATACTTTTATGAAGATATGTGAATATTCATTCATTACATTATTTAGTGCAGTTTATTATGTACACATATTGAGACTCAAGTTGTGTGTTGCGCAAAAAATCCAGTTATTGCGACATATTTATTTTGTTGCTTCAACGGTATGTGCATACGTGCATACATACATATATACACACACATGTATATATATATATATATATATATATATGCATATTTTGTATATATGTATGCTATAAAGCATATACTCGATAGTCCAAGATTATCGATAGGTTAAGCTTATCAAGGACTAACGTTTGTTTTCGGTATACATGTGTGTAATCATCGATAGCTGCTCATGTATCGATAAGTCACACTTATCGAGGATATATAATATTAATTTCGATTTATTTCAGGTCAGTACGCGTCTAGTTTGCTCAGGTCATCTGTACAAACTTTTGCACGTGCAAAATGAGTTCCGCTGGCGTTGGTGTTGCCAATATCGTTGAAGTTCCCCCCATTTTAGAAGTGCCTGGCCGAAGCCAAACCATATGTCGTTATTATGTGCGCGGCATTTGCCGATTTGGTGAACTTTGTCGCTTCTCCCATGACTTAACTCGAGGCCGTCCCGAAGGTGAACAGCGTGTTAAGAATACAAATGCTGATGCAGATGGTGAGCGTAAGCCTGAGTCCGAGCTGGAGCCCGACGTATTTCCCAGCACTAGCCGTAGAAATTGGGTTAATGCGCCAGTATTTGTGCCTGGGCAAAAACATTTTATAGCCCAAGATCAGGATGAGGCGGCTGGCAGTTCCGCAGTGCAAAGTGGTGTATCGTGGGCAGAAGTAGTCGGTGGACCGTCCACAAATGACGTTGACGCTGGTGAAAAACTTGAAGAGCCGCGCTCCTTGGAACAGGTATGCCCCTATGAAAGTCCGTGTCCTTACGGAGAGTATTGTCCTTATCGCATGCACATGGAGCTATGCGAGATGTGCGACCAATACTGCCTGCATCCAACGGACCAAGCTCAGAGGAAGAGACACAATCGCGAGTGTCTACAACAGCACGAACAGGCTATGGAATTGTCCTTTGCGATTGCCCAGTCCAAGGATAAGACGTGCGGTATATGCTTCGACACCATCATGGAAAAAGCCGGCAGAGAGAAGCGCTTTGGCATTCTTCCCAATTGCAATCATATATTTTGTCTGGAATGCATTCGTACATGGCGTCAAGCCAAACAGTTTGAGCATAAAATCACACGGTAAGTCGAAATTGATGCTATTTTAACAGCATATATATATATATATATATGTTATGCATTATAAATATCTTTCTACTGTAAATATATGGTTAGCATTCTGTTAATGCAGTTGTCCTTCGAAACAAAATCAGACTTAGTGATGCGAATAGGTTATGTACAGAATCAATTAATATGGCATACTTTTGAGAGCAATTGAGGTTTTCCATATTCCGCATATTTATAAAAAAATATTTACAATCTTTCTTCTCACTGGGTTTCGTTTTTGATGAGGGTACAAGTATAAGTTTTAAATTGATTTATGTAGAATATTATCTTAGTTTAGCTATCGCAGTCTGGAGCTTTTTATGGCATATATTTTTAAACTTAGCAGTATAAAATCTTAAAATGTGTTCTACATAATGTCCTCAAAAGATCTAAATCAATGTACTATATCATATAGCAACTATATAGGAAAGTAAGTCGAAATTTGATTAGTGGTATGACATATTTTTATTTCCTTATAGAGGGTATTATAACTTTGTCACGAAATGTGTAATGCATTGAAGGAGCCATCATAAAGTATATATATTATTAATCAGGACGATGAGACGAGTTGATATAGCCATGTCCGTCTGATTATTTGCAAACTAGTCTCTCAGTTTTTGATCTAGCTGAATGAAATTTGGTATGGAGCATTCTTTTTGCTGCAGGCAGCACAAATGTCGGAACCGGTCGGCTCGGACAATATATTATATAACTCACATAGGAACAATCGGTTCAAAAGTTGTTTTAAGAAATCCTTTTCTGATTTTCAACGTATCTTAATGAAATTTACAAGTTATATGTAAAAGTGTAATTTTTAAGCGTATATCAAAAATCATTAGGATCCAACCACTATATCACATAGTTTCCATAGTAACAATCGGTTCAAAAGGTGTTATAAGAAAAAATTTTCTCTTTTCTTAAGGTATTTTGACTAAATTTACAAGTTATATTGAAAAGCGTGATTTCTACATGCACACCTAATACCATTAAGATCGGATTGATATCATATAGCTCTGCAAGGGTATGTAATCTTCGGCGCACCGAATATAGCCTTTCCTTACTAGTTTTTTCATGATTTTGGAGCAATCTGAGTATTTAAATCTTTGACACTCGGATAATCTTTCATTGAAAGAAAGCTTTCTATATACTCTAGACTTGTTTGCTATAATTTCTATCGAATGGTAAACTTTTGTAATCTCAACCATTTATTAGCAAAATTATATTTATATATATTTTTTTCAGAGCTTGCCCCGAATGTCGTGTGTGCTCCGACTTTGTCTGCCCCAGTGCCTTTTGGGTTGAAACAAAAGAGGAAAAAGATAAGCTGCTGAACGACTATCGTGCAGCTTTAGGAGCCAAGGACTGTAAATACTTCAAGAAAGGAGAAGGAAAGTGTCCTTTCGGTAACAAGTGTTTTTATAAGCACGCACTGCCCAATGGCGATATTGTGGATGTTGGGTTACCAAAACGTGCCCGGAAATTGCACAGCCAGAATGATCTTATTGATTTACTTGATGTAAGTGTTTTGATCTGAAAAATTTATTTTAACACCCCAATACAATAGTTTCATTTCAATCTCGTTTAAACATATTTACATATTGACTCTTATGGTGGTCACTCGGTCGTTTGTTTTAATTATAGATACTTTATGATAAACGTTTTATATATCGCAGATTTATCTCTGGGAATATGTGGAGCGGCGTGATTATCACTGGCTGGAATTGTTATCGAGTGATATAAGCAATAGTTCCGATTTTACGGATGAGGAGTAAGCGTTTTGCGCCAAGGAACAAGAATATTATCGGAGCAACTATAAGTAACTAATGCATAACTAAAAGTTAGATTCAAAACAAGCAAAAATAACATAAACCTACAATGCTGATATATATATATATTGCTGCATGAAAAAATCAAATGTGTAATTAAAAATAAGAGATCATTTAAGTACCAAAATTTTTGTTTACATACGGAAATAAAAACACATATATATATATATATTTTTGCCCAACTTAACGCAACGAAATTAACCGCAAATTTTCCGCAAAATACAAAGAAAATCAAGAATATAAATTCTAAAGAAAAAAACCAAAAAACAAAAAGAAAAAACAAAAAAAATTAAAAATTAAAAACAAACAAAAAACAAAAAAAGATCAAGCAAACAACAACACAAAAAAAGTGGTTCAAATACATTTAGGAAATTAAATATTGTAAATCACTTATAATTTAAAAAAATGTTTTAAAAATAAACAAAATCAGGATACATTAAACAGTTAATTATTCAAAATAGGTGATATAAAAATGTGTATACACAACTATGCCTTTCAGACTGAATTGTAAACATAAAAAATAAGCGAGTTTTTTATGATGTTTTCCACTTACTGTCCTTTAAAGTTTACTTAAAAATAAGAGATGCGCGCACAGGTGTATATTCAGATGCTCATGCACATACATACATGTATACATACTTATATATATATATATTTAAATGGAAATTGTTTTCTGTCAGCCGATTCTATTGTTTGTATTGTTAAACGAAACTACTTATTACCTAAATAGATATTATTTATATGATAATGATAAAAATAATAATGATAATAATAATAATACTTAACTTAAATCATAAATAATGCAGCAACACACACATATTCTTTGGAAGCATCATTGATTTTTAATTTATTTGTTCCAAATACCCATATTTTATATTCTGTTATTGTTACAAAAACAAATAGGAATCAACCAGTTAAACAAAAAACAAAAAACAAACAAACAAAAAAAAAAAAAACAAAACATCAACATAATCTCAAAACGAAATGTTCCAAAGCTAAAATTAATAAATTCTTGTTTAAAATTATTTGTCATTCCGCATAACATTACATTCGTTCTTTTGTAGAAATCTCACAATAAAGATTTATTTATTTAATTATGCGTAACAACAAAAACAAGCCTTCCCCAACTTCAATGTTCTTCATTTGTTTTCCATACATCATCCATTATAATCGAGCCGATATTGATTTTCCCAGTCAAGGATCTATGAGCTCACATTTATGCTCTTATGGGACGACTCTACAGCTTTATCAAAGGACTTTCCCCACATCGAAGAGAACACTGCTCGGCCTTATCCTGTATTGCCAATGTATGTATGCATGTACATGCATATGTATGTATGTATGCTAATATATAATATGTAAATCTGATTAACCATATGTGTATTATTAAAACATGTAACAAATAAATGGCTGGAAAGTTGAAGGCCTTAACTATTGAACTAGTTGTAAACTAAAATACTATATAAAATTTAATAACAAAAACAAAAAGAAAAAAAAACTTAAGCAAGTGCATATTTATGTCCAACCTCTATTAATAAAAAACAATAGATTATATTAAAAGATTTTGGTTGCATTCTAATTTGAACAAATTGTAATTATTTAAACTAATGACGCAAAATTAATCAAATATGTATATTTGTATTGCTGCCACACAAAAAAAAAAAACCAAAAGAAAAGAAAAGAAAAAACAATATTCCCCACTGTTATCTTTCGGATAAAGTTTGTCTCGATTGATTAAATTATATAATATGGATATTACGAGTAGTCACACACATAGGACATAGTTTGAATGGCATCCCTTAATTAACAGCCAATATTAGAGAACTATTAACAAAAACTAACTGAAAAACTAACTCAATTGTTCAATATCGACATTTTATTTAATCAATTAATGTTATATCTAAAGAAGAATTTCCTTATAAGCCTAATATTAGTATTTTGTGCCACTTCCTTTCCACTCATAGACATTTATTTTTTAACTTAACTGAATCTGTACCTTAAGTAGCTATAACAAAATAATTGTATCTCTCAGTTCATAAAAAAATAAACTGCAAAACCGGAATTAAAGAAGCAAAATTCACACTATACAATTTCTCATGTTTTTATTCTTCACATTTATATGGATATATTGATATTATATACCAAGATCCGCCCGGACATATTTGCTGCATGCAACAAAAAAGGAGACTACATAAGAAACTGGCTTACATGGAAACAGGCGGACACGGTTATATCAATTTGTCTCGTCGAGCTGCCTCCTTCAATGCATTACAGTTACATTTGAGAACAAATTTATAATTCTCCCTTAATATTAATAAAAAAAACAACGTCGTTTCTTAAATAAACATTGTGTCAACAAAAAAATAAATATTAATATAAATATAAAATAAATATTTTATATTGATAAAAACAAAAAAAACATGATTTTGACATGTATAAAGAGATACAAGATAAAATGTTCTAAATCTCAGTACTGATTTTTGAAATTTTGGATTTAATAAATTTCCTGATTTTAATTTAATTTTAAAATTTCCATCAAGCGTTTTGGTAATTTATTTGAAAAGGAATATGGTAACTCTTAAATTAAACGATCCGATAGAATTATTGTCATCGATTGCCTTTGTCATCACTAGCGAGCACATATTACCAGCGTTGATTTCTGTCCATAATAAAGAAAATTCTGCATTAAAGATGTTCCAAAATAGCGCTGCAAAACTTTTGGTCCCAGCTATGCGTGGAGCCCTGCAGAGGCGCTGCCAGTCGGTCGTTTCTGGACCACCAACAAAGCACGTCTCAACTGCTGTGAGTAACAGTTCTGCGAGAACTTGCGAGGGTTACGTAAACCTGCAGCATGTAAAAATCAATCTTTTTTTTGTGTTATATTATTTAATTAATTATTACAGGAGAAAGTGATCCTTGGTGGTGGCATGTGCGCAGCATCTCTCTTCATTCCCGCCTGGGTCTTATACCACATCCGCGACTACAAATCTGGCAATTAAATCGGGATGGGGAATGGATTGGATCGGTTGATTGCGATAGGACTGTAGATAAAAGTTGCTTATAAATGTAAAGTCAAATTTACCAAATACATTAAACTTAACTACATACAGCGCAGCACAATATATTATTATTATTATTATATCGATATTTTGCTATAAACCGGTTATAGAACTCAGAGAATGAGTGTGTTCGAATAGGAAATGCTCTACCTGAGCTGAATTATGTGTTTCTTCTCTGTGGAAAATAATTTCTTAGATAACTTTTATGTTTATTTGTCAATCATTCTAATTCTAAAATTTAAACAAAATTTATAACAGACTAAGTAGAGAGTCCGTCAATTTTTAAGGCGTTTCCGTGATGAATCTACTTTGCTGTTGATCTTGATCAGGAATATATATATATATTATGTTGTCGAAAATCCCTACATCCGTCATTTCAATGGGTGCACTGTATTTTTTTAGTACATACACGTGAAACGCATAATTCTTTTTATTGTATTAATGATCAAAAACCTTTATTTTTGTTACGATTTTGAAGATTTACTTGCTATACTGGGTATGCATTATAAATAAAGAAAATCAGATTAATTTATCATTCAGCGGCCGCAGCAAATGTTGATAAGTTTTAGTCCAAATTCGATCCGGAAGCTGGTAACATATTGTAATTTGTAATTTGCTTGTATTTTGAAAAATAATAACAGTGCTCCCTGTGATAATATATGTTTTATTTTGAACCATGAACAAAATCGACAATGTTGTTTTTAGAGATGTTCGTTAACTTATGAATCCTGGATTAATGCAAATTTAAAAATATATACTTGTAATTGTAGTTGGAGATAGCATTTTATTTCTTTTGCTCATCCTTGTTATCTGGTTTCTTGTCCTTATCTTTATTGAGAGAACCAACAGCGTCGCGCACAGCCTCCGACTGTGGATCAACACCAGGAAGGGTCTCAAGAACGCTCTGCAAAAATGCAGGATCACCAATAACTTCCGAATAGTCCTCATCTACTTCCATGGGAGCCGAGACATCATCAGTTTTGGGACGCTTCGCCTGTTGGGTAACATTATCATCAGCTGCATCCTGCATAGACATTTGCATGGCAAAAGCGATTTGCTCCTCTTCGCTCATATTGGCGAAATCGGGCAGATTGTCCTCTGGAGTCTCAGTGGACAGGGCCAAAGCACGTTGTAGCATGGCCTCCTCCGAGTTGGAATTGGGAAGAGCTGAGCCACCTGAACCAACCGAAATGCCTGTACCAGTTCCACCTTCTCCGCTGACTACAGCCGAACCGCCAGTCTCGGCACCTCCAGCAGAACCAGCATTATCGGCTCCAGCGCGTCGCTGCTCGCTCTCTTGACGTTGACGCTGTTCCTCCATGGACACACGCAAGGCAAGAGCCAGTTCAGGATCCTCATTGGGATCAACACCAAATTCAAATACAGCGCCTCCCAGACCAGCAGCACCCATACCGTCCTCACCCTGTATAATAGGCGACGACAACAGAGCGTCCGACAGGGCTGAGCCTCGTGGAACACTCACCAAATGGGAGCCAGTACCATCTTTGCCATTCAGAGCATTAATAAAAGCTGTTAAAGTTTCAATGTTGTTGCCATGATCTCCAAAGCTGACAATGTCCACATTGACCTTTTCTTTCTTAAGACGCTTGGCCTGTTTAACGAGTTCCCCTTCCTCGTTGTTTATCGGCGAACCAACAAAGACAACAATGCGCATTTTATGGTTTTTTCCCTGGCGATGCTTCAGCACCAAATGGGCAATGCGAATGCCTGTTAGAAGATTTATTTCGCCTTTTGGCTGAATCAGATGCATCTTTGAGAATATGCGTCCCACATCGCTGGTCAGTGTGGCCAGCACTTCAACGGTGCTGACATCAGCAGAAAAAAAAGGAAAATTTAATTTTAAAACTACCATATACCAATAAGAATATTTACATACTTTGATAGAGTCATTAGACCAACATTATTTTCCGGATTGGAACGTAGTTTTGTGAGACAGACAAGGTTGATGCCATCTTTCTGTACATTTAAACGTGTAGGAAAGTAGTCACCATTGCGCTGGTAATCACTGTTATCAAAACTGTTAAATGGATACATAGAATTAAATTGAATATACAGATTTTATTAATTAATTGCAGTTTTATTTACCATATCATAGTACTTTCCAGGACCATTTTGTATTTTTGCTTGTCACTTTGCCACTGAACTGTAATTCCTAGCGTATGCAGAGTTGTTAATTTAGTGCGATAAAATCATACAATCTTATCGATATATTATTATATTTATCGATGTAATCAGCAATCGTGATGCGAAAAGCTTTTATAAACGAAAAATTATATTCCTTTTGTATGCATATATGAATAATAGATTCTTTTTTCGTTGAAAAAAAATAAAATTGTTTTTAACTGGATCGAGATCACGGGCTGGGTAAAAAATATACAATTTTTTTAAAATTTAAATTTTCCGTTGTATTTCGGTTAAATTAGAATTTCAAAAACAATTTGATTAAAAATTTCAACAAATAACAAATTTATGTAAAACTGTGTCACCGCTAGCAGTGAGCAAAAAGCTGTTCATCTCGAAAAGAACCAGCTGCACCACCATCTGGCAACGCTGTCAACCATATGTTTTTGTCCCATGTCTGTCATGTGATATTCATACTGATTGAAAAAAGTGCCTTCTTCGTGATCACTTATTTATAATTTTCCATTTTTCTGTTCAACCAACAAATCTGCTGATCACGGCAGACCTGCAGTATTACATTTAATTTATTAAATTCTTTGCAACATGGTTGATGCTTGGTTACCGCCTGCAATTATCACTGCCATCTGGGCAGTTATTGGCATCATAGGCCCCTTCCTGGCTCGGGGCCCTAACAGAGGGTAAGTAATACTCTTCTTATGCTATTGTATTTTCATTTTATTTAAAACTTATATCTGTTATTTATTATCTATTTATATATATAAATATATTTACATTTAGTGTGACTCAATGCTGCATTATGCTCACTGCTGTTACCTGCTGGCTCTTGTAAGTTGACCCTGAGACACTTCTGTCCATACAAATAAGTACACTGTAAGAAAAATATTACATTCTTCTTCTCATTATCCAGTTGGCTATGCTGTTATTTAACCCAGATGAATCCCTTGATTGGCCCCAAACTATCGATGAACGAAATTATGATCATGGCCCGCGAATGGGGCAATGAAATCAAAGACACTATGGATGTTGTGGCATAAGGAGCACTATGCTGTCATTCCATTACAATTTTGTTAATATATCTGTCATTTTTTTTGTTTCCATCCTAAAAGTGTTTTAATCAAAATGTTTCTTTTAAAAAAATGTTTAAGTTTGAATATTATATACTTATTTACAAGTGAATAAATCCCATATATGTATACAATATACATACATATGTATGATGATTAATCATGGGTGTTTTTTACTCTATACTCGTACAACAGTTAAAGAAGAGTATACCGTTTATGTTCATAACTTATGTAACGTTCAGAATGAGGAATCTTTGTCGTTGAAGACTATATAATAAACAGATAATGCATTGTTGTATGCATGACTGGGCCTTAGACCTGCCTGCAGAGCATATGCCAGTCGTGCACTCTTGAGTACGCGTGTACTTGTTATTAATTAGTTATCTATGAAATTGCTTTACATCTATCGGTTCCCAATACGGGGAAAAGACGCACCTCCGAGGCTGACCTCAAATCAGTCTATTTCCAATTGTGATCCTACACAGTTGATCGTTCGCCATGTTACCTGAAAATATGCCTTACCTTACATCCCTTGGTGTTTATTAGTAGATATGGAAAATAAAAGGCAGGTTTTTTGTAGAATTTTCACTTTAAGTTCAATAAAAGTTTATTTTTTTTAGTAACTACGCAAAAACATAAATCACTGATGGTTTAAAATATATAGTATGTATATATATAATAATAATATAATAATAATAATAAGTATATGTATATTGATGAATGAGTGTATGTGATATTGTTGAAATATTTATTT
Source organism: Drosophila repletoides (assembly GCA_018150835.1). Classification (NCBI taxonomy): domain Eukaryota; kingdom Metazoa; phylum Arthropoda; class Insecta; order Diptera; family Drosophilidae; genus Drosophila; species Drosophila repletoides. The sequence goes on from JAECWQ010000031.1 coordinate 1,726,873, forward strand.
ACACTTTAGCGCTAATCAAATTTACAATTTGCTTAAATAAAATCCAAAACTTCAGTTTGATTTAAAACAAATGAGAGGAAACAGCATTGCATATAAAGAATATGACAAAGAGGAAATCAAAACAAAAGTAAAACAAAAAGCGAAACAATGGCAAATCAACTCAAAACTGTGTGACTACATATTTACAGACAATCCTCTCATGATTCGACAACTTTTAACTTAATAATAACCAACTTCACATCTATATTTTCGATATCGATATGGAAATCGAAATAGTGCCAGTTTAGTTGCCGAACAGTTGGATATATAGCAATGTTAATGACTTCTCATGAATGTGGGCGTACGCGTACGGCTACGGCTACAGATACGGCTGCGGCAACTATAAATCAATGCATATTTATGTATTTGCGGAGCCTACGGATGTAGTATTTGATGATGGTGGTGCTGAAGCTGGTGGTGGTGCTGCTGCTGCTGCTGGTGGTGCTGACAAGTTAGTTTGAACCGCTGTAGAAGCTGGCGAATAATACGCGGTATTAGCTGGAGCGTTTGTGCTAAGAGCTATTAATTAATACAAAAAAAAAAAGAGGGGATATATAATTGATTACTAAAATATTATCTAGTTTAATTGAACAAATTCTTACATTGGCGCAATGCTTTCTGGAACTTTTCATATTCCACATAGTGTTTTAGGCGTAGCTCATCTTCCTCAATGAGTTGACGTTGACGCAGTAGCAGCAGGCGCTGATGCTGGTTTGTGCCCAATCGTGTGTTGCACAACTGATTTACTAACGAGTCCAGATTATGCTTTATATCCTGCAATTATAAAATATATTTAGAAACATCAAATCAAAGAATTATCATCGCTTACCGATTGAATATCGCTCGGCAACAGGTGTGGATGAGTGGCTGCCAAGGATACGGGCTCCTCCGCAACTGAAAGACAATATTATTGGCATTAATATGTGCATAAAGAATAATTGAAAATAATAAAGTTAGTCGAAATTCACCTTCAGCAACTGCTGGATTAAAAAGCGGTTGCATTACGTGCTGCATGGCCTGTGGAGCCTGCTGTGTGCCTACCAGCGGCGCTTGTTGCAGCAACTGACCTGCCGCTGTTACTTGAAAGTTTGGTTGTTGTTGCTGGTTGTACATGGCCGTTACGCTTTGCTGTGGCTGTTGCAGATGTGTTTGGAGCTGCAAGGTTTGCTGCTGTTGCATCAGTTGATGCGAGGCCGACATTTGGGGCGGTATTCCTCCCGGCATAGGCCCCATTTGATGTGGCTGCATAGCCTGTTGAACGCCCACACCCAAGCCCATCACAAGGGGTGATAGCTGATGCATTTGATTTGGCTGTGCCTGCAAATACTGTTGTGGTGCTTGATGTTGTTGCTGTTGCTGCTGCTGTGATGTTGGTATGGTAAACTGCTGTGCAGCTTGCTGTTGGAGCATAATTGGTGGTTGCTGTTGTTGTTGCTGTGATTGCTGCTGCGGCTGTTGTGGCATGAGCTGAGTTGGCTGCTGTACTTGTTGCTGCATCTGCTGCAGAGGAATTTGCTGTTGCTGCTGCTGTGGCACAGCATTAACCATTTGTGGATGACGCTGTTGTATATTCGCATGCATTTGTTGTTGGTGCTGTTGTTGCTGTTGCTGTTGCTGCTGCTGTTGCTGCTGCTGTTGCTGCTGCTGCTGCATTTGCAAGTTTGATGGCTGTGTCGTTGCACCATTTGGCATTACTTGAGTTTGGGGCACCATCACACCTGCTGGAGCGGGCTGCTGCTGCTGCTGATAAATGATTTGGAAGCCATTAATGGCCATCGGAACGTTCTGTATGGGTGAACTTATGAGTTCAGTGGGTGTATTGACCATGCTACCGTTTTGAACAGAATTGCTTGCATTATAGTTAATTCCCTGGCCAGCAGCAACGCCTGCTACCTGAAGATCAATTTTCAGTTGATGCTGCGAAGCATCTTCTATGGTAGGCTTTTGCTCCTGCACGCGGCTAACACTGAATCGGGATATTTTTCGAGCATTAACAATTGGAACAGGTTCTTCAATTGGTTTGGGAGCTGCAACCGGTGTTGGAGCAATAACTGCCGGCTGTAAAATGTGTAAATTTTAAATTAATGCATGGAGAAAAATTTGATTTAAGAAGTAGTACCTCCTCTGGGTTATCTGGATGCCGTAATGCAGCCAATTTCTTCTCTAAGTCAGCTATTGAATTCAGATTAAGTGCACCGTTGCTGGGATTTCTGGATTCGCTGCCGACATTCGAAGTATTTGATACTTTATCCAGGCTCTCCTGTTTGGCCAACTTTTTATCGTTTCCAGCGGCGCCAGCGTCGGCATTAGCTGTGCTGTCTGCGTGAGCAACGGCTCCCTCATGATTCATGTGTAGGTTAAGGCTGGACGCGGGTACTTGCATATCAGATCCCATGCTGTTGTCAATGGACGTACGTCGGGAGTTATAGACCGATGAGCCACGTGCTGAGTTCAACACTGCAGTGGGTGTATTATGTCCAAAGGTGGCTGCTGAGCCACTGCCACAACCGGTGCTATTCGCTTTGTTAATCTGTGTATTAAAATGCATAATTTGGTGTTGGATTAAAGACAAATGCCAAAATGGATCTTTTCGAGCACCTTATGGGCACAAGAGCAACACAGAAGCGGTTAAAGCTGACCAAAACAAAAAAAGCGTTAGTAAATAAATAAATCAAATAACATTACAATTATTATAATAATTACTATAACCATTCGATAAATCTGTGAGAACATAAAATTCGTTCCCTCGAGTTCAAGGGACTACCGAAACCAGTGCGAAGTGAAGGCGATGCTTCGATAGAAGACATCCTCTTCTTATATTATGATGAGGAAGCTTTGCTCCTGATTCATTCAAGAACATTTCAAAATTTCCCTTTTGTATATGGGTTAAGATATTGTTTTTTGTTTTTCTTTCTCTTTTATGTAACAATTTTCCAGGCTAACAGGTGTGATGAGAGTATGAAGTATGAATTTAGCATATTTAACGGACATCAGTTTACATAATTGATATATATAGATCGATGCAAAGTTTAAAAAAAAAAATCCAAATTAATTAATTACAAATATTAATAACAAAAATAGTAAGCAGTATTATTTATGTGAGTGTTTTTTTTTTGTTTTCAACGATAAGAATTAAAAATACGCAAATCTACAAATTACACATTAAAAATTAAAAAAGAAAATTAAACCAAATAGAAATTTGAAAGCGTCAAACACACACTACGAATTTACGATATACGATAAACGATAAACGATTTACGAATTACTGACACATAACAAGAATTTTACTACCAACCACTGTCTCTGCCTGGACTTGCTGCTGGGCGGACAGAGCTTTCATCGATGCGATTGCTGGGGAAGCTTGATAGTTGCTGGGTCGATTGTTAATGGATGCCACCACGGCGGAGGCGAATGCATGTGCATGCGTGATATTCTCTAGTTCGATTTTTAGCTGCTCCAGGGTATTGGCTGCACCCGGTGGCTGCACTGCGCCCACCTGTACACCAGTCTCTTTGGTTTTATCAGCATTGGCTGTGACCTGCTCCGCGGCGGCCTTCTTGGCCGCCTTGCTGGGAGGCATATCGAATGTGATGTTGACTTCGCTTAGATCATCCAAGCTTCGGGTATGTTTCAAATCCTCCATAATTTTCAATTGTCGATTCAATGGCAAATTCAAGCTTCTGGGTTTCGCTTCACTTCGTGTAGACTCCAAGAGCATTTGCACCCGGCTTATGGCCTGACTGCGTGCCTTTTGTTCCGATTGGGTTTTGGCTGTGGTGCCATCCATCGGCTGAAATGTCTCATTGCCCGTTGGAGTAATGGCGCTATCCGGCATATAGTCAATCGATAATGAGGTGTACTCCGAAGCGGTGCTGGTTTTACGCGATACCGAACCAGAACCTATAGTTACATCATTGCTATTGTTGCCCGCATCTCTTGAAGCAGTAGAAGAGGACGACATGGTCGAAGTGGTCGTTGGTGGTGTCGCTGTATTCGGTAGCAATTCTGCGTTGCTTTGGATAGAAGATTCACGCACTCTGGCCTCACCAGCATTGGATTGCTCATTATGCACTGCATCGGATGCTCCTCCTCCGGCTCCTACGGCTGCTCCGGCTGCTCCGGTTCCTCCTGGGGCAACTGCTTCAGCGTTAGCTGTTGAGTCGAACATCTTAGTGATGTCGCTGGCGGTTTCATCCCGCTAAAATAGTTTGTGCGTTGAAATAATATACATGTACACATTTACGTATTAATTAATCTAACAAATTATTATCGTTATTATTATTATTATTAATAATATTTATGTATGTATGTGTGTAATAAGTAATATGTTTTTAAATAGTTTCTGTTAAAATGCGCTTGTGTAGGTACTTATAAGCATTAATCATAAAAACAATATAGAATTTTAAAGGGAATATAAAAGAGAGAGAGAGAGAGATAATTGAAAGAGTATATCCTGATAAATAACAATTGGCACCAAGGTTGATCTACTTCCTAAGGTGTATTTAGGATTATACATATTATTAATTTAATATTTAAAGAATATTAAAAATAACATAAATTAACTCTAAACTGTGAACTGAACTATTCATAGCGTATATATAATATATATATATATATATTCTATCGATATGCATAGTTCAGTTTGTTTAAGCCAATTGCGATTGAAGGGCGGGAAAAGGGTCTAAAAAGGGAAAAGGGTTTCAAAAATCCTTAAAAGCAAAAGAAAAAAATACTTATTAAGTAATAATTCCTATCAATTGAAATTATACATATATAATATATCAAAATTTTAGAAGACATATATATTGTTTTTGTTTTTTTGTTTTTGTAAATGGCTAATTTCGCCTAATGTAGATAATATATGCGTGCCTCCCAAATATGCAATAAAGAATTGAAATACAGCTTTTGAAAATACAAGAAAGAAATCATAAGTAATTTGAATTTGTTCGTTGCAAATCTTTAAAAACGATAATCCTTTTTAAGTAAAGAAACAAGTTCGCTTTTAAACTATGTATGTATGTTTATACAAGATTAGATAAGCCCTTTAGCAGTGCACTTAACACTTACAGATCTATGTCTTTGATGTGTTCTAAATGTGGAACGCTGTCGAGTAAGAGACGCGTGACGGACCTGTTTTATTATAGGTAGTAGAGATATACAACATACAATCAACATGTTAAAAATGATAATTTCGATTTAAAGAGTTACTCGGGTATGGAGTAGTACTACTATTATTATTATTTTTTTTTGTTATATGGTTTTTTTTTTGTTTTTTTTTTTTATCGCGAGGATGCAATCGTATCCGCACACAAAGAGTGTTGTTACTTTAGTTTGGACCACAGCAAACGAAGGGTGAAATTGAACAAACTGCTCCGATGCAATCAAAAGGCTGTAGTACATGTACTCCGAAACTGCACCGCTCCAAACTGGAATCATGGAACCGAACACCGAACCACCAGTCGGAACGTTATTGTTTCTTAATATTGATTTTCTTTAAAAATTGGGGGGCAAAAAGAATAAATTGAGATTAGTTGCAAATTAAAGTACCTTCTCAATGTTGCGGCGATAAGTGGTTGGGATTGGAATTTGGTGTGGATTCTGCTTAACTTGCTCAACAATGTCGTTTATCATTTCCACAAACACAGTGCTTTGACAATTGGACAGTAAGTCTTGCGCAATCTGAAACAATTTCAATTCAGTCAGTCATAGTCATCAGCAACATTATCAACATTATTCTCTCTTCCGCTTTCAATTAAACTGCCTGTGAAATTGCGTCAGTTGCTTACCAATTTATTAGCAATTTCAACAGGATTAACGTCGCTAATGTCAAATTTGAATGTTATTGTTTTCAGCTTATTTTCCATATGACAATTAATGACGCTGCCCTCATCCACGCTCGTCACACTTAGCTTTGGTATGCGCTCATTTCCGCTGCGATTCGACCGACGCGGCTTTTGCACTCGTCCTCCAGTACCTTGTGGATGTTGCTGCTGGTGTGGTTTTTGTTGCTTTTCCGCCTCTGGTAGATTTGTTGTCTGTTGCGACTCAACAGTTGGAGTTGCAGCATCTAAATTCGATGGAGCAGCAACTGCTGCATTTTCCTGTGGCACAGTTGTTGGGTGTTGTTGATTAATCGGTTTATTTGGCAATTGTTGCTGCTGTGGCTGTTGCTCAGCTTGTGGTGGCGGCTGTTGCTGCTGCTGTTGCACAATTTGAGACTGTTGTGGCTGACTATGCAACAGCTGCTGCAACTGCTGCTCTAACGGAATCTGCTGCTGTTGCAGTGTCTGTTGTTGATTCTGTATGAACTGCTGTTGCATTTGACCGGAGACGCCTGCATAGTTGGCTAGTTGTTGAGCGTCAGGAACATTACCAACAGGCTGAACAATTTGTTGTTGCTGCTGCTGAGTCGGCTGAGGCTGGTTATATGTCGGGGGGAGAGTTTGCTGGTGCATGGTTGGAGGCATCTGCATTTGCCCTTGTATAATCATAGCCGTCGGTTGTTGTGGTGCCATTATTTGACCCGTCCCAGACACAAGTGGCTGCATCGACGAAATTGGAATTTGAAGTGGCTGTGTTAATGCATTTGGAAGGAACTGCTGTTGTTGCTGCTGATGTTGTTGTACGAACTGTTGCTGCTGTTGCAACTGCTGCAAATGATGCTGTTGCATAATCTGTTGCTGTGCTGCAGACGGCTGCTGAATGGATTGTTGCTGAATTGGTTGCTGCTGAATAGGTTGTTGCTGAATAGGTTGTTGTTGAATAGTATGTTGTTGAATTGGTTGCTGTTGCATTGGCTGTTGTTGCATGGGTTGTTGTTGCATGGGTTGCTGCTGCATAGGTTGCTGCTGCATAGGTTGCTGCTGCATAGGTTGTTGTTGCATGGGTTGTTGTTGCATGGGTTGCTGTTGCATGGGTTGCTGTTGCATAGGTTGCTGTTGCATGGGTTGTTGTTGCATGGGTTGTTGTTGCATGGGCTGCTGTTGCATGGGCTGCTGTTGAATAGGTTGTTGTTGAATAGGTTGTTGTTGCATAGGTTGTTGCTGAATTGGTTGTTGTTGAATGGGTTGTTGTTGAATGGGTTGTTGTTGAATGGGTTGTTGTTGCATGGGTTGTTGTATGGCTTGATTTGGAATGGGCTGCTGCAATTGATGCTGTTGAGCCAATGACTGTTGCATTTGCTGTTGCTGTGATGTTGGGAGCTGCTGTTGCTGCTGCTGAATTGGTAGACCTTGCATTTGCTGTTGTTGTGTATGTTGCATAGCATATTGTTGCTGCGAAATCTGGACTTGATGCATTGCTTGTGTTTGTTGTTGTTGTTGATAGTATTGCTGTTGTTGTTGCTGCTGTTGCTGCTGCACCAAATCTGTTGGTGGCAAATTATTTTGCATCAGTTGTTGTAGTTGCTGCTGCAGTGGCATTTGCTGGATCTTCTGCTGTTCGACCAAATGTTGCTGTTGCTGAATGACAGCAGGAGGCTGCTGCTGCTTCTGTTGTTGTTGATGCACAACGCCAACTGGTTGCACTTGCAATTGTGGGGGCGGAGCGGTCTGTTGTTGTGCTTGTAGCTGAACTGCCGGTTGCTGTTGTTGTTGTTGTTGCTGATTGCCTGTAGGTGAGATAACCTGGCCATGCCCGTTCGCAATGTCCTGCATGGCGTTGCTGGCACTTTGATATGAAGCCATCTGAGGGTTCTGTATATAATGAACCGTTGTCGAATGTTGCTGCACCTGCGCAATGGCAGGTGCAGCCATCACTTTCTGCTGCCCTGGCCCCAATTGGGTCATCTGCTGCTGTTGCAATTGATTACCGCCGTTTTGAATGGATGTGCAAGATCTATTAACCAGATTCTGTGGCTCAGCACTATTTGTGGAGGCGACTAAGCTTGTCTCAGAGTCAGTGTTTAGCATTTCGTATTTGAGTCGCTGATTCCATTTGACGCCATCCTCTTCGTCTTCAGATTCATCTTCTTCGTCATCCTCCTCTTCAACATTTGTTGGCAAGCTTTCTCGCTGCTTCTGCAAGGCCAGCTTTTCCAGACGTGACTTCTCGTTCTGCAACTTTATTTGGGTTTGACGCTGAGCACGTTCCTTGAGCAGTGACACAACCTGTACTTTGAGCAGGCGGGCAACTGCACGAGAATCATCCTCCGAGATGATGTTCTCCTTCATCATATCCTGGGCAATTTGCTCGTACTCATCGTGTTGTACGTTGAACTCAAACTGGATGGCTTCATTCTCCTTGTGCCTGGATGAGCGCTTCTTTGGATCCATAAATCGCAGCCGAAACTCAATGATACTAATGCTGGGATCTGAGAGGAACTGTTCCGATGCAGTGGGCTCCACACGTATCCCAATGTCTTCATCAAAGAATTCAGATTCCAGCAGTTCGTTGCATCTAGGACGATCTTCTTTTTTCAACTCAATGCAGCGCTCAATGATATCTCGCACATTGGGATCTTCTACTTTTGAGAGTGCAGCCGGTTTTATCCCGGATATCACCTTCTTGTATATCTGGGCGGGACCTTTGCACTCGCTATATGGATATTCGGATATGGCCATCTCCAACATGCACATGCCAAAGGCATAAACGTCCACTGACTCATCATAGTGTTCCTCGTACATCTCGGGTGCCATAAATTCAGGTGTACCAATCACAGATTTAGCATGGGACCGATTTTTTAGAGTTGCCAGTCCCAAGTCACCGATTTTAACGCTACCAGTGGTGCCAGTTATAAAAATATTATCACATTTCAAATCACGATGAATTATAGGAAATTGACGAGTATGCAGGAAGTTAAGACCCTTTAAGATCTGACGACACCATGACTTCAATACCTTTGGGTGTATTTTTTTGAATCGCTTCAAATACCTTAAATATAAATATCAAACAATCAATATTCATAAATTTTGATTTACTTATTGGCCTACTTACGACTTTAAAGTACCAGATAACATTAGCTCGGTGACTAGTACTATATTCTTCTTGCGTCCAATAGGAAATTCCCAATATGTATAAAATCGCACTATGTTTGGGTGTTGCAATTTTTTCAACATATCTGCCTCTTCTCGGAATCTGGTGCGTTCGCTTTTCTTTACTTGTTTATCCTGGAATTCGAAAGGTATTTAATAGACTATTGTTTATTGTGACAATGAGATTCCTAGTGGAGTAAAGCAGTAGACATTTGATTTTTTATGAAATTAAAACCAACACTTGCTGGTGTCTTAACGAAACGTTGGATAGTAAACGCTTCATAAACAAAGCGCAGTTTGTAAACATTTCGTTTGTTATTATTATCTAATTAAAATGTGAAATTAGAACTTTGTGTTGATTGAATATCAATGATAGGTAATGCACATACCAACAACTCGCACCAAGCGACTGGGACTCCGGTTAGGGTGTCTAGGCCACGATAGACAGTTTTAAAAGATCCACGACCGACTTCTTTGTCGTATTTGAAGAAGCGCCCGCATGGGGACATCGCTACCGGGTCATCATCCTCATCACTCTTACGCTCTTTCGTTATGGAAGTGACCGATGATGTGGTTGATGCCGTAGATGTTGATGATGGCTGCAATGACACCGACGTTTCTGTGCCAGCAACAGACGAATCTCCAGAAATCACTTCTCCTACCTCAGTTTGCTTAGACATGTTCTCAAAATCCTTTTGATTAGTTTCACTATGGAGTCCTTTATCAACCTTCTCTTCCACTTGAAAGCCAACACGCTTAACACCAGTCGATTGCTTATTGGCAGGTTTAGATGGCACATCAATCGCGGCTTGCTCAGTCTTCACACTGCGTGACGCTTCGGTAATGATATTTTCTATAATGCCAGCTACCTGATGGTTGGAAGTGTCAGTGGCATTCGATCGCGTTGGCGTACGAAATTGCTCCTCCAAATGCTCGGCTTCACGCGATAGCATTTCGATATTATCGTCATAGTCACGCGGGAACTCGGTTTCTAGTTCTTCGAATTGCATCGGATTGGCATTTCGATTCGATTGCTCGACATTCTTACGCACAAAACGAATAGTCTGTACATAATTGTCTGGCCCCTTGCCTGTCTTGCTACCCTTGCCATATGGCGATTTGAAAGAAGTCATGGATTGAGGTCCAGTCCCCGTTTGCTGTTTGATAGCGGGCTCCAGTCCCGTATCAGAAGATGACTTTCTAGTTTCCATTTTTTTCGGCTTCTGGGTGCTATCTGGAGCAGCTGGGGACACTACCGCCTTGGCCGGCATATCTTTGCTTTTATCCGTCGATTTGGATACTACACCAGCTTTATCGGAATTCGAGCTTTTGATTGCATCTGATGGCTGTGTTTCGCCATCCATTGTTTCTTCATTATGTTCCGCAACGGCAGTATGCGTTGCCTCGAGGTCTGATCCCTCAACTTTTGACAAATTATTTCCTATCTCGGGTTCGTTAATATTGCAATCAATAGGCTTTGTTTCGTTTTTGGTCTCCTCTTTTGGGATTTGCCTGCCAGGCAAGGCGCTGCTTGTGAACTGGCGCAGTAGTCGATTCCAAATATTATTATTTTTATTATGGGATGGTGAAGCTGCAACTGGTGCGACTGCTGGTGCGGTTTGATGAAATTGAAGCTGAATCTGAGTGCTGGTGCTGGTGCTACTAATGTTTTCAGATGCAGTGTCTTGCTTGCGGCGGTATTTGTTTTTCTGTGTCGCGCCTTTGTATTTAGAAGTCGGGCTTAGGATTTTCCTTGGGGACGCAGTTTTATTAGAAGCAAACTGTCCCGGTTTTTGGATTTTAGCTTCTTGCACAGCTTGTTCCTCGCCAGAAATATCTGAGTTATTTCTACAAAAAAAAGAGAACACGAAAATCCACATTTAAGTGTATTAAATATACAAATATTCTAAAAAAATGATTCATGTGGGCTTTGTTTTTTTTATACCCCTGCAGAGGCTATTACAACTTTGACACGGAATATGTGATGCATTGAAGGAGTCATCTCCGACCCCATAAAGTATATATATTATTGATCAGGGTGACGAGACGAGTTGATATAGCCATGTTCGTCTGTCTGTCTGCTTATATGCAAACTTGTCTCTCAGATTTTGAGCTAGGTGAATGAAATTTGATATGGAGCTTTCTTTTTGCAGCAGGCAGTACATATGACGGAACCGGCTGGATCGGACAACTATCTCATATACCTCCTATAGGAACACTTGGTTCAAAAGTTGCTGTAGGCAAAACTTTTTTGATTTTCAATATATCTGGAGTAAATTTACAAGGTATATGGAAGATATAAGCGCACGCCTAAAAGCAGTAAGATTGAATTACTATATCATATAGCTTTGCAAGTGTACGTTATTTTCGGCGGGCCGAAGATAGTGTTTCTTTGCTAGCTTTACAATTCCCCTTATTACTTACCTTTGAGGTTGCGTGGTACTGGAAGTAGTACCATCTTCGCTGATGGTGCTCTCCTTCCGAATACTGTTTGCTGGTACGACCTCTCTTTGTCGTACAAAGTCGCAAAGGGTTTGTCCAATTTTGCAGTTTTTTCAACAACCAATATTCAGGTGGAATCTATATAAAATTAAACGAAGGCAATTTAGAATTAAATTGAATCGAATTTTCTGTAATTTTCTGCTCTTTTTTATATTGTTCATAGAAGTACTACTATATTTAGTTAATTCTCTGAGTATACTAAAATTTTAAAATGAAGCATTGATGAATATCAGTTTAAGTAACACTATTAACAAATTTCAAGACAATAGTTCCAAAGCCATATATACAAAATAGAAAATAAACTCGTTTTCCAATTTCTAATCGAAAAGGCTGTTGATTCAGAAAAGGAATATATATGTCGGTATATATATATATAATATATATATACATATGCCTCCTTCTGTCTGTTACATACATTTTGTAAAAACTTAGGACACACTTTTTATAGATTATAAAAACTACATATTTGGATAGTTAATTGTTCCGGTGCAATGAAAAATATTGATTACTGCTTCAGGTAAATCAAATTTTCTGAATATCGATTTTATCTTTAGATATAGATTAATAATTGTGTTTTTTTTTTATTTATGTCCCAGCAAGTTATGCATCGCTCGTTTTAACGTGCAAGTTTTGACTATTGATATTTCACTGCGCCTGTGCTCTAATAACATATGTACCTATGTGTACATATGTGTGTACCTATGTCTATATGTACGGGGGTACATATATAGATATGTACCTATGTTTGTATGTTTATTTGTATGTACGTATGTATGTATGCATATGTTTGATTGCAAAACAGCTGTCGTGCAGTCGTCGTCGGTTTTTGTTTCTTGGGGTGTATCTTAATTATGAGTCATGAATCCCAATTGCAGCACCAAAATCAAACTACGCCTACTGCTGGCTGGCTTCAGGTTTCTTTTATCTCATTGGCGACACGTTTAAACATGCATAGAGTCACACCGAAAAGTACTTTTTGTGTACATCAATTTGTCCTGCGATTCGTTGTTGTTGTCACAACATGAAAATTATTCCGAGTCGCATAAAATGTATGCACTGATTATGATGTCATAGACGTGGAAAACCACCAGGCAAATAGCAGAGAAATCACCGTTTACAGCATTACTTTATGTCCGCGAGGCGAGGGAGCGGCGAAGCTTTGCGTTGTTTGGTGAACTATTTGTGCAAAACGTTTCAAAATTGTGGCACATTCATTAAATTTCACAACAAATTTACAAAATATACCGCCACATATGTAGCCTTCCCCGCACCAACACATATGTGATTTATCGATAATTTTGTTTGTCTTTGTCAGAGGTGAGGTTCTTCGTTGGATTTATTCGAATATATTTGATTTGTTAAGCTTTTGGGCTATTGTTTTCAACTCACTATTCACTCTTGCGTATTTGCATAGCACTTGTATTATTTTGTTTTCGACACAAATTTTGACTATTTTTTGTTCTATTTGTTACACAAGAGTAGTACTGGTTAGAGATGGACGATACGGTGATGTACCTGTTACTTGTGATAAATATCTCAATGAATCGCAGTCACAGTCACATATCAATCAACGAATTCGATAATTATCGATAAGAGTCAAAGATATCGGCAACTTATCAAAATTTAAAATATTAGTCGATGTTCAATAACAGCTTTTTGGCTATTTTAAAAGTCAAAATTATCATGCGATTTCTCTATTTTACACATTTTAAATTAAATTAGAAATGTTTTTAAAATATAATGACAAAATTAAAATGTGGTAGCATTGTGAGTAGCCCGCAATTCGCGTCGCTAAATTTATCTTTTTACTCGTATTTGCATAAGATGGATTTTATCTAATCATTTAAATTGTTTACTTTTTACTTATTTATTTACACGCTTTGCTTATAATGTATGTATGTGTATATTTTGTGTTTGTATGCATATTTGAAAATACTTTTTGATCAATTTATTAAATATATATATATTAAATTTACATTTGACAAGAAATTGGTTTTGGTTCGAACCTTTGGCGTACACAAAATTTTAACATTTTACACGAACTTTTGTCCTAGCTTAAGCTAAGAACCGGAAATATACCCTCGAATAAAGTCATCTATACTAAATCTATGGTAAGGTAAATATACATTTTTAGACCGGAAAGAGTTGCACTCTAAAATATCTAAATGTAAATGTTGAGTTTTTAAAAATAATTTTTAAATTGAATGAAAAATGTAGATTAGTTTGGGGTTCGTGTTAGTCTACATTTTTGAAACTTCATTCGATTCATGGTTCGATGTAATTCAGAAAACTAGTCGGATATCCGGTTTCAAGACGGTTGCTATTACTTCTATATATTGGATCGTAAAAGTACGAGTATTTTTGAGCTTTCGGCGTGACAAAGGCAGTGCTTTCTCTTTTTCTATTCGAAAATCGTTAAGCTTTAGATGAATTGCCTTATCAGTTTTTTTAATTCAAAATAAAATCGCTTTACTTACTTTGGTGCTTTCTTGTTCCGCCGTAGGATATATGTGTATATATGTGTGTGTGTATACGTATGTATATCTAGGCATTTGTGTGCGTTCGTATTTAGTTTATTTTGAAAGATTAATTACCCACCTTGGCGCATAGTAAGAAGAAAAGTTAATATTTGCAAGCCATTCATTCTTATCTCGATATGATTTTGTGTGAACAGTAATCTGCGGTCATCTAAGAGATTCAGTTGGAAATTGCTCCAGTACGTGCCGGTAGATGAAACAGACGGCGTAATTTTGTTTGCCGTTTTCAAAATAATTCGAGCAAGCTAAAAAGTGAAAAATGAATTAATACCAAACTTTAAATAAAGACGACATAAAAATAAATAATTAAATTAATAATTATTTTTACAAGTTTATCTATTGTTTTGTGGCAAATTCTCAATTCTCTGCACTTAGGAGATTTTCAAAGTAATCCACTTAGAAGCCAACAAAATGTCAATTACCATAGATACATCTTGGTCTATGTCTTCAGTAAATAGGAGTACATATTTGACCACAGCGAATGCTACTCCATATGAGCTCGACGACAATGGGTGTCCCCAGATAAATTGTACAACAGAGGAGTACACCCAATATGTGCTTGGACCACAGATGCTACCACTTCATAAGGCGCTTCTAGTAAGCAATTGAACTGAAAGGAAGAGCTATTCTTTAACTTTTGATCTTTGGATACTTTCAATAGATTAGCATCATATTTGGTGGCATATTCCTAACAGGAGTACTGGGAAATGTACTCGTCTGCATGGTCATAATTCGACATTCGGCCATGCATACGGCAACTAATTATTATCTCTTCAGTTTGGCCGTATCCGATTTGCTATACTTGCTCTTAGGTTGGTTTTTGGTTTTCTCGATTTTGAAAATTCTCATTCATATTTGGATTTCCAGGATTACCTGCAGAGATATATCTATATTGGCATCAGTATCCTTATCTATTTGGCTTGCCCTTTTGCAAGTTGCGAGCGTTTATATCGGAAGCGTAAGTTTATGGAGTGCAATCTGGGGGATATTACCTTTCATAGTAATACTCGTAATATTCCAGATGCACCTACGTATCGGTGTTTACAATTGTTGCTTTCTCCATGGAGCGATTTCTGGCCATTTGTCATCCGTTGCATTCGTATGCAATGTCTGGCTTCGAGAGGGCCCTCAAAATCATCACAGCCCTTTGGATAATAAGCTTTTTAAGTGCCATACCTTTTGGTGTCAAGACTGAAATACAATATTTGGATTATCCCATTGGTGAGATCTCACTCCTAGTTACTACTAGGAATATAAATATAAATTATATTTATCAAATTACAGACGGATCTCAGATACTGGAGTCGGCATTCTGTTCAATCGACTTAGATTTTCCAGAGAATTTTCCCCTCTTCGAGGTATCCTTTTGCATATTCTTCATCATTCCAATGGTACTCATTATATTGCTCTATGGCCGCATGGGAGCACAAATCCGAGCCAGGGCCACAGAAGTATTGGGTATGGTCTGATTTACTTTTAATATTCCTCCACAGACTCTGAATTAGTAATTTCTCTGCAGGAGTTCAGCAGGGCTCAAGGAACCGAGAATCGCGTAGCTCCCAGAAGAAGAAAAGAGCTGTGATACGAATGTTGGGTAAACATTTAAAATGACTTTAAACAGTGCCAACTACACTAAAATAGTTTCTGCTTTTACATATATCGAAAACAGCTGCAGTGGTTATAACATTTTTCGTTTGTTGGTTTCCGTTTCACCTGCAAAGATTGTGGTTTCTATACGCCAAAAACAATCTCAGCTACCAAAACGTGAATGAGTGGCTCTTTTCCATAGCGGGATTTGCATACTATGTTTCATGGTAAGAAGAGTATCTAAATTATTTGCTTAATTAAAGCATTCAACTTTATCTTCTCATCATTAGCACAATCAATCCGATCGTATATAATGTCATGTCACACCGATATCGGGTTGCCTTCAAGGAGATCCTTTGCGGCAAAAAAGTCGGAGCTTATTATAACAGCGGATTCACAAGAGAACACTCAAGTTTTGTAAAGGATCGGACTAGTTTTCGAGAGACGAGCACTACGGCTACAACCAACCTGGGCGGTGGTAGTACTACGACTCATTATAGTCGTGTGCATTCTGTAAGTAAATCAGATATCTTTCCGCTACCTCAAAACTATATAGAATATGTTTTCGGATTTACTTATAGAATAGAATGGCTGACTTTCCGGTTCTCAACACAACAAACATTGTCATCGTTTTGGGCAACAACTCGACTGGTTGTCAGGAAAACATAAAAACCGAAATAGCCGAGGACATCAGCATTAAAAAGGAAGAACTATAGAGAGAGAGAGAGTGCTTAAAATATTCATTTCATAAATATTTATGTATATATTCTAACTCCAATAACTCTCAAAGTACCTAAATAAAACTGAAAGTGCAACAAAAAAGAGTCTGTTGTATTTATATACTCTTGCTGAGGGTATTATCAATTGTTCAAGCAATGTATAGTGTGGTATATACGTTATATATATTATTGATCAGGTCGGAGAGACGAGGCGATATTGCTCGGATTGGACAACTATATCTCTTAGCTCTCATAGGAAGGAACAATCGCTCCAAGAATGGTTGAATAGATAACTTTTTTGTTTCTGCAGATATCTGAATGAAACTTGAAACTTAAATGCGAATGTGTATTTTTTATATACACTCTAAAAATGATTAAGATACGTTATAGAAACAATCTCTAAAACTAAATAGATAACTTCATACTTTCAGTAGTTAATTCCAGTCTGCTGCACGCCCTTCCTTCCGAGTTGACTTTTTCCCATTTAATCTGGGGTAATGCTTGAGTATTCCAACTCAGAAAGTAACATGTTAATTATCTTATCAATATATATTAATGAAGTAACAGTATACTCGTAGCTCATGAATAGTTAGTATTCATGGTTAACTGTGCTTGATAATTTGAATAACAATAAATGGGAATCATTTAAAAACAAAACAGAAAAACGGCAGTGAAAGTTATAACTATGCGTATTATAATTCGGCTGCCTGGGCATTAAAATAGTTTTTACTTAGCTTTAAGCTTTTAAATTCCTGCCTAATTCGTTCGTTTGCTGATAAAAGCTCTATACTATATAGAGACCCGGACTGACATCATAATAATGGCCATGTCCGTCCGCTCGGATTGAGTCAAAATAAATGTACCCCAGAGATTGAGATTATAGCAATTTGTCTAGAATTAGACTGCAGTGGAGCGTTGTTGGTTTTTACAGATGTTACAGAAGCCTGCAAAAGAAATCTTGAAACTGGTTTCCAGACACAGATGTGACACTCGCCGAGAGATAAGCTAAAACAAGATTGAGACCTGCAGTGAAATGTGAAACGACTATCAGATACCGTGCAATTTGACCCAACAACCCAGCAACCCGAAAGCTCAAGCTCAGCTGCCACAGCTGATTTAACCTTTGAGCTAGAAATTCATGCCTTGACGGGCATACGATATACTCGTTTTGTTTATTGAATATTTCAGTGAATTACGACGGGTATAATGAACCTGATACTCTGCCTGGCATGTTGTTTGCTTTTCAGGCGAAATATTTGTGATGGCTGGAAAAAAAAAAAAAATGCAGAAAAAATACAGAAATCTCGTATGGCCTTAAGTGTATGCATGTAACTGTCTATCTATTTTTTTCTTTTACTTTTTTAAAGCTGATTTGGTTAGAGTATCGCCTCAGAAGTGGAGTGATCAATCCGGTTCCTTGCATACTTGTAGCATATAAAATTCAAACGCTTTGTTCTATAGGAAACCTGGAGGCAATCGTTAGTCGCAGCATTTGACCCAGAGACGGCGGAGCTCTTCATTCTCCATTCATAGACGACAGACAGCCTTCTGGAACCGATACCGCAATAGAGAGATCAATCTACCGAACAACCAGTTCGAAACAAAAGAAGCTCGCTACAAAGCTAAAAATGTGCAAGTGTGTGTGATAAATTTAAAAAAAAAAACAGAAAAAAAAACAGAAAAAAAAGCCAAAAATTGGAATTTGTTTATTTTGGGTAAAAGCAAAGTAAAAGTTGAAGAACCGACATTTGTGGCCAACTGGAGAATTAAATGCTTATCGACAGTCGCAGAAGTAAGACACGCGCGTCGCGAAACAGTTTTCATGTCTAACTTTCAACCGTCGAATATGTCGCTTAGTCGAAGAAATTTAATGCCAGCCGTTATAAAGCTGTTGCTTCTTTTCGGTTGCATGCACCTTCAACAAGTGGAAAGTAAACAGCAACAACAGCAACAACAACAAGAGTTGAGTCTCTTGGCCGCGTCTCGCAGTGCGCGACTTATGCGATTTTTGAGTGAGCCTGGCTCAAACTTCAATCACAATCGACGCTCTGGTCCTGGTCCTGCGATTCCTCAATTGCCACGTGTGCGTCCAAGTGTAGATAGTATACGTCCACCAGGTGCATGGAGGACACCTTTATCACCGCCCGCACCGCAGCTAATTCGCCGAGAGTTTAATGGCAACTGGCCTGGAGCTGGAGGAGGAGGAGTCAATCAGGCAACACGTTTCGCCCACTCCAAAGATGCGGCTGTGCTGGACGTAGGCAAGAATCAATTTTATCGTCCCAAGGAAGGACAGAATTATAACTATCATTCCAATCAGTACGTTCAAAACTTCAAGGCCTCACCGCATTTCAATGGAAATATTGCTCTCAAAAACGAGCAAAATAAATATCCCATTTATGCGCCAATTCAGCAACACGCCATTCCCGTTGAGGCCTCCAAATATATTCAATATAACAGTCAAGGACAAGCCTATGGGGATAATTCACCTGCTAAACAAATCTCCTATCATCATGGTCAAGTGGGACCAGTTCAAGCTGCGAATAGCTATGCAGTCTACGAAGATACTGAGAATATTGCCAAGAATGCTGCTAATTTCGGCTTAAACTATCAGCAGACTGGGCCACTGGCCCCCCAAAAGGTATCGAAAGAAGCTGAGGATTATTTACATTTCATGAGCACCAATGAATATTTCCTGCCCAATCGTGATCCAAATTACAAGCAGCTGGACCTGGAACGCGACCAATTAAAGTACCAGCAACAGAAGCTAATTCAAAAGGAGCAACCACAGCAACAGCCACAGCAACAGCAACCAATTCATTTAGTTGGAGAACGTCAGCATATTGATAGCAGTGTATCTTCTAGTTACAATCAGCCTTTAAGGGTTTCAGATCTCTTTTACCAGCAAGATCCAGCACCTCCGAATTCGGCTGTGGTTCGGGGCAGTTACCAGACGGGTCAGAATGCCTTTGTCGTCAAGTCGGATGGGAACAAATCTGTGAAACATATTTTATCTACTTCGTATACCTCGAAGACAACTCAGAGACCAACAGCTGCTACCTATCCACAAGTCTGGCAAAATCCACAAAAAACTGAAACTCCAGAGCCTCTGCGATTCGAATTTACTGAACACGATGCCATCAAGGGAAGCTCCAGCTATACGAATGCGCCGCATGGCCAAAAGTTCTACTATGAAACCCATCCATCCACTCCTCATATACCAACTGTGAGTACAGCTCCGCTCGCCGAAAAGCCACAGCCAATTCAAGAAGTCGTATCAGATATAAAGGATAGCTCCGAGTATGCTAATAAGGTAAGCATAGAAAATAATTTAATTTATTTAAACTCTCTCTTTCAGTTTTCTTATATATTTGATTTAATATCTTTAATAACTCATCGCAAGCTTTTATTTATTGTTTGTTTGTTGTGAAACCAAACATTTAACAATCTTTGACTCTTGGCTGAACTATTGCTAGATAATAAAACAGATCAGCAGCCGTTGTTTTTTTTCTTTTTTTTTGTATTAATTAAATGTAAATAAGAGCGATAACATTGTGTATCCGATTTCTATACCATAGGATTTGACCCAAAATATACAACAAATGACAAAGGCAATTTGAGAGTCCGAAGAATATATATATATATATATATATATATATATATAGACGAGTATATATCAACTTTCTACTCTTGAAGAAAAAGACAATTCAATTCAATTATGTGAACCGGGTCTAGTATTATTTTCTTCTTTATTTACCCCAAAACATTTGATGAGTGCGTCGTGCAATCATCTACAGATCAAAATCAGTTGTAATTTGTCCATAAAAAGCAATGTGATTTAAATCTTTATCTTTCTTTGACTTTCACTCTGAAGTAATTACACAAATTGAAATTCAAGATAATTTTTTAATTCATTAATTGCAGCGTCCCCAAGAGCAGGCAGTTTTAGAGCCTGCAATCGTCTCAACAGATCCAGCAGAACCCATTAAGGATTCGGAAGCATATTGTGAAAAGATTTGCGCCAATGTCTATGATGAGAATGATGAAATAGTGTGTGGCTCAGATGGATATATGTATACGGGAGAGACTCAACTCGAGTGTTATTCGTCCTGCTTAAACATTGGTAAGCAACTTGGAGAGAAATCTTCGGAGTACTCGTAATTATTAATGAAATAATTAATTAATTTATGTTATTTCTTTTCAACAATTTCAGAGGTGTCCATAAAGAGCAAAGGCTCGTGCGCATAAACCTGAGCTTTAATTTTAATTTATTTATTTCTTTAGTTTTAATTTCGATTTATAATAAGAGATTATTCTTTTTTTTTTTAATTTAAGACAAATAAAGCACATTAAATCAAATCTACAATTTGTGTGAAGCGTAAATCAACTAGAATATATTTTTGCACTTTTCTCTATCAGTCTCGAACTGCCGTACAAAACTTATTTGTTTTTATTTAAGATACCTTACAATTTAGTTTAAGCAAGAAAGTTTGCTAAACGCAAGGTGTAGTATACTTAGTCAATTTGTACCCTCAATAGTGGGTGCACAAGAAATATTGATGTAAAAATATATATTTTTGTGGATTTAGGAAATTAAACTAAAGTTGATAAAGGAGCTATATTCAAAAGTACCGCTAATTGAAATCGATAACCTTTCGATAATAAAATCGCTAATTAACTAGTGGTGGCTGATGGATATTTGCCTGATATTGCTATATTCGATAGCTGTTATTGTTCACCAAAAGAGTGTAATGCGTAAATCGCCAAATCAGACATTTATTTTAAATAAATTATGACATTCTTGAGATATCTAATTAATAAATTAATAATACTGCTTATATGTGAATTTTTTTTGAATGGTTCAATTCCCATTTAGGTTATTAAAATATCGTTAAATAATATCGATGTTTTGATCTATCGCATGTGAGCAAATATCGATATGAATATCATTATCGATATTTTTAATAGCGAAAACAAAGCAATTCATGGACAGTAATAATTTTGGCAGTATTTATTATAATTTCGCTAGAAAAACGCTGTAAACGCGCTCTTATCATTCTATATATACCCCTGCTCCGTTTGCCTGTTGCGCGTGTATGGAATTTCTTTTGCATGTTGAAGCAAACACAGCAAAAGGAAATCTCTACACCGAGACAGCAACGCAGCGCCCTGCGACCTCGAGACGCAGCCAGTGCAATACATTGAGATGAAAAATTACGGCGTTGGAGCTGCTCCTTCTGGGAAAGTAGCTGCAGCTGCAGCTCCTGCCGTCAAACGCCGTACAGATAGCTATGAGGCTGCCCAGAATCATCCTCATACGCCTAGCAGCGGCGAGAACTCTCGTTGTGAAAGCGAAGATGAGTATGTGAACACCAGGATCTTGCGGCGGCGGATGGAGCTGCAGTCTACACCTGTGGTGACAGTGGCGCCAATAACAACATCAGCAGCAGCAGCTTCAGCAGAAGGTCATGTGGAGCAGCCGCAGTTCTCGGCACCCACATCCTCAGCAGCATCCTACAATGAGGAGCGAATGCGTCGCAAGCTTCAGTTCTTCTTTATGAATCCCATAGAGAAGTGGCAGGCGCGACGCAAGTTTCCCTACAAGTTTGTTGTGCAGGTAAATATATTCACCTGTACACTCAACACTCTAAAATAACAAGGCGGACAGACAGACAGAACATGGGTAGATCGTCTGGACAAGATAATATGGGGACGGTGATTCCTGTTCTTGTATAATACACACATATGCTTTTTGTCCATTTGATAGTTATCGAGTATAAAAACAGTATTAAAAACTATGGAAAGATTAATTATAGCAACGTTTAAATAGGTCAACAAATAAGACATCAAATAATTTGAGTTTATTTACGTAATTTGTGAGCATACAAAATGTTTAAGTTAAGCAAATGAAGCTAATGTCATCATAGCGTAATTATCAACATAAGATCTACAAGTATTCTCTATCTCGCTCTCTTACTCACGGCAGATATGTATGTATGAAATGAGCTTATGCTTTTCTCTGCACTCTGCAGATCAGATCAGATATACAGTGGACGTTCGCTATAAGGGATGCTCAATTTATATAGACTTCGACTTCGAGAATTATGAGCGACGATGAAGTGAACGTTATTCCCTTTGAGCTACAGAAATATCAACCTATTAAAGTTAGTTTTAGGCGTGTTCCGTTTTGTCCGGTTTGTCAGATAAGATATACAGTGGAAGTTCGGTATAAGGGATGCTCAAAGTATAAAGTCTTTGAGTTCGAAAATTAATAAAGTGAACAATATTCGCTATTAAAGTTAGTTGTAGCCATGTTTCACTGTATCTCGGCGGCGCATCTGTTGAGCTTTTAATTGTCCGGTTTTTCACGTGATTCGCTTAGAATTTGGGGCCGAATCGAAGTAGAGCTGTGTTTTTTTATTTTTTTTTTTGTTTATCTCTCAGTCTGTTGTGTGACACATCCATTGAACAATGGCTTGAAAATTATTCTGTTAGGTTTTTTCCCACATCGTTTAATCAATGTGCTTGAGTCTCAAATATTTACTGTACATAGGAATGTATAGGCAAAACAACAACCCAGTTCCCAGTTCCCAGTTGCCAGTTTTTCAGTTTTCAGTTTAAGCAAACGCAACAATTACATTTTTACTTTACTTTTGTCTTATCTGTCCGTGGGTCTAACTAAATAAACTACGTAATGCTCGTACATAGAAAATTTAGCTGTTTACTGCCGTAGGCGGAGACGGAATTTTCAAGAACTTACTTAACAATTTGATAATAAGTCGGAGCTCAATTGGTGATTTTTTTTTAAATATGGGCATGATTAATGTTTTCTCTATTGCACAAGTTCAAAGCCAAAAGAAAAAAAATACTCAAAATTAAAAAAAGATATGGAATAGTGACGCATTTGCCCATATAGCAAGCAGTTCAGTTCTTATTTATAGACAACGTTTATAGCCTATAATAAGTATATTTATCAATATACGTGCAGCTCTCCTCACAAGAATTCAACCCAGAGATGATTCGACCACAAATTGGCGGTAAATTCAAAAGTCTCTTGCGGTTATAATAACTTATTACCTTTTATTTATTTAAACACATTGATTGCACAACTATGAATTAATTTGTGTTGCACCTACTGTACCCTTGGAGAGCGTATTAAGAGTTTCTCTCGAAAGCGCCATCTCTTAGCATGCGCTAGGCATATATTATTGATTATTGATTATGTCCGTCTGTCCGTTTGTTTTTATGAAAACTTATCTTTAAGTTTGTGAGCTGGAGTATTACTGTTTAATGTATCTGTATTCATTGAAATGATAATCCTTATTACACTTTCATTAACTTTTCACAGATTGTAAAGATTATCCTGGTGACAATGCAGTTGTGCCTGTTTGCCCATTCGCGCTACAATCACATCAATTACACTTGGGACAATCGTATTGCATTCTCACATTTGTTCCTCAAAGGATGGGATTCTGCGCGAGAAGTGGAAAGCTACCCGCCTGCTGTTGGACCCTTTGCATTGTACGAGAAGTCCGAATTTTTTAGTACCGTGCAGTTTGCGGTGTGGGGATATGGTAATATGAGTCGCTCCATTGGGCCCTACTATTATCCCACATCGAATAATAGTATGCCAGCATTAACACTCTGTATGCAGAACTATAGAGAGGGGACAATATTTGGGTTTAATGAATCCTATATTTTTGACCCGCATATCGATGAGTTGTGCGAGAAACTACCGCCCAATGTATCCAGTATTGGAGTAGAGGAATATTTAAATGAACGGGGAGTGGAAGTCAATTTTGCATCGCTGGTAACAGCCGAATTGACCTTCAAGATTAAGACGGTAAATTTTAAGGCAAACGCAGGATCCTTATCTGCACCGGATTGTTTTAAATTTGACATATCCATACTTTTTAACAATCGGGATCATGATGGACAAATGCTGTTATCTCTTGATGCGGAGGCTACGCGTTTAAAGTGCAAGGGAGATACTGATTTCATATCAGAAGCTCGCTTCGATGCTATACTTAGAAGTATTCTTAATATATTTGTTCTTATGACCTGCGCTTTGTCCTTTGCACTCTGCACTCGTGCTCTCTGGAGAGCTTATCTACTGAGATGCACTACAATAAGTTTCTTCCGTTCGCACTTCGGAAAGGAATTGAGCTTTGATGGACGTCTAGAGTTTGTTAACTTTTGGTATGTGAATAGCCTTCTAACAGTCGGCTTAGTTATTTATCTATTATTTGCTTTACTTGCAGGTATATTATGATCATCTTTAATGATGTTCTTTTGATCATTGGCTCTGCGCTGAAAGAGCAAATCGAAGGCCGCTATTTGGTTGTGGATCAATGGGATACGTGCTCAATATTTTTGGGAATTGGCAATATGCTCGTGTGGTTTGGAGTGCTCCGATATTTAGGGTTCTTCAAAACGTATAACGTAGTAATACTCACGTTAAAGAAGGCGGCACCAAAAATTCTGCGATTCCTAATTGCCGCCCTACTGATCTATGCTGGCTTTGTATTTTGTGGTTGGCTAATACTGGGACCTTATCACATGAAATTCCGTTCGCTGGCTACCACCTCGGAGTGTCTCTTCTCGCTAATTAATGGCGATGATATGTTCGCAACTTTTGCGACACTCTCCAATAAGGCCAACTGGCTATGGTGGTTCTGTCAAATCTATTTGTACTCGTTTATATCCCTGTACATTTACGTGGTGCTATCATTGTTTATTGCTGTCATTATGGATGCTTACGATACGATAAAGAAATATTATAAGGATGGCTTTCCCACCTCCGATCTCAAGGCATTTGTGGGCACACGTACCGCCGATGACATTAGCTCCGGTGTATTCATGAACGACCTGGATGACTTCGAGCAAGCCAGTTTTGTGGATGTTGTCAAAGATATTTGCTGCTGCGGCTGCTGTAGACCCCACTCAGAGCCCACCCAAGGTACCAGCGGCTATACAAGCCTATCGAGTATTATGAAATAATTTGATGCGCCATAGATATGTTTTTTTTATACACTGTAGTTTAGTTCCAATTGTTGTTAGCTTGTTGTATATTGATTTTAATTATTATTTTTTTGTTTTGCCAAAGTTTAGTGGTCAAGAGCCTGAATTGTGGACCTCAATACGTACATAAAATGGGAACTATTGAACCTATCAATTGCCAGGGAGCTCCAAATAAGTTAATTTTGTTGACAATGACACGACGTAAAAAGCTGGCAAGTTTCGTTAAGTTCAAAGTGGATTTTCATTAGGATTGCAAGATATTATCTAGAAAACACAAATACAATACAAATATGTGTGATAGGATGCAGAACAATAGAACGTAGTAGTTGGTAGTATGGATATTTTTTTGGCTATACAAATGGAATGCATCAAGATCTTCCATATAAACCATATAAATTGACCCAAAAAGGTTTACGTACAAATAAGAAAAGTCACTGGGATTAACCAATTATAAATATTGTACTGGTTAATCAATAAGATTAATATATTTATCTTTACAATGAAACGCTTGTAAAATATTCAAAAATAAAACCGTTGAATTCAAGAAATGTGTTTACCATTTATTAAGAGGAAAATTAAATGTTTAGTACTAAGTTTGTGCGAATGAATTTGACAGCAGCAGAAGTATATATATATATATATATTCTTGATCAGAGTCAACAGTCTAGTTCTTAGAGACAGTAAGAGACAGAAAAGCCAAGTTTGGAATGTTGTAGGCCTCATGAGCTTGTCAAACTTTTGCTTTGTATATATCTCTCTCGCTCTTTTTCAAATCGACTAATACGTTTAGAATACCGGAGAGCCTAGAAGTCATTTCAGAGATGAGTCTCTGAGAAATAATGGTGAGACAAGGAAGAGTTCCCGATATACTTACCCGATACTTACTCTATATACTTACCCGACACCTGCCCGATAAGCATTTGGAGCTGCATCAATCCATCTGTCCAACTGATATTTTTTGAGTTTTAATTTCGTTCTACGGTCGTTTTTTCAAATTCAAATAATGTTATAACTTTGGATATATATGTCAGATCATGGAATGTTATACCTTGTTGAATTCGTGGCAATGAGAACTATTGATTGCCATAAAAAAATTGGCATTTCAAAATTTTCAAATTTTTCCAAAAAAGTCAAGGGGTAACATCACGTTTTTTCGCAAAAATGGCTTCCCTCGGAAATCCAAATTTTTTAATTGTAACACATTCTATAGACTTCGAGGAGTCCTAAATGGTATGCCTTTTTCAGATATGACGTCATTTGGCAAAGTAACAAGGATTCTAAGTAAAAAATTATATTGTTTTTCAAATTTTAAGTCCCCATAATTCTTGAGATATACGTCAGATCTTGGAATGCCGTATCTGCTTGAACTTGTGGCAATGAGAACTATTGATTGCCATCAAAAAATTGGCATTTCAAAATTTTCAAATTTTTCAAAAAAAGTCAAGGGGTAACATCACGTTTTTTCGCAAAAATGGCTTCTCTCGAAAATCAAAATTTTTTAATGGTTACCGATTCTGCGGTTTTCCACAAGCTCTAAATGGTATACCATTCCTAGAACTGACGTCATTTGATGAAGTTATAAGGGTTATACGTGGTGAAGAAGTGAACAAAATTTATAGCAAGGAGAGTGGAACTTTTGATCCAGGTAAAAAAATGTTCAATCTGTGGCGCCTTCCACAGAGAAGTAGAGGTACAAAACCCGTTGAAAGATTCTAAGCCTGCAATGCCTGATGGGAAAGTTACCGCAGGATCACAACCGGAGACCCACACACAGCCAGCGCACATGAATCTATCTATCAGAATGAGGAGCTGACCATTTGGATCAAAAGTATAGCAATTGCTTGTCGTATCCCAACGGGAGTCTCGTGGCACGAGGAGCACCCAAGTCTCGATGGATAAATTGAAGTTAATCAACTGAAGTCTTTTTTATCGTAGCCGCCATAAAAAAGCCTACATTGTGTGCTCGCCATTGATTCAATTGTCCAGTATTGTTAACGCTTGGGTCCACCCATTATCGCCCCTAATAGGCCATTGGCCAGACCATTAGCCGACTATCGGAGTCCATAGAAGATGAAAATCGACCTTTTTATGTTGTTAGATTTTATTTTAAATGGTTTCCTTTTGTCAATTACAAATGTATTTAATATTATTTGTTTTTTTTTTTTGTTTTTGTTTGGTATATTTTTAAATATTGTTGTTTTTGTTGTTGTTCGAATTTAGTGCCATTTTAGACGTGCATAAAAATCGTTTTTTGTTTCGTTTCGTTTCGTTTTTTTTTTGGTATTTTACTGCATTTGGTTTTGATTAAAAAAATTGTAATTCGTTTGTAAATAAAATAATATCTGCATTATTTGTATTGTTAAAGTATTAAATGCCTTTCATTGCTGTTCTTTAAATATATATAAATATGCATTGTATATATAATTTGTTTGTTTCGTTTTTTGTTTTTCTTTAATATTTATTTATGTTTTTGTTTTTGTTTTTTATTTTAAATTACATTTCACAAAATACAATTCACAACTACACTTGACGACAAGTTTCTGGTTTCTGTGTAACTTCAACTTTTCAACTTCTACTAATCGTTCCAGCTATTTCCAAGCATATTCCCGCTGAATAATCCAAATCCATTATGAAATATTATTTCTTTTCTTTTGTTTTCCTTTGTTTTGTTAGTTTTAGTTTTAGTTTTAATTTTCATTTTTTTCGTTGGAAAAAAAAATTAAAAAATCGTATACATTCGCAAATTGCAATTAATTTTGTTTCAATCAATTTAGAAAATTAATTTTCAATCACACAAAAAACGCAAGAATATTTTATTTTGTTTTGTTTTGTTTTGTTTTCTCGTTTAAATTACATTTTGCCATTTTACTGGGTTTCCTTTTACGTATATTCGTTACACTTTTTAGCCTTTAATAAGTATATTTTTTAATAATTATTTTCTGTTTCTTCTTGTTGTTTTTTTTATTTTTTATTATGATAAAAGCGTTTACTATTTACGCCCAAAACTAAAATACTGGAAATGCTCCCGGAATGGAATTCCAGGAAAGATTTCCATGCAAACTAAATGCTACTACGGTCTAGCAATATTCTTAATGTTTTCTTTTACTCTTTGTTTTTTTGTTTTTTGTTTTTTCTTTAATTGTAATTTGTTTCATTAAGCTTATTAACAACATCGAATAGTACGCGTATTTTGTATTTTGTATTTTGTATTTTGTATTTTGTTTTTCGTATCTTTTATTGTTTTTCTTTTCAATATGTGTATTTATGTGTACGAGTATGAGAAATTTGCTAATTAATGTTTACTTTTTGGTTTTCGTTCGTTTTTGTTCTTCGTTTTGTTCACTTAACTTGGAGAGCTTCGTTTTTATGATACGTATAAGTGTTGAGGGTTTTTCTTTTCTTTCTTTTTCTTTTCCTTTTTCTTTTCTTTTTTCTTTTCTTTTTATCTTGTAACATACATAAATACACTACGAAAAATATCAACAGAACTCAGGAGAACTCAAGGAACTAAAATCAGGCAGGCTCGAAAAGCCAAAGAGTATTAATCTGCCCAGAGTTGTTGTTGCGCTCTCTCGAACTCGCGTGTCTTCATGATTAGCTCGCAAATTGAAATTTTGAAATCTATTTCACTGTGATTTTTTAAATTTTTAAAATTTTTGAAATTTACTTTAGCCAGCCGTTAGAAGAGCGCAACTTTCCCACTCTCTCGAGCATATTCTCTTTGGTTCAAATAAGCTGAAATAAAAAACTTACTTTCGAAATTAAAGAGGAAATCATAAATAATAACTCAAAAAATTGCTAAGGTTTTTTTTTCGTATAAATTTTATTACAATTTCTGCATATTTTGGTTTTTTCTTCTTTTTTTGTAGATTTTTCTTTTGTTTTCCTTTGTTTATAGAAATAGTTATAGTTGCTAAAGCATTACACAAATAGTTGCTATATTATGTTTTATTATATAATTCTTTTGTTTTGTTTCGTATGTGAAATTGGTTACAATATGCCAACAGTTAAATTGTTGCTTTTCCATACACACACATACATACATATATATTTATATATATATAATATGTAATAAGTATATGTAAATATTTAAAAAAAAAATACATTAGTTTTTAATGATTGAAAAAAATTGTTTTGTTTTTGTTTTTTGTTTTGTTTTGTTTTGGATTTCGTTTACAACTAACATTACAGTTATTTAATACTCTTACATCAATTATTTACTTTATACAATTTTCAATTTTCATTTTTCATTTTTCTCTTTTTTCTTTTTTCTTTTGCTTTGCCATTTTCTTTGTTTGTTAAATGCAAAAAATGCCCTGCAAAAGTTGGCAATTTTTTTTACTGTTTTCAAGTGATTTTTTTTTTGTTTTTGTTTTTTGTCGGGGAAAGTTGTGTAAAAATTAAATTCAATTTTTGAGCTTAAATGCAGCTAAAATGCAACTTTTTATTTACGATATTTCTATTTAGATTTTAGATATTTATATTTAGATTTATATATTTATATATTTTAGTTTAGGATGTTAAGTTTCGAATAAAAAAAAAAATTGTTTACAAACTAAGCGCAATTTGAAAATATATACAAATAATAGATCTGGGATAATGCCTTAAGTTTAGGATTAAATAATTTACAAATGGTTTCGCTCGCTCTCTTCTTATTTCTTCTTATTTCTTCTTACTTTTTACTTTAATTTTTACGCTTTACTTTTTTTGATACTGCGATAAATCGCATTTACACATACATAAATTAATGCGAATTCGAAATGTGTGTGTGTGTGTGTTCGTGTGTGTGTGCTTGTGTGTGTGTGTGTGTGTTCTCTATGTTTAAGGTTAAGGTTAATAGTTTAGGTAGTTTGATTAAAAGTTACTTGTAATTTCGAAATATGGCTCGTGGCTCTGACTTGGCAGTGTGGGCAGAGTTGTTACGCTTCGCTCTCTTTTATTTTTATTCATATTCATATTCATATTCATATTCATTTCTTTTTCATTTTATCCTCGGATTCCGTGATTTCTATGTGTTATATGCAAACTAAGTAATGTATTTATTTTATTTTATTTTTATCATTTTATTTTTTCTCAGTCTATTTTGTTGAAGAAAGTAATGGAAAGAACCAAAGATACTCGTAATTTGCTCAAATGGCTGCAGAACAAACGCGCGCCCGGTTGTTTTTCTTTTTCTCTTTTGTTGTTGTTCTTGTTGTTGTTGTTGTTGTTGTTGCCTGTCTGTCTGTCTGTCTGTTGCTCAACTGTTCCAAGTTAACGAAGAGCGCGATTTCCACTCTCTTTATCTTAAGACTAAAGCGCTCTTTGCTCTCTGTTGCTCTTGTCTTTGTTGTTGTTGTTGTTGTTTGTTGTTGTTGTTGTTGTCATTGTCGTTGTTGTTGTTGTTGTTGTCGATACAAAGGTTTGTTTTTTGGACTAGAATGTTATGCAAATAGTTTAAAATCTGTTTTGCGCTTTTTTCTCTAAACAAACTACAGCTACAAAAATTAATATGGCGTTGCTTTTAAACCTCTGAGAAAGTTGACACCTAAGGAGGGAGACGGAGACAGCGAGAGAAAGACGGAGAGAGAGAGTGAGAGAGAGTGTGAGAGAGAGAGGGAAAACTGTACTCTTACAGCTGACTGAAGCTGCTCGTTGAGACCCAATGCGCGGTGTCCGGGCGTACCATTAACTATATGGGACCGTAATCGCTCAACGCCTGCCCCGGATGCTGAGAGCCCGGACCGCCGGGCAGTGTTACCACCACGGAAACGGCACGTGAATCAATAACCGAACCAGGCGCTGTGCTCTGACCACCAGCACCGCCACCGCCAACACCACCAACACCACCACCATTGACATTGCCGTAAACATTACCGGGTGCGCCGCCATTGGCGCCACCGCCTTGTAACAAGCTGCCAGGAGGAGCTCCCATGCCAGACATACCGCCGCCACCAACTGTACTATTGCTCATGCCCGCCGTGCTCATCAGTGTGCCGTGACCACCCAGCACGCTGCCGCCACCCATGGTTGAAGCTCCTCCCGACTCTCCATGTCATACATGGCTGGCCGCTGGCTGCTTGAGAACGTGGTGATGCAAATGGTGGTGGCTTGTCGAGGCCACCGAGGCACCGCCTGCCTGTGTGTAGGGCGTGGCTAGTAGAGATCCCGCAGCCGATCCAACGGGCATGCCCATACCAGAACCCGCATACGGATGTGGAATGGGTGGCCTCTGTTTGATCAGTGCCTGATTGGCGCCTGTGCGATCTGGCGCTCCAAATAAGCGTCGCCAGAAGCGACGCCAGCTCTCTAGGGTTTTGCCCGACCAAATCCAAACACCCGAAGTAATGCCCACAGCCAAAGCCATGAAGTACTTGAGCATAAGAACGGAGTAGAGCGGCTTTTTACCGGGTCCCTTAACCTGAGCACATGGGCAAGCCAGGGCCTTAATCCAATCCTCGAAATAGGCTGCCTCGTAGAGATAACATCCAATCACAATGGTCGCTGGCACTGTGTAAAGCACGGAGAAAATACCAATGCGAATCATGAGTTTTTCCAGTTTGTCTGCCTTGACGCCGGCGCCAACGCCGCCCTGCTGCTTGATGACAGAGCGAATCCTGAAGAGCGACACAAATCCGGCCATGAGGAAGGTGGTGCCAATAACCAGGTAAACGAATAGGGGTGCCAGCACGAAAGTTTTGAGATGGTCTGGATTGAGATTACCCACATAGCAAATACCCAAAATGGGATCACCATCCACAGCGGAGAGCAGGAGCACTGCAACCGATTGGACAGTGGGTATCAGCCAGGCGGCCAGATGGAAATACTGGGAATGCTTGGTAATTGCTTCATTGCCCCACTTCAGGCCAGCGGCCAAGAACCAGGTGAAGCTTAATATGACCCACCAAATTGAAGAGGCCATGCCAAAGAAGTAGGTAAGCAGAAAGACCAGAGTGCAGGAGTGCGGTCCCGTCGAACTCTCACGTAGTAACCGTCCATCGCAAGCAATCTCCTCGTTCTGGAGGAAGTTGCGCGAGAGATAGCCGACGGCAACCATGAAGTAGCAGGCCGATAGAAAGACAATGGGTCGTTCTGGGTACTTAAACCTTTCGGTGTCGATGATGAATGTGGTTAGGGTCATGAGGGTGCTGCAGAAGCATAGACCCGACCACAGGGCGATCCACAGGCCGGCGAAGTCCTTTTCGTCGTTGGTGAAGAACGGGCCCTTGCATGGTATGGCGCAGTTTGGTACGCTTGCGATCCTTTGCACAGTTAGATTCATGTACCAATGATGGTGCAGCATTGGCGACTGCTGCATGAGCTGCTCCTTCCCCAGGACGATCAGCGGCGAACGGCACGAGCAGCTGCACTCCTTTGCGCTTGCCTTTTCTCCTAGGGGATTTTGACAGTTTTTTGAATTCTTTCCTTTGCACTTGTTCGAGGTCGAAGAGGAGCCACCAGATCCACTGCTGCTTCCCTGCTTCCGCTTGCCGCCCGACCCAGTACCAGAGCCGCTACCACCAGCACCACCACTTCCTGTGCCACTGCCCGCCTCTGTGTATGAAGGTTGCTCCATGCAAAGATTATCAGGATCACCGTGCAGCGGTAAATGCTCACAGGCCATGCGCTCTGGCCATTCGAAGCTATACTGCTGCATGATGGGTGCACACCCAGAGCGGGCACGTTCGCAGACACTGCGGCACACTGGCAGAGGTTTGTGGTAGTCTTCCAGGCAAATAGGCGTATACATGCTGCATAGGAAGAACTTCAAGTCTGGCGAGCATTTGATCTCTACCAGCGGCCAGAATTGATGCACTTCCAGGCCCGCCTCATCCTGCGTTTCGTGATTCATTTCGTTGGGGAACGATGTCATATTGTAGCCAATGCCCCGGCACATTGGTATTGTAATTTCCTCGCATCGCGAGTTGGGATCCTTAGGTATGGCTGGCACACCATAGCCAGGCGCCGGACTCACATCCATTGCATGCGAGCCCATACCCATGCCTCCCATGCCCATACCCATGTGACCGCCTCCTCCATCCGTCATGTGTTGATTGTCCGCCAGCGTGAAGCTGCTGCTGCCCACAAGGAGCAGGACGAGCAACGTGGCCAGATTCATATTGTGTTTCATTTTGTGCGTAGCTGTTAGCTTTTGTATGTGTTTGAGCGTTGAACTCCTCTGCGTTGAGTTGCTCCTCTCTTTCACTTGCTCCTGTGGAGAAACACGCTTCTCTTTAACTAAGCGCTTGGAGCAATGCGAAATGTCTCAAGAATCTTCTTGGCACACTCGAGCGTCAAATTATCAACGCCTGATAAACGGGGTGGCCTAGCTGCAATGATATAAAGGAAAGCAAATAATTGGATTATTTAAAAGGAAATTAATTAAAAAATAATAAAAATATTTATTTTATTTAAAAAGGAACCCAACTGGAATTGGGAGAGTCTAAAAATAGTTCTAAGCTTGAGCAATGTTGAAGTTTGACTGAGTTCCAAATATATATTAAATGCCAACGAAGTGTTCTGATGAACCAAGGGAAAGAGCTGGGCATAAATAGTTGCTGATGAGGCGTCGACAAGTTGCAGCAACTGCTCTTTCCTGTTCCCGGGGCTGTCGGGGCTGCCGCTCGCTCTTTTCTGCTCTTTTGTGGTTCATTTGTTTCAATTGGAGCGACACTGAGGCGACATCGACATGTCACATGTCAACCCTTCCGCCAATATTTGCTGACTGTGCAGCGCGCTTGGAACTGAAACTGGAACTCAAACTGGGCATTGGGCAACATTGGAAACAGTCGTAGGAAGTGGGGTGTGGGCTGTGGGCAGTGGGATGTGGGGCGTGGGGTGTGGGGTGTGCTATTGCTGACCAAGAGGCGCATCAATCAAAATCAGTGATTTTTATTAAATTTGACGGCGTCTGCTGGTCGCCATGAATGCTGTTGCTGGAAGCTGAAGCTGCTGATGGGCTTGATCAAAGTGTTTGCTCAGCAGGGCAGAGCCTTTGTCCAAATGTGCGGAAAAGGGTGTGAAAAACCAAGGGGCAGGCGGGGCTGTTGGCTTGGCTGTGTGATGAAGCAGAAATTAATTCAAGACAATTGCTCACTTGACAACTTAAAGCCAGCAATGTCTCCAAATCTCGCCCCTCCCCAAGTGAGGAAGCAGCAGAAACCACCCAGAAGAGACGGGGCAACGTTGCGTGACCAGTGTTGCCACCTGACGTGAGGTGATCTGAGTTGACTTAAGTATGGAAACTGTGTCAGCTCTGGAGATATCGATGTCTCGATAACAACATTCTGCGGTCTCAGAAAAAAATGCTGTGAGAACTGAGGCGAAAATTGACAGCTGGATAAGATTGGGCGTGGCATTGGTGTTGGCGTCAAGTGAAGCTCCCCAAAAGTGAAGGGCGTTTAAGCCAAGATATAACAGATACTCCAAGTATATAAGTATATATAGCAGCTAGTGGCAACTGGCAAGTGGCAAGTGGCAAGTACAAGTAGCAAGTGTCAAATGACATACATATTTGTGGCTTTTGTGGCAAGTTCCTGAAAGCAGCTGCTGTGTGTGGTCCAAGCTTTAAAAACGCAGCAGAGCAAAACTGTCAGCTGCAGCGGCAGCTGCAAATAGCTTTTAGTTAGCTGTAAATGTCCTTGTCTATGCTGCAAGTAGTCCTTTGTCAGGCTTGTTTCTTGTTTCATTTTTTCTATGCTTTTCTTTTTTGTCTGTAGTGAAATGAACGACATTTTAATTAATAACATTTGTGCTGCATGTCAACCCCCAGAAACGAAACTTCACCCGCCTCGCTCAAGTGTTCTTTTTTGGGGATGGGGTGGGGAGGAGCAGGGAGCGGGGAGCAGGGAGCGGGGAGCGGGGAGCTGCTGCCTGAAACATTTTTCGTGTAAAACTGTTTGCCAAGCACTTCAAAATAATTAAGTAAATAACGCTGCCAAAATGGGGAAATGCCAAGTGTTGTTGTTGCTGCTGCCGCCGCTGCTGCTTCATTTTATTGTTGTGTGAGTTGCCCCCAAAATAAACTCGGAAATACAATATCGAAATGTGGGCGTGGGAAACAATGCAATCCCAGCGTTCAGCTATCGATTACAACGCTGCCAACTTTGTCTACGCACTGGAAAACGCATAGACAATCGGATCGTCAGCATTTATACAGTTGGTTATACAGAGTATCATGTAGTCGTTCAACTGCATTCAAGGCGTCCTTCAGCAGAACCTTTCTCCCTCTCTCTCTCTCTTTCTCTTTTAAACTATCTTTGAGAAAATGTTGACGCTTGTAACTAGCTGCAATAGTTCTCTTCCTTTGCATCGGCGCTTCTCTGGTTTTTCTATATTTTCTTTCTCTTTAAATCGCATTAGTAATTTTCATTTTCTTTTTGCTTTTAATTTGTGCTGCTTGATTTGTTTACTTTATTCTTGGCTTAATTGGATTTTTTCTTTAGACTTTAATATACTTCTAGGTTAGGTTAACCTAGAAAGTTAGGTTAGGTTAGCCTGGAAAGTTAGGTTAGATTAACTTAACCTTTCTCTTTCAGTTGAGTCAGATGCTCGATCCGGGAACGTTATGAAATCTTGCAACAAAATGATTTAGTAGTTGACTTAAGCAGGCGAATCATTAAAGGAAAATCAAGTTTTTAATTAACAAACAAATATTAATTGAGTGTTGAGTTCAATTCCAGGTATGGGCAACCATATATATATATATATATATTTGAGAGGAATAATATGGAATATTAGCTAATATGAGAGCTTTCCCATTTAAATACGAAACGTGACCAAAATGGACGACAAATCTAATGAAAATCGCATCAAAGCAGGGATAAAACGCAGCACCAATACGAATGAATATTGTGTATATATACATATATGTGTGTGTATTTGTATATAGTATAGCTGAGGTAGAAAAAACATTTGTTTGGGATGGCCTAAAAACAACAACTACTCCCTTATTATGGTTGCTGCTGCTGCGGATGCATTTGCTGCTGCTGCTGCCACTGTATCAAGTGGCATATGGAGGGCAGAAGCATTTGGATTGGTATTTGGTGCGGTGCGGTGCGGTTCGGATCGGTTTGGTCTGGTTTGGATTGCTCAGC
Source organism: Drosophila repletoides (assembly GCA_018150835.1). Taxonomy (NCBI): domain Eukaryota; kingdom Metazoa; phylum Arthropoda; class Insecta; order Diptera; family Drosophilidae; genus Drosophila; species Drosophila repletoides. Next base: position 1,763,325 of record JAECWQ010000031.1, read on the forward strand.
AACCTTAGCCGGGCATAGTAAGTAAAGTACTCGTGCTTCTCTAGCTCTACTGGCACATGTGTTCATGGGAAATGGCTTGGAAATAATAGCAAACGTGCCTCTTTCGCAGCTAAAGAGAAAATGCATAAATATTGCTTTTAATAGAGAAAAACAAAAAAATAGAAAAACAAAAAACAAAAAAAATGTCTCAAGTGGTCGTCGTCCAGTCGAGGTCCATGGAAAGTGGTAGCTAAATACACACACACACACACACACACACATGTGTGTGGTGTGTAGTTGTGTTTGTTTGTCTTGGCCCCGATCGCCAGTCGTCTGGACATGGACTGGGGACTGGGTACTGGGGACTGGGCCTGGGCCTGGGCATATGGCATGTTTATTTAGTGATTTGTTGTTTCTCGTCTAAAAATGCGATTCATATTGTTTATTTAATTGTTAACAAGCGTGCGAGTCGGAGCTCGTTACAAGTAACAAATTATTACCAACAAACGGCAAAACTAAGTCGTCTCAAAGAGTCGAGACTCAAGACGCAAGACGCAAGACGCAAGACTCAAGACCCGAACCCCGACTATCAACTCTCGACGCTCGACGCTCGCCGCTCGACTCTCGACTCTCCACTGTGTCGACAGTGCACTCATTTTGCAAATCATGTTGAGTCTAGAATTTATACAAAATCACGCTGCCAACAAGTCTCAACGATGTTTGCGCAAGCTCTCAATGCCGGCCCGTCCAGGCTGGCCATGTTTACCCAAGACTTGACTGTGCAAAGACTGGAGAAGCAGGAGGAGAGAGGTAGAGAGAGAGAGAGAGAGGAGGAGGGAGAGCTGGGAGAGATCGCTGGAGAGATCGGACCAAAGATCGCTGGCTGGTGATATGCCTGCGTGCGTGCGTGCGTGCGTGCCAAAGCGGTTGGAAATTGGTGAATGGCTGCGCTTCAATGCATTAAAGAGGCCAGCTCCAGAGAGGAGCAATACGGAGCCTGGTCAGACACAATCTACAGCGACGGCGGAAGCTGTGACCAAAGTTGGTAGCCGGCAGCAGCAACAAGCAACAAGCAACAGGCAACAGGCAACGGGCAAGCAGGCAAGCAGGCAACAAGAAGCGACTAGCGACAACTACAACTGCAACCTGACTGTTTTAATTAAACAAACAAGGCGCAGGCGCAGCGAGCTAAAAAAGAAACAAGTCACAAGCAAACATACAAACTGGGAAAACGAACGAACGGACGAACGGACGAGCGGACGGAGCGACAGACATACAACACAACAGGTAGCAAGTGATATTTACTTTGTATGCGCAGGGTACAGTTGACACTCGGCCATGCGAAAATGCGATAACAATGTTGCGAATGGCAAGCGCAAAAAACGATTAATAAAGATTGCAGGAAATAGCAATTATCGATTAGTTATCGTGGTGCTAAGTGACTAATGCGACAATATCTATTAAACGAAGGTGCGACTTTCGCGAAGTAGACCAGTCTAAAGTCTACTACAAATCGATGAAATACAACTGGAGCATTGAGAGACTTGGCATCTAAATGAATTTAAAGCCATAAGCTCCTCCTGAAGCTGCTCTCCTCCAGCTATAACCACCAATTAGACCAACAATCGACAAACAGCACAAACTTCAGTCAAAGAATGGTTTTGTATATAGAATCGCCTGTTAATCGATAACTTATCGTTCGCTTCAATGGAGGCAATCAATCAAAATGTCAGTGCAAAAAAAAGCCTCCTAAGTGGCTGTGGAACGGAACAAAACGAAACGAAACGAAACGGCACGGAATGGAATGGAAAAACTTACAAAACCACAGAGCACTTAAACTTTTCTATGGATCGCTGCACACAAAGAAGCGTTGAAGCAGCAGCAGCAGCAGCAGCCGCCACAGCGGCAACAACAACTTCCCAAAGTACAGGTGCAACAGTCCTTCCAAAAAAAAAAAAAGTAAATAAATAAAATAAAAAAAAAAATGAAACGGAAATACTGTCGGAGTTGGCCTTGGTTGTGCTGCACAAGTAAAACCGCGAAAATCAATTGAAAAACTCGCTGCCAAAGGAACAAAAGGGCAGCGGGGGCAGCTGCATCATTCAAAGGAGAGCAGCAGCAGCAGCAGCAGCCGGAGAGGTGTGCACGTGGCAGAGGGGGAGCGGGGGGACCAACTGAACTGTTTGACTTGTTGGCTCACAGCGGCGGTGGCATCAAAAAGCGCGTAGCGGCGCAAAATGAAAACAGTTTGTCGACTGGCAGCAACCAGCTCGAGTTCCGAGTCAAGCGGGGGGGCAATGAAAATAAAATAAAAAAAAAAAAAATGAAAAACTTTACCCGGCAGTCGACCTGCCTTTCCCACTGCCGTGACCCTTTCTGCCGGCCACAAAGTCAATGCAGACAAGTTCCATGACCTTACAAACATAGCAGAAATAAACACAGTGTGCAACAGTACTACAGCAACGGGGGAGGCGGCGGGTTGGAGAGCGTCTCCTTTGGAGGGCGGCATGGGGACTCCTGTTTGGTGGGATTCGGGCGAGATCCTCTGTGTGCCTTTGGTTTTGTTTCTGCTCCTCGCAGAGCTTTGACAACGACAAACGACAGACGACAAACGTCAAACGTCAACGTAATAAACAAAACTGGCTCAAGATTTTTACGCGTCCGCCCATTAAAATCATTGACATTTAAATGCGCATTTGTTGTTAGAGGCTACCGCTAGGGGGCGCTAGGATACACTTTTGCTACTTTTGAGCCTTGCTTAGTACTAGGAGCAGCAGGAATTTTGTTTTCAGTTGCGAGCTTTGTGCATTTTCGAGTGTCCTCTCTCGTAGTCGTCCTTTGCGCTTTGAAGTCTTTCTTTTTTCTGCTGTTTTCTGCTGCATTTTTGTATGTGTTTGTTGTGTTTGTTGCCGCTGCTTTTGTCGCTTTGTGCTGTACATGCAAATTGTATGTGTGGCGCCCCCTGGCGGCCGGCCTCCAAAGCTTGGGCTATCATTAAATGCTCTTTGAAAAAATAGTTGTTGTTGCTGTTGTTGTTGTTGTTGCTGGTTTTTTTGTTGCGCTTTACAATTAAATTTTAATTAAGTGGACAGAACCCTTGCTCTCTTGCTCACTCGCTCTCTTCTTGTCTCTGTCTTTCTTTCTATTACTAATCCGCTACACTCAGAAAAAAAACAAGAGGTCCTTTCCAATCGGGTTAGGCTCTATTTATAATGGTGAAAGAGTTTTTATTTGGGATTTTTTCAATTGAAAAATACTTTTTCCAAATTGACTGACTTATTTGACGCATAAATTTGTGAAAATTGGGTTTAGCTTTTTTCTCCGAGTGTACCTTAAACCCCTTTGAGCTTTGGCTTTGGCTTTGCTGATTATGATGATTGAAGGACTCTCTCGGGATCCTATTTGAGGCTTTTGTAGTGATGAATTATGTAATAAGGCAAATGCATAAATTATAGTTACACTGCGTGAGACAGGGGTGGAGAGAGAGAGAGAGAGAGAGAGAGAGGGGGAGACAGGGGGAGAGAGGGAGAGATAATGCTGGAAAGGAAGCTAAGAGAAACCAGAAAAAACTGAACGATTTGCAATGTTACAACGCAAATAACAACAAAGCGACACAATTCTTGTTTTTTACCCTCAATGAGAAGCTTTGCCGAGGGGTTGATTTCTGTTTCTGTTTCTGTTCCTGCTGCTGCTGCTGCTGCTGCTGTCGTTCCACTTTTCGAGTTCCGAGAGTGTTTTCTATTATTAAATTTTTTGCACAAACTGTGCGAAAGGGGGGGTAGGAGGGGGGTCTAAATGACACCGCAGAAAAAAGGACAAAGTGACAGGCGTTGAGAGTTTGGTGGGGGGTTGAGCACAACAAGCGAGTGCAGGAACGGCATGGAACGGAACGGGATGGGATGGGATGGGCAACAAAAACATGAAAATAAAATTAAATTTCCGATTTTTTTTGCCATTTGCCTTTGCATTCGCCTTGTGCCTTGCTTGTTGCCTTGGCAAAGAGGCAGCAGCGGCAGCAGCAAATTTTGCTAATAACGAAACGAGTGCAGCTGCAGCGCGCGCGCTGAATGATTCGAGGAGGGCTGCCGGCCAGGGGTTGCTCCTAGGCGCAGAGGGATGTGAAACGTCAACTGACTGACTAAATACAAAAGAGTGTCAAGTGTCGCTAAAAAGGCAAAACATGTGGGTGTCCTGCGCCCTGTATGCCCTCCTTCCCTCCTCCTCCGTCTCCTTCTGCCCTTTGCCTATGTCCTGCCATGCTCAAGTTTCCGTTTCTCCTTGTGTCCTTCTGCTGAGTAGATTTATATATTTTTCATTTGAAATTTTTGTTTGCCCGATGAGCAGGCGTTTTTATTTTGACAGTTGGGCCGCCCCCCTTCCTTCCCCTCTTTCCACCCTGTCTCTGTGTCCTTCGTATGCATTTTGTGCCATTTCAAGGGACGCAGGAAAAACAATTAAAAAGGAATTTCCTTTGCTTTCTCTTACTGTGCCACAGGACAATGACAGGGAAATTTTATGGAATAAATTGAAGAAAACAAAAAGAAAAACAACGACACGAATTTTATTTGCTGCTGCAGAAGGTGATGGGCTTGGAAGAGGTGCCAGGTGGAAGGGCAGGAAAGGAAACGTCGTAAATTAGAGGAGTGGCAACATAAAAACAAAATTTTGACGACCTTTTGAGTGGGCTGCTTGGGGGGAGGGGGCGTGTCATAAAGAAGCCACATATTGAGGCAAGTCAGAGAGAGCTCAGAGAGGCGGAAGTACATGAAATTTTAACGATGCGGCCGAGAAATAAATGAAAACCGAAAATAAATACGAGTATTTCCCGGAATTTAGAAGCCAATTTAATCATTTCGATTAATATCTAAGGACTTGCCTCATATTTATTGAATTATTTATTTATTTCGTTTGGGGTTGAGTCTTCTTTTTGTTTTTGTTTTTGTTTTAAATTATTTTATGGCAACCAATTTGGTGTTATTTATGAAACATTCTTTTACGATTATTATTATTATTATTATTATTATTATTATTTTTATTATATTTTTAACAGCTACAAAAATGTTTATTGCCATTTTAAGAGCCGTCCATTTGTATTCTTCCATGATTTACATTTATGGCCTTTAATAATCGACTGCGTTTTGGTTAGCGTTTTATGGCTAATTTGTTGCTGGCCCCAACTCATATTTTTTATACATTTTTTTACGCCGATGTCATAACTGAATCGTAAATGCATTCGAGCGGCATTAAATTTGATATGTTAGAGTATAAATACTTCTGCTTTTATACCCTTGCTGGGGGTACTATAACTTGGCCATGAAGCGTGTAAGGCAAAGGAAGAAGACAGCTAATTGGTCAGGAGATATAGCCACGTTTGTATGGCCATCCCTTTGTCTTAATCCTTGTTCTTTTATACCCTTTCTGAGGGTACTATAACTTGGCCATAAAATGTGTAAGACAAAGGAAGGAGGCAGCTAATTGGTCAGGAGACTATGAGAAGAGTCGACATAGCCACGTTTGCATGGCCATCCCTTTGTTTCTTTTATACCCTGGCTGAGGGTATTTTAACTTGGTCACGAAGTGTGTAAGGCATTGAAGGAGGCAGGACTATGAGACGAGTCATCCCTTTGCTGCTATGCTACAGTTTCAATCGCATATATCTATATATATAGCTGCCATAGGAACAATCGGAACAAAAGCTGCTGTGGAGCAACAGTCGCCAGTGGCTGGTCGCCAGTCGGTCTACTGGTTGGGCTGCAACCTGGGCCCACTTTATGGCCTGTTTTTATGGCAATTAAAGAAGCGCTCCGACATTGACATAGAAATAACTCAAAAAAGAACTGGAAAAAAACTACTCTTTACAGAATGTCGTCTCGCACAGGCAATAAACACAATTTTTATGGCTATTTGAATGCGTCAAACAAAACGACCTGTGACCATTCGAATGCGGCCTATAGCCGAGTATTAGGAGTGCTTCCCTCTCCCCCAGTTCCAGTTTCAATTCCGATCCTTGCGCCTTGCCAGAGCACTAGGCAGAAACATTTTTAGTGCCTTTTGTTGTTGACAATAACAAGCTGCACCTCCCCTGGCCGCCTGCCGCCCGCCGCCCGCCGCACACGTATTAATTAATGTCTATGTGGAAATTAAGTGAAATATATCTGCAACATGCTCACATAAATGTGTTGCCAGGATGTTGTTCTTGTTGTTGTTGTTGTTGTCGTTGTCGTCATCATCATCAGCAACATCATCAACATCATCGTCATTGTTGTAGTCTATGTGACAAAATGTCGCTGACATGGATAATTAATGGTCTGTCAAGACGAGGGCGGAGTGGGAGGGTTGAGATGTCTCTGTGTGTGTGTGTGTGTAGAGGCAACTGGAGCTGCTGCTCCTGTGCAGTAGTTGCTCCTCTTAATTGCTTGTTTTCAGCCATACCTGAACCCAGCAGTAGTACCTTGATGAGACGAGTGACTAAACCATACTCAGAAGGAAACATGGCCAGAACAATGGTCTTATAAACAAGTCTGGGCCTATTCCAATGTGTTTTCTTATTTTCTTTCACTGAAGTAAACATAGTTTATTTGCTCAGAGCGGAGGCAAAAACAAATAATGAAATATTTTTGCCACAACAAACAATTATTCGCTTGTTTGGGCTCATTGCTGAATTAATTGTTTGGACATTTTATTTAATTTATGGCCAGTTTTTCGCCAAAAAAAAAAAGAGAAAATAAAATACATTTAACGGGTGTGGCAACAAGGTTGCCTGCCTGCTCTGAGCGAAACATGTTGCAGCAACATATAATTTATGCATTTTAATGCAATGCAAACAATTCAAATGCTGCGAGCTCCTTTGGCCCATAAATTTAACTTTTTACTAGCCAATGGATCTCGCATTGTATTTATTTGTTTAGCCAAAAATTCTGTAGCTTGACTTTGAATTTTAGCCATGTTTATATACACACATACATACACACATACATACGTACATCTATATTATTTTCATGTAGGAATTTTTGTTTGGTTTGCTTGACGTCTCGATGTCTGGTTTATATTTCAATGCCATAAATTTGTCGCCGCTTTTCTGTAAAAATAACTCTCATACTTGCCGGCAGATAAATATATATATATATAAAGATATATATATGTACTGGTGTATGTATTTTCAGCTATATTCTTTCAGACTCTTTCATTTTCAGTTGTGTAAAAATCTTTTGCTTTTAGTGCTGTAACATTACGCATACGCCCTGTAGGCAACTCGGCATCTCTTCTGCTGGCTGGTTGCTTGGTTGGTTGGGTGGGTGGCTTCCTGGCATTGATTTTTATATGGTTTGCCTGAACAACATTGTTGTTGTTGTTGTTGTTGCTGCTGTTGTTGCTGTTGCCTTTGTCGCTGCTGCTGCTTCTTTTGGGTTTTGCTTTGTATTATTTTCTTGTATTTAATGGCATTTCTAGCATGGTTTATTTGTTGGCATGCGTGCGACCCGACCCGACGCCGCGCGATAAACACGGAACAGCGGACCTCGTCGCCGGTTCCCCATTGCCCATTACCCCGTATCCCATGCCCCGTGCCCCTTACCCCATTATCCATAGCCCAATGCTCAACCCCCGGATCTCTATGCCACGCCATGCCCGCATCTCTCAACCCCCGCCCGCTCCCTCTCTCTTTCGTCCATATATATGTAGCTGTCTCTGGCATGCGTTTAAGTTTTCAGTTAATGGCTTTTAATGGCATTCCCCTGGTTTGGTTTTGCTGCGTTTGTTTTTCTTGGCTCGATTTTTGTTAGAAAATCTTAAATAAATATCAAAATCAATTAGTTTGCCTACATTTTTTTTCGTTTCAGTTTCCACGGCGAAGCATAGCTCAATCTCATTATGAATATGAATGAATTTCAATAGAAATGCTCGAATTTTGGCTTTTTTTCTTGGCTTTTTTTTTAAATATTTTAACACCCTCCCCTCAGCCATAAACTTTAGCTAATCCGAATGCATAGCCAAATATTACCAAATACCACAAATTATTTTTCTTTCTATTGGATGTCTTTGCCGCCCCCCTTTGGCCCTGCCCCTGCCACTTGAGTTTTGGTGTCTCGACTGTTTTTGTTGGGGCTTTGTGGACTGCTGGCTAGAGGGGAATTTCAATGAGGCATCTCGTTTATAATTTATGGCGCTGTGGCCAATGGCCAAATTGCCCATAACAATAATTTGCATGCATGCGTTTCGAGCTTTGGCTAATTCTTCTTAGCCAGCCGAATACTCTGTATACTAGACAGAATATAGGGTATATAAAGAGAGGCAGAGAGAGAGAGGGAGGCCTTCTGGACGGGCAGCGACAATCTTATCGATAAGGAACAGCACACGTCCATATATCACTCAATATCAAGTGTATTCGATATGGTGTGCCACACAAAAATCGAAACAATTTATAACAATTGCTTAATTGAAACGAGGGCCACACCAAGAATTTAAATTTATGAAAGCAGCAGCAGCCACAAATCGAACAAAAATCATAAATAAATCGTTCGCTTATCGCTCGACGCGGCAAACTGTTTTTTTTTTTCCATTTTTTTCGGCTTTCAAAATCAAAGTGAAAAGCCGCTTGGCATTTTCTATTGGGAAAGTGGACGAGCGACCAAGCGACCAAGCGACGAACCGACGAACCGTTCATATGAATCTGAACTCTGTACTCGAAAATGTCGTTGACTCTTTTTTTTTTTTGGCTCTCCTATCACAAAGCTGTCAGTTTTAATACGTTTTAGTACCGAAATGCTCGAAATTTACTAACGTAATAAAGGCAACCCCCCGTCCCCTCCCCCCGTCCCCTCCTTCCGCCCAACGGCCCCCTCCTCTTCGTCCATGGACAGCTAACAGGTCAAGTTAGCCGTGGGTTGTTTTGATAAGCGAAGTCGCTTTATGTTTGGCCTTTAAATAGATACTTTTTTTTTTGTCTTTCTTTTTGGAAAGTATTCCATATTTTCCAGTAGGAACTATTCAGTGCAGATATAGCTGAATATAAAGCGAAACTATATCAATATGGAAAGATCTATATAATTTCAGCTCTGCCATCAAATTTCTATACTCTACGTGGCATTCAATAGCATATTAAACAAGCTGGATATTTCATACCCTTACCGGCGACCCTATAAATTATATATATTTTTGATCTGAATGATAGGAGGAATTGTGATAGAGATGTGAGTCTGTCGATCTGCTCCCATTCTATTCTATATTCCCTGTTTTTTGAGCTAAAGGAATGATATTTGGTATCCAGCCGGATCGAACAACTATATCTAAATATATATAGGTGCCATGGAAAGATACAATCTGCTCAAAAACTCCTTTGCTTCCCAAGCTGTTTTGATCAGATTAATGTAGAATTATGTTCTCTAAATGTCTATAAAACCTTTAAAGATCGGAATGAACTGGGTAAGGGTATTCAAACTTCGTGGTGCCGGGCATAGCCTTTCCTTAACAGTTTTGTATATGAATTATAGCGAGAATTTCACTGCATATTTATGTTAAATGTTGAGTTCTCATCAAAATACAAACGATATAGAGAAATATTTGGAAAAGTACTCGTAAATATCCAAGTTTGTCAAGTTTTTTCTTCTTTTTTTTTTGGTTTTTTACCATTTTCCAGACTGTTTCTGAGTTTTGTTGCGTTTGCCTTTGGTTTATGGGCGCTGGCCGTTAGAATTGGCTCTTACATATTTGGCTCTATGGGATCGTAAATATTTTTATTGCAGGCCATAAAAAAAAAAAAAAAAAACTGCAATAGACTAGTCACTGGTGCTATCAACAGTTTCACGCCTTCCTGTATCGCTGTATTGGCGTGCGTTTGTCTGTGAGTATCTTGTATCTTGTATGTTGTATCTGCAGCTGTAGCTGTATCTGTATCTGTGTTTTGTATGTTGTATCTTGTATCTTTTGGACTTTGTTTATGCCACACATGTTACGCCTACGAAAAAGTCGTATAAAAAACGTAGTACGACTACGTCCGTTGTTGTCATTGCCCTGCCGCTTCGCTCCGCTCCTCTCCTCCTCCTCCTCCTTCTCCTCCTTCTGCGTCTCTTCCTCCCAGCCCGCCCGCAGTGCTGCAGCGAGCTGTATGCATTTGTGTGCCTGGTTGTCTCTCGGTTTTGTTCCTCCATTTGCCTGCCATATGTGGCAGAAATGCTAATGGGCCTGTGGAAACTTCATTTTTCGATCTTCTACCTTCATGCCTGCTTCTATTTTTATATGTTTTTACATATTTTGTTGTCGTCAACCAAGGAAAACAACAGCCCTCTCCGGCTCTCCGCTTTTTGATGAGTCTGTTGTTGCCTGGGCGCTTGTCAATCAAAAAAATTATGCGCAGGTTCTCCTCTCTCTCCAGGCACAAAACTCCTGTGCCTCAAATTATACTCTTGGTTTAGTTGCATCGTCAATTTTATGGGAGGACAGAAAGAGGCAAAAATATGCAACAATTTCCTAGCCAAAGGAAGCTATCAATACTCCGTTTTTCTAATTGTAATTTCATTTAATTAGATGCAGGAACTACTCTTGGTTACTCTCAGCTAACTATGTATTAACTTAATGTATCTACGATTAATAAATGCTACATTTAAGATACTTCCTTATGTATCTTAATGCGTTTAATTGTATCTTTCTGTACACCAACTATAGAGGGTTTCTCTCTCTCTCTCTAAGTATGGCTCATTATTTATACTCTGAACTCATTCAAAGAGAGACAAAGAGAGTCTCTTAAGAGAGCATTTAGAGTAAGAGGCAGCAGCAGCTTTACTTTAACTATATATATTCTTAAACAGTCAACTCAATCTAGTCCTGTCCGTCTTTGCAGAAGTCCAGCAAGTCCAAATAAAACAGATTTTCAGACTCAACTCTAATTTCTTAATTGATTACTTAAATCTTCGATGGATTCACTTGAAAAATCCACAAATATTGGCTATAATCTTTAGGATATTCTATCTTTTATGCTGTAGCACAAAATATTAGCTATTCTAGCGCTGTATCGCTACCAATCTTTGAGCCTTATGCATCGGATTTACTGGCAGCAGTTAGAGTTTAGTTTAGTTTTGGTTAACATATTTCCCGCTATAGTTTTGGCCAGACATGCTCCCATTCATGCATTAAATGAGCAGCCAGCCAGCGGGAAGAGAAGGAGGGGTTTGGATGTGGTACCAGGCAAATGCAATGAACTCTTGGCATGATCTCATCCGGCCCGCAGTGGCAGACGCCGCGAGTTCTTTAAAATAGCCGCAGCACCGACAGAACAGAACAGAACAGAACAGATTCAGCAGAGCCCACAGCCCACAGCCCAGAGCATAGAGCCGGAGCCAGCCCACGCTCCTCCTGAATTCTTTGGGAAAGTGCAGGCGGCTGCCGGCAATCAACGCACTTGTTCCTCTTGTTTTTTGTTGTTTCTCGTTGTGCTGCTGCTGCTTCGGCTGCTGCTGCTACTGCGTCGTGTTATTGTTGTAAACTATTTATGCATTTCGAAGTTTATTTGAAACACGAAAGAAAACATGCAGGAATTTCATTCCAACGCATTTGAAATGTTGTTGTTTTTCTTTACTCGCATCGCGCATCTTTTTCGTAGCTGTTTGTTGATTTTATGTACTGTTTTTCTTGCTTCACTTGCTCAAACTGGCGGCCGGAGGAGGAGGAGGCGGAGGAGGGGCATTGGGTGGGTGCACACAGTCGGGGGGCTTCTGCCCTGCGGCCACATATGGTCACCTTAATTTGCCCGTGCCCTGCGCTCCCTACCCTCCGCCCCCCACCGCCTCTGTGCCCCGCCCTGCAAATAATTTATGCGTTTTCCTTGAGTTTTGGTTTATTTTTTCAAGCGCATTTCAACAGCTAAAGCAATCAGCAAATCGCTGAGCGGAAACAGCACCAAGGGATGTTGAATGTTCACTCGACGGGTGGTTTGGTTCGTATAGCTGCTGCCGCCTCCTAAGATCTGCCACACCTTCCGCCCAGCCCCAAAAAGATTGTACTTCTTTGCCTAGTTTTGTTTATATTGACGCCATCGAGGCTTCTTTCTCAATTGAATTGTGAATAAGGAAAGGTAAGAGCGTTGTCTTCTTCTTGACAGAGTTATCAACCGGGTTTTAGCCATGTCGCCGCCGCTGCCGCCAGTTCGACTTCGCTTCATTAGCCCAGAAGCAGACTACACAAATCGGAGACAGTTTTTATGGCCCTGCGAATCTTGGCTTGCTCTTTGCTTGATGTCTTCTCCTACTCTACTCTACTATTGGCCGGGTTGAAGGAGCTTTTATGCGTCATCGTTGAGAGACTCGACGACAACTTTCGACACTTTTTTTTTATATTAGCCATAAAGTTTTCTGCGACGGGCTTTTTGGCTTTTTTTGGGCCGCTTTACTGCCGTCGCACATTGTCAATTAATGTCAGGTAATGGGCCCACCAGATGTCATATAAGACATTAAATGATGTAATGGCAACCGAGGAGAGAGCTGGAGGAGAGCCGCAGGTGGAGCAGAGACTGACTGACTGACTGATAGAGCCAACTGTTTATTCTAAACCTAAAGCTGCATCTCGTGGGAAACATTTTGGCTACTTCTATGGAATTGTGCCCCAAAAAAAGAGAGAGCCATAACCAAAAACTGTCTCATTTAATTGCATAACGCGTGTAGATCTAATGATTGCCATAATGTTGGGTAGCTGCGCAACAAGAAAATAAATTTTAATATTTATTCCTTCTTTATGGCAGCTCCCAGGGGGAATTCCACCTCTTTTTTATTTGTACTTAAAAAAAGAGTAAATGAAATCTCTTATTATTTATGAGTGTATTTTATATGGCTAAAAATATGAAAGCCAGCTTAACGGCTGGAGATCAGCAACTCTTTATTATCTCTGGGAGATCCACTTTTCCACTCCTTTGCATAGCTTTTTGGACCGCGCCCATTTCTACTACTTCAGTGGCATTTATAATTAAAGGCCGATCCCCACTCGCTGCATAAACAAATAGACGAAAAAATATGGAAATACATTTTTGAACATTGATTGACTGCTCGACATGGATCGTGATCAATTTGAAGAGAGGCAGCCGCAGGAGGAGGAGGAGTGGAGGAGAGATTGTTATGGAAAGACGGGGGGGCGGGGTGTGGGCAGGGTGTACAATTATAATTCAATTAACAGTAAATTTAAACGTCTGCCTTCAGCTGATACTCGGATTCGTCGGATTCGTTGGATCCGTTGGACTCGTCGGAGTCGAGGCTGAGTCCAAAAAAAGGCAGCGCCACATGCTGAGAATATACTGAGAATTGAATGGCGCGGCATGTTTGGCATATTTAATTAATTATTGTATATTTTTTAAACAAAAACAAAACAAAAACAAAACAGGGAGAGAAAACTTAATAAACAAGGCAACAAATCAATGGGAATACAAGTAACTCAGATCAGTTATTGCCCAAAAGCCCAAAGCGCATTTATGGAAATATTTTCATGTTTAATTACGAGAACATTTTGGGATAGCGGCTGGCATAACAAATGAGCCACAAAAGCTATAAGCCCTCTCTAAAGCTGCGCCAGTTGGCCGGACAAGTTGTATGAGAAGTGCTGAACCAAAAGAGCCTCCAACAGAGGGACGCAGAGAGCGAGTGGTGAGAGAGGGAGACATGCTAACTAGATTGAAACGCCTGCCAAGAACTGGAGAGGAAAGAAAATGCAAACAGACCTAAAGGATATTTTGCATCAGCAGAGCAGCGCATTTAAAGCACAAGGCTCAGTAAATGATGAAGATGAGGCCAACAACAAGCAGAGGAGAGTACCAAGGCAGGAGCATCGCGTAGAGAGAAGAGAGGAAAACGAGAAGAAGACGAAGAAGCAGAAGCAGAGGCAGAAAAAAAGTAGTGAATGCCTCTGCACTCAGCTGTCGGCGAACAGAAAGAAGTCAACAGCTCGTTAACATTAAAGTGGCAAGAGATATGCACGAGACTGAAACCCAGGTCGGGACTGAGGAGGCTTCTACTCTCTGACTCTGGCTCTGACTTCGATTCAGACTGCGACTTTAAATTCAACGCCAGAGCTGACAGCGTGTCGTGACACGAATTGCAGCAGTTTAAGGCAAATATTGCAAGAGGCAGTGAAACTTTCTCACGAGTCGAAAGCCTGGTGATTACTATGGAGAGCTTTGATGGGTGGAATTTGCCAGAATCCCGTCTCATAGCCTAGATTCACTATAATATAAGCTCGTGTTTGTTTTCGTGTGGCACGCAACCATCGCTGATCAGAGGCTGAGGTAGAAAATGTATTTTTCTCTCGCTGTGTTGTGCAAAGGGTAACCAACAATGGGGCAACAAGTCGCGTCTGAGATGCGTCGCCCACGGCTACAACAGTTGAACAGCCAACCAGCCAGCCAGCCAGGCAGCAGGCAGCGACCAGCTAAAGGATGCCACATTTTGAAGAGCGAAATTGGCGTTGAAAAGTATCTGACGATGACGACTACTACTACGACGACGACGACGACGACGACGACGACGACGCCGACTACTACGAGAGTTTGCCGCATGGTCAATTGCACAGGGTCAGTCGTTTTTTTCCAGCAGCTTCTCACTCTTTTGTCCTCTCCTTCGTTTCTACTCCCTCGCTCGCTCTCTCCCTCTCTTAATCTTTATATTTTGTGGCAAACTAAGCGCAATGAAGTAGCCAAGGGGCAACAGTTGGAAACGGCTGCTTGACTAAGGTCAAGTTTTTTTTTTGGTCTACGACTCCAAGGAGCACGAAATCTGGAGGAAGATGAAATTGCACACGACAGGATGATTATGAGTAGAGATTGGAAAGCTTCAAGATTTTCGCTGCAGTCCAGTTTCAAAGGTGGGCAGAGCGCATAGCAATTCTTGAATTGGATTGTTCCAGACGGAAGACAGAAGACGGAAGACGGGAGACTGCGGACGATGAGGTGTTTTAATTAAGATAACACGACAAGAGAATCCAAGCTGACTCACGACTCACTCGTTGTTAGAAATATTTAAGTGATTATTGTATAATGCATATAAATAATTGGATTTAAAGCTTATTCCGAGAATATTCCCCTGATTTTGCTATGCAAATTAACTTACCATTTTTTCCATTCCGTTGTTACTTTCTTTAGCGTTGTTCTTCTTTTTCCGTTAATACAAATTTTTGCTTAGCTGTAATGAGATGCGAAAAGAAGAGAGGAAAAGTTTTCTGATAAGTTATCTGAAGTTTATATTGGATAAGTAAAGACTTAGGTAAAGACACCTCAATAGAGCGATTATAATCATGATGCAGTCAGTAGTACATAAAAGACCAAGTCATTTTAAATCTTTTTTCTGCGTGTTTATCATTAGGCCGTAAATTGTATATTTTAGCCAAGAGATTTTTGTTTGCCAAGTCGTAAAAAATGTTTATAAATTTTTAATTAGAAAATATTAAAACAAGACACAACTTAATTATGTAATGAGCATAAAAGTTGATGAGCCCGACATTTAAGACCGACATTCCCAGGGATGGAGACGGCTAAACTCCACTCCACTCCGCTCCACTGTCGCCTCTCGACTGATTTATGTTGTGTCAGGCGCCCGGGCAGGGATACGAGAAAATGGCGTGAAAAACTGGCAAATAAAGCGGACAAGAAACCAAAAACAAAAAAAAAAAAAAAAAGAAAAGAACGCCGGAGTAATGCGACATAATTTACAGTCTGCTCCAAAAGAATGCGAGAAGAAGAAGAAGAGTTGGGCGGCTAAAAAAGAGTTGTATTGTGGGCTTAGCTGGCTAAATTGTGGCCTGAATTATGTGCCGCCTAGTCAAATATGTATGTTAATATTTGGCTAATGAATGGCCCGAGCAGCACTTGGGTCTTAGCCATAGACAAAGACAATTGTAGTAGCTATTCCACTGTTGGAATTGCTATTGGAGTGGGAGTGGGACTCCGAGTCGGAGTTGGAGTTGGAGTTGGAGCAGTGCCACACTTCAAAAAGCGGCAGCGACGCGCGGGCAAACACAACTCCCAGCTAAAGATAAAGAAAGTCAGGAGCGCAGGGAGCAGGAGAGAGAGAGAGGAGCAGGGGTTGGGCATATGTACAGAGTCGGGCCTAGGCACTTTGGACTACTTTAATCACGCCATGGGATTAAGGGCAATGCCGCAGATGATGAAGAAGTTGCGTGTGCCAAGAGTTGATTGTGCGGCCAAGGGGCGACCAGGAATCGGAGGAGGAGGAGGAGGAGGAGGAGGAGGAGGAGGAGGAGGAGGAGGAGGAGGAGGAGAAGAGGCAGCAGGAACTACGCTTACAATTTAATTAACTTTTTGTTTTTATTTCTTATTAAAGACGCCCCTTGTTTGTTGTTGCTATTGTTGTATTTGCTTTAACGGCACTCTTTGTATATATATTTATACTATAATGCAAGTTTAATCAGCGCGCGACAAAAGCCACTTATAGATACTCCACTGGGGAGAGCAGCTCTACTTGTATCTGTGTCTGTATCTGTGACTGTATCTGTATCTGTGTCTGTGGCTGCCTCACAAGATTTGCCTAACCAAGCAATGGCAGATAAGTCCTACAACAACAATGGGAGTATCTCTTCTTTTTGTTGTTGTTGCTATTTTACTCAGACGGCGCTGCCGCCTTTGATTTACCTCCTGCGCCTTCAATTTGCCAGGTGTAATCTCTAATGTAACCAAGGCAGAAGAACAACAATCGAAAGCCGTTGATAAAGTTAAGCAAACGACAACAAAATGACAATTTTTTAATTATAAACGTTTGCGCTTTTGTTTAATTAAAAAACAAAGAAAAGATGGAAAAACTGCGCTGAACTTGCAGATGAAGCAGCAATTGCCAAACTGCTTCCAAGATAACAAAAAGTATCTCAAAAACGAACAAAAATTACTTTATTAGATACAAGTTATTTGTTATTTACAAGCCAGAAATCTCTTGTCTCTCCTTGCGACATTCCCAGTTTAATTAATATTTCGTAAAATAAAAGTTGTCTTTTCAGATACTCAAGTTGATTGCTGCTCTCTTTGGGAGGGAAAAACATATTTCAATATTTGTATACCCTTGCGTAGGGTATTCTAACTTTATCACGAAGCGTGTAAAGCCTTGAAGGAGTCCATAGAGTATATAGAGGCGCCTATGAACCCATAGAGTATGTAGTATAACAATTGATCAGGACGAAGAGACGAGTTGATATGGGTCTGTTTATTCAAGTTCTTGAGGGGATTGAAGGGATAGCCTTCTCAGCCCATATGTAAGTCAGCACCGATCGGAGCGGACAATCGGATTATATAGTAGGAACAATCGGCTCAAAAGGTTATTGTGTGGATGTGTCTTGAGGTATCTTAACTATCAAGTTAGCTGAGTAAGTCTCTTTTCTTTCTTCCAGAGATTGAACGACTATATCAAAAGAAATGATCAAGATCTGGCAATTAGATCCTATCGAACAATCAATATGTTATATAGAAGGAACAATCGGTTCAAAAGTTTGTTGTGAGGATACTTTTATGTATCTTAATGAAACTAACAACTTAGCTGAGTAAGTCTGCTTTCTTTCTTCAGGAGATTAGACGACTATATCGAAAGAAATGATCAAGATGCGACTCTTAGATCACATCGAACAATCAATAGACTTTCCTGACTAGTTTTTACCTTAAATTATAGCAGAAGATACAAATGCGACTAGTTTGAGATACTGAAAAAACAGCAATAGGAATACATTTTTTATTAGTTTTCGGCTATTTGAGATAAATCGCCCAGATAAGCATCAGCCGTACGAGCCATATTGATAGTTAATTTTTGGTTTATAATCAGTCGGCGGCAAATGTGTCGCTTTATGCCGCTTAGATTAATGGCTAAATGAAATTTGACATACGAGTGGTCTATGCGCATAGTTTATAGATTATGATCGGGCGATAAGGCGTAAGAGGCGTGATTCTCATATTGTCATGCGATTCGTGCTATAAATCATGTGTCTCTTCTATATAAATGTTGTTGTTTTTTTTATTTATTCTTTTTGTTGTGTGCCAAAAAAGATGTTTTTTTTTTGTGGCGATGCTGCGAGCAACAAATCAAATTCCGAGAAATACCCGAAACCAAATTCGAATTCAAATGTGACTGACAAAAGGAACAAGAAAACATATTTCAAAAGAAATCTAAGCGGGCAGAGCGGACAGAGCGGACAGACAAGGCAACAACCTGCTGGCTGCTGGCTGCTAACAGCAGAGCTAGCAGAGAGCTGAGAAGATCAGAAGATCAGCAGATCAGAGTCTATGGATGGATTGTGTGCTCTTTTGGCTAATTAAATGGGCGAGCAGAGAGTCTTCTTCATGTGGCAGGCCAATTAATTAAGCGCATAATTTATGGCAAAATGTTCAGCGGCCCAAGGGGAGGCAGAAGTCTGGCTGGCTGGCTGGCTGGCTGGCTGGCTGGCCGGTTGGTCTGTTGGCCGAATGTCAACGTCGTCAATAAACAAAATGCGATCATAAACTCATTTTAAAAACACAACGGCAAAAAGTATCAGTTTCCAAATGTTTAATTTATGACGTTTGCAAAAAATTTATGACTAAAAATTTAAATGCTCAACGCGCAGCGCAATTCAGCTGGGGACAGGAGGACAGGGACAATGAATATGTATTGTATCTTTCAAATTGAAATTCCAATGAAGCTCAAGGAGCAGCGCAGGCAAGCCGAAAAAGGGCAACAGCAACAACAACAGCAACAAGAAGAACAATAATAGCAGCCATCTCGTATCGCAGGAAGCAAGAGTCAGACCAGGCCCAGACCTTAAACAAACAGAAATTAATTATGTTTCGATGTGAGAGAAAAAGATACAGAATCAGATACAGATACAAAGCAAGGCAAGGCAAGGCAAGGCAAGGCAAGGCAAGGCAAAGCAAAGCAAAACAAAAGAAAGAACCTGACGAAGAGACGGAGACTCTGCCTGAAATAAAATAATTTCATTTCATTTCGTTTCGTTTCGTTTCTGTCTGTTTATAAGAAAAATATGTTTTTGTTTGTTTTAACGCGCTTCCTTTGCACACACAACATGTGCGTGAACGTGAACGTGAATGTGAACGTGAATGTGAATGTGACTGTGACTGCATCCCAGAGATGCGTATCTGTTGTATCTGGTGGATACATGTGCAGTGCGGCCAGTACATGAACCTGGGCACGGCACGCACACATCGAAGTAAACGTATCTATCTCTATTCCTACCCAGCTATTTTTGGTCATAATTTAAATTAATTTGCTTCGGCTGCCAGTCTAAACAAATACACACCTAGAGATACTTCTGGCTTGCATCTGCAAGATACATTTTTATGAATTATATTGCATGCCTCAATTATTTATTCGAGATCTCTCTCTCTGCTGTGCTGCTGCTCCCTGCCCCTCTGCTGTGCTCCGCCAAAAACTTCATTTTAATTAGCTTGACATTTTTTTTTTTTCGTTGATTTTTCACTGCCTTCTGCTGAACATCGTCTGGCTGGCTGGCTGGCTGGCTGTCTGTCTGTCTGTCTGTCTGCGGTCTTTTAGGGTTAACAGCGCGTAGATTGATATCTTCAAGTTCATTAGAGTTGCAAGTTGCTTTAATTGGAAATATGCACAGATCTTAAGCAGCAGCAGCAGCAGCAGCAGGAGCAGGAGCAGGCAGAGGATAGGGATTCAAAGTCGAAGTCGTAGTCGAAGTTGGAGCAGCCACCTCGCACACTTGGGTGAGAATTAATGATGCCTGACTCGACTCAACTCAACTCGACTCAACTCTACTCAACTCTGTTGCATCTCTCGCTGAATCTGAATTCTGCTTAAACTTGGGCATTTCGTTTCTAGAGCCTCTTCTGGCTGCTCTTTAGCAATGTGTTTATTCTCTGCTCTGCTCTTTTTTTTGTTGTTTTTCTTAACTGATTTCAAGGGAAGCAAGCTGAAAATAAAGAAATTCTGCGCCCACTACGGGGGGCTTATTTTAATTAAACCATTTCTGTATAAGGCAATTGATTCTAAATGGCTCGAATATCTTTAATATTATATAGAAGTAGTATAAGTATTTAAGTTAAACCAGTGACCTGTGTGGCATCTTATCTCTCCCATATTCATCGTGTTCACTCAGACACACAACAAACGAATTTCCATTTAAATTTCCATTTCCATTTCCATTCCATTTCCACCTGTTCGCAGCAGAACAGTGAAAAGAAAAAGAGAAAAAAAAGTGCCCGCATAGCTTGTTAATTTTCATTCTAAACGAGTGTTTTTCTTAGCTTTTAGTATTTGTTCTACAACAAACAAAATTAACACCTAGTCGCTACATTTCCAGCTAAAACCCGACGCAGACTGGGAGACCATAAGTCAAACCCCTAACAAGGTGTCATTTTGGTTGTCGGAATGGCATAGAATAGCTGCTAAATGAATTAGAGAGCTGGCTGGCTGGCTGTCTGGCTGTCTGGCTGCCTATTCCAAGGGCCATAAATATGCTCCTACCGTAGAGAGGGGGGGACAACAGGTTAGAGGGGATTTCGGATACGGATTCGGAATCGCTTTCGGGTTTGGGCGTGGGGTTCACCCACATGTCGTGGCTGTTGTATTGGATTTATAACTGACACTTTCGGTTTTTCCCATTCAATTTGAATGCAAATTGCTCAACTAGGCGTATGCTCAATATTTGCACTATCAATTAGCATATTAAACATTCGAATTTCGAATAGCAACAACAAACTGAAAAACACTAAAATTATATTAATAACAAGAACATCAGCTCGTTCGTTCGTTTATTTGCCTAAATACTCGAATATAACCGAAATTGTTCTACAGAGACCGAAAATAAATTCTAGTTAAAATTGCTCAATAAAGCAGCGACAACATCGCCTCATTTTCTGTTTGTATTTTAGAGTTGTTTTTCTTTTTGTTGTTGTGTTTTGTCGATTGTGTTTGTCTAGCAGGAGGAGTGTTCCAAGGGGGGAGGGGACGACTACGACTATGGTTCCAGCTCCCCGCTGTTCTATTACCGTAATTTTCTACTTGATTTCTGACGCTCATAAATCATCATCAGTTCTCCTCCAGTCTGCGCCACGATAGCGTCAGCAGCGACGTTCTTTTAGGTGTTGTTGTTGCTGCTATTGTTGTTGCTGCCGTTGTTGTTGTTGTTTAGGTAGTCGTCGTTTTAGTTTTATGGAATTTATCTGCACAACGTCAGGCGACGACAACAACAACAGCAGCAGCAGCAGCAGCAGCAACAACAACGTGAAGGAGAACGACAACAACTTTGGCGACACAGTTAGCAGCGCGCCAGCAACAAGTTTCAGTGTTGGTGTTGCTGTTGTTGCCGCTGCTGTTGTTGTTTGAGTTTTTTTCTTTCGTTTTTAGTTTGATGTATCTGCCAGATACGAATGGTGAAAAATTGATAGCTTGTTGTGTGTTCAACTAAAACGATGCATAATAAATGTTTCGATAAACAATACAAAGAATTTATTGAAAAGGCAAAAACAGCAACAGCAACAGCAACAACAACAAAAACAATAAAATAACAATAAAATAAAAATGAATAATAGATAGATGGATAGATAAACTTAGGTGGGCCAAAATGGCGCTGGAGCTGGCTAATAAAAGCGGACCTTGAAGAGGGGCGGAAAAATAGCCGGAGAGTGCCGAAAAGTTGGGGCTTTCTTTCTAATTGTTCAGTTAACAGAAATACCAACAAAATCAATTTAGAAACACACAAAAAATATAAATAAATAAATAAATAAGAGCCCTCATAAACAAAAAGCATTTAGCAAAATGCCATTAAAACCAAATTTGACGCCTTATTGTTGAACAAAGACAAATAATGAGTAAAAACTGATTTTTACTCTTTTGGCCATAACCCGAAAGGTTTGCGCCGAAATCAGCTTTTAGCCCATTTGAAGAGGCCGAGAGTCGTCGCACAGCTTCAAAGAGATTGGAAACGAGACATTTGCAGAATTTTTCAAATTAGTTTCTGCTTTTTTTTGTATTTTTGTATTTGTATTTGTTGTTAATATTATTGTCATTTATCATTGAAATAAATCAGTCATATAGAAGAGAGTAGCTGGGCTAGCGTGATTTTTGTTGGCCCAGACAGACGCGCTGTGATGGCTAATTGCTGGCTGGACCTATTCAAACGAGCCGAGGCCTCATAAATAATCAAGCTAATAGCTGGCAAACAAAAAAATTTGTATTCAAATAGCCCCGAAAAGAAAAGAAAGAAAGAAAAGCAAAAAAAAAAGAAGACAGCGAGGGGAAAAACAAACAGCCAAAGAAAGCCCCGAGAAATCGATGAAGGCAGCCAGAAAATTATGATCAATGCAATCATGTCAAATTGATTTTTCGGCTTGCCCAACCGCAGGCCATCAAGAGACCAAAACCCGAGACTCGAGACTCGAGACCCGAGACCCAAAACCTAAATACTTGTAGAATCCGTAACCCGCACGGAATGGAAATGGCCAAAAACACTGAATATGCCCGCTAACGTGATGGGGCCCACAGAGGAGACGACAACGGGGGGAGGGGGCTAATGATATAACTCTCTGAATGAACAACAAGCAGCCAACGAAAATTGAAGGAGCTGCAAAATAAATCAAACAAACGAGCCCAAGAAACCAGAAACAAAAAAAAAAAAACCAATAGCCAACTCAGAGCGCAGTTTGATGAATTGCAGCACACCGGCCCGTTGACTTGGCCAGTTTCAGTTGATGGACGATTGCCTCGGTTGTTCGGTTTGGTTCGGTTGCTCGTCCCGTTGCCTTAAACAGGGCTCAGCTCTCCTACATACGTCTGCTCCGACTATCTGCAGCTCAAACTGCGGGCTTGTATTGCCCCCTTCTGGTAAAAATTAATCAATATGCTGTTGCGGCTGCTGCTGCTGCTCTTCCTGTTGTTGTTCTTGTTGTTATTACAGGCTGCTCATGTTGTTTAAACAACACGACAGAGGAGACTCTGTGGCGGGGGATGAGACGAAATGGTTTTATAATTATGAGGGTCGCGTTCAGGTTGACTGGAAATTATTGGTTAGCCCAACGTGAGCTCGTTGAAGGAGGGCTGGCCCAATATAAGTACGACTTGTTTGTCAATAATAACACAACCCAAAAGACAATTCTCGTGGTCAATAATTAGAGGAGCACAACACACACACAGAAACCCTGGGAAGCAATGCAATGCGCTCGCTACTCTCTTACCAATTTTCGAGTGGAACATTCTCCTCTAAGAAGCCAGCTAAATATGTTGCCAAGGGCTCAAAGCAGAAAGGCAACATTTTAAATTATTGCTGCAACATGTTGCAATAGCTAAAGATGAGCAATGCGATAGTTTTGCAGGCCATTAAATGGATTAAGCATTAGCCAGTTAAAAAAAGCTCTATAGTTCTATTTGGGCGATAAAAATGTTTTACATCTAGCCATGTTCTTTTTTTTAGCTGTTTTTTGGAAGCTAAGTTTTAGCTACGCTGTCAAAATGCAAATTTAAATGGCTAAAGAAAAAGCGAGCATTCACGACTAGCAAATACTCTATGCCCAACTGTTCAGAGCTGGGAAAAACATCGAAAGTTCCAGGAATTCCTCTACCAGGTGTCATATAACCTAACAAATGATCAGTTATTTGAAAGTTTCTGTGTTTATTTGATTTTGTATCGCTTAACAGCACCCTAAGCAATGTTTAAAGGCTAAATTACAATAAAAATACTGCTGAAATTTCGCTTATCTATCTAAAACTTTGATATATACTTCGTATAGGAAGCCACATGCCAAATTTGGTATGCCTTGCCCTTTGAGTTGGAGCAGAGGCTGAAGATCTTGAGGGGTCTGAAAGGCCTCGCTCTTGCTGTGGCATAAGCTTGGTACGCTCTTTTTCCCCAGGGTATACGGGTACAGGGTATAGAAACAGATCGGACCGCATTAGTATGCACATTAGCGCCCAAATGACAGCCAGCCGGCCGGCAGAGTCACAAAAATGTTAAGCAGGATACCAAATGACAACTTAACTCGGTGACAAGTCAACTTGTCTCATTTCTTGACTTTTTCTTGGCTGACTGGCTGACTGGCTGACTGACTGAGTGTCAATGCGGTTGTCAATAAATTTTGTAGCCATTTGCGCAAAAAAAAAAAAAACGACTTCAACGAGATAATCCGCACAATTAAGCGGGAGACACCCAAAAGCGAATTGGACAAGTTACAAAAAAGTCAAGACCAGGCTAACAAATTTATAGCCAAGAGCAAAGAGCCAAGAGCCAAGAGCCAAGCACGCAGGCCAAGAATAAGATCGGCAATAAAACAGCCATTGAACGAAAAAAAAAAAAAAAAACAGCAAGAAGATTTATGATCTTTCGGGGCAGGTAGCAAGGAGCGTTTGTAAAATGATCACCTGTTCGATGGTTGTGCAAAAGAGGGAGAGGCAGCATTTCTGTAGGATCTGCGGGCGGTAAAAGCAGCGAGCAACCAACCAACCAACCAGCCAGCCAACCAACCCATATGACAAAGTCAAAGGAGAGCCACTCGTCTGGCATTTGAGTGTCGCCTCAGCATGGTGTCCAGTCCAGTACGTTTGCTGGTGTTCGGTTCGGTTCTCTTCGGGTTCGGGATCGCTATGCGATCCTTGGTGTGTGACAGTGCGCAATATTTCGCATTGCAATGTGCGGGCTGCAAAAAATTAAAGAAGAAAAAAAAAAAATAAAGAACACTGCGCCGCATGATGTCCCATGCTCAGTCAGGCAGCAGGCAGTCCCAGTCCCTCTACCTCTCAATGTCCCTGTCCCAGTTCCTGTCACTGTCCCAGTCACAGTTGAAGCAGCTCCCGCTTCGTCGCAGTCCTTCCATTCCATTGGGTTGTGTTGTATGTAAATTGATATTTTTGCCAGGCAGCGGATCGGCCAACACCTTTGGCTACTTCCTTTGCCTGGGCCTAACCTTGAGAGCGTCTGTCGTTAAAAGCGGCAGTTTTTTTCAGCTTTTTCTTTATTTTTATTGTTTCATTTAACTGAAATTTAATGAAATCATTCCATAGCAACGATCCTGAGCACCCAAAGACTTGTGGACTAATAAAAATTGTGTACGCTTGCCGTAAAAATAAACAGAAAATGAAATAAAATATTAACGACAACGGAGCGGAGAGAAAGAGAGACGACAACGGAGACGACAACGCCGATCCTCAAACCTGTTGCAGTGATCGGATCGTGAGTAACATGGAAAAGGTGTCACGTTACGCATAATTTATGACCACAAAAACTATAATTTTCCAAATGCCAACAACACGCAACACGCTGAGGCAGAGACCCGCACCCGCAGATCAGCCGACCAGAGAGACCAGAGACCAGAGACCAGAGAGAGAGACCAGTGAATCCAGAGATCCAAGAACTGTCTCTTGAGCATTTGAGAATCGTTCAAGCATCGACTGACATGCAAGGGGTTATCGTTATCGCTATCTTTATCTTCATCTACACGGACTCATCGACCTGATGGCAGATTAATGAGCGTAGAGCCAAACCAACCCAACCCAAAAACTGACTGACGAAACTGATTCAGGTAGTGCGAGTCTTTCTCTCGCTTAGCCACCTGCAGCCAGCTGCAGCGCTGCTTGCCAACTTTTCAGTTAGCCCCAAAGTATTTTGTGGAGTTCTCTGAGGTTTCTAATACAACTGGTAACCCCATAGACTCCATAGAGTCCAATAGAGTCCCATAGGGTAGTCGTCTGGTAGTCGCAACGGCAGCCAACTTTGACAACAAATAATGAAATAATGTTCATGGCAGCCACGCACAGAGATAAGATTTCAGTTCAGTTTTTTATTTTTTTTATTTTTTTTGACAGCAATATTGATTCGAACGAAAAACGAAAATACTCGTAGTACTCGTCTAAGGTATAAAAAAAACAAAAACAAAAAATACAACCAAACAAATTCATCGACGACGTCGCCGTCGCCGCCGCCGCTGTCCGTCCGTCTGTTCCACTCTTTGTTGGGTAAACAAAGCCCATGGCACGTTGGAAAAGCGAAACGAAACCAAACGAAATAAAACGAAAGGTGAGCAACAGTCAGTTCGGTTCGGTTCGGCTGTGGTTCGCTTGTGGTTCGGGTTCGCTAGGTAGGAAATCGAAATCAACAAAAATAGTCAAAGATAAGGCGCAAGCTACAAAAAAAAAAAAAAAGAGAAGACAACAACAAACCAAAAATACAAACGAAACACGCATCTATTTAGAGCTCCATAGGAGAATTGGTTTGAGGGAAATCAACGCTGCAACTGGATTAAAGCCAAGTTAACACTTGAAAAACGACACTTAAAAACGTTGCTCGTATTTATAAATGGCTCAAATAACTTCAAGTTTGTTTCAAACGTTGAAGAATAAACATTTAAAAATGAATCATTGCTTTAGAACTGAAATTGTATCTTTGTATTTCAATAAATGAAAAAGTATCTTAAGCTTCTGCCAAGACTATCTTAAATGTTATTTATTCCAATTACTATAACTATTTGCCTTTTTTCTACTCGTATCTTTTTCCTTTTAGTATCTTTATTATATCAATTGCTTTATTTTTTTTTCCTCTTACATCTTTAGACTTGTACTCGTATCTTTGTCACATCAATGAATGAAAAAGTATCTTATTATCAGCTATATTGGCATATCCTAAATATTATTTCTGCCAATTGCTATAACTATTTGCTGTTTCTACTCGTATCTTTGCCGTTTCCTTTTAGTATCTTTATTACATCAATAAACAAAAAAGTATCTTCTTCTCTTTCCAAGACTATCTCAAATAATTTGTCTTTCAATTGCTACAACTATTTTGTCTTTTTTTCCAGATTTGTACTGTATCTTTGTTATTTCTATGAATGAAAAAGTATCTAAAGCTTCTGGCCAAGATTTTACACATATCCTAAATTTTATGTAGTTCAATTGCTATAACTATTTTCTTTTTCTATTCGTATCTTTGTCGTTTCCTTTGAGTATCTCAATTATTTCAATAGATTCACAAGTATCTTTAGCTTCTTCTACGATTATCTCAAATAATTTGTCTTCCAAGTGCTACAACTATTTTCTGTGTACATCTCCAGACTTTTACACGTATTTTTGTTATTTCAATAAATGAAAAAGTATCTTAAATTCGCAGCTAATACTTTATATTGAGATATTTAGAATATTCTACGTACAAATTGCTTGACAAATTGCAAAATATGAAACGTAAATTGATTGACAGCTGTTTGGATCTTGGCAAGTTCCCATTTGCATTTACTTGACTGAAAGATACATTTGTATCTACCGCTGCTGCTGCTGCTGCGGCTGCGGCAGATACAAGTACTCTTGGCCACACATACCTGATGCTGTTTGCTGCTGTCATGTAGACATATAGCCTAGGCGATTTGAGATATTGTTGTTGTTGTTGTTGTTGGTAATCGCAAACTGTGGTAATTAAAAAGCGCCGTGCAACTGTCAGAGTTAATCCAATTTCACACACAACACACGACACAGATGCAGATACTTTTGGTTGTATGTTGACTCCTGCTTCTTGTAGATACAATGCACAGTTGGATACCCTCGGTGCGGTGCGGTGCTGTGTGGTGCTGTCTGTCGCCTTTCAAGTAATTTGACTTTATTTTTGGACAGATTTTTTAATTAAAATTTCATGTAGCGCCAAAATGTTGTTGAGATATCTACAACACGGACACTAATACACTCGACAAAGATGAAGTAGAAGAAGAAGTAGAGGGAACAAAAATCTCAACTAGTACTCAGTATCAGAGTGAAGTAGACAGGCGACAGCTCCACCGCCGCAATCTTTGGGAGAGATGTGGCCTCTCCGGCAAGCGCCAAAATCCAATTTCAGTTGACGCCTGTCGTCGTCATCGATCACAGATCACCCAAATGGCAACAACAGCAGCGCGAGACAAGCGAAAAATCTTGTTTCTTTTTTTGTTGTTGTTTTGTATTTTATTTTGTTGTTTGTTTTTTGTTTCTTTTTCTTTTATAACAATTTTTGTTGTTGTACACACAGACCGAGTACGCACACAGCTAGAGGAGATACAATTTGTATTTTCATAACTCGTTTTGCCTCTCGCCCAAGCAGAGCGGCGACGGCGACGGAGACGGCAACAGCGACGGCGACTGCGACGGCGACGCGACTTCGACGCTTCTTGTTATGATGCCACTTGGCGGCTGTTTTATTAACTTCTTTTTAATTTATGACAGCCTTTATTTGTTGTATTTGTATTTATATTTGTTGTACATATTTTTTTGCTGTAGCCCGTTTATTACAGTGGCAGCGGCAGCGGCAGAGGCAGCGGCAGCATAACGAAACTCATTTGCCGAGCGTTTTTCCAGATACAAAAAACACACAGAAAAAAAAAAACAATCACAGATACTTGTGTATCTCAGAGATACACAGCTAGTAGTAGCGTTTACCGTTCGTTCAATGTGCTCTCCCTGCGCCTCTTTTATTGATTAATTGAAGTTTAAAAGGTGTAATTAAGGCGCTCAGAAAACCGCGTAATTGTCAAACAATTTGGAATTCAAAATCTGATTTACCGCGCAGAGCAGACAAAAATGAAACACTACCAAACGCTGCGATCGTTGAAAACAAACTGAGCCAACGAGCGCCGAACGCCGAGCGCCGAGGCGATGCGTCGCTGCGACGCAAACTGAGCGAACCGAGCGCTGCTGGCAGCGGAAAACAAGAGCGTAACAGGGAGAGAGAGAGAGAGAGAGTCGAGGCGAGAGCGCGACAGCAGAGAGTTAGACCAGTGGCAAGTGCTGGGCAGAGATTCGAATTTCTTATATAGCATGCGATAAATGCTGGAAACAGAAATTCTTTCCTTCGCGCATAACTCGAGAATTAATGCAGCGATTTGTATAAAGTTTTTTTCTTTAGATTTTTTTTAAATAGAAGCATTCCCTTCATAACTGAATGCTGATTGTAATTGCTAAATAACTGAGTTACTACAGGTTAATTTGGTGGATTTTTCGGGCAGCTGTTCATATTCGTTTCCTCTACAACCCCCACATTTCACCTAGTCTAAGTTGACAAAATCTGACTAGATTGACAGCGCTACGTTTCGCATTGCACATGTGCTGCATTTCGCATGCGAAAAGCAGGCAGAGGCAGCAGGCAGCAGGCAGCAGGGAACAACCCCCCTCTAGCCGCACATTCACTGACTGCCACAGGCATTTGTCAAGGCATATTTTCAGGTTTTTCACTCTCTGCGTGCTCTCTGGTTTTTTTTTTTTTTTTTTTTTTTTGAAAATGATTTTCCTGCAAGGAACGTGCGTACCTTAATCGTACACCCTGCTGTCAGTCGGAACTGATGTTGTTGTTGGTGGTGGGTGAGGAACTGGAACTGGAACTGAAACTGATGATTGAGGCACGTTTCGCATACAGGGTGCCCTTCGATATGGCGCTCTCATTAGCCGGTTGCACTCATTAAATGCGCCCGGGGACTATCAGTGCATGACAATCACAGGAACTAAGCCAAAACTAAGAACACCGAACATTAATTGCAATCCCTTCCTGAGCACGCTCAACCCAGCAACAGTGCTATGCTCCCGAAAAGTAACTAATGAGAGCGAACGTTCCCTGCTCTCTATTACGCTCTCTACTCTCTACACTCTCTCTCTCACTCTCTCTCTCTCTGTCTCTGACAATTTTCGACCGGTTTTCAGGTTTTTATCTGCTAAGGGTCTTGTTAAAAGTAATTCGTAACACGTTGTTACCAGATAACGCCGCCAACCTACGGGTCTCGCGTTGCGCTCCTAACGAGTTGATGTTGCTGTTGCCGTTGCCGTTGGTGTTGGTGTTGGTGTTGGTCGGCTGCCCGGTTGCCGAAGTTGCCGAAGTTGCTCTGCTTCTTCATCATCATCCACTTCTTGGCTTGTTAGCGTCGTTCGTTCGCTAAAAGAGCGATAAAAACGTATGGGGAGAAGGAGGAGGAGGAGCAGCAACAACAACACAACACAACACAGCACAGCACAACTTCAAGATCAAGGCAGGTTTAATGGGCAGCGCCCCGATCCAGGCCCAGGCCCATACCCAGGCCCAGGCTCACGTTTTGACTTTTGGCTCTGGACGCTTCGTCGCCGGTTCAATACACCCTGTGTGTAGCTGCAGGGTGCCCAGCCGATCGCGCTGATCGTGCAACAGAACATGACTGGGATGTGCAATACACTTGAAGAAAATATATGAAAATGCTGATTGAAATTCCGCTAAAATGAAAACTCTGTTTCGCACAAGATTTGGCTAAGATTAAGTTGATTTTATTTCACATTTTTTGCTTGCATTGGCATAAATTTTGCCTTGTTTTTTCTCTGTGTAAATGGAGCCGCAACAGAACTCAAGTTTCGAGCCGGTTTGGCCAAGCAGAGAACAGAGAACACCACATGTGGTGCTTGCCGGGCTTGCTGTGCTTGGTGGCTATGAGTGATTTTGCCTAGTTAGGGAGTCGGATGTGCAGACATTGCAAAAATCTCATGTTTATATGCATTTCGATTGTCGCTGCAACCAAGAAAGTTGCATCCAGAACCCCTCTTGGCCCCACTCCGCTCCGAATCCAGCAGCAAGCAGCAAGCAGATCGTGAGCTTGGCCGCTAATGAACTTACAATGGTTGGGTTGTTTGCTTTTGTGAGCGAAACGTGGGGGCCACGACAACATGGGACAGCTAAAATACGTTAGGTCTTTTAGTATATTCAACACTCAGTCACCCACACGATGCAGCTTCAGTGATCACTGATCAGTGATCTGCAGCAGTATGCAACATGAACTTGCCTCATGATTGAACAACCAAGAGTTCTGGTCGTGCTTCAATCAGTTGGCCGCTGGGCAGTAACTCAGACAGTCCGTTCCACGGTCTGTCTTACTGTCTTAGCCAAAAAGCCAGACTATGTCGATGCCATGATCATGATCAGTAAAACTAACAAGAGGTGTTGCTTCTGTCGTTGGAACGAGCAGCCAACAACTATCTGCCCATGCATCAGCTCGTCAGACTCCGAAGCCTGATCGTGATTTTTCTGGGTGGCTCTTGTATATGCCACATAACTCTCCCTCTCTCTCTCTCTCTCGCTCTCTATCTCTCTCTTTCCCGCTTTCCCTGGGCTTTTGTTTCTGGTTCATTTCGATGATCGCCTGGGCTGATTGTTCAGTGCTTTGTTTGTTTCTCGTCTCGTCTCGTCTCGCCTCGACTCCTCTTGTCTCGTCGCAACAGCCCAGGGGGAATTCGCCTTAACTACTAGTCAACTGCAATCGAACTAAGGCAAAAGAAAAAAAAAAAAGCTACAGGCTCGCCAATGTGCTTGGAACGGCGCTCTGTCAATGGTCATTGAAGGCACCAGAAGAGAGATAAACAGCTCACTTCACTGGAATCGGAACAGGAGCGGACAGACATTTCTTAGCCTCAGAGCTCGTCGGTTAGGTAAGGTGCCAAGCTGAATACACTCTGGGTGGTACCTAAGCTGCTCAGTTGAGCTGACAAATCAATTGAACGCTCAACGGAGGACTCTTTAGTCCACTCCAGTCCAATCCAGTCCAGTCCACTCCACTCCACACCAGTTGCTCAGTCATGCCAATTGACTATGGTGGATTACAAATGAGCCATCAATTTAAAGCTCATAAATCGTTGAGCAAACATAAAGGATTGCAATAGAGATGAATTCGAAATATATCAATCTTAAGTTGTTCCATTGAGCAACTTTGCAAATCGATTGACAGATCGATAACAGAAATATCGAAAAGAATTAATCGGTTCTTAGTTACTAATTGTACTTAGTACAGTTCATGTCAAGAAACTGCGAAAAAGATGTTCTACCCAGATGTCTGGCAGCAGAGCTTCCTCTGAAGATTATCAGTCTATTTATAAGGCCAAAGATCATAGAATTAATGAGTACAAAGTTGAGCAGAGCCTCAAAGATCATCTTGATACTGTCAGCGTTTCAATTAATTTGCGACGACGACGTCAACGCCATAAAGACAATCTTCATTAAAAAAAAAAAACAATGCTAAGAATAAATATCAATGTCATCGTTGGGCAATAACATAATAATAATACGAGGAATATTTACTAAAACAGCATTCCGATCGTTCCATTGGCCATTGGCCATTGGCTGTGCGTGTTGGCCAATTTCACAATCAGCCCAGAGTCAGACACCCCAAATGGACTGGACGGAGAGTCGATTAAGCCAATTAATGCGTCACAACAAATCTCATTTTCTATAAAAGGCAGCACAATTTATGGCATTGGGCATAACATAATTATTATTAAAAAAGAAGAGAAAAAAAATAAAAAATAATATTCTTATTACTCGCCGGATTATCATTAACACAATAATACAAAATAACAATTGTCAATCACGCGACATTATCGAGGAGGAACGAGGAACGAGGAACGAGGCAGAAGATGAACTGCGAAGTCATTAAAGATGCAGTTCGGATGGATCATAATAAACCATTAAAATAATTAAGATATAACAGTTCGTAATGAGGGCAATAAAAGAAGAAGAGAGAGAGAGAGAGACAGAGCGGGAAGAGGATCCAACAGATAATAATTCACACCATTCTCATTTTTTTTCTTCTGTGGAGTGGCAAGTAAAGCTAATTACGCTTAGCCCCGGATAGAGCAGAGAGCATATAGAGGATAATGTGGAATAGTTGTATTTAGTTGCCACTCAGATACGAGCAGATAAACTCATGTCAGACCCAAGTGCGATAACCCGCATAGATAAGTGTTACAGTGGCCCAAAAACGATGACAATATTAAAATTTATTGCCTGCTAAATTGACAGGCGCACACAGACAGAGGGAGAGAGGGGCGCTCGCTCGGCTTATTGGAAATGCCACGTTCCAGATACATATATATATATCCGTATATATATCTGTATATATATTAGGCTTGTATACAAGCTATGGCTATATTAATATTAAATGTCATAAACATGCCAAAAATTTGCCTACCAGTTTGCCTAATTAACTGAAGCTCGTAAATTAGCAAATTAATGATATTAGCCATAGAGAAATGGTCAATTCACTTAGCCCAGTTCTCTCTACTGCTGCTGCTGCCATTTAATAGTAAGTCTTTTTCAATTCATTTAGCCTGAAAAAAGCCAAAGTTTGTGCAAATAAAAATAGTTGCAGGCAACTGTGCGGAACAATTGCAGTGCGGGCAACAATGTGCAGCAACCCAATCCCCCAATCCCCATGCCCCAATCCCCAATCCCCATTCCGCATCCCAAAGGGCAGCAGCCAAATCGAGCGACAACTCTGCCAAAGTTAAAGGCAAAGCCAAAGCCAAAGCTAAAACTAAATCCAAAGCTAAAACTTTGCTGCAAGCTGGAGAAGAAGCAGTTTCACTGGGGGTTAGGGCCGGGGTTAGATTGGGGTTAGGTCGTGTGTTGGAGGAGCCCCAATGCAGTTTCGAAATCAGATAATAACAATAGAGCGTGGAGCCAAAAGGCAAGCTGTGTGTGTGTTGGCACTGGGACAAGGAAACCGTCGGTATCCACAAGCTTTCGGTTCAACCAACTAGAAAGGGGCCAGTTTATCGGCCAGAATAACCAACGCTAACAAATATCGAGGAGTTACAAGCCAGTCGAAAATTATACAAACGACACAAAACTTTAGGCGCTCACTCAGTTCGATGCAATTCAAAGCGGAACTTCTCTTTTGGCCAAGAAGCATTGGACTGTGTATTGGGCGGGGACATTGGGTGTTCCACAGGGGGAAAGGAGGAGGAACGAGCTAAGAGACATGTTTTTACATTAACTCGAATTGTTTGCAGTTTGCTTGTCAGTTGCTTTTATTTTTATCAACTTGCTTCACCAGCCATGCAAAAATATGCGCAAATTTTATATTCACATAGATATTTTGTCATTTGTCGTTTGTTGTTTGTTGTTTGTCGCTTTCGGTTCTCTTCCACACTTTCAAAATAAACTTTTTTCACAAACTTTACAAATTTTGTGTGTGCGGTGTGTGTGTGTAGTGTGTGTGGTGTGTGTAAGTTTTTGCAACCGAAAATTTTACCATTTGATTGCTTTTTCATTGTTTTTAAATGGATGTTTGAATGCTGCAACGCGGCTTGTTGGCTGCTTCCTTCCTTTTGCCAGGAAGCTGGGGGGGATGAGGACGTGTGCCTGGCGCTGGCATTGCAAATCGATTAAAATCATATTTATGAGCTGTTTAGGGAGTCTGAGTAAGGCCCCAAAAAGTTGCTAACAACCGTATCAACATTATTCAAAGTTTATTAGTTTTAAGCCGCTTCTCTTGGCTGTAAAAAATCAGTTGCAGGCAGTAGCCAATTGGTAGCAGGCTGAATGCGTATCATAAATCATTTTGGAGAGAATCACAGAGTATTCAGCTTTTTAGAAAATACTTCAAGTTACTCCACGAAGATCACGTCACTAAAATATATTCATTATCTTCATTCATTCATTCATAGAGAATAGAAGATACAAATAGAAGATTCATATTCTTTTTTATACTCTTAAAATGGGGGGTAAAAGAATATAAGACTGAGCCTGCCCACTAACAGGCAGCAGTAAGTACACCTAAGGTAAACATACTTTCTTCTTCTTGATTAGAATCCACAGCCAAGGTATCTACCTCTGTCTGTCTGTCTGTCCGTCCGTCTGTACGTCTGTCTGTCCGTCTATCTATGTCGATGGATGCGGGTGTCGATCTCTAAGCTAGCAACAACAATTTAGGTTCTTATACACCTAAAGCAGCTGAGGAATGTTCTAATTTCTGATTGAGTCTACCCTGTAAATCGAAGAACACTCTCCTACAAGCGCATTCTTAAGGCTGTAATAATAAATTAATTTATCTATCGAATTCTTTTCAAACGAAAGAGAAAGATTCATGCCACATATTCCTTCTTAATAAAATTGGAAGCTCTAAAAGAATCTAATCATATAACCCTCTTTTTAGCTGATTTTCAAGCAAACCTAACAAATTGATTGGGGAACGACCAAACTTTAATTGTGTTGAGCAGTGTCATTTTCATCAATGGATTTCTACAGTTGCCTTCTTGGAAGGAAGTAAGCTGAAAGTTCCCTGAGGTCAGCTGGAATTTGGAACATTTGCACAGCTGTTTCAGGAACTGTGACCTCACTTAGCACCTCTCCCTGCCCTGTCCTGCCCCGCCCTACGCTGAACACAAATTTAAGTGGAAGTCGTCAAAGTTATGTCAAATGGTGATAAGGAGAGGAATGAGAGAGGAAGAGAGGAAGAGAGGAAGAGAGGGAGAGAGGGAGAGGAAGAGTTATGCCAAATATTAACTCATTGACCTCAGGGCAGTACGTAGACCAAATTGTTGGGCTTAAAAGGAAAAACAAACAAGAAAAAGGTTACTCGGAATTGTTGTGAACCCAAACATCCTGTGACCATTAGAAGTCCGAGTCGGTGTCCAAGTCGGAGTCAGTATTCAGTAGACGATTGTCAAGGTCAGCAAAGGGCTGGGCTGAGCTGCTCATAAAACAAAAACAAAAACAAAGAAAATAGGCGAACAAAAAGCGATTCCCATTCGATTCGTAAAAGGGTTAAGTAGTCAAATGACCCTTTCGAAACGACTAGTAACGGTTCAGTGCCCAATTGATGCTCTAAAGAACCAAAAAAAAAAGACTTTAAAATTTAGAAATAGAAATTGAAAATAGAAATGAAACTGCCTTGGCTGCACTTGAGCTCAATTTGAAGAATCGTTTTGGTTCGAGTTCAGTTTTTTAGGTTTGCTTTGCTTTGCTGTGCTTTGGTTCGGTTCGGTTCGGTTCGTCGCAGCAGCAGCCTTCAATTTATTAACCTCAATATCAATTGTAGCGCATAAATCACGATAAAAGTAAATACGCGCTGTGAATATTTCACAAAAAACCGAAACGAAACCAAACCAAACCAAACCAAACGAAACGAAACGAATTCATTTGGGCGCAGTGAGCGTTCAGCTCACAGGATGTAAAAAGGATTGTGCAGGGCAGTGATTTTCAATTTAAAAAATTGCACGCAAAAGCGCCACAAATCAAAGGAATTGACTTTGCCAGCAAAAAGGAAAAAGACAGCCACAGCGAGAGGGGGTATCAGGGAAGGGGATGGGAGGGGTTGATAGGGGAGGGGGGGGTGCAGATGGAACAGCGTTCCATCACTACAATAAATTTCAATCTAAAACTTAACTAAAGGCACAGCTTCTGTTCAGTTCAGTTCTGTTTGGTTCTGCTGGGGCGTGAAGTTCCTGTAAAGTAGTGCAAAATGCAAAACAAGTGTAGAACTCTCTTCGCCACCCCCCCTCAACCCGCTGTCGTCGCCCCTGCTAAGCCTCCCCCTTTCGACCCAATCCACGCCGCAATAAATCTCAATTGAAATGCTTTTTGCTCTTTGCTCGCTTTGCCAGAGAAATTCACTTCAGCTTCAATGGACTGCAATGGCATGCTGCGATGTTAACTTTGATGCGTTCAAAAGAAATCAATGGCAAATAGTTCATACAACATCTACAGAATGCTATGGGCGGCTGTAGTCGCCCTCTAAGATACCCTGCAAGCAGCAGAGATTCTCTTAACTCTTCTGCAAATATGTTGTGGAGAGAAATTTCACTTTCTCCTTGACTATTTTTCTATTTTTAAGCTAAGATTTCTATGAGAGTTCTACTTCCTATAGGCATTTCATTTCGAGAATTCTATAGGTTAGTTTTCTACGTTTTTAATGAGTATAAATGGACTACAACAGATTTTCCAATACTTTTCACAGCCTTTTCTAATAAGAGTCGAGGCATCGAGTCAGCTTCTCTCAGTCTTGAATAATGGTATAAATTTTGTATTTTTACCCAAGAAATACTCCACATTTTATAGATTTTTCAATTATAATTCTTATGCCAAAAAACCAATATGCCCTCTCCTTACAGGGTATGCGCCAGCAGCAGCTTTTACACCCGCCCCCTGTCGATCACTTTGAGCAATTGACGGCATTTATAATTAATAAATGCCCCCTGCGCGGGCGGATAACGGCAAACACAAGGAAAAAATGGATAAGGAAGAGCCAGAGAGGGAGAGGAATAGAGCGAGAGAGAGAGAGAGAGAGAGAGGCGCTGATTAGTGCAATGACAAAGCAATCAAAACACTTGGCCAGAGCATTCACAGCGGCCAATTAAAATGCACAAAGCCCGAAAAGGCGCCCTCTGTCGACCGCAAACAGGCAACTGCTGCTGATGTCTGATTGCGCTCTGCTCAGAGGAAGAAGAAGCACAGATATTAAGAGAGAAGAGTCTCTGGCTCTGTGTGTGTGTGCCTGGGTGTGTGTGTGTGTGAGTGAGTGTGTGAAGCAATCACACCAAATAAATCATTCAATGCATTTGGACAAGTTTTCAGTCGGCCATTTTGGGGCAGCAGCAGCAACAATTTCAAAGGGAAAGGCAAGGATTGGATAGAGGAGACGCGGGAGGCTGGGGGGGAGTAGAAGTTTCCATTGCGAATTATTCATGTGGCTGCTGGCTGGAGGTTTTGCGGTTAAAAGCATTGGAGGAAGCACACGCTTATCTGTCATCAACCGCACACAGTTTAGTGGCTGCAAAGGAAATTACACGAATCGACGCAAAATGGCCACCGGAAGTGGGTCTGAGCGAACTAACGGCTGGGATTAATGTTGTAGGTGTCGAAAACGTGCAGAAATCATCAGAACTTAAGAGCTCAGCTGCTGAAAATGAGTCTGTGAAAAACGTAAATTATAATTGAAAAACAAATTTCGCTGCTGGGCTGCTTTCTGCTGGGCTGCTGGGCACTGTAATAATGAGGCTTGAAATTTCCAAATTTCTCAATTGTGATTTGTGATTTGTGAATGACACTGTGACGAATCACATGAATAGCGTCTCGAAAAACTGAGAAGAAAAAGAAAAGAAACTAAAGCGTGTTAAATTCCCAGCTCTGTTCTTTGTCTCTGTCTGGCAGCTGTGAAAATCCAATTTACAGTGCGCCTAAGCGGATGTAGCCCTGACATTACCGAAAGAAACAAAAAAGGAAAAACAGGCTAAAAAGGACACAAGAAATGTGAATGCAGGTCACACACAAGTAACAGGCTCAGACTCAGACTGGGACTGCGACTGCAACTCCGAGTGGAACTTGAATTGTTGGTGAGTCGGGGTCAGGTCACAACAACATCATCAGAGCTCGGTGACAGACATGGGATGTCGGAATGTCGGAATGTCTGGCTGGCATTTAAGTGACATTGCATTGCATTTCGTCTGTGAATCGTCTGCGGTTGGTCGCTCTATCCTGTGTCCTGCATCCTGCATTCTCTGCAGCCTTATCCCTCTCCCTCTCCCAATCCCTGTTCCTGTGTCTATTCTGTGTCTGAGCCGGGTCGAGTCGGGTCGCAACAGATTTATAGAAATTACTCGCTGTTTAGACAATATTATGGATCGTTTGTTCAACTGTTGACAAATTGCTCGCCATTTTCTAATCAATTTAGAGCGACTGGCGCACAGTTCAATAAACCCGAATCCCTCCGCTGAATGAATGTCTGTCTGTCTGTCTGTCATGTCATGTCTGCCCCGCCGGCGAATGCCGAGCTCAAAGCAGAGCAACGAAAAGCGAAAAGAAAAACTTTTTCTATTTCGAAAATTGGCCAGAAACGTACAAATAATTTCAACAGAAATGTGCAGCAACACGCCACGTCAAATTGAAGGCACAAATTGGGGGGGTTCGGGGGCATAGAAAACGCCCCCCCTGAAAATTTTTGTTTTTTTTTTTATTAAATTTTCTTTGGCATTTATGCAGCTTTAGCTGCAAATCATGCATAACATTAGCGTCGCCTCAGAGAGAGAGACAGAGGTAGCCAACCGCACTGTCAGCCGTCAAAACTTGTCAATTTTCCATATAGTTAAGCAATTTTCTGCTGCATGATACTCAGATGCAGGCAACGAGGCAACGAGGCAGCCTGCGGCAGCAGGAGAGGTGAGAGGGGAGAGGGGAGAGGGGAAGCGTGGAAAAAGTACTCGTAACAAATATGCAGCTGATTTGACATGTGATTTATGGAAAATTGATTAAATGTTTGACAAGCTGCCGCTGCTGCTGCTGCTGCTGCAACAGAAACCAATAAAGAGTCGAGTTGAAAGTGCAACTGACAGCCAAAAACTGCATTAGAAGCGTTAAAGGAAAGGCCGGAAGCAGATGAAGTTAACAACTGAACAACTCAAATCGTAAGCTCGGCTAAAAAAACACTTAAATATATCTGAAATACTACAAAAAGGAGTCATCAAAATTTAGTTCCCTAGGAACCCATAGTTCCCAGAAAAACTATTGCAGTAAGGAGAGGCTATCCTTGGCACGCCAAAGACTATATACGCTTATAGACTAGAATAACCAATTGAAAAACAGGAGAGCTTTCAATACGATGTAGTACGTCTAAAAGTGTTCTATGCTACAATTTTTTGACCTATTCTTCCTATGGCAGCTATATGTTTTCTATATATTTACTTATGAACTTCGTGCAATAAAAAGAAGACTATGATCCTAACTTCAGTCAGTTAAGTCAAAGACTTAGAGACTAGTTTGCATAGGAAGAGACAGACGGACATGATATAGCCATGACTCGCCTCATTGTCCCAATCTATAATATGTATACTCTATGCGATCTGAGACGGCCACCTTTCGTGATAAACTCACAATACCCTCAGCAAGGGTATATGAAAAATGAAAGCTAAGCTACACCTTTTCATATAGAATTATAGCCATTTTATAGAAGAATCCATAAGGATAAAAGTTATGCAATAAATTGAGAGATTTTTTAAGGAATTATTCAATTCAATATTTATTATTCAATCGAACAATAATCGATTGAATTGCTGACTTTTTACTAACAATTTTGAAAATTCGCTTTTCCAGCAATGATTTTCAAAGCTCAGAGACAAATACCAGAAGGATGTTTCTGTCTCTTGAAGGGCTCAGTTGCTGTAAATATGCAATTTTGATGGGTTTCTCTTTGGAATGCCTTAAACCTGGTATAATCTTGAGTGCTCTATCAAGCGAGGTACAAACCTCAAAAGTATCCAAGAAGTTCAAGAGATGAGTTCCAGAGTCTGTGTCCTTCAGCCACTCGGCGATAATACAAATTATTATATAAAAGTGTTCTGCCTGTGTTGCATTTGCGAGCTTAGTGAAACACTGAATATATATTCAGTATATTTCTATATAATTGATTGATAAAAGAGATCACGATAACCGCTTGAGGTAGCTCAATATATAAACACTTATATAATGTGGATAACCTGGAAAGGAACTGCATAAATGAGAACAAAATTGTTGAATTGACAACGCTGATATGCTGATTTATGATATGTGCTCATTCTTTACGGTTGTTGACAAGCCAAACCGTTAGATATGTCATTCATGGGACTTGCAGACAGACTTGCAACAATGCTCAACCGAGAACCAACCAAAATCGAGAATGCCGCCAACTGCCAACTGGCAAAGGCAGAGCTAATCTTAATCTAAGCGTCGCTCCCCGCAGTTGTGCGTAGTCGCAACAGCGATATAAACCGCTTGATAGTGCAACACGGCGACACCCAACAACAGCAACAACAACAACAGCAACAACAGCAACACGAAGGGGCAACAATAAACAGCACCCGTGCAAACATAAAGCGGCAGCAACTCAAATAAATCATTGGAAATCGAAAGAAATGCGACATAAAGCAGAAGAAAAACGCGTTGACAGTTTTAGGCAAGCTGTCGATCAAAAGACCAAAGGGGGCAGGCATTGGTTTAGGGCATGGTTACAGCAACAACAGCAACAACAACAACAACAGCAGCGACAGCAATAGCTCCTCACAATTCACACCTTGTCGGGGCGGAGCCGGTTGTAAAACGCGCACAATCAGTGCTTCAAATCTAGAAAAATCAACAAAAGAATTGAACTGAAGTGAGTGCCAGTTGCCCAGGTGGAGGAGCAGCAGCAGCAGCAGCAGCAGCAGCAGGAGGAGGAGGAGGAGCAGAGGTAGCCGGCCACAGCAATTGCACTGTTGGCACTCTAAGAGAAATAAAAAAAATAAAAAATGATAATAAATAAAAACGCGATAGAGCAACGTGTGAGGTTGCTCCGGCTATTGGTTCAGCATGTAGGATAAATTGAGTTATGGATTAGTGTTCTGGGTTAATATTTGTAAAGGAGAAACCCGAGGAGATAAGGATATAAACTTCAAAGATAATTCCTTCTTCCAAATCACAAACTTTCCCTTCGAGAAAAACTTATCTATTAATGGAAAATGGATTACCCTTTACTCAACTGTCATCTTTCGCTATGACGAGACTCATCGGAGCAGGCACAATGCCAGGCATTGGAGCGAGATAAATGCTTTATAGGATAAGTAAGTAGCAAAGGGAGAGGCGGAGAGGGGGAGAGGGAATGTGAGAGAATGCAATAAATTGAAATTCAATAGCAAAACTAATAAAGTGCAATTGCAACTGTAACTTGTGGGCTGACTGGCTGGTTGGCTGGGAGAGGACCACCAGGTAAACGACGCCAGGCAAATACGACGACTACGACGGCTATTTCTATTTACTATTTACTTATAGATACAGCTACAGCCACACAGAGATACAGATACAAGTGTGTGTGTGTGTGTGTGTGTGTGTGTGTGTGTGTGTGTGTGTGTGTGTGTGTGTGTGTGTGTGTTGGGTTCCCAGCACGCACATAAATCAAAGCACACTCAAAAGATACGCCAAGGAGCTGAAGTTGGAACCATTTGCAGTTCGCTCGGTACTTAGTTTTGGCTAACAGTTATCTCAGCAAATGCCGTTGCCGTTGCAGTTGCTCCGGACTGCGGACAGTGGACTGGAGTACTGGGCTTGGGGGTAAGGGGGGGAGGGGCTCAGTAATAGGCGGGTTGATAAGCAGCAGCAGAGCAGGGAGCGACGCGTTGCGCTGAGTACTAAAAGCTTAGAAATGAATTTTAAATATTTTATCGATGCGCTGCGTGACTCACTTTAGGCCAATGGCAGGGACGGACGGACAGACGACGTCGACGACGACGACGACGACGACGTTGTCAACTCCCAGTGGACAATCACATCCATATTCACATTGACAGCGGGGGTAGGGGGCGAGGTGGGCAGAGCTTCATCAAATGTAAGCCAAGCTTGCCACAGGCCGAGGGCGGAGGGCAGACGGCAGGCGGCAGAGCTGCCACAGCTCTGTGGTAAAATTCCCAAAAGCTACCCAGATAGTACTTCAATATATAACGGCAATAACTATATGTGAGTCACGTATCCAAGCGGAGCATGTAAATGACTTGGGTGACAAACAGACTACGGCTATGGCTATAGCTATGGCTATGGCTATATGGCGACTTGGGCACCCGAAGCCCTGTCAGCAGTCAGACCTTGTCACATTGTCTCAAAGCACAGGAAGAATTAGAGAAGGAGTCTTCTTTTCTTTTTTCGGTGTTGAGTCGAGTCGAGTCGAGTCGAGTCGTCTGCTGCTTTGGTGCTTTCCTTTTTGCTTATTCGTGACACGCGCCAAAACACAAATTTTCGATTTATGCAATTGAGGAAATGGAATGGTGCCTGCCTGGCTTGCTTGGGCTTGGTTAACTCGGAAGGACTGCTCGGAGATTGCTTTTCCAAAAAGTTCTGATGCAGCCGACCAATAATCGTTTTGTGGTAAATGCGAAATTAATAATTAACTAGTTGGCGACTTCTGGGCTTCCTTTGGGTGAGGATTTGTAATTGTGACTGCTCCGGATACAAAGTGTGATTCATTTCCGCCAGAAATATGAACTTTAATAAAGTGGAATTAACTATTGTTAGCTTAAGAATCTATCTACCAACTCAGCACAGCTCTTGCCAGCTCCAACTACCATTTGAACCCACACACGTTGAGGAATTTATGTGCCTGGAACGCCTCATAACTTACAGATACATTCGCTCTGTGTATTTGTGTATCTGTATCTGTATCTTTACTTTATATCTGTTGCAGGGAATGAATGTTTCCACATATGTGGCGATGTCACAGATTGCTCATGTTTGGGTAACTTGAGAACGCTGTCCAGGCATTTATTTCATTAGCACGCAAAAGTCACAATGGAGAGAGGGAGAGAGCGGGGCGACACAGAGCCAGGATAGGGGTAAGGCAACGGATGAGGTTATTCATTAAAAAGAAAAATTCGTATAAAAATAATCATCGTAATCATTGGGTCTCTCTCTCTGTCTCTCTGGCTGGGAGCAAGCGATGCCCGGCGGGCGATAATCCCGCGACATGCGCTCCAACTTCCCAGTCCCCGGACTCTGATCTCTGCTCCTCGAATGGATGCTGGATGCTGGGTGCTGGGTGACAGAGCGTTTGTAATTTATTTAACTGCATTTTTGTGGATTCGATTTCTGAGGAGGCACCAACAAATTTGTATACACACGACAAAGTGTGTGTGTGCCTGTGTGTGTGTGCCTGAGTGTGTGTCTTGAGAAGTAGATGCTAAAGA
This sequence comes from Drosophila repletoides, assembly GCA_018150835.1. Lineage (NCBI taxonomy): Eukaryota > Metazoa > Arthropoda > Insecta > Diptera > Drosophilidae > Drosophila > Drosophila repletoides. The sequence goes on from JAECWQ010000031.1 coordinate 1,806,686, forward strand.
TACGCGCCCATCCGAGAAGCAACAAGATGCTGGTGAATGTTGCTTGGGTGCCTGGTTCTCGTATCATGTTCGCTGCAGGTAACGATGCCAGGCCCACGATAAACAGCCAGCCAGACGGACAGACGGCCAGACAGGCGGACAGACAGACGAATAGTGTATCCTTTTGTGTGGCAGTTGTACAAGGCAAATATAAATATATCTCTGTGGAAACAGCAGGCGTTTTGTCAAAATATTTGTGTAAGTCGGGAGGAGACACACACATATCGATAGGTTCAGTTTGAACACAAATCTTGAAATCTTTGGTTTGATTTTCCAAGAACATTTCTCATACAAATTGTTTACAAAAACAATACAAAAATTATTTGTTTGTATTTACAGCCTCACAGATTAATATTAAGTCATCCCAAAAGAGTTCGACTGTTCGACTTTTTTGTTTCTTTGTTATATTCCCAGAGCCAGTTCCAGTTCCAGTTCCACGGAGGCCAGGTGATTCGAGGCTTGATTCAGGCCTGGCCTCTGGCTCTACTCTAAGCGGCAGTTGTGCCAGTTGCTACGCCTCTAAAAACCAAATGGGGTTAGTATGAAAAATTGCCCGGCTTATACGGCATAGTACGAGGAATAAACGAGCGCCTTGGCATTAGGATGGAATAATCCTTTCGCCTGCCACACACACACACACCGAAATTCCCCGCCCCTCGTTGCGCTTCCTGCCTTCTGCCAAAAAAACAGCTGTCCTTCTGCTCAAATCCTGTGACAGTCGACTGCTCCTCGAAGTGGATGAATTAGTTTTTGTTGCGTAATTTCAAGTTGAATTTTATAATAAAAAAACTTTTCTTTACTAATTACAAATTAGACTAAAAAGTTGCATTTTAGTAGTAGCACTAAAAGTAGTAGAAATATTTGAAGAAATTCATTTTTTTATTTATTTTAGTAGCGCATCTCTGAGTCGGCTATGCTTCGGGGAGGGTAAAACTTTTATGACTTTTTGCTGTTACTTTATTTTTTATATATCTTTTTTTTTGGCCGCCGCTTTGTGGTCGGTTTGCCGCATTATCCTATTTTATTTACTGCTAATGTTGCGCTTTGCCTTCTAAATCGCATTTGTAGTGATTTTTTTTTCTTTGGACGTAGCACAGCAACAACAACAACAACAACAGCATAAAACACATCATTAATTTAATATGAAGCAAACTAGAAAGTAGCAGAAAGAGTGGGAGAAAGGCGGCGGGCGGGGGCGGGGTAAATGTCGAATAGAAAAAAAGTATCAAACGAGCCAAAAGTCAAAGGACTTAAGCAGCCAGAGCAACAACAACAGCAGCAGCAACAACAACAGCAACAACAACAACAACAACGGGCAAAACAACAGCAAAGCACAAAAATTAATTTAGCTTAATTCGTCCACGAAAGTTCACTTGGAGCGTGGAGCTTGGAGCTTGGAGCGTGCCGAGGGAGCCAACTCGGGGCTAATGGAGTGAGACTTCTTCCAACAAGAACAAAAACACATTCGCCAGCAACTTGAACTGAGCAGCAGTTGAGGGAGGTAGGGGGGGAGGAACAGGAGCAGGAGCCGGAGCAGCGGCAGCTGAGTAGCTTGAAAGATTCAACAACACATGACTCTTGTTGGGGGCTCTCGGCAAGGAATCCTTTAATCCCATTGCTGCCAGTTTAATTATGTAGTTTATTAGGCGGAAATGAAAAAGCGAAAGCCAAAGGCGGAAACGGAAACCCAAGCGACGTTGCCGCCGACCAACTCTCGAGTCCTTTACACACACACACACACACACACACACACAAATATATATATAACCGCCCACTTAACGGCAACTACTTTGCATAGACTTTGTTCTAAAAAGGTTAAGAAAGGTTGCTTACCGCTATTTGTTGTGCTCCTTGGTAGCTGCACTCTATAAACCAAACAAAAGTCAGGCGCTGCAAAGAGAGCAAAAGAGAGAGACAAATAGCAACATTAGCAAAAGCATAAAAAAAAACAGCTTTTTATGTACTTGGAAAAAAGCTGGAAAATTCAGAGTTTTCCAATTGAAATTTTTACAATTTTCTCTCCTGGAAATAAGAATTTTCTGTTGTAGGATTTTCTCTGTCTTTCTTTGAGATGTTTTCTTTTTAATTTAGGACTTTCGCTCTTAAAAAGTCATTTCTGATAGTAGGAATTAATTTTTTTCCCATTTAGAAAATCCCATTTTAAGTTCAATTGCTTCAGAACTTCATAGAACTGCCTGACTCTTTTCTCTCTGTGTATTTATATATAGAGGGAAAAAGGTTAAAGGTTGTCATTGTTTCAAGGCTGAGTGCCTTATATTTATTGTAAGCGCGTAGCATCAGAATTTGTAGATTTCCTCCGATTTTCCAGCATTTTCTAGCTGGCGGCAGAGTCCGCCGCTGCTGCTGCTGCTGCTGCTACGTGAGGCAGCTGCAATTTTCCAGTTTTGGTTTCGAATTTTCGTAAATTGCCGCACAATCAGCATAAATTTTGCCTGGACCCCCAAATTAGCCGGCATAGTTGCTGAGGCGTGCCAAGGTGGATCCGAAAATCTGTAACGGAGCACCAGAACCAGAAGCAGAACCAGAACCAGAAGCAGCAGCAGAACGAGAACGAGAACGAGAACCAACAGAAGACCATCTAGTCGCATTTGAAAGGCACAAATTTGTGCTAATGAGTTTTGAAAAGGGATTTGTAGGTGGCCGAACCGTCAAAGCGTCCCTCGACCTGCTTAATACCCGTTCACCTTGCTCCTCCTAGTTTCTTTCTATTCTCTGCCCTGCCCTACCCAGCCCCCAATTGGTTGGCTGGTTGGTTGGTCGGTTGGCCAGCTAAGCAGGTCAGTTTAGTTCACCTCATTCCACCTGCTTAATCCGCCCCACTACTCAGCTTGGCTAGTCACGTGTGGCAACTGGCAACTGGAAACTGCTCCTGCTCCTGCACCGGCACCATCACTGGCACCGGCACCGGCTCCTGCTGCTGGTAATTGAGTTAAACTTTTGTGCTCGAAAGTAGGCCATGCCAGAGGCTTCATTGAGCCGTGTGGCAACGATTGCATCACAAGTTGATGCCAAAGCTCTATACCCTACTCGATGGAAAGTTTTAGTTCAACCTCTCCCCACACACACCACACACACCGCACACACACCGCACACACCCATAGCACACACACCAAATCACAATTGAAAGTGTGCCCATATTGGGACGTGCCACAGTGTGATGTAGACCCAACGCTATCAAATATGGATAGAACAATGCGTTTATGCGTGCACCCAATTCGTGATATTCTTCAAGGTGTTTCCTATAACTATAATTTCAATATCCAGCTAAGATCTGGGCCTAGAAGCAATGGTTCCAATGTCAAAATCGCAGCAGAATAAAAGTCTAGAAAAACTCTTTAGAATTCGTAATTCATAGATACCTCAAATTTTGTATTCCATCATATCAAAGTTTATGGTTTCATTTATCTTAAATACTTCTTAAATTTTGCTCAGCTCAAAGACAAATTCTTATTTATGTTTCTATATATTTCCCTTAGAAACTTTCCGATTATTTCTAAATTTACTTTAGTTCCTGGGTTCATGATAATTTCCGCATAAACCTCAGTAGTAGCGCCTGCTGCTTTGGTTTGCTTTGCATTTGCTTTTGGTAATCCAAATATGGCAAGTGCTATTGGTATGGATCTGGCCATTGGCTGAGTGTTGGAGTGCCAAAGCACTAGACACTTGCATACAATGGAAAGTGCATTTCCATTTGCGTTTTTCCGGGGTTGGGGGGCTGTGGGGGGTTGCGGGATTGGCCGGTTGGCGGGCATTCGAAATCCAAATACAAATCCGTATCCGTATCGGAATACGAATACGGATCCAAACCAATTGAGCCACCAGCCAGGCGCACTTCAAATGTTATTGAAATATTTATAAGTTAGACACCAGGCAGACATACACCCAGCACACATTTTGTGTGTGTATATAAATGCACTGAGAGAAATTAGGTGCCCAGTTCTAGGCTAGGAATTCCATCTATTTCTATTGATATTTTCCAAAGAGAATTCTCAACACACACTGCAAAACAAGAGGAAACATTGCTTCGGTTCAGTTCAACTTTAACTTTTGACACCTCGTTCCGATCAGGTTTCGGTTCAAGTTGAACCAGTTGGCAGTTTCGTTCCTTGAAACATCAGAAAACACAGTTCTCAAATGTCTTTCTTGATAGCTTGAAACTTTGCTGCTTCCTTTGCGAAAACTCTTGGAAACTTTTGTACTTGACTCAAGCACAGAATTCACAGAGTTTTTCTCTGAGTGTAGTGCAACCTCAACACTTACAGCAATCAAATGCACACAATAAAACATTTTCAATAACTCTTTCGACGCTGCGCCTGCTGCCATTAAACAGCCGGATTCCCCATCCCCATCTCCATCTGCAGCTCTTCCAGTCAGCTTCTCCCGCACAGTTACCACACAATTTTGGATGCCCATGCTGGGCTGGTAACTGCACTTGAATCCCGCACTCTGTTTGCTGTCTGTCTGACTGTCTGTCTGTCTGTCTGCCTGTTTGTTGTTGTTTGTGTCCCACTGTGCAAAAGCGCACGGGCCTCCCAATGCGTTTGGTTGCACTGTGCAATGTCAATGTAGACTATAAAGAGCAGAGTCCACCAGAGGAGCGAAAGAGAGAGATCATCTCAAGTGGGTATCAATCGTTGCTCCTGCTGCTTCTTCTTTTACTTTTTTTTAGTTTGTGTTTTTTGTAGTCTGCGTGTTGATGGAATTATTTGCAGTTAAAACTTGTTTGTTAGCCTCCTCAATTCACATTTAGTATTTTTACATTTTTTGTTAGCCCTCTTTTTTTTCTGTCCTTTTTTTTTTGTTAGTTAGCTGCACTCGCACGCAGCTTCATATGAATATAGACGAGCATTTGATTGCTTTGAAAACATGGAGTTTTTCCAACCTGCAGACCCTTCCGATGCCCTTCCGGTCCCCTTCCGCCTCCCTGCGGACTTACTCTCCTTTCTGCTAAATTACTAACGAGTTTTTCACAGTTTGGGCCGCAAAATAAATGCAAGTCACGTACACAGTATGGCGCGGCGCAGGATGAAAGCGCTCCACAATGCCCCAGCAAGGACATTGTCAACACAAAGCCGCCGACTACTGTCCTTGCCATCCTCTGCTGCGGCTCCTGTCTTCTGTCTACTGTCTGCTGTCTGCTGTCTGCTGTCCTAGGTCCTTCTTGCCTGTCTTGGGGCTCACTCAGCGCCGCTGTTTGTTTGTCAACACAACGGGTAGGCAGCTGGAACATCCCGAACCCTTGATAAAAGCTCCGCACGCAAATTGTGCAAATCCTTTTAAAGGCAAAACATTCCACCTCCACCTTCGCTTTCACCGCAGCCGCTGCTACACTCACAGAAAAAACTAGAGACCTTTTCTCTGCTTGAAGAAGGTTTAAACGTTATATGAGCTACGATTTTCTCCGATTTACAGGGGATTTTATAAAAACCGAAGTCTGATACTCTTTGTGATGTATTTCTTGAGTAAAAAACACTTTTAAAAAGGAAAAGTCATGCAATTTTCTAGGGAATTACCAATATGTTACCAATATACTCAAAAGTTTTTTAATCTTAGGATACACAGCTAGCAAAACAGGTTAAATATACTGAAGAGGACTTTAAAGGATTGAAATTTCAATAATAATTTTGAGTTAAACTCTATCGAATTCAAGAGATTAATCTCAATTTCCCGGAGTCGAATTAAAGCCGTGTTTTAGGCAAGGATCCTTTTTCTTAGAGCTGCTTTCATAGGAATTAAAAATACTTTAATGTTTCTTAACTATTAAGTGAATTATTGTGAATAAAAAGAATTCTCTAGAAGCATTCGAGCCTGCGTCTTCCGCTCAGTTTCTTGAGGACTACAAAAAAGATATCCAGGACAACAGGCCAGTTGAGAATTCGAAGCTTTTGAGCCTTAAGAAAGATTTCTGAGCAATTTGAAAATCTTTTTCTTTCCTTCTGTATTCTGAATGCCAAATTCTGAGAGGTTTGTTTAATCTCCTTCGTTTTTTGCTGAGTGTACGCGCTTCTAACACCACCCAACAACGCTTTCAAATTCGCTCTCTCTCTCTCTCTCCCCTGTTGCTTACCCTCTCTCTAGCTGACATGTTCGTGCACGTTTAAATACGCAAACAGCCGACGAGGCTACGTGCTTGGAAAATAATTTAAAAGCTCAAAAGGTGAGCAAAGCAACGCGCATAGGCACGTCCTAACAACAACAAACAACAAACAACTCACAACAGCAGCAGCAGCAGCAGCAGCAGCGGCAGCGGCAGCGGCAGCGACAGCAGCAGCGACACAACAGAGCATCAACAAAATGGCGTAAAAAATCCGACAGCAGCTCGGCATTTTTTTTCTTCTGTTTTCTGTTTTTTGTTTCTTGTTGATTTTTTGTTTTTTGTTCCTGTGTCCCGAGTGTTTGTTTTAAAAATTTATGAAAATTTGTTTTTCCCTAAAGCGCCGGCGAATGCGACGGCAGCGGCGGCGACAGCGGCAGCGGCGGTGGCAGCGGCAGCGGCGCACACATCAAAAGGCAAATGCAATCGGGTTTGGAATCGGGATAGGAATCGGGCACAGGCGAATCAGTCGAGCAATTTGCATTTTCAATTTGCAACAACAAACACAACAATGATAACAACAACAACAACAGCAACAACAACAGCAACATTAAGGAAATTCGCTGGAACCGCACAAAATGCCGCCTCAAATGCGACCTAACGAAGCAATAATCAATTATCAATAAATTTAACGGAAGCGCCGCGCCGCGTCGACTCCTCCGTCCACACCTCCCAGGCCCGCTAAATGCGCCCAGGGAAAGCTTTGCTGGCAGGCGCTGATTAAGGATATGATGTGGCTGGGCTGCGTCGCCTCTTTCGAGTCTTTGACTTTTATCTGCTCCGACGCCGCCCAATCACCCCGCCCGTTCGCCTGTCCGCCCATTTGCCCATTCGCCGTCTTTATGAGCTGTCGCAGTCGCTACACTTGCCACAGCCCCTACTCCTTCCCTTTCCCATCCTGGCCACGCCCTGCCCTTCCAATACTCACGCCCATTCTGCGCTTTAATGACATTTTAAGAACACACACACACACTCGCAGGGTGCTTAAGGTTGGGCAGCGGGCAGAGGGGAGAGAGGCGCTTTGTGGAGCAAAAACTCTGCTTATGCGTACCAAAAAGTTATGATTGCAAATCGGAAAAGTTAGATAATAAAATTAATGTTCAATCCTTGAATGATATGTGAAAAAATATCTCTAATCTTCGCCCAAGAAGTTCCACATCATCAATGCCTTAATTGCTCTCTACCTAGGAATTGAATACCAGCTCTCAAGGCTTATGAGCCGAACCGGTTCGAGCCTGGATATCAGAACATCTAAAAACTTAAGCTTTGTCTAATAAGGATACTTAGAAAGAGAAGAGAAGAGCTTCGAAGAGGTTTTTCCTCCCGACTTATAATTTCCATTTTTCGAACCGGAACCAATTTATTCGAAGCTTGAACCGCATATTTTTAAAACAAATAAAAATTGCTGCTGCTCAATTTTCTTGGTTTGTAGCCTTTCCAGCATGAAAAACATTTTTTTTTTCAATATATTAGACATATTTAGGTTTCAAATAATACTTAAATTTTTGACTAAGAAGAACAAAGTTTTTGAAATATTTTAATTCCTGGAAATATGTAGAGAGAATATAGCTAAAATTCTCGTGTTGGGTGGACGATTGGTAGCCAAAATTTGAGATGAGCTTGATCCGCGTAGGACATCTGCGAGAACCAAACTCTTAGCTCGATTTTTGTAGATTTTCTTCGCACAGAGGGACAGCAACTTGGTAGATCAGCCTGGACAGAGAAACATATTTACTGTAGCAAATACCCTTTAAATAAAGTCTAGCACAATGCGTAGTATACCCTGCCTACCCTACATTTTGAAAGGATATGCACACAGAACGGTAAGCAATGCTCAAAGCTCTCTCCTGTGGGAGTTAGTTTTATCATGATAAACGTTTACGCATAAACGCATCAAGCCTTGAATGCGACACCTTAACACCTTGTAGCGCCTTCAGCAGGTAACGCTGGCTCCTCGACTCCGCTCAGCGACTTTCTGCCCTGCTGTTTTATCCTTGACTGCATTTTGGCGGCACTTGCTTTCTGTTTCTCCTCTTGCTGCTGCTGCTGCTGCTGCTGCTCCTGCAGCGCCTTGTCTTGGCTCTTTTGCAAATTACTTTGCAAAAATGAAGCGACAGTTGCTCCTGCTCCTTGCTGCTTGCTGCTGCAGCTAGTACGAGATGGAGGATCTATAAGATATGCGCAAACACTCGGCACAGCCGGCAGACGGCAGTCCATGAGACAGCAGTAGGACGAGGACGAGGACGAGGACTGGGTGCCAGGACGAACGACGGAACGACGGAGAGACTGAACGACATTTGCCTACCTCGTTGCAGACAAACGAGTGTATCTGAGTATCTGCAGCAGATGCAGCCATAGTCATAGTCACAGCCATAGCCATTGCCATAGAGCCAAGTGTTTGCTGTTTGCCTTTGCTTCTGCCTTTGCCTTTGCCTTTGCCTTTGCCCGCTGGCATTTGAGAAATGGCATCCTGCATGCAGCTTCTTGATAAATCCCACCCGCACCTGTGGGTGGCAAGGTGCATGTGGTGACGGGTGGCGGGCGGTGGAGAAGCGATGGTGGTAAATGCTCTTCGTCCTGTTCTGGCTTCATTTCTCAGCTGTCTGCTGGCTGTCTGTTTGCTGCCAGGATCCGAGCATGAGCACAGGCAAAACAGCAACGTAATCACCTTTTGCAATTAATTTAAGTGGATTTAGTGTGCGATGGTTTTGCGTATTTGCCGCTCGCTCCGCCTCTTCTCACCTGTCCCTTTCTGTGGCCATATTATGCACCCAGCCTCCCACCCCGCAGCCATGCTGAAAAATGGCTGACTAAAGGTGTTGATGAGCTGTGTTTTTGTTGGCAGTGTTTCTGGCAAATGATTCTGGCTGGCAAAAGGGGATTTGTCAGGTTGCGGAGCTTTTAGATTAGGCACTGCATTGCACCTTCCTGTGCAAGCTGTGTGGCAGCTTATTTTGGGCAGCGTTGCAAGCATGAACTTTCCACTAGATTAGCCACCAGATATTTTAATACATTTTAGCTACACTTGAGAAACTTAAAGCTCTTCCTGCTGCCATTTTAATGGCATATTCTGTGTCCCAGATACCCGCCCGTCGTATCCATCTGTCAAAATATATATATATATATATATTCTATATAGAGTTACGATTACCCGTGTCAATCAAAAGATTCAACTTTTGTACTATTTTTTTTCCATATCAGCTCCACATACTTATGGGATATAAAGTCTCCTATACTCGTCTAGTTTTGTTTATTTTCAAGTTCTCGTCTTGGCTTGCATTTCCCTGGAAACTTCATCTAATACTCTGCGCTGCCCCTGCAGTCTCCCTCTCTCCCTCTGTCGCTGCACTGTCGCTGCTCTGCTGTTGGCAGCTGTTCAGTTGCATTTGATTTATTTACTTGCCCCGATGTTGTCGTTGGTATTGTTGTTATTATTACCATGTCGAGTTGTCTGTCTGGCATTTTTCTTTTTATGTACAGTAAAAATTCACATAGTTTATATTGACTGGAAAATAAATACAAATAAATAAACAAATTGTGCGAGCCAGGTCGTTGCACATACGACGCGTTGTCTCTATCTCGGCTATCTCAGCTTGCAGTTAATTTGTAGAGCTCACCAACTTCAGATTCTTCACTGTGTTTCCAAGGGGGGGTGGGAGAGAAAGAGGGACAGAGAGAGGGGGGGGGGGGGGTTAGGAGGGGGGGTCTGTTTATCTACAAATGTTTACATTGCATTTTCACAACGGCCGTTTTTCGTAGAAGTTTTCTTTCAATTGTTGCATGAAGTGCGCGCCATCGGAGTCTGGAAATGGTATTCCGTGTAGGTGGATCAATCCTCTGGGCTACCCATCATTCACCCCCCTCTCACCCGCCACCCGAAAGCTATCCACTTGCCCCGTTAATCGTTATTTCAATTTTGGAATTTTCGTGCTTCCTCTAAAGTCCCAGAGTGCACAGCTCTCTTGTTTATTTAGCCTGGCTCTCTCATTATGAATGCAGTCGCAGATTGCAGCAGCTCTAAACGAAATTAACATAAATTTTTATGAGCTCTTCTTGGTAAACGAGAAACGAAGCGAGCACCAAGAAATATTTTCCCTCATGACTCTGCTGGGCCATGACTGTTTCATTTTTTCATTTTCTCATTTTTTTTATGCTAAACTTCAATAAACAAAACACAAACTCGAGTGACTGATGAACTAATGAGTTGTGCCACTCCAACTACTTCTGAATCTCAGTGTGTAAAGAGCACAGAGCACAGTGTACTCCTCAGTCCCAGGCACAGGCACAGGCCCAGGCCGAGACCCACTCCCTGTGCCCAGTCCAGCTTCTAGGCCAGGTTACATTATCGATCTCTTCGTCGACCATCGTCTGGTTGTGTCGATGCTGTTCGCTAAACTGTTGCCACTTGAGCATTGCAATTCATCAATTTATCAAACGTTTGCACAGCCAATTCAATGATGGACCGCCCGGACAGACGACCAGATAGACACAGTAGAAGAACTCCACCCGTAGAAGCATCCCAAGCGTACCCAGTAACCAGACGCTATCTGTTTGAGTGAGTGTTCTCAGTGCTTTTTTGCAAATCATCATCATTCTTTTGTATCGTCATGAAGTCGTTTGTATCTATCAAAATGCCGAGTTCAAGTTGGGAGTTGGGAGCGTCTAGTGCTTTGAAGTGTACTGCATGACATGTGGGTTTCCTTCTTCAATTTTTTAGTTTTCTCTATTTTTGTTCCTCCACTTTTTGTAGTACTGTTTGAGCTCTAACGGCTAGACTAGTTTTTAGCTCACTGTGCAGCTGCTGCTGCTGCTGCTGCCGAATTGACCAAAACACGATGAAGTTTGGGTCGAGATTTATGGGGTATGACTTTGGTTGGTTGGCTGCCATGGCTGCCAGGGCCGCCTACTAAGCGTAGGGATAACGCTATTTCCAATAGCTTTCATTTTACATTTTCTTTTTGGGTTTTTTTCCGGCTTTTAGATTTACTGTCGCTTTAGGTTTGTGCTCTTTATCAAGGCTACTTGAAAAATGTACATATTTCTCTCTAGAGATACGAGTCTACCCGAAAGTCGTGTATTCTCTCAGCGTAGAGCATCTTTTGTTCGAAATTCATGAATTTCAATGCTATTTATTATATTTCTCTTAAATGTTTCATATCTTTCATTGATAGTCTTTGCTGTAACAATGATATATGGTTCGATAGAATCTGATAGGGTTAGGATACTTTAATTGTGCCTCGAGTATATCCCTCTGGTAGTCACAGTTACCTTTCCGAGAGAGCAGTGACCGCAGTAAAGGTCCAAAGGTTCCGGTTACTCCCTGATGGGAAGCACACACTTATATATACCTCTATATATATACTCGATACTACTTGGCCAAACATCACTAATTTGCTCATTTCAATTTCATTAAGTTGGCAGCACTGTTTGCATATTAGCATGCCAAACAGTCGGTACCTTCGCCAGGGGGAACTACGAGTAACAGTTGATGAGACATTTAAACAGCTCTCTGCAGGGCAACGATGATAACGACGACGACGACGATGAGGACGATGACGATGAGGATGATGATGACGTTGAGTTTGCGGCTTCGCTGCTGGCCAATGTTGTTGTTGTCTAGCAAGAGGCAATAACAACACAAGAGCCAAATGAGCTGCAGGCAAAACAGATAGCGAAACAACAGAGAACTGGCATCGGACAACAGCAGCCGCAGCAGCAGCAGCCCGAAAGGATGTGCATCCCTTCAACGTAGTAGTTGTTGCAGTTGTGTGTTTGGCAAGAGCCTTCAACGGGCTACTGTCTATGATGCCAACTCAAACTGAGCATATTTGCAAACGAAGCCAAAGCGAAAGCCAAGCACACAAACAGCAGGAACAGGAGCAGGCGGAGCAGCAGGAGGAGAAGTACCCAAAGAGGAGTCAATGTGGATGCAGCAAGAAGAGACCACAGCCTAAATGCTGTTGATACACGGCAAAGTTGCCAACCAAATATTGTTGCAGCCGACAGAAAACAAAGCCAGAAATGCAACAATAGCAACGACTGATCGACTAGCGCAATGCTCTGTAATTCACTTTGAGAATAATGGTAAGAAATTTAAGGCCTAAATCCAGTCTGAGCCTTCGAAAGGCTTCAAAAAAGTTGCTTAACCCAGAAGAGAGGGGCTCAAGAGTGAGAGATCTACAACTTAATTTGGCAACTCCTTTTCGATCTTCCAGGCAAAATATTTTAAGGAGAGCATCATAAGGAAGAGATTCGAATATTATTATGAGGAATTTTTGAGCTCTTGATTTGCAATTAAGCTATATAAATCTATATAGCTCTGATCTATTCTGTGTACACTCTTCGATTGAAGAAAAAGAATAAAAGCAGAACAATAGTTTAAGCCAAGTGAAAATGCTTACTAGAATTCTGGTTCAGATCAAGAATATATATTCAGCCATTCTGGCTATTTCTATTCATTTGTATTGTACATGCGATATACCCTTTCTAAGCACTAAGCCACGGATCAGCACAAAGCATGAGAGCAGCGAGTCGAGGAGAGCAGACGGTCACATAATTGGCCAAGTGGTTTAGGCCTTCTCCACTGAAGTCTTCCGAAGTCGCCACCTGGGCCAACCACTCGCCAAATTACAAGCAGACAGAGGCACAACCACTCGCCAGAGGCTCAGGCTCCGGCTCTGGCTCTGGCTCTGGCTCTGGCTCCGGCGCAGACTAAACCATAGTCACAGTCCCAGTGCCAGTCCCAGTCCCAGTCGCAGTCGCAGTCACAGTCCCAGCCAGCATCAGGAATCAGAATCAAGTTGAACCTCAACCTCAGCTTCTATCGCTGCCTTTGCATCTCGAGACGAGTTTGCGGGCAATAATTTTATTTTTTATTTTGCAGTCATCCTCCTTGTTTCGCTCATTCGGTTGGCTAACTGGCTGAATGGCTGACGGGATGCCTGGATCTCTATAACGACTTGCCGCTTGTGTTATTATCTCAGGGCATAAATTTTATGGGCAATATTCACAGCTCCACCCACTGTTGAAATTGTTGTGTGTGCCAGTGTGTGCGTGTGTCTGTGTGTGTGTTCTGTGCCGCTCTTTGCTAGCCAATTGCAAAAATTGTTTGTGGCCATGGGCCAAGTCATATAAATTATGCAAAGCTGCTCAGCTTCAGCTCCAGCTGGGGAACTGGAACTGGGCAGTGGAGTGGAGTGGAGTGGTGGCTGGAGAGTGGAGCGCTGCGAAGCAAACAAATTGATTTGCTGCGACTCTTTGACTGACAGTTCTCACAGTTGGTGACGGATCTCTGCTCTCTGAATGAGGGATTCTGATTTAGGTTCTGCACAGTGCGAGACGGCCCAAATGACTTGGCGCCACTTTGGGACAATTGACTAAAGCTGTGGGAGATGTAACTGAGTGTGGACATGTCTTTCCGCCCGTCAGTCAGCCAGTCAGTGAGTCAGTCAGTCAGTTAGCTTGCCTTTTAGTTTTTTTCTGTAGCTTTTGCCAATTCAGCAATATATTGCAGCCATATTGGGCTTGGGCGCAGCCTCAGCCTCAGCGTTAGCCTCAGTCGCAGTGACAGTCACAGCTCACAGCTGATGTTGTTACTTTGGCTTTTGGCTAACCGCAAAACAAGTTTCCATTACAAATTCCATAAAACAAAAGCGAAAAAAAGAAGAAAACGAAAAAAAAAAAAACGAGGCAAAGGCAAAGCTGCTGCGACCAACACGCGTTGAGTTATTAGAGCCATGTTTCAGTCGTTTGAACTGTTTGGGTGTCAACCTCAGCAATTTTCTGTTTCTGTTGTTATTTTATATTGTTTTTTTTGTTTTTATTTATTTTTTAGTCGTATTTGCAACGTTTTTCTATATATTTGCGGCATTCATTTATGTTCATATTCAGATTTCACAGCAACAACAAATTGACAGTTGAAATTGCTTACAAGTGGCATGGCACTGAGCGCTCTGGGATTGGGGGATTGCCATATACTCTGCGCCTGGGAATAGAGGAATGGAGCGACGGCGACGGCAATGGCAACGGCGACTCATCAATGAAGTTGTTAAAATCCGCGACAAGGGCCACTTGAGATTGACGTCTGGGAATGGAGAGGCAGAGAGTCAGCCAACCAGTGGGAGTACAGGCCAAAAAAAAAAAAACTACAAAAAAGTGCGGCATTTTTTCTTGGCGGTTTCAAGTGGGAAACAGAGGGACTCAAGGGACGGCAATACGACAATACAAGTTGAACTTGAAGATTTATGGTATTATACGAGTTTTTTGGAACGATTTCTTCTATGGAGGCTTCACTGTACAACCTTTGACAACTTTTTGCATTGAGCGAGCGCAAAAAATATTTCCAGCTGACTATAAAAATATTCCATATAAACCAGAACAGCTTATGAGCTGAACAACAACAAAAAAAAAGAGAAAAAAAAAAAACGAAGCCACAAGGACACGCGGGCGCCCAGCACGTGGCCATAAAGTGCCGACAATTTTTTGGCGATAGGAGGGGGAGGGGGAGGGGAGAGGGGTGAACCGGGGGTAACAAGGAGCGGTTCTCTCCATTTCGTGCTGGGGTCGTCATATTTTATGTCCAAATAGTTAAACGAATGCACAAACACACATAAAAACCAGCTGGAAAATTGCTTGTAAAACATTTTTGTGTGTGACATTGACAGAGGATGGCCAGGAGCGGGCGGAGAGCGGTAGACACCAAACGAGAGCGAACGAGAGAGAGAAAGAGAGCGGTACACATTTATAGCAAATCTCCGGGCTCCGCAACACATTCCCATAAATCACAAAAAAGTATTTCAATTTTTTTCTCTTAGCTCTTTTTTTCTTTTTTTTTTTTCTTCTTTTGGCCGCCTGCCTACAACAAATTTTTTGCCGGCTACATTAATGCGCCTATACACACACACGCATAAGGAAGGGGGGGAAGGAATTTAGGGGTATTCTGGTATGTAACTGACAGCCTATTTGCGCCTTGGCAGCCTCGGCGTTACCACTAGGAAGGAAGCCAGCAGCTCCACTCAAAATGGTTCGTGGCTCCTGCCAGGCGGTGGCTTCGTTTTAAGCTATTTATGATTTTGGCGCGATACCCTTTCTGGCTTACTGGAAGAGAAGGGGGCGGCGGGAAGGGGGCGGCCTATTAGATCAGGTAAAAAGTATGACACATTTTGAAGGCTTTCAAAGTAAATAGAAAACTTCAATGAGCTCCAATTAAAGCTAAATGTTTGTATGCTAATTTTAATTAATTTTCAATGGTTAGCAAATGGTTGGCTGAAAAAAAGTTATAGAATAAAAAACAAGAGTGCTCTGGACGAGAGACTGATGGACTAATGGATACTCTGTAAAGAGACAAGCTTCTCTATAAATGTGCTTAAGTTTGATGGAGGATCGGATGAGGAAAGAACAGCTCCAAGCGCCTGACAGACAGACGAAAAGAAATAGATTGACTCGGCTGTTCAAGAATATATATTATTATATATAGCAACGCAGATATATATAATTATGTATTATTTATACCTTCTAGCTGCTTCTTTTTATGGCTATTCAATGTGCTATAAATAAACACAACTTTTTTTTGGTTGGCTGACTGTAAGATTCGATGAGATTCTATAGTCTAAATGGTCGGAGGGATTCGCTATAATTGGGGGATTATTGCAAAAGTTATTTCATAAAGGACAGATGCAAATGTAGGGTATTTTTAGGGTCGCCTTTTCCCCTTTTTGATTTGTTTTTATTTTTTTCATTGCTTGTTTTATTTTTATTTTATTTGCATGCTGATTTTTCCGGGCCACAGTTTGGCAGCCCAGTGTTGTTTATATTGCTCGATGGCGGCATAGGAGCAGGGGCGACGGGCTGAGGCTCGCAGCAGCCGCGCGAATGTTTAACAAATGTGTGACATTTTTGTGTGTGTGCGTGTGTGTGTGTGTGTGTGTGTGTGTGTGGAAGGAACGAAGGATTGGTTAGGGGTAAAGTTGGCGGAGGGGGGGAGGAATGGGTCGGAGGGCAGGAAGAACGCTGAGGAGGCCTCTCGATTGCCATGTGTGCGCCTCTCGTCGATTCCACGACTCGCGCTGTCTGTTTGCTCTTTGCACACGCGTTTGGAATTGATTTTTATGCTGTGATTATATTTTCGAAAAGGTTGACGATGAGCCCGGAATCGAGGCTGCTGTGCCTGGGATTGGTGTTGGGGCTGCCGCTGCCGCTGCTGCTGGGGCTGGGATTGTTGTAGGGGTCGCTACACTGTTTGTTTGTTTTTTTTATTATTTTCTTTTTTTTTTTTTTCAGCAACTGCAACAACAACAGCAACAATGAAGTGTCGCGAACACGCTTGAAAAAATATAAATTAAATTGTGCGTTCATGTTGTTTTAATGGGCTGCCCCCTCGGATTGGGGGCAGGACGGAGGGCGGAGGGGTAGGGAGGGAGGGAGGCTGGCTTGATAGACTGGCAGATGCTGCATAGTCTGATAGTCGACTCGATTCGCCGCTTTTATGCGCCTTGTTTAACGATCGGAAGTCATATTCATAAAAATATGTCAATGAATTGTGAATTATTTATGGGAGAGCCATAAAAAACGAGGCAAACAAATAAATTACAGGGCATATTAAAGGCATTTTAAAGTGTGCTTAACTATTCGATGAGAATACCTGTTTCTAGTCTATTTCTCCTAGAATTATTTCGATTATTTACATAACAAATTCTAAAGTTGTGTTGGCTTTTATTGGCAATTATAGCCAAGACACCAATAAACTGCTAGAGGGTTGGGCCTAATGCTTTTTCGTGTAGAACTCTTTTATCACCCACACATTGAGAATTCCGGTCTTAAATCAATCTCAAACAGTGTCAAAAGTGCGGCAATACGCATCTGGCTTGAATCAAGCTGAAAGTCTTTTCAAGAATGATAGAAATAGCTTAAAACAAGCTTTGATTGAAGGTTAAATTAAATACAATAATTGATACCATTGCTTGATTGAAATACCTCCTCTTCTGCTGCTTCGACCTTAGCAAAAGGACTCAACTAATTACTTTCAATGAAGGAAGTTCATTTTAACTATTTCAGCTTAATCCAAGTCGAATTCTGCTCAATTTATGTCTCTTTTTAGATCAATCTTTAGTCAGAAAAGAGCTTAAAGTCTGCTGCAGTTCTAAGAATCATATTTGATTTTAAGGAACGCCTAAGACCCTGTTGAAACGGTTGGCTTCTTAACCGGTTCACAGCCTTGGTACTAGCCAAATATACCCCATTACAAACGAAATGGATATTTGAAAATACCCACAAATAATCTGACAAATTCGACAGTTTTGTAAATACGCGCGATAAGGCCAGGCACAGGCTGGAAAAGTGTGTTAAGAGCGGAGCTTTTGCTAAATTGGATTTCGCTATTGGAAGGCCTTGCGCTCAATTCAGAAAACTGAAATTGAAACTGAAAATGAAACTTAATTGCAATTAAAGGCGAGTCGCGTCGAGTCGAGTCGAGTCGAGGACCAGCGAATGAACGAGGCGACACCAACACCTTTCATTAAATTGAGCTCTGCTCTGTTAGACTTTTGCTTGGCGACCTACTTTGCGCTGGGGCGAAAACACACCCAAAATGCCAAAGAGTGCCCAGCCGGAACCGGAGCCGGAGCCAGAGTCAGAGCCATAGCCACAGCCGGAGCCAAAGTAGCAGTAGTAGCAGAGCCGGTTTCTGGCCCGTTCCGGACGTCACTCAGGCGTCGGCGACGTGTTGGCCAAAGGCTTAAATTTCCAACGACAATTAGAAAATTTGCAAATTACATGGGCCGGGTCCGAAAAGGTGGAAAGCGGAAATTTTTAATGAAAAGTGCGCAAGGAAAAGCAAAGAGTGGAGGAAAACTTGTCAGCCAAGTTAATGCTGTTGTTGTTATTGGCGCTGCCGTTGCCAGGCGTGTCTTTCAGCTGGAGACAAGACCAGTCGCAGCCAGTTTTCGGACCCGCTGCATTGTCAGCCGTCGGTTCGACTTGGCTTTAAATTATGGCCCAGCTGAGGCTGAGAGGCATCCAACGAGCGGGTGTTAACTTGGTAATTTTATGCCTGAGTTAACATTTAATTTGTGTAAATGATTTTGTGGATTTTATGTGAGCTATTAAAATACGAGTCAGGGTCTCTCTGGCTCACTTCATCCAGAAGCCTCCTCAACTGAGACATTACCTAAGCGCACAGATAGGATGTATATTTTGATGGGCGAAAAGAGATATAAGACTTATATATGGATGCTCATATAAATGGATTGACATATTGACAGCTTGATTCCTCTTGATTTGTGCGAGAAGCAGCCTGAT
The DNA here is from genome assembly GCA_018150835.1 of Drosophila repletoides. Classification (NCBI taxonomy): domain Eukaryota; kingdom Metazoa; phylum Arthropoda; class Insecta; order Diptera; family Drosophilidae; genus Drosophila; species Drosophila repletoides. Next base: position 1,825,134 of record JAECWQ010000031.1, read on the forward strand.
GCATAATAATAAGATTGATCAGAGTTTAACTTACCGGCAAGAGAAACCTTTCGAGCGAATGCCTGAAATAAGATTTAATAAATGAGTTTTAGTATGTTATAAATATGTATTTAAAATGTGTATGTATAGATATATAATCCATTATAATAAATACCAAAGAATCAGCAAACATATTGCTATGGCAGCTATATGATATTTTGCACCATTCTGGCCAAATTGATGGCTATATTCCAACTTCTGTTTAACTAGCTCAAAGACTGAGAGACTAAATTGCATAGGAGACAGATAGAGGGACTATAGCTAGTCGGACATGGCTATATCGAGTAGTCTCCTCCTCCTTAGCCACAATCTATATGACTCAGGAGTTGCCTGCCTCAATCCATTGCACACTTCATGACAAAATTAAAATACCCTCTGCAAGGGTATACAAATCTCTAGAGAGAAATGCTGTCCAAAGCTGATGAGAAACCATACAAAAATCATTTGTGCACCTTTCTCATTATGCAATCCGCTTAAATGCCAAATTGATGGCTCACATATCGCGTATGCGCCGCGTTGACCCCAGCTGACAAAGTCATTTTGGCCTAATGCGACGCTCATTTGAAACTCATTTGAATTTTAACACTTTTATGCTGAGCTCTCTGCCTCAGACAGCAGCAGCGTCAGCAGCAGCAGCGACGTCAGCGTCAGCGTCGGCATCCTCGCTTTACGGCTCATAAAAAAAAAACTTTTTTGGCGCCGCACATTATTAAAATTTCTTTATGACAAGCGAGGCGAGTGGAGCTGAAGAGCCGCTGCTCCAGCACTCCAAAGAGTCGTCGACAGCGCGACAAAAGGCATAAAAACTGGTAACAAAATATTTGTATTTCTTATACCCTGTAAAAGAAGCAGCAATATAGAAGGGTAGCCTATGTGGCACATTTAATTGAATAACATTTTAGATTAGCATTTTTGGGGGTTTTAACTTCTATCGAATTTTCCCACTTGCGTCATGTTTTTTTTGGAATTATTTCGAAAGGAAATAAATGGCCAGAATCAGCCTTATCCACAATTATAGAGCTAATTAAGAGCTATAAGCTAAGCCAATTCTTTTTGTTTATTTTGATTGTTTTTACTTTAAAAAGTATCTTGAAAGTGCCAGTGGAAATGCCCAAATCTAAGAGACCTTTTAAAACACGTAGTTTCTTTTACAGGGTATCATTAAGTACAGCATTCGGTTTGTGTTTTGAGTGCTTAAGCGTCTCGAAACAACAAAAATTTGTTTTGGTCTTTAGTTTTTGCATAAATTAACATGAGATTTATGTGCTTGTATACTTGAAACTGAGCCAAGCTAAAAGACAAAAGCCTAACAAGTGGATGAAAAGTTAAGGATAGCCAAATATATATTTTAGAGGCTTTAAAAAAATCTTCGCAAGGAGTTGAAAAGTTATTCAGACTTTTACTCAACTCTTTTACTTTCTGTTGTGTATTTAACTTGGTAACTTTGCAGCCGTCTGGCGAGTGCTTTTAAGGAGTAGCAATCGTCGCCGTAATATAAAGAGATTCGTTCATTAATCGGAGCATCGAATTTTTTATGTGCATATTTAAGTCAGTTTTTAACAAGATACAAAACACGACGCGATGTGCTTTATATGGCGCTAAAGCCGTTGGCCATAACGGAAACTTGTTTTTAATTAAAACCTTTCCGTTTCGAATCCCAATTGCCATCTAAATGGTCATGCAATTCGATTTGAATATTTAAAAATGCATAAATAACTCAAAGATACAACTGCTGCTCCCGCTGCTGCTGCTGCTCCCGCTGATCATCATCATGATGATGATACTCGTGCTCGATTGAGCTGAAGATTTATGAAATGTAATTGTGCAAGAATCAAATTGACATGGCATGAAATGTGAGATACTCCGAACTGACAGCGTAGAGAATACCTAAGAAAAAGATACAATAAGTTGTAGGTAAGGTAAGAGTATCTTTACCCCTTCAGATATGTTATAGAAGTCCGATTTAGATTGGTTTATATAGCGAAAGGACTCTAATATTAGGTAGTAAGTTTGACTAAAGCATCTTGAGAAGGAAAATAGTTTTCCATATACAACTTTGGGGCTAATTATCCTCTGGCAACTCTTTTTCTCTCTTCTCTATATACTACTCTGATCTGATTTAAGTTTTTATATATACATAATGCCAATATAGGGAAAAGACTCTAATATTCAAGTAGTAAGTTTGACTAAAGCATCTTGAGAAGGAAAATAGTTTTCCATACAAAACTTTGGGGCTAATTGTCCTCTGGCAACTCTTTCTCTCTCTTCTCCATATACTACTCTGATCTGAGTTAAGTTTTTATATATATATAATGCCAATATAGGGGAAATGACTCTAATTTTTAAGTAGTAAGTTTGACTAAAGCATGTTGAGAAAGAATATAGTTTTCCATACACAACTTTGGGGCTAATTGCCCTCTGGCAACTCTTTTTCTCTTCTGTATATAGTACTCTGATCTGACTTGAGTTTTAACAACCAACAGAAAAGAGAGAGAGAGAGCGCTCTAAAACGGAGAGACTAGTTTGTCATAAACAAACTCATCCCAACTCGTCTCCTCATCCTAATAAAGAGTATATGAACTTTTCGGGGTCGGGTTCGCAGATGCCAGCACATTTCATGACAAAATTATAATACCCTCCCACGCCTGTCAGGGTATAAAAACAGAATATTAAGAATTTAAGATAGTTTGAATTGATATGCAGTCGTCTAATTAGCATTATGGATTTCGGGCTCGAGGCATGCCTCTGTTTTGGTTTCATTTAACTCGAACGACTCCTTCGCTTCGAGTTATTTTCTCGCGGAAGTCACGTAGCGAGGGCACAATTTGAAAATGAGTTTTGTCGGTTTTACACTACTCGCATCGTATAAGAAAACAGAAGTCATTAATGCCGCCTCGGTTCAACCACACGCCGCATGCCACATGCTACATGCTACATGCTACATGCTACATGAATCGCTATTCTTCTTTGTTGTTGCTGCGGTCAATGGAAGCCGCTGCAGGAATTGAGCAATTTGAACGCCTGGTTAGTCAAAACAAAGTAAAACAACGAGCACACACTGGCCAATTGACGTATTGCCGACCATCTAGAATACAGAAAACAATTCTAGTATTGGTAGTACGCGTACCGGTGCCCGGTTCGTCTCCAAGAAGTGCCATAAATTCGTCAATTATGACGGCTGGGCATGCGGACGCATAGCCCATCGATGAAGCTAGTGGCGGGGTGCTGGCTGCTCGCTAGGAGTGCCGAGGCCTGGACAGATTGACAGCTGACAAGCATGCAGTGACCTATGATCAACAAGGCGGAGACTTTGCTCAACCTGAATTAAATACATAATGTATAGTTTAATATATTCCAAAATACTAAGCGAAACTAAGGATAAAGCTTGGAATAAGTGAGAATACCCTGAAAATAATTCTTGGAGTTGTTTCTTGATTAGCTTTGATCCAATTATGGATATTTCATAGCCAAAAAGTTAATTAAGAGGCTACAAAAATAGGTTTTAACTTTATGAAATACTAGTCCCATTTTTATTCTTTTTAATAGTAAACAACGTAGATATCTCTTTATATATATCTTAAAAAAAAAGTCTAATTTTCACTATTCCTGATCCCTTTTCAAAAAGTTAATTAAGAGGCTACAAAAATAGGTTTTTATTTTTTAATAGTAAATAAATAACATAGATATCTCTATATATATATATATATAAATCTAATTTTCTTTATTTCTGATGCCCGATTTCAGAGTCAGTTTTCTAAATTAAAATCTAAAATATACGTATTTTATAGTTTTTTCAAAATCAGCACCCAAAATAGGGAAATGGGGGTCAAAAGTTGTGTGAGGAAAAGACAGTCGATGTCAAAGTCAAAAACAATTTTAAAATTTTAAGATTTTCTTCAATTAAATGGAACAAAAATCCTCAACCGATCAACTTCAAATTATGTTTCAGAACTCAACGTTGATATATAAAAAATATTTGTTTTTTATTAGTTTCAAAATCTAACCTCAAAGGTCAGCAAATGGGGCTGCAAGATTTGATGATCAAATTCAAATTCTTTCCCCGAACAACTTTAAACTAAGTTTCAGAACTCAACATTAAAATCTAAAAAAATAAATGTTTCTGAGTTTTTGGAAAATACCCCCTCAATGCGGCAGGGTTAGGCTGGGGGTTAAAGGCGAATTGGGTAGTTATAAATTTTATTTAAATATCTTTTAACTTTTCAAAGTTTTAAAGTTCTAAATTAAAATATAAAATATGCATTTACCACTATTTTTTGAAAATATTACTTTAAGATTGATAAAGATAAATGGGGCAAATTTTAATTTTTATCACAACGATTACAAATTCAGTTTCAGAGCTTAATGCAACATATTAAAATGAAGTTTTTATGTTGACCCGAGCAACGCCGGCTAATACTGGCAATAAAGCAATTAACGAAATAACGCTGTAATCTGTGCTTTAATTTTTTAGCATTGTGTAATTAACTTGTAATTCTCAAACAGTTTCCCACTGCTGTTTTTTGACCATTTTGGCCTTATAATTCTCAATCAGTTTTAGCTGGTTTTACAACACTTGATTTTTGTCGCTTTAGCCCAAATAATTCTCAAGCGGTTCTAGCATTCAGATAGTGAGAACCCAGTAGAAAACCAACGACAATTGCACATCTGCACTACACTATATAGTCGAACTGCGGGTGTTGCCAATTTTTTTGAATTTTTTTTTTTTTTTAATAATATATATATATATATATATATGTTACCAGGGTACATGCTATAATGCGTGGTATCCTTGCGACTGTTGGAGACGTGAGTCCTTTTTCCAACATAATAATTTACCAAGTTCACTTTTAAGGCTCCTAACTTACTTGACCTTAAGGTGCTCCTATCAGGTCATCCACAATATCGTCTGAGCTCCATGAGTCGATTTTATATCGATTTCATCCTCGGTGTATGTAGGTACAAGTACCTATCCGAATCGGAGCATTACTTGACTAATAATTTCCTATTTTTACTTATTTTGACTGGGAAATTCGTTTTTCCAATGACCAATTCCCAACCGTCTAGTCGAGTTTTTCCTTTTTTATTTAATTTACTTTAATGTAATTTTGCACCAATTTGCACCGTTTTCCAATAAGATGTTCAATCCGCTTTCGGCCAGTTCGAATTCCTTTGACTGAGGCTGCTAGCAAATTGGCATTGCTAAAAATAATTTCCCAAATATTTCTTCAGGGATTCTATGTAAGGATATCAATTAACTATCTGGCTAATGTCTCCATCAGCCGCATCATGATACCATACCAGAATCGCAGTATTACTTGACTTATCATTTTTTTTTCAGTCAAGATACTGAAGTGAAATAATTTTTTGATGAACTTTTTTTTTTACTACTTGCTATTTCCCCTTGGCAACTGTTTTAAATCCCACAACAGAATCTGTTTCAATCGGAGCATTGATTGATTAATAATTTCTCATTTTTGATTAATATTTTCATCGCTCTCTCAAAACGAAGCTTTTGATTTTTTGTGTGAAACCTTCGCTTTGACCTAAGGAATCCTTGATTTCTTCGGCATCATAATGAGAAGTTTCAATAAATCCTTTTTTCATGTTCCAAGTGAGAAAAGTGAGAAAAATCTGTTATTTATTTAAAAAAAAATTTTAGTTTCTTTGCGCTAGCCAGCTGCGAGCTTAAGGAACATATTTTTTTTATTGGCAATTGTTTATATATATAATATATTTATATAATATAATACAATAATTATTTAATAATTTAATCATTTTATCTCAACTGAGAGTCTCTACATAGCTTCAGCCACTAAATGAGACTTTCCATTAATTCTTTCTCCATTGATTCTTGCTCCAAGTATCTCCAAGCTTCGTAGTCCAAATTTATCGACGACTACGTCCTTGGTTAAACGCAATGAATCTGCTAACAAATTGGCATTTCAGTAATAATTTCCAATAGTTTTTTTAAATGTTGCTTATATTTTCTTTCAAAACGAAGTTTGTTGGAATTAAATAACGAACAGCTTGCAAAAGGAACTAACTTTCTGCAATTATGGAGAAACTCACTCCAGCAATTCATAGATTTCGTAATTCAATTTTTTTCTGAACTTCCTTAACCTCTCAAGGCATAATTTTTTATAAGTATATGTATATTTATGATTTTTATATTTATAAAAATTGTAGTTGGTTAGTTGATTAGTTCAAAGCCGAACAAAATCGGTGATAAATAATTTTTTTGAAGTTTTCTTCTTTCTAATAATGTAGACGATGAAGTCCTTGGTTAAACCCAATGAATCTGCTAACAAATTGGCATTTCAGTAATAGTTTATAATATTTTTTTAAATGTTGCTTATATTTCTCTTTCAAAACGAAGTTTCTGTGCACTATGTAAAGCATAACTTTCTGTAATTATGGAGACTCACTAAATAAATAATTTTCTAAAGTTTTCTTCTGAATGATGAGTTTTTATCATATTTTCAATATTTTTTTTTGAAAACTTTTTCTTGTTGCTATTTGTTTTTTCCATATTGCGACCGTTTTTCGACTCTGATGAATAGCTTGCTGCAAAATCAGCTATTTTCTGAGTGCTTTGCGCTTTTTTATTCTATTATATTTAAATATATAATAATAATTTGCATTTTTTTTGCTGAAATACTTACATTTACCATAATCTCTGTCTCTTATCATCATCAACTTTATCGTTTTGTGAAATAACTATGAAGACTATGAAGACACAACGTTATCTACATTTGGTTAGACCCTCTGAATCTGCTAACAAATTGGCATTTCATTAATAATTTCTCATATTTTTTACTTTCTCTCAAAACAAGATTTAGAATGTTATTATTGTGATTTCCCTGTGGCAACTGTTTTCTTCCCACGCAAAGTCTGTTCCAATCAGAGCATTGATTGATAAATAATTTTTATTTTTTATAAATTTCTAATATTTTCTACTTTCAAAACGATGTTTTTCTTCCTGAGATTCTTTGGCTTTGATTAGTTGAATCCCGAACAAAATCGGTGATAAAGACGAAGAAGATGAAGATGAAGACGGATGATGATGACGGATGATGAAGATGAAGACGATGAGACTATGAAGACGATGAGACGATGATGAAGACGAAGATGAAGACGATGATGAAGACGAAGACTAAGACGAAGATGAAGACGATGAAGAAGATGCTAAGACTAAGATGAAGATGAAGACGATGATGAAGACGTAGATGAAGACGTAGATGAAGACGATGAAGAACACGATGAAGAAGACGAAGACGATGAAGAAGATGCTAAGACTAAGACGAAGACGAAGACGAAGACTAAGACGAAGATGAAGACGATGAAGAAGACGAAGACGATGAAGAAGACGAAGACTAAGACGATGATGAAGACGAAGAATTGAAGACTAAGACGAAGACTAAGACGAAGATGAAGACGATGAAGAACACGATGAAGAAGACGAAGACGATGAAGAAGATGCTAAGACTAAGATGAAGATGAAGACGATGATGAAGACGAAGATGAAGATGAAGATGAAGACTAAGACGTAGATGAAGACGTAGATGAAGACGTAGATGAAGACGTAGATGAAGACGTAGATGAAGACGATGAAGAACACGATGAAGAAGACGAAGACGATGAAGAAGATGCTAAGACTAAGATGAAGATGAAGACGATGATGAAGACGAAGATGAAGATGAAGATGAAGATGAAGACTAAGACGAAGATGAAGACGTAGATGAAGACGATGAAGAACACGATGAAGAAGACGAAGACGATGAAGAAGATACTAAGACTAAGATGAAGATGAAGACGATGATGAAGACGAAGACGAAGATGAAGACGAAGAAGATGAAGACGAAGATGAAGACGATGAAGAAGACGAAGACGATGAAGAAGACGAAGACTAAGACGATGATGAAGACGAAGAATTGAAGACTAAGACGAAGACTAAGACGAAGATGAAGACGATGAAGAACACGATGAAGAAGACGAAGACGATGAAGAAGATGCTAAGACTAAGATGAAGATGAAGACGATGAAGAAGATGCTAAGACTAAGATGAAGATGAAGACGATGATGAAGACGAAGATGAAGATGAAGATGAAGACTAAGACGTAGATGAAGACGTAGATGAAGACGATGAAGAACACGATGAAGAAGACGAAGACGATGAAGAAGATGCTAAGACTAAGATGAAGATGAAGACGATGATGAAGACGAAGACGAAGATGAAGACGAAGACGAAAAAGATGATGAAGACGAAGACGAAAAAGATGAAGAAGATGAAGAAGACGAAGAAGATACGAAGACGAAAAAGATGAAGATGAAGACGAAAAAGATGATGAAGACGAAGACGAAAAAGATGAAGACGAAGACGAAAAAGATGAAGACGAAGACGAAAAAGATGAAGACGAAGACGAAAAAGATGAAGACGAAGACGAAGACGAAAAAGATGAAGACGAAGACGAAAAAGATGAAGACGAAGACGAAAAAGAGGAACGAATTCGCATGTTTGCGATTTAGCCAAAAACAGCTGCGCAACGCTTCAAGAGCGAAGGGGGGCAGTATGAGTGGGACGATGGACGACGACTTGTTCTGTCTGTGAGGGGGGAGGAGCAAGGAGCAACTAAAACGGTGTTTGCCTATTGGATAATGTTAATGTCGATTTCAAATAGTGTTAAACTTACTTTTTATAATTTTAAATAATAAATTTAAATAATAAATTGAAATAATAATAAAAACTCTACATATATGTGTGTATTATTTTTCAAGAGATATAAAAGTTATTTTGGATAGGGGCGGAAAATAGCTGAAAATCTATAGAGTTATAATTTTCTTGAATTGGCTCAATCTGTTTCGCAAAACTAGATAGTTAACAAACAGCAGTTATAGCTTCCAAATTTTTCCAACTGATTCTTAATTCTAGATAGATATTACATCTAGATATTTATCTTTTATTGTATGACTTCTCAAAGAGACTGTCTTATCAAGTATTATTAACTAGTTTTTATTTAGTATTTAGTAAAGCATAATCTTTGGGCAACCTTTTGAGGCGAGACTTCTATGTTCCAGGATTGTGTCTATAACCCATAAAGTCTACATGTTTGAGCAATTCTTTAGATGATTTAAACAAATTATTAATAAAAATAAATGTGTCTTATTACTATTGCCTCATTTTTATTCTACCAGTTTTTTAATTTCTACATTGAGATACAAGATAATTGATACTAAAAAGATAATTGATGCAAAAATAATAAGATCTTAAATCTTTTTACAAAACATTTTCTTTTTCGTTTATCTAAATATAATCTTATCTTTAATCTATTTTAGTTATTATAAAATAGGGATTAGAATTAAAATAATATTATTTTTATTGAATAATTTCATATTGAAAACAAAGGGTAAAGGGGCGCATAATCTAAGAATTATGAGATCTCGGCTCCAGCAGATCTGTTTTAGCTGATCTTAGAGTATAGTTTAGTTACATATTCTTTATTTTTTCTTATTTATCGCAGTTTCTATATATATATCCATATATATATAATACTTTTTCCTGACAGACGGATGAAAATTGGACACAAAATTTATAGCATACTGAAAGTTTCCACTAAGGAAGAAAATTTTAAAAATTCGGACCTTAAGTGGGGAAGGAGCGTTATATGTTTCTTATCCGATCAGCTCCAAGTTCAATTTCAAATAACAATATACAAATTAAATAATTCTCTAATTCTAAATTAAATAAACTGAGAGGCTAAGCGGTATTTTTGGGGTTTGAAATGCATTTTTCAACAAAGAAAAAGTAATGGAAATACCCTGTAGAAGGGCATAAAAACTTATTTTTGTATAAAAATATTTGGAAAGCGTATAACCTTAGGCCCCTGCCTGCAACAACAATTACAACAATTGGAAATGTGTTTCTAATCCATTTACGAGCTTCTTTCTAATCCATTCTAATCCCACACGATGCGCTGCCATTGATGATCTACGAGTAATTCACAAAAGAAGGAAGGGGAGCTACGCCAACTCCCACTCCGATCTTGGGCCCCCACGCACAATTGCAAACACGTGTGCGGCGTGCAGTCAAATACAAAACTGGAAACTGGGAAGCGGCGTCATTTAATTAACCCAGAAGACATAGAAGAACCAGAGAGAGCCCCGGGCACGACCACATGATGAGGGTCACACAGTCAGCGTGTATATTCCGGGTCTTGGTTCCCGGGTGCCGGGTCCGGTCCCTCCTCGTTGGACGTCGGACGCCTGCGCAGCGACGACGTGTCGGCCTCGTAAAACGGTAAAGTTATTTTTATGCGCTTTTAATAGACTGACGCTTAGAAGTCCAAGCCATAATAATGCATCGTATTTCATGTTTATGAATGCATTTTTATTATGATTTTGATATTCTTTTTTCTCTCACTTCCCCCCTCGCCCCCTCTCCACCTCTCTGTGTCCACACCCCTGGACACCCATGCAATTGAGGGCATTTTCATGTGCCGACTTTATGGCAGTTGATTTTTTACTGACTGGAAAAACTTTACGACAATTTGGGATTTATTGGGGTGCTATGAGGAAGGAAAGTGAATCTCACAGAATTCATAATAAAGTTGTAAATATTGATTTACCAGGGCTGCACACAACTATTTAAGATTGTTACATTAATGAGGGCCATCCATACTCGTAAACTGGGAGCAATTAGCCCATTTTGTGGATGGGTTTTATGATTTTATTGAGATATTCGACGACGACCAGCAACTATTTAATGCTGTCGATTAAGGCAAAGTGGGGTTAAAGCTGAACGAGAGAGTGGAGAGCATAAAGAGAGCACAAGAAACAGACAGAGACACAGACCCCATTTCCAGGGTAAACATTTTCCAAGCCAGGCAGCCAGGCAGCAGTCATAAATCTTGAGAGCTACCCAAAAAACATGCCATAAAACACATGAAGACTGTGTAAATAACAGAGAGCAAAGGGATGTGTTTTTTTTGAGTAACAGCAGCAGCAGGAGCATAATAGCCACGATATCAAGGAAAAAGAGAGATGGAAGACCACTGTTGTTAGTGTTATCCAGAGCACCTTTAAGTTCGTTCCGGGCTTGCTCGGGAATTGCTGTAGCAACAATTTATGTGCGAAATATTTGTTGGTTGCTGCTGCTGCTGCTGCTGCTGCTGCTGCGGCTGCCTAGCAAATGAAATCAGGCATTGCCCATGGAACTGGTAGCCATTAATTTATGTAAAGCACAAATTATGATTGGGACAGGAAGTGGGTAGACTTTGGTCGACTGGACTGGCAGCCCTCCAACTAGGCCTATCAACTGGAGCAGCCCCAAAAAGAAGCAGAGCAGTTTCAAGTCAGAAACAGCAGCTGTAGCAGAAGCAGCAGCAGCAGCAGCAGCAGCAGCCGCGCGATGATTATGAAGCTGCCGAGTTTCTCTCATAAGCGTCATGACGATAATGATGATGATGGTTAAGAGTTGGTGGGGGGAGTGGGGCAACAATGCCAGGCCGCGGCATTTGAATTGGGTGCTGCGGTTTCTTTGGGGCGTCCGTTGGCGTCGGCATCGGCGTCGGCGTCGGTTAAGGGTAAGTGAAAAGCACCGCAAGAAGAAACGACTTTGGTTAATGGCGCAAAATGTTCGCAGTTGGCAGCCCTGCCCTGCCCTGCCCTGCTCTGCCCTGCCCGGCCAGGCACGAAAAATGATTTATGATACAAGGAAGTTAATTTATTAATTTCGGGGCGCTGAGAATGCAGCAACAGCAGCAGTTTAGGGACTACCAGAAATGGATCCTAGCTACAATTTACAAGCTGCCTGCTGCCTCCTGCCAGCTCCTTGGGATCGCTGCCAGAAGCGTCAGCTCAGCAGCGTTAAATTAGAAAGAAAAAACCGCTAAACAAGGTCACAGAGATTACAAGTGGGATACCAAATTGGATACAGAGAGGTTTTTTTTTTTCTTTGGGTCTGAAAAACGTGTTAGAGAATATTAAAATTATAAAAAAAAGAGTGTGGGTAATTCAGTTAAAGGCAAAGCAGCCGGGTGATTATAATATGACTAAGAAATTTAGCTACATTTTTATAAAGCTATAAATTGATTGAGATTGAGATGTAAAGCAATTTTCTTTAACTTTCAGGAGAAACAATTTAAGATTCCCAATTCTAAATTAGTTATTAGAAAATCTCGTGTATTCACACTAGTCTCTTAGTCTAAAGTATGGATTAAACTTGAAGTCTGAAGTTGGATTAATCTACAGATTTTGGAACTGAATAGATGGGGATTTTGGATCGGATATTGGAACTGACTTATATCGGTTCCAAAAATGGTTAGAGGAAAACTTGCAGCTCATAATATCACGATGAAATTAACCAGTTAGAAGTTGTAATATTCCCAATGCCAGCTAAAATCTATAAGGATCAAAGAACACTATATAAATTGTATGAAAATCTGGTTTTACAATCAAAATCTGACTTCTATATATACATATATATATATATATAAAATTGAGCTGTTATATAAAGAGTTTCTTTAAGTTCCAGGTAGAAAATTTTAATAGTTTAAGAGTAAATTTTATATAAAAGAGTATTCATATCTTCGTCCTGTCCAAAATAGACTTTCGTTTGATTTGTTTAATCTATAAATAGCATTTAATTAACTTAATATATTAAAGAACAATAGAAAAATGTATGGATTTTCAATAAAATTAATTTAAATCAACAAAAATTTGAATACATAAATAAATTTTATACTGGCAAAAATGTTATTCTTTCATTATTATTACCAAAAAAAAAAAAATGGAATTTCGTGACTGAATGAATGGTTCTATATAAAAGAAGCAGTTCAAAAATATAACTTAGGTCAGTTCAGTTCACAATAATGTGGCTTGCATCACATCAAAAATTACGTATACGTCAACGTGGCTGCTGCTGTTGCTGTTGATGCCTTGATGCCTCCTCTGCCCCTCTGTCCGTCCCTCTGCCGCTTTAATTGATGGAAGCGCGGGCACACAACTCAATAAAATCAAATTTAGCTCATTAGCAACAAAAATTGATTGCAATATGTTTGTTTCACTTTGATCTAAAGGCACTCAGACCGGGGCCCATAAATCGAGCGGCCTCCCGCCGGAGCGAGGCGAACTGAGACTCGAAACTGGCAATGGGGCTACGTAAATATAGATATATTAGGAGCAGCAGCAGGCCTAAAAGGGGGCGCTGAGTGAGAGCCCTGAGCTGATGGAAAGCGCATGGAATGGAAAAGCGTTGAGAATGCCACAAGTCGGCTGATTTTCTAGTCAATTTCCACAACAAATGGATCAAATTTAGCTCTTGATTAATTGCACAATCCCCAAAGGGAGGCATTGAATTCAAAACTTTTCAATCGGCAATCGACAATCGGCATTCCGGCCCCGCAATCCCCATATCCCCCCCTTACCCGATTCGTGCTTATTAAATCATCACATCGCACAACATTCCGGTTGAATGTTTAATTTTGCATTCCGTTGAAAAATCGTCGTGGTGACAAACAATTTCATTGGCGGATTTCGAAAACGAAGACGAACCAAACACTTCGCCTGCCCTGTAAATCAAATGATTACAGAAATGCTTTTCATATTCCATTTATTTTTTTCTCTTTCGTTTTTCATTTTTGAATCGTTCCCATTAAACTGTCAGCGGGTTGCCTTCGTCGGAAATGAGTAGGAAAAACGAAAGGAAAGGCATAAAAAAAATGAAAGACGGAAGACTGTGTGGTAAGTGTAATGCGTGAAAATCTCAAAGACAGATGAAAATTGGCATTTGAAGATGCTTTTTATCACGAATATTTACTTCTTTATTTAGTTTCATTTATATTCCAAATATATTATTGAGAATGGAATTATCTAGAATTTATTTGAAAATGAAATCAAGATAATCATCCTTCAAGCATTAATCTCTATATATAAAACTATTTTAGCTGACTGACTGAGAGATGGATTTATAATTTTAATATAATATAAATACATTTTTAATTGAATACATTAATAAATAAATACAAAGCGGAAATTTGTTAACAAAATTCACGGGATTATGGAAGTTTTCAAAGGGATTTTGGGAAAATCGGTTAAGCTTTTTATTTGATCCGTTTTGTTGTTTATTCTACAGAGCTTAAATTTATCTTGAGAATTCTATTATTAAACTGAAGGTATAGGTTTCCAAAGTTTCCAATGGGATTTTGGAAAAATGGCAAAAATGTTTATTGCATCCTTTTTGTTGCTTATTCGACAGAGTTATTTATTTATTTTGAGACTTCTACTATAAAATTTAAAGTATAAGTTTTAACAGTTTCCAATGGGATTTTGGAAAACTCAGATAAACTCTTTATCTGAAGCGTTTTATGTCTTATGCGAAAGAGTTGTAAGTGTTACACTTTTTGGAAAATCCGCTTCGGAAAACGGGGCTCAACGGAAGGAAGGGTATACAATGTTCGACGCAAGCCAAAGGTAGTCTTTGCCTGGCAGTTTCATTTCTAGTTTATTTTAGCTTGAAGCTTTAATCAATTTTATGGCCTAGGCAATTTCTATATTAATTTTACAGCTCTAATAAATTCCAAGACACAAAGAAATTAATAGTGAATACAAAGAAAAAATTGGGCAAATAAATCTCATATGTGGCCGAAAAGCCTTTCAATAGCTGTTTTCGTCTCGTTTTCTTTTCAATTTAAGCGTCAAACTACATAATAAATACGTTGGTAATAAAAATACATCATCAAATAAATAGTTGCCGTGTTGCACACGAACAATGGCCTGGGCCTGGGTCTGGGCATGGGTCCGGATCTGGGCCGGCACAACGATAATACGTAGAGTTTTAGTTGGCAAATACGAGTAAAATAAATTGCAGTTACGTAGCTTTTCCGGGTGCTCCAAAAAAATGGCGAGCTTATCTCTGGCCACACCAGCAGCAGCAGCAGCAGCAGCAGGCAAATCAAGGGATGAGGGGCGGTGAAGCAGGGGGGAGGACCGGCAGAGCAACCCTTAAATCACATTTTGCCTAATTTTTCGCTGTCAAAAAAACCTCATTAATCTTTTGGTCTGGCTGGCAATGGCAGTCAGTGCCATGGAAAATGGAACAGGAAAAAACATACGCCGCACGGAAATTGCTATACGAGGGCGCCAAAGAGGCCGAGCCCAGACACAAATACACACACACACCCGTACACCCATACACCCGTACACCCAACATAAAACCAAAAAACCGAAAGCCGCTCTTCTCACCTTGCGGAGGAGTTCGAGAGGTTTGCTGCTGCCCTTGAAAAATGAGCCGCTCGTATGTCAGACGGGAGACGAGCGAAGCAAATGTCACCCCCAAACAAAAAAGTTGGTCGAACCGAAAGTCGAACGTGTGTAATTTATTTAAATTTAAGGACAGGGCTAGTACCACGCTTCATACGCGACAATCTTTATGGTATAAAAGCCCAAAACTCGTTTCAGTGATTCAACCAAAAAAAAAGGGGGAAACCCCTTTCGTTTGGCCCACTTGAATATTGATTTCTTGCGTAATCTTTGCGGCACGCCCGCCGGCCAAGTTTCCAGCTTGACTCCCAAAACTGGAACTTCGCGACTCTGCGACTCTGCGACTCCGTCTCCTGGCTACGAAATCCAGCTCCGATAGTGGCCCACCCTCCATTGACGTTTCATATTTATTAATGAGACGCATTTGTGTTTGGAATTTATAATTGGACAAAGTGGGCGGAAGGAGAACAAGGCGGCGCCTGGGGCTGCCAGTAGGCGCAAATGTAATTGAGTAATTAACATAAATTATAATACATAATTTGCGCTTGCCTTTTTCGTAATTATTGTTAGGTAAATTGGATTTCACCACCCCCTGCCCGCTGCCCGGGAAATACTCTATTATAATACACATAAAAGCTGAAATTATTGTAGAGCCTCGCACTTAGAGTATTTGTTGTGCTGCGATAAGCAATTTATGTTCAAAGTTTTTCACTTGCCAAACACTTTCCATACAATTTTGGCAATCTGTGCGAGGATTCCTTCAAAAACTGGAAACCAAAAACCGAATCAAACTTAATCAGCATCAGCACAAAATTCTTAAATGATGTTTACACAGTGACTCAAAAAAAGGAAAAAAAAAAGAAAGCATCGACAGGCGACGACAACAGGCATCATCAAAGGCAGTTTGCAGTTAACCCAAGAATCGAAATAGACAGCTGACAGCAGCAGGACAGGATAAAAGGATGCCTTTTGGGATTTTGGGATGCAACAACAGACAAAGCAACTGTTACCAGTGGGAGCCAACAGGGAGCTCTAACAGCATGCGACAAAACAACAAACTCTCAGTTCAGTTCAGCTCAGTTCAGTTCAGTTTTGGAATAACACTTTTATCCTTGTACTTGGCATAGATAGCACCTCAAAAAGTGTGTAGAGCATTTAAAATGCTATCAAAATTTCTACACATTGCACACAGAGACACCCAGCACAGACCCACACACTTAGCTTAAAGTCTGCAACGGAGAGGAGAGGCCTCGTAGTCAGTCGGAGCTGGAGTCGGAGTTGGAGACGGAGACGGTGTCGGAGTCGGAGTCGGAGGAAAAGGCAGTCATCCGTCAGAAGTTAGCAACCCTGCCACCATATTGAATTTTGTCTGGCTCCGGTTGAGTTTTGTCTCTTTTTCAACCCACCTTGTTGCTGCTGGATGTTGTTGTTGCTGTTGTTGTCACAGACATCAACAGCAGCATTGCTGCTGGGATTTCATCCGTTCCCTTATACACACGCACACACGCACACCCTACACTCACATAGAAAATGGCAACTCTGTGCATAATTTTGCGCCTTGTTGTCATGTTTCAGCGCTCCTCATGGCTCCTCATGGCTCCTCCTGCCTTCTCCTAGGCACCTCCGCAGCTCCTCTGCTCCTCTGTGTGTTTTATGTTGAGCCTTGTAAAATGTAAATAAATACGACGAGCAGGAAAATCATTTTTGTTTGGGTAGTTAAGCCAGTTATGAGCAGGTTTATGCGTACAACAAAATCACGAAAAGTCATCATTGAAAAAAGGACAAAGCTTTAAAGAGAAAAAATTGACTTGATTTTCCACAGAGCAAGGCTTCTCTATTCTGGATTAAATATTCCGCTTAACAGCCATAGCAATTACTATAATCAATTCCTTTTTCCATTGTATCGTATAATTTCATTTCAGTAAGAGTATATTTATCGTGATATTTAATACGCATAAACTTCAGGAAAGTGCGTGTAGTGAAATTGCCTGAGCTGGTTACATCCTCATTGCCTCGCTTTTATGCCTCCAATTTCCAGCTCACTATGAAAAGGGGTGGCCAAACCCTCCCTTCCACCCCCACCCACTGTCAAGGATCCAATCCAAGCAAGCAACCATCCCCTAGGCCTGCTCTGTAGGCTCTGCAAAGTGTTGCGTTGCTTACGCAGCTATCATCAACAACAATAACAACATGAATACAAAGCACAGAGGATAGCTTTAGCCCGGCCTCTCAATCCTCGTCCTGGCATGCTCTAGTGCCACTGTAAGTTAAGCGTCAAAAGTTTTGATAGCTTGTGAGCTGCCTACTGGAGCGACTCCTTGGACTTATTCGACTCCTGCGACTCCTGCGACTCATGCGACTCCTGCGCGACTCCTGCGCGTCTGCCATCGAAGGAAGCGCAAAAAAAAAGCCACATTTTTCATTTTTAGTTGAGCAAAATTTTTAACACAAAACTTTTATGTAAAATGTCTTGCGAGATAAAAGTTTAAATTGTCAATTGAAAATGTCGTTGGGCAAAAGTTTGTTTGATTAATTTTCACTGCGCTCTGCGCGTTGACAATAAAGATGAGCCGAAGATGAGGGGCAGGACGAAGGACGACGGAGAGGAGAGGTCCACACAAACTGTGCAAGTCTTCCAACATTTACATGTCCTTTCTTCCGTTCGGCACGAGGCTGACAAACAATTGAGCACATTAACGCGCAGAGAGATACAGCGAAAGCCAGATAAATAGAGTGGGAGACAGAGACAGAGACAGAGACAGGGCCAGAGAATGAAGGACAACAAATATGAGAGAAAGAATCAGCTGTGATTTGCATGTGAATGTGTTGAAATAGAATTTAATGGCAAAAATAACAATGAAAAGTGAAGAGCAGATAAATAAAAATAAGCTTCAAAGGTCTATTGAAAATCAGAGGGATGGACGAGAGCAAACCAGAAGGCGCGAGGGAAAATAAAGCTGCCGCGGTAAGGGATGGCAGCGGCAGCAGCAGCAGCAGCAGCTGAGTATTGAAAATAAACAGCAAACATTTCCCGGAATCCTTTTTTCCCTTTTCTTTTCTTTTTTTGTCAAAGCCTTTATTGATTTTCATTTTATTGACTCCTCTAATTTCTAGACAATGCCAACAGGACAAACAATATCATTTTTCCATCATTATTAGGTTAATTTGTCTATCTTTCTCTTTATGTTTGTACAGCGTAGGGACTATATATAAGGACTATATAAGGATTCTATTATATTAAGTTTAAAAAATGTGCAGGGTGTTCGATTGCCTTCTCCCCATTAGTGTGGCTCACTCTCGCTTATATTCAGTACACTTGTTTTGTCTTACAGGGTATTTTGCAGTCTGTACTGCCCCGCAATTAGTGGCTGAAGTTTCTATTGATTTCACTTATTCCTTTTGCCTTTCCTACTAATGCTATTTGCTTTCTTTTTCATCTCATTTCTCTGCGCCGCAAAAACCTTTGTCATTGCCAGCTCTCTATTCGTCTCTTCTTTTACCCATTCCACACTGATTTACTGTTCGAAAAGCCATTTTGTACAATTTCCACACGATTGATTTCGCAAATTTTCGCCGCAAGTGCCCCCAGAAGCGAAATATCATCCCCAATCCATTCCCTGCTACCTCACACCTACCCATCACACACCACAGACCCAGCAGGCAACAGCTAACAGCTTACGGCTAACAGGAAAACTGGCAGGTTTCTAAGTTTGTAATGCCTTTTGCCTTGTAGCCACAATTACCCAAAAAGCCGATCCAATTCCGGCCATTCCAACCATTCTGAGCCACGACCCGACTCGAAAACTGGCATAAGGACACCCTTCCAAATTCACATGAGTACTGCTGCTCTCTGGACTTATCGACGCACATCTCTCTAATGCAATTAAGCCGCCCCGCATCGCCTGCAATTCATAAATATTTTATTTGACCTTTGCATAGTCGTATAACTTACAGAGGACCGGGGACTGCGAGTAATACGAACTGAAACCGAACGATAAAAACACAAAAAAAAAAAACAGGAAGAATATCTCACATAGACATAGACATTGCGTATACGCCAGCGAGCCCGGCCAATATGGTTTTCTACTTTTTGGGGTCATTATTACTTAACGCCCTGGCAATGTTAGGCAAATTGCTTTTCGGACGACACTCTGGAGTGGGATTTGTGGAGCAGCAGTAGAGCAGTGGAGCAGAGGAGCTGAGACGTTGAGCGGAAGCAATGTTACTCTGTTTGCCGAGCATATTAGAGTTCCATGTGTTTCCGTTTGGTGTCTCTGTCTCTTAGCCTGTCCTGGAAATAAATGGCGTGTGGCAAAGCCAGAGGCAGAGGCAGCGGCAGAGGCAGTGGCAGTGGCAGCACAAGCAAAGGGTTAAAAGGTGCGGTTTGCCACGCTCCATGCTTCACGTATCACGTCGCGGTTCCGGGATAGCCCGGAAACAACCACCCGAAATGGACACCAGCTGCATTTGCTTTGTCTTCTTCTCTGTTTACTCTTTTCATGGCTTGTGGCCTGGTGTCCTTTTCTTTGCTTTGATGTGCCACAAATTAATTGCCTACAATTAGGCGCTCTGGCAAATGTCATTCACTCACTCGCTCGCTCACAACTTCGAACCATTTTTGACACTTACCGTTGTTCCTGTTTGTAATGGTATAACGCTGGCTTAAAGGCTTGCCAACTCTGAAAAGAGAGAAGCAAAGAAAAAAAAAGAAAAAACGATGAGTTTGTTAGTGCAAAGTTCTTAAGAGAGTCCACTACAAGGACTACGACGACTTCTACGACAAAACATATGCCATTACAGCCATACTTGTGTATACTTGTGGAATGTCTGTCACACCCAGAGACTGGCCAAATGGAAAAAACGAAACCGGAAAACCAAAAAAGAAAAGCAAAGAAATTTAGCAGAGAGAAGAAAAAATAAAAAAAAAATACTTGCCCGAACTTTGCTTGTACCCTCGACCAAAGAGAGACTTTTGCTAATGAAAAGTGTCTGCCGTTGGCTCTCGAAAACTTTTTCATTGACTGGTCTCAAGTCCAGTTATGGCATAGGAAGTTACTTTATTTTTTATTGAAATAAATAAAAGTAAGCGATCGAAAGGAAAGACCTAAGCGCAAGCAAGTCGACGATTTTATACACTCCCTGCTTGAATATAATAAGTAAAATGGCCTTTTATACTTGAAATATCAATCAGGAATATTAGACTAAGCCTTATAAACATTTTGATAAATATATAATACTCTTACTTAGAGTTTAATCTTGCAAAATTATAGTAATAATAAATGCTAGTAGATACTCTTTGGTGGATTACACTATATTCTTTACCTAATATACCCTGTACTACGTACTCTGTATACCCTCGTCTGTATGCTGTAGTCTGCCCCCTGCAGCCTGTACCCTGTATCATGTTTCATGTACTCTATAGCCTTTACCTTATATATCCTGTACTATGTACTCTGTATACCCTGTTTGTCTGTACCCTGTACTCACATACCCTCTACCCTGTACTCTCAACATAAAAACATTAATTTAAAAATATTATTCTTATTAATTCAATTGAATAGTTTAAGTCCATTTTCAGGCTCAGTGAGATCAAATGAATATCACTCTGAGAAAAAGACAAACGAACAGGCAGATCTCTAGACCTCCTTTGTTGACCCAGAGCCAGAATATACATATATAAATATCCAGTTTAAACGATCGGAAATACTTCTGCTTCTGCCTGCTATACAAATAGAAGTAATATACTCTACTTTTTATCCAATTTTTAATGGGTAAAGAGTATTAAAATATATACGAAACGAATACTCATGCAGCTCATCGCTGGTCAAAGTTTTCGTGCCAAAAAGAAATTACATTCGGTTCTGGTTCGCATTTTGGCATTTGGCATTTGGCATTTGGCATTTTATTGTTGGCCCAAGAAGAGTCCCCCGACATATTCTTAATGGGAAGCATAGCGGCACAAAGCACTGACCAAAAGATTTATTATCGAATGTCATTTTTGTTCGCTTTGCTCTTATTTCTCACACTCCGAATATATCTCACTCACTCGTTCTTTAATTCTTGATTCTGGGATTCTGGGATTCTACTAGCTCTGACTTTCAGTCTGACTCTGAGCTCTGAGCTTGTGTGCTCCCGAGCTTTGAGTTGCCACAAAACATTTGTTATAATCAAAAGTTCTTAACTATACGCTGATTGCGCGCTGCTCTGCTCTGCTCAGCTCTGCTCTGCCCTGCTTTGATTTCTCTGAACTTTGGCAAATAGTTTTGCCATTTTGCCATCTCGTAAGACGCGTCTCGTATGCGCAATTTATTTGGCTTAACGTTGACAGTTCAATAAGCTAACCACACAGCCTGTCTACTTCTCAGTTAGAAAGTGTGTCTCTCCGTCTGTCTGTCTGCCTGTCTGTCTTGGGTCTTTAATTATCATAAATAACCCAAAAAACAGAGGAAAAAAGAAGTTATAGGCCAAGAACTATTGGCAACTACCTGAGACCCAAGCCACTAATTACGCATACGCAGCGTTGCGGGGTTGCAAAAGTTGCAAAGTTCCTTAACCTGCCTCTGGCTCAGCCCGCCTGGCCGCCTGCCTGCTTGCCGACTGCCATTTCAATAACTTCTGTTGCAGTTCCCACACAACCAGGAGGGGATTTGCTCGCCCCATTCCACTACTGACGACTGCTTCTATTTCTACCATAGACAGGCAGCAGGCAGTGCCAAAAAATTCTGACTCCCATATATCGTTTTAACATAATTTCTGTGGCAAAATTAACTTTATGAACTGTTGAGCGAAACGAGGCAGCCAACCAGCCAACCAACCAACCAACCAACCAACCAACTGGTAACTGGTAACTGGTAACTGGCAAAGTATACTGAAGATAGAAGACAGTCCTCGGAGCGTGCGCCTCGCAACCTGCCACTTAAAACAAATAACAAAGTTTTGCTTAACTTTGCGGCAAGTCGCTCGCTGGGACTCGGCCCCAATTCTGGTGCCCTTGTCCCGTCTTTACCTACTCCTGATCCACAGGAGCTGCTCCTGCCCCCCATCCTGTCATGCCTTGGCAAAATTATGGCCAGACACAAAGCGATGTCGTCGTCAACGTCTTGGTGCGGCTTTGTCTTGGGCGTTGCAGGAAATCATCCGCAGTGTGTGTGTGTGTGTGTGTGTGCGACTTGGCTCACAGAAACCCCCCTTTGCTCCCTTGGCTAAATTACATATGAAAATGGATTTTATTAAAAAGAAGTTGACTGCTGCGGCAAGACGTTTACGAAAGGCAGCAGGAAAGAAAAGAAGAAAACAAAGGTGAATCGTTCTGTTTACATTTGGCCATCAACAAATAAATTGATGGCTGTGAAAAATAAATAAAGTCATTCAGAAAGCAATCAAAGCACTTATTAAATAAAATACAACAAATAAAATACTTTTATACAATTTTTGAAAAGTTACAAAATAAATGATTGAGCCTATTAATCTTTACTAAAAACCAAGATAAACAAATAACAATCCTCTAATCGAGAGTGAAATTACTCTGAATACTTATACTCTATCCCACAAAGAGAGTATTAAAGTTTGAAGAGCGTATGCTTCGCTCTAATACAATTTTTTAAATTAGAGAAGACCTTTTCGGAGTGATTCCGAACCAAAGAAAGTTTCCCAAATAAAGTCAGAGTAATCTGGATAAATATCTAAAAAATTAAGCCAACATTTTTTGGAGTATTATTCGAATTTGATGGTGAATATTTAGTAAGTGATATGGGCTAAATGCTTAGCCTGTATGTTTGTTGGCAGTTGTTTTGCTTGGTTGAAAAGAGTTGGATGGGCCAAAGCTAACTACAACTAAACACGAATTAGTTGAATCGCTGTGATCAGAGAAGCGGAGAGCAGCACGTCGACAATATTACTTAGGGCCACTAAAGAGCAGTCAATAAAGGAGTTGGAGGCTTGGCAATGAGTTGGGTTCTTAGCCAATTGCCTGCAATGCAGCTTGAGGTAATTGCGATGCTTTCAACGCCCCAAACAAAACAATAAGAGCCAGGCCAGAACACCTCTCAGACAAACACATTTACAGCACCACACACCAGCACACACACACACACACACACCCGGAGAAACTGGCATTAAAATGGCGCCAACTTTGGGCCAACTTCATGAATTTTGAATGTACGCACACTGAAACTAAGGCCAGCATCGACCCGGAACCCTCTTTTCTTTTTTTTTTGCCAAGGCTTTTTCTGCTGACACAAAACATCCCGAGGAGTCGGGAGTCGGGAGTCGGAGTCGGAGTAGGAGTCAGATGTGGAGTCAGAGACAGAGTAGGAACTGAATCTGAAGCTGGAGACCCACTCGTTTCGCTTGTGCTGTCGTCGTTGCCGTTGTCGACTTCCGACGACTACTTAGAGACGCCTAAACAGCTTCATTACTTTTATGAGGCTGGCGGCGCGCTTCGTTGGCTCGCCCATTGTCTGGGGCCATCTCTTCTGTCTGGCCAGGCGCAAATTTGTTTGTGTAAATTAAATGAAATGACTGTAAAAATGCCAAATAAGCTAATTTGCGGTTAGTTTTCCACAACAGCACAATATCGTACGAGTATAAACGAGACCATAATTCCTCCCAGCAAGACTCCCATCATTATCAATCAAAAAAACAGAAAAAAGACTAAACCAAATGAAGGCTCACAGCTCACAGCTCACAGCCCACAGACCACTTGCTCACTTTAACGTTATTTGCCTCATCAAATGTGTATAAAGGAGCGCCAATTGGAGCTATACAGCTGACTAGTTGGATTGTCGTCCTGGATTGTTGTGGTCCTTCGTCATAGCCAGTCCGTCTGTCCAGTCCGTTGGTTGGTCACTTTTGCAGAAGTGAACCGAGCTGCATGCTAAATGCAGACAAGTCCACCGCCCTCTCCTTCTGGGTTATTTGTGCCTGGCCATGAATTTTGCATTAGAGTTTAGTTAAACTGCAGCTGGTGCGAATCGCAAGAGCTGGACGGACGGACTGGCTACCAAACGACTAGGGGAACGTCTATGAACAAAAACCTAACGTTACTTTTTATGGCATTTTTTGCGAGAATGCCCGGACTGGGAATAGTTTGGCATTAACTATGCAAAAGCCTTTTTAAAGACCTTTGATTTCCAACTGGATGATGGATATTTTCCACTGGCCGGCGAATTTAAAGCAAGCTTGCTGCTGGCTCCACAAAAGGCTTTAATATTCCATATATATATATGGATATTTCCTATATATATATTTATCTCAACAGCAGCTGCAGAAATATCAGGTTTCATTCCCCCAGCTAAAGCACAGACAGACAGACGGACAGAAGGAGGAATAGCCTTTAATTTATATCATATTTCTACACTTCTATAAAAAGAAATCAATTTAAAAATTGTACGCAAATGAATTATGTATCATAATTTACAATCTCCATGGAGCTGTGTATGAGATTATATCTGAAATGCTCAATCGAATTGCAATATTATAACCACAAAGGGGGAGGAGGAGGAGGAGGAGGAGCAAGAGGAGCACAAACAAATTGCAAATGACTTGCATATCAAATGGTCATTAGCATTTCGTAGGCATTTTAATTGAAATTTTATATGCCCATTGACGGACTAGGGAGAAGTTTTCTCTGTCAACGCTGCTGGATGGCTCGCCAATCCATCCAATGCGGGGCGGGCAGCCAACAAGGAGGAGGAGCAGCTTTGGACACGCTGTTTTGCATATCAATCTGAAAATCATTTAGAACTTGCTGGCACGCGCCAGTTGCCCAACTTTTTTCATTAAAATTAAGCGCCAGTGTCGGAGCCCTGGAATGGCACCGATGAAGGAACCTATGGGAACCAGCCTGAGAGACAGAGAGAGAGAGATGGAGAGAGGGAGGGAGAAAAGAGCTGAGTGCTAAAACTTTTACGTTTACGTTGAGCACAAAAATGTATAATTACGGGCGTTTACCCAGAATATCTCTCTCTGTCTCTCTTTAAAAGTGAAACCCGCTTACAGTTTACATTTCCCAAACACCAACAAGCTCCAACAGGAACAACCAACAACAACAGACGCTACACACATCCTTTTCGGGGCGCTCTCTGGGAACGGTTAACATCGTTGGTTTATAGAAAAAATTTGCATAAAGTGCGCATAAATTATGCCGTGAAAAAAAAAGTTATAATACCATACTTAAAGTACAGCGCAACGGGGACTCCAGTGCTGCTATCTGCCCAATAGGCCCTGCTACTCTGCCCCTCTACTCCTCCTGTGTAGCTGTACCTGTGCCCTGTACCCATCCTGTCCTTCTGCCCTGCTCAGGTGTGTGTGTGTGTGTGTGTGTGTGTGCCCGGGACGCATGTGACAGAAACTGCGCAACTTTCGACAGGGATCTGAAGCAAAATGAGGAATGAGGCAAACCAGTCGCTCTGCTCTGGGTCTCCTGGTCTTCGGTCTTCGGTCTGGGTCTGTTTACACTTAGGCACAACAACACCAACAACACCAACAACAGCAACTGCGACGAGCAACAAATTTGTTTAACAAAAATTTCATAAAATAATGCAAAAGTTTCGTCGCCGCTTCTATAATTCATTCTGGGGCAGCGCAGCTGTTGGTTGTTCCCAGCTTCTTGGATTTATCCCAGCATACTCTCAGTGTGCTCTGTGGGATCCATTGCAACTAGAAAGTTGCCAAATCACAATGTTTATCAATTCATTAGAGTGCCAGGTGATAGAAATTGTTTCCCCATCAAGCCAATAACATCCAGCTGTGGCTAAGGCTAAGGCTATGGCTATGACTAAGGCTATGGCTAAGGCTAAGGCTATGGCGCTGAGCTACTGACAGTTAATTTGTCACTTGTCCAAACTGAAAACTGAAAAGTTTCCCACTGGAAAACTCCATAAATGCTCGACAAACTCATGTTCTCATCAAAATTTTAAGCAATATCTGAAAAAGTTGAACTTCTATAGACTAAAATAACGACTTAATCAAGTGATTTAGGCTTGGGGCTTGATAGATCACAACTTTTAGACAGAAATTATTATATTATCTTATTATAAATCTTTATAGTGATTGATAGATTCTGAAAGATAATGTCTTTAAATTGATATAATCTCCATACCAAGGCTGCTTTTCATTGAGAAACTCGCTGGATATTCATTAGATTTCAGCTTCAGGTATCGGTGCCTTTCCTGCTCTTTGCTCCTGGCTGGACTTGTAACCAACATTAATTTAATTGTGAGGATTTTTATAGAAACCTCTCCCAATAGGGGATTCTTTTTAGCTTTATTCACGCTGTAAACACAATTATTTTTGTAATTTTCCTAACTAATCCAAAGGCATGTTTAATTTAAATTCCATAGAAAATAATTAGAAATTATCTTTACACGTATCGATTTGACCATGGCAAATTTTCCACTGATTGTTAGCTTTCCTTTGCCCTTATCTTTACTGTTACAATTCGTATTATCTTTCTTTCATTTTCTGGGCCATTCTGCTGTCCGTGGCTGAATTTATCCAATCCAAATCCATTTAATTCATTGTCTAAGCTTTCGCCTTGGCAAGTCCTCACACCTGTCAGGACGAGGAGCGGGCGTCCACTTGCGCCTTAATTGAATTCGTGTAATTCATCCGGCACTTGGTAAACTCGACAGAAGGCGCCTTCTGGCCGGGCTCGCGCCCTGCCGCTTCAGGTCGTCCGCTTAATGAGGACTGACAGGCGACAAGCGTAATTAAATTTCATTTTAGTGTTACATGCAAATTTTACTTCGCCTTCATTTTTCGCTCATTCTTTTTGGAGCAGACACGTCCTGTCCTATCCTGTGTGTAATGCGTCCTGTTGGGTTTTGTTCTTTGTCTTTGATTTGTTTGGGGTTATCTTACCTTACCCCGGGATGGGGCTAATTTATGAGCTGGCCGAGCCGCGGGCGGTCCCTGCCATCTTCCTGCCCCCACACCCTGTCACACTCAAGTGCCCAAGTCTACTGTTGAATGGTGGCAGCTAATGTCTCACACGTAAAGCCGCTTATTGATTTCACCCTTAGACATTGCGCATACGCCGCGTGTGTCTTGCCTTTTATTGTATTAAAGAAAGGACTTGCCCAAGCTATAATGGAAGATGTACAGACTCCCAGTCTCCCATTCTCCCACTCAGCCAGCTTCTGACTCCTGATTCCTGTCGCCTTTCTCCCTGCTCTCATTGCAGACAGCTGGCACTGACAATGACATATTGTCGTCATTAACACTTTCCTTTGTGAGTGTCGTGTTGCATGAGCTTTTTTAATGGGTTTCTCAGTTGCCTGCTTGAAAAACTTGTAGTTTCTGTTGTTGTTGTTGCTGTTTCTATTTTTGTTGTTGTTGTTATGCGCTCTGATTTCTGCACATTTTCCACAAGCAATTTGTATGCAAATACTTTGTTGTAAACAATTTTGCATTCCCAAGTCGACTTGGGGAAAAATAAGTCAAGTGCATTGACAAGTGACTGCTGCTGCTATTGCAGCTGCCACGCCCCCCTGTCAACTAACTGGCCACCCAACCCAAAGCCGTCAGAGCCAACTGTCGCTCAATTGACACACAAATCTAGTTGCATCTCTCGATTTGCAACTGTGGAAACTGCGACTGATTCATACTGAATGCGCCTAACCGACGCCAGTCAGCCAGTCAGCCAGCCAGCCAACCCGCAATAACAGCTACGCCTACTACTTAGTCAGCTTAGCCAGCTAAACTAGTCAAGCTAGTCAGCTGCAGGCAAATGCATTTAATTAGCCTTTATTGCCTTTTACACATTTACCCACATTTGCATAGCTGTTCACCACGCGGGTGAGCTGCGAGCTGTGGCGACAGAGCCAGAAGTTTTAGCTGCCTTTCGAATACTCTATAAAACCATTAACAATGGCTAAAACGGAACCTGTGAATCGATGAATTCGGATGGCTTTTGAGAACTAGTTTAATAGTCAAAGGAAACCAAACCAATTATATATTCTTGATCAGAGTCGAGTCAAGCTGGAGACTGTCTTTATTGCACTTTGTAAAACCTTTCAAAGGAGCTAAAACGAAAGGAATTCCGCTTATTTTCGCCTGCTTCGTAACAAGCCTGATTAAGTTTTGAAAACCAAGATAATAGTTGGAAGAAAGCTCAACCACCCCAAATAAATTATATATTCTTGTTCAGAGTTGTCCATCTGTCCCGAACTCCATTCGAAATTTCTAGGAGGCCATAAAAACCAAATATGCTAAATGGGATATGCCCTATATACTTAACGAGGTCCACCCTAAGCTTCCTTCAGAACGAATTACAAGCACTATTATCGAGTTATAGAGAGATAGATAGCTGTCCATATAGCCAACTGATACTCTATCTTAGTGAAATATCTATGCGAAAACTAAAGAGAATATATATTTCATGATGTCAATCAACTTTATATACTCTATACTAAATTAAGTGCTGTGGCACCTATTTAGTGCGACTCTATAAAATACTTAATTTACGACAATCAAATTACAATTTAGCTGGTTTGGCTTTTAGTTAAGGCTGACGCCAAAAAGGCGATTGATGTCTGTCAGTCTGCTGGTTTATCTGACTGACTGTCTGTCTGACTGAGTACATTGTAATTAAAAGGCGCTTCAAACTGTGCCGCGTTATTGCAGTTGCTGCAGTTGCTCCACTTTGTTCAATTACTGTCCCTCTCTCTCAGTCCGTCAGTCAGACTATTCGTGTCTCTTTTGGGTCTACGAGTTGGGTATCCATCCACACAGCACAGAGCACACAGCACACAGCGCCATTGTCAGCAATAAATAGTCAAGTACATAATACTTATAATTTATTTTGCATAAAAATCCAACTTGGCTCCAATGCTGATACTGTTGGATGTTGTTGATACAACTCGTCGTATTGTTGCTCTGAGTACTGTGAGTACTGTGAGCACTGTGAGCACTCGTACTCGTTCTACTACTATCCCGGCGCACTTAGTTAGATTTATGGCAAAGTCAGTCGAGCAATTTGCGTGGGTAAACATGCACTAAAACTCAATTTAGAGGCGGATATATCTATGTATGTATGTACACAGTGCCAGCAAATAGTATGCTGACGCAGCAACAGCAACAGCAACACCCAACACCAGCAGCAGCAGCAGCAGCAGCATGAGCTTCGGCGCAATTTAATGCGATTTAAGCAGGGCAAATTGAGCGGGCTGCTTGAATGAATGTTTGAATGAATGAGTGAATGAGTGAATGAATGAATGACTAACTGCATGACTGGCTACAGAACACCCACCAACAATGGCTACTGATAACGATAGATAACCAGCCAAGCCAAGACTATTGCCGCATCTTTTCTACGCTCTCGGCCTTGGTGCCTGCCTCACATTATTAAATTACACACTGCAGATACTCTGTTAACTCTCAACTCTCGCGTACACCAATTAATCCCAACTGGATTTGGCATAAAGATAAGACAACGGCCTGCTCCCCAAACGCTGCAGGGCAATCTGCCCAACACAGTTCACCCCAACCCTGCTTCCCCCAATGCTCCTCCGCCGGCTCTCCCAAATGTGCCGTTTGACAATTTTCAGCGCGTGGCAAGGCCTCTAAACGTCCTCCATTTTCATTCCCAGCCTGCCACTTGATACAGAAAGCAAATAAGTCATTTTTATGTGACACTGTGCCTTAAATATTTCACTTTGTTTTTTTTTCATTTTTATTTTTATTTTTTGCGGAAAATTCAACTGACTAAGGGGCGCCATTATACAGGCAAAAGACAGGCTGCCAAAACGGCCAAAACGACCAAAAAAAAAAACAAAAAAAAAAAACATTCTCTATTTCACTCTCTTAAGCTGTAAGTAGGCGGCTGGGCAATGACACTATTGTTATATATATATATATATATTATAATGGAAGCAGCGCCTTTAATGGTTTATGATTTTGAGGCACTGATAGGCGCTGGGAGAGGAGCACAAATGACCTTCATTGCCGGAGGGGGCCAATAGCAGTTGCCTGCTGCTGCTGAAAATGCATTAAAACTGAAGGGAAAGCTCTGAAAATTCCGAGCCAGATATGAAATTCGAGATTCGAGAAACAGTCACGTAGTTACTTAGTTAGATGACCTTGGTCAACGCAGATATTTCGTCTCAGTTTCAGTTTCAGTTTCAGATACTAAACTGAAATTCTAAATTGTACGAAAGATTCTTTTCACATATTTCTCTAGCTTTTTAGGCTCTACGAACGGAATAGAATTTTAAACGCTTTATAAAAGTTCTGATGGTTTTATATAATACCAAAAGAATGCCTATTCTTTCTAGTAAGAAATAGATTTGTATAGTTTTCTGTTAATATATTATCTGCTCGATATAATTTAAAGATAGTTTGTTTTCCTACCTTCACAGTAAGAATTATAAATTGCTGAAGATCGGAAAAGCTAGAAGCACTCTTCTAGGCAGCGAAAATGGAGCCTACAAGCGTTCAGTTCAAAATTGATTAGAAACTGCATTCAGATTTTCTTAAAGAACTCACATCATTTATATGGAAATGTGTCTGAGGCTTATCTAATTGATTTAAAGCCCATTTTCAGAGAAAAGTAAAATCTATTCTTGTTTCACAGTTTTCGGAAAACATGCCTCAAGATTGAAGATTGATTTTAAACTATGAAATTTAGCTTTATTTTTAGTAGTATATTTGGTTTAAAAATTATTTTCAGAACTGTTTACAAAGAACAGATTTTCACAGAATTTCAAAATTTGCTCCCTAAACTACACCATATACAACCACTACTATTAGATTAATATTTTTCAAGCCTATTGATAATAATTTCAAGATTTCAAAACGAAATTATTTTTTTTTAAATACAAGAAAGGAACTCTAACATTTCTTAAGATGCAGCGATAAGCCACAGAAATATTTGGTTCAGTTTCCAGTTTTTTGATACTAAATAATCGAAAGAAAGTTTAGTAATATTTCGAATATTTTAGTACTATGTTCTTCAGATATTTTGAATTGTAAACGCCGAGAAACTGCTGCCGCTTTCTTACTGCCGCAAGGGCATTATAAGCTATTGACCCTCAGCGGCAATACTCATTTGTTTCCAACGGATGATCCATCCATCTCCTAAATTCATATCCAGACAGGAGGCAGGAGGCAGGAGGCAGGAGGCAAGAGGCAGGAGGCAGGAGGCAAGAGGCAGGCGGCAGGCGGCAGGCGGCAGGCACTGAGCGTAGCTTTGGGGCCTTGTGTTGACGCCAGTTGAGCTGGTGAAGTGGCGTGACAACAGCCACGTCAAGAGCCAAATATCTGAAACTGGCCGCTCATTTGTCATTAACATCGTTTGCCACTTGCCACTTGCCACATTTCAGTTTGGTGTGGCTCAGTTTTGTTGCAGCATTTTAGCATTCGAATTTGGTCAGTTTTTGCAACTTGCTGGCGCATTAATGGAGCTGACGCGTTGCCCGCATGGCCCGCAATAGCCGGCCAGGTTTTGGAGTGCGTCTAAAAGGCAGCCGTGGCGACAAAGTTGGCCAGAGCCCGGTCCTAACTGGTTTGCCAGAATTAAGCAATTTATATTTTATTTTTTTTTCTCTGTTTTTTGTTTGGAAGCTGGAAAATGTACTCGTAATTGAATTGAGTGCCGTTGCCATTGCCGTTGCCGTTGCCAGAGTGTGGGCAAACATTTCAACAGCTACGCTTAATTATAAGTTTTTTGGGGACAGGGGCCTCGGACTCCGACTCCGACACCGACTCGGACTCCGACTGGGGTTCGGGCTCGGACTCAGCACTCTTGAGCCCCATAAGCTAGTAGACTCCATAGGAATTGAAAGAGTCAACACAAATTATGATTGTTATTATTTTTACGCATTATTTACACACCTTTCTGGTCTTGTTTACATTAGGCTACACCTCTCCTCCCCAGTAACATCTCTAGCAGTTGTTTTTTTACCCTGTTCCCCAGTACCCAGTGCCACTCCATGTGAGGCGTCTAAGCCGCAGCTTTGCTGCCCGCTCACGTCCGCCCGGACACGATCTCGTCATTCTACAATTTCAACGCCTTCTCTGAGTCGTTTTGGGTTACATTGTTGTTGGGTTGTTGGGGGCTTGGGGTTTGGGTGGAGAGTGGAGGGCAGGAGACAGCGGACAACAGACAGCAATTGACAGCAGCTCAATTTTGTCATGCCTCGTTTTTCGATTTCCACACTCGATACATTCACTGGCCGACTGGCTGACTGGCTGGGTGACTGACTGACTACTCGCCCGCACTCTCATTTGCGTGGGCAAATTGTTTCGATAATTTTTTAAGAGGCTTTTTTCGGAATTTGTCGCTGATGAAACGAAAAATATCACTTGAAATTGAGTCTTATGGACTTTTGTAGCCAGCTGTATTAAAAGAACTGAATAGAGTTATCAACGCTGAAGCGAATATGGTCTCTTTTAATTGTGCTCACACTCGATGACTCTAGTAAAAAACTGATTCTATTGTCCCCCTATAAGATTTTGATGTAGGCTTAATAAAATTAACCTCAACTCAGAAACAATCCACATCAAACATCGATGACAATTAAAAACACGCAATTTCAAGTGTTCATTAGCATCTGCGGCCAGTAGAAGACTCTCCAGCAGGGTATTTATTTATTTAGTTATTTACTCCTTCTCTAATTACATGTTATTTTTATACCCTTACAGAGGGTTCTATAGCTGTGTAATGCATTAAAGAAAAGTTCTTAGAGCCCTTAAGGTATACGAGTATATCTGTATTATTGATTAGAACTCTGAGAGTCATTTGTCCGTCTGTCTGTCTCTCAGTTTCTGAGTTAGGTGAATGATATACGGCTGAAACGTGGAGCTGTCATAGAAAGGAACGAAAGTTATCATATGGAAAACTTTTTTCAGGCAATCAAACCGTACCAAATTTCCATTCCGATTGCAGTTCTGATTAGCTATTGATTCGGTTCTCAATTTATTTCGATATTTAGTATTTTTGAACCGGTACGAAGCGGTGCTTTTAAGAAATTGTATTCAAGATATTAACTTAAAATATTTTAATAAAGTCTGAATAAAAAATCTAGTACGGATTCTGGAATTTTGATTTATTTTTTTCGCAATGAAGAATATTCCCAACCAAAAAAGTATCGATAAAATGTTTCGATTTGAGGGCGGTCTCTGCGGTTCCAAGAATATCGGTGCCCTATACCAATCAGAGCTTTAAACTGTTTATTTCAGTGAATGATTACGATCCGGTTCCAATTCAAATTGAAAGAATTTCTTCCCGAATTAATCTTACAAGTTAGAAATATGACTAGGAATAATCATATCATATTCCGGTTGGAAATAAGGAAATCTTGATAAATTTTACAGGCTAGAAATAAGACTAAAAAGACTACTTTATTATATAGCTGCCATAGGAACAATCGGTCAGAAAAACTACTTTAACACAGGGCTATTACTTGTTATTATTATTATTATTATATTTAATGTTTACGGGCATTCAGTCAAGTGGCTGCCAAATAGCCAATTGGCAAATGAACAACGATTTTTATGTATTTTACATATGAAAATGCAAATATTTCTTTCTCCCTGATTTTATGCCACACCCTCCCTGCCCCCGCCCCCGCCTCTGTCACACACACACGCACACACACACACATCTGTGTACTGTGTGTGGCTTTTTCACAATATTTTAAATTGCATTTGTTTGCTCAACGCTTTTTGATTTTTAACAACATAATAAATAACACTGGACAACAGCGAAAAAAAAAGGGGAAAAAACAGACAGAATTCTCAATAAACGTTTCATAAAAATTCGGGTATGCTGAACTATGAAAATGCCCTTTATTTTACCTCAATTACCTCTTGTTTTTAAGATATTTTTTTCCAAAAACCTAATTGTAAATGCTGCTAAAAACGGGTAAAAAATGAAGTTGTATACTTTCATTTTAGTTTTTCCATTTAAAAAA
This sequence comes from Drosophila repletoides, assembly GCA_018150835.1. Classification (NCBI taxonomy): domain Eukaryota; kingdom Metazoa; phylum Arthropoda; class Insecta; order Diptera; family Drosophilidae; genus Drosophila; species Drosophila repletoides. The sequence continues at coordinate 1,859,342 of JAECWQ010000031.1, forward strand.
CATTTTAAAAAATTTAAAAACCTGTTTTTTTTGTTGGGAATTGACCCATTATTTTCTATATATTTTTTTTAACTTTGAGTAGAATTTCATATTCAAAAAATTGACCAAAAATGGCAAATTTGTTTATTTTTTTCTGCTTTTTTTTCATCCTGTTCCACTGTGCAATCGCACAGTTGACTGCACTTCAATAATGGCAAATTTAGGGAAATCAATTTTACAATTTTTTGGCCAAATTGTTTGCCAAACTTTGCGTATTCAGAGCCGAAACGATTAACGTCAGTTAATCAAAATATAATTTTTTGGCGCTGCTGTCGTTTTGGCTTTTATCAACGCCACATGCAAATCGCATTAGTCTCAACATTGGTCAGTGGCGTAATCGGTGGGGGGAGGGGAGGGGAGCAGAGAGGAGGGGTCCTAGACAAAAAACGAGGGGCGTTTGGACGATAGGAGCCGTCGCAGTGAAGAGAGGCTGTCATTTTCATAATTGGCCGAAAAACCAACAACGAACCGCACAACTATTAGCCAGCACACAGAATTGACTGACTGACGGACGGACTGACAGTGGGACAGCTGCGAGCGAGAGAGAGAGACAGAGAGAGAGAGCGCGGGGCCTGTCGCGGAGGTGCCTGTCAATGGCCATTTGGTTGGCGGGGCCGTTATTAAAATTTAACGCCGCAAAAGCGTAAAATTGCCACATTTATCTGGCCCGCCAATGTCCTTTCCCCCCTGCGCCCCCCGTTCCGCCTGTTCCTTGATCCTGGCCAACACTCTGAGCGCTGTGCGTGCATTAAAAGTTTTTAAAATAACACAAATTGACTTTTGATGTTTCGCGGTTGATTTTTTTAATGGTGCGTAAAAAGTTTATTAAATTTTAAAGTATTTGTGTGCGTGTGTGTGTGCGTGTGTCTCTTGTTTGTGTGAATTTCCATAAAAATAATTTTTCAATTATGCTGGTTTTCAACTGAATTTTCACAGTTGGCAACGGCTGTTGGGACACTCGCTTGCAACACACATGTTGCAGTGGGGCAGGCGAGGCGGCTGCTTCCTGCTTCCTGCGTCCTGCGTCCCTGCCATGTAATGAAGTTTCAAATGAAGTGCGACAACTAACGGAGCAGGCGACACTAAAGGATCCGAGCTGAAAACTGGCGCCAACTGCGGTGTGACATTTTGTGGCAATAATGTCGCCGGCAAAAGGAGCAGCCACTACAACAGGAGCAGCAGGAACAGCAGGAGCAGCAGGAACAGCAGATACAGCAGATAGAGGACCTGCCGCTGTCCCTTGCACACATGAGACAGCAGCCGGAGCCACGACGACTATTGCAATAATTTGGCAGCAAGTGCTGCCTGTTCTGGGTGCGACAACTCAACTCCCTAGCTACTCCACCTCATCTAATCTCCTCCCAGCTCCTAGCTCCATTTTAGTGCAGTTGCCGGTTTTGGCTGCCAGTTTACATTGCTGCCGAGTTGACGACTCATAGAGGCCCCTCCTATGCGGCCTGAACTCTGTCGCCGCCGAGTGTGCAACGAGCTATTAACGCAACACTCTCTCAGCAGCTTTTGATACCTTAGCACAGCTTCAATTACTTTTGAATACTTTAAGCACTTTGTTCTCTAAACGCATTCCAAATATCATTAATATTGGACTATATATCGTATAGGAACAATCGCTCCAAAAGCTTCTTGTTTCTCAAGGTTTCTTAATAGAGGAAATTGGTTGTTAATGGTCCAAACTCAGTCGAAACCTTCTTAGAGAATCGAATCTTTTAAGCTAAACCTGGTCAGAAAAGGTTAGCTTCAGCAGATATTCTTACAGACTGGAATACTCTTTTAAAAACTGTTTTGAACGTTTTTTTCTATAGCAGCCAAGGAGAATTCTTGGTATGCTTTTGGCCAAGATACTTCTACAGGAACTTTCAACAGGATATCTTGAAAAGTTTTCTCTACAACAACTCTAGAACCGATTCTTCCTATGGCTGCCTTATGATATACTTCTCCGATTCCAAATTCCACACGCCTAGCTTGCTAAGAAGCCGACAGACGGACAGGTATATTTAATTCAGATTATTGAAATCTATTCAAAATTTCACTCTCTAACCAACATCTCGTTGAGCTCTCGGCGACAACAACTTTAAATGCAAATTGTCAAAATGTTATAGCTCAATAATTTTCCTATATAAGTGTTGCTATTTTCAATAAAACCATCAACAATTTGCATAATAAACCTGAACCGAATCGCTTCAGAAACATTAACAAAAAAACCCGCATTCATTTTCATTAAAATATCCAAAAAGAAATGAAATGAGAAAAGAAATATAAAACGAATTCATTTAGTTAGCACCTCGGATCTTGGCGTGCTTCGTTTCGGGGCAATAAAAATACCAACAACAGACGGACGGACGGACGGACGGACGGACGGACGGACGGAGGGACGGCGGGATGGAGAGAGAGACAGGGAGACAGACAAATAGACAATTAATTATGGGCTACAAATAATAACAATAAAAATTAATAAGCATTAATGTGAGTTATGAAATTTTGTGCAGTAGCTCGACGACTACCAACAAGAACCAGCAGCAGCAGCGGCGGCGGCAGCGGCGGCGGCAGCGGCGGCGGCAGCGGCAGAGGCAGCGGCAGAAGAAGGCGAACTTTTATCGCATAAATTTTTATATAATGCGTAGCAAAAGAGCAACAAATCACAGCAACAGCAACAACAACTCTCTAGGTAATTATTATTTATATTTATAAGGTTATTTCTAGGTGCTCAAAGCGAATGCAGCCCTTTGCCAGGGCTGGGTGGGTGCTGGCCGCGTTGCCAACTATTTCGGTTATCTCTTTCTTGGCAAAAAAGTTGTGCACCAACTTTAGTTCAAAATAAAAACAACAAAAAAATCAGCTAACAAATTTTTACAGCGGCGTCGTCGTCGTCGTCGGCTTTTTGCCTTTGATACGAAGAGACAGCCAAGTGTCGTCTGTGGTCTATCAGGGGCGGGGCGGGGCCAAGGGGGGGCTTAGTTTGATTGGAATTCACTGGCAACAGTAACAACAACAAAGGCAAAATAAAAACTAAAAACTAAATTGGCGCTGGCAGATCAAAAGGTGCCGTCGAAAAAGTGTTAGACGACAAATAGTCAAAGACTGAGGGCTCCCCTTATTATTTATGCAGATGTCTGTCTGTCCGTCTGTCTTCGGGGGCCTTGCATAATCTCCGTAAACCTGCGGAGCGGCGGCGGGGGGCAAGGGGAGGCTCAATATTTGATCGGCGTTTAAACTGTTTTGATCGCATGCTGTCAACATTATAATGTTTTCCAATTTAAAATTAAAAAAGCGTGAAGCAAATTATTGAAATCTGCCTCGAAATGTGACAAATATGTAAGCCAAATAGCGCAAGGAATTGGCTGCAACAGCAGCAGCAGCAGCAGCCTTTTGATTGATTTTCATTATTAATCGCTGGCAATTACTTCAGAGCAGCTGTGAAGCAATTAAAGTCCGAGAAGAAGTTGCAACTGGCAACTGGCAACTGGAAACTGGCAACAGCACAAAATACTCCAACTCTGCAATTCACTCAACTGTCATATGTCAAGTGTCACAGAGGAGCAGAGCAGAGCAGAGCAGAGCAGAGAAAGGAGAGGAAGAGGAGCAGAGCAGCAAGGAGATTGCTGGCAGGACAATGTATGAAATATGAGAGCCAGCTTATGTCTAGGATTGAGACAAATTACCCAGAAATAATCGGACTTTTGCCAAGTGACCAACAATCCGAGACACACAGGTGACAAAATGTTGAATGTTTCTAGCTGAAGTGATTAAAGTGCTTCTAAATTGAACGGAATCTCTGCAATGCAATTTGTATTCCCAAACAATTAACTGGAAATATCAACATGTAATTATCATCAAAAGTTTCTAGCCTAAGAGATATTCATATATACAAAGATTAATTGCAGTATCCTCCTCGCTTATGGCCACATAATAAGCCTTATATTAGAGGCAGTTACAGTTTTAATTAACGCAAAAGAAAGAAGGCCAACTTTATGAACTCTGAGGGGAATAAAAGGTTCTAAAATGTAGAACCTTTTATTCCCCTTCCTGTTAAGCAAATCCTGTCGAATTCCTTAACAAAATAAAATGATACTGTTCTTTAACTGAACTAGAAAAAATCAGTAAAATCGGATGACTATATAGTATATCTCCCATGGAAACTATAGGTAATTACAGAATTTTGAATGCTTTATATAGTTACTCTATGTTTGATCAATTAAGTTCTTTAGGGCTATTCAAATCTTCATACAGATTAGAAAACTTCACAGGGATATCTCCGCTGATGAAGTAGATTTTTAGCTAGTTTTATGCTTCAGATATCCCCAGCTCCATCAGTTAGCTCAATTGGAAAATTAATTAAACTAAAAGCAACGCTTCTAGTTAATCATTCAACGCCAGCTGGTTTTTATCCAGCTCTCCTGCATATTTATAATTTCGAAATTAAACGACTTGCAAAGTGCGTGGCCAGAAGAGCTCTGCCTGCCAGTGATCCATTGAGCCAAGCAACCAATCAATCAAATTCAGCAGCTCAACAACAGTTCCATTCTCATGCTGCCAATCCCTAGTATACGAGCACCCCCCTCCTATACCCTATACCCTATACACCATGCCCATGGCCAAAGCCATCCCCTACTTTAGTTTAAGCTGCCCGCTTGATTACCGTTCAAAATTGATTGATTAAATGCCGTTGTCAACCGCGTCGCCGTCGCCGTGCCTAGCTCCTCCTCTGCCAGAGCTGTCAGCGCTTTTGTCAACTGACGACGACGACTACAACGGCAACTGCGGGTAATCCCCAGGGTTTGCAGCGGATAACGGATGCTGCTAGGATGCTGTGGAAAAAAACACATGCTTGCATTTTAATTTAATTACTTACAGAATCGAGAAAAAGGCGAACAAGATACATTCACTCCCACAAAACAGTTTAATTGATTAATAAAGATTGTCAACTGAAACATTTTAGGGTATAATCCTCGTTCACACGTCGCTTTTTGTCGCTTTTGTCGCTTTTGTAGGCACCCCTCAACGTTGACAAGGGTATCCACTTTCAGAGCACACAGATGGAACTCAGATGTAGGAGAGAAATGTGACAAAATTATGGGCCAGATAATGGGGAAAATGCCCGGGGAGCCGGGCTGGAGCCTACGAACGGCGACCCATTTGTATATGTCAGCTTGGGACCTAAGCTGAGCTGTTTTACGGTTTGGGGAGAGTTGCAGAGTTGTCAGGGTAACTAACTAAAGTAAGAGAAAAAAAAAGGAACGAATGGAATCGGGTAATAAATATTTAAATTGAACCCTATGAAATACTATCTTGTTTTAGTGAGTGAAGAACGCCCAGGCTGCTTTAAAATATAGGTATAAATATCAGTATAAAGAGTATGAATTGGAGACGTGCCGGGAGGGATTCAGCGTAGAGTTGCCACATCACAGTGGCAGTCTCCGTTTTCCTCGTCGTAAATCTCAACAAACTGTCAAATTGTCGAGTTGTATGGCACAATTCAGTGAGTGTCTCTTCATAAATCTCGGGGCCCAGTAGATTGCCCAACATAAACGTAGCTCTATCAGGCGTTATCAGTGGAGCTGCCGCACTGCGTCCCCATAATTGCCTTCAATTTGGTGTACAACTAAAATTACAAAATCAACCAATTTTTTTTGTTTTTTTTTTCAATTGCACGTCAAAGAAGGAAACAAAGAATTTCCACTCTCCATGTACAAAATACACACATAAAAATCAGATTAAACGAGTCGAGTCGATACAATGTGAAAAGCTAAAGCCGCTGCCAGATAACCGAATCGGGTGCAGAGAGACCCACAAATTGAATCTAATCGTGCGACTATCTACGTGTAATTACAATTAACTTGTGTGTGTGCTGGCCAGAGGAGAGCGGAGAGGGGTGAGCTTACGGGAAAACTCAGCCAGAAGGAAAGGGAAAGAGAGTGAAAAACTAACGAGCAAAAAGATAATGAAATACTCTATTTTTTTTGTTTTTTTTTTTTTTTTTTTTTTGTTGCCTCTGGACGATTGCGTGGGCTAGCCGATAAGCCTAATAACGGCAGGTTCATATGCGCCAGGCAGCCAGCCAGCCAGGCAGGCAGGTGGGGAGCATTGGGAGAGATTGGGTTGCTCTTGTGGTAGCCCAAAAACAGTTTCCATTTGGTAATCAATCATTGTCAATGCCGGCTGCCGTTGCTGTCAATGCGGTTTGGGGTTCGCCCTCGGGCCGCCTGGGCCCTTGGTTCGCTTTGGTTCGGTTCGGTTCAGTTCGGTTCAGTTCGATGGGTTGGGAAAGCCGACAGCAACTTAAATTGCTTGTAAGTTCGTAGAACTAAGGGAGGAACTGGGTGGGGGGTCGGGGTTTCTCCGAACAAAGGAAGCCGACGCCTTCAAATAGTATGAGAAAAACCCTTGTGAAAATGAGGCCAATGTATAGAAACTAATAAAAATCAAAATGAAATCAAATTAAAGAAGCATCAAAATCTACAAAATGTGTGCTAAAAAGTAGGGAAACTCACAGAATAATGACAAAAAAAAAGAGAAGAAAAAAAACAACAATAAAGCAGAGCAATTACAGTCGCAGGAGAAGAGCGAACGATAAAGGAAGACGAAGGCTAAATTAAAGCACGAGTCTGATAAATTTCTAAAGCAGACACAATGAAAATTACAGCAACAACAGCAACACGGAGACGCGACATAAAATGCGTACAGCAAAAAGAAAGAGGAAAAGTCAAAGGAAAAAGCCAAAGAAAAAAAAAGAAACGGAAGGAAATGCCATTATGACGTAAATGTGCTAAAATAAAACAACATGGCGGACAACGTCAACAACAACAACAGCAGCAGCAACAATGACGACAAACGACGACGGCGACGGCGACGGCGACGGCGAACCGTGTCGAAAGCGAGAAGCTCCCCGTAGCGCCCAGAGAGCGCGTAGCCCTAGTCCTATATACAGCTCTATACATGTATATATATATAAATGTGTGTGTGTGTGTGTGTGTGTGTGTGTGTGTGTGTGTGTATGTGTGTGCGTTTGGGGCTAATGTCAAAGTCAATCTTGGGAAAAACGCGTAGCGCATAAACATACAACAAAGTAAAGGAAAGTACAAGCCAAAAGCAACCCCCAAAAAAAGCGTTTTGGGGGCTCGAACCCAAAAAACGACAACTCGATTTTTCTCTTGGCATAAGAAAAATTACCGAAATTAAAGCAAAAGAAAAACAATTTTCTCTTCGCCCATTTTCTTTTTCGGCTATGTGCCTCATGTGCTGCCGCTGCTGCAAGGGTTAGAACTCTTTGGAGAGCAACAAGAAAAATTGTTTAAAATTGCAAAAACTGTAAAGTGGCAATGAGCGGCACAGATGAAACTGTTAAACACGTTTTGCTTCATTTTGTTTTTCTTTCCTTTCTTTCCTTTCCTTTCCTTTCCTTTCCTTTTCTTTCTGGCTGATGTGTGTGATTTGTCTAGGTAAAGAGCCAGTACAAGCCGCAACAGCAACAAGAATGGATAAACAACACCAACAACAGCAACAACAACGACAGCAAACAAGAAACAGCAAAACTTTGGCAAAAGAGCAGTGAAAACTGCTCTTATGGACGAGTTTATACGCTTTTCCTATGAGAGTCTAATGGCCATTTCATAAATTATTTAATGCAATTTTACAACAGTTATTACCAGCTTCAATTTCTTAATAGTTTCAATACAATAAAATATATTTGAGCTGAAAATTTAACCTTCACTCCAAAAGCTTTTATTGAGGTCTACAGATCTCGCCTAGAGTTAGACCTAGAAAGTCTATAAATAATACTAACAATACTAGAATCCTATTTCTCTTCGTCTTTGGCCTATAACTTATCTCTAATTCCGGAAGCATTTCTTTAAGCAAACGTTTTTTACGCTGATTTCAAGCTCTAGGATTAGAGTCTAGCCTAGAAACCTTACATACTAAATTTCATTTCCAAATCTCAACTAGAAGCATAGTTCTCAGTCAGGTCTGGGTTACTACATCCTCTAATGATATCCCTATATATTTTCCTTAATTCCGGAAGCAAGAAAAATTATATTCTGATTTCAAGATTTACCAGTTCCATTTCATATGAAAATCTCATCTAGAAGCATAGTTCTCTTAGTCTGGGCTGGATAACAACATCCCCATAACTTTTCTTTAATTCCGGAAGCAAGAGTAATTTTATTCTGCTCTCCAGGTCTAAGAGTAGAGTCAGGCCTAGGAACTTTACATACTAAATTTCATATCAAAATCTCCACTAGAAGCCTAGTTCTCTCAGTCAGGTCTGGGTTAGTACATCCTTCAGAGATATCCCTATAGCTTTTCTTTAATTCCAAGCGTAATTTTATTCTGCTTTCCAGATCTAAGAGTAGAGTCAGGCCTAGGAACTTTACATACCAAATTTCATATGAAAATCTCAACTAGAAGCCTAGTTCTCTCAGCCAGGATTTGGTTGAAACAGTCTTCAATAAGCTGACAAACCCAATAACAAAGTTACCTAGACATGGTTATAGCAACGACTACAAATACTAGAGCAACGTCTGCAACGTCTACAGTTTACCTCTCTGCGCTCTTCTTGTGCCGCCCGCAGGATTTTCCCTTTTTCCCGACGCCAACGACAACGAGAACGTCGACGCTGCAGTCGACACTTTGGGGGTGGTTAGATAAAATGTGGAAATTGTTGAAAACGTTGCGAGACTGCCTGGCAGCGCCTGCATCGTTATGTGCCCGGGTCGACGGACTTCGACGCCGTCTCTGAAGTCCCTGTAGTCCCCGACGTCGACGACGCTGTCGTTGTCGACGCTTTTGGGGGTGGTTGGAAGGTGCGACGCAGTCTTGCTCCATGTGCTGTGACCATGTCCTCGCTGCTGGCAGGCATTTTCAAAATTTTCCTTTACTCTCTCTCGTTTGTGTTTTTCTTTTCCTTTTCCTTTTCCATTTTTTTTTTTTTTTTGGGGGAAAACGAGCAAAAATAATAACAACAACAACAGGAAGAACTGCATGAGTGGCAGCAACAATTTTGCCACTCATAAAAAAGGAAATTTGAACTTGGCCTGATGTATGTCCGGGTCGCGACGTACCCAAACTGCCAACTGTGGACGACCACTGCGGCAAGTATCCATCCAACTTCCAACTTCCAACTGGCGAAATGAAAATGCCAGACGGTAGCCTGATGACCAAGCCACCCAATATCCACCGGGTGGTGCGGCACACACAGGCACACCAATAACAACAACAATAACAGCAGCAACAACAACAACAACAACAACAACAGGAGCAGTAAGAGCAATAGGAAAAGCAATAACGGGAACAGGGAACAAGGGAAGAGCTACGAATTTCACTCGAGAGTTGGTGAAAGTTGCCCTTGAATGGTGTTTTGGATTATTTTCCCTCTCCACCACCCCCCCAATCCCATTGCGAGCTCATCTTTGAAGTCTATTTTCTCTCTTCCTCTAGCATTCAATTGAGTTCAGGTTCAGCGTTCGAAAGCAAATTGCAGTCGATAAACATGAGCCTAGAAATGCAGCGAACACGTGAAATTCGTCAAAAACTCGAAATTTAAGACCTCTACAGAAAAACCAAGCCATAAAAATTAGATAAAAAAATATTTTCTAGCCTCCGGAATTATGGAAATTCGAACCTTGAACTTAAGCTCGAAGTGTTGGGAATTAAAAGAAAGCTTTATAATTATATAACAATCTTATTGAAAGCCTTTAAGATGAAGCACAAAAATTGTTTTCTAGAATCTAGAGATAAAATTCGATAAATTCGATGATTTGAGATTCCGATTCTTGTCGGAAACGACATTATATCTATGACTATTCTCTCTGACGTTACTTATGATACTTCGATGAACAATATCTCTTCAAAAATTTTGAAAATTTTGGAATTTTGGAAGCCTAAATTTGACCCACAATTGGGTCTAGCCTAAATCAGAGCCAAGGTTTATATGCATAGAAATAAATGGTATATTTGGAAAACTTACCAACTTGAGATGATTGACAGCTTTTGGTTCGAGGAAATGTTATTTGGTTATTGCACTTATTTTAAGTTAACAGATTCAGATCTGCAGTTCGTATACTTTTTGCATTAGCACGGAACGGAACGGTTGCATTTGCTTATTATTAAGAGAGTTAAATATTGTGTGTTTTTTTTTTTTGTTTTGTTTTGGAGATAGGATTTAGATTAAGATTTAATGGATGTTGTTCTGGTTGTAATTCACTTCATTGTTTCTCTGTGGATCTGTGAAAATATCGATTAGTAATTGGCGAGCAATAAAAACCGAGAGCAAAGGAGAAAAAAACAGGAAAACAAAAGCCGGCTACGAAGAGGGACTCAAAGATAAATGAGAGACGCACGTGGCAAGAACGCAAACACAAACACACAAACAGACAAACATAAAGCGGCGACCGAGAGCAAACAACAAACAGAGAACTTCAGAATGGAAGCCAGGTGCCAGTTTAGTGGCCAAAAGAGAGGGAGGCGAGGCAAGGCGAGGCGAGGCGAGGCGCTACCGAGGCGGCAAACGGCATTGGCCGCCGCCGCCGTCGCCGCCGCCCGGCAGGCTAAACAACTAAATCAAATCGCAGCCAAGTGGCGCGAGCCCAGCTGACAAAGCTGCCCCTATGCCAGCTCCCTTTTCCTTGCCACCTTTCGGTGCGCAATTCCTGCCTCTGCCCGGTTGACTGCCTCTCAATGGGCTCTGGGGCAAATATTTTAAATGCGCAGATTTTTGGCATGTTTTAGTGGCAGTTCACGTTTTGAATTGTTGCCATCGCACCGGCACCGGCAACGGCACCGGGAATCAGGAACCGGGCAACCGGGCAAAACCACAGGACAGGACAGCAGAGGACAGGCCAGACAGACAGACAGACAGACAGACAGACCGACAGAGCAACAACTCGTTTCACTGACAATTTAATACAAAAAATGCCAAATATTTCAAAGGCGCAGAACAAACAGCAACAGCAACGACAGCAGCAGCAGCAGCAACAAAATAAAGCAAATAAAAAACTTGTCATGCTTTTTTCTAAAGTGTTTGTTAAACCCTTTAAAAAGCAAAACGAATCACGAAACATTCTAAAAATATATTGAAACTAAGACCAAAAAACTATGCGAAAGAAATTAAAAAAACATAAAAAAAACATTTTAGATATTTTAAAAGAGTTTCATGGTTTTAATTAAACCTAATTTATATATTTAAAAACAAACAAATTGGGTTGTGTTGAAGCCTAAATATCCTTGGAAAGAGCATTTAAAAAATAATACCAATTTTATAAATTCTGACTGATTGTTCCTATGAAAGTTCCTGGCAGTCATAAAGAAATTATCCTGTAAGTTTTATCAAGATATTTTGGACAGCAGCAGCTCCTTTGTTCCTCTCTACATGATATAGTTGTTCGATCCTGCCGGTTCCGACATATGGAAGCACGCCAAGTTCCATTCTCCTAGCTTCAAAACTGAGATATTGCTCTGCATATAACTAGCAGGACAGACAAAAGGACATGGCTATAACGACTTGACTACTTTTTCCACCCGTAGAACTCAATTCAATGATATAAACGGAAAAGTAAAAGAACCCAGGTAATAAAAGCTATAGCTGGTGACTGAACTTTTGGCATCTAGGAACGATTTCCTCCAAAGGAATATAAAATATGAGAAGGCAAAAAAGGCACAATTATAATAAAGCTCGTCTCATGAATGTGCAATTTCAAATGGGTTCTAAATGTTTGCAGGTTAAAGCTTCAATTCCGCTTAAAGCTAAGGGTTCGCTTCTTCCTCTTCCTGTTCCTCTGCCTCCCCCATCCTTCCCCCATCCTTCCCCCATCCTGCCCAGCTGCCATGCGTGTGTTTCTGTTTCTGTTTCTGTTTCGGTTTCTGCCTTGCCAGACTAACTCAATTAAAGCACCAGACAGAAGTGGAGTGCAAACGCGAGAGCGAACATAAATAGATGAAAACCCTTTGGAAACCCTGATGAGAAAAACCAGAGAGACGCTAATAGATAAATACAAAAAAAAAAAAACAGAAAAAAAATACTAAAAACTAAGAATTAAAATGTTTGCGGCAAACTTTAAATTTCAGTTGGCGCGCGGCGTTAAAGTGTGTGACAAATAGCAACAAAACAGAAAAAGTATCTAGATACTTTTAGCAGCCTGCGCTAGCTGTGTCTGGCGACTGCAACTGTTGTTGCTTTTGCTGTAGTAAACTCGTCTCGTAAATATGCAAACAAAACAAAAAACGTATAAAAAAAAAAAAACCTTGACGTTGTCGTCTGAGCTGACGACAGAGACGTCGACGGCGGCGGCGACAGCGACGCTGTGTCGTTGGCGTTCGCTCTCTTTGTTTGTGTTTGGTGTTTTTGCTGTTGTTTTTGCGTCTTTTGTTATTGTTGTGAGTGCAACTGTGTGTTGTTGCTTTAGTTTGCTATTTTCCTATTTTTTTACTATTTTTTTTAACTATTTTTTTTATTATTTTTGCATTTTCCGTCAATGATTTTCCTTCACTTTCATCAAACAGCTGCACTCACAAGCAAACAAACATTTTTTTTTTTTTTGCTATTTAGATATGTGCACGCATACACACACACATATTAACGCACGCAAAAAAAAACAAAAAAAATAAGCTTAGAGACACACAACCACACACACAGACACACACACACACTCACGCACACACAACAAAAGCTTTTGTCGTTTACCGTTTGAATGTTTTGTTTTTTATTGATTTCTTTTTGCGTTGCGCGTTCGCCGCCGTTCAGTTTGCAAATGCCGCCAAAATTGCAATCAAATGCAGTTTTTATCAGTTTTACTCTCTCCACCGGTTCCTCTTCCTCTCTCCCGCTACCTCTCGCTCCTTCCTTCTCTCCCTCTCTATCTTACTGAGGAAACTGTAAACTCCCACACGCGACGCTGACGCGAACTGCGCTGCTTTGCGCTGTGGCTGTCTGTTGTTAATTAAACGCGCGACTTTTTTTTTGTTGTTATTGTTATTAACGCGCCGCACGCTTTGTTATCAGCATTCGCCGCCGCTGCTGCTGCTGCTGCTGCTGCTGCCGCTGTTGTCGCGTTTCGCATTCGTGCATTCTTTTACTACACACACTCCCAGCGAACGCTGCTGCTGTCGCTGACGCTGCTGCTGCTGCTGCTGACGCTGTTCTGCTATCGCCGTCGGTGTAGCTGTAGCTGTGGCTGTTAGCGTTTTCTGCTGCTATTTGCCGCTTATATTAGAGTAGAATGTAATTCTGGTTTTTGCCGCGTTGCGTAGTTTTTCCGGTGATTTCCACTTGCTAACTGACATTTCTGGTGACTTTTCCAAGCGGGCCGCCTGCGTTCGTTGTGCGAATTGAGCGCCACCACCAAAAAGAGCGACAAAGAGAGCATAAGCAATCGAAGAGAGAGCAAACAGCTGTCTACTGCGCCGGCTCCATATCAAAACGTATGCGAATTGGAGCTGCTTGGGGATGCCAACTTGCTTCCAATTGGAGCGTTAGATTTGAATTTCTGATAACTTCTGACCAAATAGCAGCGAAAAATACTCTGAACTAATAAATTAATTTATTTTATTATATAAAATTTAATTTAATTTGGGTCTGCAAGCCCTCTGCTTTGTACTCTTAAGCTTTGGCAATTGGCAACTTTGAATTTGGAACTGCCACTGCGCATGAGCTTTGAGCGTCTCTCTCTCTCTCTCTCGTTCGGTCTTTCACGCAAACAAGCAAAGGCTACACACAAAAACAAAGCGCCCCCCACCCCTTTGCAACGCAAGGGGGTGACTGAGAGCAGAGGAACAGTGGCACTGTAAGTATATTGTAAATGGCAGCTCCCCTCGCTCACCTGCCCCATAAGCGACGCTATACTACCCTAACTGGCAAGAGCTGCCGGCCGGCTCACTTGCGGTCAACCGGTTGGCTACCTGAAGGGTCGAATGTTGTTGTTGACAAATTCCACAGACGTTGGTAAGCATGTTACGGTACTCGGCAGAGCCGGTAGAAGGATTCAGGGGATTGTGGCTTAATGGAACTTAAGAGATTCGATTCTGAAATCAAATTGAGCAACAGAAGCTTACAGATCTGCCTCTGTGTTGGCTTCTTTGTCTATAGTGAATATCTAATGTATAAGAAAATATAGTAAAATAGTAAAAACAAACATCTTTTGGTTTAAAATATATAAAAAACATATTGTTTACCATTCTATATAAACTAAATCCAGTTTTTAAAGGCTTAATATGCACTCAAGACGCCATTTTAAACCCCATAAAGTATGCAGCATATTTTTCAATAGACGGAACTTAAGACTGCATCGTCCAATTCGATTTCCTATCAGGTGATAGGAACGATTGCCAATTGGACTCTTTTTAAGCGGATTTTATTTAATGGAATATCTCAAAATAATTATTATAATTAAAAGTTATACTACAAGTATTTCCGAATAAAGTTCAAAATAATCTTCATAATTGGACAACTATATATAAGCAGCTGGAGAACTTTTTGTATTTGTAGATTCGTATCTTAACTGATTTGTTTCTCTAGTACAAAAAGGTTTAATGCTAGAAAAGAAAAGATATCGGTATCTATGGGAAAGATACTTCAGAAATTAATTGAGTAAATAAAGTCATTGTTCATACAGACATTTTAACGGATTTGATTCCCTAGGCTAATAAAGAAAAGATAGAAAGATAGAAATAAATCGAAATACTATAATAATAAAATTGGGTTAATCTAAGCAATTTTTGGTTCTCATTACAACAAAACTAGCTATCTATACCAGATTTTTATGGCTTTATATATAGCTTGACTATCCAAATTATACCACTTTATATGATATATATGATATATGATATATATGATATATATGATATATATGATATATATGATATATATGATATATATGATATATATGATATATATATATATGATATATGAAGTATAACCGCCCCAGCAGCATTCTTCAAGCGTCCTGGAAAAACTTCATTCAAGTATCAAAAAAATAGTTTTAAAATTTCTTCTAAGCGTTTGACGTAGTCCGCTCAGTTAATGGCTCCATCAATCGTTGTTGGCCAAATATTGTTCCAACAATTAATTTCATTCGTGCATTTGTCGAAATTGTGGAACACCTGCGGTGTACAGAAATTTGTTTGCATTGCAATTAGAAAATGTTTTTCTATTTTCCTTTTGGTTTTGAGAAAAGAAAATATGAAAGTACGCACGGAAAATCGAGAATGTCGAGAGCGTTTTACCAATAAGCATACTGCCATACTGCATGATGCTTAAGGAATTTTTGTTTTACCACACGCTATTTTATGGCCAAAAGCTTGTTTGTTTACTGACCAATTGCGACTATGCGCCAAAAATTACGGCTTGCGTGTTGGGCAATTAGTTAAAAAGCCAGCGAGAGACTGCTGCGAGGCGAGCAAGGCGACGGCGGGAGCTGGAGCGGGCGCTGGGAGATCGGGAATCGGGAATGTGTGTGGACTCTCGTTTGATATGAGACTCAACGGGGGCGGCACTCAATTTGCCATTTTTATGAGGCGCTTGAAGTGAAATTGAAAACAGCAGTCTGAGTTTTTTGGCGTGAACAGTGTGAAGAATACTAAATATATAATCGAGTGCCGGGGAATTGAGTTATCCAAATGAATTTCGAGGATGGGAAATGGGATGGATTTGGGTATGGGAATGGGAATGATGCAGAGCTGAGCAGCTGAGCAGCTGAGTTCACCCTCATAAAGTGCACTCAATCATTTGTCCGATCCGCCGGCACTGAGTCGGCTGTTTATTTAGCATTTTTACACACGCCACAAATCTGTCCACAAAGTGGTGCAAAGATGCCCCCAACTCTCCAAGCAGCCGCAGCTCATTTGTTTTTATGTGTGGTTCGGAGTGGACCCGTCCGAGTGCCTCCTAAGAGAATATAGTTCTCGACATAAATACATATATACACACATATATATATATATATATATATATATGCATATATATTTGTTAATCTTAATGATTTGTGCAAATGGCGTTAAATGACATTGGACATTTGACATTTGTCTGAAGAACTAAAGGTTTATTTGGCTATTCTGTGGGCGTAGGCTCTTGACTTTGATTTGATTTCATTTGATTGCTCTCCCTCCTCTTCAATGTTGATAAGGAAATGCTTCATTGTCAGCATCCTCCTCTAGCCGCTGTCCTCTAGCCTCTATCCTCCTCTGTCCAAATTAAAACTGATGGGGCCCATTCCAGCTCAATTTCCAAACTGCCAACTGGCAACTGGCAAGTGAGCCATCAGCGGCGTTTTAATTAAACCATCGCTTCAACAAAATGTTGAGTTATTTAATTAAAATTACAAAAATTATAAACAATAAACAATAAGTGTTGTGTGGCCTGCCAGCCCGGCCAGCTGTATGGATGCCACTGTTTACATTTGGGCTTGGACATTTAATGCTACGGAAATCCGAGTACTGTGACAATTTCAGCCATTTTTTCATGGGCTTTATACGAAAAAGAGGGTATAAAATGAGCTTATTACTTTTAAGGATGACTTTGTGGCAAAGTAAAGCTTGAAATGTAAAGATTCGTTTTTCCCAGACTAAGCTTTCAGCTTCAGAAACAAACTACAGAAATGGAGGCTTAAAACGCAATGAGTTTGCTTCGCCGAAGGCTTCCAGTTTCCTAATCTTGGTTCATAATTAATTTTAATAATAATTATTATAGTTTTTAGATGCATAAGACTTATACGTATGGTTCAATATACGGTTCAAAGCAGCCACAAATGCTCGAACCCAGAAGGAACATGCTCTTCCACTCAAAAAAAGGGTACACAGATTGTTTGCTAGACGATAGAATTTGTACCCAGCTCCCCTGCACGGAGAGTCTTCAAGAAGCTCAAACCGAGGCGAGCACAAAAATTCGCACTTGTTTTAGTATATGCAATTAGAGGGTATACAAAATTCGTCTATGTAAAATTAGCATACAATTTTTATGCGTATTTTTTTCCCAAGCGACTTTTAACAATTTCCACTGATTAATTAATAACAATAAAAATAGCACGAGAAAAAACGTTAATGATTAAACACAGCGGCTGCCAACAAGAGCGCAACAGCAACAATATTATAGAGCAACAACAGCAGCAACAACAACAACAGCAACAGCAACAGCAACAACATTGGCAACAACAATTTGTTGTTGCTTTTGATTTATAGTGGGAAATGTGAATAAAAAGCGAAGCATACTTTTTGGCTGGTGACAAAATAAAAAACTGCAGCCAAGCAATAAATCAGAAAATGGCCAAATGTGGGCGGCCCAATGGAAATGGGCGCGGTTTTGCTTGCATTGTTGTTGCTGCCGCTGCCGCTGCCGCTGCTGCCATTGCCATGGACGCAGCTTTTAAACAATTTGATTTTATTGCATGGCAAAATTCAATGAAGCGGCCAAAACGACAAAGCGACAAAACGGCAGAAGAACAGAACGACGAAGCGGCAAAGGCAACGGCTGACAACAGGCGCGGAAATTTGCATACGGGAACACAGCACACACACACACACGGCACACACACACACACACACACACAAATAGAAAGAGACACACACACAGAGAGACAACATGTTAATGCAAATAAATTGCCTGCTGACTTTATTTAAATTTCCCATAAGACACACATGAAGAGGAGCGGAGGGGAGGGGAGGGGAGTGGCGTGGAGTGAAGCGGCGCAGAGCGGCAAGGAGTGGTGCACAGGGAGAAAACTTCATCTCCCAGCGCCACCTTCTAAAACAGTCAACGATGCGGCAAAGTGTTAGGCACCAGAGGAGATTGAGAAGCTGGGCGAACTGGGCGAGCAGAAAGGAGCAGACACAGAGAACCACACACACACACACACACCCACACACACAAAGAGCTGTGGAACATGTGTTGCCTGTGGGCAAAGCCGGCGGCAGCTTTTTGTAATTTTAATTTTGATTTTAATTTGTGTTGAAATATTTACATAATCACTGACTGACAACAGGCTGCTGCTGCTGCTGCTGCTGTTGCTGCTGCAGCATCCGAAACAGGACTTAAACTTCAGCTGAGAACTGAGGAACTGCTCAGAACAGGAACAGTTCAGGAGTCGCTGCTTAGCAGCTGCTGCTGCCAGGCAAAAATTTATTAAACTTTAATGAAAATTTATAAGGCCTGCATAAATGATTTAATAAGCAGCACACACACCCCCACCCACATACACACACACGCACACACACACGGGTAGCATGTGTGTGGCTGTGTTGCCTGTTATCTGCTGTATCTGTTGTTTTTGTTGGCCATGCATCTCATTAATGACACATTAGCATTAAGCATTTAAATTCGACTAAATTGCGGGCGAAAAGCCGCTGTCAACACGAAAATCTGGTTATCATTTTTCATTGCATAAGCGTTGGGCGCACGCGGAAAAACCATGCCCAAAAACTGCTGAATAATGCGGCATTAAATTGGAAGCTTTGCGCATGTTGCTCCTAGGGAATCGTGTAAATAAAATTTGAAACTTTATTGGAAAAAATTAAACTACCCAAATGCTGTTCGAATCGTCCCAACTGCTGAGTGAAACCAGCAAGTTTCGAAAGCTTAGAGTGAATCTAGAAAATATTTCAAACCTCGCACTTGCACCCTAAGCAAAGCTCTTTTTGGTCAAAAAACAAAAAAAAAAAATACTAGAAACTATTAAGAAGCAAAAACGTTTTCTTTTGGGACGAACTTTGGTGTCGAAGTCTCCTTGGCGAAGTCCACGAATCGAACTCAAAGCTTTGCTTTCATCCCCGAACCGAACTTGAATGATTTGAAGCCCTGCTTCAAACATTTTAGACCAACAAAAGGAAAAAACGGCTCAAGCTGTGGTAGGAAAACTACACTGAAAGATAATCATTGGACTGAAAGCATCCTGGCATATACTGAAGCTAGTTTAATCCTTGTACTAAGGTTGAAGCTTGTTTCTTACTTTTAGCTGAAAGTGGTTTTTAAAAAAGAATTTATGATCTCTATTATTTTATGCTTGATTCTCTGCTGCTTCGTTTTCAAAGCTGGATTTAAGATTTCCATTCTTGAGCTGAAAATTTTCTTCTTGATTGCTTTTGGAATTTGGAATTCTTTGGATTTTCCTTTGACGCTGTTTCGCATTGATTCAAGACTCTTTTCTTTCTGTGTAGCTGAAATTTTAGTACTATTTTCTACCAAACTTAATTCTGTAAAATAAATTTTGAAAAAATACTAGAAAAAAAAGCGCCTATAATAAGGACGGTGTCCTTCAGCTAACAAATTCGGTTTGTTAGCCAAAACCCACAGTAATTAGTAAAAAAAATAGATAAAAAAAAAATAGCTGCAGCTGTGACATTGCAGGGTTATTTTTTTTTATGTTTCGGCAACTTTCAACTTTTGCCTATTTTAATTGCGCTTAGAAGCACTTGCACAAATATGCGAGAAAAAAATAAAAAAAAGAAAATATCAAAAATAAAAAACGCAACATACTCCTGGGGAAGAAGAGAAAAAAAAACATATTTTTAATTAGAGCTGCTGCAATGTCGAGTTATGCGTTTTCAGGCCTTGCAATTAACTTTGGCAGTGCATCCAAAGTGGGGAACTTGGAGCGGGACTATCTGTAAGTTAAGCCGCACTGGTTGAAGGGGAGGAGATGGAGGTGGAGGAGCTGCAATCGCTTTCACTTGGCTCAAAGATCAAAGGGATATGCAACCAGTGAACATATGCAAACAATGGCGCTTCATAGAGCTCCAAAACTCCTCCAAACTGCTAGCTGGAAGCTCCTACAGTTTCCTCCAGTTCCACAGAAGCGAGCGCTTAAAATGCAAATGCAACAACAAGAACAACAATAACAAATGGCATCAAGCGCTCATCTTTAGATGAAGGCAAAGAGTGGAGAGAGAATGGAGAGAGTGGAGAGAGGGCAGAGAGTGGAGAGAGAGAGAGACGGGGAGCAAAAGATAGAAAGAGACATGCGAATAAGTGAATGAAAAATATTTATGAATGGAATGTAACTACCGCTGCTGTTGCCAGATAAAAGCCCAGTGGAAACCCATAAATACAGGTAGTCGCATTCTGAATGGCTGGGTAAACGATGCCAGGCATCGTTGCAGGTGGAGTTTGGAGCTGGAGCTGGAGCTGAAGCTGGCGTGGAGTGGTGTGTGGGGAGTATGGGGCCTAAGTGAATTGCCGCTTTCCACAGGACCACAGACAACATGACAATGCCAAACTCAACTCGACTCGGCCCAACTGGGGACTGGGGAGTGGGAAGTGGAGGATTCTAGGACTCTATTGCATTGTTTAGTTGCTATTCTCAGGCAAAAAGCCTTTGATTTATGACATGTGCGTTTTAATTTTGATTGTTTTTGCAATTCGAGGCAACTTTCCAACTGTGCGTGTGTGCACATGAGGCTGTATGTGTGGGTGTGTGGGTGTAGCCGTCCTGTGCTGTGCTGCAGGTACAGTTGCAGCATTAATTGGCTTGCAATCAACGAAAAAAATGCATTGCATACTTCGGAGCGCAAGCATCTATGAAAGAGAATGCGAAGGAGAAGGAGAAGGAGAAAGAGAGTTGAAGTGCAGCATAACTTGGCATAGGTAAATCAAAGAGTAAATAAGAAAAGCTGTTAGTGAAACTATTTAAAGTGTTGTTAAGCCTCTTACTGCAAATGGAATATGTTTTCCAAGAACTGGAATTTTTCCTAAAGAAGGACCATAAATTTGATACATGTATCTTAGTCATTTAATAATTTTTCTCATCTTTCTTTTATATGTTTGTATAAATAATACAAAAGTCTTTGAAATTTTAAAGAATTCCCATATAAACTCTTATTTAATTTTAGTGTAATTCCTTCCTAAAACAAAAATATAATTTCTCGTCATAAAAAAATAATTACTCTTAAAAAAAATGATTTAGGATAATCAGTTGTTTAACTAAACAAAAGCTGGAAAACAGTTTAAAGTTAAGACGTTTCGGAGTAGCGAATCCTCTTAACAATTTCGGAATTTTATAGCCTTAAATCGCTAATACCCTTCCAATATCCCATAAAAAAAAAGTTCGAATCCAACTTGTTAAGATCTGTGAAAAATGGATGCACCATAACAGCATCAAGAACAATCAAAGAATATGCAGCTGGAGTTGGTGCATCACAGCGTGGCGATTGGAGGATGCCTAGATGCATATGCAGAGGGCACACACCTCCGCCTACACACCACACACACCACACACACCACACCCACCACTTCATCCACCTCCTCATCCACCCACACACGTAGCGCACAGCAAGCGCCACAAATTGCGGCAAAATGCATTTTTTACAAGACAAAACGAGAGCCGAGAGCTAGGCAAAGGCAAATGTAACGAGAGATGCAATCTCAAGTGGTTATCTCTTCTAAGTATAGGAGCAGGGGGCGGAGAAGGAGAAGGAGAAGGAGGAGGAGTTGCAGGCGAAAGAGTACTTCCCTGGTCCTGAAGCTAGACCTGGACGCTGTGCCGGGAAAATCAACATCAAAGTTCACGCCGACAAAGCGTTGCGAGTAAATGTTTAATGAGCGAAGCGGAGGGGGATGTAGTTTGCAGCAAAGGAGTAAAATAGCAGGGGAAGCTGGATCAGGACGAGCGACTCCTTCAAGCCGGAGTGCAAGCCAATTAAAACAAAAGCCAAAAAACAAATGCACTTGAAAAGAGAGGGTGGCAAATAGAAACAGAGAAGCAGGGAATAAGGAGCTGGGAGCGGAAAGCTGGTACATGGTACATGGACGGCCAGCAGGAGCACGTTTGACAGTGTCAAAGGCGAGAGCCTACCAGGCCGCCTACCACGTGAAGTGTTTGGCAACAGTGTAGGTCTTGGGGAGTCCTCCCAGTAGGCACTCCAAGCAACAGTTCTTCTTTGAAGTCAAAAGGATTTCTAATGCTGGGCGGGATGAGGTCTCTGTAAATTAGCTACTCTTCAAGGCATCTCTTGGCCAGAGGGGAGCTGAGGCAGAGTCCAACTGCAATAGAGTCAAAAAGTAACAGCTGCTTATCGCTACAATATGCTGGAGCTAATCAAATGGAGCATGACGCAAAGGAAAAAAAAAAGAAGGAAAATGGAATGAGATTATGCTCCTCTAATCCTTAGATATGGTAATGGGAGTATGCAAAGAATAACTGAGAGTTGTTTATTAAGGAAATCTCAAGGCAGATGCTGGGTTGAAGGAGTATACATCTACCGGATGCTTGCGATTCTAGTGAATAACAATAGGAAATGGCAGAGTATTTATCTTTATCAGAATTTTTATCTTTATAGATCAACAACTACTTTCATCTAAACCAGTTTTTTGATCAAGCCATGGAGCTTACAGTCTGATTTCATGAATTTAAATAAAGAAGTAAGAGTACTATAGTCGGGAGAGCTCTACTCTGGCTTTGCTTATTATCATATGAACATATAGGTTATATACTCTTCGAAGGTGGGTCGTTCCTATGACAGCTATATGATATGGAAGACCCCTCTTGATCATCCCCTTCATCTACCTACCAAATTTCATCCAGCTAGCTCAAAAGCTGAGACTAGACTAGACTAGATATGGCTATATTAACTCGTCTCGTAGTGTTGATCAATATTATATATAGTTTCTAGGGTCGGAGATTCACTTTGTTTAGTTTTTCACTTTTAGGTTTGGTTTTAGTTTCGGAGTAGGCGTGGGAAATTTTCAGGCTTTCAAATATCACGGAGTAGGCTCCGACATTGAAATTTTGCTTGGGGTAGAAGTGTTGAAAATATTTTCATTCAGTTTGTGAGTATTATTCAACAAAAATCTATAGCTAGCTCAAATTGTAAAATTGAATAATATTTTTCCGAATAAATAGCAAATCCTTGAACAAAGTAAAAACTTAACAAATTACTTGAAAAAAAACAAATTTAACTCTAAAGTCTTTGATTTTAACTTATTAACGCGCCATAAATATGGATAGTGAGTATTAAGGATATTATTTATTTTATTTGTTTTTTGACTAAAAGTGAATAAATTAATAGAGCTTCCTGATACACCAAATACCCCAACTATCCCGATTATCCCTGATACACTAAATCCAAATACTGCAGCTGCACCAAATGCACAGATGTCTATTGACGGGATGTTTACCCCAAATAACCCAGATTTGGCTAAGCCAAATACTCCTGATGTGCCGTTCATCGAGTCGAAGCATGATGAGAAGTCGCCACAGGAAGCCGCTAAGGAAGCTGAAGATAAGAAGAAATATCGCAACCCAATAACCGGCATGGGCTTGAATGGAGATGGAGTCGGTGGTCTTAAGCCGAAGGTTCCCCGCAACCGCTGTTAGTATATTTAGAATGCATATATCCTGCATCCTGCATATCCCTTTCAAAATTCTTACATACCCAACAGCTGGTAATCCTGTCACTGGAGAGGGCTACAAGCCTGGCCATACCGATATGTATGATATGGCTAATCCTCGCCGTCTTGGTACTTTTGGATGCCGCAAGTAATCCTTTTGATGAATACACACACACACAAAAAAAAAATCGACGCCTCAGGATGTTTTATACTCCAAACTTTTTAATACTTTTAGTTTTTAGTTGAAGAAATTCACTGACTTGCCCAAATACTCAACCGCCGCACACTCTGTTTGAAATTTATCGTTATTAAAGCATTCGAAAAAGTAAACTCTGTTCTTTTTTTTTCTATACCCTTGGTTTGTTTCTATACCCTTGCAGAGGGTATGATAACTTGGCCACGGACTATGCGATGAAGAAGCCATCCTCCCCACTCTCCAAGAAGTATATATGGATATTATGGATCAATGATGTCGATATACCCTTATCTGTCGGTCAGTCTATATGAGAACTAGTCCCTAGTATATGTCGGAGCCGGTTCGGAGATTTATGTCATAGGAGCAATCGGCCCAGAGGTTGCTGTATAGAAAACTTTTTAGTTTTTCAGGATATCTAATGGAGTACGCATAGTTTGCTAGGGCAGAAGATAGTCGTTGGGTACTGGTGGTACTCTGATATGGGGTATAGTTTCTGGCCAGACTTCTCCGGCATTCTGAGCGTCCAATTTGGGTTTTTACTTTATAATTTTAGCCCGGCACACTGTAATCCAGAGCGCACAAACACAAACATACAGCAATTCCCTAGATGGCACACTCTTTTCCAGCTTTTAATTATACGCTCCTGACAGCAGTAACAATGATGGCAGCTAGGGGGAAGCGGCTTAGGAACAGGCGCTCAACGATATGTGACAGCCATTTAATTTGATTTATGGCCAGTGAATAGCCTTGATTAGAACGCTCCACCCCCTACCAGCCATGGGAGCAGAGTGGATACGGAATATGTATGAGTTAAGCGAATTTAACTCAATTTCTCATAAATCAAAAATATATGGCCATATAGCACACCAAGACCTGTATTCAGCCAGAGGCGAATTTCTTTATTTTTTTTTTTCTTTTTCCTGCCCCAATCCTCTTGGAATACCTGACTGGCACACCTTGGCGCTAATCGCATTTCAATTGTTGAAACGAATTGCGAATTGGATGAAGTGCTGAAATTTGAGTGGAAATCAAGTGGATGGGGCGGCGGATGAAAGAGACACATGTCGATATGTATTTCAATTCCCATATGAACAGTCGGGAGTCTGGAGTGTGGTGTGTGGAGCGTGGAGTCTGGGAGGTTTCCACTTCTTTTCTCGTTCTCAATCCGATTTCAGCTACAAGTTCATAAAAGTAGCGCCAACAATGAGCGAATTTAGGTGTCAAACGGCAGGTGGCAATGGCAAGTAAAGCCAGAGCAGAGCAGAGCATAACGGAAGTGCCCGACGTTCGACCAGGACTGTGACTGGAGGAGCTTGAGATGGGGCTGGAACTGGAGCTACGGGTCTGGGGATTTTGGGACTGGGACGCGTCAGAGACAGATGATATCTTAAACACCACACACACACACACACACGGACACGCACACGCACACGCACACACACAGACAGATACAGATACAGCAGAATCACACATGACTACACACAGAGAGAACGGCAGCAAATGTTATCAGAAAACCAAACGCCTGGGCTGTTGTACAATTTTTGACATGGGTCCCCAAACAAACGCCAAACAAAGGGCCAACAATCGCTGGGTGGATGGAGTTGGGTTGGGCTTTTCGGGTCTGGCGATATGGAGGACAGCAGTGCATGTGTATTGGTAAACCGCAAGAACATCAACTGATGGCAGATAAATTAAATTTTGCGGTTCTAAATGGGCAATCAATGAGGCGTTCCCAGGGTGTAAGGTAAAGTCTGCAGTCTCCCGTCTTTTTTTTTTCCGTTCATTTCTCTCTATAAAATAGAAGAATTTAAAAATTTAAACAAACTACTCGAACAGCCAATAAACTGAAGAGAAACCTGCGACTCTATTTTCGGTTTGTCAATGTGACAACATCAAAGGCAGCGAAAGAAACGCCCAGCGTAGACCTAGACGTAGACGTAGACATAGACGTTCCGTTCCTGGAGTTGCCAGTTTTCTCAGTTGTCAGTTCCCAGTTCCCAGTTACCAGTTCCGAGCTCCCAGTGAGACTAGTCTCTTAACAGAAACTCATTCCAACTGTTGCGAAAAAGTTGTTAGCGAAACTTTTGCTCGCCCTCAAATATTGACTCAAGGAGCGCTGCTACTCGATGACTGAAGTGCCTCAATTGTAAGGGGTCCTGGAACCGGTTCATCATGGGTTGAGGTGTGATGCTATATGTGGGTGTGAGTGCGTGTACAGTTGACACCTTGAAGCTGTGAAGAGTTGACTTTGTCTGTTGTGTGTGTGTCTGTCTGCCTGTTTATTGGTATTTATTTGGCTACCAGCACGTCTAATCAAACAGACCTGTCTCCTTCGGGCAGGTACGTTGAAGTAATTTTATATTCAATTGGCAGGAACTTGGTAAGCAGCCTTTAAATTGCAGAAGTAATATTGATTTTTCACTTTAAAACACACATCACATAATTTGATGAATTGACAAAGGCCCACTTTAGTCTAGACTTAGTAAAAGGCCCCGTTTATAAGAGTGGGTCAATAGATACTGTGCAGAGCTTTACACAATTGGCCTATTGAAAAGGCATCGGATGGGGCTGTGCCACTTCAATGGACCACAGAGGAGCGAGATATTTATTAATTAACCATTATCAATTGAATGGAGCCGGGGGCAGGCATTGATCATAAATGGACGTCTGAAGTGCAATCTGCATCTGAGTTTTAAAATCAGAAATCGCCATTGAAGCCAACTGGCCGGTATACAGAGTCCAGGAGCCTGGAGGGCGGCCACTCGAAGCGTACGAGGGGAAGCCGTTGATGAGCATCATTATGCCAAGTGCGGAGCGCTGTACATGACATGGATGGATGTCCAAAGAGTTGACAATTATGACAGACGTTGGCAGCATTATTGCCTGCCAGGCTGTCGGGATTAACGCCATTTTAATTGAATTTTAATATTTCACACACGACTCGAAGCCTGGAAATGCGGCGAGTTGCCAGCGGCGGGCTTTGAATTCGCACAAAACCGCAAGTAAACGGGAAACCCCACGACTATTGAGTGGAGAGTGGAGCCTCGGACGTTGGGGAAGGGCGTTGGGAAAGGGGGGGGGGCCTCCCAATGAAATATCCATTATGAAAATCTGTCGTCTGACGTAATGACCAATGATATATTAAACTCGCAATTTATTATTGGTACTCTGTGCGCTTTAAAGAAAATTTCATTTCCATTTATTTCATTTATTATATCTTCATTTACTTTTAAAAAATTGTATTATCCACGCGATACACGTCAAATATTTATATATATAATATCGATAGTTTATCGTAAAGCTTATCGTTAAGCTGCAGGGCTGCATACCGAAACATACGATTGCATTTGGATGAAAAAAAAAAAAACTAAATAATATGGACAAGGTGTGTTTTTATGGTTATTTTTAAAAGAAAATGTGATTCTAATCCCAATTCAAATACAAATCACAGGAAAAGGAACAGCAACTCAATACCGAGGAGCGTTCCGAGCAAGTAAGTCAGCAACCAACTAGCGAGGCGCAAGATTCCGAAGACTCCGATGAGATGAAATTTTCAAGCGAATCGGATGCAGAGCCTGAAGATGCAGGCAAAGTCTCAGGATATGAGGAAAGTGGATGCGCCCGAACGGATTTTATTCAACATTCGTTAAGGATCTACCATGTGAACAGTGAGATGGGCAGAAGGCTGCTTGGTTATAATCCAGCTGATTCGTGATTAAACTTTAATTGAATACTATTTATAACTGGTAAAAGTTTTGAATTGATAGTAATATTCAATAATAATCATTCTGAAGTTTGTCACTTAATCTTCTCGTTCTTTCTTGCTAAAATTAATACAATTTCCCACATAATCGCAATCAAAAACTGTCGAAACTAATGCTGAATCCGCGTCTAAGCCGAACTAACATTGCGCGTTTGGTTCAAAAATAATAATCAGAAATTCCAATTATGTTTTAGATGCTGAGAACTGAGTTAGCACAGGTTCGTGGTACTCTTGAATCAAAGCCGGAAGGGAGAGGCTGGGCTGGAGGCCGCAGTTTTCTGGCTTGCAGCCATGTGCGTATCGTTCAAATATAGCAGCTAACGCTATAAGGTCCTACGAACAACAGCCTGATCAAATATGTTGGCGCTGCCAACAATTTGGCTGTGTCCGGGAGACAGGGAGACGAGTGCGAATCTCCAAATAGCAAATATTAAATGGCCATTGTGACAATCACCGACAACTGACTATAAAACTGTCAACTATTGATGACGTGACTCGCAAGTGGGCGGCGCACAGGGCACAGCAGGCAACGAAAGCGGCAGGAAAAGAGGCAGGAAAAGGGCTGGGCAGGACTGGGCTGGGCAGGGCAGGGCAGGGGCTGTCTGCAATCAGAGTGCGAACGCAGTTGCCAATTTCTTCGCTTGCTTGTTACATGCAAATTTAAACGAGTTTCAATCACCAGCGGCCATTGTCTCTCTCCGGCCACCCTTTCGCGCTCTCCCTCTCTCTCTCTCTCTGTATCCATCTATCTCTGTTGGCAGACAGTGAACAGTGAACAGTGCGTATGAGCAATGAAAAAGTAATTAAATTTAAGGGCTGCAACTGGGAGCCCAGCTAGTTAGATAGAACACGAACCCGATCCCGAACCCGAACCCCAACACACGCAGGCCAAGTGGAGCCAAAAAATAAAAATTAAAAAAGAAACCAGCAAAAAGTGTCATTATTAACGCATTGAACGCGGACTCCAAACGAGCTGACAGCTGTGCCCCAAACCCAAATGGGAATTGCATGCAAAACGTTTGGAATTGGGTTTGGCTTTGGCTTTGGCTTTGGCTCTGGCTCTGGCTTTGGATTCGGGTTTGAGTTTTTGGTAGGTGCCATGTTGACACTTTGAACAGGCCAAATGACATTTATTGAAATTTCATCATTAAGCATCGGCCTGGGGTAGTTTCTCTCTACTAACTATGCGCCCAAAAAAATGGAGGACTGTTTGTCAACTTTGAACTTATTTAAATTGACTCCTGTGACACGTGTGCACAACAGAGAAGGAGAGAGAGAGTGGAGTGAAGTGGAGTGGAGCGGAGTGGAGAGAGAGAGAAGGTGGGGATCTGTCATATTAGCAGCGGGTTATCAAAAACACACAAAAGTTGGCAACCCTTGCATTTCGATGGAAATCAGTTTTGGCATCAACAACAATTCAGTGAACAGAAAAATATCCCCAAGGAGCTCGAAATTTGTTCTCTTCTTCTTCTTTCGTATTTTTGCATAATTTGGTAAAAGTTCTAAGACACTTTTTGCAGGCAGCGCCAGAAGAGCGGCAGCCTTCAAGCCTTCAAGATGACACACAAATCAACCCCAAATCGAAGAATAAAGATATGTGAGCAATAATTTGAATATAATATGCTACAGGCGATGCTTCAGCATAAACTACGTGTTCATAACGGAAAATTGTTGGCAAAAAGGTCTCGTTCGGCATGCCGAAGAGTGCATACTCTTACTTGGACTGAAGAGATTATAAATTGTTGTTATTCTAATCGATTGTTCCTATAGCAGATATCTACATATGTATATAAATGCGTACATAATACATACATACATACATGCATATGTACATACATATATACATATATGACACTGCACTTGATAGCTCTTAAGCTCTCGATCAAAGAGGAATTAAAATACTTCAAATTGCATTAATACACCTTGCTCTTAAGTTTGTGTCTTGAATCATAGTTTTAAGAGAGTTCTCTTGCGTGCATTGCTTGCTTAAATGTGCATCTTAAGTCTTAGTCTTAAGAGAGAATGCAAGATGGCTTACGTGCATTTCGTTCCATCGCCAAAAATTGCTGCTCGCTGACGAACACAACACAAAAAGAACACGCAAAAAAAATATGTAAAATAACTGCACAATCGCGCAAGGTGCTCCGCTGAGCTAAAGAAAAAAAAGATAAAAAAAACGGTTTGGCTATAGAAATATCGCAAAATTGGGAATGTAACCCTTAATTAACACTTAATTACTATTAACACATAATTAACACACACTTTTCTGTATTTATACTTATGCAAATAGCCAAACAAAGTAGAGGAAAAAATAGCCGATTTAAATGAGCAGCCTCCCACGCCGACGTTTGCTGCCAATGGGCGATTTACAACTGATTTGTGGTGGAGCTTTCTGCTACGATCAACTCCTGCAAAAGCTCAAAGCTCGACTTTGAAGGAAATTGTTGAGTCACCTTTTTAAAGACTTACGAATATCGTAATTTGGCATGGATCTGGAAATAATAGTTTTATCGTAACTATTATTTTGCATTATTATCATTGCATTAAGATTTCTAGGGAAAAAAGAAAGGGTTTCCCATGTATCTTCTCTTAGACCGATCGTTCACATGGCAGCTATACGATATAGTAATCCGATCTTAAGCAATTAAAGGCAGCAAGAAGAAGACAAGAAGTGAAGGACAGACGGACTGACATGGCTATATCAACTGCTCCCATTATCCTTACTTTTAATAAACAGTCTTCTTGCCTTCTTCAGAGCATATCTCCTAACAAAGTAATAATACCCTAAGCAAGGGTATAACGCAGAGAAACGCTGGATTAAGCATAGGCGACCTTTAAAGAATATATTCCAATTTTGTGAAAAGAAAAAATTCTGTTTTTTATTAAATTACCATAAATTTCTTGTTAGATATCGTGCGACTTTATATGGACATACATAAATTGTATGTGGAAGAAAACTAAGAGAAAACTTTCATTGGCGCCGAAGACTGAATACACTTGCCGTGGTTTTGCTTCAACTTTTAAATCATTTGTAAATTGAGGAACTCTTGGACAGATTTTTCCTTTCTATGGCTAAGAGTAAACATAATCTTTCATCTAATTTCACCAGGATCTCTTGAGAAAAGAGCTATATGATATAGTTATTCGATCCGGCCGGCTCCGACTAATAAGCTACGTGCTACAAAGAGAAGACTCCTTAACAAAGTCCATTCGCCTAACTCCAAAACTAAGACATTGATATCCCGCCTCATCCTTGTGATTAATATTATCCTATCGGAGAAACCTCGGGACAAAGTTGTAATACCCTCTGCAAGGGTATACAAAAATAATCAAGTAATAACAAAATAACAATCTACCAAGTATTCCCTCATTATTTTCTTTCTATCGATCTTAGCCGCTGTCCGAACCCAATCCCCAGCATGTCAAAGGTTGTTGGACCACCCACCCACCCTTCCATCAACATCAACATCAACATCAGCAGCAGAGTACACGCCCCTTTTCGCACCCCGCTTCCGCTCATCCGCTCATCCGTCGCTGGTCGGACAGATGCCTGGCGTGTTTTTGGCTTGCCTGAGGCAACACTTTTGGGCTCCGGCCGGGCTTAAGGCCGCCTTCAGCTCTAATCAAAAATGCAATGTTTGGCTTGGTTAAGCGGAAATCGGTAGATTGCGTCGCACACTCGCTTGTTGATATTAACACTTCTCCTCTGCTCCCACGCCCTGGACAGGATTGTGGTGTTTTCTTCTTTTTTTGCGTTGCGTTGCGGAGGGGGGCGGAGGTTAATGAAACGTCACAGATGATGACGACGTTGGGCTAAGATTTCAATGATATGTCAAAACTGAGTGATGCTGTTGATGGATGGACGACCTAACACGGTTGCCATCCTTTGACTGCCGTTTCCCTCCTCTTTATCCGCTTTGCCCTTTGCCCTTTACTGCCTCATATATCAGACGCCGCCACGCATAAATTTTAGGAAATTTTTGCGACTTGAGCGCCGCATTTACATGGGATTTGTGCTGGCAGTGGGTGGAGGATTAAAGGATGGGGAGTGGGGGGTGGTGGGTGGACTATTCGAGTGAGTGGGTGGGATTGAAGAGAAGAGTATAGAATGAGCCTCAACAAATAAACCAACATCCGCATGGCGGCAATTTCCGTTGTCGTCACTCAGCACTCAGCACATCAAATGCAATTTTCATGGGCAAATAACATAATCAACATAGAACGAAATTTGGGCCACGGGAACGGGGAATCCCCCTAATCAGCAGCGGCAGCAGCAGCGGCAGCAGCAGCGGCAGCAGTGGCAGCAGCTGCGGGAGAAACAGGTAAGTTTTTTGAAGCTACTCTGAGGCAAAACGTTAGCCGCAACGAAAATGCTTCAATTTGCGTTGCCAAATGTAATTTTTGCCATATTGAAATTTGATTTGCGTTCCGTTTCGTTCCGTTGCCTTGGCAAAGTGCAGTGACATTTTCGTTGAATGTTTGCGCAAAACTTTGCCAAGAGATTCGCTTCCGTTCCTCCTCCCCCTCTCCTGCTCCCCCTCCCGCTCCCGCTCCTGTTGCGGCACCTTTCCCGCTCCCACTCGGAATTCAATTTGCGTTCGGCAGCTGCAATTTCAAAAATTTGATGTGGCAGCTCCAACATAATTTTTAATGGCATTTATAGGGTATACACACATACACCCGGACACACACACACACACAACTATATGAGGCGAAAGTGATTTTATTTACGGCAGCTACATGACGAGGCATCATTTTAAATTATCAACAAAATAGAAAGGAGCGAAGGAAAACTACGGTTAACAGGAAACGGAAAGGACATTGTGAACGAAGTGTTAAGTAAGGGTGAAAATTGCAAACAAGCTAAGTACTAGTATACCCACACACACACCCACACACACACACAAACACCCACACACACACCCACACACACACCCACACACACACCCACACACACACCCACACAAATTGAATATCGTATCGACAACGGATCCGATAAGTATAGGAAACTGACTGATATTCCGCAACGGAATCGCAACCGATATTATAATTCATTTTAGGAACCGTCTCCCAAAGCATTTGTACCAATATTGAACCAATCAGAGTGTAGAATTTATCATATATCTTTAGGAATAGGTTCAAAATCAAATATAATAATCGAATATTCTTCCAAAGGCGCTCTTTGACAGAGGATGAACAGCTCAAGTTTTGAAATAAATTTTAAAAATATAAAAATTGTAATTAATATATTAAAAACTATACAGTTTTAAGGAAACAACCGGATAGAATCACGATAAATTGGAAAATTTCAATTAGCACAAATAGAATTTTCGAATACAGTTCATTTTGTGTTTGAGAGCTGTTCATCAGTAAAGCAGCTGAAACATCGTCTCTAGGCAGATTAATGCTCTTTTTTTTAAAGAGATGCACCAGATACACATGCTAACCACATATTTCTCAATCTCTAATTTTTGTTCATCTTTTATCGAATGTCCATTTTAATCCATCAGAAAAGTAGCTCCGTTTTTGTATAAACTTCGAAAAACAACATTGATAAAATGTTTTCTGAGTTTTTTCTGTACAAAGTATTAAAAACTTCATTCGAACGGATGGAATAATATTGAAAAATACTCTTATTTTCCAGTGGATCTGGTACTGTCTATGTGGAATAATTAATAATATTTTAATTATGTTATAATTTTTACCTTCCGGAGCTCCCTCAGTCTACTAGATCGAAGCGCTGCTCCAGACGGACTAATAGGGGTCCTTGGGATGAATATGAATACTTCATATGTAGGATTGATGAGGGCGTCTTCTGCCTTACGTTTTGCTCAAACTTAATATACTCTATTTATAGACTTACAGAGAATAGGGTAGGATACCTTAAGAGGATAGGACGAGCCGATCGGAACCAACCGCATCGGATTACAACTCTCAGGAAGACTCGACCCAATATTTTTTGTATTGAAACTTAAAAGTATTGGCGCATAAAGTGTTTAAAAATGTTATCAAAACTTCGCCAAGGGTATCTAATCTTCGGCGAAGATAGTTTAACTCACTAGTTTCCTATAGAATGAATAAGAGAATCCCTTAAATTAAATTTATTCGAGCTTCCCTCAATATTTAAATGTTTCTATTATATATTGTAAGTAATTAGATATTTGTGGCTGGCCGGAACTAAAAGTTCTTTTAGTTTGAAAATTTAAGGATTTAAGGAAAAGTGTTTGTATGTTTATATCCTTATTTTAACATGCACATTTAGCCAAGTACAAACGTAGATATGTATGTATGTAGATATGTGCATATATATTAACCCTTTGGAAAGTTCAAAAAGGAAGGAAAAATGGTGCCAGGGAAAAAGAGCGCGAAAAGTTTTTGCAAAGGCAAAAGGAAAAATGCTGCTCGAGCTAAAACCAGGTAAAAGTAAACGCCTTTGGTTAGGAAAAGTGAAACAGAAACGTAAACAAATACTACACTCAGCCAAGCGACTTACATCTGCTGATAAAGAAACACGAGTTGACTGGGTGGGTGAGTGCGAGTGTGTGCGTGTGTGTGTTGGTAGGCACACTCTTTGCCCCTCCGACCCCCTGCCCTGTTAACAGGCGACGTCTTTTAATGAAAGATGACAACAACAACATGCACGATAAAAGGTTGTCATTAAAATTGCAACAGTTACCGCAACCGCTTCATTAGAGAATACGGCTGCGTTTTGGGGCTAAAGTAGGTTGCCGTTTGGCAAATACGCGCCAAATGAATGAATGCCAAAGAAAGTAGAGAAAAGGCGACGTGTAAACGTGTTGACAGGCATTGAATCTAGATGAAAGTGGAATTCGTAATTGATTAAAGCCAGCTAAACCTGTGCTCTTAACTTTAAAGCATCTCTCAGTCGAGTTGCAGTTGAAGAGAGGCGCGGCATTTAAAATGCCAGTGCTGCCAGATAGTGAAAAAAAGAAGACAGCTGTTCATATCAGTGTTGACTAATGCCAAAGCATTACGAGCCGCAAATGTGTTGTTTTATTATATTTGAAACGCAAAACAAAACAGTTTTAAGGGAAATTATAAAAATTATGAATGACAAATATGTAATTTGCATAAATAAAAAAGACCTGCCGCTCAGGCACATTTTATACATGTATTTTTTTTTGATTCAACAATATAAAGAAAATAACTAAAATAGACGTTTCGACGGCTGAGCCTCTGGTTCGGCGCTGCTGTCCACGGGACGCGTCATCTCAATGGAGTTGATGCGTATCATTGTGTTCGGCGAGCGCTGGAAGTTGATGCGCATATATTGTTTCCTGCGTTTCTTCTTGAAATGTGTTTTTGTATGTGTCAGCGTCTTCTCTATGATTGTGGCCTTCACGGTGACCTGTCCAGGCTCAAGAATGGGGCGTCCGATCAGTGTGAAGTCCCGTGCACCCGCCAGCAGCACCTTGTCCAGACTGATCTCATCGCCTATCGTTGGCGGCCAATAACCCTCGACCAGTATTATGTCGCCGGTAGTTACTTTGAATTGCTTGCCGCACAGATGAACCACGGCAAAGAGGCGACCCTGCTCCGATTTGGCAACCTGCTGGTTGACTCTTTCGCATACTGTCTGGCATTCCTTCTGCTGGTCCTTGGTAAGAGCCGCCACATCAATCCCAACCGGCTTTAGTTTGTTTTGCTGTAGAAATGCCGGCGAGATGCTCAGTGCACGCATTGCACCTATTAGAGCGAGAGGGCGAGAGAGCACATCGTTATGTCACGTTATGTTTGCTGGACTATTAATCGTCTTACCGTTTAGTGTAACATGTTGCGTTGTGTGTCGCAACAAGTGGCGCACACTCTGCGCTAGCAAAGACATCTTTTTAGTTACTTTTTATATCTAAAACCCGCTATTTAAACATATATTATTGAATCGCTTCGAATAGGTTCACCCGCAAGACCGAATCCAATTAGAGATGCGTATTCACTTCACAATATCGATAACAAAAATACGATATACGATTTGCAGTCTGAAAATAATATATTCGCAAATATTATTCTCTTTTGAATTAAATATATTAAGTTTTTTCTCAATGCATAGATATATATACATCCAAGATGTGATTAAAATCACTTTAATTAATGTTCACCAAGCAGATGTAACGCTCGATATTACTATCGATATTTGCTTGCTCACAGTCATCTTTAACTTCCAGTTGGCTCATTCAAAATCTAACGCGGGTTTTTTATAACTAAATATATTGACTGAAATAATTTAAATTTTGTTACCACCACTTAAGAAATTAAAAACGCAAATCCATATTAGAGCACAGCTATAATGTTAACTATTATTCGATATTTGTTCGTTTTGGGCTATCGATACTGCTAGTGTTGTGTAATTCGTAATTGTTGCTTATTTACGTGTTGCGTACTAAGCATTTGTTATCGAGTCACATCAAGCGTCGCTGCGCACTTCACCTTTTTTGAATTCGAGCGGAATTTTTGTTGAGAAACACTCTACTAGTAGAAAAGTAAATAAAAAACGAACAATGGAAAGTAGCATGTTTCGCGATCCAGCCTTGGAACGCCATTTTACTGGGCACGTGGGAGGCATAACTCAGCTGCGTTTCAACCCAGATGGAGATCAAATCGCTACTAGCTCATTGGACGCCACTGTGATTGTATGGAATATGAAGCAAGCTGCACGCTGCATACGCTTTGCGTCCCACTCGGCGGCTGTGTATGGGCTCAGCTGGTCGCCCAAGGGTAATTTTATAGCCTCTTGTAGCCAGGATCGCACTGTGAAGATCTGGGAGCCAAAGGTACGTGGTGTCTCTGGAGAGTTTCTGGCCCACAGTAAACCCGTGCGTAGCATAGACTTTGATCCAACTGGACAGATGCTGCTCACCGCGTCAGATGACAAGGTGGTTAAGCTGTGGCGCGTAACACGGCGTCAGTTTATCTCCTCCTTCGCTCAGCAAACCAATTGGGTTCGGGCGGCCAAATTCAGTCCAAATGGAAAGCTGGTAGCCACCGTCAGTGATGACAAATCGTTGCGTATCTACGAAGTGACCTCTGGCGAGTGCGTGCGCATCTTTACGGAGGAGCGAGGCGCACCACTGCAAGTCGCTTGGCATCCTTGGGGCAACATGGTGGCCGTAGCATTGAGTTGTAATCGAATCAAGATCTTTGATGTCTTGAACAGCCAGTTAATTCAATTGTACGTGGTCCATTCGGCGGCTGTTAATGATCTGGCCTTCCATCCCAGTGGCAATTTTCTGATTACCGGCAGTGAGGATAAGACCATACGCATCCTAGACTTGCTAGAAGGAAGACCCATCTATACTTTAACTGGGCACACGGATGCTGTCAATGCCGTTGCCTTTTCTAAGGATGGTAACAAGTTCGCTACAGCCGGCAGCGACCGACAGGTAAGTCAATTTTGGTTATCTATTCCAAGGCTGCAAATCTTTGAATCGTTCCAAACTGAAGAAATGGTTTGCAGCCTGGCTTTATCCAAGTTTTATTTACTAAGCAATGTTTTTATTATACTTACAGTTGCTTATCTGGCAGTCCAATTTGCATACTTACGATGCCCTACAGTTTGAGGAGAAGTCTCTTTCCTCGTCCTGCTGCGATACTAGTTCTGCCTCTAAGACAAGCCTCGGTGGGATTTCCAGAACATCAAACGATTTGAGCATTCGCATCGATCCACGAGAATCGTCGGCCTTCCAGGCATTGGATGAACACTTCGAGGTGGTTGACAGCGAACACACAAAACAACAGCAGACACCACAGATTAGCGTAACTAACAATGCCCAGAGCTTGGAATTGAAGCGTCCAAATCGTGCTCCCTTTTTTTAAACTTGTTCACAACACACAGAGCAGTCTTAGGAAACACAACAAACAAATCTCCAAGCATTTAGCATAACCTAGAAACTCTCCACAGGTATTGGATGTATCGGTGGAATCAGAATCTGAATCGGAATGCTGCTCCTGTGCCGCCCAACTCGACGATATTAACATTCAACTAACGCAGATAGACGAGCGCTTGAGCCGTCTAGAAAGAATACATTTGACCTAAAATTTTAAGATAGAAAGGTGCTTTTTAATTATTCAAAAACGATATTTTAAATGGTTCAGCAAGAAAATCATTTTTTCTTTTTTTGTACGTTAAATCAAATTGTTTAAGCAAATTTTTGTTCGTTAAGTTGAAAATAAATGTTATTGTGTTAAGAATAGAAGTTAAATTAGAAAAGTTATGTCTAAATCATCTAATTTATTGTATATGAATAAATTCGACTATTACAGGAACTTGCATAGTTTTATTGGAGTGCCCAGGGAGCACTAAAGAGTATATCCTGTGTCTATGTATTGCGAAAGGATATATACAGTGTGTGAGGATCTAAAAAACGAGTATACTAAGTTAATGCAAAACGTTTGTAATAGGCAGAAAGAGGAGTATCCAATCCTAGAGTGTATATGTATATATATTGAAGGCAACAGATTTGGCATGTAGGTTCTCAATATCCTAGTAACATTCACAATTTTGGAGCAATTGCCTTTTAGTTTACTCTTTGACTTTTAATGCCCTACATAAGAGGTTTATATATGCAAATAATCTGACTAAATACGATTCCACCGGATCGATCAACTATATCATATAGGATCAATTGCTTCAAAATATTTATGGATAACTTTTGCTCCTCAAGATATATAATAAAACTTGAATGTAATATTGTGTTTTTTTTATATGCTTTCTACAATCTATCAACAGATCGGACTACTATATCTTATAGCTTCCATAGGAACAATAAGCTAAATTAAATAAATATAGCTCAAATTAAGAAATTGTTATTGTATTTTTATTATTTTCTAACTAGATTTTATATTTATTTTTTAAATAAATGAATCAATTATTAATCAAGACTTAGAATATTTTGAGAAATTTTTCGTGCTAATTCTAAGTTTTCTGGATGGAAGATTATTTAAATAAGAGTTAAATTAAATTAATATTTTAAAGAGATTAAAGAGATTTCAAATCTTTCATTAAGAACTTGGCTAGGACCTGCCTTGGGGTGGGTCCTCCCTCCCGCTTTGCCTGTGCTTCTGTGATTATTAATCGTATCAACTAGTCTTTAGGATGGAATTTTAATTTCAAGTTTCAGAGATTATCAAAGAATTCCATATTCAATGGAAAGGTAGACACAGCGTTGCAGCTATCCAGGAAAACAGGATACAGAGTATTTTCAAAACTGGATCATATTTTGAAAGAAACTTCATACCCAATTAGGTATTTCTACTACAAATAGTCTTCGGCAGCAAAGCTTTTGGACCGAACAAAAGGTGGCCAACAAGGCTAGCTGAATTAACCTGTTATTCCTGATTAAGAATATATATATATATATAGAATACAGATATATATAACAATATATATATTAATATTTATAGATTCGCAATTCATGTAGCTGAGTATAGAAAAAGATGAGCAAACTGCCGAATAAGGGTAGCTAAGGTAAACAATATCTGACATGCAGTCGTCCCTCCTGTGTCGTTGCTCATTATCCCTGCCCCGTTTCTACCTGCAATTATTCTTAGGCTGCAAAGTGATCGAACTCTGGCGCTAGTTCATTCAACTTCAACCTGCCCACTGCTTATGCTGCATAGAAGAGCTCTGAACCTTTACTCTAATGATCCTGTCCGGGAAAAGTTCAATGCCTCTGCGAATAAGTTGCGGTGCGGCTATCTTTATCAGCTAATTATGCGCTCGACATATTGCCAAACAAAATGCTGCAGTTAAATTGAATCCAAAAGATCCTTCCAACTAGTCCAACCTCATCATACGAACTGCTCGAACTATAAACAAAACTCGAGACAACCTGACAACGGATTAAATGAGCAAACGAAGGAGCTGGGCAAATTTGCAACGCGAACTCAAAGCTGAAAGTGACAGGAGTGCAACTGTGAAAGTGCAAGGACTCTAAGGACTTCAACACAATCGACTAAGGTAGCGAAATTAGTGTGACAAGCCGAGAATTTCCACCTGTAGAGTTCGATGTCTTCGCCTCTACACACTGCCTGTAACTGTATTTCGCCAAAATGCAGTTATTATAGGGTGCTGAACCGCAACCCTTCGGTACGAAGAGAGAGAGTATTGCATAGAAAAGGTCATTGTCATTTTCGGAAAGGTTCAACAAACTGTTTCATCAAATACAAAAACAAAACAAAAAAACGCTTGAATTTTCAAATAAATAAACTAATGTGCCAAAGGGCTAAAGCTGACCAAAATGAAGCTGAAAGATTTAATTTAAGCCGAATAGCGCATACTCTTTGAGCTAAATGAAGTGGCTATGAAAAGAGTTCACGCAATGAATGCTCCGCAATTCAATAAGAATATTAAATCTCCTCTTTAGAAAATTAACTGAGTATTATATCTAAATAGGTCTATATAAAAAATACTAGTTTACCATAAGATACTTCTAAATTATTTATTTAATTGACCACATAATCATTGAATTAGTGATATAATTGTTACTGCTATGATATACTCTTACTGACGATCATCGATTACTTGGTAACTGGTTCCTTACCAGCTACAGAGTAATCTAGAAGTAGGTGAAATGAAAGCTCATTGAGAATAAAAGTCAGAGAGGGAGAGAGAGAACGTTGATGCAGAAAGACTATAAGATTTCTCAGCTGCAGTGCTATTCAGGCTTCGTTTGTAGACCCTGGAAAGGTATTAATAAAGAAATTCTATTTCCAATAAGCCAGCCCATATGGGTGTCCAAGTAGCATAAGAAGTCCAACATGCTCCTTGCCGAAAGGGAAGTAACGTTAACAAAGCCGCTACAAAATGGCAACTTATGCACAGCAGCAGCAGCAGCAGCAGCAGCGGCAGCAGCAGCGGCAGAAGGAGTTGAGGTCCTGCGCTGGCATGTGCCACAAACGAGCCGCAATAAGCGGGACACAAGACCCAAGAACCCTTTTGCTAAGACGAAGCTTTTGCTTTTGCTTTAACTTCTCCGGGGGCTTCTACGTTGGCTCGTGTCATCTGTTGAATTATAAAATATGGCAAGGAATTAATTTGCCCTACGAACGAACACGAAGCTTCCAGTTGCTGTGCAGTTCACAGTCGAATCTGGCACAGCAGCAGCAGCCGCAGCAGCAGCAGCAGCAGCAGAGCTCTTAGGATAACGCCTTACGGGGCCTTACGAGCCTTTTGAGAGGCCCCTGCCAGATCGGGCCAGATCGAGCGAGCCATCTACCGCTATGCTCTGCGACTTCTTCTTATCTCTTTGCGCATGCGTTGCGCACCTGTCGCTGCTGCTGCTCTGCTGCTGCTGCGATCCGCAGACAAAATGAAAAGGTGCGCTTAAATTCTTATAATGACTTGCGGGGCTGCCTCCTTCGGAGTCAGAGTCACAGCCAGAGCCAGCGTCAAAGTCAGAGTCAGAGTCAGAGTCCTGTTTTGTTGTTGCATCTTCAGCCGCAATTTGTTGTCCTTTTGTGTTGCCGTCTGTTGCCTCCAAATCTGTCTATAATCTGTGTTTAGGCCATGCACATTGATTTGTGCTCAAACCAAAGAAAACACCTTGAGCTCAGACTTGGCTCTGTTCTGTTTGGTTTCTGGTTTTGGTTCTGTTTCTGTTTCTTCTGTGTCTGCGTCTTCGCGACTGTCTTCGTCCTCTGCCTCGTTGCCCTGCACTCTTGGGTCTTCTCATTGGCTTGCACCTTTTGACAGTGGCACATGGCACAAAATCCGTACAAATTTCTGTTTAGATTTTGTCATTTTAATTGCTGGACTTGGCTTTTAGCTTTTTGCTTTTCCTTTCGATTCGATTCCATTCTTTCTTCTTTGCGATTCGCTTCTTGCACCCTTCTGCTAAGCTGCTGATTGGCTCATTGTCTGCGGACTGTTTATTCTTCTGCTTCAGCCCCTGCCCCTGCCTCTGCCTCTGCGTCTGCCTCTGCTTCTTGTTCTTCTTGCCAATTAAGCTGTTTAAATAGATTTCACAATCTGCTTTGTCTTATGCCTGCCACTTGACTCGCCCCCATCCCGAGCCATCCCCCATCAGCTGGGGGTTGCTTGCATATTTGACTTGGATTTGTCATTGCTTTCCTTAGCCAATGTTCGAGCCAATTCAAATCGAAACAGCTTAAGATTTTCCGTCCAAAGTAAGGTAAGGCTAATCTGTGTATGGCTGGATGACTGGGAGACTACCCGGCACTGACTGGCACTCCATTGGCTTCTGATTTGGCCAGCGAACTTGCTTAACTGTTTTATTTTCTTCTGCTGCATTTCCGTCAGCACGCTTTACTCGCGGCTTTCTGGAAAATGAATCCCATTACAGAATATTGAAATTGAAAACTTATTTGAATTCAATGGGAGTCCAAAATGGACTCGTAAGTGTTCTATATCGATGAGCCAGGACTTTTTTAGTCAACTGAACTGAAAGACTAAAAAGAGACAGACGGTCAGGCAGACAGACGAATGGACAGACAGGCAGACTGATGGACATGACTATATGAAGGCAAGAGACAAAGCATCATTCAGTTCAGTTAATATTCTTAGCCAAGTTCAAATTTTTAATTTCGAGGTGAGTTTTTGAAAAAGTTTTTGAAAGAACCATTCAATAAACTCCTTTGCTTAAATAAGCAGCAACTATTAAGGTGAGTTTATTAAATGACATTTTCAAAAACTGTTTCAAAAACTGACCAAGCTCTCATTCTGGACACTCTGGACTAAAATTTGGCTGGTTTTCTTACTATTTTGTTCGAATGACTACCATAAAATCCGGGCTTAAACCTATTGCAGCATGTGCAACATTCAGCTGCCCCTGCGCTCTCCATGTCAATCTATGAACAATCAATCCTACATAAATTCTAAATTTAAAATTTCCAATTTCAAATTCGAAATTCTTAGCAATTCATGCCGCATGCCGCATGCCGCATGCCGCATGCTGCAGGTGACAATTGGGTATCAAAGAAAAGTGCTGCAATCATAACTTATCAATTTCAAGCCGGGGAAAACGCATAAAAAAAAAGAGGCACAGAAAAGACCAAAAGAAATGAGAGCAGGCTCTGGCACAGACGGAGGCAGAGGCAGAGGCAGCGACAGAGGCAGCAGCAGCGGCAGCGGCAGAGGGCCAGGGGCCTAAGGGCCTATCAAAATTGGGTCATTTTGGTCTGGCGTAGCCTACGCCGCAGCCGCCGCTTGTAATATCGATGAGCGTGACAGGTGCAGGCGCACTTACAGCAATTGTTGCTGTTGTTGTTTTCTTTTTTTTTTTTTTTGGTCTTTTTTTTGCTTTTTTCTTTTAGTTATATGTTATTGTTGTTGTTGTTGTTGTTGCTGTTGTTGCTGCTGCCTTTTGCATGCGGCGTCAGCTTGCGGCACACTCCCTCAAGGTGCACGGGCCTAGATTAGGCGAAGATTGCAGTGAGATCTCGATCTGGCAGTTTTGCGGTTGCCTGAGAGATTTTTATGACTGCCGTTGCTTTGGTGGCGTGTGGCCCATGCCAATTGGACCGGTAAGGATGCCCGATGTCCCATGTGTCCTCGTCCCATCTCCCTTCCTCTCTTCCTGTCCCAGTCACAGTCGCAGTGTCAGTCGCAGTGCCAGTCCCGGAGGCAGACGCTGCTGTTGTAATTTGCCTCGAACTGGGAGACTGGCATATGTTTGCTGTAAACCGGCTTTGAGCACGCGTCGTCTGGCTCACAATTATTGAGCCAGGACGAAGACGATGACAACGACAGGTTCCAGGATTCAGCAGGTGCTGGCGCGCCACTTGTGAGGCTCAAAAAGGAATCGGAATCAGCGCTGCTTACAACGAAAGGACATAAACATAAATGAGCCGCTGTAACATTATTGCCTCTCCCGGTCTCCTGCTCCTGCTTCTGCTTCTGCTGCTGTTGCTTACAGGTGCCTTTTTCCTCTTGCCTGCTTCCCTTTTGGCCTCCTGCCACATCCCTCGTCGGCCTTTTAATTGTGCCCTCGGCTCAGTTCACCTGCAGCAGCCACGCTGTCGCTGTCGCTGGCGCAGTCGCCGTCGCAGTCGGCAACTGGCAACTGACCTAAGACATCTTTTTTTTTCATGTGATGGCCTTAACGTGCGCAGGATCCTCGCACGATCGCTTCACCTTTTAGCCGCAACTATTATTTTTATTAATAGCCAAAGTCAAAGTCACCTGCGCAGCACCACAGACTTTACCATCGCCTTCGCCTTCGCCTTCGCCTTTGCATTTGCCTTCAACTGTGGCTCTGACTTTGGCTAGGGGTAGCCGGAAAACGGATATGTTGCGGGCCCAGCTCTGCATTGTCTAGGCCACTTTAAGCCATTTTCTAAGATTATTTCCTCTTAATTTTCACTTGAGTTTCCCTCTTCAGTTTTCTTCTTTATTCTTTTTTTTTTTTGGGGTTGCAGCTGAGCGCAGCTTTTGTTCGAATGCCTTTTTCTTTTTTATTATGGGGGCTTGTCGGGTATTTGTATTTGATTGCTGTACAAATTCAAATGGCATGACAAATTATGTGGGCTCAGGTGTTAACTGTTTAGGGGTTAATAAACCTAAAGCCACCATATGCCAGCTACAATCGCAACATATTCATTTTTTCACCCGTTCGATCATGGAATCCACTGCTATTTTATGCTCTACTCGTACTATATGAATATATTGAGTTAAAAGTCTATAACTTTTTAATAATAAACTTCTTTTCTTACCAATTAAAAGCTGCATTATAATTAAGTGGGGAATTCTTAGAATATATTCTAGGAATCCTGCCCAGAGAATCAGAAAGAGACTGGCGAGCATGTGGAATTCAAATTTTGACTTAGCCCGGGCGACGCCGCATTGGCTATTTTTAATGCATAAATTTTCTACAAGTCTTCAAATTTGAATCCTTTTCAAAAACTTCTTGCCAAATCATTTATCAAATTATACTGCTACTATTAGTAAAGCATTTTTAGTTAGGGGAAAGCAGAGCTTATAAATTTGTATCTAGAATTGATATATCTATCTTAAGTTGAGGCTACTGCATTGGCTATAACTACC
The DNA here is from genome assembly GCA_018150835.1 of Drosophila repletoides. Classification (NCBI taxonomy): domain Eukaryota; kingdom Metazoa; phylum Arthropoda; class Insecta; order Diptera; family Drosophilidae; genus Drosophila; species Drosophila repletoides. The sequence continues at coordinate 1,903,674 of JAECWQ010000031.1, forward strand.
CCTCGATATCCCTGCTGCCCGTTGACGTTCAGCAATTTAACGCTTTGTCGGCACTTGGCCCAAAGTCCTTGAGCTGAATTGTTTTGCAGCCGCCAATGCAATTGAACTGCATATTTTTGATCTGCTGTTCTCATTTTTATTTTATTTTTTTTTTTGTCCAATATTTTGTCAATTTCGATCAATTTGTTGCATGCCACAGGCACAAGTGGCAAAGACTCCGACTGCGACTGCGACTGCGAGTGCGTCTGCAAAGCTCCAAAGGTGAAATCCTTTCCAAATGCTCGCTGATGCTGATTTTGATTGCAGCGACCGATGAACGGCGATAATGAGAGCTCTGGCTGAGGAGTCGTCCATCGTCCATCGTCCATCGGGTGGAGTCGTCCAGCCGTCCAGTCGGTGATTTGTAAACTGCCAAACTTCATTTCGAGCGTTTTAAAGTGCCGAAAAACGCATTGACATTCGCTTTTCAGAAATTGCGATCAGCAATCGTCAATGATCGCTCCCGACTCAGCGACTCCTCTTGTCTTTCTCACTCCCATTCTGAACTCTCGGGCGCAATTAGCTCGTACTTCGAACACTTATTGGCGTTTTGGCCGTGCTCCCGGGACTCCCTCCCCGGATCGATAATCGGGCATTGGGAATCGGAGCGGGGGGCAGCGCTACTACTACTTGTAACGCGGCGTTTTACAAAGCGCATTCTTAGGATACCACAATGAACGAAGATCAAAGATCACCGCGGCACCCGAAACAGGAGCAGCAGCCGCAGCCGCAGCAGCAGCCCCATTCCCATTCCCAATCCCATTCCCATTCATTCTCCAACCCAGTTGCCTGTGTGCCTGCAATTGAGTACGTGCAAAAATTTAACTATAAAATCAGGTTTTTGGGCATATTTGTAACAAAATGCTGCTAAATGAATTCAGCTGTTTTTGGCGGGGCTGCCGCGGCAACGTCCTTGATATATATGCATTGTATTGCCCAGATATAGGGGAATATATAGAAGAATATTGCAGGCAGATAGAGAAAACGGAATAGTATCTAGAATTCTGTTTTTAAATAGTTTCCCAATGATGTTTCCTCTAACCAAATATGAAATTCAATCCATGAATCCTTGACTTTATATCCTGTTTCTCAAGTCAGCTTTAAAATAGCCTGAGCTGAGGCTGATTCCTTCTTCATTCAATCCTCTAATGAATGATAATATTTATAGTAAGCTTAATATGAGAACTATCGTACTCTTTCTTGATTTAGGCCTCTAACCAAGTATGAAATTCAATCTGGGAATCGGTGATCCTGTTTCTCAAATCATCTTGAAAATAGTCCGGGTTAAGCCTGATTCGTTCTTCATTCAATCCAAAAATGAATGATAATATTTATAGCAAGCTTAATATGAGAATTCTCGTACTCTCTCTTGATTGAGGCCCTATTAGACTTATCGGTCCTTAGTCAGCCAGTTCGTACTTGAATCAGATAGGGATTGATTCGCTTTGTCTTTATTGCTGATTTGACATTCAAAAAAGACGAATCGCACTTAAGTATTTAAGTAAAAGTCTGACTTAAACTTAGATCTTTTAAGCTTAAACTTAGACCAAGACGTTTTTGAATTGCTCTTCTATCCAGCAAGTTATTTAAGGGATCCTTTAGTTCCTTTTCTTCTGTGCGTCGAACTTAATCACTTTAACCGACTTCCTTGCAATGAAATATCAATTTTTCTTTAGCTTTCAACTTTATTTTTATCAAATCATAAGGCTAAGTACAAAAAAAATGAATATATATGTATATAAATTATAAAGAGATTATTTTAAACTAAAGAACTAACTTGTGTGCGTATAAATAGGCGACATTTCTAATAAGGCTTAAATTGATTTATATAATAATAAATAAGTAATTAATTTAACATGCGTAGAGATAAAAATTTTGACAAATTCTTTTATATTTTTATTCTTTATATTAAAATTACGCTCTTTGCCAAGTGTTTTTGTTGTTGTTGTTGGTTTTAGAAGTCTTTGGTACTTTTAGCTGCGTTTTCTTTGCTTTTTTACTAGGCCAATTTGGGATTTGGTATTTAGGGTAAAACAAAATCAAAAGATTAATAAGATAAAAACTATATATTATTAGTCGTAGCTTAGCTTATAAATTATATTTATTTATTCTATTTAGTCCTAGTATTTGTGTTAATGTCTAATGTCTATTAAAAAAAAAAAGTCTTTTGTTTTTTGTTGTTTCCTTCACTATATACAGAGCTTAGGTCTAAAAGGATTGAGCAATGAATGTCCTTCTGCTTACTGCTGTGGGAGAGCTGATCTTTCGATTCCCTTAACAAATATTTTGGATGCCTAAACAAAACAAACTTTGGCTTCATAGCTTAGACGACTTAGACGACTTTGCGTTTGCAGGCGGGCCAACTGGGTTACTGGTGCGGGTTCCGGTTCCGGTTCCGGTTAAGGATTGGGTTCGGTTTCGGGTTATCCGACTGGGTCTGGTGTGTGTCTCATATGAGCTCTTAAAAACTACAAAATGCCTAATATCGACTAACTAACTAACAACTGCTGCTGCTGACCTCCATTTTGATGAGAGCCGGCGGCGTCAGTGCCCCAGCTGCCTCCTCGTGGCGACTCTCCCGGTGACGACGCAGATCCACCTTGCGCTGGAAGGATTGATCGCAGAGGCCACAGCCGAAGGGCTTGTAGCCGGTGTGCTTGCGCATATGCGTGATCAGATTGGAGCTTTGGCTGAAGGCTTTCAGGCAGACGGTGCATTTGTGGGGCTTCTCACCTGAACGAAATTGAAACGAAATGGAGAAATCAATAAAACAATTATTATAATGAAATTTTCAGTTTATTATTAATTATATGTTTGCACGTGCCTTTTGTCGGCAATTAGACAAATTGAAAGCCGATAACTATCTAAAACACTCGCTGATTTTAATGGCTCTGACTTGGCCAAAAGAGGGTGGCATAAATCACTAGAGGGTTTGTTAGCCCGCGAAAGGGGTTCAATTGACACTTGAAATACAAATTGTTTACTCTGCCTCTCTCTCTCTCTCATTGTCTCTCCCTCTCTCTCTGTGAGGAGAGGAGGGAAATATGTATAAAGTTTTTAATTATGGTTTTTGTTGTATAAAACCTACTAATTGAGGTCTGCGTGTTTAAAGATCAACAAAGATAGACTAAATTCAGCACAAGCCAAAGTCAGTTTCATGTGGGTCAACAACTGTGCCAATTCAGTTGAGCTAGCGAGTAGTTCCCCCTCTCTCGCTGCCACTCTAAGAATACCCTTCTTATCAGGTATGCTAATTATATCTATCAACCTGTGACAAACACATAAAAAGAGAGAGGGAGATTGGGGGAGGAAGGAGACGAGCTCATTCAACTTACCCGTATGGATGTAGGTGTGCTTCTTCATATCGGACTTCTGGTGGAACCGCTTGCCACAATACTGGCAGGGATACGGCCGGGTATCGCTGTGTATGAGCAGATGCGTCGATAGGGTTGAGGAGCGCTTGAACGCCTTGCCGCATTGTTTACACTGCAAGAAAAAGAATCCGAATTTGGAACACGTTAAATATTTGCACAGAACAAGTCAGAATACTGAGCCATAAAAAAGAAAAGATGAAAATAATGCCAGACCCAAAAAAAGCCATATTTAGACAGCTTGAAACAGCTGAAACTGAAGCAATTCCCTATGAGCCGAAAGTCGTGCCAAATAAAATCTCAAACAACATAATACAATAATAATAATGTGTGTGCCAAATACTTATGAATTAAACTAGATTTGTGAGTGTGCAAATATTTGGCAACAGGTGAGGAGAAATATGGGGTAAAAACCCCAAAGCCATAGCCAAACCTGGGCAGCCAGGACAGGAGTGGGGAATGGGCCATATACTACTCTATGGAAGAGCTATCATAATATTTTTGCGTTTATTTTTAAGAAACAGCTAACCAAATATCAGCTCCACTCGGCTCAATGCTAAATCTCACTTAGAATACATTTCTCTATATAAGAAAGTATAGCAAGCAGCGGAGTATATTAACTGATATCGACTCGTATTATTTGTAGGCCAAACACAGCTGTGGGGGCACTGGGAATCGAGGACTGGACTGGAAACCCGTGAACATCTTCGCTGCGAGATTAAATGTTTGCACAGTTTGTGCTGCAGCGCAACATGCAAGTCTCTAAACACGGTCGCTCCCTCCCGTATTGACTCAACTCAATCCCATTCTCAGGTCTCAGGTCTCAGGTCTCTGCTGGCCTAGCAATCCCCAGCCCAGCGCTACGTGTGTGACATTTATTTAAAAAAAATGGAAAAAAATGGAAAAAAAATGGGAAAAAAATGAGAAAAACCTTTCGAAAAGCTACGCATATTGTAAATTGACACAAGTGTGTGCTGCTCGACAAAAAATGAGAAAGAGAAAAAAAAAAGAAACAATTTACTGTTTTTTATTTAATTTAATTTTATCTTTTCTCTTTTGGGATTTTCTATTTGTGCATTGCAATTGAGCTGGTGCTGCGATATTGGTATCCATAGAGCTAGTCTAAGCCCCAATTAGTTGGCCCATTGTTACACAGCCAGTCTGAGCCATAATGTCAATTTGCTCAACTCGGCCCGAAACGGAACGAAACGGAAGTTGGCAAAACTCTCGCGTAGAAACCCCAACATGACTCAGACCCAAACCGAGACTCAGACTCAGACTCAGTTCACTCCGGGTGGGCCACACTTACACCACGATTATTATTATTATTATATGGAACAACAGATGTAAAGACTTACAAAAATGCGAACCCAAAAAAAGCAAAAAAAAAAAAGAGAGAAAAGTAAAGAAATGCTCATACTGCGCCTGCGCCAAGGACTCGAGCAACTGTTTTGACCATATGTCTGCGCCTTTGGACCCTTTGGAAACCCTTTGCACTCTCGTACCTATCGCATTTCACCTGAGTCCCGACCCTGTCGCATTAAATGTGTGAAAAAAAAGTGAAGTTGCCTGTCGCGGGTGTTGAAGTGCCTTTGATATAAACAAAAAATGACAACGGGGGTAGTCAGGGCATGACCATGTCCCTGTCTCTGGTAGCGAAACCCGAGCTCGCGTTGGAGTTTGTATATCAGTCGTGTGTCCCTCTCGTGTGGCTAATGTGGCAGAAAATACTTAAGAGGCCTTTAACAAAATGACAATTATGATTGGGCCAAAACACACTACGCGTAATTCCAACATAAATCTTCGGCAGGTGAACCCCCCCCAGCCTAGCCGAAGGAAATGACGATGACGACGCGGACGACGGCGAGGACGAGGACGAGGAGGAACCTTCGTATAATCAAAATTATTTGATTAACTAATTGCGTGATTTCGATTGTGCTTAATTGAATTTCCATAGAAGAGTTCAGCATACAGTTTATTCTTTATTACATTATTTGCTGTGCCACTTTTCCAAATTGAAATGGGTGGGCATCAGACACTGGACACACTATCGATAGCGATGAGGAGGAGCAATTAAAACGCGACAGGACCTTCAAAATATGAAACAATTAACACGGGGGAATTGTAAGTGGGCCGAGAGTACGTAACCCAGACACGCAATGCAACCGATTCGTTTAATATATTTGAAGACTTATGCAATTTATGAGCTTTGCTCTGGGGCACTGGAAGGGTTTCATTTTGGGGTTAGCCCTAGGCCTAAAGTCCTGTCACGTGATAAAGTCATTAGAGGAGAAGGACAACCTACTGATTTCGTATGGATTTATGAAAGTCATTTTGATTGGCTGGCATACTTGAAAGGATCCTTTTTAATGCCTGCATAAATCTAAACGATTTCTCATCAGCATCGCAGCCCTTGCACTTCCGTTAGCTTCAGCTTCCACTTTGATTCGAAACAAAAGCAAAAAAAAAGTTGACTTCCCGTCTGCTTACCTGAAAATTTCTTCCACTGCGCTTCTCCTCGCACTCGCCTTGATACGATGATGAGGAGGACGAACGACGCGCAACATCTGTGGCCGTTGAATCAGGATGTTGCTGCTGCTGTTGCTGCTGCTGCTGCTGCTGCTGCTGATGCAACTGTTGTTGCTTCTGCTGCTGGTGCTGCTGTTGCTGTTGCTGGGTCGTGTGTTGATGTTGCTGGTGTTGATTACGCATATAGCCAAACTCGGCGGCTGCCACAAGACCCATGAGAGCTGCTGCTGAACGGTTGTTATCCTGATCGACCTCGGTCTTAACCTGCTGCTCCTGCTGTTGCTGTTGCTGCTGCTGCTGCTGCTGCTGGGTCTTCAGGTGCTGCGTAAGCAACTCCAGATTGTTTCCAGTGAGGCCGGCCATGAAAGCGCTGCGATGCGCGTACAGCTGCTGCTGAGCGGTCTCAAAGTCCAGATCCTGCGTGACATTGGTCTGGGGCGCCAGAGAGGACAACGGCGACTGCAGCGAGGATATCGCGGCGGAGGAGCGTCTCTCGTACTTAAACTTACGCACTATTGGATCCACATGCTGCTCCTCATAGTCATCCGCTGAAACGGCTGCAGTCTCCAGCCGCGTGGAACGCTCGCACATCGATGCTGGCGACCAAATGATATTACCTTGTGATCGACGCTGCTGTGGCGTTCCAGCATTTACTGTCTTCAAATTCACTGCCCTCAATGGCGGGGGCGTGGCATTGTTGAGTGTGCTCAGCTGCAGCGGCTGCTCCGCATCACTCAGACTGCCTCCACTCAAGCTGCCACTGCTGCTGCTGCTACTATTGTGACAGTGCTCCTGCTCCGAATCGCCACTGGTGCGCTGCTTGGTGCTTAGATTCAGTGGCATCTCCTCATCCTGCTGCAGTAGCTGACTGTTGCGGCTATGCTGCAGCTCCTGCTCCTTTTCCGGTGTCAGCGCATAGTCGCGATCCCGTTGATTCAGCACAATGGAAGCAGGAGATTTCGGTGTCATGGGTGTTAGAGGTGTGCCCAGTGCCGAGGCCGAAGAGAGTAGAAACTGTGGCCAGAGCAACGCACTGGAGTACAGCAGCGGATTGTAAAGGAAGGGCAGATCTGTGAAAGCATCAGAAGATGGCAATGATAGGCGCCGATGAGCAAAAGTATTTATTGGTAAGCAAATACCTAAATCTAAATTATGGCTAACGTTTTGGCCCTAATGGAATTACCATAATTCTTATATAATTTATGGCTCACACTCTCTGAACGGCTCTTACGACATTTAATCATCTTCTAGAAAGGATTTAAGCAATCCTAAAACTTAGAGTGATACTCCAACTAACTAACTTGGCTTACAGATCTTTTTGCTGGCTTTAAGGGATCAACTTACCTCTATTATTCAGTTTGTGGGCTGCGGCCGATGCTATCACAGTATTAAAGGCCGAGGCTCTCTGCATCCATTGCTTGTCAAGCGATGGATTAGCGTAACCCGCTGGACTTGGCTGCGAATGCGGCGATGGAGGTGGCGACAGATGATTCATTTTAGCCGTGGAACACTCTTGGCTCTTTAAACTTTGGTCTAGATACGAGTTGCGCACTTTGTTCACTTTTTTTTTTTTTTTTGGGTTTTTTTGGCAAACTTGGCCAACAAAAATTTTGGGTTTAGAAATTTTTCATGAATTTATGTCGAACACTTTGAGCAGCGCTAGAAATTTTACTAACGAAATTTAGCTATTTTGTTGTTTTTATTTAATTGTTGATCGGCAAAAAAAAAATGGTTTAATATTTTTTGTTTGGTAACAGATCTCTTTGAAGGCCCAAAAAAACTTGGCTCACTCGGAGACGAACACGTCTGTATCGCTCGGTGCTTCGCACCTGACTGAATCTTTGGCCGATTGTGCGGTTCTAAATTGAGCCAACGGTGAAGCGAGTACCACAGGCCCAGGCAACTACTACTACCAAAGGCGGCTACAACGACAACGACAACGACTTGGCCCGAAAATCGAGGCTCTGTCTCTGTGTGTGTATGTGTGTGTGTGCGTGAGTAAAGCCGAATCAAAACGAACCCTCAATTGTGTTCGTATTGGTGCTTCAATGTTGACTTTTAGTGGTGGCCCTTTACTCCATGTGTGTGTGTGTGCGCGTGTGTGTGTGTGTGTGTGTTACCAACTCTGGTTTTTCACCTTTGGCAGCAGTTGGCGGCGGCTGTTGTCCTGCATGTTGTAAGGGTCAAGACACACAGTTACGCAGCGCCAGAGCCCTCTTCGCCTGTGCTCTTCTCCCATATCAGTTGCTTTGATCGTAAGCAGCGCATATTCTGCTTGTTGTTGTTGTTGCTGCTGCTGCTGCTGCTGCTGCTGCTGTTGTTGTTGCTGTTGTTGTTGGCAGCACGCGTTTCCCAACTAATTGGTATGCAGTTTAAGTTTGGCGGGCGTTTGTTGTTGTTGTTGTTGTTGTTGTTGCTGTTGTTGCTGTTGTGGCTGTTGCTGCTGTTGCCTTTGCTGCTGTCCTTTTTTCGTATTGTAACTGTTACAGTAGTTGTTGCTGCTGCTGCTGCTGCTGCTGCTGCTGCTGTTGTTGTTGCTGGCACAACTGACACCAAGCTGTTGTTGAGCTCAGCTCAGCTCAGGAATTGGAATTGGGATTGTGACTCAGCTAAATTGAACGCATGCGCAGGAGGAAGGCGGCTGAAGGATATTGGAAACGTCTGTCACGAAGGAGGGGTGAGACTACAACAAACACTCTGATCTCAGATCTGATCACTGATCTGAGAGTGTTTGTAAAGTTACAGATCTACGGAGAGATTATCGGCTTAACAAATATTATTATTAAACATTATACAGATCGCAATATGTAATTGCTTTCCATACTGCGCTTTCTTTCCTGCCTCATTCGAGTGTCCTAACGTGCAATAAGATCCTTTGATTTGACCTCAATCTAATCGAATCAGAAACTATATCCTATATATCGTTCCATAAGAAATAAAGCTTGAAAATTAATATTTATTTTGCTCACATTTCTAATGTTGTTTATAGAACAATATGCAAGAGTATTTCTATATTCGACTTACAGCAAATGGTTCTTTTTACTACCTTTTACATACTATTCAAAATTTATATTTAATCATATGATAAAGCTATTATAAAACCAACGAGAACAGTTGCCTGATTCGGTATTAACTTTTAAAAAAATTATGTTATAGAGTTTATAAAACTGTCTCAAAGAGTACTCCTATATTCGGCATACAATAGATAGTTTTTTTCCTAAGATTTTTTATATTATTCAAAATATATTTGTAATAATATCGCTATTATAATGCGAAAGAGTGTTATATTTTATAGGACGTATAATACAACCTACAAGGGTATTAATATATTCGGCTTACAGCAGTTAGTGTTTTACACTAATTTTAATCTGATATTCAAAATATAGTGAACTAGCTGTTAGTAAATTTCAAAAATATATTTTATGATCTGATTATGAGCTGATCTCTTAGTAGCGTACAGAAAATATATATTATAAAGACAGATGTTGGGACTAAAACATTTATAAAAATGATTTTCCACTTCTTTCTTCCTGTTTATAGAATCCTTTGTCCTTTGCTAACTAAAAAGAATATTTCGACTTTTTCCATACAAGGACTTAAACCGCACTCCCCCTCCGAATTAAGGGTTCAAGTCCTCGGAACCCTGTGGAAAATTTTTTCAAAATAATATTATTCTTTCCTTATAGCAAGGGATTTCCTTCAAGTTTTATTCAATTTAGAAAGTAGATTAGTCTATAGTTTTCTTCATGATTTTGACTTGGCTTAGGTTCTGCCTTCACCTGGCTTAAACTCGGTTTATTTTAATTAATTCTTTATTGAAGAAGAAAAAAAACGATATGTAATATAGCAGCTTATGTTGTCTAAAATTCTATAGGCAATTAAAAATCATAGCGCCGACACCTGCTTCCATTCGGAATTCCATTAATTTAGTTGCACCTTTTCTTATGTAGGATCCTCGTTTTTCCTTAGTTGCTCGCTCCTTGTTGTCCTGATACGAGTGAGTATCTCCGCTGGTCGCTTGGCTTTTCGTTGTATCTTTTCTTCTCGCTTGGTCGCCTCCTGTGCCAAGTAATTTCCAGTTTTCTGTGGCTGTGGCTGTTGCTGTGGCCCACACCTGCCTAGGATACGCCTGACAAGAAAACGCGGGCACACTTCTGACGACGCGTTATCCATTTAACGATCCTGTCCTGTCCCGTCTTGTCCTGTTCTGTTCTGTTCTGTTCTGCTCGGTTCCATTCCTTGCTTTTGGCGCAATTTTCTCGAACGCCTTTGCATGCATTTAAAGGACATGTGTGCGCCATTACATCAGTCACTCGATCCGCAGTCGGGAATCGGGAAACGGGAAACGGGAAACGGGAGTGATACCAAGCTGTGGTAGACACCCCCAAGAGAAATTCCAAGACACGAGCGTGCCACGAGCCACGAGCCACGAGCCACAATTGCTCTATAGACATGCATTTAAAACAGAAAATGGGGTTTATATCAGCCCTGCTAGTCATTCATTATAACCACGATGGGTACGAGATGAGGGCTGATACTTGGTTGGTTCGTTGCGCTTCAGAGCGCGGCAGCAGCGTGTGCTCAGCTCGCGCTCAAACTGGAGGGTTAGCGGTTACTGCTGCCGCCTGACGCTGCTCGGGAACGGTTTTTTTTTTTGTAACGGATTCACCTTATGCCAGTCGCACGTCCATCCATCATCGTTTGATATGCGCAGTCGCTGGCGGCACAGGTAACAACTGAGTGAATCGAGTGAATCGTAAACAATTTCCATTTCTTTTGCTTCTTCCCCCATTTTGATCGCTCGGCTTTTATTTACGACCACGGCACATTCCCAGCTACACCCTCAGCTTTGTTTGCTTTTCGCATTCTCCCTCTCTTCGCGCTCTTCGCTCTCTCTCTCTCTCTCTCTCTCTCTCTCTCTCGCTCTCTGTCTGTATTTCTGTGCCAAAGAAAAACAAAAACAAATCCCGCTTTTCCCGCTTCTGTTTTTCGGTTTCCTCAAATACCTTTACACTTGGCCACTTAGCCAGTTGGCCACTTGGCTCGTGGCTCGTGGCTCGAGCTCTTCGCTGATTGGTTCAGCTCCGCTATGGGCGGAGACTTCTTCGCCTCTCGCCTCACCGTAAACTGTAAACGAGTTTCTCTGTGTGCGTGCGTGTGACTGTGTGTGTGTGTGTGCTTCTGACGTATTGGTGCCTTTTACCTGTTTGCTTACCTCTGTGGTGGAGGTGAGTTTCTGGCTTAGACCAAGTTTTTGTTATTGTTTGCAATGAGCATCCACCCAACCGTTAGCTCAATTTGATTTGTGCTCAGCGATTTCAAATAATTTGGACAGAATTGTGATGGGTCCTCTTCGATTTTCTCTCCGTGGGTTAAGTTCGATAATCTGCAAGGATTTTTTACTTGATTTTTCATGAATTTTGTGACATTTGTTTCTCATTTAATTTCCTTTTATTATTATCATTATTAATACTATTATTATAATGGTGAGTTCGTAATTTCTCTATAACCCACTCCGAGTATCAAGCTCCCATTTAATATATTTGTACATATGTATTTATATAAGTATATATGTATATGTATATGTATATGTATATGTATATGTATATGTATATAGGTCCTTTAGGACCTCATTAGAAAATCCAAAAACAAATCAGTATAATAATAATAATATAAATATGATCAGGGATGCCAACCTTTAAATAGTTGTGGAGGTTAGGCTCATTGTTCCAAACATTGCGCTCGGTTCGTGAACCGGTGCAAAGAGACGGTGCAAAGAGACGATGAACCAAATGTTCGGAAATCCCACCATTGGTTTACTTTAATACAAATTATAATGTTATTTTTCGACTTATTTGACCATTGTATCAGCCATATAAATAAGCTAGGGGAAACTTAGGAAATATATTGAAAATCTTTAAATTTGAACTGATTTTTTTTTTAATAACACAAATTTATTTTTTCTTTTAATTAAGATAGATTAACACTTAGACTTTCAGTTTGTGAACCAAAGTTTTTTGATCCACTTAAAGAGTTTGGTTACGTTACATGTTCAGCTTCTGGTCCAGTTCAAAGGATTGAAAGATCTCAAATCGAACCGGTTCAGAGAAGTTCAATGAAGCGACGCAGCTTATTATATAAAGTGCATCCAATTGATTACGCACAAAATTGTTTTTTTTTTATACTCCAACATAATTTTTAAGCTATTCTGCCTGGGGAATGATAACTAAATAGTACTGTGCTGGGATTTTGAGCTTTGCATACTCGGGAACTAATGTCAGGATTCTAATAAAGGATCTATTAACTAGCATAGCATGGAGAAACTAGGTTTTTATCGCCCTGATTAGAAATATATATTTAGCTCATTTGGTATAGTTATCAATGAGGCAGAAAGTATACCAGACGCGAGATTGAAGTGGTTTATTGCAGCCTCTTTATGCCTATATATCCATTTATATATATATATATATATACATATATATGTTTCTTTCTGACTCTTGGGTTTCCCACACAAATATAAATTTCGATTTAGATTGGGTACAATAAAATATATATAGTAAATATAGGAATCAACCTATGAACTTCATTAGACTTGTATTACTAGGAACATTTTTCGGCTCATTAAATCAAATAAGAAGTAAGGAAATTTTGAATAGAAAAATGATGCCCAATTTAGGGCTATGTGGTGGGATCTATCTGGAATTCTTTTTAGCTGGAATGCCTGCTTCTGCCCTACGCAATGCAATCTCCACTGATTTATCGCACAATCCGACGTCATCTTTTAAGTGGGCAGCCTTTTAAGTGCCTTCTATTTGTCTCACAGTGGGTGCTAGCAGTTTGCAGTTTTCAGTTTTCAGTTTGCAGTTTGCAGTTGGCTCTTTCCGCCTTTGCAATGAATGCACAAATTCTTAACAACAAATCAGACGGAAATCTGTAATAAATTTATTATTATGTAGATGTGCCGGGGCCAAACAAATGCAAAAAGGCAACTGCTAGGCGCTGGCTACTGGTTATGAGCACGACCAAGAGCAGTGCAGCAGACCAATCCGACCCAACGACCAACGGACCAAAGCTAAATGGGATCCTGGTCCTGGCGCATCGTCTCCGTCTTCGTCTCCGTCTCCGACTCTGACTCCGTCTTGGACTCAGTCAACAGCGTCGGTTCATATCGTGCAGATTGTTGGCAATTATTAAAATGATAATTGCACAAATCTGGCTATCAATTGACGACCATCGAAGACCTTAGACCAAGCGAGACCAAAACGAGCAGCCCGCCAGCGAAAGCCACAAACAAAGCAGGCAGCCAGCAGCACCCAAAGCAGCCAGCTAGACCAAGAGACGTAGATCCAAAACGCATGCGCCGCATGTAGCCCCAGCCACAGCCCCAGCCCCAGCTCCAGCCCCAGCCCCAGCCCCAGCCCCAGTCATAGTCTCAGTCACAGTCGAAGTCGCAGTCGCAGCTTGGACCTGGTTTCGCTCTTGGGTCTTGCTCTGGGTCTTCGTCTTATCATGTGGCGTTGGTGCGGCTTGCAGCTTTTCGCAAACGTTGACAATTTGGTATTAATTTAAGACAACAGCAACAAGCCTCCTGGGCAGCCGCACAGCCAACTTCAGGCAACTTCAGGCCCGACCGACAGTTGGCCACTTGGCCAGCCGCCGCCATACAAACTACAAGACGGACATTTACATGTTGTTGTTGCTGTTGCTGCAGCAACTGTTGCCGCTGCCGCTGCCGCTGCTGCTGCTGCTGCTGCAACTGTTGCTGATGGCAAGCTGCAAACAATGAAATCTGCGTAGTTTACTGTTGACCCAAGCAGAGTAGTAAAAGCCGTTTAGTGTGACCAGACTCTTATAAATATTTTTAAAAATAAATTAAATTAATTTCAAATAAAAAAAAGTGCTGAACTTTGTGGGCGGCTTTAAGCCTGAGAAGCCGCATTTAATTAAAGCCAAAGGCATTTGAGCTGGTCAATTGTAACAGAATAAAAACCGGTTCAAAACCCGAAATCATTAGTTCCTTTTTGAACTGAACCATGACACGGAATTACAAAATAATCCAACCCTCAAGCCTTAGCCCGAAACGAAAGTCATTTTGGAGTAGAGAAGGTTCGGTTGAAAAGGTTCAGACTGTTGGCCCCAAGTAGAAACAAATAAGGTTTACTAAGGAAGAATCAAGTAAGTAATTTTAAATATTTTAATTATTTTATTCTAACTCAAATTGAATTGTGGCCTGGTCACACTTTTTAGGCCCTGGCTGTGGCTATTGTTGTCCCTCCGCAGCCGCTTCAGCTGCGCACAATTATAAAACAAAATTGATAAAATTATTGTTGAGCAAGGGAGAGGCAGAGGGAGAGGGAGAGGGAGAGGGAGTGGGAGTGGGAGAGGAGCACGGATAGAGCGAATGGGAATGAGACTGGGAATACGATGGCGATTAGCCTAAAGCCAAAAGGTTGAAGTTGCCCACTGACCACCAAAGAGCAGGCGAAAGCTGCTCCAGTAGCTACCAGTAGCTGCTGCTGCTGCTGCTGCTGCTTCTACTTCAACGCATGATGAAAATCAGCGACTTGGAGGCAACAGGAATTGGAATTGGAATTGGAATTGGAACTGGGTTTGGGTTTGGGTTTGAAGCTGGGAGTAATACGGTAGCAGGGCTTTGCGCTTCATGTAGTATGTAGGTGGCTTCGCATTTCTGGCTAAATTTATTTCAATTTCATTTGATATTAATTGCAAATGGCTTTAAGATTGAATTCCAATGCTGCCTTTTTTGGTAAAGACTTACAAATGGCCCGGACTTCTCACTCGACCTCTACGGGCATAGGACATGTTGTAGCTGTAGTTGTAGCAGTCTTGAAGCTTGTTAGGATTGTTGAACCCCGTGTGGCTGCGCCTTCATTTGTTTGTGTTTGTGTTTGTGTTTGTGTTTGGGTTGTTGTAACGGTGGCGCCACAAACAATTTGCTACAAATAAGGCACCGACTCGGGCAGGAGTTTCTTTCGGGTTCAACATCTGCCAGGAGCCAGGAGCCGAGCAGGGGGACAAGGGATCAGGGGCTAGCCGGCTGCCTGGTTCACCCGCACAAATCTCTGACAGTTGAACGGCGCTACTGCTGCCGCTGCCGCTGCTGTTGCTGCTGCTGTTTGTCGTAATTAGCAGCCGTCGTTGTTGCAACTGCAACTGCAACTGCAACCAATTGGCCAGGTATTTTGACCATTTTGGGCTGTGCGAAAGTTCAGAGCGGCTGCCTCTAAACTGACTTCAACTGACTGCTTCTCGCTGCTGACTTTCCCAAATGGCAACCCACACGCTGACACAATTAAGCCAAACACATGTCGTACGAGCAGATAAGCCATTTATTAACTTTTCACAAGACTCTAAATGATGCCATAATCTCCGCATACGGTTAGACATATCAGAGAGCTCTCCAACTCTCCCGATGCAAAGGATACTCGAATAAATAAGAAAGGGAAATGACACATTAAAAGCTCATGAGCGAATGCCCTAACCGAGCGTAGAGAGAAAGGAGTCGCTGATCTACTCGCAGTGCAATCATTGAGGGAAATATGAAAAGGAATAGTGTATTAAGTATTCGACGTGTGAAATGTGAGAGGGATTCCAAGTGGAAAATGAAATATATTTGCATCAACTTTTGCCTTGGCTGGCAAGCTTGATGCAAGTATCTAAATACTTTTTGTAGAGTATATTTAAAATGTGACTTGAACTGCGCTATTTGGGGGACCTCCAAGGAGCGTCGCTGCCTCTTTCGCTGCAACTTGACAACCCTAAGCCAGAGCCCAAGCCAGGCGAAGCGAACCCAAGCCAGGCCCAACAATTGAACTGCAATAAAACAATTTACCCAATATAGCGCAGGCCAAGAGCAATCGCAGTGCCAGCTATCCAGCTATCCAGCTATACAACTATCCAGCTAGATATACAACTATCCAGCTTGGAGCTGGTACGAGTAACTCTCTGAACATCTGAACATTTATCATTGAAATGTGGCGTGCTGCTCTACGCAGCGACTGCGGCGTCGGCGTCGGCGGCTTTGCGGCACCAAAACGAGACCCGATCACAGCACAGCGTCTTGACTTGGCGGTCGCTTTGCATATGCAGTCTCAGCATCAGTCGAGGCGTCCCTCCTCCCCCTCCTCCTCCTCCTCCTCCTACGAAACCCCCATCCAGTAGCTAATCCAGCGGCCTGTCGCAGTCTCAATCTGTGGCTTCTGGCTGGGCGGGCTATAAACTATGCGCTCTTTGCAGGGCCAATCGCGTAAGTCAGTGTCAGCGATGCCCATAGAAAATCAATTCATTGAAACTGAACAGATTTCTTCGCTTCCCTCTCGCCGCGCCTCGACTCGCCTCGTGCAACAACTTGAATACTGTTGCTTGGTACTTTGTTGGTTGCCTGTTGCCCCTCGCATCTTCATAACAATTGTTAGTCGGTCTAATTTGCATATGTTTTAGTACTCTTACTTGCGACAAAGACGCTCATAATTGCTTGATTTAGCGGCCCATTCATGACCAGGCGACGTGGATGTGGATGTGACTGTGGATGTGGATGTGACTGTGGACATGGACGAGGCGGCGCCAGACGCATCCGACAACGAGAACGACAACAACGCTTTGTTTGTTGGTGTAAATTGCAGACCAGTTCCTCAGGCCTTCAGAGCTCAGAAAAGAAAAACAGAAGAACAGAGAAAACCCAGAAGGAAGTTCTCCCTCTCTTTTCGTGTGCGGGTGTCTTGGGTCTGTCGTGTAAATTGCCAAGCAATTCATAAATGTCAACGCGTTTTTGCCTGAGCCTGGAAAGAGACTGCCTGGTAGATTTATGGGCCTACTTGTTGCACCTATGGCAATTAGAACTGTCCCCATGGAGCACCACCATGGAGAGCCTACTAAGATTTTAAGTTCTTCTTAGCTGCTGCTCTTTTCTACCGAGTCCCAATGGGCTTATTGTTCCAATTTGATGCGTGGCTATCAAAATTCATATGGAAATTACATTTTTAAGTTCGTATCTAAATCTTGTATATCTTTGCTGATTTCAATTAAAGATCAGTTTGAATAAACTTAACTTCTCCATATGAAAATATTTGTCTCATAGTCAAGGAATTACGCAATTTTCGGTATATTTCTCTAAGACTTTCCTAAGGCAGGAAAGGGGCTGAAAAACTCAAATTTTCCAGTTTTTTTTTTCGATTTTCATGCTTCTTGTCTCAAATTCGTTTTTAAAAACCTATTCACAAATCATTTTATATATTTTTAGAAACAAAATTATGAAATTAACCTACTTTTTCTTCGCCTTACTTTCCAAATCTTTTTCAATTATATGTACAAATCATTATAATAGAAAAGTTGGATAGATTTTCGAAATTCTGCCTTCAATATTTAAAAATGGGCGGCAAAATTGTGAAACTGAATATTTTTGAGAGATGCTTATAGTTTTTTATTTGAATAATTGTGCAATTTAACTCAAATATTTTCAAAAAGAGCTATTCATGATATAAAAAACTGAACCAAAACTCAAAAAAAAAAAAACAATACTTCAAAGAATTGAACCAAAAGTAGCCAAAGAAAGTACACAGAACTAACAACATTAAAAAGAGACTAAATCTCACCACATCCAATCTTCAACTATATCAAAACTATTCGATTTTTCACCATAAGAAAACCAAATTAACCACTTTTTATTCAACCACGCTTTCAACTAACTTTCAATAATGCTAAGCAAACGAGATAGAATAAACTTTCACATGCGAATAGCTAACTACTTAGTAATTAGTCCAAAATACTCAAAGTGATTGCCACATTTTGGTGCTGCTGTCAATTATAGCATAATTCGGATGATATTTTAAAACTGTTCTCGAAGCGATCAAAATATTTGCATAAGCAAACCAGAATTACAGTTGCTGCAATGCAGTAAAGAAAAAAAAAAGAAAGAGAAAAACTGGCTACATTGACTGTGGAGAACGCCAAGAGGCTGAAGCGTCAGTAGCAACAAAGGCAGCGTCATGTGTTGGCCAGGGAACCCAGCTACAGTCAGGGCTCAGAACCAGAGCCAGAGCCAGAGCCGGGGCTAAGAGCCAAGGCTCAGAGCTGAACGGCGACAGCAGGCACGCGCCCTGAGCCCAGGTATACAATGCCAGATAAAAAGAACAACAGAACTGAGCAAAGGAAAAAGCAAAAACAGAAGAAAAAAAAAGGACACAGGGATAAAAAAAAAAAAGGATGGGGAAAAAATACTCGCAAATGCAACTGTTGAGCCGAACCGAGCCGAGCCGAGTTGAGGGTGAATAACCGAGCCGAAAGGAAAGGAAAGGAAAGAATCTCGCTATAAACTGGGCTCAAAGATGAGGCTTAGTTTATAATTTGGCAGGAAGAAAAACTTATGAGATGCTATCTAATATCTATCTGTTGGTTCTTTCGATCAAATTACAGTTCCGGCCTGGTCAAGATTGGCATTTAGTTCCGCTGTGAATTTGGGTTTGGGGATATTACCAATGATGTTCCTGATGATGATGGTGATGATGATCATGATTGGGGAATGGGGAATGGGGAGCCAGCAGCCTTACCGTAAGGTTAATGATTTAGTACAGCTCTCCGCTTGGTTTGCCTCTGTCCGTCCGACTGGCTGTCTGTCTGTCTGCCTGCCAGGCTGGCTGGCTGGCTGGCTGCCTTTTTCGACTTTTCGTGAAACATATGGCGTTCTTTTTGCTGCGGCTTCAGCACAACTGACGCAGGATACGCAGGATCTGGTTTTTATTGTTGTTTTTGTTGCCGGCCTACCTACGCTCACTCAACTTCCTCCAAAAACTGCATGCGCATGAGCTCATTGCATATAGTTATTTACCTTGCCTTACCTTTCCTCAGAGCATGAGCATTTTGCTGCAGCTCCAAGTGCTGCAAGAGATCAATCAAAAATTGCTTTCTGAGGGTCGCTAGCAACCCTCTGTCCCTGGTCTATAACCAACTATAGGAGTATCGGAGCAGTTCGCGTATCTACGAATATTTCTGAATACTCACTTGACTCTGGCATTCGCGTCCTTTCTTATTGAGTTTTTATACTCTCGCCGAGGCTATTATCCTTTTGTCACGCATTGTGGAAAGCTTTGAAGGTGTCTGTCTGCCTTGAAAGAAATTCGGCATGCAGCATTCTTTTCGAGCGGATCGAAAAACTATATCATAGGCAGTAAGTAGAATGGAATACTTTTTTTTGCCCCAAGATATCCACATGAGAATTACAATTACTCTGTAAGACGATGCTTTCTTAATGCTAATCAACTTGGCTAGATCGGATCACTATATCTTATAGGTCGCATAGCATCAATCGGTTCAAAATATATATAATTTGTATGGAAAGCTTTTGGCCATATCCACATATATCTATGCAAATTTAGTTAAAAGAGTTTGAATGATTAGGGAAGGATCGAAGGAAGGATCGAAGGAAGGAAGAAGCCATAGCATATAGTTTCTATAGGAACAATCGGTTTAAAGCAAGCAAAGCTGCTCTGTACCCCAAGATATCTTGCTGAAACTTACAGAAATTATAATAGAGATGGCCTGCCATATCCTTATAGGATAAATCAGTCAAAGTAAATAGATTACTCATGCCAGTCAGTAAGGGAAGGGTATGCAGTCTTCGTTGCGCGTTTAACTAGTTTTTTTTTTGTGTGTGCTCCTTCCTTATATTTGTCTGTATGCTTGAGTATAGTCGTCTTTTTTTTTTTGTTGTTCGCTTGCTGCACCTGCTCCTGCGCCCAAGGAGCAGGGCGCGCGTCTTTTGACCGCAATCGTTGCAGGTCGCACAAAAAAGCAAAGACCGTTTACAGCAGCAGAGCAACAACAGCCTGCGCGTCCTGGTCAATTGTCCTCATTGTTACCAACATTTAACCGTTAAGCTTGGCGCGCTTACAGAACGCAAGGATCAGCCACTTGTTGTAGCTTGTTGGCTGTCGAATGTGGCATATAGCAAATAGCATGCAGCATGCAGCCATATCGCATGCAGCGTGCAGCGTGCAGCATGCAGCAAGCAGCGTGTAGCTTAATTTTGCTCGTGCCAAGTAACCGCACACCGTTGGACGCAAATCCCAGAGTATCCAAACTATCTGCCACTGCTACCCGCTGCTCCTTTCTCTCCCTCTCTCTCTTACGCTCGCTCGCTCGCTCGCTCGCTCTCCCGCTCTGACTTGGCAGCAGTCGTTATCCTGCGCAAACCACTTTCGTTTATTTTAATTTAACTTGCGGTCTTCGGCAGTCGAAGCTGTTAGTGGCAGAGCTGCGAGCGGCGAGCGGCGAGCGCCGAGAGGGGCGCAGGAGCAGCGATCAACTGTGAATCCACAGTAAGAGTTGAGAGTCCAACCACAGCCTGCTGCAATCTGACAAGCCGCTAGCCGACCGGCCTGCTGCATTTAATAACTGTTTTCGTTTTTGCCGCTGTTTTACTCGAACTCGTATAGTGGCCCCCGAGTGCTCACGACTCCCGTACGCTGCGCTGTGCTGCGCTGTGCTCCCCTCTGCCTGATGCACCCTTGCCCCATCGGCTGCCGGTGCGTTGCACGTGCCATTTTTTTATGTGAAGTCGCTTCTCGAATTTGCAGCTTGCCACATAATGTGGCATCAACTGCGGCACCGGCTTTAGCTTCGACTGCGGCTGCGGCTGCGGCACCGGTCGCCTTTGCTGTGTCGCTTATCGCATAAAATGACGCGTCTTGAACTTAATTAATTTTTATTTATGTTAACGAGCGTTCGCCTTTTAGTTAAATCAAAGCCAGGCCAAAGCCAATCCCCTCCTCTCCTCTCCTCCCCTCTCCTCTCCTCCCCTCCCCTGTCCTGTCCTGGCCAAGAAATTCCTCTCATTTCAGCTGATCGAAGGCCTGGCGCAACATTTGGTTGCACAGCGCCGCAAACGGATTGATTTCCACCAACTGCAAAGAAAAGTAAAATAATTAGTTAATTATCATTAAAAAGTTTACTAACTACTTAATTATGCTTAAAGCGCAAAAATACGCAGAATATTAAAAAATATTGAATATTATTTAACTTGATTATCTTACGATCTATAATTGATTCTATATATATAAATATATTGCGGCGCCGAATATTATATACCCTTCCTCAATTTATTTTAAGCGATTGTTCCTATGGCAGCCATATGATATAGTAGTCCGATCTTCTCCATTTTCAGTATGGGTTTAACTCGTAGGTCTTAGCCAGATAGCTTAAGAAATGTTCCTATGGAAGCTGAAGAATATAGTAGTCCGATCTGGCCTACATTCCACATTTCATTCATCTAATTCAAAAACTATGAGAGTAATTTGCATAGAAACAGACAGACGGACAGGCAGACAGACGAACAAACAGGCAAACGGAAGGACGGGCATGATATAAACAAGAATTGCGCTATTGATTTTAGGTCTTTTGAACCAGGAATTTCGTGCTTGGTTTTAGAAAATTTGGAAAATATATGGCATAAGTTTCGACAGGTGGAGGAATCTTGTGTTTTTTTCTGGAGCTTATTTTCATAACTTGCATTCACCTGTTCCCTGGCAAATTTGCTACCTAGCAGCGCAGCCGCTTCAAAATCAGCTCGTGCTGCATCCAAATTCTCCAGTTTTCTATACAATACGCCTCGTTGACAGTGGGCGTGGCATTTTGTGCGTGGTTGTTGATCGTCTGCCAGTTCCAAGGCGCGATTCAGATCGCTGAGAGCCTCTGCAAAGGAATGGGATAAATCAGAAATAAATAACTTGGTACAAATAATAATAAATAATTCAAATTTTTGTATATAAAACTCTTTTTCCTCGCTTGAATGACCTGAAGCTCAGTTTCGGAGTCGAATGTATGTTCCTAAGGGGTCGAAGGTCAAAGGGTCATGGGAAAATGGCTGAGTTTTAGCCGCTTGATTTCAAAATCAATTTAAAGATTTATCAAAAAATAACTGACTGATTTTGATAAATCCACTAACAGCTCGAAAATTTTATACAAAATCACTTTTAAAAATTCACTTTTAATGATGGGCTTTACCCGGTCAACGCCGGCTAAAACTGAATAGCACTCAAAGTAAGAGCTTTATGGAAGTAATAATAATAATAACAAGAAAAGTTCTAAAAATATATTAGAGTGCAATAATTGCACCATAATCATAGCTGTTATTTTTACTTTTATATATTTTTTAGTTACTAATTTTAAAATATTTCTTTTAAAGCTTTGAAAATTTCAATTATTTGAACTCAACCGCCTGTTTCATATGTTGCACTGCTTGCTAGTTCCAAGCAGTTCACACACACGCGGCACTGGTAATAAGCGCCATCTATTGGTGACGACTCAGCTAGATAAAGTGGTTCAAGTCTCTTCTCAACAGAGAAACTATTGCAGTTGAAATGCTGTTCTTAATTTAAGGCCAAACAAGCTTTAATTTAGTCCGTTGATGCACTTTAAACTTATACGCAGAATACTCTTTTTACCAATTGTATGGGTGCAGAGTAAACAAAGAAAACATGGCTGAAAACTAGAGCTCTGGCCTAGTGGAATTCCAATTCCCACTTAAATTTACCTTGATCGCGTTTGGCCAAACGCAGTGTCTGGGCCCGATTATTTAGCACTGAGGCTCGCTCGGAGAGCTGCAAAGCCTTGTGGAATATTAATAGAGCCTCGTCCAATTCGCCCGATTCGGTTAATCGCACTGCTTGCAACTCCAGATCCCTAGAAGCCTGCAACAGTTGGGAATCGGGTTCATGGTCAACCAGCTCCTGTTCGGCTTGGATGGCAACATTGTCGCTGGCAATGCCACTCAGCTCGAGAGGATTAAATATTGATTCCAGCACTTGCTGGTCGTGAGGACTCAGCTTTAGATTGACCTGTGGCATCGGAAGGTGGCGTAATGATCGCGTTTCTATATTCAACTGAAGCTTGTTTTCGATTCGAAATTGAAAACAAATTATGGAAACGATATCACATGCAAAATAGGCTGATTAACCGGTTGATCGGGAACGGTGGTGAGAATTGAGAAATAACTTGAGAAACTACTCGCATGCACTGCAAGAAAATTGTTGTTATATAAAAAAACGTTTTGTTTTTATTTTTCCATCTTTTTTTTTCTGTTTTTTGTTTTTGTTTTTGTTTTTCTTTATGTATATGTAAATACCAAGGACAATATCATTTGTTTTCGCTTGTTTTGCAATAATTTAATTAATAATATAATAATAAATCAGCGCTTCTTGTTGAATCATTTCATTTCATTTCATTTCATATCATATCATTATCATCATATATCAATTGTTTTTACTGTTTTTTAAATTTCCATTGCTATGCTAATGCGTTTTTTAGTTTGCTTGTTTTTTTCATTTCATTTTGTTTTCTTTTGTTTTGTTTTGTTTTGTTAAATTTTGATAAATACAATTACATATTATTAATTCTCAATAAATTGTTTTTCTTTTGCTTTAAATGTTTAACTTTATGCTCCGTTCAATATTTCAATATTTCAATATTTCATGTCTATACAATATACACAACTGAAATACTTCACATCCTTCTCCGATTTTCTATCGTTTTTCATTTTAAACACTATGCAGTATGCAGTTTAGCTCGATCTTTTGCGTTAATGCCTGGTGTTATCGTTATCGTTTTCGCCTAATTTATCGAATATAGTGATTAACAAAAGGTAATACTCGTAATTAATTAAAGAGGTTCTGTGTCTCGCATATTTAAATAAGTTTTTCTTGTGTTTTCTCTCTATAAATATGTTTTTATTGTAGTTTTTACTCATAATTAGAAGCAGAAGCAATGGGCACTAGAAAGCTTCAATTTGCCATAGAAATTGTGATGAATTCCACACAATTTTTATGCCAAATCAATTTCTATATATGTGTTTGTCTGTGTGTGCAGGCATATATAACTTGTATTCATTATAAATATGTTTCCATCACTTTGTTTTTATAGTTTTCTATGCGAATTTTGGGTGTTTTTTGTTGTCTTCTCTTTCTTAGATATTGTAATTCTCTTAGGGTGCTTTGTGTTCTTCCTTTTCCTTTTGATATAGTAGTATGTATGATAAAAATATAAAAGTGAGCATTGAGTTTTCTTGTCTATATTTGTATGTATGTATATTACATTATGTGTGTGTATACATATATATATATATATATATATATATATATATAGCAGATATATAACTGTTTCTTGTTATGTACTAGGTGGCACAGTTTTTTTGTAGTTTTTGTTTTTTAATGTAAACGGTCTGGTCTGGGTTGTTTTTTTTTTTTTAATAGAAATCGAAACTTAACGGAACTGAATCTCAGAATCTTAGAAAAAAATAAAAGGAATCGGTAGAGAACTCAAAGGCGAGACCTTAAATTATATTGGTAGAAACGTTGAAAGGTCGTCGAGTACACTGAAAAACATTGAATATTTTTTTTTTTTTGTTTTGTTTTGTTTACCTTTTATACACACTTATCTACAGCGTTTCATCTCAATTATAAATATGTTTTCTTTTTGCTTTATTAATATATTTTTTGTATGTATATTTATATGTATGTACTATATATTTATATTATAAACATTTATGTGTTTATATATATATACCATTTAAAAGTCTAGCTCAATCTTTTATACAACAAGTTTGTTTTTGCTGAGGCTCTGCAGCTGCTCTGCTAATATCAACTAGTATACGCTATTGCTATTTACGTTACGATATACGATATTACGATATACGATATACGATATACGATATACGATATTACGTGGTATTTATATGTTAATTATGGTATTTATAAGCTGGTTTCCATTTCTTTTTCTTTTTCATTTCATTTTGTTTTCATTCTCGTTTTGTTTTGTTTTGTTTTCTTTTGTTATTTTGTTTTGCTTTGTTTTCGTGTATATGAATAAATGCCTTTTACCCTTTAGCATAGCATAGTAGCCTTTGTTGCTCGTATTTTATATAGTAGCTTCTTCGATCCTCAAGAAGATCTCGTCTCGTATTATCGTATCGTCTGTCGTGTGTGTTTTCTTCTTCGTTTTTAAATATGTTTCTGAAATTGAAATTGTTCATTGTTTTTGCTTTGTTTCATCAAATTGCTTGTCATTTGTTTTAGTTTTAGTTTTAGTTTTAGTTTAGTTTTAGGTTTAGTTACATTAGAGATACATACATATACATACATAAATACATATACGAAGTTAGCATACGAGCACATATACATATACATATACATATACAAATACATATATATTAATGTTTAGGCAATATGTTTAAGTTATGTTTAAGTTAAGATTAAGTAAGCCTTTCTTTTTGTTTTTCTTTTTGTCTGTTTTTTTTTTTTTTGTTTTCTTTTTTGTTTTCTCTTTTATTTGTTTTCTTTTTTCTTCAGAATTTGCTGCAATTTACAATCAAGGCGTCTGGGCGTGCCAAGAGAGAAATGGAGTGAGAGCGAAATTGCTTCTCTCTTTCTTTCTTTCATTCTTCTTTTAGCATTCCTGCCACGCTTTAAACAATTTGTTTAACACATCTTCTCTTATACTTCTCTTTCTTTCCTTCTTTTTGCTTGTCCAATTTTAAGTTTAATACAATTTTGAATTTCGAATTATTAAATTTCTTTTACACATACAATTTATATATATATATATATATTATTGCAATTTTTTACCTCCTCTTCTTACCTCCTTTCGTAATATGCAGCTAAAAATTTACATACACATGTAACTAATATACAGCAAAGCGGTTTTTACGTAATAGTCAACAAAAGTACAATTACAATTAGAATATCCATTTCATTTAACATTTTCATCTAAAAAAAAAACTCTTCTTCATTGTCTCTTCTTCTTCTTCTGCTTCTTCTTCTTCTTCTTAGTTTAGCTCACTAAAGTCACACAGTACAATACATACACATACATATAGAGATACATATATATATATAGACTTATTATAAGGGGAGAAATACATAGAGTGAAATAGAGCGCTTAATAGACAGTTTATACTATATGAACTTTTTGATACCCTTGCAGCGACTATTATAACTTTGAAGGAGCGTTCGAATATACATATATATTATGGATCAGGCGCTGAGACGTGTAGATATAGCTAACAACGTCCGTCCGTCCATCTGTCTCTTAGTGTTTCAGTTAAGTGAACGAAACTTCTTTTTACTGCAGGCAGCGCATACGTAAGTCGGCACTGGCCGAGTCGGAAATCTATATTATATAGCTGCCATATAGAAAGGAACAATCGGTGCAAAAGTTGGTTGTTCTTTGTATGGAAAGTTATTTAGTTGCTCAAGATATCTGGTTGAAACTTAAAAGTTAGCTGTCCAGATCAGACTACTATATCCTATAGCTTCCACAGGAACAATCGGCCCAAAAGTTGCAGAAAGAAAAACTTTTATGTTTCTTCAGAAATCTGGATAAGACTTACAAGTGGATTTTCAAGATCGGACTACTAGGAAATTTGAAAGAACAATGGATCACAATTAACAGACAAAATTATTATGGCAGTCTGCAAGGGTATGCGAACTTCGGTGTGCCGAAGCTAGCTTTTTCTTATTAGCTGTAATGTAAAAGAAGCCAGGCATAAATTTACTTATATATTTCAGTATTCTGTATATAGAATAATAGCTAGACACAAAGTTAACCTGGGGGAAATAATTGCTCATACAACATGCAGAGATCTAAATTAGATTTTCAATCTGTTTGTTTTTTGCTTTTTTCTTTTGTTTTTTTTTAGCTTTTTTCGAAACACTTTTTTACTTTTCACACACAACAAACAAAATCAACGGTTTTTGCAAAATGATTTCGGGTATAAAAATGTGAATGTGTGTGTGTGTGTGTGTCTGTGTTCTGAGAGAATAATAATAGAGAGAGAGAGAGATTATAAGAGAGAGGAAAGAGAGCGATAAAATGTTTAGTTTCTTTAGTTTAGTTTGCATATTAAAAAGATTTTCTTTTTTCTTGTTTTTACTAATATTTTACAATAAATGTATATTAAATTCTTGCACAAATAGTTCTTAGATCGTGCTTCTATATAATTTTCCATAGTTTCTTTTGTTTTTTGTTTTTGTTTTTGTTTTTGTTTTGGTTTTTGGGTATTTGTTTGCTCGTTATCGCGCCCTGTCGGCCTTTAACATCGTTTTAACTTGTCTTTAATGCGTTTTTTGCGTTTTTTCTTTTTCTTTTGTTTTTGTTTTTACTTAATGCCAATCAACCTCAAATTTTAAGCGTTCGTTTTCTCTACTGCATATTCTTTTGGTAAATGTTATTAAATTTGCTAGTTGTTTAATGGTAGAGTAGCGTAGCTTTTTTGTAGTTTTTTTTCGTGTTTTTCTTCATTTTTTTTTCATATAATTCGTTTACCATTTTGGGGGATTTTTGGTTTTTAGGGGGACTAGTGGTTGGTGGAGGGGTTGGGGGGTTGGGGGGTTAGGGGTGGTTGTTTTAGTGAGAGAGGAATACAATTTTGCAGCTGTTTTGTTGTTGTTAGAAACAAACATTTAACAAACATTCAAAAAGAGTGTGCAGTGTGCAGTTTAAATTGTACTAATAACATTTTTTCATTCAAGTTTTCAAGTTAAATATTTGATGTACTCTTCTATTTGAATTTCGCTCCTTTTTTTTTTTGTTGCAATTTTAATTGATAGAATTTTTAATACACTTACGAATGGTGTTTGTGTGTGTGTGTGTGAATGTGTGTGTGTGTATGGGTGGGTGTTTGTGTGTACGCACTGCTTGCCTTTACGTCACGTTACTGCTTTATCGACTGCTGCTTTAGCTGCTTCTTTCTTTGCTTTCTGTTTCTTTACGCTGTTCTTTCATATGTGTATTATTATTTACTAGGTATTTATTTATGCTGTGTGTATGTGTGTGTGACTGTGTGTGTGTGTGTGTATTACGATTATTTATACAAATTATTTGCTTAGGTGGGCTTCATATTTGTTTTGTTGATGTTTATGTTTATGTTTTATTCTCTGCTAATTACAATAAATAGTCAAGCTTTATGTGTGACTGTTGTGTGTGTGTTACTGTCTGTGTGTGTGTGTGTGTGGGTGTGTGTATGTGCATAACAAAAGCTGCTCTTTGTTAGTGGTTTTCTTCTTCTTTCCCTTTTTACAGTGTCTTTTGTGAAGTGTTTTCTCTGCGCTTCGTTAGTTTTTCTTACGGTTTAAGGATTTTATTTATTTATAACTTTTTAAGCTCTGGTTTCTTCTTCTTTTTCTTATTCATTTAATGTATGCCATATTTTATTTTGTTCGGTTTGGGATTGTTATTTTTATTTTTATTTTTATTTTTTTTTTCTCCATTTTTATATTATTTTCTTGAAATTATATATGTATGTATGTATTTCTCTTTTGGTTTTGGTTTAAATAATCTTTAACGACTAACCTTTTAGACTACGTTGCTCGTAATCATATTATTAATACATAATAATATAATAATATGTTTATTACAGTTACAGTTTTACATTTGAGTTTAGTTTTAGGTTCGGGGGTTCTCTTCACCCCCTTCGGGGGCGGGGGCTCTACTTTTGGATGTAGCTAGAGACAAGACAGTTGTTAGTGGCGTGAAAGAGGGGGGAGAGCTGCTCCACATTTTTTTTCTTTTTTATTTTCTTTTATTTAGAGTTTTCTTTTTTTCTTTTTTTGGCAGTGTATTTTTTTTATTGATATATTCCAAAACATACACGGAAAAAAAGAAATGTATAACGAAAGTCAAGAGATAAGGAAAGAAATGCCGCTTGAAATGTGTTTGAAACTAATTGAAATTGGTCTGTAGACATCGAAATTAATTCTTGTATATTTTATTTGTAATTATTTGCTTTTTTTTGGCTTTTTTTTTTGGCTTTTTTTTGTTTGTAGAGCAGCTCTTAAACTACACATAGAATATGTCTAAGAACAAAAAAAGCTAGATAATTTTTGCAGGAGAGCTCATACAACAACATTGAATTGCAATTCGTTTTACAGCAATTTAAAAGTTTTCCAATTTCCTTTCTTTTTTTTTTTTTTTTTTCTTTGGTTGGGTCTTAAAACTGTTGTGCCGTAGCAATAAGCTTTTGGTGTAGAGCGGCGTGCATGAGAGAGAGAGAGAGAGAGAGAGAGAGAGATAGAGGAAAGCAGGGGCAGGGTCAGGGCGTAGGGCGCAGGGGGGCGGGGTAGAGAGTTATGGAGAGAGCAAAGAGCGAGAGATTTGCTTTTGGGACTTGTAGCAAATTTGTTAGCACAATTTAACTGTTTACTGTTGAAAGCCGTTTGAAAGAATGTTCCAAAATTGTTCCAATTTAGCTGTTGTTGTCGTTCTTGTTGTTGTTGTTGTTGTTTTGATTGTTTCTTTTTTTTACTGGTAAACGGAATTATTATGAGTTTTATAGCTGTTGCTGTTGTAGCGCTGTTGCTGCTGATGCTGATGCTGCTGATGCTGCTGCTGTTGTTGATAATGCGATGATGATGATTGCTGCTGCTGCTGCTGATGATGATGGTGTTGGTGTTGGTGTTCGTAGTGTTGCTCGTGAGGGTCGTGATGCACGTGATGCTCACGATGGTGTCCGTGTCCGTATCCGTGTTGCTGGTGATGATGGTGTTCGTGTTCGTATTGGTATTCACGTTCGCGATGTTCACGTTGCTCGCGCAGCTGTTGCTGCCGTTCGCGATGATGTTGCTCCCGTTGTTGTTGGTGTTGTTGGCGTGTTGGTGTGTGTGGCTCACGCGTAGGTGTGGCATGCTGCTGCTGCTGCTGCTGCTGTTGTTGCTGTTGTTGCTGCTGCTGCTGCTGTTGCTGCGACTCACGCGTTGGTGTTGCCTCGCGTGATGCTTTTGTTGGTGTGTTGGTGTTGCTTAAGTGTTGCCGTTGTTGCTGTTGTTGTTGTTGTTGTTGCTTTGTGGTAGTTGTTGTTTGTGCAGTTGCTTGTGTTGTCGGTGTATGTGTGGGCGTATTGGGATGATAGTGTTGCTGTTGTGGTGTTGATTGCTGCTGTGCTTGTGATTGTGGTGTTTGCGATTGTTGTTGTGATGGATTATGATGATGATTGTTGAGCGCAGTATTACTGCCATAGTTGTTGCTGTTGTTGTTGCTGCTGTTGTTGTTACTGTTGTTGTTGTTGTTGCTGCTGTTGCTATGTAGCTCATGAGGCAGTGGCGGTGGATTTTTAGCTTTTGTCAGCGGTATTGGTGTTGGCATTGGTTTTGGCGTCTCCGTTAAATCGATGCCCCATTCATAGAGGAACTCAAGTTTTTGTCGTTCCAATGGGTCACTAGCCGGCAGGGCAAGCAAATGTTAGGCTTCTAAGAATATTAACGCTGTTGGCTTCGGTTCCAAGTTTGATTTTTTTGCTTCGACAACTAAGAAGGTTATTTCAGCCTTTTCACGATTTGCAAAGCATTCGGCTATCAATCGAGCAACCTCCTACAAAATTAACCAAAAATCCACTTTAATATTATCTACTTTATTGCCTAGAAAAAAACCACTCCTTACCTGATGATGTAGACCTTCCACTTTAGTTCCATCTACCTCCAGTATCAGTTGCCCGACTTCCAAGCCGCCCGCTTCGAATGCCGCACCATTTTCCTATGAGAAGAATTTTGAAAAGGAATCATATGAAATCCGTTACATTTATCAATACCAGTCAGTTGCAGCCGGCATTACCCGGGGAAAGTCCATATTAAAAGAGTCTTTTTGGATTCAATTTTTCAGTCTAGGCCCAATTCTACACCTGTGATCAACTCTTAGCTGAATATCACGAAAATGCAATAAGTAAATTCTAGAGTTATCGCGTTTTACTCATGTCTTGGGGGTGGATTTACCCAAAAAAAAAGTAACATCTTTATTTTAGATTTTAATGTAAATCTTCAAAGCTGAGTTTGAAACTAATCGGATAAGAATTCAACTTTTTGTTATATAACTAGTGACTTCCCATTTTCCGATATTATGAAACTCTCACATTTTAGATTTTGATGTAGGACTCTCCACACAATTCCCATACAGCTTTTAGGCCCATTGCTTACCCATGGGGCTAAATTTTCTAGAATATTTTCCAAATTGGTATACAGTCTTCGTAAAATTTTATAATCTGTATTTGAAAATGAGTTTAAACACAATCGGACAATTCTTCGCTTTCGCTTGGAGTTGAAATTTTGAAAATCCCTTCTTAGTGGAAACTTTCACCGCATTTGCAATGATCCAAATTTGAACTGCGTATGTGAATGAATTGTCAGTCAGTCATTCCGGGAAAAAGAGATGGAGATTATAGAGAAGGTTGTGGGGTATACTTACATGGATATTGATTATCCTAGGAAGCGGGTGTTTTGTATTAGCACCACCTTCGATAGCAATACCTAAAATTGGTTTGGTTTTCTTAACTGTAATGTGTAAGTTGCCTCTATGATCAGGTACGACGTTTGGATTGTGTTC
Organism: Drosophila repletoides; assembly: GCA_018150835.1. Taxonomy (NCBI): domain Eukaryota; kingdom Metazoa; phylum Arthropoda; class Insecta; order Diptera; family Drosophilidae; genus Drosophila; species Drosophila repletoides. The sequence goes on from JAECWQ010000031.1 coordinate 1,934,987, forward strand.
ATGTGTTTGTTCAGTCGTTGAACCACCGTTCTGCTCAGCTGACAGACGCTGCATGGACTACAGGGTATCATGAAACGATAGTCAAAAAGTTCAAAATGAGCATTGAAAATAAGTTCCGAATAAATCGAAATACATATATAAATATATACAGATATAGACATCAAAATGAAAATTTGAGATTAGTTTTCATACTCGTTTCACTTGCAGGGTGTTTGGCTGCAAGCTCAATTGTTATAGCCTACTTCCACTAATGTTATAGGGTATACATAAGTACGGTAAGGTTAATTGTTAATTAATTACGAGTAATATGAAATTCAAAGGGTGTTTATCAAAAGTTAAAATAAGTAGATTTTGTGTGTGTGTGTGTGTGTGTGTGTGTGTATCTGTGTGTGTGGTTCTTAAAAGAGGCAAGCAAAGCTAACTTTTTCGTAAGGAATTTTTTACAACGATTTTGAAGTAAAATATGATGGTTATTGTTGTTGTGTTTGTTGGGTGTTGGGTGTTTGTTGTGTGGAGAGGCAAACAAACTGCAACTTTGATGCTACGATGGCCAATTCAATAAATTTTACAGATATTTTTTGGGTATTTTTTTTTTATGGTATTTTCTGTGTAGGAATGAATCATGAAATGTTGTTGTTGTTTTATTGTAGACCAAATTGTACAAGATTTTTTTTTGGCTTTAATAAGTTTGTGTGTGTGTGTGTGCATTTGTTTGTTTTTTCTTTTGTAGTTTTCGAGATTTCCTTGAAAATTTCAAATAGATTCGAAAAAAAGTATACTGAAAGAGCATAAAATTGAGATTGAGTGAAATTCAATGTCAAACCGCAAACTTTTTTTTTATTGTGGTAATTTCTTGGCATTCGCTGCAGACGTTGTTCAATAAATTCAAGTATTTTTTTAGTATTATTTTGTAGTATTTTTTTTTCTTTTTTGGTATTTTCTGTGCTTTGCATAGAGCACCAATGGGTATAACTCACCTGATGCCTTCGTACACCTTTATCGCCCAGCAAAGTGCCGCCTTCTTCCTTCATATCGAAACTTCTTGAGAGTTTTGTGGCCAACTCCTAATATTTATTTTTCAATATTTTGGTATTTTTTGGTATTTTTTTGGTATTTTTTTTGAATGCCAAATACGGTCACATTGTGGTTTTTGTTTTTCGTAAATTTGGCCAATTTTTTGGTTTTTTTGAAGAGTGCGCAAAGTTTTGAGAAAAATTTGTTTGGTATTTTTGGTTGTTTTTTTTTACAATTAAATGAAAATAGTAAAAATATTTTGCATAAGAATCGATTGTATTTGTACTAAGACTTGTTGCTATATAAATAACGATATTGTTTCTTGTATTTATATATATATATATACATATATATACAGATGAGTATGTATATATATATATATATGTATATAGTGTGTTGCATAGGCTTTTATTCCGCAGACGATATTTGCATCCATTTAATGAGTGAGTTTTGTCTAATAGTATTTATCGTATTATTATGATACATTTTGATTAGTTTAGTTTGTTCAGTTGCAAACATTCAGATAGATATTTAGATTTAGATCGAAATAAAATAGTATATGACAGTTGGAAGAATATACGAGAATATATATTTATTTTTATATTTATTATTTATTGTAGTAGTAGTAGTAGAGTAGTAGTAGTAGTAGTGGAACGTACTTTAAAGTGAGAGGGGGGGGTTGTCGGGAACGGTGGAACAGAAGAGCGTATGCAAAAAGCTTTTGAGTGCTTGAGTGAATAGATTGGGGTCTGCGAATTGAGCTTGAGTGAAGAACACTGAATCGAGTAACTATATAATCGGAAATAGTAACAGATTGACGACGATAACTATACAGAAAACATATATCTATATGTATTGCATTTTATTCTTTGTTGGCCAACAACTCTTGGCCTGTTATTGGATTGAAATGAAGGTCGAACAGTCGATTAGAGGACAGATCACAGAGATCACAATATATATGTATATATATACAGCAATGGATCGTTGCCTGAAAAGTTGTTTGGGGGTGTATTTAAATATTGAGAGTTTCCTTATTTTTCCTGTGTGCGTGTGGTGTTGTATCTATGTATGTATCTATGTAAAAGTATCTAGAGTGTTATGGTTATGTATCTGGGTGCAGTTATGAGAATGCGGGTGCTGTATAGAGAGTTCTCTGTGTGTGTGGCATGTGGCATGTGGCATGTGGAATGTGGCATGTAGAGGCGTTTACAGCTATACAAATGTGTGTGTGTTAAATATATTGTAAGAGTGTATTTTACAAAGAAAACGACTTGCAAAATTGGCAACTAAGACACTTAGATTTTGGCTAGATTTTCCAACGAGACTAATTATTTGGCTATTTGTTTTGAATTGAATTGAGTTTTTTTTTTTTTTATATATATATGGAAAAGCGCTAACTAAAACTTCAAAAAACTTTAAAACTTATTTTACAGATGTTTTTCTAGGGATTTTTTTTTTTATGTTTTTTAACTACAACTATAGGTGTATGTGTGTGTGTGTGTGTGTGTGTGTGTGTGTGTGGGGCGGCAGCAGCTAAATTTGAATACACAAAAAGTAAGAGATAAACGCAAGAATGAAGGAAGTCCAAAAATCTAATTACAGGGCAAATGAAAATACCAAATATTACTACAAAAAAGAAAACCAAAAACAGGAAACGGAAATCGAGATGAACCAAAACCAAATTTTTCTTTTTTTTTTTTTTGCATGTGTGTCGATGCCATTTGGTGGGTGGTGGGGGTGGTTTTTTTTTTGGTGGATTTGGTGGATTTTGGTGTTTTAGAAATTAGGTTGACTCATGCGTAAATGTGCAAATGTATTTTTCAAGCTTTTTTTCTGGTATTTTTTGGTTCTATATATTTTGAGAATTTTTCTTTAATTTGCGTTGATTTATTCAGGTTTTTTGTTGTTGTTGTTTTTATTATTTATTTTTGGTTTGTTGGCTACTTTTTGGTTACTTTTTAGTTAATCATACTTACATTGACAATATTACTTTACAGGAGACTAAAACAACTCTAGTTAGTAACAGAATAAAATAAATGAAAGGTGCGCCAAGATTTAAAACGAACGAACGAACTAAAAACGAACATCGAACTAGGCTTAATTAAGTTACGTTTACGTTTACGTTTAGAGTTAAATTTTTGGCTAAGAATCGACTAACAATGGACAAACAAATGAGTAGTTTTTCAAGTCACAAAGTGTGGGCAAGTGTGGGCAAGCAATTAGAGAGTTTCAAAAACTTTCAATTCAAATTCAAATTGAAAAACTAAAAGAGAAAAACAATAAACGAAACGAAACGAAACGAGACGAGACGAGACGAGACGAGTCGAGACGAATTCGAATTCGAATATCCTACGATTACAACACAAAAATTATTAGTGTGAAAAGAAATGGAAATGCAAATTTTGGTATTTATTTTTGGTTTTATTGCACTCAAATTGTGCTGGTTCTTGCAAGGCATATACAAACAGTTAGTTAGTTAGTTTAGTTTATTTTAGTTTAAGTTTAAGTTTAAGTTTAGTTAGTTTAATTAATTAAGAGAAACATAGACAGAGAGAGAGAGAGAGAGAGACAGAGCGTAGAGAGTGAGAGTGAGAGAGAGCATAGCAACAACACTATTTTTCAGGCTAGATTTTGATTCGATTTGATGCGCTGAAAATGCAACGAGATGCAAATTCAAAAAAGTCAAAAAGTTTTTTTTGTTTTTTTGGCAAAGAATATTCAACACAATTTTTGTTTTGTGGTTTGCTGTTTGTATTCTTTTCTATTGTTTTAGATATGTTTTTTTTGTATTTTTATAGTATTTTTATAGGTTTTTTTGGTTTTTTTTGGTTTTTTTTTTTGGTTTTTCGTTAAACGAAAAATACATTGGCACTTACAAGAGGTCGTCCCCAATACCATGATTTGACACGTTGTGTTAAACCACCCAAATGTGAACGTAGTCCATCTAAGTAGCCGCCCTGAAATGCACACAAATGAACAAACGAGAACAATTTCGGGGGGAGCACGGGTAGAGAAGGTAGAGAAGAGCACACAAACAATTCAACACAAAAAATATAAAAAAAAATACCAAAAAAAATATATCTAATTCAAAATTATTATTTGACTATTTTCACACAAAAAGAAGAGAACAAAAGAAAAGAAAACAAAATGAATATGATTTATGTAAGTATGGTAAAGTTTGGTTAATACAAAACTCAAAGTGCCAGAGAAATGAGAAGATAACTTGGTCAACAGAACTGAAAGTTGAACGGGTTCTGGAGCTGTCTTATGTGATTTCTTTTTTTTTCTTTGTGGGAATTGTAGAGCCTATTATTATAGTATATAGATGTAGTACTACGAGTATATAGAGCTATATGTTCTATAAGTATATATTTGGGTATAGATACGCCTCTAAAAAGATACATTTTTAGCTAAAGTTTACAGGTATTTTACGAGTGTTTCTAATGTATTTTTTTTTTTTTGGTTATAATTCTACTTGTAGTTTGAACACAGCTTCATTTTGGGTTCCATATGGTAAAACTGTATACTTTTGGGTATGTTAAACTAAAGAAATAAAGATATATATATTTAATGGATTAGTAAGTTCTATTTAATTGAGCTACTTTTATACTTTTATGAATTCTTTACGCTTTTGCTACTCTACTTATTTTTATAGTGGAAATTTTAGCTAAAACCCTGCCGAGACTGCCGAGAGGCAACTGCTAATGTTGCTGGCGGCTATGTTGCTAGTTCTCAATGTTGCTAAGCTTTGAGCGCATGTTGCTAGCATAGATTCTGCTTGCGCCCAGCTGTTCCGTTGCATACTTTTAGGAGCTGCTGTTAACAGGTATAACCCATTTTTTTGTAGCTCTTTCTGCGACTGCAAAACACATTAACTATTCATAAGCTAACTGGGCTACATCAGTAAGGTTTTCTTTTCTTTATTTATTGCTGTTTTTATTTTGATGATGACTTTGTTTGGCAATCAGAGTGCTCATTGCATGGGCAATCCGCGCTTCCGCGGCCCATTTCAACTGTTGCAAGTTGCAAGTTGCATGTTGCATATGAGACGAGCCATAAAAGCCGTGGCAAGAGTATTATCAACAATCAGAGAAAAATAGTATAAAAAATAGAGCTAAATATTTACAACGCGCTTGGGCGAAAGGCTTTGCAGCATGTGCAGCTAAATTGGCTGCTTCCTTATTGTATTTTTCTTTTTGTTGTTATGAAATTATTTATATGTGTGTGTCTGTGTGTGTGTGTGTAGTGTATAGGTATGTGTCTGTGTATTCATGTATCTCTGTGTGTGTGTGTGTGTGTGTGTGTGTATAAAAGATAGTTTTGAAAAAAGTGCTTAAATTGTAAGAAACGACGACGCATACGAAAAACGAATGCAAAGCGAACGCAAAGCGCTTACCTGTTCCTGTTTACATTTTGGCAGTAGATTTATTGTTGTTAGCCAGTCCACAAAGCGACGGAAAGAGAGGCAAAGAGACAAAGAAAGAGAGAGAGAGAGAGAGAGAGAAGAAAACATAAATAAAATTGAACAACTGCAACAATTGGTGTAATATTGGTGATGAGAATCCAAAAAACAGAAGCAAAAAAAGTCATCTCTTTTGAATGCCAAAACTTTGCTAGCTTTTGGCCATCAACTTTGGCAGCAGCAGCCACAGCAGCCGCAGTAGCCGCAGCTAAACAGCGGCAACAAAAGAGCTAAAGCGATTTTCTGTTTACGTCATGCAAGAGCAAAACAAAAACGCCGACAAAACTGCGGCAAAGCAACAACAAGCGTTATGCCAGCCCAGCACAGCTGCAGTAAGTCAGCTGCAGATACACAGTATCTTATGGATACACTCAGATGCTGTTGCCTGCCGTATGCCGCATGCCGCATGCCGCATGCCGCCTGCTGTTGGCCACATTGCGTAAAAGAGTCTATTTTAAATCTAGCTTACTTTAGACGTACGTAAAATGATATACAGACTTATTTCTACTTATGTATTATTTTTCTATATTCATTTTTAGCCATAAATATTGACAATCTTTGGCCAATCATCTGCACCATTTATAATTGTTGTTGTTGCTTGGGTTGTCGCTGTGTGTAAGTTTTATTACTGAGCCATAAAAAACTAACTGAAACGCAGACAGCCAGAGACGCTTAAAGAAAGCCACACGCAAAGTAAAGCTACAAGAAATAAATAACTCTACTCCGGGCACATAGCAACGCCTGGATGCCCTTTCTTAATACAACAATTTATTCCAACTTAAATCTATTACCATTAAATGGAGCAGTATCTTCGGGTTGAGTCAGTTTAGTCTGCATAAACTTGGCCAACATAATGACCAATTTATTATACCCGAAGGTAGTGTACACTCCAAATAAAGCAGCGCGGCCGGCGCCGACTTCGCAGCTGGCTGCGGCTGCTGTTTTGGCCGCGTCTGCATTTTCAGTTTTTAGTTGCGCGTCGTTGCTTGAAGCGTAAGGTTGGCCCAGGCCCAGACTCAGATACAGATACAAATACAGAGAAAGAGAGAGAGAGAGGGAGCGAGAACTGGAGACAACGTACAGCGAGCAGCGAGCAGCGACACTTTTGGGAACAGCTTCTTCGGCTGAGCTCACAACTTGAGATACAAAACGTGCGTATAAATAGCAAATTACGTGTAAATACTGAAAAATTTAAAACAAGTTGCCACAAGTTGCAGAGTTGACAAATTTCGCGCTCTGTTTGCCGCAAATTGTTGCATAAACAACAGTAGCAAACTAACAAAAAAACAACTCAAAATTATTGAAGAAGTTTACCTGGCTGCGTTTTCTTGTGGCAAAGCCGTCAATTGCCCCAGGGTATTCAGTTTTATTTTTATTTTTTTTTTCTTTCTGTTTTTGTTATATCATCATTGTCTGTTTGGGTTTTTGCAATGTTTTTTGTTGTTGTTGTTGTTTCTGCCGCAAGACTTCTGCAATCTTGGCTCACATGTGTCACAACCGAAGAGAAGAGATACAGAAGATGAGGTCGGAGATTCGAGACTGAGCTGAGGCTGCGGAGAAGGAGACGGAGAAGGAGACTGAGAAGGGAGAAGGGAGAGACGCTGCTTGGCGGTGGTGGACTGTGGCAACTCTTTTTGCATTTGCATTCAATTAACTTCTATTTCTCACCTTCTGCCAGTTTTGGCCGTTTTTTATTGTTGGCGCGCTAATTTCTTTTGTTTATAGTTGTTTTTTTTTTCTGTTTTTTTGTTTTGCTTAATTGCCCAGAGCCAGAGGCGAAGCCTCAGTAGCAACTTCAGTTTGTTTTTGCTGACTGGTTTTGCAATTAAGTTGCTTTCAGAGTCGAGTCGAGTCGAGTCGAGTCAGTCGGAGTCTTCTGACGGAAGTCGGAAGATTCTAGGCGCAAATCTGCGAGTAGTTGCTAAACATTTCGACCTAGAAAAGGCATTAACCAAATTAAAGGGAAAGCAAAACCAGTGCAAACCAAAAGCAGATTCTGAATCACCCAGAGAGATAGAGAGAGAGAGACACTCGCAAACAGCTGACAGCTGAGAATTAACTTTGAGTAATTATTAAGTGTTTTGGCTGTCGAAAAAAGCAGTTTCCAGTTAACAAATATTCACCAATTGCATGTAACAAAGGGTGTTTCAGTCTGTTGGCCAAGTTAGAACACTTTGAGTCTCTTAACAATATTCCAATTAATAATTTTGATTGCTTGCTTATTTAATGCCAAAAGCTGCATAGTTTTAATTAAAGACTTTTGACCTTTGAGGCTAGCCAAAAGCCAATAAATTGTTGGTATTATTAAACATGTATCTGCAGTATAACTTAATATCTGCTCACATTTATATATATATATCTGAATTGATTTATATATATGTTTGCAATGCGTCTCGAATGGCAATCCGTTGGCAAACTGACTGGCAAATGGTCCAATGCTAGCGCAATTCGGTGCGGCTAATGGCAAAGATACTCGCAACGAGTATCTATCAGATACGAAATATAAATGCGACTTCAACCGCTACGCATTGAGGTCAATGGCATGTGTATCCGTGAGGCTGTCTGCGCTTGGATTTGGTTACAAATCCCAAGCCGAGCTACACACAAATGCGACGAACCGCTGCGAACTTTGCAAAGTCATAAATTTGATTGATTTTAAATTGTTGGCCCTAAGCGGCTTACAAAATGGTAAAATGGTAAAAAACTGCTGACTGACTGGCTGACTGACTGACAAAACTTTATGGTTGAAAAATGGTTTTAGAAATGTGTGGAAACTGAATAATAATAATAATAATAATAATAATAGCTGAGCGCTAGGCCAGAAACGGAGAAGAATACAGTTAAATGGGTTGGCAATTGACGTCAGTTTCATTATTTTTACTGTTGGAAAATTCTCTTTCTGCTTGTGAAAGTTGTGCCGCCTTTCGACGCGTCGTCGCACCGACTTTTCCTTCAAAAAACAAAAAAAAAAAGAACCACAAACTTTTTTCTTTTTCTGAAACTTTTCAACAGATGCAATGCAACTGCCTTCCCCTCTCGCGTTCCCTGCCCCCTCGGAATCCGAATCCGCATACAAAACCGAGTCTAATTCTGACTGTTAATCTTCAGTAAACAAAAGGTGCGCAGTTAATTTGCTGTCCAATTCACACCATTGTTAAGGCAGACAGCTTGAACCGACAGCTAGAAGATCAGACGTATATATGCATACATTGTATATAATATTACTCTCTGCCGGCTGGCGGGGGGCAGGAACAACACATTGACCCACAAACAGCTTGACAGCTGTCAGCCGAAAGCGGACAGGGGACAGGGGACAGGCGGACAGGCGGATAGATCATTGAGTTGTTTGTCAAAACGCCCCAAAAGCGATCGTTGAGCAATATGATTAAATGTGATGCGGTCTTAACTGGGTCACAGTGATTCCACAGAAGATTCAGTCTGGAGCTGGAGCTGGAGCTGGCATTGTCAGCTTTGTGCATAGATTAAGGCACATTAGCTGATCAGATTGCTGGCCCTGAGAATGAGAGATCGAAAAAATCATCTATAATTTGTGGCATTTCGGACACGTTACGTTGCCAATTAACGTGACACTAAATGATGGCCCAAACGCACAGAAATGGCCATAAAACTGAACAGCGATAGCGTCATTAAACTTATCAAAAACTGACAGTTAAAGCGCCAGAGAGGATTTGAAGATGCTTCAACTTGAAATGGCTTAAATAAAAACCCGGCGGCCATAACACAACTGTGAGAACTTTAATGATGTCTGTCCAAAAGCCCCCTCCTACCCCAAAGTATGCGCGTAACTGTAAATAAACTCCAAGAGAATTTATACCAGTGACTAGACACTACAATTGGCTTCATTAGCTGCCTGCTTATTAGTGTTTTTGGCCAGAATTCTGTCTTCTTTTTGTTGGCCGCTAACTGTCCGACTGTCTCACTCTCTTAGCGGTTTTTACGGGCGCAAGTATCTTTATACCCTTGCCGAGGGTATTATAATTCTGTCAGTTTTCATTAAATCCTTTTGTACGTCTGCCTTGTCTGTTTCTACCCAAACTACCCTAACAGTTTTTGCGAGGGGTATTATAATTCTGTCAGTTTTGTCACTTTTGAGAGAAGTCCGTCTGTCTGTGTGTCTACCCTGTGTCTGTTTGCCTTTTCTATTTCTGGCCAAACTTCCCTATCAGTTTTTGACCAGTGTGGAATGAAGCCTGCTCCGGACGGATCGCATAACTATGCCAAAAAGTAATCGGCTTAAAAAGTTGTTGTATATAAATATTTCTCAAGGTGTTTTAATGCAACGCAAAAGTTATCTAAGAAAGTCTTTCAGGAGTGCCAATACTGCGGCAATAGTTGGTCAAAATAAACAACAAATTCAACAACAATTTTGGCTGGAAGAGCATGCAATGTGCGGCTTGCCGACAATGGACTTTCCTTGGTAGTTTTCATGGTACGATTTTTTACACCCATTGAGTTTTTAGACCGGACTTTGGTTGATTCGCTGTTGCTGCTACGCATCAAAATGATTTATTTAGCGTCTATTTACGTTATAAACAACATTTTTCGAGTTGCTTTCGTGGTCGCAACAGCAACAGCAACAACAGCAACAACAACAAGAGGAACAACAGCAACAACTATTTACTTTCCATTTATGCTGCTCGCTTGGTCTGCTCTTGACAAAGTTTTGTACCTTATTTAGTACGTTTCTCTAATGACCCACTTTGAGTTTTGGTCTTCGCTTGGCCTGTCTCAGCCTCTGCCGCTGCCGCTGCCTCTGCCACAGCCGCTGCTGCTGCCCCTGTTTATGCCTGCATGGACTTGCTGCCGTTGTAATTTCAACAAAAAGTGAGTGTCGCATTGGCCAGACATCCAGCAGCAGCAACAACAACAACAATAATGACAACATCCAGCAACAACAGCAGCAACAACTACAAAAAGTTGTTTGGCCGTTTTAGTTGAAATCAAACTGGTTGCTTGCTCAGCCGGTCACCGCCGCTTGAAGAAGTCGAACTTGCAGTCAGTCGAAGCCACCCGTCGAATGGTGTCAGCTGTGTAAACAGGGCTAAGCGAGTAGATCCCGCTCCATCTCTCCCAGCAACTCTACAACTCCAGCTCCCTCCCATATCCATAAATAGAGCTACCCATATTACAGTGCATACTCGTATCTCCCAAATGGCTTCTCACAGACCTAGACAGACAGACAGACAGGCAGACGGACAGACGGACGGACGGACAGACAGACAGGCAGTTAACACACATTGAACTTGCAGTCGATGCGTTGATTTGGCTCAAACGAACGAACCAACGAACGAACGCCTTTTGCGGAAATTATAGTAATTTTCATGTCTTCTGGCCACACAATCAACACATGCAACACAGCAACAACATTTCTTGTTGTTTCTTTTTGTTGTTGTTGTTGTTGCTTTTCAGGTGGCAAATTCACTTTCACTTTTCGTATACTCTCTGCCCGGCAAGCATAATAACTTTGTTATGCAGCTTGAAATCGATTAAATAATACGATTTTTTCTACTAGAAAAGAGACATGCGACGATACCTGGATTAACTTCCAAGACAAAAATGTTTTTTAAACCTATTCTGCTCAGATTTGATGGCTGAAATTGTTTGTAAACGAACCGAAAATATTGACTCGATTCTAAGTCAAGAAAAAGTTCGGTTCAAAACCGGTTTGCAGCTGTGAGTTGTGAGTCCGAAGCCAGCCGAAAGTTCGATTCAAAATACAGAAAAAATAATCATTTCTAAATGGGATTTGCGAGTCACGCAATAAACAGGATAAAAAGCTTCCTCCAGATCGATTCTTGCTTTAGCAGTGTATAGAATTAAGTATTTTCTACCATTTTAAATTGATCCTTATTAGAACTGGAAAAGAGCATCAAAGCTATCGATGATTCTCACTGAAAACAGCGAAGTTCCTAAGTCTTTTCAGCAGCTGTAGGGTTAAATCATAGCTAGGAGACTTCTCTGCTAGAAGAAGGGGGGCACGTCCAGTCATGAGTAGATGGTTTCTCTACCTTCCAAGAAATACTCAGAGTACTGGAAAAAAACTTGCTCCTTGTGGCATAGGAAAACCTTCAGTTTTTCAGCTTTTCAAATATTGAAATTGTGACCTAATTTTGTTTCAAAACTCCTGAATTTGTTCTAAAGAGTTTTGCAAAAAAAACCTTTAATTTGGCAGAGAGATTTTTCCTAAACTCTTTCAAGTAGTGCATAAAAAATTAATCGAAACTCCGCTTTGAAGTAAAATCGATCAAATTTCGATAGCGAATTCGAATAGCTGCGAGTACAAACAGCTCTGTTTCGACTCGTTTTTGAACAATGAAAAACATTCGCATTCCGGAATAGGCCTCATCAACTTATTCCCAGCATTGTCCTACGTATTTGAGGTAGTTTCTATTACTTCCCTGTCGCTTATTGAATATGAGAGAAGCTTTCTGCTGTCAGAACTGTTGGCCAATTTAATTTGTCGTGTGTCGTTGGCAAGTTGGTTGCTTTCGAGGGAATCATTGCACTGTCAACATGTTTGCAACTTGGTTAAACAACAACAAATCAGTCAGATCATTAAAACAAGTTAACAAATCAACAGGCGGACAAACAAACAACGGCAACAGCGGCAACAACGGAAACAGCGCCACTTCAACATGGAAAGCTATTTGACCGAGATCAAACAATTGCGTATACCACGCCCGAAATTCGAGCCGAACAGTTGCCATCAGCAGCACCAACATGCAACGGCAACTGGCACAGGAATAACAACGATGACAGCAGGCGGAGGCGGAGGCGGAGGAGGTGGAGGAGGAGGAGGCGGAGGCGGTGGAACAGGAACCGCGACTATAACAACGCCGCCGCCCTCTCATCATCATCACCATCATCAGCCGCACCACGCCCATCATCAGTGGCGACACTTTGTGCGTCCCTTTACTCCGCCACGTGATTATCACTTGCCGGTTGCCTGGTCCATGTCCATGGAGGACAGTGCCACTCATGAAAAAATGTGAGGGGCATCCGAGGGGGATGGGGCACGTGGGGAAACGAGTCTCGAATGGCTTTGCATTGTAATGCATCGTATTGATTACACCTATTGCTAATATATGTACACATGCTATATATCTCTCTCTACATATAGATATATATATACATAATCAATCAAGAGTCGGCAAGCTCTATTGCATAATTTAGTGCTTAAGCTTAGTGTTTAAAGTAGTTTAATACATCTTTTTTTTTTTTTGTCTTTGATAAATACATTAATTAATAATAAAAAATCAAAGCTTGTTTAGTGTTTTTGATTGCATTGATTGGAGTGTTACCAGAAATTCCGGAAAGGGGAATTACTAGAGTAAAAAATATTAGTATTGTAGTATGGAATGCTTTAGGTATCTGTAAGATCTGTGTGGGCTGACAATGATATGAACTTCATGGGATGAAATTCAATGTCATGTGGCTTGATGGAGATCCAACCTAACGTAACGTTCGTCCAGTACGCGGAACCGGAAAGAACTCTATTGTTGATTGTTGATTGTTGGGTGTTGGTTGTTGGTTGGCTTACTCACCGCATCTTGTTCGTATTCCGGTAATAGGGTTTCGCTGCCCCGGCGAGTTCTATGCTCATCACAGCCGTATTCCTAAGCCGGATGAGAAAAGCAAGAAATCATTTTTGAGCTTGTTTTTTGTTTTTGTTTTTTGTTTGTTTGTTTGTTTTGTTTTGTTTTGGTTTTGTCATTTTGTTTGTCAGTTGTTTTAGTAACTACAAAAGTGGCCAGTTTTATATGGCGCTATAATTTGATATAGTTTCATTTAATCTACAACGATTAGCAGCCAATTAGACAAGTAAAAGTTAAATCAATTTAAAATTTAAATATATATTGAGAGAGAGGAGAAATTATAAAGCAGCATTAAACAATTTCGACACAGACAAACATTGAAAGAAAAACAACATAAAACACAAAGAAGGACAATTCCCAAGATACCAAAAAACCAGATACAAGATACAAGATACAAGATACAACACACAAATAGAGAGGAGGAGCTTGAGACGCGCCCCGCCGATTAGATCCGAATGTCAATTTTTTATCTGATATGCAAAAAGGAATAAGATAAGTGAAAATAGCAGAAAAAGTGAGAGAAGAAGTTAAAAAAAGGAAGAGAATAGAAATAGAAATTGGTAGCAGAGAAAATAAGGTACAAAATATTATTTAAAAATATTGAAAAAAAAGAGCATTGACATTAAACTTGCGTTTGAAACTAAAATTCTGAAATAAAATTTAGTTAAAATTTGGAAATTTTTTAGAAAATTGAAAAAAAAATACGAAAATAGTTTTGGAGTAATTTGTAAGCTTTTCATAATTCTTTTTCAATTCAGATTTGCAGATTGAAAGATAAACATATTTTCGATTTTATTTGCTAGTTTCTCTTTCAGTTGAGCTAATTGAAAACTGAGAGGATTAGCAGATAGCGGATTGAAAGTCTTTAGGCAGAGAACAGAGCCAGGATAGAGTTCAGTTGAGATAGTAACAGTTCTAGTGTTGGGCAAGCTCTCTAGACTCTACTACCAGTTCCTGACCTGTTGCTGATTGTCTTTGGCTTGTTTGAATTTGTATTGAATTGGTCCCAAATGCTGATGCTGATTCGGATGCTGATTCGGATGCGGATGCGGATGCTGTTGCTGCTGATGCTGATGCTGATGCTGCTGCTGCTGAAGATGATGAAGATGACGCACATTTCCAACGACGCCACCAGAACCACCCAGATGACGCAATGAGGTATGTAGTGGTGGTGGTGGTGCTGGTGGTGGATAATGTTGCTGTTGTTGCTGTTGTTGCTGTTGTTGTTGCTGTTGTTGTTGTTGTTGCTGTTGTTGTTGCTGTAGTGGTGGTGGTGTTGGTGATGATTGGTTATTAGCTGCATGTGATGTTGCTGGCTGATAATGATACTGATGCTGCTGTGAACGATGCAGTATTGGTCCCGCCGACATGGGCCGATAGGGCAACTGTAGAGCGGGTCTATCAACGGATTAACGGATATATAGATACAGATATAGATACAGATACAGATACAGATACAGATATAGATACAGCAAAGGTCAGTTCTTTTTTTTGAGGGTCTATTTAAGTTAAGTTTTGGTCAGAGAGTATTTAGGTACCGTTTATTAATATCCGTTACAGTCATGCCCAGCCCCGAGTCCGACGAGGGACTGCGTCCGGTTGCGGCGCTTACTTCCATATCGTCAGCTGTTACCTGTTGGGAATGGAATGGAACGAACTTTTGTTGCATACGATTCAGAGACAGTTACAGAGAGAGTGAGAGTGATATAGTGAGAGATTGAGATTGAGAGAGAGAGAGTGAAGGATTCGCAATATGATATAGGGGCTACTTTAGGCTCACAGACAGCGAGAGAGAGAGAGAGAGTTTCGTTGAGCGACAGAGCGAGAGAGAGAGAGAGAGTGAAGTGATATTGGTAGTCAGTGATCAGTGATCAGTGATCAGTGCATTTGTTGTTCACGTGTTTCTTTTTTTTTTGTTCAATTTCTGTTTAGGTGCTTTCGAATATTAAGCAGAGTTTTGAGTGGTTATCGGTGACTGCTGTTATATTTCTGTTACTTTGTTTGCAGTGCGCTTGGGTGTATCAAAATTAATTTATATATATATATATATCGTAATAGTTGACTTTATATGTAGTGGTATGTACTTATATCTGTTGTTGTATACATGTATTTAATTTCATATTTTACAATTAATTTCAGCGACTTACAAATCTTAGTCTAACCTATGAACAGTTATCGATAGTTACTATCGATACTATCGATCACTTAAAACAGTACGCCACGAACGGTACTTGCTACTTATATGCCTAGAAGAAAGAAGAATTAAAGCAACTACAAAAACTGCGTGGATTTTCTTTTGTTTCTTGGCCATTTTCTTTTTTCTTTTGTTTTCTTTTCTTTTGTTTTCAAAGTAAAAATTGACATTCGTTTTGGTTCACTTTGAGTTTGCTTCATTCTCCAATGCAAAGCAAACAAAATGAAGAACCGGTTCAAAAGAAAGCGAGTTTTAAAAAGCTTCTCAAATTGAAACCAAACCTCAAAACATAATTCAAGAACATGCAGCAAACGAGAATAAGTTGAATAAAAAGCATAAACTATTTAGAAAAAAAAAAAAAGAAATTAAAAACAATATCGAAATATTATTGAATATCT
Organism: Drosophila repletoides; assembly: GCA_018150835.1. Classification (NCBI taxonomy): domain Eukaryota; kingdom Metazoa; phylum Arthropoda; class Insecta; order Diptera; family Drosophilidae; genus Drosophila; species Drosophila repletoides. The sequence goes on from JAECWQ010000031.1 coordinate 1,950,671, forward strand.
TACTGGTACAACAATTAAACTACAAGTTTTGCTTTATCTGTCAAGTGTTTTGTATTTGCAGTGTGTTTAAGTACTTAATTATTATTATGTATAAGAAGATCTATAGAGTTTAATTAGTTAAATTATTAAATTATAAATTATAAATTACAAATAACAACAACAACAGCGACAACATTTAACGACAACAACAATTTCTAAATAAAATAAACTTTTGTTAACTGGGGGACAGACAGAATCGAGTGACACTCGGTTATCGAAAATCATAGAATTTTGAATAGTTTTCCAAGTGGTTTGTTTAAAGATACATTTATACGATTATTGCTAGAAACTAGGCGAATAGTTGATAGTTAATTGTTCATAGTTAATAGTTAATAGTTAATAGTTAATTAGTACTCGTTTTTGTAGTAGTAGTAGTAGTTTAACATGCGCAGCAGAGTTAGTTAGTACATAGAACTTTCTAGGTATATATTGTGTCTGGGTCGTAGAATAAATCTTCTAAAAAGCTTACCGGCAAATCACGTGCGGGATCTCCTTTACGCTGCAATGGGAATGAACGGGATATTAATGGATTGATCCCCTTTCTATTTCTCTCAATGATTCAACTTACTCTATGCCTATCCACGCTATATGGATCGCGTTCTCTGCGATACACAAGCTCATCGTACCGTGTACGATCCTCCGGAAAAACGAGCTCGCGAATTTCCGTCACTAGCGTGTGCTGCAGTGAGGAAAGAGGAGTCGATATATATCGATATATTAATCGGTAGAGAAAAGATATAGTCACCTTTTCGTACGTATCTAACATCTCTAATAAGACGGCAACAAAGGCATCTATGGTCATTGCTTTCGCACTATATTCAGCAATATAATACGAGAGACTTGCAAAATGATGACGTGGCAGCAGAGAGCGCGCCTTCTCCTCCACCATGGTCGCAATTTGACCTTTTCGGCGTGCTCTGAGAGATTACAAAATAGATTATAAGCTATATATAGATGGAGCTGGCTTTCTTTTGTAGACTGTACCTCGTGCCCGTTGGACTGTACGCATCCCAGGGCTCCATTTCGATGGATGTGCAGGAATGCGGCACCTTGCCCACGTCACGTATCACCAGCGACATGCGCTTGTGATATTTCAGCTGACCAACGGCCTCGTCGTGCGTCACATCGAGAAACGACTGGCCATTGACCTCCAGTATTTCGTCGCCTATCATCAGACCGCAACGATCTGCGACGCTATCCTTGTCGACTCCCGTCACAAAGATGCCCAGGCCGTACTCTACGCCGCCGCGTATCATCAAGCCCAGCGATTGACCGGGCTCAATGAGCAGCTCCACGCGGCGTATTCTGTGAGGGGTAGAAGAGGGTCAGTATGAGCCGAACCTCTCTGAACCGCCATACCCCAAAGCTACAGACTAGCCCTCGAACCCCACAAAAGTTCAGTTCAAAAAACGCTGCTTCAAACCCCCTCTGAACCGGATCGGAACCGTAAACCAAACATGTAAAACAGCCCTCTAAATAGGCTGATAAACTTACCTATCCCTGCGGTCGTTCCGCCTGCCGCCATACTCCATGGGCGGTGAGGCCGGACGGCCATGGCGATCCATCCAGGAGCAGGTCTGGCGAAAGGGCAAACCCGCTCCGCCACCCCCAGCCGCTGCTGCCGCCTGCACCGCCGCAGTCTGTGGTAGTAGAGGTGCCATAGACGCATACATCGGATCCCGGGAGGGTGGACCAAATCCGTGGAGCGGCGCCGTCGAGTTCAGCGTAGGCGGCGCACGCACCGTCATACTGATTTGACGTGACGATTTCAATATCTGCACACATCTCTGCGTTAAGAAAAAATGTGGCAATAGAAGAGACACAAAAGAGAGACGGAAGATGCAAGCAAAACTAACGAACGATAGAAAGGAGCAAAAAGGAGCAAAGAGAGAAAGAGAGAAAAAAGTTCGAACAAAAACCAAAAAGGTGGGTGGCAAAAAACTTACATAAAAAATGCAATTAATTCAAACTAAAAAAAAAGAAAATTTAAACCAGGAATTACACAAACTCAAATTTGGGTTCAAAATGTATACGAAAATTCTCTATTTTACCAAAATTCTCTACTATTTTATTATGTGCTTTGTTGCGGCTTTTCTCTTGCCCTGCTCTACGCTCGGAATTCCTAATGGGTCTGGATTTAGTCTTCACATTTGGCTGCCATTATTTTAATTGTTTCGACCAAACTTGTGCAAATTGTTTGGAACGTGTGCAAGTGTATCTGTTGTCCCTCCCATTCCGGACGCCTCCTCCACCTCCTCCTCCACCTCCTCCTCCTCCTCCCCCTCTATTGACCACACTCAGTTTTGTTGGCTTTGTGGTTGGCTATTTAGACAAGTTGCTGCTGGCTCTAAGTGATATTTGTGTTTCGGCTAAAACTATTAAATGCATTCGCAAACTTTGACACTTTCCTGTATATTTGTCCAAAGATTTAGTGTCTAATTTTTTAAACGGCCAGATTATTATTTCAAGCATCCCAATAAAACTCTCTCTAAGTCTAGGAAGGTCTGTCTTGTGGTCAGACCGAAGATAACATACCCTTTCAGACTGGAGGACGATTATTCCTAGGGAAGCTATATGAAATCATTATGATTTTCAGTTAGAATTTGAATCTAAATTGTAAATTTCAGCAAGCTAACTTGGATCGATTGTTCCTATAGCAGCTATAAGATATAGTAGTCCGATTCTAACGATTCCGTCTTATGGGCTGAGTGCTACAAAAGGTAAGTTTCATATCAAATTTCAATCAGCTAGCCCTAAAACTGAGAGCCTAGATAACAAAGAAATAGACAGACAGACAGACGGACAGACAGGCAGGCGAAGAGACAGACAGACGGACAGGCAAATGCCAATATCGTCTCATCATCCTGGTCAATAACATATTTTATATGGCTTCGGGCTGGCCCACTTCAGTGGGTTTTACATATTTAGTGAGAAAATCATAATACCCTACGCAAGGGTATCAAAATCGAATGGTTAAAGAAGAGACAGTTGGGGTCTTGGGTTGTGTCTTAGCAGTAAACCAAAACGAATTGAAAATAAATTTTAATAATTGTGAGAGATGAATGAAAATAATATTCAAATAAGTGAATGCAATGCGACTAGTCTATTGCCAATTTTTTCTCAGTGTATATATTTGTATTAGTGTGATTTTGTTTTTGTTTAAAACTTATGTATTTTCCTTTTGGTTTTAATAATATTTATATAATACAAAATGTTTCATGTTTCATATTACGTACAGTGCATAAGTATAAAAAGTATCTACCGAAAATCGTTCAGAGCATACTACAAGTGTCAGCCAGAGATGGGAATGAGGGGGGGATTAGGGGCGGATTTTGGGGGATTGGGGGATGGGGCCTATAAAACAGTCATTTCACAAATATTGCAAAACAAATTTGCCGAAAATGGAAAATGAATATAGAAAAGTTTTCTCTTTTAGCGTGGGAAATGGCACAGCATGTGTTCTGCTACAGCTCCTAGATAGCTGCTTGTACCCCCAATCCTACGCCCCTCGTCCTTCGTCCTTTTATATTTGATAGAACCACGCACACAGCCATTGCCTACTGCTGGTAGCAGAATATGAAGAATTATATTGACTATCATAACGTGTCACATAAAATATTCCACAATAAATTGACTTTCCTTGTCGGGGCGGCAGCTGTCTGGCTTGAATGCTTGCTTGAGCGACGGGGGCAAAGCTCGGACGGATTTGTGGAGGGTGGGGGGCGGGGTTGGATACTTTGTCAAGTGGCGGACATAAAATGCGATGGCCTACTGCTGCTCAAATGCAGCGCTCCTTATCGCAACTATTAACAGGCTATCGTAGAAAATCACATTAAAAATCAATAAAGTGCAAAATGAAATGATCTGTTGTCTATGGGGAAAAGGCTGGGCGGGCGTTTCATACAAAAATTCAAAGGGAATTTTATCGTTTTAGCCCTTTCAGCTCTTTCATAATATGCTCTAATCGATTTTCATCTTATAACAACATTAGCTACGGAAAAATATCGAAAGAAATACTATTAAAAAAAAATAAAAATAGAAAAAAAAATATAAATGCAATTTGCTCCCTACCTTTAGCGCCTCCTCGTGATTGATTGAAGTGAATGGGGTGCCGTTCACCTCTAGGATTGTATCACCGGGTCGTAGGCCTGCGCGTTCCGCCACCGAATTCTCCTCGATGCGTGAGATGTAAACACCTAAACCTGTGGATATAAAAAACGGGGCAAAAAGTGCCAAAAAAAGCACACAAAATCAATTAGCAAACGGTGCGCATTAAACTTTTAATAAAAGACACACCACGCCCTCCACGCCCCCCACACACACACACACACACAGCCCACAGCTTGGCCTGTTTTATTTTGTTTTGTTTTGTTTTCTGTAAGCCTTTTTCATTAAGCCCTCACAGCAGTGTGTGTGTGTGAGAGAGTGTGTGTGTGAGAGTGTGTGCGAGTGTGAGAGTGTGGCAGCTATTATATGTTTAATTTATAAAGCACGTGTGTGCCTGGAAAAGCGGCCAGCAGCGCGGCACACAGCGCACATTGTGAGAGCCCATGGATACGATATACCAAATTGATAGATGGAAAGATCCCGGGCTTGGCGACTTAAATAGACGTTTTCTATTTCGTTTTTTCTTTTTTCTTTTTTGGTTTTTTTTTTTTATCGATTTTAAAGCCGCCTCACGTTGTAGTAAACTAAAAATAAAATGCCCAAACAGTGTGAACAGAAAGCAGGCAGTTTCATGGGTAGCCAGGTGCAAAAATGCGCTCCGAAATGTCAAAGCTACAGGCGATTTGTAGCCCAAAAATACGAATGGACAGACAATAAAATCAAATAGAAAATTAAATTGCATGAAATTGTAGGATTGCTGACACCTCCTGTGGTTCCTCCTCGGTTCCACACATCGCCAAACACGTGAGAGACAAGCAATTGAACTTTGAACTGACTGGGCGTAACAGCAAATCGACAGCAACAGAAAAGTCGACGGGAGCAAAGCCCTTAATATATATATATATAAATAGATACTATATACAGTCCTATATATATACGACTTGGAGCTGGAGTAAGCCAAGAGGAAAGAAAATCTCCAAAGAGCTCGTATCTTTGGAGTTTGACAGAAGGGATGCTCAGGGCTTTCAGTTTGACGTTTTTTGTAGCATACTTTGTAGCGCATTTCGTTTTTTGAGTCTGCCTCATTTGAAAAGTTCTAATTATTTAAAGAATTTCTCTGGAATTTCTCCGAGATAAAAGGGGTAGCTAAATAAATATGGGTGCGGTCGCCACAAAACCCACCACATACTGATAACTGCTACAGCTCCAAATGCTCCACTCAAAAATGTGTATAGGGCTTTTCGGATATTTAAGATACTTCAGCCAGACACTCGTATTTATTTAAAAATATTATGAAAAATTAGAAAATTGCAAAGACTACAACTATTTCCTAGCCTAGGACAGCTCTTTATTTATTCAAGCTCTGAAATTTCTTCAATTAAAAGCCTTAAAATCTAGAAAAATCTTAAGACAGTTCGAACTATCATAGCACCCGCAATCCTGGGCGAATTTTGTGCACAGCGATATTGATTTTTCACAAGAATTTGCTGATTTTTGAGAGCTTTGACAGATTTTGCCTGAATTTTCGAAACAGTTTTAGTTAGATTACAGCCCAACCTTAATACTATCTATTCGAAATCAGTATTTATATATTCATTAATAAAATGAAATTGATAGAAATTATTAAGTTTTTGTTTATTGTCTTCATTTTAACATTGTTTTATATCAATTTTATACTAAATTTCGAATTGAGCTTTTGCAGAAGATTGAGAAAATATCATTTTTTGTTTCCAGATTTCTGAGAAAATGGAATTTTCGGAAAACCCTTTGCATATTAGAAGACTTTTCTGTTGACTCGTTTCGTATTAAATGGATAACTAATAAATTAATTTAACTTTTACTATGATAATTTGGAAAATATAAACTTTATACGACAATAAAGAAAAAACTCTCAATTATATAGATTTTCTTAGAGTGTAGAATCTTACCTGAGTCTTTGCCTCCTTTGACGCAAATGCCGAAGCCATGATCGAATTGCTGATCACGGGACATGGAGACGGTTCGCGTCGTAAGTTCATGTATATTGGGCACACTTCGATCCCGATCTCGTTCGCGATCCCGATAGATCTGGCAGGATTAGAGCCAATAAGTCATACAGTTCTCTGGCTGGGTATGGGGACTCAAGGGACTTACCTGATGCGTCGTCGAGGGCGGACTGCTGGCCGGACTGCGTCGCCCTGTGCGATCCCGATCCCGCGTGCCGCCGTTGCTATAATGATAGCTACTCGTAGGAACTGAAGACGACTGTGTGGCGCCAAACATACGTAGCACCTGCTCCGGCGATATTGGCCGTTTCTTGTTGCCATTGCCCATGGATGAGGATCCATGGCGCCCGCTGGCCGCTGTTGAAGTGGGCAGCGTGCCAGCCGTACCAGCGGCCATGTGACTAGAGGGTGAAGAGCTAAGATATGCCGATCCGCGACCGGGCAATGATCCACCTTTTGTCGGTACACCCGCCGAATTGTAATAATAATGCGGAGAGTGTGGACGCTCAATGATTGTATACGATGTACCTGGCGGCGAATAATATAGACCGGAACGTCCGCCGCCGACGCCGACGCCGCCGCTGGCGCGCAGCGAACTAGTACTGTTGCCCACACGGGAGCCAATGCCACCGGCGCTACCGCCGTAATGCCCTTGTCCGTGTCCGCTGCCAGGTGGCGGACTGATCATGCCAAAGGCCAGACCAATGTCCTCGGCCTCGTAACTGTTTGGCGCTGCTGCGCTGCTGCGTAAATGATGAGCGCTGAGACCAGCTGATCCGCCCGTGGGCACGCTCGATGATGATTGAGTGGCGCCACCGACGCCAATTCCTCCAATGCCGAGACCGGCCGCATTTGCTGCTGCTGTTGCATGGTAACCATAGGCGCGTGCATTCCAACGTGAGGGTCCAAGATCGCATAATTCGGCATAGTCATTGCCAGCTGCGCTCATTGTCAGGGGGTCACCGTCGTATGGAATACCACTACCCCCAAGGCGCATTACACTGTTGGGGCTGCTGCTGCCACAGAGAAAAGAACAAAGCACAAGAATGGTGAATGGAGCACACTTAGTTGTTAGTTAAACAAGTGAAAATAGGCTACTCCCTCCTCCAACACAGACCCGATCCTTCCGCACACAGCTTTTTTTATTTATGCAATAGATGTGAGTCATCCTGCCGGACCTGTGACTGTCACTGTCACTGTCACTGTGACTGACTCCGGCGACTATCACAAAAAACTGCTCCGTGAGCACCCAAAGGATTAGCAGAGTAAAAGGATTATATCCACCATACTGAAAAGAGTATTTCGGCATTCACAGTCACTGAATAAAGCTGCCTTCTACTGGTGTAAACTGAACTCCTTAGATCATTTCAATAAAATGGGGGATAAGAAAGAATGAGGACCGATTTTAAATGTTTATTATTGAGTTAATTCAAAAATAAAAAAAATATTATTAATGCGTTTCTCATCATCAGTCTATCTGTCCGTCTCTGCTGACTGTACTTAGACTCCAGGAAGAAACCTCCTTTTATACCGTCTGATGGAGACTTGCCATGGCGTATAAATTGTAGGGTATTCCAGCAATTAGGGCTTAAAGCCGTTTATGGCTGTGACTGTGACTGGTAAATAGCAATTTTGCTCATCTCTAGTAGTGCCAGGACGAGTATATAGTGCGAGTAGTAGCGACCACAGCTTTTTGTTTGCACTCACTCATTGCAAACGCAGCCGCTAAGCCGCAGCTCAGCCAGGCGCTAGCTGCGGTTCCCATTACAAACAATGGCTTAATCTCCAGAGTCATATGTTTCATACACACACACTCACACACTCGCACACACACACACACAGACAGTCATAAAAGTATGGCCCATTTGTTGGTTGCCTCCTCCATTGCCACTGAGTGGATGCCATCCTTTTGTTTGCCAGCACCGCGTGTGCGATTCTTGTTTCGAAATCAATAGAAGAACTTACACCCCATGCTTCATTATTCATGTGCATATGCCAACTTTGGCCCAAACAACACAACTTTTCCCCACTCTCCTTCGCTCTCCCCGCTTCCATTCCACATTCCACATTCATCCTACATTCACATGCACATTCACATTCACATTCACATTCACAGTACCATTCACATTCATACGCAGGCAGCGGGAAGTGTCGCTCATAAATTCATAGACGAAAATTGCCATTCTCACACTTCGGCACTCACTTGACCAGGAGCAGAGTCCTGTAACAGTTAAATCCATTGATATCGGATTGTTTGCACTGCCCGCGCTGTAACAACTGCATATTAAATAACATTCAATTATCTGATTTACAAAAACAAAACAAAACAAAACCTTCGAGCGGTTGTAATTTCAACTTTTTATACACACCCTCACACACACCCACACACCCATACACACACACACACACACACACCGCTCAACCGCTGCCAATTTCCAATAAATAACTTATACTTCCAATAACTATGCCCATTCAAAGGGGGTGTAGTGGGCGGAGTGTACATAAATTTTGTTTGTCAAGCTTTATGTAATCGCCAGAGTACAGCATATTCTACTCCATAGAGTATACACTCCTCTAATCATACCCTGCCCCAATGTGTAGCATTAAAAACAACCGATTATTGCATATAATTTCAGTAAAGCAGGATCTATTTCCAGCACATCTGGAATTGCATTTACTCTTCAATGAATGCCTTTTCCGATACCTTAAAGTTCAGCATAGAGTATCTCCATATTCGTCGTATTGTTTTATGGTCATAAATTCGAAAGGAAAACTGTATAAAGGACACCTCTGCGAACATTAATAAACATATAAATTCCAAACCAGAATAATTAACTGAAGCGTAAGCTGAACGAGTTATTCACAAAGGATTATTACACAAAATGATCACAGTTTTTTGTAGACTGGAAAAGAGGATTATTTACACTAGCAAACTGGATTGTTCCTATATGATATAATAAAAGCCAACCTGTAAATTTCATTCAAATATCTTGAGAAATGCAAAAGTTTTCCATACAACAACTTTTGAGCCGATTGTTCCTATGGCAGCTATATGATATAATTATTCGATCCACTCGGTTCCGACATATGAGCTTCCTGCAACAAAAAAACGCCAAATTTCTTCATCCTAGCTCAAAAGCTGAGAGACAGACGGAGACTTGACTTGACGGACTTTATTAGCTCGTCTGGTCGTTCTGATCAAAAATATATATAGTTGAGGGGATCGGAGCTGACTATAAACACTGAAAATATTAAGATGAAACTCATTTCCACAGTTATTAAGCAAAATTTTCGTAGGTGTTGGAAACGAAGACTAGAAAAATGGCGGAAAAACTGTCAAAAACTTTCTCCTTTTCTTTTAATTAATTTTAATCATGGTAAATAACTTTAGGATACAGCTTTTTTTACTTCAATTTAGCTAAAGTTCATTTCTAAACTACTTCAAAAGTTGACTGACTCCTGGCTACTACCCGTAGCAGAAATGTAACTGAACTATCAGGATTTTCATTGTTATATTGACCCTAACCGGGCCATCTAACTCCTATAGAAAGGAATCAAGCTAGTTGTGTGAGCTATCGATCTATTCAACGATTCTTTCGAATATTTAAATGAGAAATGCAGTTTTTAATGGGTCGATGGCAATGCAGTCATAATAATTTGCCTGTATTGCATAGAGAGAGAGGAATATTCCGTGTTAATTTCGTTGTTTAACCAGTCCAATTGCCGGGCTTCACCTAAATGCATTCAATGCGGCTAAAGCAATTGCATTGACCAATTTAAATCAGAAGCGTGTGTGCCTGTGTGTGTGTGTGTGTGTGCTGTCTGTGTGTGCGTATGTGTGTGTAAATATGGTAGCAAATACGCGCAAATACGCGCAAATACGTAACGGCAAATGGCGAACAGCAAATGGCAAATGGCAAATGGCAAGCAATAGTACTTAGCTCTAACAAGCAGCCAATATTGTCCTTTTTGATTTACGGACACACATTTGCATTTGTTTCCACTACAAATTGGCTAGTAAGCGCTCCATAAGAGTATGTATGTCACTCCGTATATATACACACATACACATACACACGCTTATATTGTACATAGAAATATATATATATATGTATATATCAATAAGGAGCATCAAGCATACACTCAGAGAATGCTGTAGCTGAATCAAGTTTGAATGTGGGGTAAGTGCGGATTTTCTAAATTGGCAAAAAATGTTTTTTAAGAAGAGAAAAACTATGAATAGAATATAGTATGCCAGTTGTAATTCTCCTTTCCAGAGTTTGCTATAAAGAGTCTATAAAGTCTGTTATATCAAGCACTCAGTCTTCGATCGAAACGTGAATAAAGAGCACCCAGTACAGAGATTCTTATATTTAATTGTCCTTTCACAAGAATTATTCTTAAATTTGAATCAGGAATGAAACTTCTACATAATGAGCTACACTTAAGACAGTTACATTTAAATTAGTCTTTATTAAATCAGAATAGAATTCATTTATAATATATATGAGTGTTTCTTTAGAAAATATCTTAAACATACCAAATTATATATATCAATAATCCCAAACGATAAATTTTAAGAGTTGGCAGTTGAGAATTCAAAGGCCTTTTTACCCCTTTCACTTTAGTCTTTATTTTATATTAATTTAAACAATTTTTGGCTTAATTTTGAAAACAAAATTCTTAATTCCAGTCGTGAATTTAATTCCAGAGTAAAAACCCTAAAAGTATGCTTGAATATTTGCCTACAAAACTACCAAAAGTATTTGTTATCCCTTGCTGTTTTTCCAAGCTTTATTTCGTTGCTTCAATCTTAATCTAATTTGTATTAATTTTTTGATTAATTAATTCTTATTTTAATAAGCATACACTAAATTTTATTTAGCTTGAATATAAAGTTTTATATATAAGAAAAATCGGCCGAAAAGTGTATGGAAATCTTTTTGTTACTCTGTGAAAAGTTAGATTGTAGCTTGTGTTTTTCCTAAATGCCTACTAAAAATGATCAAGATCAGTCTAATATATCATACAGTCTGCCATAAAAATAATTGGACAAAATAAATAATAAATAATAAAATGTAAATGAATTCCATCTCCGTCCTTATTTCCTTGTGTTTATTGTACTCTCCTCCATTGCTTTATGTTTATTTTGGTCTGATTTATCTGGGTTTTTCGCCAAGGCTTGCAGGAACTGCTTGAACATATTTTCTTTTTATTTTCGGTAGGTCAGTCAACTATTAATTTTTAAAATTTCAGCACAATATTTACTTCATTTTTCTATTCAAATAAATAAATAAATTCAATCTTGTTCAAAGCAGAATTTAGAAAGCCATTTTGTTCCGAGTGTTCAGGCAGACATATACATACATACATATATATGTGTGTATGTAGATATGTGTGTGTGTGTGTGTGCGAGTGTGTTGACATATGTACATTTGTATATTTAACAATAAATTGTGAGTGTGTGTACTTTTTTCCTGTGCTCGGCTTGGCTTGGCTTTGTTGTAAAATAAACAGCATGCTCCAGCGTATTTACTCATGACCTTGCTGTGCAAACCCAACAACAAGGCACACACACACACACACACAGCGTGTATGTGTGTGTAGAAATGTACACACCAACACACATGGACAGGCGTCGGCTGGCGTTTGGCGCTGTCACAAGGACATTTTTCATGTGCGCAATGTGACATTTTTGGAATTTGTTACTCTGGTTTTGTGGCAGGCAACGGCTGCACAGTGTAGCAAAGAAAACAGAAAACAGAAAACAGAAAAATGCCTTACACCGATATTAATTAATTCAGCGCTAATCGATTGCCAATCGATAAATTATTATGCCATTCACAAGCACACGCGAATTAGTGATGCGCAATTGCACATACACACTCAACGGTCTAAGGGCCATCGAGAAGGTTCGACGAGTGTGCATCTGTATGTATATATATATATATGTAAATATGTGTGCATATATGTGTGTGTGTATGTGTGAGGCTCCTGCAATGTCATGCCATATGCTCTGGTTCCACTGTGCATTGTTTTTATATCTGCTCGCTTTGTTGTTGGCATTGTCAATGACTGCCCGTTTTTTGTTTGATTTGAGAAATAACTGTTGTACATAAATGTACACACAAACACCCACACTCCCACTCACACACACACACACACACACACACACATACATATTCCAGTTTCTTTTTTATTTATTTGAGTTTATTTTTTTCGCTTTTTCATACCCTTGCAGCGGATATTATAATTTTGTCACGAAATGTGCTAGGCTTTGAATAAGACATCTCCTCGCCTATAAGGAATATATATATATATTATTGGTCAGCTCGATATCTCGATATAGCCAATCTGTCCGTCTGTCCGTCCCTTTGCCTGTCTGTCCGTCTCTCTATCTGCCTGTCTAACTCGTCTCTTAAATTTTCAGTTAATTGAATGAAGTTCGCTTTTTCATACTTAGGAATCGAACGGATCGGGCAACTATATATTCCTGCAGCTATCATAAAAGGGAGCAATAAAAAAGTGCTACCTATGTGGACAACTAACATTATTAAAATCGAATTACTATATCTTAAAGTTTCAAAATGAGTTTTCTAAATATTAATAAAATCGAACCAATTTAGACACACCCCTCGCATGATTATAAAAAGATATCAACATTTATAAAATAGTTCCGAATGTTTTACCAAACTTCTGCAAGAGTATGGACTGTTCGGTGTGCTGTATATAATTTTCCTTGGAATTTTTTACTTGAGTTTCCTCTTTTTTCGCTTGGCATTTGCATTTGGTTATGCTCTTGAATGTTGTTGGCTCATTTTATCTGTAGCTCTTTTATTTATTATACCTTATCGTTTAGCCGTTATTTCTTTTTGTGTTTGTATTCGTGTCACTAAACTGCAATTCTTTCATTTCGTAAATAATTGCAAGTGCAATTGTGTCTGTCTGTCTGGCTGGCTGGATGGCTGGATGGCTGGCTTGTCATTTGTTGCCTTTGTCGTATTGTTCCCTTGAAAGTGTGCCCTGAAAAGTATGCTATAAAATACTTTGTGCGTAAGTGGGCTGCGCTTTTATTTTTAATAATTGATGTTTAATATGTCCCTGCCACTTAATGCAGCTTCCTCTTAATAGTTGCTGAAGGCATATTAAAACATTAAGCCGTCTGCCAGTTTTCTCTACTTCTCTTTATCCTCTCCGCCCCCACCACCCTAGCCCCCTCCCTCTTTTTTTTTTTTGATTTTTTTTGTGAAATTTAACGCCTCTCGAGGCGGCATTTTCGGCATTATTTTTGGCAGGGCTGAGCACAAATATTCTGGGAAGTAATTATGATAAATGCAGGATGTGTATGTCCTCCCTCTCCCTCTCTCTCTCTCTCTCTCTCCTTCTCTCTGTGTGTGTGAGCACCTGTGTGTGTGTGTGAGGGTCGCTGTGTTTGCTTTGCGGCATGTCGAACTTGTAACTGGGTTAATTGCGCGTAAAAAAAGGTAGCGCACAGCACACAACAGACTCATACGAAAGTACACAGAGAGAAAAAACTGGCAGGTCACTGTAGTATAAGCCAAAGCATAATAAGGACGCCTCTCAATAAGAAAAAAGCGAACTTAATGAACACGTTTAAGAGCAAGGATTGTTCAATATTTGAATATGAAGTAGGCCTTCCACAGCATTGGCCTCAAAGGAATCCGAATTGGTCATAGAAAAAGGATAAAAACAAACATTTTTGATCCTGATTGAAAGTAAGAAAAAGTCTCCTGCAAGTTTTCAAGTATTAAACAAACTCTTTATTTGTTTTTCCAAGTCTCCGAGAAGAAAGTATAAACTGTGAATAAACCTTTTACATCAAAAGGAAACAATATTTGCTCACTTTTCAGCACAAATCGTTCTCATTTTAAATATTTATTGCATATTTTACATACGTTTGTGGTAAGCTTTTTATTTACATTTCTGAACGTAGTTTTTCTCTCTCTGCAAAGATACAAATTTTCGTTTGCTTTTTGTGCTCATTTCCGCTTACTGCCAATAAATCTTAAAGATCCAAGAGATAGCCAAAAGGCAATGGGCAATGTGGAAATGTTGAGCCACGTAAACTCGTCACAAAGAATTCTCTTTAAAATAAGAGCAAAACCGACATTTTATTACATATGAAATTATCAGATACTCAACATTCCTGCTTTATATTACGTATACGCCATGCACGTTCACTTACTATCGACAAATATATGATTGAAGGAGAAATTAATTAAAACGAAAGAAGAAATTTAAAACCAATTTGTGGCGACAACTGAATATGCGGAATATGTGCTCTCATTAAAAAATTAACTAGTAAGCAGAGCTTGCACGACTGGCAAATACTCTACATTCCTGCGTTTCTTTCTGCATTGCATACTATTTGGGAATGAAAAGTAGCTTTGTTCTTGAAAAAATCTTTAAAATATATATACAAAATTCACAGCTTATGTTATTAATTCATAGAAACATCGATAAGTTATCGATATTTTATATAAAAATACTAAATTTGCAGCTCTATTAGCGAAAAATAGTCTCCACTTTGCCTATGGAAAAACTAATGTGAAAATATCCTGCAGTGAAACATTGGTATGGAATCATATTGAAAAATATGTTGTACTGAATATAGACTATAAAATAACTTTAGTTTTTCCTTTGTGGAATGAGAGCTCTTAAATTTGGTCTCCTACTAGTTTATCTTCTATAGATTTGAGGCGCAGTGGAAGGAGGTAAGCAAAATGTAATACGAACTTGATCCTAGCACTTACAAACCTTGAGACGGGCTTTATCGAGTCACATTATAATGATACTTTCTGGGGTAAGAACTGCCTCCCACTGCCTGTCAAAAGCTGCCGAACAAGACTCAGTATACCCTCTTTGCATATTGTTAGGGTACAGGGCATACAAAAAATTCTTACATAGTCGCATATTTTATAAAATTGATTCAGAAATGAAATTCGAAACGTGTCTGATATAATACATGATTAACGTCTCTGCCTCGGTGGCTGTCTCTTTAATACCATTTCCACACATCATCCTCATCACAGCCAAAAGTAACGATTATCAAGGGGATTTTGAGCTGTCAGGCTGCGTCTATGGGGATAATTATGTCACATAACACACTCAACTGGGCAGAAGAGCAGCAGCAACAGCAACAGCAACAGCAACAATAACAGGAACAATATTGAACAAAAATAAAAGCAAGGTAAAGAAAACAAAGCTACATAAAGTACACACACACACACACACACAAACACACACACATGCACACACACACATATAAAGTAAATCGCGTACAAAACTCACCTACATATATTTTAATAAGCTTTGAGCATGCTAAGGCTCAATTACCTGCACAAGAACCGTCGGTTATTTAAGTGTGCCGAACGCTGAGTTTGAGTTACGTTATATATATATATAAATAGACATGTTTGTGTGTGTGTACGTGTGTGTGTGTGTGCGAATCGGCTAATAATAATTCCAAAATTTACTATAACTACACGTGCCTCGTTGGGTCATAGACTCGTCAGTCTTTACTAACAAAGACAGCCTGAATAACAGCTTAAGGACAAGTGAGAGGCCTCTTCATTCGAAATTAACAGAGCATTTCTCTGCCGACTACTTAATACTCTTGCCGAATATAGGAACTAAATTTTGGCTCATATTTCACAGAACTCATGACTAACTTTGCCTACAATAAGTGCGGCTTATCATCACAGTAAGAGTTCTGGCTGCTTTACTCTTTGTCCAAGCTTTTATTCTGCAAAAATAATAATAATACTCTCTTGCCCAAGGTGTATATAAAAGGCGGAAGTGATCATCAAAGAGTATCACTTTAATAAGCGGTAGTGCTTCCCTCTCATTTCCAGCTCCCTGCATATTTTCACTCATTAGGATTACCTTGTAAGTCGCCTTAGCGATGGCTGTCTATCTGAGAAGCCCTAAGAACTGGGCACCTCGTTCATAAACAGGATTATAATTGCCTTTATCAACCACAGCATATTATTCCATCCACATTTTATAAGCATCCACTACAGATTTCCATATTATTTATTGATATATTTCAGCTCAATGCTGAAAAGTAGCTTTGTTCTTGGAAGAAACCTTTGAAGAAACCTTTGAAGAAAATAAACTTTGCACTGTTTCTCCTACCAATTTATTGAAACGTAAATAAAATATTGAAAACAATGAATTAAAATTCACTATTTATAAATAAATTCTATATTGCTAGAAGAGAGTTGACGGGGAAGGATTGTTGAATGGAAAAATATTGAGAAATATGTTGTAATTGTTCCTAGGCTTTTGGCTATTTGCGGGGCCAAAGTGGTAGCAACATTTGTTACCCATTTTGTGAAGGACATTGGTAACAGTCGAGTGAAAAAATATTGAATAAATGTGTTGTATTTGAACTAGGCTATAAGTGTTGAATTCCATTTATTATTTATGTGAAAACGGAGGCCAAGACTCTGGAAGTGGTAGCAACATTTGTTAGCCATTTTGTGTAAAATACATGTCTAGCTATACGCTAACAAATATTCCATTAGAAAACCTGCTCTATAACTAGGTAATATGTCAAATAATTTATGCAAGCTCGTACAATATGTAATAATCAAAACACACTCAAGTTTCTGGCTCTTGCTTTATGGCGATACTCTCGTAACTTCGCGTTGCGCCTCTTGGATATGCAACACACACACACACACACCACACACAGACACACACATAGAAGAAAGAAAAGAGGAAAAAGCTGGGAAAAAGAAAACGTGTAATGTTCCGGGGGATTTAAAAGTGGAGCGT
Source organism: Drosophila repletoides (assembly GCA_018150835.1). Taxonomy (NCBI): domain Eukaryota; kingdom Metazoa; phylum Arthropoda; class Insecta; order Diptera; family Drosophilidae; genus Drosophila; species Drosophila repletoides. The sequence goes on from JAECWQ010000031.1 coordinate 1,967,605, forward strand.
CACGTGGATGGCAGCAAGGAAAAGCAAGAAAATCTGTTGTAATAAGATATGCGGAATGCATATGCATAAGTTAAGACAGAAAGGTATTTGAAAAGTGTACGAAGAAACAGAAAACAGAAAAAACAAATAGGAAAATAAAAAAATAAAAAAAGAAGAGGAAAAGTCGCTGACTTACGTACATGTCAACTATTGATTTTTTAATTAAATATTAATGAAGCACGAAAAAATAAGAAAAAGCCAAAACAACAGCAACAACAACAGCGAAGCGGAGAGCAGAAAAACACGCTCGAAAAAGCGGGACAGTCGTTCAACTGCCTCAAAAAAGTGAAAGAAGAAAAATGGGCGGAGACTTGCCCCCAACAACAACAACAACAACAACAACAAGAGGAACGGTGTGGACCCTGACGTGCCTACACGCCTTAAGGTATGCCAGACTAAATAATGAAAAGGCTGCCACATGACACAAAGCGAGCGATGTTCCAAAAAACCGAAAACCGAAAACAAAATATAAAATATATAAAAATAAAATGATATAAAAAGCAGACCAAGGAAATAGGAAGTAGAAAGATGAAAGCAGGAAAAGGGAAACGGGAAACGGGAAGCGGGAAGCGGGAGACGGGAAACGGGCAGGCTATGCAAGCAAATTACGAATTTTTAATCACACGTCGCGTTATGTAAGTCAAAGACAGATCCTGGAATGGGCTGTCGTCCTACGAATGCTCGTAAAACGAAAAAAATAAAGAGCCCAACCAAATCAAATAAAATAAATATGCAAAGCGGCGTCTCTCGGAGAGTAGGTCGACGTCGCTGCCTCTATATGCACAGACACGCAAACAAGCCAAGGAGGAAATGTGGAAATGTGGAAATGTAAAAGGCAAATGAAACTACATATCTCTAGCTGTGTAGCTCAGCAGAGAGTCAAGGATGAGAGGATGAGAGGATGGGGATAGGGATAGGGATAGGGATAGGCAGAGGCAAAGGCATTGGCTTAGGGATGAGAGCGTGTGCCAAGTCGTGCCAGACAGACAACCAACCATCAGACAGACAGCCAGTCAGTCAGTCAGCCAGCCAGGCAGCCAGCCAGCCCGTTCTTTCTGTCCAGTCACGAAAGTTAGTTTAACAACTATGAGTGCAGGTTAGCAAGGCGCACTCAAGGCACAGACTGGAGTATAGACAACTATGAAGAGTGTGTGTACAATGTCTGAGAGTACAAGAACTCACGCAACTTATAGACACACTCAGACAAATAGACAAAACAGTCGCGTAGGCGCAAACAGAACAGCGGAGAAGCATTACGGCTAGTCACGAGTGCCACAGGACCAGGGAATAAGACAAGGACGAGGATTAGGAGCACAACCAGCAGTGGAATGAGCACAGCGCTCCTTCCTAAACTGTTACACGAATTATGCGACGTGGCAGTTACTCTCATGTCTGCCCACATTTCTATATTTATATATATATCCATGTTATCCTGGCATTCACTTGGCCTATTATTCCACGTCATGTGCAATGTTTTACGTGTCTGTTTCAAATTTTTGTTGTATGCCAGCAAAGTGGCATACAATAATATCGAAAAGTCTATTTGTAACTACAGCAGACATCAGAGCTGCTTTGAGTGCTGAAAGGATATTTGAATATCACGCAAAGAAAATCGAGAAATTTGCAAAATTCCAGCCACAAACTGAAGAAACTACTATGGCAATACAGCAAACTAAGAGTCCACTTAGAGAGCTCTTGCTCCTGATCAGGAATACATTTTATTTTTGGCTCCCAGAGCTTCCTCCAAAACAGATTTTAGCTTTTGTTTGATACTATTTATAGTATCATGACTCGGCAGCATTCCTTGTGCTCAAAGAGGGGGCTGGACTTAGTCACATCAATCATTGCTCAATCTATTTCATGTATCTCTCTTGACTCTGCAGTCTTTCCAACTCTTTATCCCACTTTCTACCGGATTACAGAGAAATTGCCAAGTTGTCTGTTATTCCGAATCAATTCACTGAAAATCTAACATCAACTGTGCAGCACTTCTGTATGTCAATTAAATACCCTTTTCAGCTTGATCTGATACAACCAACGTCAATCCGATTGACGGAAAAAACACACTGATGTAATTCTTAGAAACAAGCAATTGAATGCTGTGTGCACCAAACTCAGTGAATTATTTGGCTCTGTAAGCCACATCCTTCTAATCTTCAAGCTTCCTAGACCTTCCGGAGGGAGTCCTTTATTAAGCACTTTCTAATTATATTCGCCTCCAAGCTGAGCCCAACTCCATACAATTTTGATGCCAGTCTAACTATTTCAGCCTCGATTGCATTTCAATATTTTCGAATGTTTCTTTATGGATTTTTGGTTATTCCTGCTTATTCGCTGTCGAAGATCTTGGTGTGATCTTTGCTTCCAAACCTTGGTTTACTCTTTACATCTCTCTGAGAGCTAGAAAAGGTAAAGGCCTTCTTGGATTCATTTAAAGTTGATCCAAAGAGTTTAGACTGGGTTAGCTTATGCTTAAACGGCTATCACCTACTGGATGCTTTATAGAGAAAAGAGAATTATGGAATTATGATCAAAAGGGAGAGAAAAGAGAATTCCTCCCTGTTGGACTAATGGATTTTTGATCATTTTGGCTGGACTGCTGCTCTTTTCAAGTCCGATATTCTATTTAGACTGATGATAGCCAAAGCAGAGTTGTATGCTAAAGATGGGCTATTCAGACTACTTCGAATAGCTTCTTCTACTGAGGGCCGGGAAAGAGCCCAAGAGGTTATCAGTAGACAGGACTTCCTGCATGCTACAGCTTCTCCACAAATAGGCGTGGCATGCCAGGACTCCAATGTGTTAAACTAATCCTAAATTAGCCCACTCTTTTCCTTTACTTCTCTTCTGTTTACCATTAAATCATCCAGTGAATGTACACTGAAAAGCTTTTACTCATTGATCTGCTGTCGTTAACCAACCGTTGAACTAACTAACTGACTGCTGCCTTTTATACTAACTAGAAATTATTACCCTTTATTTCTTTCTACTTGTCTAGTACGTATTGTGCTCCCATTAGAACGATTTGTATCAATTACTCCTTGCCAGAGGACTTTAACACCCACCCACACACCCACAGAGAGCAGAGTTGCTTAAACATATTTACTTTTGCAGATGCTTCAATCAATCTTGCCAATTACAGGGTTCAATATGTATTCTATATATAACAGAAGAGCAGTCCACGCGAGTATCCTTTGCTGTTCCCTTACCCATGTTTCTAGATAACCCAATATTAATGCTTAAAACTTGTATGCGAATTGGGTAGCGCAATCTCTGAGAGAGACAAAGGACTCGAAAATCATAGCCCCATAAATTTGAATAGCTATTTTTAGTAGTCGGAAAGGCGATGCTATTTGTTCAGTTTTATTATAGGAACACATTTTAATTATACGCATAATAAAGTGAATGCATACAATGTGGAATTGGTTTATTCTGCGAACAAAGGGAAAACATACGAGTGTATAGAGAATACGCCAATATTTGGCCTGTCCTTGACCAAGCTGTTACCGAGCCGAGCTGGCACAGGCTCAAGCTGAGGCGCAAGGAACAGGCCCAGGACACCGCAAAATTTGCTCGAAATCATTAAGTGGTTGCCTTTGCCGTTGCCGTTGGCTGGGTGACTGGGTGATTGGGTGCCTGGGTGCCTGGCGGTCTGCACTGGCAGCTGAGTTTCAGGCTGTGGGCTTGCGGTTAGATTGGTTACTCAGCCGGGCCATAACAATCAATCTTGTTTTATTAAAAGAGCGAGCAAGTATGTAGCACTTGAACTTAGGCGCGCACACAGGAAACGGAAACAGAAGCAGAAGCAGAAACAAAACAGCTAACTGACACAGGCACAGGCACAGGCACAGGTGGGTAAAGGGTAATGGGGAAAAAAAATCATTAATAGGTATTTACTGGGTGCTGGTCGGGGCCATAAAAGTAATCCTTTTTTATTTACGAACTCAATTCCCGAACACTTCACACGCGGAAGAGCCGCTCATTAAGTGCAAAAACCTTGAGGGCCCAGAGACAGAGACAGAGAGAGGGAGGGAGAGAGAGAGGGCGGGCGGGAGAGAGAGAAATAACGAGGTAAAGAAAATGTTACAAGTTTTACTCTTAATTCACTTAAGACTTTAGTTTTTCTTCTTTCTTTTTTTCGTTCTGCGAAGGTGCTGCCAGAGGCTGGATGTTTGGATGTTGGCCTTCTTCTTACAACATCATTTGTGTGCGTCCTTTAAGTATCTTGTATTAGGAAAGTTCTCATCATCAGCCTCTCAGCCTCTCCGGGTCTCCGCCTCCCAGCCACTCAGCCTTGACTATGCCATTGAAACTGTAACTCTCTGACTACGAGATGGGAATGTGGGAAATGAACAAAAAGTGGAAATCCTACATCTACATGCACATATAGAGGAAAGGGAAAAACGAACTGGGAAAAATACGATTTGTGGAAAACTGTTCAGTAGTTTTCCATTCATAGCCCTAGAGCTGAAAACGCATAGGCAAATAGAAATATTAATAAAAGTAGAATTGCGATTTGCCCTTCGCCCCGTCAACTTTTTCAATTTGATTGTAGGACCCAGACAAAAAAGAGGACAAGTATAAGAAAAGGACCCAACTAGCAGTTACTGCCACAATATAAAGGCAATGGGCTCAATAGAGCTCTCTCTCTCCTAATAGATGAGCCTTGCCTTTCTTTTCTTTCCTTTTCTTTGTGTTACCAACATTTCCTTTGTGCTTTAATTTGCCCAATGCAAATTGCTTTAAATAAACCGCTCAGACTTTCATTTCATTTGGTTTGGATTCAGTTGGATTCAGTTGGAGCCTTATCAAATCTATCAATGACACTAATTGCGGGCTTATTACAGCTACACCCACGCAAGCAAACGATTATTATGATCATGATATATATATTTATATATATATATATATAGATATATTGAGGGTACTTTGTTTATTATTTGATGTCAAAATGAATTGTCGTATTATATTTTCGTTGGCTTTTTATTGATTTTACATTTGGGTACTTTCTGTCCTGGCTGTAGTTGTTGTTTTTGTCTCTATATCCTTGGCCATAATTGAGAATCTATTAACTGTCTTCAGGTTTAGTTATTGCCAAAAGTATAATTATATTTATTTATGATGCACAGCTATCATTCGATCATTTATTTAGGCCTTCAGCTGTACTTCATTGTGTGAATGATATGGCCATAATTTGTATTATTATAGTGTGATAAGTAACTATGGATATATCAGAGTCAGGCTCTATGAGGATTTACCAGTTGGTCTGCCTCAATTGATGCAGGTTTCGCTTCACAGTTGTGCGCAAAATTGTTTTCTTTCTGATAAAATATTTTATGTTACGAGTTTATTATTTTAGCTGCAATTTTCAATAAATTAAAATTAATTGGTTAGATATAAATCTATTCCTAAATTGGAGCGTTTTTCTCTCAACCAGCAACAAACGTGCTCTTTTGCCTGAATAACTAAGGATACAAAGGAAAAGCAAGTGTGAAAGCTGAAGTCGACTTTCAAATACCCTGTAGCCCAGCTGAAATATAATTTAAGTAAGAGTAAACTAAAATATTAAACCAGAAATACGGATTTTATTCCTTGAAGAGCTTAGAACCAAAGAACAAACTAAATCATCATCATTTGTCTGTTCATCCTTAGCAAATTTTCGTTTTCCTCATCAGATCCTGACGAGTATAAGTATGAAAAGCCTTGTTTTCGAATGGAATAATATTGAAAAATATGTTGTAATATAACTAGGCTTATAGGTTTATATAATTATATATTATTATTTACTCTATAAAGGGTATTGAGCAAATGATTTTGGGACTTCTTCTGGCCCAATCTATATAACAAAACATCTTGAATAACTTCTAGATTCTAGATATAGATTCTAGATATAGATACTCCAAAAATCTTGAGATCTTCTGTGTATATAAAGGGCTATAATAACAATTTGAGTGCTCACTGTCTCTCTCTGAGAAACAGGCGAACACCAGGAGAAACGGACACAAGGCAGAGCGATGCTGGTCGATGCTGTTCAAGAATCTATGCAGATATATTTACTGTAAGAAGTCTGTTAGATACTTTCGCACAAACTAAACAAACTCTCCTTTTATCCTTTTTTAAAGGATACCACGTACTCGTATTAAAAAGTACTCGTATAATAATTAAAAACAAACAAGTAGCTCTGCATACGGAATAGATGTGAGCTGCTGGCTGCTGGCTGTGGATGTCGTTGCTGTCTGAGTTATCGATTCATTTTTATTCAAAACTCAATTTGAATCATATTCACTTTACTTCATCAGCCATAAATCTATCAAATTGCAGCAACATTGTTGCCGCACGACGGCAATTAAAGCACGTCTTCACTTGCATAAATTGCACACTAATTGGGGCTGATGCCGCACCCCTTCAAAAGAAAAAAAAAAGAAAAAAAAGGGGAAACGGAGAAAAACACCCCCTTAATTCTCTACAACGCACTCAAAGCCTGAGCTCAACTCAGTTGCAATTAAAAGCTCGACCAACAATTAATGCGAGAATGTTGAATAAAAGTGCAGAAAATAAAAAATAAAAAATGAAAAACATTCGAAAATGCGAAAATGCGAAAATGCGAAAACTCGTATATTGCATATGAATGGGTGAAAAAGAAATAGGAGGAAAATGTGTAAAGACTATTTTTATTTGAGCCAACATTTTGGATACAAATCAATCACATGACGATCCGCGAGATACGAGTATTTCCGTCAGTTGAAATCAATTTTAATTTTCAATTAATGGTAAACGGCAAATGAAAAACCACTAAATGGACGCTTATATTTTCAATCGAAAAGCGCACACTAGCCAAATAAACAGATAGAAGATAGAAGGGCGACAGAGAGAGAGAGAGAGGTGGAGTGAAAATGTAAATCTCTCATACGCCTGGTGGGCCTCGTAATGTCCTGTCAGTCGCTCTGCTCGGTTCAGCTCAACTCAGCAGCTCAGCTTGGCTCGCCTCATGTTTGACGTTTAATTAGGCGCAAATTTTAATTAAATGTCGTGGCGCCAAATAACTTTTTGGCCAGAATTCCAACCAAAAACTCATTAAATAACTATTACTTATGCGTCGATGTCAGCGAGCAACGGTTACGCTATTAATTTCCCCCAAAAACTACCAACTCCTTTCCCTCCTCTCCCTCCCTTTGAAATGGTTGACAACGTAACGTTAATAATGAAAAGGTAGATCCGGATGATAAATTGATTCCATAAAGAAACCATATAAGGAGCCATCTAGTTACCTGTAAAAGTACAATAGATTTTCGAAATTGATAGAACCAACTATCGCATATCAAAGTTGGGGTATTTGCCAAGGTAAGGATACTCCAATTGAGACTGCTCGGCTATTAGATACCACGTACTTAATGACTGTTATCAACTAGAAATTGTAAGGAGAGCATTATGTTTGGTATGAATAAAGCACGCTGCTTTTATGGCTCGTTTTATACCAAAAATAATGCCAGTTTTAGTAGGTATTTAATAAATTTCAAGCTAAAATTTGAGTCTTAATTCATTTTGATTGATTTGGTATGGATTTAGCTAGTAAGTTTACAGGAAATATAGAAAATATAGAAAAGTACAGACCAACATAGCTGTGCCTTGACTACTGTCTACAAATTAACGAAGCATTTTAAACTTTATTCTTTAGTCTACTACTCTTTTCTACTACTCTTTTCTACTACATTCTTCATCAAGATAAGTTGATGTAGCCAAGTATGTCTGTCTGTCTGTCTGTCTGTTAGCTGAATGAAGCTGGGCACGGATCCTTTTTTTTTTTTTTGCGAGCTCAAAGCACCGGAAAGGACCATAACATAATTGGTTGTAAAAAAACTTTTTCTTTCTAAGGATATCGCGATAAAACTTACTAACTTGAACTGACAGTTGATTCCCTTAATCGGACAGCTATATATATATATATATATATATATATATGTTTACTGTAAGTCGTCTAAGTAAGCTTTTGTTTTTGTTCTTATCTTAACCAAACTCAGCTCAGTTTGAAGTTATAAAATGTGTTTCATAAGCTGACAAAAAAATGTAAAGAATCGGTGGGCTATATAATAAAAGCTGTAGGTCAAAAGTCTTTAGCCTGATGTTGTTTTACTTAGTTTGACTATAATTCATTGCAAGGACATTCCAATATTCGGAATGTTTTTCCGCTTTGCACTCCAATGGTTAACTTATTTTTTATCGAAGGATTTTAACTGAATCTTGGGATGCAAAGTACTCGCAGATACTCTTAAGCTCGCAGTTAGATCAATGCCAGGACACATTGCCTTTGATAATGACAAAGCGGAGAATATTTGAAAAGAATAGTTGGTCTGTGCGGAAGGTGTACGAGTATCTCATAAACATTTAAATTTGTAATCATTTTGCCACTTCCTCAATGAATGTCGCTCACCTGTTTGAAATTCTAAGGATACATTAAAATTGCGTTGCGTGTGTGCTCGGCCTGTATCCTGTGCCAGTGTTCGTGTTGAAGAGGCCTATTCAATGGCTGTGACAGGCAGGCAGGCAGGCAGGCAGAACCGGGACCGGACTGTCCGCTTTACTTCGTTTGGGACACTGTTTTTGTCCTGCCGTCCTGGCACGCTTCCTGTAGCAGTCAGCTGCTGGCATGCAAAAGTTTTCCTCCTCTTCTGCTTCTGCTGCTGCTGCTACTGCTACCGCTGCTGCTGCTGCTGCTGCTGCTGCTGCCGCTGCTGCTACTGCTGCGGATATTCGTGTTGTTTAGTTTAGTTTCTGTGGGCTTTCTCCACTTTTCTGTTGTGTCTCCATGTACGTAGGTGTGTGTAATTCGGTGTGTGGGTGCGTGTGTGTTTGTGTGTCACTTTATGCGCTTCCTGCTCGATGCTTTCGCACCGCCCGCCGCCACGTTGTGCCGAGAGTGAAAGTTTTTTTTCTTTAACGTTGTCAGCGATGTCAGAGAGGCAAAACGCGTGGTGAGTTTTGCAACGTCACGCTCTCTCACCCACTCTGCAGCTTTCTCTCTCGCTCTCTCTCTCTCTCTGTTGGTCTCTCTGTCTTTCACTTGAGTAAGTTTAATTAAATTATTTTGTTTTTTTTTGTCAATTTTTGACAATTTGTCTTAACTTTGGTCAATTGCGTTGATTTTTAGTTAGATTTGTTTTTAAATGTTGTAAGCTTGGCACGTTAAGTTGTTGTTGTCCTTTGCAAATTCACCACAGCAGCAACAGCAACAACAATCGCTACTGGGCCTCTTTGTTATTGCGGGTGGTCTGTCTGTGTGTGTGTGTCTATGTGTGTGTGTGTCTATGTGTGTGTGTGTCTATGTGTGTGTGTGTGTGTGTGTTTGTGGGTGTGTGTATGTTTGTGCTCCAAGCTTCAAGGCGAAGGCGGAGGCGGAGACGACGAAGGATGAGGAGCGACGGCAGCTGAGGCAGCTGGGGCAGCTGAGGCTGCTTGTAGTTGGTCGCACGCCTATAAATCGCCAACTTGCGTGCTGCGATTCGGTATATTGCTATCGGTTCTGCTGATGTTTTCGGACTCCGAATCCGAATAACTGTACGTGGCGAATTTCGACGTTGTATGGCCGTTGTAATTTAACCTTCTGCCCTACTCTCGAATGCGTCATCGAATTCACTTTACGTCGTTGTTGTTGTTGTTTTGGTTGTTGTTGTTGTTGTGGTTGTTGTTGTTGTTGTGGCTCCTGTTGTTGTTGCTGTTGAATGCCATAAATATAAAGTCGGGCGCATCGGCGTGCATTAATTTGCTTAATATTTTGTTTGGCAACAACATCACAATCACAACTCAATTCTCAATTCTCAATACTCAACACTGAGCACTGAACACACTCAATACTCAACACACGCACAACAAAATAACACGAGGTGGATGCATACAGTACGCAGTATGCGAATATATTGAGGCACAGCCGCCTCGCACATTAGCTGCATATGTCGAGCTGCCACATTCATTACCCATACGCCATGATGTACGGCTGTGCTTTTTTTTTTTCGATTCTATTTTTTTTTTTTTACTTATTTTTGTTGTTGTATTTTTATGAGTGCACACGCACCCGTGCACGTAGTTGTAGTGGTAGTGGTAGTGGTAGTGGTAGTTGTAGTTGTAGTTGAATAAGAAGGTTGAGGAGTTGTTTTCGTAGTCACACAGATGCTTTCAAGGTTATTCCCTGATATTGTCACTTTAAAAAAAATTGTTTAAATTGCTGAATTTAGCAGCACATCACTTTGATATATATTTCTTTTTTTTCTTTTTTGAATTGAATTTCGCTGGGTTTTTCTACAGCTCAGCTAGGACAGCTCTGCACATGGCTTCAGGCTTCCACAATGTATCTACATATATGCACACACATACATATATATATATATATATATTTTGAGCCTGGCCAACTGCTTTGGTGTTCTCTGAAGCGCTGCTCAGTTTGCTCATTTTGAGCATTTCAGCACTTAAGTTTTTTGTTGTTGTTTATAATTTAAGTTTAATTTATCTTCTTTTTTTTCCATTTCTATTCATTTTTTTTTTTTTTTTGCTGTTTTGCTGTTTTTCTTTCTATTTTTTTTTTGCGTTTCCACGGTGCGCTTTTTGGCGTTTACATTTGCGGAGCGCCCCGTCTGGACCGTGTGGCTCCACTACTCTGACTACTTGGGCCTAACATTCTCATCGTCATATCGTCGCATCCGAGCTCGTGTGCTCGGGCTCGTTGAGCTTTTCCCCAAAAATGTAGGCTTTGTCACACCACGAATCGGGCCCCGAATAGGCGAACGAACTGTGTACTCGAATCCTCCCCTCTCCTGGCGACTAGCTGGCGAGCATAGCATATAAGCTCATTCGCTCCCATCGGCTCGCATGGGCTCAGTCTCAGTCTCAGTCGCAGTCGCAGTCTCAGTCGCAGTCTCAATTTTAGTCTCAGTCTCAGTCTCAGTCTCTGGTCTCTGGTTTTGTTGGGTTTGCACTCAAAAGTTTGCGTTGTTTGGATTTTGTTATTTTAACGTGGCTCTGTGTGTGATAGTCTCCTCGGGTCCCGTGTGCTTTTTAAGGATTTCTTTCGTGTAATTGTTTTCGTTACGTTCGTTACTTTTGTTATGGGCGCCAGAAACAGAAACAGAAACAGCAACTGAAACTGAAACTGAAACTGAAATAGAAGAAACGTCAGAGCCACAGATATGTGCTAAATGTAGACGTAATTATACACTGTGATCTTTTTTTTCCTCCTTTTTTGTGATGAAAATAAATGAAGAGGATAACAAAATTATTGGTGAACAGCTGAAAATAGAATTATTAAAATAATATAGGATCTTATGGGTTAAATATTTTAGGAAATTTCTGTTACTGGTTAAAGAGCATACTTTATTATTGATCAGGACGTCTACTCTGTTTTCCACTTTTGAGAACTAAAGGAATGAAATATCCTGGAACAGCTTAAAGGTCCTTTATAATACTTACAGAATTATCAAGATAAAACTTCTATATCTTAGGAAATTTTAAATGAAAAATAAGTTCAAAAGTTGTTGTATAGGAAACTTTCGGGTTTCTAAAGATATCCTTATAGAACCTACAAGTTGGGTTTGGAAATATGTCTTCTGAATGCCTGCTGAAAATGATCAAGATCAGTCTACCATATCTCACAACTGCCATTGGAATAATCGGTTAAATATAAATTAATTTAACAACAGCAGTGAGCTTTTTCTTGCTAGTTTCTAAATCTTGAAGGAGGAGCTTTTTCTTGATAGTTTCTAAATCTTGAAGGAGGAGCTTTTTCATGCTACTTTCTAAATCATGAAAAGTACTTCCTTTCCACTATAACAAAAAATTCAGTTAGTGAAATAATAAATTCTGAGAAGTTACAAAAATAAAAGGCTTTTGATTTGGTCGAAAATGCAGGGTATTTTTTCCCGTTGAGCACAGTACTCATAGAGACGTAGTGCGATTGCTGTAGCTTCACCTTCGCGTTCAAGTCCCGATTGGGCTTGAACGCCAACTGAAGCACTGCATAGTCGTATCGTATTCCCTGAAGAAAGTGCATAATCTGCATAAACTATTTAATATTTAATTGGTTATCAAAGTGCTCTACTATTTCTTTAGGTGCCCTATAAAAAGCATGCAGCAAACGGCACGCAAGCCAACCCAGCCAACCCAGCCAACCCACCAAGTCTCCAACCTAAGCGACCCACCAGGCAATGTCCCCAACCACCTAGTTACCACACCCACACGGAACTTGTTAGTGGGCTTTGCACAAATCTCACTCAATACTCCGAAAAATAACGAAGCAGTTCGCTTGAGACCAGGTAACGAACCAGGCAAGCAATGAGTGTGGTGAAAAGCTCATTCGCTCTCTGACTGTCACTCTCTCTCCCTCTCTTTCTCTCGCTCGCTCACGTAGTGTCAAGCGCTCGGGCGCTCTCTCTCCCACGCAAAATTCAACACATGGTCGAGCGAAACGTCAAAAGGCGCGTGACAGCCAGGCGAATATTAAAGTCAAAGCAAAGCAAAATAAAGTTCGCCAGGTAGCAGTTCAAGCCCAGAGTCCCCTTCCCCCCCACATTCCATCCATATTTTTTTTTTGGAAGCTGCGCCTTGTCCGAGAGCTTCTCAAAAATGTGAGAGAGCGAGCGAGAGAGATGGAGAGCAAGAGGGAGACAGAGTTGAGTGTGAACGACACGTTGTTGCATTTCCCACACTGAGACGCTGAAAAGCAGGCAACGTCTATTTTGCGACTAGCAAAAATAACGGGTTTAGGCTGGACGAAGGTTGCTCCAAGGTGTTGATGGCTGTAAACGAGTACACGTGCTATGAGCGGGGTTGTGGAGTGCTGTGGAGTATGTTGAGAAAGGGTTCTCCTTTCAATTGAAGGCTAAGCGTTACGCTGTCGTCATCATGGCCTGCACCATCGGCAGATACTACAGATACTTTAGACGTTGTTTCAGAAGTTTTCTAATTGAATTCTATGTTGAGGCTGCTCACGTCTTCCGTCTTCCGTCTTCCGCCTGCTGTCTTCTGTCTTCCGCCTTCCGTCGGCGGGTCGACCTGACCCTCGCCTTATCAGGGTGCTGGGGTGCTGGGGAATTATGTCACGTTGGCTGCGTCATTGTGTCTGCCTAGTTTATTGATTATTCTCGTTTATGACGAAATGCGTACGCCAAAATAGTTTGCACCACACACAACTATGACGTCACTGTTAGCCCCAGAGCTTTTAACCCGAACACTACTCGTACACTTCGATGTCAACTTGTCGCGCCTCACACTCTAGCAGTGTCCTTTTCCTTCCGCTTACCCTGCGTCTCGCTCTCTCTCTCTCTCTCACACTATTTATCTCTCACTCTAGGAGAAAATGTCAGTTCAACTCATTTCCATTTTCATTTGATGCTGGGGACTTTTCACTGACTAGTTTGTAAAAAGTTTGCCAGAGAGCTTTTCAAGTAGGCGCCCAATCCGCCCACCAGCTGGCACCCCCGTCCCCGCAGTGTCAAAAACGGATTTTGGGTTTGGGCTCTCAATCTCAATTTGTTTGGCTGTTCTTATTATTGCGGCAAAAGATTTATTTTTGTCATTCAAGTGATCTAATTAAAGTTTGTGTGAACCAAATTATATCAGAAAAGGACGAAGGACGAACTGCTGTGTAGGGGTGAACGGTTTCTGTTTGTTTTTGTTTTTGTTCTTGTTTTTCGTGTCCCATCAGCTCTGAGTGGAAGAGCACTCTCGTTTCTCGTAACTTCTCTGGTCTCTGTGTAGGTGTAACTTGTTTTTGTCTAACCCTAAAAACAAAAAAAACAACAAAAAAAACTTGCCATAAAGCCAAAAAGTAATTTATTTTACTTTTACTGTCTTGACGTTACGAGTTGGCTTGTCGTTTGCCAAATGTAATGAGATGTGCTGACCCCTTAAACTTGCTCTAGAATAGGACTCTAGGACTTCCTTGCTGACTGCTGACTGCCGACTGCCGACTGCCGACTACGGACTGCTGAAAGGATTGGAAGCTGTGACAACGGACAGATGACAGTGCTGATATTATGTTACGTAGGTAGAAAAGTAGAAGCAACCCTCTTCAACTTAAGCCATGAAATTTGTTTACGCTTAGAAATGGAACGCGCGCGTTAAGCGAATCACCCAATTTAGTCATTATCCCCCCCAAATAAACCGATTCGGTGGCAATCAGTTAGGCTACTTAACTTAGCCCCTAGTTAGTCCCTGCGGAAAGCTGTAACCGTACTGTGTAACTGGAGTACATCTTCGGTACTCCATAAAAATGTCCTGTTATATCAAATATTAATACTAAGTTGTACGTTCTCTGAACTCTGTAAAAATGTCCTGAAATATTTATACTTTTATTTGTGACTATTGCTTATGCAATGGGTAAATGGTAAAATTTTTATGTGAAAAATAACATCTCAAAAGCCTCAAGATCTCAAGTGTCTAATCAATGTGGACATGTCTGTACATCCGTATGTCCTCCGTCCGTCCATTGTCCCCTCCGTCCATCTGTCCGCTTGTCCGTCCGTCAGTCCGTCCGTCCATCCGTCCATTCGTTCTCCCCTCCATATAAATTCGTCCATTCCGAAGCCTATAAGGATTAGACATACCAAGTTTGATATATAGCTTCCTGAATACCTTAAGCAGCTAGAAATTATAGAATAATTCTCGTAAATCCGAAAAGTTATTAGGAAAAATAGAAGCGTAGTTTTGTCCGTTCTTCCCTCTGTCCATCACGAAGTCTATGAAGATGAGACACTCTAATATAGCTTCCCGAATACCTTAAGCAGATATGGTTTGTACCACCCTCGTAAATCCGAAAAGTTACTTAAAAAAAAAAGATGTGTAGTTTTCAATTCATGTTTGTCCTTCTGTCAGTTCTTCCCTCCGGATGGGTCCATCTCGAAGTCTATAAAGATGAGGCACTCCAAATTTGCTGTAGAGCTTCCTGAATGCCTTAAATAGATATGGTTTGACTAAAAATTTAGTACCACCCTCGTAAATCCGAAAAGTTATTAAAAAATAAGTACAGTTTCGCAGATTTCCCCATAATGTATCTATAATTCCCAGTTTCGATTATTTTTCTGTTAAGCGATAAATAAAAGACTTGATATTTTTCGTTTTATTTTATATTTACACACAATCTTTTTTGGATGTAGTATTTTCCTTCATTTTGTATTTAATGCCTTCTCATATTTAATATGCTTTCATAAAGATATGGATATATATGTATAATTCTTTAATTTTACAGCTAAATGTACAAAAAAAAAATACAATATCTTAACCAATATGTAAAGTGTAGAGAGCTTATAAAAAGGTACTAAAACATATATATATATACACATATATATATATATATATATATATATATATATATATATTTAGTTACAAGTCGTATTGTTATATTTGCAATACATTCACATACTGCAATAAAACATTTATACAAATACATATCTTGTTGGTTTCATGGATTCTTCTCTTCTCCTTTCTTCTCCTCTCTTCTCTTTTCTTCTCTTTTTGTTTTGTTTTGTTTTAAAGTAAAGTATTCTCGTAGAGACGACGAGCTACAAACATATCTTCGTTTGGTTCCTCCGAAACTAATATCTCGATTCTAACCTCAAAATTATTGTACCACATTTTGAATATCAATCGCTTAATCAATATCATATCAGTAAAATGTATATATATATATATATGTATATAAGTAAGTATTATATAAATATCAGCAACTATTCCAGTTTTAGAGTTC
Source organism: Drosophila repletoides (assembly GCA_018150835.1). NCBI lineage: Eukaryota > Metazoa > Arthropoda > Insecta > Diptera > Drosophilidae > Drosophila > Drosophila repletoides. The sequence continues at coordinate 1,983,371 of JAECWQ010000031.1, forward strand.
ACATAAATATATGCAATATTTCTGAATCTGTGGAGCAATTTACGGAAATGGAGATTACAAAAGTTGTGTGCTTATCTACAAACTAATTGACGGGTTGATCGATAGTCATCATGTTATCGATAAGTTATAGGCACAAGAGCACATTGCTCTTTGCTTCCTTCTATCTTTCTATCGGTTTATCATTCTATTCTGTTCTATGCATGTAATAAATAAATTAATACATTTTAATAACTAAAAATTTGTTGTCATGTGCGGATCGTAGTATTCCCAACATTAAATATATTTATATATATATATAGCTCGCCTCACTCCTCGCCCTCGTATCCCAAGCACCATAACTGGGATAGGGGCACAGCTGCGGACTAGCTACCCCCTCCGCCGACATCATCCTTGCGTGGTCGCAGAATAAAGTTCAGATTATAGTTGGTATTCACGGCATAGTAGACATTCGCCGTTTTGGGCATGACCAACTCCTTGTCGGGCAGCACCTGGGCAAGTGTGTATCTATCAGGATCATCCTCCAGGCCAAGCTTGAGCATTGCATTCCTTATGACCTGTGGCGTGCGCTCGTTGTTGCCCAGCATGATGCTCTTGTAAAGCACAATGCCATCCAGCTCTATGTTATCCGTTTCATAGGTAACCCTGATTATATAGAAGTCTGGCGCGGATTGGGTAACGACTCCAGCCGGCTGTACAAGCTGTGCATTAATATGAGTGTGCGGTGAGCCGCCATTGGAGGTGCCATTGGTCAAAGCGGCGTTCTTCAGTCCATTGCCAAGTGATTGGGAATGCGTGAGCTTGCTATGCGCCGACTGCCTACCGCCCGAGTTGCTGGAATCCATAGATAAATTGGAGGTGCTGCTGGAAGCGGACATCAGTGAGGCGTGATGAGCATCGCGGTCCAACGAGTTGTGCCTGGAACTATTACTGCTATTCAGCTCGCAATAAAACTGTGAGCCCGCCCCGCTGCTCGAATTGGAGTGTATAGAGTCAGTCTTTCGATGCCCCTGTCCATGCCCTGCACTGCCCATTATAGAGGCCGTTGATGAGGCAGTTGTATTCGTCAGCGAGGTGTTTGTACTGGCCACCGATTTACGTGGAGCCGGCGGCGGAGGCTCTAGCTGGCAGCTGAGCGCAAATGCCTGTCGCTCATCCAGCAAAGGCATCGAATTGAACCAATGATCGAATAACGCATCCTCATGCAAATTATACGTATTGGCGGCACCCTGGAGCAGCTTAATCTGCGCCAGAACCTCAAACTCTTTGCGCTTTTTATCAAAGTTAATCAGCTTATCTTCAGTTAGGTAATCCGGATTGGCTGTATGTATCATGGTCAGATCCGTGAGAAATGTGCCCAGATACGGTATGGTCCCATGCGAAGTCTGTGTGCCGAGATTCTGTATGAGCTTCTGCAAATGTCGATCCGTTTGATCCCCAGCTGGATCCGGATTCTTTGCAGTTCCCTCACGCTTTAGCACCTCACGCAGTGTCCAGGCATTATTGTCTTCGGAACAGATACGCGCAAGCTCTGTAAAGATTTCCATCTGAAATGAGACGAAGAGAGGAGAGCTCTTTAATTAATGAATTCCGATCGATTGATTGGTTATATTTGGCTTAGCTGCATCTGTGTCTAGTCAAAGATACCAAGGGTTATGGGTCTAACTTACGCGCTCTTTGGGTAAAAACTCCCAGACCTTTGACAGTCTATATATGGAATTGGAATTCAATGCCGATATAATGGCCTTGAGTGAACTGAAGTTCTTGAGCATGCGCAGTTCCTGTGCAATGTCAATCCATCTTGAGATGTTCAGGGCGCGTTCCTGCAAAAAACATCCCATTATTTAGTTGAATAAAAAAGAATTCTCGCAGTTGTTGCACTCACCTGTGGTTTGAGACGATCGATGAGTATGCTGGAGACCACGCGAAAGAGCACTGCATTGAACTGATTGATGGTGGCCACCACCGTCTCAGAGCCGCCGCTGTCCCGCCGTGCCCACGTATGGCCCAGGCATTGGTGAGGAATCAGACGCTTGAATAGCTCCGTGTCCATGCGGGTGAGCTGCTCGGCAAAGCGACGTACGGGCACGTGCGGGAAGCGAAAAGCCTGCATAAAATGCGTGGGTCCACGATATGTGGGCGCCAGGAATAAGCCATTGAAACGGTCACTCAGGTCATAGGGGGAGCCACAAGGATTATGCATCATGAACTGCTGACCACCTTGAGGCGATAGCCAAGGCAGCGCTGTGCCATCAACATTATTGGTGCCGCCTCCACCATAAACCCGCCTCAACAAACGTTCCAGGCGATTCAGCACCTTGATGTGCAGATCGGAGCGTTTCAGACGCTTGGCGGCAAAAGCCTGAATCTGCTGCAGATTATCCTCATGCCAATCCTCTGGGAAACCATCCAGCCAGACATGCAGAGCCGAGACTAGAGTTTTTTTATGCTGTTCGTGTATGGAGGCCGGTGAGTCATAGCTTTGATCCTCGGCGGTGCCATTCTGTTGAGCCAACTCCAACTCCTCAATATGCTTCTCATGCAGCGCATCATAGCGTTGCGTCAGCAGGCTGAGCACCTGTTTGGGTGTTGAGAAGGTGCGATACGTGGATAGAAATACATTGATAAAAGTGGACTCCAACTCGCCATCGTCTGTGGCAAGTGCCTCCACAAGGCGCGCCAATGTGGCAGCCTTCACAAATCGCACTCGCACCGTCTCCCACTCCAGATGCGAAATTTCATCATCCGAGTCCTGCTGCAAGCGCCAGCCGCAACAAGGAAAATTGAAAAGGTTATCAAGGTAAGTAATTGCCTTTTGGCCAAACCATTTCCAGATAGATAACTTACATTGCTTGCCGTCGGCGTCGGTCGATGGTAGCGCACCTTCTTCAGGTATACCGTGAAAATTGCATTCTTCTCATGCTCCTCGCCCCACAGGCGCCACGTGGGCTATAAAACAATCAAAATGTCAAATTAGTAAAGTGCTGATGCCTCCTCATTGACAGATAAAGATTATATATATACTTATATATGTATATATAGCTATATACACTCTTAATCTTATAGGATATATATGTGTGTGAGTAACTGTTCGTATTGAAGCTGATGCGATTCATTGGCATAATTAATCATTTGTCTAATTTTAGCATCATTTCCGACTATTTTTAATTCATTATTTCTCTCTTAATGCAAGGCGAAAATTTTAAATATTTTCAATATAAACATTTTTTTTTGTCTTAAAAGCAACAAAATCGCTCTTCCACGCAAGGAATATATGGAAGCACATTTCAAAAGTCTTCTGTATATATTTTTCTATTGGCGATTTTGTTGTGATGGAAACAGGCCGACATTTCCATTTTCCATTTTCCATTTCCCGTCGAATGTTTGGCAATGTTAGGCCAACAACACATTTGTTCCTGTCCATTCATTTCGGATTGCTACAATTTCTAGTTGGTATTTTAATTGCTTAATAAATATCTGCCTAATTTGCTTAAATGCGACTGGGGAACCACTCTAAAGAGGAAAGAGACTCTAATAGACTCTACCAAGGAGGAGCTATCTTCAACGCGCCGAAGATTACTCTAGACTCGAGATTGCAAGCAAATAGACAGACGGACATGGCTACAAAGACTCGTCTGATGACTCTTACATATACTCTTTATGGAGGGTTCATTCACTGCTTTACACATTTCGTAACCAACGGATAATACCCTTCGTAAAGGTATAAATGGAATTCTTGTTTTTTTAAGGACTTTTTTCTGGGTTAAGCAACAGATTAACAACAGATAACAACATACCTAAAACAAATCAAGTATCAACCTCTTTAATAGTATCATTCCACCACATTAAATAGATAAAAGTATTAAAGATGTTTTTTGGGAAGTTCCAACACTCTTATAAAAGGTTTAATAATGTTGTTCCATATTGAAGAACAAATCTTTATCTTATTTTGAAAAATTTCATTTTTGTACAATAATTTTTCTGGGATTTGTCGATGTTGGGCCTTGATCAATGTAGTTTTTATTGTATTTTTCTATAAATTATAATTTTACTATCTCTCTGGCTAGGGGTTTTAGCTGTGCTTCCCCTCATATTTTGGCCATGTTCCAAAAAAAGTATTCAAATTTTTAAATTTTTTCTCCCGGGTTCACCACTTAGAACCCTTAAACCTTTGTCAAGATCTATCGTCAGATCTGGGAATGGTATACCATTGAAGGCTCGTGGAAATTCGCAGAATCTGATGCAATTAAAAAAAAAACCTAATATTACCCCTTGATTTTTTTTGAAAAATATGAAAATTTTGTCTTGCCAATTTTTTGATGGCAATCGATAGTTCTCCTTGCCATGGATTGAACAAGGTATTCCAGGATCTGGCTTATATGTCAAGAGTTATGGGGATTTGAAATTTGACTTAGAATAATAAACTTATTGTAGAATATAGAATAATATACCCTTCAAATATACTTTTCTTTTTTGAATTGACTTAGGAACATAATTTGTGATTTTTCGAATCGAAGATTGAGTCTACATAGTTGATTCGTTTGATATTCAAATGATTACAGAGGTTCTAACCACTTTTAATACGTGTATTTTCCCAATTAAATATTTCCGCAATACACAAAGAAATAATATGATGCGTAGGCTGATAAATGTATTAAGGTAGGGTATGCACTGCATACCCTGTAATCAATTACAGGGCCACTAAATTGACATAAATATTTATGAAGCTGACTCATCACAATGAGCAGAGCGGGCCAAAAATACTTTGGATATTTGCGGCTAATCAGCAACAGCATAAAAATTCTAATTGGGAAAATATGCAACAAACAAACTTACAAAATGCCTTTGTTTATACGGCTCGTAATTGTATGTGGTGTGCAGTGTGTGTAGTGTGTGTAGTGTGTGTAAAACTATGTAAATTAAATACAAAAATTTACATAACATGTGTGTGTGTGTGTGTGCGTGTGTGTGTGTGCTGTTATTGTTTTTCAACAACAACAAAAATTAGTAAGAAAAAGCTGTCTATGGCACGCCGAAGACTGCATACCCTTGCGGACTGATTGATCGATTTGAAGAGACTTTTCCTATGGAAGCTATATGATATAGTAGTCTGATCTTAATAATTGCTGATCACTATTAAAATATCTTGAGAAATATAGATGGTTATATATATAGATATAAGTTATAGCCTGCCGATTCCGATGTATACGCTGAGTGCAACAAATAGGGAAGGCTGCATACCAAATTTCACCTAGTTCGAAAACTGAGAGATTTGATTACATAGAAATAGACGGACAGACAGACGGACAGACAGACGGACAGACAGGCAGACGGACAGACAGACGGACAGACATGCGGACAGACAGACAGACAGACGGACAGACAGACAGACAGACGGACAGACAGACAGACAGACAGACAGACAGACAGACAGACAGAAAGACAGACAGACAGACAGACAGACAGAAAGACAGAAAGACAGAAAGACAGAAAGAAAGAAAGACCGACAGACAGACAGACAGACAGACAGACAGACGGACAGGCAGACGGACGAACATGGCTATATCCCAGAGACTCATCTCTATCCTGCATATATTCCTTATGGCTTCGGAGCCGCCTCATTCAATGCAGGGCACACATTTCGTGACAAAGTCATACGACCCGCCGCAAGGGTATAAAAAGAAGTGAATTTAGTAGCAGCAGCGTGCAGTACGAAAAGCGTGAAAAGGCATTCAACGCATAATGAATGAATGAGCATGAAGAAAAATTGAAAATAAATAAGCAACAAAAGCAAAATCACGCAATCTGAAATTGTAAAGCCGCAAACAAATTAAAACAAAGCAAAGCTAGCTTATTTTTTTTTTTATTTTCTTTTTTTATAATTATGGGAGACCCTCCCATATTACGCGTATCAAAAGATTGCGCCCAGACAGCGATGACAACGCTGCTTGCTGACCCCTTAAAAGACCCCAAAAGCAACATAAACATGGGACGCCGAGTCCGTATGTATGTAGATCGAAATACTATATATATATACATATATAGATACAAAGATCGCTGGGCAGAAAATGGACAGCGGACAACGGACAAGGGACATACACGAATTTCATGTTCAGGCGATTAATTGCCCGCATGCGCTTTAATTACACGTACAACAGCAACAACAACAAAGAAAAAAATGTTGTATTTAAATGTTTAGTTTAGTTTTTGGTTCGCTGGGCCAAATCTGAGGTCTGGCCTCATTTCGTAAAATTTCGTGGACTATTTGTGTATTTCGAAAACAACAAAAAATTCAACAAAAAACATTGGGGCGTTAAGTGGTCGACGCATTTTATGTTATGTTTACTATACGGAATACCCTAGCGAAGAGTATTCAAATTTTGTCACCCGCTCTCTTCGATTCCTTACACAAAACTGTATATATATATATATATATATATGTATGAGTAATACCTAACTGAAAGATAATATGACCTTAAGTAGCTCTTCTTAGGATCTGTTAATCAACAATTTGAAGAAAAAAAACAGGCGCCAGAGTAAGAGATAGAGTATAATCGAGCTAGAAACTACAAATAAAAATGCGTATTTTCTATCAAAAAGAATTGTTGAATTGTTCGTATTTTTGTTTTAGAGACACAGAGAGAACTGTAAACAGCCGAAAGTTTTTGGAAAATTCCGGGAAATAGTTGGCCTTGCTAAATTATTGATATTAGCAATATGTCGAAATACTTTTGGGGCTTATTTCCACACTCACAAAAAATGTTGCCTTGCGTTGAACTCAAGGAGATTAACTATCTTCAGGCACTGTAAAGTTGTTGAAAATTAAATGAATAGCGAAAATTGAACATAACAACAAAAAAACAAAAAAACAACAGCTGCAAAAACATTGCTGCTGGCTGTTTCCTGCAAAATACGCGAATAAAAGCAACAGCAGAAAATTGCAATTGTTTTTATCTAATTGTTGTGTACTTATCCTCTAATTGTGCGCTGTTTTTTTCGGCTACTTCCCCATAAAAATAAATAAATAAATACATCTGTATGAATGTACATATATTTACATATATACATATAAATATATGCGGAGAATGTGAAGGAAACTTTTAATCAATTCACGGTAAAAGATCATCCAAGTTGCTTGACTTTTTTTTTTTGGCTGTGGGGCTGCCAAAATAAGAAATTTAGCTGCCGCTACCGTTGCGTGTATTTATTTAATTTATTTGTTATTTATTTGGCATTTTGTATGCTGTTTTTTTTTTCTGTATTTTTTGTTTAAATGTTGCTACCGGCTGCCCCTCAATACATATGTATGAGCTTTTTCGTAGATACTCGTAGAAATTTATATTGTACATATGCTTGTTTAATTTGTTTTGTTGTTTAATTAATGACGCACTAGAGTAGCGTATTTCAATTTCTTTTTGCGTCAAAAATACGCAATGTTTATTAATAATAAAATGATGATAACTAAACTAACCAGCAAACTTAAGTTTCAAACTTTTAACACGATAATAACGTCCGCTCTGTTAATAGGCGCTTAACAGCACTAAACTATCGGATTGCTGGCTTAGCAGCGTTAAGTTTGCCACTTATCGATAAATGCTTATCGATTGACAGGCTTGAAGCGCAAGGCCAAACATCATCTTTTTCTAATTGTGTGGGCGCAATTAATTAAAGCAAAGCAACAAACAATTTCAAACAAATTTGAGGCGCAACGCAATAAGCGGCTGACACAGCTGCTTGCACCCAATGAGAGGCAAAAGATAAACAGAAAATCAACAAAAATTAATGGCAAGTCAAATTGAAAACTGCGACTAGCTGCTACAAAACACACTTGCACACACACACACATACGTGTGATAGAGATGAGCAGTGCAGGCTGTGACTGTGACTGACTCGCTGTGACTCATCATTCATCCAAGTTAAGGAAATTAATTGGCTTAAATTAAATTAAATCAATATAAAAAGGAATAAATTATTATATTTCAGATACAGCAGTTGTCGCGTTTAAGCATCATAATAAGTTGAAATTAAACACAAAACAAAGGCCCTAGTCATAATTGTAAGTAACATGAAAAAAAAAATCACTCATCTCTAATATGCATATTTAGCTTAGTCATTGAGTCACTGATATTTGGGTGTAACAGTCACAGTTATTGCTCATCTCTAGTGTGCTATGAATATAAAATGGGATTGCATGCATTTGCCATATTGCAATTTACCTTGGTGTAGGTATAGTTCTTGGCATGCAAATCTTTCGTCTTTTTCGATAAATTGCGCAGTGTGGCGCCCGTGCAGGCGCACAAATACTTGAGACTGGCCACAACTTTGCGCTCGGCATTCGCAACGGCAGAGGATGCATCCAGGTCATCATAGGAATGATATGAGCTATTCCGACGCTGTTTACTCGCTGAGGATGTGGAGCGTGAACGCCGTTGCTGCTGCTGCCGGCAGAGTGTGGACGTTGGCGTCGCAGTGGGCGTGGCAGATTTCTTTTGACGCGGACACGTATGATGATGATACTGTCGCTGCTGTGGCGATGACTTTGCCTTGGCCCACTGCTGTTGCAGCTGCTGATGGTAGGCGCAGGGTGTGGTACTGTTATTGTTGACATGCCGCCAGGCACTGCTGAAATCCGTATTGTCCAGCGGTGGCATCAAAGCGCGATTATAGCCGGCCAAATCTTGCAACTGATAAGCGCACGTGTGGCTCTTGATAAGCGTAGGCTGCTGCTGGTGCTGCTGCTGCTGCTGCTGCTTCTGCTGATGATGATGATGGTTGTGCGGGCAATTACAGTTCGCTTGGCTTGTGAAATTCTGTAATTTGTTTATACTGGATTTAGACTAAAGGAGAATAACTACTGAGACTGATGTTGTGCTTTGTACTTGATCTTCGATTGGATTGGCATTGGGCTCACTTAACTAACCGTGAAACGAGTTCATTCACTCCTCCTCACACCACACCACACCACACCATACACACTTGAGAGAGTTCGTATCGAGTTGAGTCTGACAATGCCTAGGGCTTGTGCCCGCTGCTCCTGACCTTGGAACACAATTTGACTAAATATTTATTTCATTTCAGCTGTCTTTCGACGACTTTATGAGCGGCACCGCGGCAGCAAATAGACACAGCAACAAGCCCAACTACAACAACGATCGATTTTGACAACAACAACAACAACAAAGATAACTCAAGTGGCGTCTCGAGACGCCACTCACTCGGCACCTTCCATATTTGGTTAAATGCTTTCGCTTCCCCAATTGCAATTAGTCGGTAAAAAACAAAAACACACAACAAAAACAAAAACAAAACACACAACACAATTTTATGTAGCTAAACCGCTTTGCAACGCCTTTGTTTAACAATTTTACATTGTGTTATTAGGCACGTCTCTTCCTCTGGCTCGGCGTCTGCCTCACCCTCCTTATAAACAACATAAGGTATTAGCTCCCCCAAAACGTGCAACGCAACTTTTCCAGGAAGTTGTTATTTTTGTGGCGGATTTTTGTTGCCGTTTCACGCCCATTGACAGCTGCGCGCAATTTCATTTTGGGATACCCTGGCGAAAGGAGACTAGAAAGTTGTTTATGGCGTTTGCTACGGATGCAAATGGAGATACGAGAAACACATTTCTATCATTCAAATTACAGGTCTATATTTTCAATTTTTAATCTATGTTTTTGGATAGTTTCATTAAGGTAGTTCAAACGCTTGGAAAAGCTTTGGATTTGGCTCGCCAAACAGCTCAAGGAAACTCTCTGCCTCCAAGGTTCGGGTTCGAGGCTTAGTTCACTTTTTTTTTTCAAGTGGGATTATGGATAAACTAATTCGTAGAAACAGTTGGAGTATTTTAAATCTGATAAAAAGCCTTTTGATGTTACTTAAGATTGACACTTCGCTCAAGCATCTTAATTTTTTCAACCGAAGGTAGCTTATTTATTTCGGTTCGCGTGCTTGAACCCGTTGAAAAGCTGTGGCTTCGGCTCGCGAAGCGGTTCAAGGAGGTTCTCTGTATCCAAGGTTCGGGTTCGCATCTATTATACAAATATATGTTCTAGGTTTATTCAATTATTCGATACATTTCTGAGCTTATGGAGCACCTATTTTGGGTCTGCAGCTTTTTGAACCGAACCTTTTTTGTACAAAAAGAAGTTCGGATTCAGATTCGGAAGGTTATTTATGTTTGAGCTGAGATGCTGTATTAGAAAAGAAAACTGCCAAGGGTATTTAAGCTGCGACTAGTTTAAAATATGCAATTCAGCATTTTTCAATATATTTTCGCTATTTTTGTGCGAAAATTACGGAATTTAGCTTCATGGCTGGAAAATGCGTTGCGCTTTCCTTTTCGCACTAGTTTATGGCAATTTGCCTTGAGACAGATGCCTCGTTGAGCTTGTGTCGTTGTTGTTATTATTATTATTATTATTATGGTGACTGACTCAAATGGACCAGTCCAGTCCATTTCACGTCAAATTCAGTCATAAATTTAGGCCAACAATTTCCACTGGACGGACGCAACTTAAAATGTGCTCTAAATTATATATATATATATATATATAAATATATGTACATCCATCTATAACTTGTTTTCTTAATGGTTCGGTCGTTCGTATGAAAATGTCATTCAGCTGGCTAGCTGGTTATCTGAGCCAACAGATCAACGGGTCTTGGCCCAAAAGTTTGTGTGTGATGAAAGCAGCTTCAAGCTGGAAACGTGCCTCATTTGGCGAAGCGTAACAAATTGTATATTGGACGCCTGCTAGGATTATTAAGGCTGCCGATGCGGCTGCGGCTGCGGCTGCGGCTGCGGCTGCGGCTGCGGCTGCGGCTGTGGCTGCCCCATAGCCTCCCAAAATAAACACACATAAAGCTAACCGCGCACAGTCATAATAAAATTAAATCTCGCGCAATAAAATACAGAGGAAAAAAAAAATGCCAGTTAATCTGACACGTTCCAGCATGAGCCCCATGTGTCAGATAAAGAGGCAGCCCCAAAGAATAATAAGTAGAATTCGGAGCAATGCTCAGCTGGAGCATATCACTCACGAAAGGGTTTAGATTTGTGTTCCATTAAATATTGCTTCATTATTCCAGAAGGAATATAATACTGGCATTTGCCTGGACCTTAAACTGTTTTGGAAAGCAATAGAAACAAGAGGAGGATGTAGTCAATTGCTGACATTATATGAAAACTATCTTAAATGTGTCCAAGACAGAGCAGGAGTCAAGCGAAGAAGAACTTTTTTGTGACACAGCATGTAGCTCCGGGAAACTATCTTCAAAGTGTCCAAAACAAGAAATAGCTTGCTACTCCAATTACTTGGCAAAGTTGTGATAAAGGTCAGGTTTGTCTATGGCAGTTCACTGTGAATACACCTCCGGCAACTTGAAAGGTTAAGCCACAGCAAGTGACCTTTTCGAGGGGAAACTTTAACAGGCAGCTACCCCCGAACAACTCCACAGGTTTTGTCCATATTTAGCCGTTAGTAGAAGAGCTTAATTAAGCATTCGATTATATATTCGATACAAGGCTTGATTGACATTATCTATGCATGGCCCAGACCTCAATCCAGTTCCCGCAACATCATGCAATTCTGAATCTAAAACTGGAATATGAAATACCCTCGTCGTAGTCGTATATCATTTATGCCTTTACCCCCTAATCAATATGTACATACATTGCACTGAGTGTGGACTGAGTGGACTCACTCGGGTTTATTATTACCTCAGCTCGTACATAGTAACAAAAGCTAATGGGGTAGCCGTTGGAACACCTCTCGTTTCAACTGACCGTTCCAGGCGACTTCTCGGCGTCATTTGCATTCAGTACAGAAATAAACCACTGGGCAGAGCCTGCTCGACTAGCGAATACCCTATACAATACCTATATGGAATGCCTGAAAAAGCTCAGCTGTGTATGGAGTCTTTAAAGGAAACCTGCCCCTAAATCCGATTACTCCTGTTGCTATAAATATGTGATCATGCCTCTGGTTAGGCAACGAACTTATCAAACTGTTTGTTTACCCATTTTTAATGGGTATCGGAGTATAACAAGATGAAAATTGTGGAAAAAAGCACACAAAGTTTCAATTTACGAGCAGCAAAAGTGAATCACCACAGCAAAAACGCCCAAAAAATAATAAGCGCGCGCGATGGCTAATTATAAATTTATATGGAATACTCTGATGCTGGGTATTATATCATTTTCCATGGCAATTGTCAAAAGTTCCTTAAGTATTTTTATACCCCCTGTTTTGTTTTGTTTTGTTTCCAAGCAATTATAAAGAAATAAAACTGAATTATGTCAAATTGTTTGATGATGATGATGATGCAGCATTTCACTATATGAGCTTTCTGTCTATATTTATGTGAGACCTGTGGGATTTGACCTTTGGGCGGCTTTATGGCTAATGGCTAATGGGTAATGGGTAATGGGTAATGGCGTGCCTGTTGTGTGTGGGCAGCTGATGTGGCTTAATTGACTTGGCTGACTGCGACGCAAATGCAAAAGATGTTGCAAAAATAGAATTAACCCCAACAGGGCCAGTGAGTGACCAGTAGGAACATCAAAGTGAAATAAATAATCGACGGGTAGCTCTCGTATCGTATCGTTTCGTGTCGTTTCGCCTCTATTTATAGCAATACGACGACCCCAAATGCCCTGCCACGAGCTGTCACACTTGCAACAGCAGCAGCAGCAACAGCGGCAGCAGCAGGGAGAGTCAAAGAAACAACAACAAACAACATAAACTATAACTAAATCATTGAATGTGCATAAGTTCTGTCTGCTGTCTCCTGTCTGCTGCTGCTGTCTGCTGTCTCCTGTCTGCTGTCTCATGTTTGACTGACTGACTAAATGAGTGTATGAATAATACGTCCGAATCCATTCGTACTCGACAGTTACAACTGAGTGCATCCAAAGCACTCATCTCCCCACCGTTCCTCTCTCTCTCTCGCTGGCTGAGTTGGAGGCTATTATCAAACCACATCCGCTGTGCTGCAGGCAGAAATAATATATATATATATATATATTTGTATAGTAGACATAACGAACGGCGGATATAAAAATATCAAGTTGAATTAAAGCTTTAAGCAATGAGCATAACAAGAAATGAAAGCTAAAAACTTTTGTTGTAAATATACAAACATAAATATGAGTATATACCGAGTGAGTGTGAGTGTTTGTATGAATATTTGAATACATGTTTATACTCGTAAATTATTTTTATGCATTCTTTGTTGCCAGAGAGCTCAATGAATGAAAGGGGCTTGAGAAAACTATATACTAAATATATTTACATAAATAAACGTCAGAGATTTGCTTGATACAATTCTTCTGTTGGGGGAGAATAAACAAAACTGATGAATGAAAGTGAAGAAGCAATGAGAATGCAAGAATTATAAATACTCTCTTCACTTTTTAGAGCATAAACTAAATGTACAGAAATCCAGAGAAGTAACCCAAATCAGAGTTTGGATCCATTGAAACATATCTACGCCTGGAGGGAACTTTTTATAGAGGGGCTTTTCCTGTCTGCACAAAACCAAGTCAAAGGTTCTTTAGTCGTCTCGAACGAACATTCAAATTCAAAATAATTTTACCTTAAATTCTCAACATTTTTTTAATGTTTCAATAAAATGACAATGCTTATTTTTTAATGTTTTATTGGACTTTTTTTGGCAAAAACAAAGCTACTTTTCATCAGATGTACATTCGTTAGTGGATGCTCAAAAATGTTGATTGAAAAAAGTGTTGTAATGGAAATAGACCTTTAAACACAACTGTACTTAACTCCTTTACACAATCCTAAAGCTAAAAGATAATGAGCATTCTTCATTCATTCATTCATATTATTTCAATAATAATATTCTGAGTATTATATTATACTTGATTGATCCTGATTTCATAATTTCTAGGATTAATCCCTTTTCTATAGTCTAAGAAGCTTGTATAAGCTCGTACAATGGAATATTCGCCCCTTTCGGTGGGTCTTCACCTTGCAGCCCATGGTATCCCTCACAAGTGATGAGTACATAAGTTTTTTCTATTGTTGAAGAAGATTGCAGTATCGAGTATATAGTCTAGCATCGAGTACAGACTGGTACAATGGAATCTACGTTCGGTGGGTCATTTGGCAGATTAAAACCATTTCTCAGACCTTCAGTGCGGCCTTCATTAAAGTCCTCTCAAGTGTAAATACTTAACATTGATTACCAAAGACAAGCTTCCCACCTACGCATACATTTTCCATGCCACTGCCTATGCCTCTATATATATATATATATCTGTATATATATATATATGTGCTGGTATAGTCGTAGTTTCCATATATTACACATAATTGCTGTTGACATTTCTCATGAATCGCTGAGACACACGCTGAACGCTGTAATAGAAACGGCTTCTACGAGTAGCTCTAAAAGCGGCAATATACATAAATGTATTAAACATTTTGGCCATAAATATAGCCTGTCCAAATGCTATCAAAATCAAGTACAAAACACGCTGAATTCGGGTTGGGATGGGTTAATGATTATGGGAAAAATACACAAAAAAGTGCGCATAAAATTGGCGTAGGCTCCCAATGGGTTGTTGCTGCTTTGTTGTTGCTGTTGTTGTCGGCATTTTTGTGGTGGGTTGGGTACCCTACAACAACAGCAACAACAACAACAACAACAGATATGGCCATATAAAAATATATGTACATTTGTGGTTTATTTTTTTTTTTTTTTGCTCGGATACTCTTGCAGTTGAAATGCTAGAAATAGTTTTTTGTTTCTATTATACATTTTTTTTTTTTTTCTATAATTTTCTTTGCAAGAGCATCCGAGAGTCGGCTTGAAGGGAGCTCTACAGTTTTTCGCCTCTTGTGCTTCGCACACTCTTTATGCGAGCGCCTTTTTGTTGTGTGGGTCTGTAGACAGTTGGGGTTTTATTCGCCGCTCGCTTTACCATTTGAGATTGACTTTTTTCCTTGGGAAAATGCCTAGAAGATGTTTTTGTTTATTTGTAATTTACACGCGGTTCCAATTGTTTTGCTCGGTTTGTTTATTATACAAATGCAATTCAATGGGTTTCGATGTGGTGCGAGGCGATGCGATGCGATGCGATGCCAGGCGATGCGATGCGATACGATGCGATGTAAAAAGCAAAATCAATAAATTTCGCCTTCTCCTTTTTCTTGTTGTTGTTTTTGTTTTGTAAACGGAGATGCGGAGATTGATGAAGCTTTATTTTTGAAGCTTTACTTTAAATGTAATTCTTTAATTTTCTTAATTGTTCCTCTTTTATTTTGTTATCGACTACGCACCGCAAGCGGCTGTAGTAGCTGCGCCAGCTTCTCTGCCCCAGCCTTGCTGACTCTAATGGTGATGATGATGAGTCAGTCAGTCAGTCAGCACAGTCAGCTGTGGGCTGAGGTATTGGGGGTAGGATGATGACTTGGCTGGAACAGGGCCAACCCCCGTTTAAATAAGGGTTCTCGGATTCTCGGGTTCCGGTTCGGGTTCGTTGCACTGCGTCCGCACTCTGAGTCTGTCTGACCGTCTTTCGTTCAACTATTGCTCCTCTGCTTTATACTCTGCAACTCTTCTCGTATTTATGCACTTTCTAGACGCGGTTGGACACCGTGCGGCGTCTGCTTGTTGTAAATTCTTTGATTTATTTATTTATTTTCACGTGCAAAATACGCAAAATAAAAAAAAATAAAACAACAACAGATTTTGTATGCATTTTACGCGATATTTTGTCTGCTCGCCGCACAAAAGATAATTATGAAAACATTGTACAAAAAAATTAGATGTTTCGAGGGGGGTTTTCTATAAGCACACGCACACATACACACACACACGAAAGAATACACTGGGAAAAAAAGAGTTCTCTGGCGAGACGGTAACGGGACAACCGCCGCCAACAACTGTCGAAAACGCACTCAACGGGCAGGTCGAACCGAGATCCATGACAGCCCCAACAACATCGCCACACAAATTGTACTCGGCTTTTGTTCTCGTGTTCTCATATTCTCTCGCTCACACTCTTCGTCTCTCAGAACATTGTGCACACGAGGGTTGTTCGAGCGACCTCTGCCTACGCGTCGGCGTATACCCGAGATATCAGTACCTGCCTCCACGCCATACTCTGCCATAGTCTGCTCTCCTCTCAGGTAATTTGTTGTTGGGTCGTGGGAATTTTTGCACCCACTCGTAATTTCCCATTACGCTCTGTTTATGTTTTTGATGGACTCCTCTCGTTCTCGTGCGTTCTTTTTACTCTCTTTCTGTCTGATTGACTCACTCATTTGCATACGCGTGAACGGGTGTGTGTGTGTGAGGGTAAATAAATCGAGAGAAATTTGAATAGAGTGAACATGTCGCCCTCAAAGCTGTTAAAGCATCAGTTAGAAGATCAAAAAGTTACCGATCAAAATGTATTGATCCTAATCTATGCAGCGATCTTATATAATACTGATTGATATCAAAATAAAGAAAAGTTTTCTATAGTAATTTAATCCTATATATAATATAATCCTATATAATAATTTGAACAGAGTGAAAGATCAATTGATAAAAATTACAGATCAGAATGAAGTAAAGAAAAATTTCCTCTAGTTTTCCTTTCTTGATTCTTAGGGGAAAACCCTATTCAAACGAGTTAAATTTGAACAGAGGGAATATGTCGCTCTCAAAGCTTTTGAAGAATCAGTTAGAAGATCAATTGCTGAAAATTACAGATCTAAAAGTATTGATTCCTATCATATAATGCTGAGGGATGTAAAGAAAAAAGTCCTCTAGTAATTTATATTCCTTTTCTTGGCATTTTCCCAAAAATTTCTTGGGTAGTTAGGGTTTTTTTCCCATTGAAATTCCGACCATCCCACAAATATTTGGCTTTTTTTTTTTATTTTTCATTATCTTTGGCGCTTTGTTCAGCAATATTTATGAGCCCCTTAAAATGTCACGACAGTCCCAGCATTATTTATCTATTTTGATTTATATTATAGTGGAAATTTAAATATTTACCACGTTCCGTTTAGCATGCCAAATAATGCCCGAACGCATGTGAACTCTATGATATAATGATAATTATGTAAATGTGGATTTGGCCGACGGGTTTGGTATGCCCCTTGGTCTATTATAGTGTTATAGTAGCCATAAAAGAGAGAGCCAGTCATATGACAATGCAATAAAGAGAAAATACAACAAATATTAATAAATGTTAATTTACGTAAGCGCCAATCAAACGTTTTGTTTGGTTGTTTCTTTTGTAATTGCGAGGTAAAAATTGGAACACAACTCAAGTCAATTGATCAATTAAAGATGCAATGGTCAAAACTTCAGCCGGCAATCGATGCAATCAAATGTTGAGCGATTCTGAATTGAAATTTGATCAAATGGAATGGAAATTCTAAAGTAATATTCAAAGCGTAGTTTAAAGCCAATTGTAGTGCTCTAAGCCTAACTGCTTGACTAGCAGATACCCTCTACAACCCTAAGAAACATTCTTATCATTTTTTTGGTACTAATTCTTATCATTCTAAAACTCGAAATAAGGTTTATCTGACTGGGGTATATTGCGTTTGGGCATACTCTTTAATAATCCTTTTTTTCTAGGGTATATTTTCTTTGAGCATACTCTTCTTAATAGCCTTTCGTCAAGCTATGTATAATGCATTGAAGCAGGCAACTCTGAGTAGATAAAGTATATTATTACAGATCAGGATAATGAGATGAATCTATATAGATCCGTCAGTCCTTTTGAATGTCCCGTCTAGTGTCTCAGTTTTTCAGCTAGGTGGATGAACTATAGAGTCTTCTTTATGTTGCATATGTCGGAACCAAGCGGATCGAGCAACTATATCATATAGTTTCTACTGAAACATCCGGTTCAAAAAGTTGTTGTAAGCTAAACTTTTGTATTATTGAAAATATGTTGATATAACTTACAGGTTATTTGTAGATGTGTGTTTTTTAAAATCGGATATATATATAGCATATAGCTGCTATAGGAACAATCGGAAAAAAGTTAAGTTTTACTTTTAGTTTGTAAGATATCTCGTCAATTAGATGTAAGACTTTCCTGAATGCTGCAGAAACTTTATATTCGGATCGGACTACTATATTATATAGGTGCAAATGTGAATTCCAGTCTAGGGGATTCACCTATTTTCTAAAAGTAATCTGATTTAATTTAATACGAAATTTTCAATGTGAAACCTTAACAAAAGAGACAAAAAAAAAATCATGGGATCATTGGATCATATGAATAATGCAAATATTAGTTAAAGCTCTTAGCAACTTTTATATGAATATGAATAAATATAAATAGTAAAACTAAGTAATTGTTTACCCTAAAAGATGACAGATTATAGACAAAATAAATAAATAAATTTATTGACCATTTAAATGGAGCTCCGCATTCCAATGGTGTTATAACTATTTATAGCCCAAATGAAAAGTATTTGGGCCCAGAGAGACGTTAAATATTAGCCAGAATAATTAGCAGTTCCAAATGGGTCGCACATGGAACTGGGCAGTGTTGGCCTTTCTTCTAGAGCGGACTGAGTGGACTCGTAAATATGACCTTAAAGCTACTTTCGCTTTACTTTCTATGCATTTTCGAGATACTTTCTATGTAGTTTTTGGACTATGTACACACACATAGATACATAGATACTTAGATGCTTAGATACTTAGATACTCAGATAGATAGATAGATAGGAGTAGTTGCAATGGCTGTAGTACTCACCAGACTATCGGCCACATTTTGACTCATTATACGAGCACTCTAAGCCGTCCAGCTGCTGCAATTACTTCAATGTGCGTGCTCAGACTCTGGTAAGATGCAATTGCTGCAATTGTTGCTCCCGCTGATGATGATGATGATGATGATGACTTGTATCTGTTGGATACACGCATTTTGACTTGGCACAACTAACGTCTAACGACGACACACAGATAATTTTTTATTTATTTTCTTTTGTATTTGTTGGTATTAGGCAACTGGCAACTGGTAGCTGGTAGCTGGCTGCTGCCTGTTGGCTTTCAAGCGGATGTACCAGTATCTGCGGCCAAAACTTGCAATGGGATCGGATCGATGCGACGCACAAATTTCAAGTTTTCTTTTTTTTATATTTTTATTTTTATTTTTGTTTTGTTACCAACTGTAAGAAAGCGACGAAAAAAAACCAAAAAAAGATGAACAACAACACTTGAGGTAAAAGCAGTGAAAAGCATTTAAACGCGTTTTCTATGCGCTCAAAGGAAAGTGCGCGACGGCTCTGGCGCGCAAATGAAATGGCCAATAAAACGCACAAACACACATTTCTCGCATGCCAAAGACCAAAAAGCCCATGGCCCATTGCCCATTGCCCCTTGCCCGTTGCCCAAAGGTGTCCATAGGTGCTCCTAACCCTTTGCCATGGATTACACAGTACACCCAACCGACTCTTAACGCCCCACAATAACAACTGAAGCGCAGTCGCAGCGCTGCGCCGACCGGAGCTGAGCTGAGCTGAACTGAGCTGAACGTGACGAGCAGCTGATTTACGATATTAAAAGCGACAGAAAGTCGCAGGCAGCGACTGCGCACAGTGGAACCAATCTGATAATAACTGGCATTAGGCACGCTACTATGTAAATAGTTGAACAAACTATATATACCTGTTCGTCTTTATGTAATCGAATGTATTTATTTTATTTGAATAATAAACCTTATTAAGGCTATATTAAAGAGTACCCAAAAATATCTAAAAACTTCCAAAAATATTATTAGTTGGTTGAAAATATACTAATTTAAATACCCTGTATTATTATCAAGGCTGTAAACCGCTTTGCACCGGCTCCAGCTTCAACCGGATGTCAAAACTAAAGTAGAACTTGAACCTGAAACGAACCAATATTTCAGTTTCGATTCAAAAATATCGAATACCCCTTTTTAAGTATGCTTTTCATGCTCTTAGAGTCATTATGGATATTGAAATATTGCCTAATACTTAGAACTTAAATGAACCCAAGGTTCAAACCAAAATATTTGTCTTGGAGCTTGAATAGCAACCAAAACTGGCAGTGAAACTGGGTTCGAACCCGAGAATCGCAGCTTCGATCCCAAAATTTCTTTGAGTGAACTGTAGAAAGAAGCAGACGGGCATATTTAGCTAATAAAATTTCGAATTTCGAATAGATTGTTGACCACAGTGCGTGCGTGATTATTGCCTGATTATTGGTATAGTTTGATTTTTTTGATTGATCTGGTACCAGTGTGCAGCAGAGACGCGTCCGCGGCGCCGCTTGTCAGACGCACAAATGATGAATTTCTTTTTTAGCTCTCGTAATCGTATCGCCAGTTGTTGTACTACGAATATATATATATATATATATATCTATATAGCGGGAATTGGCGAAATGGTTAACAAACGCAAAACGCTAATGAAAGTTTTTTTGGCCAAGCTTTTGTTGTCTTTTAGCAGGGCTTAAATGTTGTTGTTGTAGCTGTTGCTTCATTGGTATGTGTTCTGAATAGCTGAACGATGCACATGAAAAAATGCGGAAAATGTTTGTGCAGACCATGAAGAAACAAATACGCAAAGCAAAACAAGAGAAATGCGAATATCGTAGCCAGAGAGATTTGTCAAATGTGCCAAATGAGATGGAAAGAGAGAGAACAATACAGAACAGAACAGGCAGGCAGGCAAGCCGCATCAGGTGAGTCTTCTAAGATCGTAAACGAACCTCTGCAGAATAAGCGAATATCGTAAATATGAGAACGCCAGAGCGCAAGCGCAAAATGAACAAGTTTATAAATTATCCAATTATGTACGAATGTAATTTTGCCATATGCATATATATTATATATATATATATATATATATGATTAATTTTGAACATGATTGAGCTACAAGATAAATATATATATATATGTATTATATTTCTGTGGCTCTCTGCAAATATCGTATGTGTGCTTGGTCTAATCACGTGTATGACTAAGCGTTTAATTGTAATTTATTATCGACATAAAAATACTAAAATTAAATTGGAATCTTAATCATGAAATATATATGCATAGATTTGCGATTCCTTCCTGGTTTAACTGGCTTCCTGCATATATTTATTACACTTTTTCCATTACGATATTCATGGGTATAATATGCTCATTAGGGGCAATTCTTTTTGCCTAAACAAACGATCATCAACCTTGATTACCTTGAGAGCCAACTGACCCTTCAAAAAAAAAAAAACCAGACAACTTGGCATATTGCATGCACAAAGCAATAGGATTATGCGGCAGAGAGTGAGGCAGAGACTGAGGCAGAGAATAGCGGCAAGCAGCAGCAGCAGCAGCAGCAGCGGAGAGCTCTTAATTATTAGTTGTAGCTTCCACTTCATGTTTCTATTATATACTATATACATAAATATATATATATATATATGTGTGTGTGTGTGTGTGTGTATAAATATGTATTGCCATGTATGGGCGATCTTTCGTGAAGCTACCGAGCATCAATTCATTAGCATTTCAAATTAAAACAAAGCTTAAAACAAGCTCCGCTGCTTAAGTCGCCTCTGCTGCTTTTCTCTCCTTCGTTCTGACAGCTACAGCGCTTCTTTATACCCTGTAGGGTAAAAAGGGTATGCTAGGCTTGTGCGAAACTTATGCGACATGGAGAAGGGTATGCCTGAGGTCCTATAAAGTAAACCAAGTCGATTTAGCCATGTCTATCAGTCTGCCCGTTAATCTTGGAGACTATGAGAACTAAAGAAACAAAATTTAATATTTATATCTTTCAGTTTATCTAAAAATTGTTAGTCCCTTGCTCTCCCAATACCGTAAATCGATAGAAACCTATAGCCATGACTAAGATAATCGGATAATACGCACAGAAGTTATTCAAGCAACTATGCTCCATTGAAAGCAGAAGCCTTTTCTTATACTAGCCAGTTTTGCCCGGCATTGCCCGGTAAAAGGAACTATTGAAAGTGAGTTTTAATATGTTGACTTATTATTGATATTTGGATTATTATGCAGTACAATTTTTCATCTATATTCTCTATATATCTATCTATATATATATCTACATATATCTATCTATATATATATCTATATATATCTATCTATATATATCTATATATGCTTTTTGAAACTTGAGGGTAAATTTTCCAAAAACAAAAAGCTGAATATTCTAGACCTCAAAAACCATCGGCTTCAAATTAATCGGAGACTATTATATATATATATTATATATATTAGGGCTATACGTTGCTGAATCAGTCAGTCAGAAAAAAGGGATTACTATATTCCAAAAGGGATCATAGAGTATTAATCTACCTAGAGACGAAATCTCTTGGATTGATTTCGAAATAGAGTTGAAAAAAACCGGAGACAGACAACAGCTCACAAACAGAAGAAGCAAAGTTGCATAAGAAGTTTTGAAATATAAATAAAATAAATAATACACAAAAAAAACTTAACAGTTTTAATAAATGAAAAAATTAAAAAAAAAAAAGTAAAATAACCGAACAAAATTGATTTTAAATTTTGCGCGCTGTTCATTGGTCCCCCGTTTGCTCTGCGCGACTCGGCGAAAGAGCGAAACGCGTCTCCTGGCAGATTAATACTCTTCGTTTGGATGCACAGGGTATTTCCTGGTCGAGCACTCTACTCTTTGATCGTTTTTTGTTAGTTATTTTTTGTTTGTTTGCTGCAAAAAAATACAAAAAAAAAAAAACAAAAAAAAAAACGTAAGTAACGCGCGCTTTTTATTGCCTCCACAGAGGCTTCAGTCCAAATACGATATAAGTGTACACTGTAAATATTTGTATCTAATAAATATAAATAAATTTATTTAAAGCTCTTCTTGTTTTGCTTTTTGTCACTGTGCAATATTTTGTTTTGCTTTGTTTTGTTTTGTTTTGTTTTGTTTTTATTTTCATTTTGGGCAACAACACTTTTGGCCTGGCCTTTTACGCTCCAGCAGAGCACGGCTTCGCGGCTCTCCCTCGGTTTTCGTATCTCGTTTTTACGTATCTCGTATATACACACACACACACACACACACGCACATATATAGCTGTTGTGTGCTCTCTTTTAATGATCTCACTTCGTTGTATTCGTTCGTGTGCAGTTCTCATTTTACGATATCAAATTGCTTTATTAGCCAAAAAAAAAAAAACAGAAAAAGAAAAAAAAAATGTGAAAAAAAGCAGTTAAATCTTTTATATTCTCTCTACATAGTTTTATGGAATTTTTTGCTGTTATGTTTTTTGTTTCTTTTCTTTTTGTTGTTGTTGTTGTTGTTGTTATTCTTTGCCATTTTGGCGATGAGTTTTGGAATTAACACTCGTTTCTGACGTGTTTTTATTGGTCAAGAATGGCCAACAAAGCAGCAAAAATATTCAAAAAAAAAAAAAGTATCTTTATTAAGCTGTGATTTTCGTTGATTTCTATTTTCCTTTTTTTAGTTTTAGAAAAGCTTTAAAATACCCTAAAAAATAAACAAATAAATTGAGAAATTCGCAGTTCGCAGATATTTCTAAATATTTATTTAAATTTATAATTTTGGGCAAAAAAAATCAAGCCGCGCTTTAATTATTTCTCAGCTATGCCGAACCGCTTCATAGTAATTTTTATGGTCGTTTCTTTGGAAAAAAAACAAAAACGAAAAAGAAAAAAAAAACACAGAAAACACGTTGCAATTGGCAACTGGTTTACAGCTATGCAACGACAGACTCACACAGATACACACACCTATACCTGTGTATAGGTGCCTAGGCAGTGTGCACACACACGCACACACACACAGATACAAAACTGCAGGTGTGTAAATGGCAAAATATGATATTTTCTTGGAGTAGAAATTTTCTCATACATTTTGAGCTCTTCATTTTTTGGAGATGTTTTTTTTTTGTGGGTTCTTTTTTTTTTTTTAATTTTGCAGAGACTTTTCGTACCTTTTACATTTTCATTTTGCTACTTTTGTGCATTTTTCACACACAAACTCAACACAGAAAATGCCATTAATGATATGTTGTTGTTGTTGTTGTTGTACTTTTGTTGGCTTGGTAAGAAAAAAAAAAATTTTCGTTACGCTTTGGCAGACATTACGAGCCACGCTCCGCACTTTCGCAGTTCCCCCTGCTCCCGATACCGTCGCCCAACAGCTTCTGTTGGCTTCTTTTGAGACCCGAACCGAACCTAACCGAACCGAACCGTTAACGGACCCGTACACCTCGTCTATCTTTGGTTACACGTAGTTTGCGACTGAAAGCCAAAACCGAAATCGAACACCGCCGCACAACACAACAAAACTCTGAAGCTGGCTGGGAGCGGGAGCGTCTACACCTGGGTGCAGATACACTCTTAGCCAAAGAGAGCAACAGAGATAGTGTGAGAGAGTGAGAACGCGCGCGAGAGAGCGACGATCGTTGCATGCTCTGATTTTCGGCTTTCCGTCTACCTGTCTTGGCTACCTGTTGCCCGAGCGATGATCGTAGCTGGATTTTTGGGTGAAAAAGTGGATGGCTTATCTTTAATCTAAACACAAAGAGAGAGAGAGAGAGAGAGAGTAACTTCATCCTTAATCTAATAATTAGTGCGTAATGTAATCAATTAATAAACATTTCTGGAGTCCGGTCTTGAATAAAACCGGTCCGAACCCGGATGTCCGACTAAACTTCTGAAAATTGAAGTGAGCCAAGCAACAAATGCCAACTAAATTGGCTAAGCTGCCACCTGAACCGAACTACTCTCGAACAGGGACTCCCATTAATCTTTGGAACAATCTTTTTTGATCTTCCTATAAATAGTTCCCTAATCTTAGAGTCAAAGGGGTCAATCAGCGTGTTTCTTGTAGAAAGTCCCGAAATTCGGAGTTTCGAAATAAATAATAAATTAAATATGCGTTTTGAAATTCTAGATAAAAGATCTATAAGTCCGAAAACTTAAATGGATCTACATGTATTAAAAAAACATAAAATTTTGACAATATGATTTCAATAATAAACTAATTAAAATAATAATTATGTGAAAAAGCATCTTAACTTATGATTAATCATACAAAAGAAAAGCAAAATATAAATTAAAATTCAAAGTCTGACAACATTAGGATAGTATGGAAGGTATTTACCTTATAGCCAACTTAAATATTGGACAATGTCCTGACGAGTTTCGTTTTAAGTTTATAAAAAACTTCAATATAATCATTCAATAACTCTAGATTGTTGCGATAAGGCAGAATGTTGGCAGTGTCCTCAAAGGATTCCTTGGCACGTCGCAAGCGTTTCTTAATTTCCGGTAAATTGTGCAGCTGAGCTGAAGATAGCTCCGAATCATTAGATAACATGGCTGATAACATGGCTGCAATATCAATGCTGAGTTCGAATTTGGGGTATCCATAGGTAACCGTTCTGCTATCGAGAAGCATTGTGTGGGACACTGAGCTCCCAGCTGGACGCTTTCCCTGAGACGACTGCGAATGAAAAGGAAGAAATTAGAAATACGTTCAGTATTTTTAGAGAGAGTATTTCATTTATAATTGTATCACAATGATGATGGAGGCATAGTCGACCCCCTAATAGTATAAACACATATATATTCTTGATCCTGATACCCAGCCGAGTTGACCTAGCCAAGTCTGTATGAGCCCGTCGATTACGTATACAACAAAAGCTAGAGACTTGGGATTTGGGATTTGGTATCTAGGTGCATATATGCATATGGACTTAATGTTCCAGTATCTAAATTATATGACTTACTCTTGGCAGTTCTCCCGACAGAATAAAATCACTTTTTGGCTGCATCACAAAGCGAGCATCTAAGAATTTTGGCACATGTTTATAGCCGCCTTGGGGATTCTTCTCGAATAAAGGATGCAGATCCAGAAGCTTCAAGCGAGCTTTCATTGGTTCTGTCAACTGATACGAATGGATTTCAGGCAGAATTGTATCCAGGAAAAGTGCGCAGAGTTCCAATGTTGAAAAATCGCGGGAAGTTTCAGTGCCCGCTTGAAAGTCCGCGAAAACCGACGCATCTTGAATAAATAGCAATCGGCAGGAAGTCGTTGCATATTCAATAAGAGCCTGGTGCAAACTTCTGTCATTCTCAATATCCGTTTGATCAGTATTATTCATTTTGGTTTAATTAGTTGTAGAATGAAGAAATAATTAATTAAGCCGATCGCGCTTCTCTGTTGCAATAAACAAAACGAAAGCATCCGACCTTAACAGAGTACTGTAATGTTAATTAACAGAGAACATTGACTTTTCCGTTATGCGTTTTTCCGATTTTCGTTTTTCAAATGTTTTACAATGTTTTTTGTTTGAATGAGACACAAAATAAAGCTATGCACAGCAATTATATTTTAATATTACTTAACGCACTTCAATTAATAAATTCTTAGTTTAAGAACTTTGAGCTTTGCACTCAAATTAGTATATCCCGAAGTTGACTGTGAAACGCTCAATCTCAGTGCAACAGACGCAAAAGTTATCGATTCTGTAATGCTTACGTTGTTTCGATAGACACTGTTGAGGCGTTTGAGCCAATTTAAAAAAACTTCTAAGCTGTGTGAAAATTATAATCTACACAATTTTACACAATTTAATATGTTTTCCATTTATGCATATCTATGAAATATAAGGTAAATTATTTATTGATACATATCTATATTTTCCGTTAAAAACAAATCTCAAATTAAATTAACATAACAGTTGTGCGCGGCTTAACATAGCAGTGTTGCACCACACATCATCAAGTTCGATCAAATCAATTTGCATTACAATCATCGAGAAAATTGTGCGATTACATCCATTTTAGACCTGAATTTGATGGAAGCATTAAAAATCAAGATTTAATTCAAAATAAATAGTATATAAAAGAGTTGCCGAAACTCTGCTATCGACTAGTCGATAATTTTACAAAGAGGTTAATTTTTTTTACCATGCCAAGTGCGGTCACACTGACACATTGGTAAAATGGAAACAGAAATAAAAACAATAAACAACGATTTAAACGATGCCCTAGCCAAGCTGATTAACAGTAGAAGCAATTCAAAATGCACTGGTGGAGCGCTGGAAGAGCGCAAGCGGAAGATTGCTTCTTTGATAAGAATGCACATCCGGAACTTGCAGAACACTGTGGTAACCTGCCGAAGGCGACGCCAGGAACGCACCCGGAGAAGATTCAAGCAATTGCGTTCTTTTTTTATGCAACAAGTGATTGAACTTCAATCGAATTACTTTGAAATGTTTGCCATGTTGCGCATGAAGCACATCCAACTGCAACAGGAAGAAGAAGTGGAGGAGGAAGAGGAAGAAGAAGAAGATATGCTTATGAGTAGTGCAAGTGATTCCTCTGACGATTCACCTGCCCGCGCAGTTCATGTGACGCAGTTCTGGGAGGACACGATACCATTATTCAACGACGAGGAGTTCCTGAACAGCTTTCACGTGACTCGCAGCACCTTTGAGTCGCTGTGTAGCCAATTGGCTCCAACCCTACGCTCTGTTCCAGAGTTAACATCCTCCGCTGTGGATCCCATTTCGCCCGATAAGTGTGTGGGTCTGGCTCTGTACTTTCTGGCCAGTGGAGATCGTGTTTCCATTATATCGGAGCAATTTTCTCTGCCTCGTGCACGCACCATTAAATGCCTTAAAGTCTTCTGCAATGCTGTCATGAGCAGCTTGGGGAAGGCGCTGCGTATGCTGCCACAAAGTGAGGCCGACTGCGAGAATGTTGTGGCCGGATTCCACAAGGAATGCAATATGCCGGAAGCGCTAATGGGTGTCCTAGGCGTTTGCTGCATTCCGTTGCGCGGCAGGGCTAAGCAGGAGGGTGGTGCTGCCCCAGTTTTACGCATGGAGTTTCTATTAGATGATCGCATGCTTTTCCGGGAGCTGCAGCTAGGTAACGGCACCAAATCGCCGCTGCCGCCAATGTTCGCAGATGAACCTAATACCTTAACAGAGCTGCCGACTCGTTGCATAAACAGGCGCCAAGTGCCCGCCTTTGTTTTGGCGCCCAACAATCAAAACTATCCCCTGCGTCAATGGCTGCTGCAACAGTACTCGGATCCGGTGGCGCCGCACGAATACGATTTCAATGAGGTAGCCGAACATCTGCATGAGCTAAGTGACTGCGCCCTGCATCGCTTAATGTCCCGTTGGCGATTCCTCAGCCAGCCCCTTGACATTAGCTACCAAACGGCATCCTGCATTATCACAGCTGCCACAGTGTTACACAATCTTCTCGAGGAACTAAGCGAGCCCCACATGCTCGAGTGGGGCAACAGCGTCGACGTCTCCAGGTTCAGGCCGCCTCCAATTGCCTCCAAACCGGATACCAGCAAAGATGCGGAGCGCGGCGCAGAAGTACGTAATTTTCTGGCTCGCACCATCAGCTCTACGGAAATGTAACTAATATATAATATTAATAAATTAAAATTAAGTAATCAATCTTTGTTCGAATTAAGTTTTAAGTTGTGTTTAACGTTTGAAATATCTCCAAATAGATCTACTATTTTATATGATTAAGTCCAAAATTACCTTAAGATAATGATGATTTATCACAAGTAATATATGTATTATGCCAGAAATCGGTTATTATTTATTTTTATTTTACGCGGCTTCGTCCGGGGAAACGCGGTTTTTAAAGTTTCTTGGATGTTTTCAGTTTTCTTTTATGCACCCAACTGGATGAAACAATTTCATATTTGGAATGATTAGTCCCATTTTCCATGCAGAGGGTGGAAATCTCTAAAATCCCTCAAGAGGAAAGGAAACTTGCAGTCATCATATAATTATTAGGTCGAAATTTCAACTTTGTATTTGTTTGCATTGATAAATCAGTCAAATAACAGAGATTCCTATATCGCTATGCTATAAATAAATCATTAAATCCCTGAGATCACTGTGAATCCTACTTTTAGGAGAGTGAATAACACAATAAATCTCAAGATTGGAAATGCCTTGTAAAAAAAAGTTCTAGCTAAGAAACAAGCTTCATAATCCGCATCCAAGTCGAAACTTTGAGGTAAGAGCTTTCTATCTCCTCATTGAAATACATCAGATTAATCTCCCATTCCCACAGAGATAGTCCAGATAGGTTCCACTATAAATTAATTTTTATGTGAACAATCAATAGTTTTTTTTCTTACATTTACAGAATGTAAATTTTATTTGTTTTCAAAATTGTTAAGTGCAACCATAGTACAAAAAATTTTAGTACAGACGCTGGGGTGGACCCATCGAAGACTTGATGTGCAGAGAGCGCACGTTCTGCCAGTTTTTCTTCAGGAGGGACACTAAGAAATTGATCGACAAGCTGACGTTCTGGGAGAGCTCATCCTGTTTCATGCCAACGTGTCCAACGGCAACAGACAGACACAAGACCTTCTTCATCTGGAACTTAATGGTGGACTTGACCTCCTCGATTTTGCCCATCATCGATTCCTGGTGAGACAACAGACCAGGGAACTTGCCAGCCTTGTTCAGACCGGGGCCCAACAGACGCGGAATCTGCTTGATCAACGACTCGGACGCCAGGAAAGCATCATAAGACTTGGCCAGTTTCTTCACCAACTTCTTGTTCTTGTTCAGCTTCTTCAGAGCTTCAGCATCCATGAACTCAACGCCATTAGCCTTGGCTTCATCGCAATGCTGCTGATCGCCCAGAATGCACACCTTCATCTTGGGACGTGGGATGTGCTTCAACCTGTAATAGCAAATAAATCCGATTCGGATTTAGTATGGCTAAAATACGGTTATACTTAAATCCATTCTATTTATAGTACATTTTTTATTTTTGCATTCGGAGCAGGCTCAATTAAACGGTTTATTACCGTAGAAAATAAGTTGTGAACTAAGCGGAATGAAGCAGTTGCTTCTATTTCCATCATGCTACTTGCTGCATCATAGAATAGAGCGGGAGAAAAAATCGGAAACATGGAATTTTTGATGTTTTGTCCAGCCTTTATTTGTTGGCTCAAAAAAAAAAAAAAAGCTCATTGTAAGGCGCTCAACTGAAATTAAATCAACCGTTTCAACCGAAGAGTATGAATCGGTTATTCACGATTGATCAATAAAAATTGAATTTGGAAGTTCAAAATGAAAAAAGTGATTCACTGAATAAACAAGTAAATGAATTGACTGCTTTAAAAGACTATTTATCGAATTGAAAGCTATGAATCGGTTACTATCAATGATCAACCCGTAAACTGAACTATAAACTATGAATCGGTTATTACCGATTGACTGAGCAACTAAACAATGAGCACCACTCTGCTTTGGAAGATTGAAAAATGATTTTTATGGAAAAACTTACACAGCTCGCAGAGGAGCAGTCTGTGGTGGGTTATTACGTTATTTATAACTAGGGGTTCGGTAACATTTCTGATACCTACTCAGTTTGATTTTAAGACCCTGAGTGCAGGTCCGCCGAAGTGAGCGAGGCGGCGCACATGCTCATGCACGCACGCACACACTCACATTCGACTGCCTGACACTGTGCGAGAACAACACAACGCTCCGAGGAGGTGTGACCAGAGCAACAGCGCAGGTATTTTAATTTAGCCAACATACTTGACGGTGCCAGAGAAACGCTTGTCCTTTTGGGGATCGTAGTTCTTGAGGCCGATTTGGAGTTCCACCGTTTCCAGGAAGCCACGTTTCTGTTTCAGAGAATTCTCCAGAATTCCGCTGACGCCCTCAAGGAGGGTGTCACGAGATACTTTCGATCTGTAAGATTCAATTAATTAAATAAATATCAAAACTGCATATATATACATATATAATAATAGTTGTTCAGTGGGAATGTATAAGAATTGAGCAAATGATTGCAACTTGCATGAATAGTCACATTATTTAGCACAAAATTTATGAATTTTATATTGCAATCATTTCCAAACTGATGTGGTCATTGATTGTCCAAAAAGCTGGTTTGTGATTGCAGCATGCCGTTAATAATGTGTGGAGCATTTAAAGCTGCACATTATTAATCAATATGTTGCTTTATTTTTATGAAAATAACCGGGATGTTTTCAATTTAATTAGATTTATTTTTAACGAGCACAACTTACGCCATGTCTACACCTTGCGCCGTGCGTTTCACGAAAGAAAGAGTATCGTTGCCGCGATACCACTCATTGCTGACGATGGTTCGATATTTTTGACCAGAGTTGCTGTGATGCCGATCGATAGTGTGTTCGATAATTGCGCAACTACACAGTGGCAACGCTCAGCCCTTACTTACATATGTATATTAATCGTTTATAAACAAGTTTTGTTTTTATTGTTTTGTAACAAGTGTTTGTTTTGTTTAATGATCTCATACTGAACGGCTTAGAGCAATTGTATGCTTATGGATATTTTAAATTCATACATCGCAGTTAACGCTTTAAAGAGCGCGCTGCCAAAGAGCAACGTGCAAAAGTCTTGACCCAAGTGAAAGAGAGTGCAAAGAGAGTAAAAGAAAGTGAAGAGAGTGGTCAAACAAAACAATTGCTTTCACTATCTCTGCGCTCGCATTCCCATTGGCATTCCCATTCGCATTCGCGTTGGGCCTGCGTTGCGTTTTAAAATAAAACTGCTGTCTTCTTCCACACGTCTGTGCCAGTGAGTGGATGTTCCATTATAGTGCAACTCGAAAATTATATAATTTATCCAGAAGTGCAATTCATTGATTTTCCGCCAGCAGCTAAGCTAAAAAGGCCAGAAAGCAGCGCTCCACCACACTCAGCTAACAGATAATAGCTAAAAGCGAAAAACTGTTAACAGCGTCTCCAGCCTTTTGGACATGGCGCGTCTCATTGAGAGCAATGTAAGTTACGAAACAGGTTGCATCGCTCCTCTTTCTGCTTTTCTTTGCATAATTCTCGAGTTTATCCTCTCCTCTTCCCCTCTCTCCATCACGTCGCATCACATTTCGCTAGCCATTTCATAATTGTTATAAATATACTCGTACATTTCTATGTATGTATGTGTGCCTCTACTCTAGCCATGGCACACACAACACACACACACACACACACACATACATATTCCACATTTGGCATCTCCCACCAAAGAATGCATAGAACATGCGGATAACAGTACAGAAGATGTACATAAAAATAACATTTTTAATTAAATTGAAAAACAACAATGTTAAAAACTGAATTTGTTCATGACGTCATGCATATCTGCAACGCTCTGAACGAAAATCGAATATCTATTTCAAAAATCCGGCATAAAGTTCGAAGCGATATTCAAGGGCGCATTCAGAATGAATCCGAAAACCCAAAATATATTCCAAACTTTCATATATAAAGTCACGGAAATCTCTATTAACTAATAAACTCCTAGTTTTCAATATCTCAGAAATCTCCTTTGAAACCGTTTCGAATCGTTAGCCTTTTGAGCCCTTTTATAAGAGTTGAAGTTTAATAGGCTCCTCAGGAATTATTTAACATAAGAATGTTTCCACAATTCTATATTCCAGAATCCCCCAATTAAATTTCAGCTGAACCCGAATTTTCGATATCACAGCAATATCTTTCACTAACAAATCTCCAGTACTTTATTAAAAGCCTCAATCCACCCACTACCGAATGTCCATATTATTTAATTTCACTTTGAAATATGAATAAAAAATAGCTTTGTTTTTTTTTTTGTATCAATTTATTGCACAATTGTCTATTTTAATTTTCTATATAGAGAAAAGTTCAATTGATTTTTTCACCCATTCGTCTGAAAGAAAGTGAATAAAAAAAAAAATATGAAAATAGTATTATTTTTTTTAAACAATCTAGAGTCTTTAATAAATATATAATGCATCGAAATCCTCTGTAGATACAATACAAATTTAACAGATTTTTTTTCGAAAAGAAAATTTTGAAAACAGAGATAAAGATTGCATTGAAATCCTCTGTAGATACAATAAATATTTAAGAGACTTTTAATTTTTTCTAAAAAAAAATTTTGAAAATATTGCATAGCTTTTTTAATATATAAAACCCCAGAACTTAACGAATTATGTGATATTTTTTAAATATTTTATTTTGTTATTATTTAAAATAATAAAATATTCTCTGATATTATATTTAAAAATTAAATTAGCTAAATATAAATAAAAGTTATTTTGGTTGATAAAACCTCTATGGAAGTAGATTGAAGCATAAAATATAAATATTATAAAAGTAAAATCATTTTGAAGCTTTAGAAAGCAAAGTTTTCTAGATTTTATTGCCGCTTTCTCTTAAAAACTTAAGCTGTTATTAAATAAAAAGAATAAATTAAATTAAATAAAAATATTATTTTTACTTTTTTTAATATTTTATTATTTTTAAAAAATTTTAACTTTCGAAATTTTTTAACATTCTTAAAGTGTATTTTACTCTAGTAAAAAACCGTTAATATCATTTACAGCCAATTAACATAAATATTTATTTTTTGTTGTGCGTAATTACGTTCATTCGGTACAACGTCACGATACGGCACACTCTTCACTGGTAATCAGCTGTTTGGTCTCTTTGTTTAAGCATAAGAAAAGTTTCTCTTACATAAAAAGCGTTGAATCAGCAACTTTTATGCAACTGTCATTCTGTGCGAGAGCGGGGGCAAGCGCGAGCGCGAGAGCGAGAGCGAGAGCGTCCACTCTCTGGTAATTTTTTTTTCTAATCATCGTTACTTATGTACGATAGTACAATACAGTTTGTACTGTACAGTGCTTAACGTATGTATTTGTATGCAAACCTTAACTTTGTACCGTACTCAAGTAGCACTTGTTTAACCTTCGAATAAAAAATTAAATGGGGGTTAATTTCATTTTAGCCTGGTGACTTTTTTTAGCAATAAATTTTACTCTTTGCTCACTTAAATATTTCTTTAGTTAAAGTTTGCGATAGAAGCAAAAAAAAAGATAATTTCATATTATATTTCCGCGCTCTGAAAGGGCAGTTAGTATTAGGTTAATTATAATATTTTTATCCAAATGAATTCTGTTTGTAGCTAGAGATGGGTGCGTGAATAATCGAAAAAAAAGACGTGAATTTGCAGGTACAAAAATATTAAATAAAACAAATATATGATACATATTTCATCAAGAGAGAACAGTAACTTATGGCTCTTACTGTGGTCATTGAACCTGTGAATTTTCGTGACATGACAGAAAAGATCAGATCGTGACTGTGCGTGATCTGAGCAAAAGGTAAACACGCGACCAGCCACTAGTTATTATCTGCTACTATTGAAATCAATCGATGTACGAGCACTTTTCAAACGCACTGTTAACTGTGAACGCGTGCTACTAGCTGACAGGCTGGGTGACTCGGCACACCGAGCTCTCGTGTTGGCTCCACTGCGTTGACTTCATTTCAATTGGAAATTGTACGCGAAGGCGGCCGGTTCATTAGGCGTTTACTATTTTTATTTGTATTTGTTTTAAGTCTACTCGGTCAAGTTCAATAGCTAAAAGGAAATTTGAATTGGAAATTTAAATTGAACAAAGTGTGTGAAAAATGACGGATATCGATGTAAGTTCACAGTAAATTTTGAAGAGCAAAAGAAATGCGAAATGAGAGATAGCTTGCCACGCAGCAAACGGGCGCTCTCTCTCGCTCTCTCTTTCTCTTTTCTGCCAGCTGTGGCGGCATGCCGCTCTGTTATCTGTTCGTTGTATTGTGACGTCATGGATAATTATATATCACCCGGAGCGCATTGAGAAACGTACTCCTAAAATGGACTACGATTTCAAGGTCAAGACCAAAACATACAATTTTTAATACGTGCATAATATATGTGTGTATGTGTGTATGTTTGTATGGATTGGTGTCAGAGTTAGGCAACCTGCTTGCAGATACTCTTTGTGGGGCTTCCATAGCAAACCGCAGAGAAATCGTTTTGAATTATTATCTACAAGAGGAAAACTTTTTCAACTTAGGTTTCTATGCATTAAACCCCTTTTGACCTTTAATCAGCAAAGGCATCAGCGTGGAAAATACCTATACAAATTAAAAACACGCAGCCGACTTATGAATGTCTAATACAGCCTGCATTATAATCGTATATAGATAATCGTACTATATTCCAATACAAACACACATAACAGGTTGTAATAGAATAAATATACATTTATTTATATATATATATATATATATATATATATGTATTATATATATATATACGGATGTATAAATGAATTGAATTTCCGAGTGTTGTATACAAAATATGTAGAGCAACGGTTATGTCATATGCAACTGATAAGATAAACAATTAATTATACTCGATCTATTTGTAGGTGATAATCCAGTAATCAGTACATTTTTTTTTTTTTTTAACTGAATTTCACACAAAATGTTTATAACACAGTCGGCAAATCCCATAATAGATTGTTGGAGGTTCGATCAGAGTTCTCGAACTCCTTGAAGGGTACTATAAATTGTTCAGGGTATCATCTCTAAGCCCATAAATTGTACAGGGTATTGGTATCATCTCTATAGCCATATAGTATATATATGGTGTGTAAAGTATTATCAATCTGGCCAATCCAGTCAACCTGTTTCTTTCTATGCAGAATTCTGTTCGAATCGATCGGATCATATGACTATATATCCTATATATCATATACTACTACCTACCTATTATATCATATAGTTGTCATAGGAACTATAGGTCGAAAAATTAGCTGTATCTTAAGCAAACTCAGCTGTCTGTTCTTCTAAAATGCTCTTAACATTCTGATCAACAAATTTTAAGAATCGATTGACTATATCATATAGTTGCTATAGGAACGTTAGGTTAGTAGGAGGAAGGCTACTTGCAGTTTACTGGATTCCTAATGCTTTATATAGTTGAATTATCTCTTATTAAAATCGAACCACTATCTATAAAGTAAAGAATACTCTTTAAGCATACTCGAAACTTCGGCGCACTAAAAATACCCTTTCCTTACGAATTCTATTCAAAGAGAAGCGGTTCAGCCGACTAACTTGTCTTTATTAAAGATCGAAATATATATATATTGTTAGCCATTTTGGTAATCATGAATATTGCTCTTTATTTGCAGTTTGTGCCGATTGCTGTCGGCGTTGTGGCCGTAGTTGCTGGCGCTTTGATAGTCCACTATTTCATTAATAAGAAGTCGACGAAACCCCGCCGCGAACCGAACCGAACCGCACGACTGCGCACACTGGTGGATCCCAATGACAAGTATCAACTGCCGCTGATTGAGAAAGAGGTGCTCAGCCCGGACACACGTCGGTTCCGCTTTGGTCTGCCCTCCAAGCAGCATATATTGGGTCTGCCTGTGGGACAGCATATTCATTTGATAGCAACTATTGATAACGAGCTTGTCATACGACCATATACGCCCATCTCTTCGGACGAGGATGTCGGCTATGTGGATTTAGTTGTTAAGGTTTACTTTAAGGATACGCATCCCAAGTTCCCAGCCGGTGGCAAAATGACGCAGCATTTGGAACAAATGGAGCTGGGCGATAAGATTTCGTTCCGTGGACCCTCCGGCCGTTTGCAATACTTGGGCAACGGCACCTTCTCCATTAAGAAACTGCGCAAGGATCCGCCCAAGCATGTGACGGCCAAGCGTGTCAACATGATTGCCGGCGGCACGGGTATTACGCCCATGTTGCAGCTGGTGCGCGAGGTACTCAAGCGCAACGACAAGGACAAGACTCAACTGGCGCTGCTTTTCGCTAACCAGGTAAATGACTGTCCTCAGTGCCTAGTGATGCAGTTTTTAATGATATTTTTGGGCATTTTGCAGAGTGAAAAGGACATTTTGCTGCGCGGCGAGCTGGACGAACTGGCCAAAAAGCATGCCGACCAATTTAAGGTCTGGTACACCGTTGATAAAGCAGCCGAAGGTGAGCAGCGGTTTCATCTTCCTTCCTTCCACACACACATCGCAGACAAATCTGTCATCCAACTAAATTCACACTCATTCTAGGCATAAAATGTAGATTCAATCAGCATAGTACCAATTCTAGCTTGTTCTGGATGAAAGGATTATACTAAGAATATACGAAAAGAATATACTAAGTGTCAGGCAGAAGACGGCATCTTAGGCATAGATATGCTTGCTCTAGTTCCCCGCATGAAAGGATCTAACTATGTCCGTCCGTTCTTCCCGGAGACTCAGCTAGCTATGCCGAAAGTAGATCAAGGTTATTTCCAGATAAAAAGTCACCTTTATAGGGTGTAGGGTATTTAATTGTCGAGCAGTCTCTATTAAAATGTTCCTACCTGTTAATTATATATAATGAACAAACGTTTAAATGAACTTTGTTGTGGTCCAACCAAGTGAGTCATGGAACTGTTAATGAAAGGTGTGATTAGCATTGGACTCGTTCACTTAGTTTAAAGTCATCTGATAAGGAATGAATTTATTATCCCAACTAATCGAGTCATGGAAATGAAGGAGAAGCATTAGACTTCGTTACGTTGTTTAAGGATCTTTTCGGAACTGGAAGTATTTTATAAGGAATGTATTTATTATCCCAACTAATCGAGTTATGGAACTGTTAATCAAATCTAGGCATTAGACTCCCTCACATAGTTCAAAGATCCTTTTGGAATTGGATATCTGATTAGGCATGAATTCCTTATCCCAACTAATCGAGTCTTGGAAATGAAGGACTATCATTAGACTGCTTTACATTGTTTAAAGATGTTCAGGGAATTGAATATTTGATAAGGAATGTATTTAATGGAAATGAAGAATTAGCACTAGACTAGTTTACGGATCGTTACGGAACTGGAAATGTTTGATAGGAAATCAATTTAGGATTATTAATAGATACCTTCACATAGTTTAAAGATCCTTAAGGAATGGGAATTATAAAGAATACTATCATTATGTCAGGATCATTCATCAGAGTCGTCCAGAATTGTTTTTTTTTTGGAGATTTATCTATCAATTAAAGCCATTCTCATACGTACAACTAGAGCGAACTCATTCACAAAAATCACCAGTTAAACTCGAGTATGGAAATGCTAAATGCCATCTATTATGTTGAGAATTTTGTGTTTGCCCCTCGCCACATGCTGCCCTCAAACGGATGCCGCGCACGGCGCACGCGCGCTTTATAGCCTGGTCCTACAACACCGGCCACGTCACCGATGAGATGATGCAAGAGCATCTGTATCCGCCCGATCTAGAGACGCTGTGTCTGCTGTGCGGACCGCCGCCAATGGTGAACTACACCTGCATACCGGGCCTGGAGCGTCTGGGCCATCGATCCGAGCAGCGTTTTAGCTATTAAGGACTATAAGTCCAAGCCGAACTACAAGTAGCATCGTTATAGTATCTAATTTAAATAGCGTCAGCCGCACAACATAGAGTTATGCTTTCATTTTTGACAAAATGCAAGGGAATGGTTAAGTGTAGGTCCAAGCAGAATTAACAAACTAACTGATGGAATCTCTTGAAGCTAATCCATTTGTTGTTGTGCTCTTCTTGTCTAATCTAATGCAGGCTGGAACTACAGCGTCGGCTTCATCAATGACGAAATGATTGGGGCTCATCTGCTGCCGGCCAACGATGAGACCATTGTCCTGCTCTGCGGACCACCGCCCATGATCAACTTTGCCTGCAATCCAGCACTAGATAAGCTTGGCTATCATCCGGACACACGATTTGCATACTAAGAGGAGCTGATCAGTTCATATACATTATATATGGGAACACCGCATGCATTGGAGACATAATTTGCATTTCTGTTTGAACAATTTCCTTTACGCTCAAGACTTGCATTTGTTCATTAAACTGAGAATGAGAATGAGAATGAAACTGAAACTGAACCAAGACGAATTAACTACTGAATACTCCCTGCCGAGTAGCTATAAAAGACATATGTACCTATTCGTATGTCCGGCACTGTGTGAATTAGGATAAAAGCAAAACAAATGCAATGTCACAGCACTTCATTTCTTTTTTTTCTTTATTTTTAAATAAACAACTGTTACGAGAAAATACCCAAAACAATTTGAATTTTATTGCCACTTCCTCAAGCAATTTGTTAATTCGTTGAACTCGGCTTTTTCACATTCAAGTGAGTTATAATGCGATTCAACGACGAGTCATCGATTCATTTGCATCCATTCATTCATTCACTTTCATTCAGCACGAGTATGTTAATTGAATTTATTTCGAGGCTTGACACGGGCAACAGCTGATAGATATGTGAATATATATATATATATCACTCGATGAAACGAACGATTTATTACGATCATTTGTAAATATGTGAATAGATTTAATCAAGTATTATTCAATGTAACGAACATGTTTGAACGATCATTTGTAAGTGTGTGAATACATTGAATCCGAGTATCACTCGATGTAACGAGCATGTTTGAACGATTTGTTTCGATATTTTCCAACCCTATAAAGTATATGTATTATCGATTAGGACGACGAATCGAGCGATATAGCTAGGTCCGTCTAAGGCCTTTTAGTTTTTAAGCTAGGTGAATGAAATGTAGTATGGGAGCCTATTCATTGTTGTAGGCAGCACACATGGAACTGGTCGGATCTGATAACTATATCTTATAGCTACTATAGAAAAAACAATTGCTCAAAAAGTTCTTAAATAGAAGACTCAAAATATCCAGATCAAACTTTCTAGTCAGATACAAATGTATGCAAGAAAAATGATCAGGATTGGAATGATATATCATGGAACTGCCATAGAAGCCTTAACATCGGTTGATTATATCTTTTAAACATACATATGTATTGTAAACTATCCTGATCCAAAATGTGAAAGATATATTATTAAAAGTATAATATAGAAAGAACCTCTTTGTAGTCGAGTGTAATTAGCTCTATCTTAGAATCCAGTATTAACCCTTGACTGATATTATCTCTCTTCGATTCCAAAGATATATATTATTGGAGGTATAAAACAGCAAGAAGCTCCTTGTATGCCAGTGTAATTGGTGCTTTTGTTAGAATCCAATGCTAACCCCTAACTTATATTACGTATATTATCCCTCCCGATCTAAGAGACCTTAATGGAGGTATAAAACAGCAAGCAACTCCCTGTAGGTCAGTGTAATTGGTGGTACTTTTGTTGGAGTCCACTTCCAGCCCTTCATTTATAGTAATCATAGACTGCTGAGTCGCTTTCATGGGCTCCTGCCATTTAGTTTTATTTATGTTTAATAAAATTCGACGTACAAGAGTGATTATACATAGTGTAAAACTGATTCTAATTTGAAGTTGAAGCGAATAAATCCATGATATTTTCCTTGCAGCTCTTAAGCGATATTGGAAATTAAAATGACTTATAATATATATATATATGCATTATATGTATGTATAAAAAAAATGTTGAACTATTTGTGTAGTAAGCGTCATTACTTTAAATATTTATAGGTTAGATAAGAACTATTATCCTGAAGGAGAGGGGGGTCGGGTCTAGCTTACATTTTGGGCTACTTTTGGGTAGTAAATCGTAATTTATATATTTTGTGGTAAAATTGATATATTTGTTACATTTGTTGCGTGGTTCACAGAACATTGATAGCCTATCCATTTAGCTTGCATGTAGCATAAATATATAAATATATAGATTATGTTATGTAATTTCGATCGATTTCGAGGCATATTTGCATATTTGAATGCATTTACATATTAAAAGGAAATATAAATAGGTAAGAAATAAACAAATAAAAAAAAAAAGAACTACATTCGGTTGCGAAACAAATCATGAACTCCAACTAACTATAAATTTACGTGTAAGTAGTAGTAGCCTATGCATAATGAATGATTCACTTCATCTTGTTGGTGCCACGTTGCTCAATCATTTGCTGGCGCGTACGCTTTGCGTGACAAGCTCGCGCGCCCTGGACATCGATTTGAATTTGAATTGTGCGAGTTCTTCTTAATGTGTAGCTCATCTCATATATGGCCAGTCAGCATATGAAAATAGTCCAGTTGCTTGCCTAGCTTGATACAGATTTGCTCCTTATCTAGATGGCAGTGTGCTCATTTCTTGCTTCAATCCGCGTGCGCCGTGTGTAGATGGTGGCCGGTTGCTGGCAGCATTTCCCTAACTAGTCTTAATTACACTTACAAACGAATAAAAATACATGAATGTTTACATTGAAACACTAAACTACAATACATTACAATTTGATCATGGCTGATGCTTTTGTAAAAAAACACTAAACACTTAAAACTTATAAAACAAATTGACTTTCGAATC
The DNA here is from genome assembly GCA_018150835.1 of Drosophila repletoides. Taxonomy (NCBI): domain Eukaryota; kingdom Metazoa; phylum Arthropoda; class Insecta; order Diptera; family Drosophilidae; genus Drosophila; species Drosophila repletoides. Next base: position 2,024,557 of record JAECWQ010000031.1, read on the forward strand.
AAAATTCATGCCAGGCAGCTGAGCCTTAGTGCACTGGCTGGCCGTATTGTAGGCCTGTAGAATAGCATCCATTTCGTGCTTGCTCAATTCAATAGGCTCTATTGAAGCCACTTTCTTGTATCTGTGAAGAGACGAGACAATCATTAGCACCACACCGCACCACACAATGGACAAATGCTCGAATTGCTAAACTTACTTGTCCCTATTGTACTTTTCCCGTATGGCCTGGGTGTTAAGGTCTTTGGATGTCTTGTGTGTCCTGCACAGCAGCAGGACAATATCCTTCAATTGTTCCAATGAGTACGTGGTAATCTCTTCCAATTGAGTAGTCCACATCGGCATACCCAACATATGGCGCGCAACGGCGAGTGATGCACTGGACATGAGTGATGGCAAATATTGCATATACGTATCTCCCTCCATCAGTGACAGCTCCGAAATGAACTGCAAGTCCAAAGATTAACATTCAAATTTGCTATACAAAAGAAAAAAAGGCCAATCATCACATACCAAAGTCATGTGCTTCACCTTCTCGGGCATATCGCTGAGCACCGCATAGGTATTGATATAGACGTATGCAGTCGGAGTGCATAAATTGAAGGACAGAATTTTAAGAAAAACTTGCTCCATTCGCAGCACTTGGGCCTTTGTGTAGCTCTCGTCAGTGAGAAAGACAAACTCTCCAACATCTGGTGGATAAATCTCCTCGTATTTACTGTAAAAACAAGAAAGAGTTGGTCACAAAAAGCGTACATAATCTTAGTCAATAATAAAAACTACTTCGATTAGCTGCACAAAGCCTTCTCTTCAAGACTACAAGTAAAAATGTCCTTCTACGAATGAGAACTCCTTACTTTTATTTAAATATCTCTTACTAACTCTTTTATGCCGACGTAATTCCCCTGTTTTCTTAGCAGAACTCTCCTTTATTTAAACCTAAATAGTTAGGTAATATTGGTTTCAATTAGAGCGCACATTAATGCATCTGCCTTTGGGCTAAAACAGGGAAAACTGTTGACAGCTGCATGTTGGTCAACATACATCTGGCCAATTGGCTACAGGGCAGCATTGCTTTGTGATATGTCAATCTATTTTGGCCCACTTTAAGCGGTTGCCATCGCAATTTGATTAGCTAAGTGCGCTTCCGCAAACTATCAATCACTCAGAAATATAGTCACAAGAAAGCTCTGTGCACACATTGTGATAAATGGGACAAGTTTGACCCTAGACAACAGCTTGAGCTTCACCAGGCAAAAGTGGGCTAAGTTACTGGGTGGTGGTGGTGGTTACTTACGCGGCAATGTACATGGCCGCAGTGCCAACCAGCTGCAGCTTGGAGCGCTTCACCGACATCTGGCTGAGAAAGCGGTCCAAATATGAGACGGTTAGATACAATGTCTCCGTGTCCAGTTTGTATTCCTCGCCGACCTCAACCAGCCAGTCCACCAGAATGGTACGCATCGAGTGATTGATGTCCGTCTGGCGACGCATGTACAGCGGCTTTGGACGATGTTTCTTCTGCAAATGCAAATGTACGAAAAGGGAAGAGCAGAAAAACAGGTTGGTTAAATTTGTTGAAATAGTGGTCCTTTTTTCTATATATTTTTTTAAGTATATTTGCTAAAGAAGCTGAGCTTATCATGTAAGTGGCTCGTAAATTTAGATATATTTATAAAGCTCTCTGATTGACTGGACGTACAGCACGAACAGAAAGAGCTTCAGGGTTAAAATTTGCACCTTAGTTTTCGAACATTTCCGGGGAGCGGCAAATAGGAAAATCTATTGTAAAAATATTTAAAAATATCTTTTTTATTTAACTAAAAAAAAAATGTTAAAAAATAGGTAAGAGTTCAAGCATCAGTAACAAAGTTTGGGCGGAAACTGCGTAAATTTTTAAAATTAAAGCTAGAATTTACTTCTTTCAGTTTGGAAATTGTGTGAGAAAACAGAAACTTTCAATAATATTGTAAAGCTCTCTTGCTCTCTGTGCTCTTTTCTCTTTAGCTCCATCTTAATCAGCCTAGAAATCGCCTAATTTCAGTCTTTTATTTTCTTTTTTATTAAAAGCTTTCGCCAATTAACCAATAATTATTTAAATTTTATTGGCCTTAAATATGTCCATAGTTTCCAAGCTCCGTAAAACTCGAAACTTTATTTATTTTGTTGTTTAGCTACAATTGGGTTTGTCATAAACTTTTTGGTATTTTGGCTCGGACTGCGTCTCTTCTCCCCCCTTTATCCCCTTTTCACACTTTTTGTATTCGCAGTTGGGTCTTTAAATCACAGGTAACCCAAAGTTGGAAAACTTTGACTATGCCTGGGAACTAAACTCGTTCCCCGCCATCCCCCGCGCTGCTCGCCCCGTTGCGTGGCTGTACGCAATCGAATTTACCAATTTTTATTTGTTTATTGGTTATTTCGTAGTACGTGAGCCCCATTCAAATTTGGGGGATGCGCCACTCCCGGCACACAAATCTTTCTGGCCAAAACGGCAATACGCACACGATGTACATTAGGTGTTTATTTAATGGGCAGTTTAACGATTATTGGAGACGCCAAACGCCATTGGGCCAGGAGAAAAATGAGATGTTCTCTTTAAGGCAATTCAATACAAAGTCTTCCCATTAAAGGCAGCTCTCAGTAGTGGATATATCATATATATATATCTGTACCTATTTGCTGAGATGACGCGTGTCCTTTCATTTAATGGGTATCTCGAGAGGTGGGGTAGTTTGTTCGTTAATTTATAAACAAGCAACCAACCAAGCGACAGGCAGACAGACAGACAATCGACCCGGCAACCAAGCAAACAAACTCAAAGCTCAAAGCTCAAAACTCAAATCCGGTTTGAATTTCAGAAAGAGAACTGCTTTCACACTGAAACAAACTCCAACTGGCTATTTGTGTGTATTATTACATTTATATAGAAATAGATTCGCAGATTTAAGGGGCAAGATGACGCTCAAAATGTCTTTATGTACACAGGATGATCTCAGCGAGGCGATTAAGCTGCAGAAACGAGAGCAGTACGAGGAGGAGCGCAAGAAGCGCATATTCAATGCCAAGCAACGTCTCTTTGGAGTAAGCCCCCAATTATCCGATAACTCGATTTAATGTTCCATTTCCTTTAGCTCGACTTGGATACTCTGGAGCGTCAGATATTGGAGAAGAAGAAGCAGCACAGTACCCAGGTGGAGTGTGATAAGCGTTATGAGGAGCAGGAGCAATTGCAGAAGCGACTGATCCAAGCTAAGGAAAAAGAGCTGGAGAAGGAGAAGCGCATCGTAGACTCAGATCTCAACTTTTATCGCTGTCGCTACCAACGTAAGGATCAGCGCCGCGAATATGATCTCAACGATCCCAACTTTCTGAAGAAGTCAACTCCAGTGCGCATTGCCGACGACGATATTACCTTGGGTATTTCCAGTGCGCAGATCTTCTACGGCGAGGATTTGCACAATAATGAGCGAAAGACACGACAGCGGGAGCAGCAGCGCGCCTGGCTCGATCAGCAGGTGCAGGAGCGCAAACAGGCGGAGGATGCGCGTCGCAAGGCTGACAATGTGTACATGGAAAGCATCTGGTGTCGTGATAAGCATCTGGAGGAGATGGCCAAGTCGGATCATCGCATGCGCCATCAGATCATACACAAAGTGCGCCAGTTTAACATTAACCTGGCCAAACAGAAGCAAGCGAACCGCTTGCGTGAGAAGCAGGAAACATACGAGGATGACATGGCTGAGATTTACAACATGCTCTCCAGCGATATGTTAACCGAGAATCCAGACGTTGCCCAATCTCGTACCAATCCCAATAAGAAGATCGCTTTCATGTACCGCGGCATGACCCCAGACGAACTTCGTGACTTCCGCAAGGGCCAGGAGCAGCAGTTGTCCGACACAATGCAGCGCAAGACAGAGGCCCAGCTCATGGATAAGCAGTGGGAACAGTATGCCATCAACATGGATCGCACACTGATGCACAAGCAGTTCGACATGGATCGCAAGCACAAGCAACAGCTTGATGATCTAGTTCGCGACAATTCTCGTCTCGCCATCGAGCAGGAGCAACAGCGCAAGGATTCCCTTGTCCAGCTTAGCAATGCAGTCTACGATGAGTTCTATGATCAGTTCAACAAGACCTCGCGTTAGTTATTCCACCATTCACAATTCACATTATTTACTCCGTTCATCGTTCGAAGTTCATCTGAGCCGCGTGTGGAACTGCTTGGGCAGTTGTAATCAATGCTGAGTGATCCACTGCGGAGGCAGCTCCACACACGATCATCAGCCACAATGAACCATCACTTCCATGATGAAGCACACACCACAATTGGCTCAATTCAATGTAAATTAAAGTCTGATCTTAAGTGAATAAAGCTTAAATTAAATGTTGAGCTGAGTTTTGTTTCAACTTTTTTCACACTTTGGGGCTACCAAAGTCTGAGTCATAGTCTTACAGACTGGTTCAAAGATATCAAAATATATTATCAAATATATCCGATTAAATTTATATAAACAGATTGGAGCAGAGGCAGTATATATATTATTGGTCAGGACGATAAGACGGGTCGACATAGTCTGCTTATATGCACATTGGTCTCTAAGCTTTAAAGCTAGGTCGATGATATTTGTAATAGAGCCGTCTCTCTGTTGCACTTATGCCTGACTCGACCGGATCGGACCGCTATATCATATAGCTCCCATTGTAACAATCGGTTCAAAAGTTGTTGTATAGAAAACCTGTTTCTTAAGGTGTCTTGATTAATTTTACAGGGTAGATGGAAGAGTGGCATTTCTAAGTGCACAGCAACAATGAGGTCAAGATCGGTCCACTATATCATATAGCTGTCAAAGGTACAATGGGTCAACATAAATAGCTGTAACAAGTGCTTCAAGTGGTTATACCAGTTTCGGCGCGTTGAACATTGTCTTTTTTTCTACTGGTCCATCTTAATTTTGTAAGCCAAAGCTTAGATCTATTGAGTTGGCCAAAATAGTCTGCCTTTTAAGCCAAGTATGAACTTAATGTACATAAATGTAATTCTAACCAGCTGCACTCGTTTCACATGCGCGCACTCAACCCAAAACAGAAATGCATCGAGGGTGTCCTCCGGTTTAATGGGTTCCAGCAGAAATCGGACAGGGACAGAGCGAGTGATCGCATAATAAAACGAAGGAAGACGGCGTCTCTTCCCCGGACGGTTCCTCTTCATAAGCAACACACACACAAACACAAGACACAAGACATAAAATCAGCCATGCAGACAGCACAAGGAAAAGCAACGACCCGCGAACACATCGCCACCATGAGGGTGCGCCGCGGCAGGGTTCTCTTGCAGGGTTTCTCTACTTGAGTGAGTGTGTGTGTGTGTTGGTATGCATACATATGCACATGTGTATGTACTCAAGTGTGTACACACATTTTTGGGCGCTAAATGGAAAATAGTTTTGGTGAAGTGCGTGACAAGGCAAACACCATCAATGAAGGAATTGTAACTCTAGAGGAATTCATTCTTTCAGATATAATTTTTTTGTAATCTTCTCTGGTTACCTAGTTACAACGAAGAACAAACAATTTTTCATCATTGGGGAATTGCTGATTACTCTGTATATATTAAATATACGAACACGAGAATACAAAGTTTGTTTTAGGAGTAAATCCACAATTGTTTCCTTGTGCAGGGTTGCCCCAATGGAGAGCTCTTACTTGTTTGATATTAGCCGAGTTTTAAGCTACTACATTTATTCTGTCCCCCCAAAAACAAGTCAAGTTAAAAGAAGAGGGGGAACCGTATTATTCAAGAATCGAGCTTAAACACTAGTATAAAACTAAGAGTGGTTTAGTTGTTTACTCACCTCGCTTTCTCGGAAATTCTGCAATATGTCATGTTGATACTGGACCACTTCAAAGAAGCGCTGGCGATCGTTGCGTGGTAACACTGGCAGCTCTTTGATTGCTGCAGCGACTGAATCATTTCCCGGATCAACCAAGTCGTCGGTCTGGTTGTTGTCACTTAATGGGGCGCTGTTTTGGTTGCCGGCATCCATGGAACGGTCCACTGACATAGGCGAAAGGACATCGGTGACGGACATGGGCGTCACATCCAAATCATACTCGTGCTGTATGGGAAACTCCTTGTGCATCAAGTCGCTGATGAAAGAACAAGTGTGGAGAGCGGAAAACTTGGAATAAGCAAAAAGCGAAGAATGAAGCGAATAAAGCTGCGCAACTTACAACTGACGGCTATCGCATAGTATGTTCTCCTTCTGGGCAAAATTGGCCAAGGGCTTGCCAATGTGGGGTTGCGGTTGCGATTGCAACTGCACCTTTGTGTCGCTATTGTCCTCGTAGACGGAGAATGTCTTGAATTGCTCCACCACAGGCACCACATTTGATTTTTTGGCGCCGCCATAGCCAGCATTTTCATCGCACTTCAAGTTCCCAACATCACGAAGAGCCTAACAAATAATAAAAAAAAAAAGAACAATTAAAAACGACTAACAAATACTCTGCATTTGGGTGAATATTACTAACTAACAAGAACAAAAGAAATACTTCCCAGCTATTTCATTCACTGTCTAATTTAAAATTGCGATGTCCTAGGCACTAAGCGGTTACCCTCCCGATTACAATGTATCCGATAAATAATCGGTAAGAATACATTTGATAAGTGATTTGAACTTTGAGCACTAGCTACCTCTGCATTACATTGTGACGAGAGAATGACCGGAATATTACGAGTCTGTTTTAAGTTCAGGATTATTCAAGCTATCGGATCGGATATGCCTCCTTCTGCCTATTGTGTGGATACAGAGTATAAACACACACACACACACATACACAAGCAAGTAAATATGTGTGCATGTTCGTTTGAAGGGGGAGGGGGCAGACAGAAGAACACAAACAAAAACAACAACAAGAATAGAAGCAGGAGAGTGATTACATCTATTGCTGTCTTTGTTTTTCACTCTGGGAAAAATCCTGTTACGCGCAGTCGTCGCTTACTTCCATTGTTGTTGTTTTGCTGAGCGCGCCTTTTACAGGCTTCCTCTCTTTCTCTCTCTCTCTCTCTCACATACGATGCAGTGCATGTGTAAGCGCTGTAATTGCATTGCAATGTCTCGTTTGCCTGCTTGCTTTAATAGCTCCTTTAGCAAATTACTCTTTAGTTTTTCTACCTCGCTCTCTATGCAAGTTGCTGCTACTCGGTATTTTGTTTTTGTATTTGTAGTTGTTGCAAAAAACGCGCGCAACATCCACTGCTAGGGTGTGCATTTCTAGGTTAGTTTCTTTTTTTTTTTGCAGATTAGGCGCGCAATCGCAATCCGGCCGAGCACACACTCACACCAGCATTGAAGTACATGTGTATTCGAAAAAGCTTATCTAAGCAACAAAACACAAAAAAAAAATGCAACTTTCGAAATGAACGAGTCAGGGAAGGAGACAACAGACAGCAACAAAGGACAGAGAGACAGAAAACCACCACCATTATTTCCACCACCAGGAAAACTAAAGGCAGCAGCTGCATTAGAATGCTGCGCGCACAGCGCAACGCAACACAACGCAACAGAAAACAACACAACAACCCAACACATAACAAATAACAAATTTTGGATGGAATTTAGAGATTGGATCCTTACCACTTTGCCGCGTAGTAGATGGTCATGGTTTTTGTTGGGCATATTGACGCGTGGTGCCAGAGCCAGTGGCTTCTCCTTGCCCGTAATTACAGCGAGTGGCTGTTTACCAGCGTTTGCCCCTTTGAGATTTAGCTTCAGCATGCTGGGATTAGGATTCTCCTTCTCGCTGTTGTCACGATGTACTTGGAAACTGGCCATTTTATTTGATGTTTTCTTTAAACCACGGCACACAACAGTAAAAAGGCGCCGACTAGTTTAAGTTTGCCTCACTTTTGCTTTGCTCTGCGCCTTGCTCTTTATCTTTGCAGCTGTAAAATGGTGGCTTTATCTGCCTGCGCTTCTCTCTCTCCCTCTCTGGTACTTTCCTGTGTCTGCTGTGCGTTTGTGTATGTAATATCGCTTCTTTAGCTCAGCTGCTGCGTTTGCGTCGACGTTAGCGACGGCGCGTCGGTGGCTTGGAGTCGTCGTCGTCGTTTATTTATTGAGTCGCTTGCGCTTCGGTTTTTACGCACACCAATATATAAGTGGCTATGTGTTTGTTCGCACATATGCTCAAAGCCGTACACAATTACACACAAGACTTAAAATTGAAAATTTCAATTTAGAGCAAAAAAATACACGACGCACACGTTTGATTTAATTCATTTGACTGATATGCGTGCAATTCGAAGCACCTGAATTTAATTTGCATTTAAAACTAACATCGATTCGTTATTCGCTTTACACTACTATTTTTTTTTTTTTGTATAATATTCTCCTTAGTTCCGAGCCCCGAAATTATGCTTGTCGTGCTGCCGAAGCGCAATTGGTTTTTGATTTTTTCCCGGTCAACTGCAAACGATCTCGTTCTCGTTCAAACGTTCGCATACAGCGAGTGACAAGCAGTGTGACCGTATTTTAACAGCAAAAATGTCTAAATTTGCTTTTAGTATTTTCAGTATTAATTATAACAGTTGTCACTCTTGATCGGTACACTCGCGTACATCAAAATAGGCCTAGTCTTGCTTTTAGTTTGACGTTTTTCTCTTAAATTTGGACTCGTAAAACCGCTATACAACCGTTTTACTCATTAAAGTTATTATTTCCAGGCAGGTTCCTATGAAAAAATGCCAAGAAATAACAAAAATAAGCGAAAATATTTTCAAATATAGAAGTTTTTTTTATTGAGGTCACTATTCTGTTTAATATTGCAAGTGTTGCCAGACTTATAAAAAATATCAAAAATGTTGCTTTTCGAAAAGTAGAAGTAATCATCAAAAATACTAAATGAGCGGGATTTTTGAATATAACTTAATTATTTTTTGTAGTTGGCCTACTACCTTTGTGAACTTAGAGTCATTCTAGTAGGATTTCCCGATTATTTCCCTAGTAATTTCATTAAATTAAGTACAAATAAATAAAACATATGGAATAATTTAGAGTCGCCACGAGAATATATCGAATTTAACCCTGAATAGTTCTTTATTCAATCATATAATGAATAGTAATAATTATATTAAGATTTCTGCTACTTGAGTTAATCTTAGGTAGACTTGTCGGTCCATAGTAAACCGGTTCGTATTTGAATCGAGTGTGAATAGCCAAAGATTTACTTATTTAATCCTGTTTGTTCTTTGTTTTAATTAAAATTAAAAATTATTAAATTTTAATTTAACTAGACTATTTTTTTCTCTGTGTACTTTTTGTTATATGCATTTTGCGCAATAATTTTGTGTGCGAATTTTTGCAGCACATGTCCTGAGTTTCTACCTGAGTAGCACTCCCAGGGGACTTCGTCTGGTCACACATTCAACTCACACACACAAGGTACATTTGAGGCGCTTCGGGAAATATTTCTATGAGATGTCCTGCCGTCTTATCTTTGTCCTTTCAACTACCGGTGGCAGTGATAAACATCTGCTAGAAACGGCGGGAAACCTCTTCGGCTTACTTATTGATTTGCACGAGCACAAAATATTAGAAGGCAATCCCAAAAATGAGAGTAGAATTTGTGAGTTAATCTTTTATTGGATAATCCAAATCTCCTAATCTCCCATTTCTACTCCCAGCCTAAAGGAGTCGTATATAGAGCACTACAAATTCCGGTCTTATATCCCATAAAATATATATATTATCGATCATATTAAGTCGATATATCCATGACCTTTTTTCTTTTGCAAATAGAAACATAAATTTAAATAATATTTATTTTTATTAAGCCTTTATCAATTATATAGATTAAGTTTTATAACCACCTAATAATAAAGGTGCGAATTTGCATAGGATTCAGTGTGACGCTGAATTTGGAGGAGTCGTTTGTCTCATTTGCCAGCAAAGGTTCATATGGAGATGAATAATATTCAAGGGATTTCGGAACTGAACCATCGTGGTGGAACTTAAATCTCTTCATGTCACTCAACGCCATGTTGCCATCCAATGTGGTTTCGCGAATGTCCTTGCCACTCAACGTATCGAAAATGTGGCGAATATTGAAGCTGACTGTATGTCCTTCAGCGGCGTCCATAAAGTTCTCAACACGCAGAAGGATTTCGTTTGTGGAATAGGGTTCCAGGGTTAGAAGGTTCACCGATTGAGGGAAATCGGTAAAATCGGGAATACTTTGTGCTTTTACCGAGGTGGCAGCGTTCGAGTTACTGAAGAATTTCCAGAAGGGCAAATGTATCTTCTGTTGTTCTAGGCGCTCGGCAAATGTGGGTTTTTCCGATACAGAGTTAAGGATAAGATAGAGTTTTCCGCGTGCTATAAGGCCAGTGCCAAACTGTTCCTCGTTGAGGGCTTCACCCACACCAAAAGCGTCGTCATTCAACAGACGACGATGAAGCATAAGTTCCAGCTGACCATCCTCTAGACTCGAACCACCCTGAGCTCGATCATTGAGTAGTGCAATGCGCTTTTGATCATCTTGCAGAGCGATTCTTGCAGTGACAGGATAATAGTTACCGCTGACAGACTCTGACATATCTGGTTCGAAATATTCTCGCTTATTTCTCTCACGTTTGATCATCTCGCGTCCATTTGAATCGGTATAGAAGACTCCATTCGAGGACAAGCCAGTTGTGAAGCGAGTGACTATCTCACGGCCCTCGTCGTCATCAATGGGAATTGAACCAATAAGCCACTCGAACTCAACCCGATTAACGCCTTCACAGATGCGAATCACTTGGGAGATCCAGCCGTTTATATGCTGATGAACCTCCTTAACTTGCACCCCATCGTAGAAGGTATAGTCGACTTTGTCTGTCAGCACAGTAATGTCCCCATCCGGTCGGAATATGTAGGCGCCAGATGAACGATTTTCTGCTGCTCCATTATTACCCCGAACTCCCTTGTATATGGCAAAGTTCTGTTCAATATTCTCCGAAACGCCGTTCATTTCAATTTTCTTTAGGCGACCGGTGTTACTGCCGAAGACCAGCTTGATTAGCTGCAATTTAAGGACTCGGGATGAGCAAATATATTCCTACTTCAATTCATTATCCTTACCGAATTCTGAACAGCAAACTCATCCGCTGCAATGTCGTCCAGGGGCTGAGCCTTAGACAGCTTTTGCCTGATCGTATGCAGCCTTTCGAACCGCCTGAGAGTGGCTAGCTCTGCGTTTCTGGGTGTGGGCAGCACACGTATATAATAGTTGGCAATCTTATCTACAGATGCCTTGAAGACCAACTCATGTTGCGTGTTATTCGAACGGTGCTGTATGGCCAGGACCTGCCAGGGCACCGGCACCAACTCCGAAGCTACTTCGTGACCTGAAAAGGATCAAAGTATGAATTATCAGTGTAGCCACAAATTATATATTAACCTCACCCTTCTCGTCTGTGACCAAGTAGTAATCCTCCTTGACGGGAATGCGTACATATTGGTCAGAGGAGTGGGCCAATGGATTAAACAAGGTTACGACCACATTGTTGGCACTGTCCTTTGTGAAGGCGCATACACTTATATTGAGCTCCAGGCAACTGTCGAATTCGCCTGTACTCAGGTTAGTAAGGACTCTCAGGGCATCTCGGGCATTGTCCTGGGAGGCAACAATAGCATCCGTCAGCAGGCGATCATAATCCCGGGCAACAGCCTGTTTCTCAGTGCCAGTGATGGCATCGTGATGCTGCATAATACCCATGACTTGACGCAATGAATCCAAATCTTCAGTCTGCTGGACGTTGGTCAAGTTGGCAAAGGCACTCAGCTGTTTGACGGTCTGCAGCAAATGATTGCCATCCCGTTCAAAGCGCTTTTGAGTGGGTCGCGAGGTAAAGTAGCCGGTCCAGTAGGAATGTGAATCACTGGAGTAGGGGAAAAAGTCCTGGGTCTTATTAGGCCAAGTCTGCTGCATCTGATGCAGCTCGTAAAGGTAGCAAGACGGCGTTGAATAAAACACGTTCACTTTAGTGCCCTCCACTTGTCGCTGATTGACATATCTGGAAGCAATTAAAACGGCATAGATTGATAAGAAATACGAGGAAGTACGTGAATTTTTTACTTTATCAGTTTGTCCATGTTCTTGAAATTCATTTCGGCGTCCTCGTACTGAAAGTCATCACCCATGGGCACCATTATATGGGTAGCACGGAAAGATGTTGACATGGTCTTAACGTAGCTAATGAAGTCATCCACTCTGGACTTAACATTATTGTCGTAGCTCTTGCTATCGATTATGGGTTCATCTCTGCAGAGCATGTCGAAGCAGAAGCCGGGTGGAGCCGAATAGTGCCGGTAGAGAAGTCCGGTGAAAATATCCGAATCACTTAGGGTTTCACTGGATTGCCAAATCATTTCGAGAGCCACATCGCTTAGACGTTTAGTCTTCTCCACATGATCCATGCGGGCAAAGAACTCGCCATTGTATCCCATCTGCGCAAATATTGAGGCCATTTCACGAGAATGACCAAAGGGATCAATCTGCCAGCCGATACGGGGACGAGCACAAGCGCCAAACGTATCATTTAAGACCCTGATTAATTTGAAATTTCAATTGAAAAATCCATGAAAACCATATTCCTAAATGTTACCCACTTTAATCCAAGTGTAAACTGATCAATGACACTTTGATAATGAACACCGGCCTCATCGTTCATGCTCCAGGCACCTCCCGTGAACTCCAGGCGACCTTCATTAACCAATTTCTTGACAAGCCTCTGCACCTGTTCCGTCTGCTCCTGGTACCACTTGAAAAAGAACGCCGTCTCCACCTGTATAAACCGGCGACTCGAATCCTTTAAGAGCTCAGCCACCACCGAGTCCAGAATATACTGAACACCGGCCTGCTGTATGCTATTCCTGGCTCCATAATAATACTGATCCACAGTCTTCAGCCAGCCGACATCGTCGTGAGAGTGTGGCACCAGGTGCACATTAATCATGTTGGGCTTCGTCGCAGGACATGACTAGAAAATCAATTGAATTGAATTGAATCACTGAATTGAAACTAATTGAATTGAATTATTTTCACACCTCATAGCCACAGACAGCCTCTGATTGCCTTATGCTAATCAATAGCACAGCTAGTAGGAATAATACGCCGCTCCGGAACAGCATTGTTCCAAATATTTGGTACTAAAGAACCCGAACCGAATACTGAATTAAAACTGGAAACTAAAGCAAGTTGAAACTGCTTTTATATACACTTCGCCCAATGATTATGTCCCTCTAAGCTCCGGCAGTGCCTCCAAGAGCGCTGGCTAGCTAGCGATAAGGAAAACCCGTCCCGGATTAGGTACATACTCATATGAGTACATACGAATTGAAATTGAGTTTTTTAAGTTTATGATAAGCTCTCGACACAGCAGAGTGCTCAACGCTTAACTAGCTTGGATACAATTTGTGCTTGATAATAATACTCTATTCATTCAGTTGACTGACAGAGTTCCTTCGCTATGTCATGCGTTTCGTTCACAATTATAATTCTTCACTTTAAATAAATTGAACCCAATCCTCTAAGAAAGTTCTGCTAAGATGTGAGTAAGTTTCGATTCATTCTTTAAAGCCCGTTTAATGTTTAATTTAATTGAACAATTTATCCACTAACAATTATTATTTTTAATTATTTATAAATAAAATATTAATAAGAAATTGGAAATTTATTTTTCCAGTCGAAAATTGAAGGTTTTAATGATTAATTAGCCATGTCCGTCTGTCCTTGTGTCCAACTGTCCTTCTATATGTCTGTACGTTTGTCCTTGTGTCTCTCTGTATGTCCTTCTGTCTGTCTGTCTGTCCTTCTGTCTATCCTTCTGTCTGCCTGTTTACATGCAAACTAGTCTCTCACTTGTTGAGCTAGACAAATAAAATTTGGTATGGAGTCTTCTCTTCTCAGCCGAATCAGACAACTATATCATATAGCTCCGATAGGAATATGCAGTTTGAAAATCTTAATGAAATTTACAAGTTAGAGATGCATCAATATGCTTTCCAACAGCACACAAAAAATCATTAAGATCAGGCAACTATATCTATCATATAGGAGCAATCGGTTCTAAAGTTTTTCTATGGAAAACTTATTTGATTCTTGAATATCTTAAAGAAAACTGCACGTCAGATGAAAAGTTGAGATATGTAAATCCACACCAAATATCAATAAGATCGGACTAGGATTTCGTATAGCTGCCATAGGAACAATCCAGCTTGCAAGTGTATATAATCTTCGTTGGGCCGAGATACCCTTTCCTTTCTAGTGTTATGATATTTTTTTGAATTGGGTCTAGGTGCTCGAAATCTACTCGAAATATATAAATAATATAAATATGCATGCATTTGAGTAATACGATCATAATAGCTGGGTTATCTCGAGTGGTAATTATAATTATCGATCCACTTCTGAATCCAAAGTCATAACAATTGTAATCTTTCATTAAAATGGATTTTAATTGATGATTATGTGGCTGGCAGGCAAAGAGGCGGGTTTTACTATGTTTATGAATTCGTACTAGGTTTCCAGTGGAGCAATTGAGTGTAATCAATTCGGTCGATAAAGCTGAAAAACTTCAAAACAAATGTTGCTTTAATATTCTATTATTGAGATTAACCAATATTTAAAAGGAATTTAGACTTGGGAGTCAGTTTAAACTTTAAATTCGTTCGATAGACGAATCTTTATCTTTATGTGAAAATATTACTATTGTACTGGCCCACAGTTGATACCCATTAAAAAATTAATATTATCGTAGTAGTATTCCATTTTTCTGCACGCCGAAGATTAGATACCCTAGCAAACTGGAAAAGCCATTCGAAAATTGCTCCTCTATTTATTTATTTTTACCCATTTTTCCTTTGACAGCTATATAATATAGTAGCTCGATCGTAGTCATATTTTTTTGGCAAGTATTTTGGAAACCCAAGCTAGATTTCTAGTCATCAAAATATCTTAAGTTTTCCAGTTTTTTCCGATTCTTTCTTCCTATAGCTACTCTGGGAGTCCTTGGAGGATCGAAGTGTTATATATTTGTATTATTTATTTATTCGTTTATAAAAATAAATTTTATTATTTCAGATAAACTAATTAGTTTAAACATTGTTAATATGGAGAAAGAGGCTCGTTTTAAGCTGAAATTGAGATTGAATGAAGACTTTGTGTTCTCAATTATTTTTGAGTCGATCAGGTTTCGCGCTCAAAATAAGCTTGATTCGTCTTAAAATAAAACTTGCCAAGTAAAGCTCGATTAAAGATTTAAGTTCAGAAAATATCGTTTTTGATATGGCCTTACCTTTCAACACTTTTTCGGATATTTTTGGGACCAGAATTCTTGTTTCCTTTTTCTTCTTAGGTCACATAGGGTCCAGGGAGAGGCAGAATATTGTTTTTAAGCAAAATTTTTTAATTTATTGATATTAAAAATTATACTTAATAGTCTAAGCTGGCTGCACAATACGGCAGCGAATGAATATTGATTAATGGATGCGGATTATCGGCAGGTGATGGCCATTTCCGACATGGATGAAGAATTACTTTCACGTGAAAGTTTTCTTGTTTTAATGGAGTTCGACTTAAAGGACTCTTAAATATTTCTGGGTGGTATTTTCAGTTCAATTTCAACCCACTCCTTTCACTGGCGTGCAACAATTCAAGCGGAGCGCATTAAAAATTTATGCTCAATTAATCTGGGTAAGTGGAAAAAGTTGACAAATCG
The DNA here is from genome assembly GCA_018150835.1 of Drosophila repletoides. Lineage (NCBI taxonomy): Eukaryota > Metazoa > Arthropoda > Insecta > Diptera > Drosophilidae > Drosophila > Drosophila repletoides. Next base: position 2,040,323 of record JAECWQ010000031.1, read on the forward strand.
ACGCAGATCTGCCTGACAATGGAAGCCTTTTTAAAATATTTAAATTAAAATGTTAATTAAATGCGCACACGAATATAATAAATCCTTATATAAACACACACATACATGCAAATAATATCCTTTATAAAATCATATCACAATATTATTTTTGGCTAAAGCCCCCAGCCACAGTGGAGCAAAGTCATATAAAATATTTATGACTATTATGAAAAGTAATTGATTTGGTTCCAGTAAATTCCCAATTTGACCCATTGTCCTTTACTTGGCTAGTGGAATGGAGGATGTGACAGAGTCCACCCTAATGCCAGCTATGCAGTTTATGTTCCTTGTTGCTCAGCTGCCAAGAAAAGGCAGTAAATTAAAAGGGAGGAAGTAGTGTATCAAATGACTGCAGCAAATATCAACGACTAAGCAATACCCTTTACAGAAAATTTATATAGAATAAAGTGGAATTGAATGCTGCATATGACAGATAGTCAGATAAATATATCGGTTCAATGCGGTGTTTTTGATCCTAGAATTTTGAACTAGATTCTGTTTTGTTTAAATGTTTTAATAATAGATTTGTTTTTGTATATTATATATAAGTTCATTCATAAAATAGATAAATGAAATACTAAAGATAAACAAATCCTTCTTCGGCGCACCGAAGATTAAATACCGTTACAGCCTCGAATAACCATTTGAAAATTGTTCATCTCTTTTGACTGATTGTTCCGTATATATAGTAGTTCGATCGTGATAAATTTTAATATTTCTAAATAGTAAATTTTATATATTTCATTCAAAAACAAAACCGTAGACAAACCTTATGGCCGATCGTTCCAATGGGAGATATAGTAGTCTGATCTTCATAAGTTTTGGACTTTCTCAGTCTTCCATCTAACTAAGCTTCAATACAATATCAACAGAAACTACTTTTCGACCGATTGTTCCTATTATATAGTCATCCGATCCGGCAGATTCCGCCATATGTACTGAATGCAGCAAAAAGAAGGCTACTTTCCAAATTTCATCGAACTGAGACAGACAGACGGAACCGTCTCTTCGTCCTGATCAAAAATATATATCAAGGAAGATGCCAGCTTTACTGCGTGACAGAACTAGAATACCCACGGCAAGGGTATAAAAGAACAGAATTTAAAGAACGAAATTAAATTGGAATTAGTTGAAGGAATAAGAAATCGTGGAAAAGCTGCCCTGCAGTAGCTGGCAGTAGCACTTAAAAAAGTATTTGGTACTCCACTGTAGCCTAGGGATGCGCCACTTGAAAACGCGATAAAAATGTGTCCTTTTTAACATTGTCGACAAAGCCGAGCTGGAGGCGCATTTTTACCCTACCCACTACCAAGTGCATACTTTCAGCTACTATTTTTGTTTTCGGAGCAGAAAGCAGTTTGGCAGCTGAAATTGCCTCCTTTATTTATATTACATATAAATTATGAGTATTATGTTAAATTTAATATTTTAGATATTGAATGAATGTTGCTTACAGTTCAGATATGAACCATTTTACGGCTTAATCCTGTGACTTTTTACCAGCCAACCCTTTATAATTCTTTCCCTCTCTCTCTCTCGTCGCACCCATACAAAATACCATCATAGACAGGGGAGGGGGCGGAGGGGGGCGGGGGGAAAAGAAAGTTAAAAATTGAAATGTGCAACTTTCGGGCTTAACAAAAAAAGGTGAAATTTTTATGAGTGGATCCCACGAATGGGGCGGGGTCTGCGGTTCGCCATGCAAATAATAATAACAGGCCGAATAACCGAAATAAAATAAAAGAGCTTCAAATAAAAGTTATTCAGTATTTTGTCCTTTTTTTTTTTTTTTATTATTTTTTGGTTTTTGTTTTTGGTTTTTTGGGTTTGCCACTTGAAAATGTCGTCCCAGTTGCAAACTGTTTAACTGTTTATAATTTGTACAAACTTCCTTCGCAGCTGCCATTGGGTTTTCCCAGTGCTTTTCCTGTATCGCTGAGATCTGGGATTGGGATTGGGATTGGGCTGTGGGCTGTGGGTTGTGGGTTGTGGGCTGGTGGGGTAAAGTTTGAGGGGGGAGGCCACTTTTCTGTTTTCAAGTTTTCGCATTGTTGTTGAGCTGATTTTCGAGAAGCACTAAATGTTGATGGCCTTTTTATTGACTCACCTGCAGCGGGCTCAGCGAAGCTCAGGTGTTTTCAACATTTCTGTTTTTCATTTAAAGTGACTTCAGCTGTAAAGCGTCTGATGCTTGAGGAACCACTTCTCCTATTCAGACAAATTCATTTCAATTATAATGGAATTAATTTTCCTAATCTCGAAGCTCTTCTGTCAAGAAATGTATTAATCAAAATTACTCAATCACTGACTCTCTCTTTGTATTTATATCCTTGCAGAGGGTACTTTAAATCCAGCACAAAATGTGTAATCCCCCGAAGGGATCATCTGTTTCTGATTAGGATGGTGAGGCGACTCGCTATAGCCATGTCCACCTGTCTGTCTGCTTAGCTGCAAACTATTCCCTCAGTCTTTGAGGCAGGTGAATGAAATTTGCACATATAATCGGTCGGATCGGGCAACTATATCATATAACTGGTGTAGGAACAATCGGTTCAAAATTAGTTGTACAACTTTTTAGTTTCTCAACGTATTTTGATCAAATTAGCTACAAATCAGATGTAGGCGTATGTATTCTAAAGGCATAACCAAAATCTTAAAGATCAGACCATCGTATATAGCTGCTAAAGGAACAATCGGTTTAAAATATATGTGTTAATTTGCTGTTTCTCTTTCTACATAGAAAATTGCAATTTAGATTTAAGAGTGTTTCCTGATTGGACTATAAAAATGATCAAGATCGGACTACTATATGTATATGTAACTAAAACTATATAGCCGTTATAGGAACAATCGGAAAATAAATAAAATTTAACATCCTTTTATTTAATTTATATATGATTCAATGCATTACTTAAAAAGTATTAAAACATCACAGTTAAAAATTTAAATTTGATTTACACTCGCATAATGCTAAATCTGTTCCAAAATAAAATCTACCATGTTTAATTAACAGTAATGTGGAAGGTATTTCTCCAGAGAGTAACAGTCAAAGAGAGAGAGATAGAGAGAGCGCGCGGCAAGAGCGAGCTTTTGTTATGACGCCCACAACCCTCCAGTGAGGGCTCCATTCATGAGAGAGCGACAAGTTGATATATGTAAAGCGTTTAGTCTTGCTTTTTCATATCCTTCGTTCCACGTTCCATATAGTCCTATATATATCATAAACAATAGCAATAGCCATAAGCGGCAGCAGTGGGACCGCTGACAGAAGGAGAACCGCTCTCACTTTCTGTTGAGCTGCTGCCCCCCAAAATTAATGGCATCATTTGCAAATCGTCATGCTTTGTTATCGGCAATGTGAAAGCGTTTCAAGTGGTGCACCCAAAAAATATTGACGCAGGGATTTTGGTGACAGCAACAGCAACAGCAACAGCAACAGCAACAGCAACAGCAACAGCAACTAACACCAACCAGTTGACGCACGCAGGATGTTTCCCAATCCTTTGTGTAAATATAGAAGAGCGCAAAAGAGCCTCTGGCAAACAAACAATTTGGGCAAAAAGGTGTCAAGCGTTAGGCAAATAAATTCCATTGGATTGCATTCAAATTTGTTTTTTCAAGTTCTTCGTTTGTAATCCAAGATGCACACATGTTTCACGCGTCCTTTAAGGCTCTTTAACTTTGGCTAAAAATGTATTTTATTTGTATTTAAAGAGCATTTGATTTTTAACTTTCCTTCCATAATAGTTGATAGAATTGATAGTACGCGTATCACAGTTTTTTAAAGTAATAGTTTATAATTAACGAATATTTTTGCATAAAATCAAGTCAACAATATAAATAAAAACAAATTTCAGACTTCATTATCATAATTTTAGGGCTCATTACGGCAAATAATGGAAATACGACGCGTCTTCTTAACAGGATTGCCTAGGAACTGGGAATGCTCATTTGCTAAAATCTCGTGGGTGAAATTGTAACGGGCTGTATGGCTCATTATGTAAAGGGAGCGGCGCGGCAATAACAGATCAGCATAGAAATTGTTTTCCAATACAGCCTCCGGCTGATGGCGGTAAGAGTCATCGCCAGTGGATTCCTGAACCGAACTATCTTTAGTGGAAGTCGTGCTGCTTTGTTGATACTTTTGAGCGTCTGTGCGCACCAGACGCATGACACTGTCGCTGAGCAAACTGATGCCTGCTATGGTATTGCCGCAATACTAGGAATAGGAATGGTATAAATATTTTGGAGTAAGTTTAGCTTGTATACTTACACGGGTACTGTCCACATGTGGCTTGATGACACCGTCAGCGGCCAAATCTAGAATATGCACATAGGGCATAATAGTCCCATCGAAAGCCACTTGACGCACGCGCTCCAATAACTCGCGGTTTTTCGGGTACCATTTCTTACGCTCAGTCTCCCTAAAGCCATGTATAGCCTGCAATACAGGTAAATGTTATAAAGATGGGAACTGGTATATAGAATCGTCTCAAAGAAGTTGCTTCTGGTAAAATAGGAGCTGGCATATAAAATCGTTTCAAAGAAATTGCAAACGAATCGTATTTTGGTTCCGGTTTCAGTTCGGGTCTGTATTGAAACTATTAATTCGGTTCTTAAGTTATTTGGGTATAAGTCTCCGTACCGGTTCGTGATTTTTTCATTAGTATACCGGTAAAAAGTGGTAAAACACAACAAACTTTTAATGAAGAACCGAAACAATACCGGTATTCGGTAGGGTCCATTGAAAAAGCTATACTGGTTCTGAGTTTTAATCGGTTCGGTTCGGATCTGATTCCCTGATTGTAACCTTCTTTTATTCGAAAATTACTTTAAAATAGCGCCATTGCCGTAGATAAATCTTGTACAATACCAATAAAGTATTAATAGTAGAATAAAAACCATTTATATATTAATTCTGAACTTTAAACAATAAATAGTATTGGGATAGTTGATTAGGATGGAACAAGCAGAGCGCAGCATTTTGTACCCAATATTCTTGCGTCTGTCTGACCCTCTGTCGGCTTGTATAAACGTCTGATTCTCAAACTTGTATAAACGCCAAATTTATTATAAAGGTTTCTTTATATCTATTTATCGAAAAAATCGAAAAATTAAACTAAAAACTTTAAAAGCACCGGTTCTGACCACAGTCTTATATCCGGTTTTGGTTGAAGCTTTCGGTTAAAAGATTTATTCCATATTTTATTCAAATTATGAAATATATTCAATTGAACCCATCTAGATTCAAAGACTACGAAAATATTAATTTTTAGATCGAACAGAAAATTCCAAACAATTTCTGAGAATCATATAATTAAATTAAGTTTGAAACGAATCGTAAATTATGATTCGGTTTAGGTTCAGGTTGGGCTATAGTTAAAAGTCCTGGTTATAGAAATACTCGAATATTCCGGTTCACACCGGTTCGGCTAAAAAGCCGGTTTGTACTCATGCTTATTAAATTGAGTTGGATATTTTACAAGGGATTTTTGGTGGTTTAACAGTGTTCAAAATTCTTAATTCTCTTTGACATAATTATGTGTTATTTACTATCAAAACTTCATCATTATCTTCATATACTCACATCATCCCAATGATCGAACTCGTAGCGCAGCCGGCTCATATAGGGTTCGATTTCGTCGTGGAGCTGCTTCTCCTCCGCCTCGCTTATGAATTCCGGTACAAGGCGCATGTGTTGCTCGAAATCCTTCTGTTCCGCGGCGGGCCAAAGGCCATGGAAGCATGTTAAGCTGCTGTTGTTATTTTTTGCTGCAACTAAAAGGAAATTCACCTGTGAATGTTATGCTGTTGCGACAGCGCGTTCCACTTTGATGTAAACATTTACACAAACATCGTAAGAACAATAATTCGACAATTAACAGCACTTAGTTACATACCCGCGCGATGGCAGCGTCGCAGAATTTGTGCAATTGCTGCACTTTTATATAAAAGCACCATTTCTTTTGCCGCTTAAATAACAGAATTCTTTTTATTTCAACTGCAGCTAACAGCTGTTTGATAACTGATAGGAGTCTCTTTGCAGCCCTGATACGATGCGCGCGCAATCGAAGACGCAAAAGTTATCGTTATCGTCTTTTAAAAAGCGTTGGTTTTGTATATTTAATTTGAATAAAGTTAAATTGGATATTTAATTAAAATAGCTTGTAATTAGTTGCTTTTATATATATATATATAAAAGAGAACAAAACAAGCAAATAAAATACTATTTCCCAGATTAAGCTAAAAATTACCTTATTCCAAAAGAAAAAAACTTTTTAAATCAAAACTCAATGGCAACAACGCCAATAAACATAAAATTAAATCTATTTTATTGCACTACAATTTACGTATACGGACGGATTTTACCTGTTACAAAATTGAAAGGGTTGCGTAGAAAAATAAACAATTTGTAACGCAATTTAAAAAGGGACGAGAATGGTTGGGTCCGTAAAATGTCCGCACCACAATTGAGCGGAATGTGGCATGGAATTTTCATACCCCTTACAATGTTCCGACAAAAAGAATTATTAGTGTATACATACATACATATATATACATATATATGTATATATATTCTTATGTTTGTATTCTATCTTTTTCTTTTGATCTCATTTTCCTTTTTCATTGTGTCTCTATGCTCTATCTCTATTTTATTATTGTTATATTTCTTTAACTTCAATTGTTAACTTTTTAATTATGTATAACAATTTTGCTTAGTTAACCTCAATATTTTTGTGTTGACGAAATATTCGATGGCTTCCAATATTTCTTATATCCTGCACATATAGATTTAGAGCTAGGTGAGGGGTATCTGCTAGTCGAGTACTCTTGCATAGAGCATTCGGAATTGTTTTTGACCAATTTGGCACACCGGCCGCAACCTGATTACATCAATGCAAATGTCATGGGGGCGTTGCTAGAAGGGTGTACAGATGAAATTGGGCTTTCGAGTCGACCTGGCCTCTTCTTGAAGCATCGCGTACTCCGTGCGTCTTCTGTGCGCCGCGCCTGCTACCTGCCTGCCTGTCGCCTGTATTAAATGTTAATGGAATTTTTCTCATTTTTTCATTCAGTCCACAATAGAAATCCTGGAGCTTTCTGTCTGTGTATCTTGCATTGTTCATCTGTGTTAACGTGCGTTGGTGTGTAAATGATAAATGAGCGACACCGTCATCCGAACATTCAACTGCTCCGGCACCTAAAGCAACACCACTAACGGCCCATTACGCGCTATTGTCCTTTCGCTCTGTTTTGTTTCACTTTGTTTTCTCTCGTGTACTCGACTAGCAGTAGCAACAACAGCAGCAGCAGCAGCAGCAGCAGCGTGTTGAAAGGAATCGTGAGATGCCGTTTTCCTGACTATTAGTCCTTGTTTTTTTGTAATTTTCTTTTTCTTTTTTTTTTTTTGGAGAAACTTCTGCAGCTCAGATTCGAGCTAAAATTATATTATAACCATATAAATTCTGACTGAGATAGATGATAATATACATACAAACTCTATTTTCTTACCAACTTTTTGTTGCCCAAAACTAGCCCATCTTTATTCTTGATCTGCGTATTTCTGGAGGGAGTTCTTTGGTTCAGAGTTGAGCTTCGGGGATAATAAATAAATTCAAAAACAAAATTCAATTTATTTTTTCAACTTAACAATTTTATTCACAGCAAACTTATACTGCCTGAGTCGCGTTTCCCCAATTGTATTCAATTTATTGGTGAAACTATGCGTAATCCATTTTATCAGGCATAAATAAAAAAATTATAAGGTAATTAATATGTACTTCAGCTTATGTATATATCAAAAAAATTATGCTATTCCAGCAATCTATTTTTTAATTAGTTTTGGCTTGCGTTTATGGGGGACTGGTTGCTTTGATGCTCTGTCCTTGTACTCTTGTTGTGTGCAAAGTCCAAAGGATCCGAGGAACTCTTCTTTACGGGTATCCGCTTTAGCATCGTTTTTAGCATCGGTTTTAGCATCGCTTTTAGCTTTAATATTTTGGTTTAGACGGGCTCGCTCTAATGCCGCCTGCAAGTTTTGGCGACTGGCATTCACCACATCGTCCTTACTGGCAGCCTCAGACAGTTTATCTGCCTTTGTAGACTGATTCTCTTTGGAAGACTCTTTTGGCGCAGTAGTTTCCCCATTCAAGGAAAACTTCCTTTTTGATTTATTGTCATCAAGTTTGTTGTTCGGCGAATCATTGGTCTCTGGGCCAGTAGTAAGATATTTGCTTAACAACTCCTTTTCTGTGGGGCGCTCTATCGCGAAATGTGGGTTTCCTTTCCACTCTTTGGCACAGATAAGAGGGACGAGTGTTTCACTGATAATATCACTAATCAGGGTTTTATTAGGCTTGAGTTCTTGCTCTGTAAATGGCAAACAGAATCGATCAACGTCGTCCTGGATGCGAAGGATCAGGTACTGACACTCTGCATTGATCTCGTATAGTACATCCTCTATATCAAGTAGATAGCCTTTTTTGGTCATGAGATCCTGAAAGACAATAACAAAGTTCTGGTTTAAACGTGAATAGTATAAATAGCCTGGATCTGTTCCCAGATTTTAGTTAGCCTAAACGCCCCCGGTTCATCATCAGGATCATAATCCTGGCAAGAAGTTAAACACAAAAATTAAAAAAACATTAAGTTCATTAACTTTCTCTTTTTCCTAGAAAATCCGACCGTTCCCGTCATTCTTAGCAGAGGAAGAGCAAAGTATCTGCTTTTGGTTAATGCTTATAAAAATACTAAGAATTATCATTCTTAAGAAAATCAATATGAAGCTACACACAAACATATGAAACTCGTATTCAGATCCATTTTACAAATTTTGCATTGTGTGTGTAAGAGCGAAAGAGATAGCGAGATCTTGTTTTGATCTGCCTGTTATTTTGAAATGCTTTCGGAATGGCTGTTACATCGTAACGATCATCAGACACAAAATCAACGGAAAAATGCAATGCAAAATGCAGATTTGGTGCAGCTTATTTTTTTTTTTATCCTTGTTTATATAGCATTATCGCAGAAACACTTAACACAAAATAAAGATCGTAATTAGAGAAGGAGCGCGATATACCCGCTCTGCTCTATTTCGTTATTTAGGCATAGTTTTAACAGAAATGTCTGAGAGGTACTTACGGCTTCTGCTAGATTCTCAAAGGTATCAGAGATTGCCTGTAATATTGGAAGCAAAGTAAGTAAAAAATTGAACTTTGTTAATAATAGTAAATATTAATTACCTTATGGACAGTCAGATATGTTTTCATTGCGCGTTGGCAGTAAACAATATCTTCGAGCAGCTTTGGCGGCAGCTTGTAGAATTCTTTTAGATAATACTCGAAAAAACTCTGAGCGCTGTCCATTGAATCCGCCGTACGCATTTTGATGAGAAACGCTTTAATTATTTCATGACGCTCTTTTCTGGAGAAATCGTTAAAATTTATGGATTCCATTTTAACACAAACTGCGTTGTTTGGATATTTTATTGACGCTAGTTTTGCCGCTTTGCTTCTACACAGAGTTGCAATAGCTTATCGATATATCGATAAGTACATAGTGATCTGACATCTGATATTTTCAGTCGTCTATAATTAAAATGCAACTCTGTGGCTACCGATGAATCTAATTTCGATAAATCATAAAAATTTATGGATTCAATTTTTACATATGTTGCGTTGTTTGGATACTTGATGACGATTTTTTTGCAGTATTACTTTTCCACAGAGCTGCCAACATGTTATCGATATATCGATAAGTACACAGTGATCTGACATCTGATATTTTCAGTCGTCTATAATTAAAATGCAACCCTGTCGCTGCCAATGAATCTAATTTCGATGATAGAAAATCGATTATAAGCACTTTGAATTTAACGCCTTTCTACTAATAATTCAACTGACATTGGATTGTAGTAAATGAAATAAATTTTCTGAAGAAATCATAAAATTTGATGGATATCATTTTTACACATGTTGCGTTGTTTGGATTTTTTGTTGACGATTGTTTTGCCGCATTGCTTTTACACAGAGTTGCTGAAAACTTATCGATATATCAATTAATACACAGTGATCGGATGATATTTTCAGTCGTCTATAATTAAAATGCAACTCTGTTGCTGCTAATCAATCTAATTTTGATGCAAGAAAATGGAGTACTTTGAATTTACCGCCTTTCTGCTAATAGTTCAGTGGAAATTCAATTCGCTAGTAAATTAGATGTAATCCAATGCCAAAGCTCTCAATACTAAAATATGCCACTGATGGTAAATGTGATTGATTGATATGATATTGACTGCAAATGAGTACCATACATATGGCTGGATGTTGAACTGAAATTTAATTATGCCAATTAATTAATTCAGTAAGCTCAATGTGCAGCATCAAATGGTGCAGAAATGATTCTCTTCAAATAATATCATCTGAGCTGTTACGGAAATCTCTTCCAGGCCAAAGGATACAAATATCTTTAAATTGAACCTTAAACCTTACAATAATTGGATGTTTATTGAAAAAATTAAAGAAATGCACAATAAAATATATGTACGTACTATTTCGATAGAATCATGTCCATCAGTATGTCTGTTAGTCTGTCTGTTTATTATCTTAGATATTAACTAGATGGGTTCTACTGTACTAACGTTTTAGTAAACTCCTGTTTTACTGTACTAACGCCTAACTGCTTAACCCATAGGCAACTCTTCAAGTTTTGCTAAGCATTTAAATGGAATTTCATAACTTATCTTAACTAAAATGGTAACAAGAAAAGTTTTATTTTAATTATGTATTACGTATTAGCACACTTTAAAAACTCGATGAATACTGTTAGCTTCAGAATTAATTAAATAAATAATGAATAGCTGACACTGATGACAGATTGAAGTAATGATAGCGCCAGGACAACGCTCATAAATGTTTTTATGCTTTCCTTTTTTTTTTTTTTTTTTGGTTTTTTGTTTTTGTTTTGGATGCTTTGAGGCATAGACCGCACGGCATTTAATGCTGGATATTCTAGTTGGTCCCTTTCCGCTTATGAACTATGCATTTTGTTTTCTTTGGGTATTCTTTTTCGGATATTCCTAATGCTTGCTTTTTGGACATCCTTCGTAACTGAAAGGCTTTTCCGCGTCGCAGATACAGTGCAAAACTTTACGAAAAAAAACTTCGCACTGACCGCAAAAAGGGTCTGGCCAGTGGCACTTCCTCCTCACCTACGACCCGCCGTTGCGTCCATAATCTTTGAGAGGCTTTGGTGTCGTACAGCACCGAAACTTGTAGCAAAGCTTCAAGCAGAAAATACCACAAAGAGCAAGCTAAATCTTGCAATAAGCTCTCCTACCCAAGTCAAAACGTCGAACAACTAAGTAAGCCGGAAGTTTGTATACGAAATTCGCATCTGTCTATTAAGTCTTGTAATTTATTAATATTCGTAGATAGATTTTTGATTGTCAGTCTTGAGTCTTGAGCTAAACTAAGATAATATATCGTTTATATGATATGAGAAAATCTTGAATTAAAATCATATTCAAGAGATTTTTCCAAAGCTTTGGATATATATTTATTGAGAGTAAGTTTTGTTGATTATTTTTGTAATTTTTATATAATGATTAATTATAAGAATATTTTTAAAACCGTAATGGCGTAATTGAAATTGTAAGTAAAAGATTATATTTTAAAAGTTTTTAAAGTTTTTGTTCTTAAGTTTTAAGTTTTTGTTTTTTGTTTTTTGTTTTTAATTTTTTTTTTTTTTTTTTTCATTCAAATACTCTTAGTATGCCATAGAGGAGTTTTTTTAAATGATCTCAAAGACCATAATAGGAAACATAAAATTTTGGATTAAATGTTTCCCCTAACTTCACCTTTTTCTATTTTAAAATAGTTTTAAGTTGTATATTTTTTATAAGGTGAACTTAACATGAGTTGTTTAAAGACTTTTAAATGAAAAAATAAGAAATTGATTGATTTTTATGATTTTCGTTATAGCATTAAGGTCTGTGCAAAGAAACCTTAAATGAAAAACATTATTTATATAATATTAAAATAGACAAAATAAAATTGGTAAGGAACAATAACTTTTTTGGTTAAAATATAATTTTTTGTGTGCCTTGTGTTTTGATTATATATAAGCCAGGCTAAATAATGATAAATAATGAATATTAAGTTATGGATAGAATAGAAATCCGATTTGGATTACGATAAATTCAAATGATTCCACCAAATTCAAGATTCATTAATTTGAGGTTGAGTTAGACAGAAATACTTTTTTTAGTTAGTATATAAACATTTTCAACCAAAGCAAGTGGATTCACACGGACATTTTGCGTTATTTGATGAATGCTCAGGCATTGTATCGTGTTGGATGCTCATTCTTCAGGATGTAGGCGTCCATGGAAATTGGCAGCGCATTTCATAGGTCGCTTAATGGTTGCTCGGGATGGGGGTTCCAATGGTTTAGTCACATTAAGTGACATTATCTGGGATACCAGATCATCCACCTCATTATTGCGAGATGTGCTTGAGCGATTGTTTGCGCCGCTGCTGGACTGGATGAAGTTGTTGTATATCCTAAACTTGGCCATGTTAAAGTTCTTGCCATGTAGCTGATACATCTTGATGGTCTTCTTAACAATGGAGGCACGCATGTCCAGATTGGCGACCGTTTTTATAACGGCTGCGACCGCAATACAGCAACGACTATGCTTTAGGTAGTATCCATCCGTTTGGCAACTGCTGATGACTGCCATCAAAAGTTCTGGCAAGGATTCGCCCAGAGCAGTTGCCAACTTTGGCATATCATCCGGGGCAAAGACAGCACCGGCTAACGGAGTGAGCACAATCTGGTGACGTTCTACCAGATGGGGCACTAACTGGCAATACTTGGCCACGGCCAAGAGGCTGGCTTGCTTGAAGGTGATCTGCAGATAGCCATTCAATAGGGTAGGCTGGCACTGAGGCGGCGGCTTTGTGACATACATTTTTATGACCACCGTGTTTTTGGATTTGGCATCCAGCATCAGTCGCCATGTCTTGTCCGTGCTCTGCGATTTGGCCAACTTTGCTTGTTTGCTGTAATCGAAGATCACTTGCTCAGCAAATCGGCGACTCATTGTGGCATTTTCGTAGTGCGGCTCACTGGTAAAGTCTGGACAGATTTCAGTAAAGGTTTTTATTAATTTTTTAAAATCGAAGATGAACTTTGGTTGGGCTTTCCCGGTCATTTTAATGATTCTAAAAAAATAATAAAATACAAAGTCGTTTAAGTAGTTTGAAAAAATGTAAGGAGTGAAATCTCCGGCAAACCGAAGATCTGAAAACATTCCTATTACAGAAAGCATTAACACACGAAAACAAATAAAAAAAAAACATATTTGTATACCAAATTATGATAGGATAACTATATTATATAGCTTCTATAGGTACCATCTTTCCAAAAAAATAATTCTATGGAAATGTTTTGATTTGTTAATAAAATTTGAAAGTTTTTGATATAAGAGAGAGCTTTCTATGGATATATAGAAAACTATCCAGATTGGATAACGAAATTATAAAGCTGCTATAGGAATAATTAATTAAATATATATAAAAATTATTATTTCAATCTGCAAGGGTATGTGATCATCGTAGTGCCGATCAATTTTCAATTCTAAGCAGAACATAAATATTGGCAAGTTATTTGTTTACCAATCCACTGCACTTTATTATAAACAATTCAAATACTCGAGTTAACAGCAGAACCTAACATACATATGTATATGATCGAATATATGTAACATACATATATGATCGAATATATGTATGTCTTTATGTACACTATGAAATAAGAAGCCACTCGAGCCGGCCACCAGGTTTAGCCTGAAGTTTAGTCGCTCATAGAGTGATATGTATATAAGTTCATCAGCTCTCTCTCTCTCTCTCTCTCTCTCTTTCTCTCTCTCATTCTCTCTCTCTTTGTAGCTGCTAACAGCAGCCGATAGCCGTAGTATAACAGCAGCCGATAACATAAGTACCCTTTATGTTATTCACACGCTGTTAACCGATAACAGCATAACTACATATATCTATTTATGTTATTCACACACATAGAGGCCTACAGAGGAGATTATTTATTTTATAAACAATATTCATACAAGAGTCTTATATATCACACTGATTGTATGCTTTCAGGACAACTCAAGTGTCTTTGCTATATTTATGATTTGATAAACAAAATTATGAATCTTTAAAGAACGAATGCAAGATACCCTAGCAAGTCCAACAAACATCTTGCAAGACAAACATATATATATAGTTTTTCGATTAATACTGCACTTTTTGAAATGTGTACAAAATTTATATGTGAAATATGCAGAATCTCCGTGTTGGTATTTAAATTTAATTCAATTTGTTATGTTCCATGATATTTAAAAATATCTTTGGCAATCTCATAATCTTTTCGATGAGTTAAAGCAAGCCTGCAAATCGGTCTTAAGCCAAACCGGTTCGAGCTCGTATATAATATTATTTTTTTTAAATATCATTGATTTATGAACGGCAACAGATTTATGTTTAGATACTTCACTACTGTTAGGATCACATCTTTTTGAATGATTTTAAACTCGAACAGAAACCGTATTCTTGAAACAAAACCAGATTCGAACTTCCGAGAACTTCCAGATACACTTTCAATTCGAAAAAATTTCGAAAAAAAATGAATACATATGTATATATGTTAGTCGGACTTAGTCAAAGCTTGTTGTTCAATGCACATTTTGCGTACTATTCAATCTTATTTTTGTATAAACCGAATTTGCACGTAACAGAAGTTATATATATATATATATACTATATAGAAACGGCAATAATAATTACAATAGTCTGACTATCTGAAATATTTATTTTCTGACCAGAGAACAAATCGAGGCGGCACAACTGTCGATATTTCAATGTTCCTTTTCCAGTTTATGGTCACGTACTGAGGCTTGGTCGATCGCTGCTCACAGATAATATTAAAGTCGATACCCTACACAATGAGTAAAGAGAGCTGATATTCGATAATAGTGCGCTTATATACATATATGTATATATACATAAGTTCATACATAGCCAGAGATAGGCAAGTATATGCATATGATGAGCCTCAAGAAATATAAAAGTCAACGACTAGGTGATACTCTGTACTTTGTACATAGAAATATATTCAAATCCTCCTGGTTAACTATCCATTGGTATTATCCGATTGTGACTGAATTTTCATTCAGAAAGGGTATAAAAACAGCTGCCTTTTTGAAGTAAGCGTGCAAAACAGCTGCCTATAAAAATCATTTCAATACAATGTGTATATTTTCTATATATTAATATTACAACCAGGTTCCAAGTTTGCATAGAAGCAGACAGACAGACAGACTGACTGTAGAGGCCATAAATTTAATACTACTCATATATATTTATATTTAGTAGTAGAATTTCATATACTACTATTTTCATTTCATGTACACTACTTTTTTCTTGCTTCATATATAGTAGCAGAAGTTCATATTAGAAACTCTACTGTCAACAAATATCATCAGTTTTCAATTAGTAGAGAACTGTCGATATTTCAATGTTCCTTTTTCAGTTTATGGTCACATACTGAGGCTTGGTCGATCGCTGCTGCAGACAGACAGACCTTCATGGCTATATCGACTTACCAATAAGATATATATTTCACAGGGTCGGAGATGCCTCCTTTCAATAATTTTACATTACATATTTCACCATAAAGTTATAATATCTTCTGAAAGAGTATATAAATTCTGAAGTGTACCCTTAAGAAGAGATCTAACAGTATTTATTTAGATGGCGCTAAAGAAAGGAGCACTTTATTAGAGTCCTCCACTTCTCTTAAAATTCTAAAATTCTACATTCTATTTTTAACTGAGGACAGGTTGGATTTATACTCTTTTCGCCTAACAATTTTTAAGGACATGCTGTTTATTTATGCTTGATTTTTATGCATGGAAATCCGCTAAATATTGACTCAGATTAGGGGAATTATTCTAGGCCGATTCTAACCGATTCCGAATGTCAGTCTTAGCTGCACGAAAGAGAGGAGTTTTGAAGTTAAGATTTATGTCTCTCTATGTCTCTGCCGTTAATCAACATGAAAATCTTTAATAGTTTGCCCTTGGAGGTTAAAATTGAAATTGTAGGTAAATTTAATGGAAATATATATATATATATATATGTATATATATATATATGTATTTATCAGTTTTATTTATTATTATACACAAAGTGTCTCTCTGTGAACTTTCCATTTGCATATGTGTAGGTGGATTTTTGATATTGACTCACGAGGCTTCGAGTTGCGAACAATTTGCATATGAAATGCTTTCCGCATATCCGTGGTATTGATATACGGGTATATATGTGTATGTATATGTGTCTATGTGTGCATACACATATACCAATGCCTATAAGTAAGAATGCTGTGGTGCAGAGTGCTCGACAAGGCAATACCCTGTAGCCGGCTCTATGGAAGGGACTTTGTGACATAGCTGTGATTAGTGTCCATTTTTATAGTTAATAATCTAACTGATGTACAGCTCTTATGGTCTCTGAGGTGAACGAGTTTTGTATAGACAGCCACGCAACGGACAGAAAGACAGACAGACGAATAGGCCTAGATTAACTCGGCAGTTGATCCTGAGCAAGACTTCTTCAGATTTGAAGAAATGTTATTTTCAGCTTGTGTTACATATGCGGGTATAAATATAGTACACCCGATGTAGCCTCTATATGGCTACAGGGTATAAAAAACACAACAGAATAGAAAACTAAAATAGCAAAGGCAACAAAAGGCATAGCACAATGGGAAAGCATGCAAAGGATATCGTCGGCTGACAAGTGACATTTTTTCAAATTGAATTTTTCATTGGCTCCAACGCACGGAGAGAGAGAGCGAGAGAGAGAGAGAGTTGGGCGGAAATTTAACCATCGGCCATCAAGAGGGAAGTGCGTAGGATTCGGTTATACAATATATATTGTAGTAGACTGATGTGACCTGGTTTATGAGCTTATGGAGTTGCCTGAGCTTCGGTTGTCACAGAAATATACTTGATATGTAAGAGTAAACAGCTCCAGAACATTTGAACAGAACAAAATTTGAGAAAATTCACGAAATCAATACCAAATTGTACATTAAAATTAACTAATAAAATAGAAGTGCGAGCTCCCAATCTTACCATGGAGCCTGAATACAATGTAATCCTGCTACCCATTATAACGGCTGTAATGTTGTCCTATAATCGACCAGTGACATTGGACGAAATCGCTGATGGGGTTATATCACTGCTGAGCTCCCAACGTGAGAAATATAGCTCTATGGCATCTACTAGTCTGGAAGGGACATCCGATTCAAGCTATGCCAAGATAATAACGCACAGAAGGAAGAAATAGGCATCATTTGGACTACCCTAAGGATTTGATGTGCACTTTATTATTTATCATATTGAAATATTGATCAATCGACTTGCCCCCTTTCAACCCTTTACAAATATAATGCCAATACTTTAAAATCGGATTATTTGCTTAGATGATAACAGATAACAGAGATTCCAACTACTAAATATAAAACTGGTTATCAAAATTACAATAGAATATTTATAATTTCCTGGTAAGAATTTTCACGCAACTTTAAAGATAAAAGATATTAGGCTGTTCCAACAATTAGGCCTGAAAAACATCAAATTTTCGATGAGAGTTGCAATTATTAGAAATATTTTTAGAAATTCCAATAAATTTTGGATCAAACTGAAGTAAAATTATGGAAAAGAGTTACATATTTTTATATATTTAAATTCAGCACAACATGTAGAAGATATTCTCAGCTTGCTCCGCGTTCATCCTCGTCCGATTGAATGGTATAGAAACTTGTTCCTTCTTTTTGCATTGAAGACTTCAGTTGGGAGGACGATAAAAGGATACGCGTTTAATAAAAAATTATAAATTTCTCTTCTGTGCAGGATTTAATAGTAATCTGACAGGGTAGAGCGATTGGGGGCTACTCTTTCAGGTAGCTGAACAGATCTAATGCATTCCAGATCGCTGGCATTGACTTGTATATTGATGGGCACTGGCAGGCGCGGATCAAATACGGCTGGTTGGGGAGGGGGCGGTGCAATGCATTGAATTTCTAGGGTGCCGCCGCTGAGCGGATCATCGGCAGCTCTGACAATGCTGCGTAGAATGGTTTCTATGCTTTTTTTCTCCGTTTGGATTTGACTGCCCTGCTGGGATGTGCCGGGTGAGGGAGGCACCACATCTGGTGGTCTCTGGGCAAGCTTGGAATGTTGTGCATAGATAGCATACTGGGCCGCATCATAAATCTTGCCGTGCTTAGCATAGAGACGCAGTGTCTTATCGCGCAGCTTCTGGCGTAGTGCGGCCATGGTGACAGTCGCCTCAATGGCGACTAGGGCAACGTGAGATTCACTGTGTTGCAAGTGGAATCCATCAGTTTGGCAACTGCTTATTACAATCTTGATCACCTGGCCACAATCAACTGCACGGCCAAGGAGAAGAGTCAGTGCCATGGCAATCTTTGGTACATTCTGAGGGGCAAAGACGTTGCGGGCCAGAGGCGTTAGTAGTATCTTATCGCGTGGATTGTGCTGGGCTGGCATCAGGGAACACAGCTTGGCGGCTGCCAGGAGACCGGCCTGTTTGAGTGTCAGATAAAGCCTTCTGCCCCTCACATGTGGAGTCACATTGGTTGGAATATTAAAGGTGTAGCTGTATATGAAAACGTCCTTGCCCCCGCTGAAGATTAGGCGCCACATCTGTCCCATGCCACTCTGTTTGATATGCCGCATCTTAGGGCCAATCTCAAAGAGCACTTTGTTGGCAAAGTCCAAGCTTTGCGATTTATCAACCGGCGTCTGGCAACGGAAATCTGGACAAATCTCACAGAAAGTCTCGCATAATTTATTAAAGTCAAAGCCGCTGATTGACTGGTTAACTACTCCACTGGCCATTGTTCTATTGGATTTTGGATTAAAAGGAGAAAAATGTTTATAAGCTCGGGAAGAGTATATTTATGTGTAAATAAAAACTCAACTCACGCAAAGCCAAAACAAATGAATCTCTCCCTGCTGGCGTCCAATACTCGACTAATTGTTTCTGTTTGTGATCGAGAATGAGGCGAGCACCAAAATGCTGAATCGCACAAAGCAAAGAGAAAGAGACGGCTATGAAGTAGCATTTTATACCCTGTACATAAATAGGGGATAAGAAGAGCATACTAGGCTTGCGCACAACGTGTGCAACAGGCTGATCTTGGGGAGTATTAGAGACAGGCACATGTAGATTCATATATATTCCATATACAGTTCGAGTTTATTTCCAGTCGCTGGTACTTCCCCTCTTCAAAACGAAATCTGTAAAGGGTATATTGTTTATGAGATATTGTGCTATATTCTATAGAAATCATGAGTATTTATATGCTAGAAAAACTTAACCCTGGGTATAAAGTATTTTTTAGTCGTGCATGCTCGCCTTGATCATTCATATTTATTTATGTGTTTTGATTTGGCTGAGGATATCGCGATATAAAAGCTAATGACAATCAAAGCAAATCGATTTGGAACCGAAGCTTGTCCGACTTTTTCATCGAACGAGGTGTCAAAGCTAAAGCCAAATCTTAGCCGGTTCGGTTCAAAGATAATGCTACGTCTATTAAAATTCTCATTTAAAATAAGCCTTTTTAAGCTAAAAATAAATATTTTCATAAATTATAGTAGATAAATCTTTTACAATTGCTTAAATAGGGAACAAAATTGAGAATCGTGCCTGGAATGAATATTATTTGTTTTATAGCTCGAACCGCATATGCTAGAGCTAAAACCTGGGGTGAGATCTGGTTCGAATCTCTGAATCAGACAGCTGCAATAAGGTTTCTTTTCTTTTTTTTGATTTGTAGCTTTGCCTATGAATATATATCGCAATTATATAACGCGATTATAGATCGATCTGAAATTTTGAAGCTCCGAATAAAGCATAAATGAGTTTAGAAATTTCTGATGAACATTCCGACTCGGATATATTTTAAACAAAGAAACCCCGTGAGGAAATTATTGTGTTCTTCAAGACAGTCTATATAAATATATACTCAACTTACGATGTGACAGAGAACAAAGAAGCTATCCCACTGCAGGAAAGGAATGCAACCTGACAGGTTCTTCAATATCAGAAATGCTTATATTTACATTAAAGTACATAAACAAATGCCAGAACTGATATATACAAATTATTTAGTTTTCTTTTTTATGCATGGAATACACAAATTGAAAGGGGCCGAATCAATTCTTGAGTATTGAAATTCAATAACAAATTGCCAGTTTCAAATATTGGAGCATTAAATTGAAAGCCTGTCGTAAAGTTTGTGGAATTTATGACTCGACTTGTGGTTTTCTCCTCAAAAAATCTAGTAAAAGTTTCGTTTGAGTATTTTTGGATAGTGTCAATCAAGCGGAGTTCAGCAGCCATAAAGCTAAGCCCTAAGACATAGTAGCATATCCGATGGCGATAAGGATGTGAATACAATGAAAGGACGACAAAATTCTGACCATCGAGGTAAAAGGCGCTGAAGAAAGAGCACCACAAAAGAGAATTTCATGGCAAAGGGGTGTGCTGCGGGTGTGTAGGCCCCAAAAAAACAACGTTCACAGTTTATAAAAAAAAAAAAAATGAAAAAAATCGAAGCGATTGTGCTGACAACAAAGCAAATTGTTGGCAACCCTGGCAACAGCGGAAGTGCGCATCAGTAAATGTTAGTCGCCAGCCTGCCGTCATTTTACGACCTTACAGGATACTACAGAACAGCAAGCTTATAGCGGCTGTTGCGCCATTTTTAAGCTTTGACACTGACATGTAACCTACAGGATGCTCAACCCACCCGCTCCACCCGCTCCACGAAACATCTCCATGATACTTTAGCCCAGGTATTGCCATAGGGGCTCTTCTTTTCCATGTAGTGCATGCTCCCAACTATCCTAGTCGCTTCTCCATGCTCCATCCATGGCCAAAGGATGATTTTTGACATTTGTAATATACGAATTTTTATACACTGCGCATTGCAGAAAAGAAAAGAATGCTTTCAATCGCAAATCAAATTATTTAGTTCTACTATAAATTTGTTTCTATGCATTTTTTTTCTTATATAATCATTAAATTGTAGTTGGCTTAGCAAAGAGAATTTCCATATTCTGATAAGGATATAAGATATATCTATATAAAGATATAATCAAGTCAAGAATTTCCCGATTAGTTCAGCTTTAAGCCCCATAATATTTTGCAACTTTCTTTAGGAATGAACAATCACCATAATCATTTTATTTTAAATATTTACAAATATTTATCGATATGTACTTATCGATTGGAGCAGGTACACTGTACTGACTCCAAAAATAATAATTATTTCATCATGTCCATTCCTCGCAGAGAATTTCGTCTCCGCCGAATGTGCCTGTTAAAACAGACGCTCATTGGGCACAAAGTGGACCACCAAGGGGAAGTTTTGTGATCCATCGAGTATGAGCCTCCGCGAGATTTGAATAGCGTCTGCCACCCAAACCCCATATAAACTATATACCCCAAAAGGTATACAGTGAAACGCCACCGAATCCAGCAACCAGAATGGAACCTTGAACGCCTTCATCAAAAGATGCCACAAGTCATTCTATAGAAAAATGAGAAATGAGAAATCAGGAAGTCAGGAAATCCAGATCCAGGGCGATCCAAGAAGTAACCCAAACGGCTAATGTACTCACCTCTTGCGTCAAGTCCTAGTCCAATATTTTCCCATTCTGGGACCAATTTAATAAGAATCAATCAGTACAAAGGAATATTGAAAATAAAAATATTTCTACAAAAACTAAAAAAATTTTGGTTCTGCTGTAAATTATTGTTCTGCATCAAAGTTATGTGTAAAAATGTACTGACATCGTATATATATCGTATATAGCATAGCCTACCTCGATACATACGAATGAAGCAACACTTCTGGATAGATGGATAGATCCAGCACCAATGCCAATTTCAAGGCCTTCACCACAAGTCCCATCCCATCCTATATGCTGGAAGAGAGTGTTCCTCAATCTCTTTGAGCCATGGATCGCCCGCGTTTCTTGAGCGAATGTAGGCGATCCAAGACTTGAAGAAAATGAAACAGATGCTTCTCTTCCATCAGTGAAGCCCCCAATATTTCGCCAGTCTGTCAATTTGTTTCCAATCTACGACCAAATTTTGTATCAAACGGTGTAAATAAATTTTGAATAATTAATTGGGGTCAATCTTTAAAGATTCTTTAAACCAAACTAGTAAAGGAGGACTATCTTCGCCGCGCCGAAGATGTATAAAGAAAAGTCCTTTATTTTTTGGCATCTGCCTAAAGGATTTGCGCCCTTTTTGTCACATTCTGATCCGGCAGAATAATGACTATCTGGTGGCCAAAGGACATCGCGATAGTCCTTCAAATAGCCGAGTTACAGGCGATTTTCAATTTTCAGAATAGTTTTCCTATGCTACCCCCTTAGAAAATGTTTAAGTGCTTTTTTTGATAATTTAATTGCTGTAACTTGGCCAAATCCTGAATGAATCCTTAGAAATGTAAGGACCATAGCTATCGATTGGCGTTCAAGGATATAAGGGTCCTCTACTTGGCAAATTTCAGATGCGGAAGTTATAGTCAGTTTTCTGAATATAGTTCCTTAGTTTTCTCAGTTCCCAAATGGATATTCATCCTTCTTGTTACGTATTCTGATCTAACAGGATACGGAGAGTCTGGTGGCCAAAGGACATCTTCCTAATTTTCAAATTGCCGATTTACAGGCTACCCTTTCACACTTTTCAATTGATTTTTTTGAAGAAAAATTGCTAATACTGGCCTTTTTTGCCAGGACCTCTTGCATTATTATCACAAGAGCCAACTCTATCGCTTAGCATTCAAGGAATTCTTGACATATGTCAGTTTGCATAGAAACAGATAGATGGATAGACGGACAGACGGACAGACGGACAGATAGACAGATTGATGGCTATATGGAGTCATCTCATCGTTTGATTTTTTATGGAGAGGGGGATGCCTCCTTCAATGTGTTACGTATATCGCGACAAAGTTATAACACCCTCTGCCAAGTATTATTGGGTATTAGTGTATAGTTAAATGAGGAAATTAGATCCAAAGTTGTTTATTAAACCCAAATAGTGAATACCAATTACCCAGGTTGAGAGGAGAGAGCCACATTCAAAGCTGCTGGAAAATAAATGAACATAGCACTGTTGATAACATCATAGCTAGGCGACTGTGATAGCTGAAAGCAGAGAATAACAAATCAATTTTAAGGACTTACTGGGAAATACTTGAAAAGAGAAAAATCATCTTCCAAAAAAAAAAAAAAGAAGAAAAAGATGCATGGTAATGCACGTCTCCTCGCAAGTAGTATACAATAAATAAACGACGTTTGAGGTGTTGGAATCAGACAATGGAGAGAAGCCTTCAACCGTGATGTGCCATTACTGTCTACCATCTTTTTGTGCCCCCCAATGGCTGCTTACGCCTAAAATTGAACCACTCCGCAGATAAATGAGTCCCAGGGGCGTGTTTTAGGCACGCCGAGAACCTTCAATAAAGTGCTTTATACGCGTATTCGTTCCCTGAACACATTTCCTGCTGGCTGTTCTTTTTTTTTTTTTGTGTTCTCTTCTTCTTGTGTTACCTGAAAAGACGGCCTATTGTGCTGCCATTTGCTAAATTTTAATTGATTTCAGCTTGTTTGCCTCTGCGCGTTTCCATGACTTTTTTTTTTTTTCCCCCAGTCTGCCCGATAATTAAGATATACACAAATGAACTCAAATGAGAGGAAAAAAACAACCAGTGCACGATTCAATATTACAGAAGTGCGAGTATCCAGTCCCCTGCGTCTATCGAAGGGCAGCAGAGGCGGAGGGAAGGGGATGAGGGGGGGGGGGGGGGTGTCGTTATCGTTAGTGTTTGACAAATAAATGAATGTTCTTTAATTACGAGTATAACTTGTTTTTCGCTTCTCTACTAACGATGCCATTATTTGCATTCTGATTGCGATTTCCATATATATAAAATGTTCGTTTCAGCCATCAGCCAAGCCAGGCATTTCCACAGAGCTGAATCGCATTTATTCTAATACAGTTTTCTGTTGACTTATTCAATCTTTAAATCGAAAAAAATGGAATTTCTTCTACCATTCTTTTTTTTTTATAATATTTCAGAATCTGCTTGCCTGTTCCTAGTGCGCTGCTCTATTAGTAAGACCCCTAGAAAAGTCTCCAAAATGGAAGGGAAAAACAAAGGCTTTTATATTGGAAGAGTTCGTGCTGAGCCTAGGAAAACTTGCATTTTGTTATACCCTTTAATTATAGAAAAAATATTTTAAGAAAACTTTGGAGACTGTTCATTTGCCGTTGAATATTTCCAGTTGAACTTAAAAGAAAATTCCTTAATTCAAGTAGTTTTTGCTCTTGAAGTTTTATTCCTAAATGGGTTTTATGCTCTAGTTTTATTTATATATATATATATACATTTTTTTTTTATATTTTTTATATATGTATGCTTAATGCAGCCCCTGAACAATTTGAGAATATTGTAGATGCACAGACAGAGAAAAATCAAGAATTCAAGACTTAAATCAATCCGAAGCAGTACGCTAAATTCTCACATCAAGAATGATAATTCAAAAATGAAAATCTTAAATCAAGCTTTATTTAGTGTACTTTTTAAGTCGAAACGAGCTTGTTAGGAGAATAAAACAGTATTGAGTAAAGCTTAGAATAAAATAAGTGAAATAAACTAATTTAGACTTGATTCAACCGCATTTCAAGCTTAAAATAAGACTCATTCTCATTTTGCAACAAGGACTATATATATATATAATATATGGAAAATATATAAATATATGGAATATTGGTATTATTTTCTAATTCTTTTTCGACCAGACTACGAAATGATTCTGAAAATTCTGGTTCATTGGCTGTGTAACGTTTTTAGACCTATGTTTTTCTGGACATTGGTACGGAATGAGAGCTCGTTTGCAGAGTAGCTCCTAGTCGAGTATTTTAAATCCTTAATCTTCTATCCTAAGCTGTAGGAACAGATAAAGAGTCGAGGCGGACAGTATATTAAATTTAGAATACTTTAAAGAACCAAAAAGCTCGTAATCAGTATCAATTTGTATGGATTAATCGTTAGTGAATGATTAAAACAGCAACTTAATCACATTGATTGACCGTAAATAAATTGGGTGAGAGCGCCCAATGTAATTTATGGGCCTAAAACGAATATTGTGTTACCAATTTGTATTATTTTGGCACGACTGTGATTTGGATGCGAGCCTCGACCCACTTTCAGTGTTCAGTGTTCAGTGTTTCAGTGTGCAGGACATGAATTCTCATTTTAGCATTTAATTTTATTTATATTCCCTTTAAAGCCTTTATTTACTTTAAGGAATTGGCGAACGCGCAAAGGCACAGGACCCAATGCCAATACAAAAGCTAAGGCCTTCTTCTACCTACACATGTACACATACATGTTCATATGTGTTCGAGTGTGTACAATCAGATACACACATGTATACATACATTAAAGGACAAACTCAAACAAAACTACATCTACCAGATTTTATGTGTATCCTTAAGATTGTCGTGTTCTTTTCTTACCTTCTACTCAGCCACGCATTTTTCCCTGTGTTTGTGCTTTTGCGTATCCTTGAACAGTGGTAGAAACGAACGGAGAGTGCTCGACTAGTGCATACTCTGTAGTGGAAATATTGAGTATAAACAAAGGCTATGTAATTAATGCAAAGGTCGCATGGAAAGGCAATTTCCCAGGGATCTATTCCAAGTTCGAGATCTTACTGACAGACAGTCAGACTGAGGCAATGCTGCTGCTGATTCTGAGAAGGAATTCTTCCTTCTTCCACCTTCCTAAAGAACTATTTAGACGGGTATAAAGAGCATAATTTATAATCGATTTGTATTCGCATTGGTTACATGTCAAAAGAGCGCAGAGAATTGTCTGTTATTTAAGCAACAATCAAACTTCTATTTAAAATTAAATTTGAAGAATCATAAATTTTGCGTATACTTAATATTTCTATCTTTCTGCTGCTGCTGCGATCTGATTGGGGCCTGGTTCTATGTGAGCTCATAAATTCAATCCATTGATTGTGGGGTGAAAACCAAACCAGAACAGAATTCAAAAGGAAAAAACACAGAGTCAACCAGTCAGCCAGCCAGCCAGCCAGATTGGGCCCGCAGACGAAAATCAATTGAATTGTAATTGAATTGCAAACACTTGAGAGTCAAAAACCGCCGAGGAAACGTATGAATATTTTACGTGAACGATTTGGCGATGGAAACAATGAACAAAGGAAAAGTCAGTCTGTTGTTTTGCAGAAGCCTCAAGAAATACCCTTGAAAAAATTCTTTCCCTTCAGTACAGACTACTACGGAGTTACTCCAGAATGTTAATTCCACACTAGCATAAGATAATAAACAGTGAAAAATCGAGCATATATTAAATAACCGTATACGGTTAGTATCCACACACACACACACACACACGCACGTAGAGGACGCTGCTCTAGAAGAAAGCCCGGAGTATATATGAATATAGTAGAGAAAGAATGTAAGGGAATCTAAGAGTGCAGCCAGGCTGCTTCCCAAATTACCCACAAAATATGCAAAAGTGGAAAATAAATTGCGCCCAGGGAGCGGTGGAATTTTCAAAATATTCATTTGACTTGAGGCAGAACGAAAAAGACAGACCGTAACGTACCACAGAGCGTATGAGCAACGTTGTCAGCACGTACGCATATTCGTCATAAGTATATGCAGATAGAGGGAGAAAAGACCCGAGAAATTGCCAAAAAATCGAATTGAAAATTTTTTTTGAAGCTACTCTGAGGAGCTCAAGTCGACCTCGACTTTGCCACAGCTGAGAAAAACCAAAAGACAAAAAAATAAAAAATAAAAAGAAACTAAACCAAACCGAAAACCGAAAACGAATGAGGAGCGAAAATATTGACGTGGTCATGCATGAACAGTAAATAAAGCGGCCGACTTGGCTTGGCTTCGCTTGGCTTGGGTGTGCGTCTCTCTCCCTCTCTCTCTCTCCTTCTCTCTCTCCTTCTCTCTGTGTGTGTGTGTGTATTTCCGCCGGATGCGTCGCAAGTACGCGAAAGCGCGTACAACGTTTTACAAGTAGAAAAACAAATTAAGTGGCCTTCATCCGAATGAATTTTTGTTTTTGGACTCGAGCTGAGAACCATCTCCGGTCTCCCTGGAGGACTACATATATACATATATTTTCTTGTTCTATTGCCAAGCAATGTTCGATACACTCGCCAATGGATGGTGCTTAGAAAATTGCAAAAAATCCAAGCAATCAGCCAAAGAGAAATTGCCTGATACTCGTACAAGCTGATGCCGATGCTGATAGATAGTTGGATAGATTGTATTAATACCCTGTAATATGTATTCTATAAAAGTACACTAGTTTCATTACAGATTTGAATACCAAATTTCATTACATTCTAGGCAGCTAACGGCTCGGTTCGGATTCATTTATTGAATCGGATCATAAACTGAATCTTTTTTTTCGATAAGAATGCTGTATGATAGAGGCTTATATCGAACAAAAATCTGTTAAATATATCGAAAAATTAAAAACTTTCATTGTATTTAACATGAACCAACTTTTGAGCCCGAACCTTAGCTCCACTTGAACCAGACCATAAACCGCACCAGAACTGACTTTTGAGTCTTCGAGCCGAAACTCTTCTCAAATTTAACAGACCTTTTCCTTACGATTCAAATATAATATTTGCGGTTTCGAAGTCTGCTGTGAAAAACCCTTGCAAACCTTCCATGATTATTCACAGGGTATGTCAGAATCTATCACATTGGAGTAAGCAGATGAGTATTGACCAAGCACAGATATACGCAGATTGGGTCACTTCTAGTCAAATTGCATATACATAAGATATGCTGTCAATATTCATTCGACTTGCTCATTCAAACAGCTTCAATTTTCTTTTTTTCTACTTTTTTTTCGATGTGTTTCGAGGATTTTGTGCCAATTCTTTTCGCTTTTCCGAACTGTTGATTTAAAAAGTTCATATATTTGGCATTAAAGAGGTTTTCTTTTGAATCAATAATGATGTTGGTCGCAGTTCTTAGTTGGTTTTCCTTCATCCTCCATTGATTAAAGCTTGGCTTAAAGCACATCGGGGTTTTCTGTGCAAATTTTGATCGGATTATTCCCTTTTATGGCAGCTATATGATATAATGGTCCGATCTGGGCAGTTACAGTAAGTTTTATATCTAAGTTTCATCCACCAAGCGAAAAATTCGGAGATAAATAGAGGGACAAACAGATGGACAGATGGATATGGCTATAAGGACTCGTTTGCTTTCTGGATTCGGAGATGCCTCCTACAATTTGTCAGAAAGCTATTATACCTATTTTATTATTTCACTTGAATTCAAAATTCATGTGCTGAGCTGCCTTTGATACCCTGTAAAAAAAATACTCGTTGACAAACAAAGTTTTAGTTACGATCATTTAGACGAGCGTAATACTCCTCTTGTGCATTAAGGGATAGCCAGGATATGAGCCTCACTACGCCTGGCAGTCACAAGGATAAGTGTGTGTTTGTACTCGTACACAATCGTGTTGGCAGGAGGTGGGAGCTGGGAGCTGGGTGGTGGGGGTGGTGGAATGCACACCTCCGCTCTGGCAGGTGGCTCAGACATGAAACTTCCATTTCGAGTCTTGTTCCTTTTGTTGAACGTGTCTTTTTGGTATACAGCCTTACACATACACATACAGTTGCACATATGAATGTGTATGCGTAATTCATCTTTAATATTTTCCTTATGCATATTTGCCATAACCTGTCGCTCAGTTTGTTCTACCTTGAAGTTCCCAGATATGGATCTGGGAGCTCTGGGGGATCTGGTGTGTCTGAGAGTGGCGCGCTGCGAGCAGTGCAAATGTTATTTCGCTTAACTCGAATATGCCATTATAAACATCACATATGTATCTATATATATCTCTATATATATAGAGGAATATATATATATATGTGTGTGTGTGTGTGGATACGAGGATGGTGTACTAAGTTGGTTGGAGTAGTCCATAAAGTTTGTAACTTTTATGATTGCTGTTGTTGCTGTTCCTCCTGCCGCTAGTCCCTAGTCCCTAGTCCCTAGTCAGAGTCTTTCAACAAGCGCCATCGGCTATATTGTCATATTGCACAAGATAACGACCTGCCAGATGGACAAGTCGACAGGTAGACAGCTAGCTACATGCATATCCTTTTCCGTACATGTCGATGCTGCGCTGCCACGCTTCCATGCTGCCACGCTGCTGTGATGCTGTGCCGAGCCGTGCGTATCTGGCCAAGTGTGTCCTTTGGGGCGGCTGCTTTTTATGACGCAGGAAAAGCGTGCGCTAGCTGCGGAAAGCTTCCTCTTCTGTAAGCACCCCGGTGTGTACTCAAAAGCAAATGCATTTTGCAATTGCAGCTGCAACTGCAACTGCAACAGCAACAGCAACAGCAACTGCAGCTGGCAGCAACAGTCAGTAACAACACAAGAAAAAACTTGTTGATTGTCGTTCAGGTGCAACTCCGGCCCAAAACAAACCAAGCGTAGCGAAAACTATGTTAAGTGTAAATGCATTTCACTTCAATCCTGGGTATTGCTTTAAACCCCACCCCTCCCCTTCGCCACCCACCGCCCACTACACTTACACTAGCCAAATTAACAGAAACGTCAAACGGCGGCGCCACATCAAATGCTGCCACTTCAGCAGGGAGAAGGGTCCTACTGAAACCCACTTTCATGCCTGACAACATGGAAATTAGATGCATGTGGCTGTGTGTGGCTGTGTGTGTGAGTGTGTGACTGCGTGTGTGTGTGTGTGTGTGTGAAGTAGCCAAGTGTTGAATAGGATTGTCAATGGCAGTTGGCGAATGTCCTGTCATATCAACGAGCTCTACAACTGTCGATTACTGCGACTGATAAGTGCGATACTGACAGTCCAGGAAATTAAGTGGAAATTCTGTGATTTAGTCCGTTATGATTAGGTATATAGTGCGATACGAGCACTCAACTGGCCAGGACGAGGCTTACATGGGCTCATAACTTTAATGGAACTGCAGTTTTAGTACTAGGAACAATTTAAATATGCATATAAATCTGCCACTACAATTCACAGCTAGCTTAGTCCTTTTGCAACAGACTACAAGGTTCTAAAAGGATATTTACTCGTTATCGTAAATATTTAATATCCGAGCTAGTTGAGCAAAGTATCTGAATCTCAGCTCTTATTAAAAGCTATTTATCCTGTACTTTTTATTATACTCTGGCAGAAGTTATTACAACTTTATCTTGAAAGGTGTAAAGGATTAAAGCAGCCATCTCCCACGCCATAAAGTATATATAATATTGGTTAGGACAGAAAGACGGGTCGGCCTAGCCATGTTCCTCTATTTGTCTGTACGTCTGTCTGACTCTAAATAAGCCAGTTTCCCATTTTTTTATTTAGTTGAATGACCAAATGGCTGGATCGTACAACTATATCATATAGCTACCATAAGAACAATGTCAAGGAATCTTGGTTAAAGTTACAGGTTAGGTATAAAAGTTATTGAGATCAGCTTACTATATATATATATATATATATATATATTATTTATAGTCCGATCTTGATCATTTTGGGCATACTTGCTTCATCTAACTTGAAGTTTCTTAGAGATATCTTCAGATACAAAAAAGTTGCCCAATCAAGAACTTTTTTACCGATTGCTCCTTTGGAAATTATATATATATATATACTTTTTGTATCTCAAGATATCTCTATATAACTTCAAGTTAAATGAAGCCGTATATATGCCAAAGGTGATCAAGATCGGACTATAAATTCGTGTAGAAACGAGCGAAGAATCAAATGCTGCCTCTCTGCAAGGGTATAAAATCTTCGGTGCTTCATTTCGTACTGGGTTTTCTATATAATGTTATCCATATTTCTTATTCTTTAAATTTTTCAGCTAAATAAAAAAAGTTTGATTTAAAGATTCAGGACGATAGCTCTACTAAAAATCCGATTTTTTTATTTTCCTCTTGTGACGTATCCGCAGCTGTTTTAGTGGCTGGAAACTGCAACAAAAAAGAAAGGTAAAAATGGGTTTATTGGTTGGCTAAGCCAGTTTGCAGTCTCAGGTGCTCATTATAATAAATACACCTGTATACCAGATGCTTAACTGGCTTAAGTAGCATTGTTTATGTGGCTTCTTCTATGAAATGAAACGCCAGAGACATAAGATTCAATAGAAAATCGAATTTATGGGTAGCACATATTAACTATACCCTTGGGGAGGATGGTGAAAGGTGAAAGGAGGGGTGGTAAGGGGGAGGGGGAGAACATCAAGCGCTTAATTACAAATGTGTTTGCCAGGCAAACTATTCGAAAGCATTTCATGGCCAAAATGTGCGTGCCAAATTGGCCAGAAGCAAAAGTAAATCAATTTCATGTTATAAGCACACGCACAACTCAAGAGCAGATGCAGAGAAACGCCTTGAATTATAGACGACAAGCCATTTGAGCTCCTTGGGCTGCTCATTTGTGTTCCGCAGGACACTCGTAAACAATGCACAGCATATCATATCCTTGCCATATATATATATATAGTTAATATGTCCCCACAATGCTGTTCTATTAAGTGCAGGACTTTGCATCTGGGAAATGTGTAAATACAATACAAATACTTACACAGCTAAGGATGGCTTAAGTCCGATCCTGATGCTGATGCGATGCTGCTGCTGCTGCTGAGAGGACAATGGCACACAGCAGGAAGCATGAATGGAACCACTACGAGCTTAAGTCCTGAGGAGAGAGAGGGAGACGGGGAGGGAGGGGCATACAAATGACGGACAGTTTCTATCATGTACTTAAGAGAGTTCGTGACAAATATTTTTAATCAATTATATACCCATTTGATCAAAGCTTTAATTAAATATTTAGTTAACTAGCTTGACCAAACCGAAATATTATTAGATAATCAAATAATTGACTTCTATTTGCTCTGCACAAATACAACGAATCTTCCAAATCGAAAGCGTTAGTCCTTGTAACTTGGTCTACAACTATCTGTGTGTAATGTTCTGGGTGTGTCCTTATGTGTGTGTGTGTGTGTATGTGTGTGTGTGTGTGTGTGTGTGCGCTAGCAAAGACAACAACCGCCTGCACAAGCTGTGATTTGCGATGTCCTGTGGCAGGGGGCAATAGACAATTTTGCAAATTTCCTAATTGCACTTGGATTGGTGCGCTTTGGCTGGAAATGATGTCGTTCGGTTTACCACACTGCCAACAATTTAGGGACTGCTGCATGTCAAGGATATGTAGGCGGCACAGGCGGAGGAACAAGGAACAGGACTTGTCGCATCACTTTGAAAGCCAATTTGGGTTTGGGTTTGGGGTTGGGGTTGGGTTAGGGTCTGGCCTTGTATGCATTTCTAATGGATGTCCTTGTGGGAGCTTGAGGTTCCAAAATTGCTGTAAAGTCGATGTTAGATGGATACCAATGAAATGCTGCCATCCTGACATCCTGAATATTAAATATTATTGCTGTATTGAGACGGAACAAATCTGCTGATTAAAAGTATAAATTATTGATTAAATATTTTAAATAAAAGTAATATTCAAGCGCTGTAGTTAAGAGTGCTCAAAGAGGACATATTTTGAGAGCAAGGCCTGGCCCTTTCCATAAATATACTTGATATGGGGGTTCCTGAATAAAGTTCATTGTACTCCCATTTCAACTCCTCAAATCGCTCAAAACTTTTGGAATAGAACATCGGCTAATAGGCTAAGAAAAACAAGTTAAGCTTCAAGCAGTATTGGCCACAAATTCTACGATCTAAGACTGCTTCTTCTTTGCCAAAAAGTCTAAGCCCAAATTTTCCATAGAAAAACAGAGCCAGCTCCGCAGCTGCCTATATTATTTTACTATATATCTGATCAAAATCCGTTCTCTTATATAGCTGATCTAAGAGAAGGCAATTTGACAGCTTAGGTTATCGCAGATTCTTGCTTCTTTCGGCCAAGTTCTCTGGCAGTTATTGTTATTATAAGCATTTAAGCCAAGTTCTGTTACATATCTTCACAGTCCTTTTGGCTCTCTGTTTATGCATTCATATGAATATGAATACGAATACGCATACGAATATTCAAAAACATACGAGTAATTCCTCTATTTACCTAAGTACAAAATGTGAATACATTATTTATAAACGTGAGTGTGCATAGATTGTTTAAAGGCACAGGAAACAGCTGCCACTTGTCAGCCCTGGCCGGCAGTGTTCAGGCCATATCTATCTGTCTGTCTGTCTGTCTGTCTGTCTGTCTGTCTGTCTGTCTGTCTGTCCGTCTGTCCGTCTGTCCGTCTGTTAGCCAGCATCCAGTTGTGCGGTCGCTTTGTTGACTTAGATACTTGTCACGTACAGCCCAGCCCCAAACTGGAATTGTAGGTTTTGGGTCCGTTGGAGACCGACAGGCGGCGGCGGAGAAGGAGGAGGAGGAGTGCTGCAAACACAAATCCCAAACCCAACAGTCAATGACAATAATTGCAAATAATGCATAAGCTGAAACCAAATTTGAATAATGAATCGCCACCCAAACGCAGTCGGTGTCAATGCTGGCGTCTGACAAATAGATTCACCGAATACCATCAGCAATTAGGAAATTTTCCAAATTGATTTTTTTTTTTGTCGAGCGTCCTGTATCAACAGATGCCATTTGTTAATTTCTTGTAAATCCTTAAATATAAATCCAGTATTATTGAATATTTAATATTCCCTTTTGTTGCTCTTTTAATAGACTTTTATCTTCAAAGGAGGCCTCTTCAAAATAGTAGTTATTTAAGAAAAGGATGCTCTCTTTGGCGCGTCAAGGACTTCATACGCCTGCAGACTGGAATCATTTGAAAACTCTTGTAAAATTGATCTATTTAGACCGATTGTTCCTATGGCACCTATAAGATATAGTGGACAAATCCGACCTTCAAAACAATTAGCTTCCTTTTTGCTCTCGTTCGTCTTAGACTGTCCTCAGCTAGATTACCTCTTACTTACCAATGAGTCAATTGAGACCAGCTAAATTACAGGGTATTCCCCAGTCGAGTCGATCCATGCAGAACTACAGCATAACAAATAATCAGCAGACATTTATGAAAGCGACAGAGTGAAAAACACTTTTTCGAATGAATTGCACAGATTTATGATGCCAGAAGCTTACATTTTGGGTACAAGAATTTTTTGGTGGCGAAGAGACGCAGGACGAGGACGAGAACGGGGACGGGGACAGGGAGGAGGATTTGCAAGTTGACAAAAATGAAAACAAGAGAGAAACAAGGAAAATTCATGCAACATTTTAGTCATTATAAATGTCATCAAGTATTATTTTTTCCATCAGTTTTGCCACAGTTTTAATGGCGAAATGTTTATGGCTTTTTTGGTGTGCGAAGTACACAGGGTGTGGGGCTGGGCGGGGCGGGGCGGGGCGGGGCAGGACATTGCTGTACAGGGTGACTCCAACTGCATGACAGTTTCCATTAATGCTGAAACATGAACACAATGTGCCAGGGGGGGGTCAGAGAGATGAGGGGACAGAGAGAGAGAGAGAGAGAGAGAGAGAGGCATTTTTAACGAAACGAAATTAAACGGGGAAATTGAAACCGGACGTCGCGTTAATGAGAAAGCTATGCAATGATGGCAGCGGCCCTGGAGTTAACGAGCGACTTAATTTTGGGCTGGGAACGGGAACGGGAATGGCGGCTATGTTGTTGTCCCAAATGATTGCCAACTTGTCGTTAACGTGTCCTTAATAACAGGTTATTACGTTTAATGGCTAACGTAACCATAAACGAAGGTATAATGATGTCCGGGCAGTGTATATCAATTGCCAATATGGCTATAAGTATATAATAAAATGTGTAAGAGAACCCAACCAACTTTCTCTTTAAAATGGAGTTAGTTCCCCAAGGGAAATGGCCAAGCAACTACTGCAAGAAAAAGGTAATTAATGTCTTAATATTTGTTTATTGGCCTATTAACTGTTCGCCTTGATTAAACGTACTTAAGTGGCTCTTAAAATTGTATTTATTTTTCATCTCTCAAAAATGGAAAATGAGAAATGGAAAATGGAAAATGGAAAATTGAGCTCTTGGCTTAAGAATAAAAAAAAAAATGTGAAATACTTGGAGCCAGTCGAGGCACACAACAATTAGTGGCTCTATTATGCTGCAGGAAAAACGGCAACAACACAACAACAATAATAAACAATCGACAGAAAATTAACGTCGGGGCAGGAGAGGGGGGGCTGGCGAGCTTGTGTCACAGGCAGCCTCAGAGATGGCAAGGAAAAGCTATCACAAGAATAACAACAACACACAACAAAAAAACGTTAAGTCCTCGTGTAAACAACAACAAAAACAATGTTATCAGACATTGATGGCGTTGGCGCCGTCAAGGCCCATGAGACAGCCTAAGAATCGTTAGCTAAGATTGGACTTGGCTATATCTGTGGGTTGTTGGCTTAGAGAGTGGGTGAAGCGGGGAAGGGGGCTTGCCTATTCTCGTTAAAATTTAAGCAACTTTCAATGGACTGTAAATGAAGAGAATTTACTTGGCCTGCAGCAAAGTTTAAGGACTTTAGGCGCCGGCACTTTTCTTCCCGTGCCGAATGCCAATATCCGGTTCTATTTGTGCTCCTAGCTCTCGCTCTCGCTCTCTATGTCTCTCTCTCTCTCACTCTCTCTCTCTGTAGAAAAGCACGGCTGCATTTTCTTTTTTATGTGCTAAAAGTAGTTGAAAATAAATACAAGAGAACCAGAACCAAAAGCAGAACCAGAAACAGCACCAGCACCAGAAATAAGTCCAAACAGTAAAACGTCGTTTTCTGCAGAAAACTTGGTGAACTTTCTCATGCTGGCTGAATTTTGATTTACGACCACTTAACGTTTTTTATGGCCTCAGACAACAAACTGCGATTGTGTGTGCCTCAGCACTTAGACTTATAATACTCGTCCATAGTTACACTCAGAGAACTTCTCTTTCCCCCAATATTAAATCAGATTTCAAGGTAATTCCTCATCTAAGCCACTCTTGGACTCAAACGAATATATTGCTCACTAGAATTATATTTGTTTTTATCAATAAACAATGCGACAATCTGCACAGTGAGCAAAAAACATTCGTCTTAAAACAAGCTTGATGGGTCTTAGAGAGAGAGCAACAGAATGTTGAGTTCATCTCTTAAGCCTTTATGGAGAGAATAGTCATAAATTGAGAATAATTCATTCGACATCTTGGATTAAGTGGAAACGGGCTAAAACAAGATTCTTTAAGGCTTAAACTAGGATTGCAGTATAAAAGAGTGCATAGACCCAACTTCTCTTAACTCTTTTTCAGCAGTAATTTACTCTAAAAATATCATTCTCGAAATGAGAATTTAAGGCTTGATTTAAGCTAAATTAAGCTTTACTTTCTTCTTTTTATAGTAATAAAAATGAATGAATCTTTGATTAAGAAAAAAGAATATTTTTATACCCTTGCAGAGGGTATTATAACTTTGTCCAGAAATGCATTAAAGAAGCCATCTCCGACTCCTTAAAGTATATATATTATTCAACAAGACGACGAAATGAGTTGATCTAGCCATGTCCGTCTGACCGTCAGTCCGTCAGTTTTTCTGTCCGTCCGACCGTCTTTTAGTCTGTCCATCTGTTTATATGCAAACTAGTTTAATTTATCTTCAAGCTAAGCGACTTTTACCCAAAGCTCAACACTTAAAATACTCTTTTGCTTTTTTAACACAATTTATAATAT
Source organism: Drosophila repletoides (assembly GCA_018150835.1). Classification (NCBI taxonomy): domain Eukaryota; kingdom Metazoa; phylum Arthropoda; class Insecta; order Diptera; family Drosophilidae; genus Drosophila; species Drosophila repletoides. The sequence goes on from JAECWQ010000031.1 coordinate 2,077,300, forward strand.
ATTTTTTGCCATATTTGTGCCTTCTTTTCTTTGAGTGTACACGAAACTGAGTCCTCTGTTTGGCTACTTCGTTGCCATAAAAATATGGCTCTAGTTTACTTAGGTGCTCCAAATAGTAGTTTTCATGTTAATCAAACTTATCAACTTGAATTGAATTATATGTACAGTCAAATGGATAAAAAATCAAAGGAAAATATTCAAAATAAGTATCTAAAATTGGTTTTTTATCAACTTTTGTGCTATGACAGCTATACGATACGAGTTGTCAAGTTTTATTCATTCACCCCTTAAGCTGGGAGACAAGTTGGGAGAGAAAGATTCAGATACGTCTTATTGTGTTGATTAAGATAGATAGACGCTCTATGGGCTCGCGGAAATGTCTCCTTTAATGCATTATATATTCCGTGACAAAATTATGCCAGGATATAAACAGAAATATTACCTTAATTCCATCTTTCCACAGGAAAGCAGCGCTGCTTTGCGCCTTGCGCCTTGCTGTATGCAACGTTTTTGACTCTGCTCTTTGACTCGCATCCTGTGAAGAAATACTCATTATTTGCGAATGGCTAGTAAGAAGAAGAAAGTCGGGCTTTTATTTTTATTTTTATTTCACTTTATTTACGGAAATGCATTTCTGTCTACACGATATTCGCGCTGCTTTCCTATATATATATATATATATATATGTGTAATACTAATAAGTACGATTATGCTGAATTTCTGTATATTTCCAGAGTGTGTCTTCTGTGTGTGGGTGTGTCTGGGCGTGTGTGTGGGTGTGGGTGTGGGTGTGGGTGTGGGTGTGGGTGTGGGTGATTACCAACGTATACAACTATTGCAATCTTTGTGTGTGTTATTTTATAACCTTAAACATTAATAATGAATATCATTTCGGATGCACAAATGTGCGACGATTTCTATATTTGCATTCAAATTTTAACTCTGTGGCATATGTATCTTTATCTGATTTATTTAAGTTTTGGGGTTATTGAGAGCTATTTGACTCATACTATGAAAAACACTTATTACCGTTGCATTCTTCTGCTATTATTTACGAATAATTATTATAATAATTTGCATTAAATCTTCTTATTATCAATTTCATCTTGTAATAAACTACGGTTGCAAGATGCCAACACTTAGACAAAAAAAAAACACTCGTTGTTATTTTATTACTTATTAACTACTATTATCGTCTTAATAGGCGAAATTACATATTAGATATAAGCATATAATCGTGTGTGTATATATATATGTATATCTGTATTATCGGGGTTAGTTTAGTGTAACTTTTACAAGTACAAAACAATCTCTGCTGTATGACGATTGTTTGGCTTAGATACTTTTTTATTTATTCGACTGAAACTGAAGTTGAGATACTTTTACTTTTACTTTTACTTTTACTTTACTTTAGCCGATTACGAGATACTCTGCAATTGAGAAACAAAAGGCTGCTACTCGATGGGAAACATAAAAATTAATCTGAAACCCACAAATTATGTTTACGATTATGCGTAACATATTATTCCGTATATCTGTTTATCTGTATATATCCCACATATTAAAACGCAATTACATACATACACATCATCGTTAAATACTTATTTTTATGCTGCTTGATAAATATCCTCAATTCGGTCAATTCGTCAATTCATCCATTTTTGATTCCAGTTACTCTCCACCGCTCGTCCGTCCGTCCGTCCGTCCGTCCGTCCGTCCGTCCGTCCCTTCTGCTTTCACTGGTGCCATAGCCAGTCCATTTTTTACCATATATATGTATTTTTTTTTTATAATTAATTAAAGAGCGAAGGAATTGCATTAATTCCGGTTTAATAAGCATTTTTTCGCTCCACTGTCATAGGTCAATAATCCGATAAATCCGTACGAGAGCTGCGGGATTTACTGCAAAAGTCCACTGACTGCAAAGGTGGTTGCCATGGTGGTGGTTGTGGCTGCAATTGCCATATGACGACGCACTTCCGTCTGGTTGGCGCGGGTTTCCAGCTGATGCCAGCTGAGTTGAGTGCCCTTTAATGATGTTTCTGTGTGATTGGGATTGCTATTTGTGTCCAGTTGGGCCGTGGTCACGGGCTGATCGCGGCGTGCTCTGACCGCCTGCGGCAGTGGTCACGACGACATATAGGTGCACTGCGTCTTTGGCTGTGGCTCCGATTGTTCGATGGGCTGGATGGCAGCACTCTTCCAATAGTCTCGCACAGTCTCCACGGTTTCCATGATACGCAGAAAATTGCGGCCCGCCAACATTGCAACATCCTCTTCACTCCAGTTGTGATCCTCCAAGAGTGCAGCAAGCAACTCTGGATACTTGGACACATCCTCCAAGCCCAATGGCGGCATCTCAATGCCATCGTAGCCGGCACCCAGGCCAATGTGTTGAATGCCTGCGATAGCCCGCACGTATTTAATGTGTTCTATTACATCTTGCAAACGCGCCTGCCTGCCGCAGGCCACGTCCTCTGGGTCAAAGCTGAGCATAATGAGACCGCCATTCTCGGCCACCAGACGTAATATATCATCGGGCACGTTTCTCGTTGAGTTGCAGAGCTGGCGTGCCGCCGAGTGGGAGAAGATGACGGGCGCTCGTGTCACCTGGAGCACATCACGTGCCGTTGCATCCGAGCTGTGCGAAAGGTCGATCATCATGCCCAGGCGATTCATTTCCCGCACTATGGCCTTACCGAAAGGCGTCAGACCCTGCTCCAGCGGCGAGGCACTTGATCCAGCCCAGGACACATCACACCGATGTGTCAGGCTAAGGTAGCGTGCCCCCAGCGAGTAAAAGGAGCGCAGCACCCCCAACGATGAGCCTATTGTGTGACCCCCCTCAATGCCGATCAGCGAGGCCAACAGGCCACGCCTATGTGTGGCAACGATGTCCTTAGAGGAGGTTGCCAAAACCGTCTCCCTTGCATACATGTCGGACATCCGCCTCACAATGTCGATTTGCTCAAGTGCCAGCTGGACTGCATCCAAGCCCTGTGCCTCGCACGGCACGTACGCCGACCTAAAAGTGGGCAAAAAAGAAAGCAAAGAGAAATAAAAGTTAAAAACTCGTTTGGCTGCTAAGCTGAAACAGGACAAAGAGTCCTGCGTCCTGCAAGATTCAAGCACTGCCCTGTACACAACATTATTTGCATATCCTTATATCTCTATATATAAAACTGATTCATCATCGCAGATCTCAAACGATAAGTTTGACTCAAGATTTAGGTTATGTTCAAAGTTTCCACTAAAAAGGGATTTTGGAAAATTCGATTCACAAGTTGACGGGAAAATCGTTCTACGACAAATTATTTGTTTTTTTTTTTTCCGACGTACTTTTAATTAATTTTCAGAGTTTAATTTTAAAAATTAATCCCAATTTTTTTTTTTTTTTTTAAGCTCAACGCACACTGGGCCAAACAGTCATGTTTTTGGCTTTCGGTCCCAGTGTGCAGCGGGCGGAAAATGGGTTTCAAATTTTGTTTAACGTAAACTCAGTATTCAAATTCAATTTCTCAGCTGTAAATTTAAATTTAAAAGAAACAGGATGAAAAACCAAAATCCTTTTTTCGAGCGGGAATGAAATGATTTTTTATAAATGAAAATTAACCGATTTTCAATAGTCCAATATAACAGAATACATTTTGAATACTGACTGTGGGCATTGCCGGGCAAAGCCGGTCAAAACCGGCACACGAGTGATGTAGAATTTGAAATAAACTTAGAGCATGCCTAGGAAAATGTGGACTTTTATTCAGTTTCCAATATTTGTTGAACCCAAAACTAAACACAAAAACAAGATAAATATATATAGAAGATATATTACAAGATGCATGCAACATGGGCCCGTGCAGAACAGGTTCGCTCTTGCAAGGAGAGCCATCAAATCTTTCCAACAGATGGCCCTGCGCCTCGTCGTATTGCGTTTGCTCCATCTTACACTAAGGAAGAACCGTCAATGAGTTTATTGTTAAGCGGGGAGTATGGTCGCCAATGGATAAAGGAGCATAAGGATCATATTAAGAATGAGGCAAGAAAGGCAAAACCTCGCTTCGTAGAGCCAGATTTTAGCTGGTGGGTGAGCAAGCGTGCCCAAATTTTGGATCGCCGTCAAATCTTTTTGAAAAACAAACAGAATCCACACACTAAGAACTGCAACTTGACCGCATTCGCGAAATCCAAGACCCATCGCAAAAAGCGTGGATCCTCTGCAATGAGCGGGACATCCGGTGCATCCGCTCCAGCATACAATGGGTACGGTGCAGGAGTATACGGATCCGCTCCAGTAGCCTACGGATCCGCTCCAACAACCGACGCATCCAGTCCCGGACACTATGGATCTGCGCCAACAACCGATGGGTCCAATCCACCAACCGATGGATCCCCTCCATCAACCGGCGCTGGAAGGACAATGGTAAAGCCAAAGAAATGCAACTGCAAGGAATGCATGCAACGTCGCTGTGGTGGTGGTCAGGAGGTATATGGTTCATATGGACCTGACAATCGAAAGCATTTTTATTTTAAAAGAAAGGTGGATTCAGTGCCTTGGTATTAAAGAGTTCCCATTTACCTTTGTGTTCAAAAGGAGTGCGAATTGCATGACTAGCTAAAATCTATGTAAAATCAATAGGATGTCATTGACGACTTCCTGGTTCACTATATGTGAAATTCAGAATACTAATTCCACAAAAACACCTATAAATAAACGTTTGTAGTTCAATTGAATGGAAAGCAAAAGAAAATTATTTAATTTGCACTTTCATTTCACCATTTCACCAAGAGAATAATGACTTGGCATAAGTTTAAATAGAGATCTCGAAGGAATTTAAGGCTTGGGAATTTGCTTTATCATTCAGTTAGTATCTGCGAATAAACTGAATATTCCCTATACAACACTTGGCCCAGATCCCGGCAATTCCATTAATATGCAGTTTGCCTGGCTGCCATAAAAGTGGTTAACTAACAGCACATTTGAATTTCAAATGCAATGATATGGCAATAACGAGGACCAGAAAAAGGACTAGAAGGAGGCGCCGGTCGTGGAGACTGGACTAGAAGATACGCTGTACTCAGGAATTAACTTTACGTAGAGTAAACCATTTCTCCCAAGCTCTTATTTACTCCTTTTACAGGGTATACAGTCTGAAAGCCGCAGCTCTCCTACTGCAGCTCCTCTGCGAGTTACGAAGGGTCAGGCATGCCCCCCACTGGGCAGTATTACCACTACTCCCACACTCGTTTTACAGGGTATAGCGTATAAAAACTGCACTTCCAGTTTCGGCGAATGTGAATAGAATTGGGTAAGGAAAAGTGTACAATGAAGAACACTAAAATTAAGTGCTTGGAATGGAATACAAAGTTTCGCTTACGCCATGTGGCGTTTGGAGGCGTTGTGGATGCTGAGTTTTTGGTGTCAGAAGTCTACCAAATAAAATCAAGTCGAATGCCTATCAGCATTTTTCCCAAACTGCAGCTGTCTGCCGCCTGTCAAACACTGCCTCTGTCAGATTTGTTGTAGTTTGTTGCTTTTTGCTGCTTTTTGTTGGTTGTTGGTTGTTCTTTGTTGCTGGAGCTGTGCATTCGGTATTCGGCATTCGGTAGGGAAGCTAAAAATTGCATGGCAAACCGGGACAGTGGCTGTTGCCAAATTTTATTTTGCAGTCAAATTGTTGGCAATCTCTTTAGTGTAGTATCTTCAGTGGGTGGCTATCTGGCTTAAAGGGATTGCAGGGGGACGGATGATGGCTTGCCCTTTTTGCGCCCTGGTCAGAGCTGGGCTGCCTCCGGTAATTGTTATAGGTAAAAGTCCTGGCATGGTTGATTGCATTTACATGAGGCTTTTCAATTTGAATGATTTCGAACTATTGTCCTTTGCTTCATTTGAATTTCAATTGGGAGCCTCGATAAAACTAAAAGACAGGTAAATGTACTAAAATCCAAGTTGTTTCAAGCCGGAAATGAAATTGATTCATATTTTGTATCCGGCTCCGAATCTAGTGCAAAATGGCTCTTTCTTTTGTCTTTAATTTCAACTACTAATATCTAATATTTATTTATGATAATGAGCTCAAATTCTCTTCACAGAGGCAGAAGAGAAATAAAAGAGAAAAACTTGAGCCATGAATATTGTCTGGCCTTTAATTTTCACTATTCCGAGCAATATAAATCATAATGAAACTCAGAGCAAGAACAAATGAAAGGAGCGAAGAAAAGATGGACAAAAAAAGGAGGAAAAAAAGCATTAAACCGGAAAATATCTGCTGGGGAGAAGTAATGACGAATAGGCAGCTTATCACAACCCACCATGGTCCATGTGTTCCTGGAAAGTGCTTAAAAGGGAACCCTTCAAAGGAAGGAGAGCCTACTCTGTAGAGATTAAAAGATACAAATCGTTTTAGTGAGAGCACTCGAATACCAGAAATCGATTGTGAAAGTAGATTGACGTAATGGGTAACAGCTTCTTCTTGGCCTAAAGTGAATATAGAACCTTTGGAGGAGATAAAAACACAGAAATGGAGGAAAATTGAAATGAAAGGCTCATTTATATCTAATCAGGGGGTTGTACCTGATATTATATTTTCATATGTTCAACAGGGCTTAGTCTCTGAAAAGTTAATCGGTCAGGAATCAGACTTTTCCCAACACAACTTTCTACCCTCATTTTCTGTATATTTTCCGGAAAATTTAAAGACTGTTTTTATGTCATTTTAATTTTTAAAGTATTCCGCTTGGTTTAATATTTTCAAAATCTCTTCTTAGTGGAAACTTTCATCTCATCTTTGATCCTTCAACCTCGTTTAAGTAAATCAGTCTCTAAGAGGAAAGAGTTTTATGGAGAGATATTTCAAGGACATCAAATTGTATTGGGAGTCTCTAGAGTCCAGCGAATAAGACTTGAATTTTTAATTACGATTAAAAAGTACCCTTGCTTTCACTTACCAGACTTGCACCCCGACTAATCCTTGTTTGAGACGTTCCATGTCGGTCTGCGCCCATGCTGGGCGAGACCACATGGACTTATGATCAAGGTCGTGGCTTAGATGGACCCTTTCTAGACTACTGTGCGCATACTTTCGCACATTCCAGGCAAAGTTGTTGTGTCCATCGACGAGGGGCACCTCGCGCAGGATGCGCCTAACGATTCTCAGTCTTTGTGCGTGCGAATTCCGGCTGGGCGACATGAGAAAGTGCTGATATGCCAGAGTTGCCGCAATTGCCAGCAGACAGATGGCGCTGACTAGGGTCAGGGCAACCACCCAGGAGCCGCGTCGTGTCTTGTGGGTGGCACCAGAGCTGTTCCTTCCTGCCTTTCGGCCGGTTTTTCCCTTCGTCTTGCCAGAGGCGCCAGCTGCTGCAGATGCCGTTGCTGCCAGCGAGGTGGGCGATTTGGTATCGAGGGCGATGCCAGCGATATCGCTGCCAACAACAACTCCGCCCGTTATCGCACTGCCAAATACCTTAGATTTTTGTATGCTGGCAATCTCTCCGCCGGAGTCGCTGTTCGAGATCGAGTTCTGGCGGGAAAGTGTGCGGCGTATGTTCGAGTGCTCCGTCACGTCTGGCAGTCCGCCAAAGCCGGTTGTCTGCAATGAGCAAAAAAAGGGGCGTGTCAGTTTGCTGCTATGCTGTGTATTGCACCTTTTACCTGACATAAAGCAAAAAGCCCTGCCAAGCCCCCAAGCCCCCAAGCCCCAAACCCTAAGCCTCCCCCGGCAGCAGCCAAAGCTGCCGTCCTGCCGTCCTGCCGGCAAGTTGCTTCATTAAAAGTGCGTCAAAGTTTGTTCCTTGATTTTGCGCTCTAATTAAAACTGTAGCAAACTTTGAACGTTTTGTAATATTCATAACTGCCATAAAAACATAAAAACATCAACAAGGCTTCATCTGAAACTTTTTAATGAACCAAATGACCAAATCAAAATCAATGCATTTATATTTCAAGCCATTCATTCCCTGCGAATCATGCTAGACGCGTCCGCCGGTTAAGCTAATCTCAGCTGTAACATAATTAAGCCTTGGCAATAATTCACATGTGTCCTACGCCCCTCTCCCTCCCCCCTCAGTCTGCACGTTGCCACATTGACATTCATGCCTCCGCAGCAGCACAGGAAACTTTGTTGGCTGAAACTTTGTCATAAAGTTTGCCAACGGCTGCCAATGATTTGATTATCCTGTGACTCTATGCTGGATCCCGGTTATGCGAGGCTCTATTGGAAAATTCCAAAACTGGTAATCAGAAGGCTTACCTCGATGTCGCCGAAGATTAAATGCCCTTGCAAACTGACAGATTTCTTTTATTTATTTTCACAGATTATTCCTATGGGAATATGATATAGTAATCGGATCTTAGGAATTGTTAGCCAGCACTAAGAATATCAATATATTTTTACAATTACTTTTTGTGCCTATACTCGCTTTGGCTGGCACCTATTTGATATAGTTCTTCGATCCTGCCAGTTGCATAAAAACGGACATGGCTTGTCATACTTTAATTGGTCTCTTAAGGCTATAAAAACGAGTCCAATAAGTTCTTGAATTCTTCAATTTTCTTTCCCTATCTACTCCGAAAATATAAGTTCCTTAAAATTGTATCTGAGATCTATTTATAATCCAATATTTCATCTTAAAGAGTACAAGTCTAAGCCCTTTTATGTGGCTCTCTGTAAGGGTATAAAAACGGGTTGAACTAATCAACTTGCTAGGGTACTATGGAACTTGATATACGCTTTTTAGTTTAAAATTTTCGTGTGAAATATCATATTTTTGGTTGAAATTTGTATGTGGCTTCTATAATCCAATATTGTATAATTAAAAGAGTACAGGCTTTATCCTTATTTGCACTCGATGGCTTTTTGAAATGGAACCCATTATGTGGCCTCCTGATATGCCACACAGACCGCAGTCAACCCTCGGGAAGAAGGGAAAGGAAGCGAGTATATGCAATTATTTTCAATGTTATGATTATCCCTCGGCTACTCCACTCCCCGTTTGCCTTTTTTGTTTGCATCTGCAGCTAATTAGCTGCACCACACGGCGTATGAGCAATGATAAAAAGAAAATAAAAATAATACAAAAAAAAAAGAAAAAAAGAAAAAATGAGAAAAATGTAAAAATTGTATAAATGTTTTGCATGGCAGCTCAAAAATTAATTAAACAAAATACAAGCGAAGCGGAATATGTTGCCAGCCACGCCCCATGGAGCAACAAAATTGGGCGTCTGTTACATTTGAAACAATTTTAATTATGAGTTTCGGCTGCATCAGTCGGCGAAATTAACTTTTATTAATGCTGGGCGAAACTTTCGACATCGCAATGCAAGTAATAAAAAGAATGGGGCTAGTTGAAGTTTCGTTCCGCAGAAAAAAAATGAAACCAAAAAAAGAAAACAAAATGAAAATATAAAAATTATCTCAATTTATTCAATTTTTAATAAAAATGCAAATATTTTGCATGCTTTTCCACGACTCAATGCATTTAATACCCTGTAAAGCAAGATTACATAAGCCAAACTTTAGCGGAGAGTTGGCCAAGTCTTTACCAAATTTTAGATTAATTAAAGTTACTCAAAATATTTTGCTTGGAAACATTTTGATTTATTTCTATATTGAACTTTGCGATCTGACTGCTTCATCGAAGGAAAGCCCGAACGGGGCAAAATACGATAACGAAAGTTTCAGCTAAACTGGGATTTTGGAAAATTCCACCTACAAGGAGAGCCAAATGAAGGGACAAGCGTTGCATGGAAAAAACTCGAGTTTTTGCCCGATAAGCTTCCAACTCAAAGAGTTTCTGAGCTCTATATTAGAATCTAATATACATTATTGGAAAATCCCTGGCTTATATTAAAAAATTTTAGATATACTTTTAAACTGATTTGAAAAGCTGCTAACTCATGTTTGTTATAAGAAATTCTTTGGAACATTGCAGAATTCATTCCAAAGTATGGAAGAACTGAAAATTTAACCTATTTGTTCCAACATTTGTTTTCAGAATTACAAAGATTTTGAAAATTCTATAGCCAAAAGCTGAAAACCATAAATAAAGTTCTCAATTTTGCAAATATTTTCTACATAAAATAAAAGCAAAATTTGTGGTTGAAAATATTTCTAAGGTTCTTTTGGAAAAGCTGACTAGAGGGTGTTCCAATGTCGAGTGGATTAACTTTAATTTTAGCCCTTAAATAAAATTCGCGAAAGTTTTGGGTCCGCTGCTGCTTAAAGGGCGCATCATTTCAGCTGGGCGTTGGTTTTGCATGTCGGGTGCGGATGCAAAAAGTTTGCAGTTGGCGGCGCAACGTCGACATTATCATGTTGGCTTGGGGAAAGAAAGGGGGATGGACAGCTAGAGGGAGGAGTAGAGGGCAGTAGGGGAATCAGCCGTAATCCGGAAAGCAGCTTTAGCCACATTTCGCGCTCAGTACCCATCGCGTTGCGTTGCGTCGCTTGGCGAAGGCGTCGAAGCTGCTACAAAATTCATGGACGGTGGCAGGCGTTGAACTCTCAGAGCAGGTGACAGCATTTGGGGTTTGTTCAACATTTTTGGCTTGTTTTGCTCTCCGGTTGAGTACGAGCAGTTAGTTTGCTGTGGCAGCTGCACAAAGTTTATAATTAGTTCAAATCGGGTTTGTTTTTGATGTACCTGGTCTCTAAACAGAGAGAAAACTCCGCTCTAAAAACGAGCTTCATCCTACTCTTAGATTGAGAGCAATATTTATATAGTGTATGCTATAAAACGTATATTTATATGTATAGACAATCGAGATTGTTTATGGCTTAAGTGAAGAATGAAAGACAATAGAGCTGAGTCTTCGACAAAGAAACCCATCGGCTTGATTCAAGCCAAATGTTTGATTTAAGACCAGAATTTTCACTCTGTGAAAAAATATCAAGCAGCAGGCTCACTTTATTCACGTTTAATAGAAAGCATTTGATACTTGGTAGGCTGAGAGGGTGAAAGCCAGGGACCAGGTCAAGCTTCAGGCCCATTCAAATAGACTAACAAGGCACTCTGGCCATTCACGACTCCGGAGAAGCTCTCTAATTAATTAACAAATATTTTTGATTAAGATTTAATTACTTATCGTTGGTCTCCAAGCGAGAAGATCCAGTAAATAAAATACCGTTTAAATAAAATCAGAATTTAGTAGGCTAATAAAGTTTGATTAAGGCCCAGATTTTTCAATCTGTGAAAAAGTCTTGAGGAGCAAGCACACTTTTTTCTCACGAAAGAAATTCAGACTTAGTAGGCTAAAAAAATTTGATTTAAAACCAGAATTTTCACTTGTGAAAAAGTATCGAGGAGCCGCACAATTTTTTCAAATTTAATAGAAACAACTTCAGCAAAAAAAGTTTATTTTAAAAACCGAATTTTTACTCAGAAAAAAATAACGAAAATCTTTTCAAATTTAAAAGAAAAAACTTCAGAATTTACCAAGCTAAAAAAGTTTAATTTAAAACAAAATTTTTGACTGAAAAAATACCGAGAATTCTTTTCAAATTTATTAGAAATAACTTCAGAACTTAGTAGGCTACAGAAGTTTAATTTAAAACCAGAACTTTCACTGGTGAAAAAGTATCGAGGAGCAGCACAATTTCTTCAAATTTCATGGAAAGCACTTCTGAATTTACTAAGCTAAAAAAAGTTTTATTTAAAAACGAAATTTTGACTTTAAAAATATATCGAGGATTCTTTTAAAATTGAATAGAAACAAGTTTAGAACTTAGAAGGCTAAAAAAGTATTCATAAGCATTTCTACATTTATACTATCATTATTTTGGGAGCGTTCCATTGAAGTATTTGCACTTTTTTCGAATATCTAAAATAAAATATCGTATTTTCAAAATGTTGACGGACAAGGTTAAGGACTTTCTTGCTGATATTGATGAGGAACTGGAGGATCATTTTCAGGACCCCATAGTTGACTATGAACTCGATGATGTGGATATGGAGCATGATGAGAGTCAGGGCTTATTCGAAAATGTTACGCCTCGTTTGCCATCACCACTACCAGAGCCAGTACAACTATCGGTATCACTTCCATTAGAGATTCAGGAGGATATAGTGGAGCCTGTGAACTCTCGCACTCTTGCCGAGATTATGCTGGATCTTCCTCGTGCTATCTGGGCTGGGGTGGGATCTCTAGCTCATCGCATTGACAACCGCCGCAAAACTCTATAGATCAAATTTCCCGTTTTTTATGCGTTATATGTGTTATATGTGTCTTCTGCTGCGCTTGAATACAGAGTTTAAATGAAGTTAAATTAATACAAAATTTGGGCATTGATTGTTAGCCAAATTTTCCTTTAGTCTTATATATATTTTCCATGTGGAAATTCATGCACTCAGTCCTTTTTAACAGGACCAAAACACGCAATCCCAGCAAAACAGAATTCAGCAAATCATCAGAGCAGAGCGAAAGGCGCCATCCACGTGTTATGAAAAAAAAAGACGAAAAACCAGTAGCAGCAACAGGAGCAACGAAACAGGACCAACAACAAGGACAATAACAAATGGCAGCTGTAACAATGAGGATTATAGCAGCGGAATAAAAAAGACACCATAGCGGAATGCTTTATAGTTTCCTCTTGTATTTTTTTGGAATGCGTTTTTTTTTTTTTAGAAATACTGAGTATTTTTGTTCATACCCTGTACTCATAGGAATGCCAAAGGGTATAATAAAATAAAATGTTTGTTCAACAGAAGATATTTTTCTGTATCAATAAGTCCTTATATTGAATTTTACAGTGGATCCTTGAGACTGAAAGTTCTAATGGAAACTCAATTACTCTTATCTTCTCTGCTATTGTTTTTTAGAAATTTGGTAATAAAACAATTTTATTTTGATATATTAAATTGAGTAATTAGTTTAAAAAAGATCAGAAATCAAGTAAAGTATTATGAAGCAGTCTAAAAATGGCTAAAAAAATGTTAAACTATAGCTTGAAAATTTCATCGAACTATAGTCAGAACTCTTCTGTTGATATATATATATATATATATAAATAAATATTATATATATAGATATTTAGTTCTACCTAGCTTTAGCCGGCCTTGCCCAGGTCAAAATAAAAAGTAAATTTTTGTAAATTGGATTAAAATTTCCGCCAATGGCCTTAAAAAAATCTGTTAACTTTTATATTTTAAACAAACTCTTGAAACACAGCGTAAAGGATGCTCTGGTAATTTTCACCTATACCGAATTTTCCAAAATCCCTTCTAAGTGGAAACCTCCATCTTCCCATGAAGCTTGTATCCAAGTTTCGTTGTAGTTTGGGCTGTGATGAAGAGTCGGTCAGCCAGAAACAAGCCTCGATTTTTATATAAAGAGATTGAAAACCACACATGAAATCAAGATATTATTATAGATTAAAGAAAATAAAGAAAAGCGCTGGCCTCGTACTTACAATATTAAAACTTAGATAACTCTTTTGCTTCAGGTTCAAGATTTTGCATTTCTCACATCAGAGTACAGGGTATTTGGTAGTCGTCTTTTTGCAACTAGGAACGCTCTGGTTTTATTTTATGTTTCTATTTTGTATCTTTTGCATGAACTTTTGCAAATTTTTTGGTACCGGAAGCAGAAAAAACAGGACAGCAGGACAGGAGGACAGGAGGACAGGGGGAGAGCAGCAAGGGATTCTAAATCTGTGCAACAGCAAATACGTGGCAAGTGTTGAAATTAAGTTCTATTCTACCAATGGCTCATAGAAAAAAATGTGTTTGGATTAAATGAGTGAAGTCTGCGAGGCTGCTGCTTAAAATGAATTAAGTTTGAAATATTTATTTAACTTTCACATGAAATTCACTACAAGCTTTTTGTGCAAGTCTAAATAAATTGAATATTAAAATTTTGATGTATTTATTCAGAGCACTGTGTGAGGTTCAGTTTGGAAAAGTTGGTTCAATGAAGCCAATTGCCTGAGCAGAAAACACGGAAATTGAATTTGAAAAGTAAATAAAATATTTGATTTTTTTGCAGAAAAAACAGTTTGCAAAGCTGAAAGTTAAAAGGCAAAGAGGGAAATGGTTTAATTCAAGTTTTGTAAAGTTTTTTTTTTTTTTCCAGGATTCAAAGAGACGTGAGCAAAATAAACCGCATGAAAAATTGAGTAAAGTTTAATGATACAAGCAGAGTATCTGAGCAATGATTATGATGGATGCATTCATAAATGTGGATAAACTGATTTGTGACCAACTTTGCTGATTTTCTCCCATTGTGGTCTACTATACGCTGGGGACGCTTGGGGCATCCGGGGGCGATGGTGGGTTGCGCTGGGCTATTACCATTTTCACTGGCACCCCGTGGCGCTACTGCTGGGGGGCGGAGCTGTAGGGGAGCTGTCGACATCGTCCGATGTTGTTGCTATTTTGCCGGGTGTTGTTCATGTCAACGTCGGCAAGTTTTTAGTTTTTCAAATGTCATTGGGGCATTTCACGCTGATGGACATCACCAGCAATAACAGCAGTCCTCCCCGCTCTCTCGTTCTCTCTCTCTCTCTGACAGCCCCTAGCAGCCCAGGCACTCTACTTGGGTCCATTTTTACTATTTCTCTCTCTTGCTTGTGCACCCACTAACCGCCATGTTGATGCTACGTAATTTTTACCATCCTCTGTCCTGCCCCTGCCCTGCCTCTGGCATGTCCTGCTCTCCTGTAGATGTCTGTGTTAAAACTTGGCATTTGTTTGTTTGTTTGTGGGTTTCTCTATCCGTCCATTTGTACGTTTGTCTGTCTGTTTATTTGTCTCTGAGTTATATGGACAATGACCGGCGACTGTCTGGACCTTCAGTCCCCGCCAGTCTCTGGACTGTGGTCTCTGGTCTCTGGTTTGTCTCCGCTTGTCTTCTTCGTTTTCTCTCTTTGTATTGATAGTTAAGGAATTGCAGCTCTTTAAGTGTTCATTAAACAATTTAAAGTTTTTAATCGCATTTCTTTGTGCTCCGTCTGAATTCCACTTGACTCAAATCCGACTGAGTATTGTGCAGAGAATTCCCATTTAATGTCAAACTTTGTCTGTCGCTTGTTTCTTGCTTCTGATTTTCAAATACTTTTGGCAACTTCTTTCTTAGACTAGTTAATATACTGGAAATTCTGTTCAAATGTTTCCGAATCGTTTCTTTCAATTGATATATTTAATCAGCTTTAACCATTTTGATTGAGTTGTATCAACTCACATTTCTAGTGCACTTTTCATAGCATACTTTTCAGCATAAAGTTATCAATGGCGTTTCTTTTGAAGCCCCACAAGTATCGCTAGCAGAATTTGCTGAACATTGCGTGTAGTCTTCAAGTTGAGTTCAATTTTCTTCTGCTGAACGACTTTCAACAGTCATTTTCCCGCTGATAATAAGTCATGATTGGAGAGTATTTCATCATGCTGGGCTTCTGTGGGGAGGGCGAAAAAAAAAAAATGGAAAGAAAAACTAAAGCAGAAAACGTGAGCTGACATGAACAATGAATGCCCTGAAACAGAACCCAAAAATATGCTAGTCAAAAGCGACAGCTTTTCTCTGCTGCCGCTCTACACACGCACCCATCAATCAAAGAGCGTTTCCAGTACGCAAGAATTTTGGACCAAAAATTCCATTTGGCCAACAATGTAGCCATTCAAAATGAATTGAATAGAGGAACATGGCGAGAACGGTTTGCTGCACTTGAAGCTGTCGGTGGACAGGAGGAAAACGAGTTTTTAGATTGAAGACAAAAATGGAAGATTCAAAGCGAGTAGCGAAAAGCAGAGAGAAACTGTAGTCAATCAGGATTAGGGGAAAAAATTGCTGGATAAAAGCAAAATTGAGTTGAGTTGAGTTGAGTTGAGTATTGAAGGAATTCAGAGTTGAAAATAATATCTATAGGGCAATGCTGTCCAACTAGTCGTATACTTACTTACATATCTGTGAAATCTGCGAAACTTTTGTAATAGTGTAAAATTAGCCACTGAGACAAAGTTTTTGACGGAAAGCATTGAAGCGGTAAGCGGCAAGTAACGGAAAGATAAGCCTCCACTTTTGAAGAGGACGAAGGACGAAAGGAGAGACGAAACGACGAGGCAACAGAGCGCAAAATGAAACGCGAAGCGGAGCTAGTAAGCCATGGCAATAATGATGATATTTATGGGTTCTGGCGAAACGCATAAAAACGCAGGTTCTGACAGCCAAACAAACCCAAATGGCTAAGAGCGTACACACACACACACATACATACATTCATATATATAAAAGCGTTAAGAAAGTGGATAAATGGTCGAGCTGCAGACAAGAGAAGCTGCAACTGAACGACACTTGCAACATTTAATTTATTATGCAAATGTGAACAAATAGTCCCAGTGGCCAAAGATGACAGTCGACGTGAGTAATGGTTAGCCAAGGACAATTGTCCTTTGGTAAGTATATATATATATATATATATATATATGTATGTACTTCTCAGCTTTGCCTTTATGCAGTTGAATGTCCCTTACTCCACTCCACCCTGCAGCGCCCTCATCCTCGGCTCCCTCTGGCGTAGAGTGGCCGCTTTTGTGCCGCTATCACACATGCCATGAATTTGGGAATTTGATACGCGTAGTCCAAACAAATTGAGCTACATGCAGATAATCGTTTATCAGAGATCTGTCCAAACAAATACTTAGATCTGGGAATTGTGCGCATTACTCATGGCCAAGTAGTGCGACTACTCTGCACATTCAGGGAATATAAAAAATAATAGTTGCTGCAGTCGCAGAAGAAATTACTGTCGTCTGACAGTGTATTGAAATGCATAAAAAGATGGCCAGAACACTTTTTGAATATTAACTTGAATTTTTCCTATAATCGTTGTATTTGAGACAAGTAATATCTATTTTTTCTAACTAGAATGTCTTCTAAGACTATAGAAACTACTCCTAAATAACAAACTTCTTGCTAGTCTAAGACAGAAAGTTGCTAATATTCCGCGAGGACAGACAGATGGTCTTGGCCAACTCAACTGTTGCCAAAAATATGTTTTGCAGATGCCAGATTCTATCTTTTTCATTGAAGATACTAATTCAATTCATAAAAATAATAATAATATTCTAATAAAGGCTGCGACCCGCTTCAAGCTGGATCTCCTCCTCAACTACTTCAGGTTTGGGTTCCTGAAACCAAACCGCAACTAAACCTTTTCTATCGAACCTTCAAAATTAATTAAGACTGATTTAATTATTGATTAGAATGGAATAAAAAGACGCAGACTTTTCACACTATTCAGCCATAAAATAGTTAATAAAAGTGTATTAAGTTGGAGCGAGTTCAACAAAGAAATATATATATAAATATATATAAATATATATATATATATATATATATATATATACTTATATACCAAATAAAGCCACCAAAATTTAGTATCAATTATTATTAATAGTATTTCCCCCGCTTTTTCACATTAAAATAAACAATTTACGAGCAAAATTGTAAGATTATCCTTAGCAGCCACACTTAAGGCTATATTTACTTTGTTTTCTATAAGAAAATCTGAATAATTTCCTATTTAATTTTCAGATAAACCAGAAAGCTCTATTTATCGAACATATCCTTATCTGGG
This sequence comes from Drosophila repletoides, assembly GCA_018150835.1. Lineage (NCBI taxonomy): Eukaryota > Metazoa > Arthropoda > Insecta > Diptera > Drosophilidae > Drosophila > Drosophila repletoides. The sequence continues at coordinate 2,094,864 of JAECWQ010000031.1, forward strand.
CATATGTCAAAAGTGGTTTAAAAAAAATGTTTAATCTTTGCTCGGAATCTATTTTGGTTAACTGTCTGAAGAGTTTCTAAATTCAGCTGCTTTCCATACACAAATATTTAGTATATATTGGCTATAAATAGGCGACTATTATATGGAGATGTCTCTTTCTAGGCTTTTATGGGGCTTAGAAACTCATCCCAGATTAATGTCGCCCTCATTTAAATCGCGGCACGAACCAAATGCGCGTCAATAATCGTAAATGTGTCCCCAACGCAATGGGGGCACAGCCCATGAATGCCAATTAGAGAGACGACTTAACGGTTATCGTTATTGTTCCAGGGGCAGGAGGGTGGTGGGTGGAGGGTGGTGGGTGGAGCAAGAGGCACTCCCTCAAATAAGACGCACCTGGTAATCCATGTAGTTGTCGAAATGCATATAGGAGCAACCGCCTACGCCACCGGGCACAGGCATTGGCATGGGTAGACCGTTCTCATCCAATTCAACGCTGGGCGGCGGCGGTGGGGATGGTGGCAGATTGTCGCCCTTGAAGGAGACGCGTTTGGTATGCCCGTCGGGCCGACGGTTGCGGCCCAAAGTGCCTGCAAAGCGACCAGCATGCATTGCGCCGCCGGCAGCCAAAGTTCCCATCATGTAGGAAAGCGATCCGCAGCCAACAACGGCTTCTTGGTGGGGCTGCTGGTGCGGCACGGACTGCAGGCCGCAGCCGCCGAAGCGAAAGTGTGGCATGCAGGTGGTGGTAGCGCCTCCTGCACCACACTCACTGCCCTCAAAGTCGCTCTCCACGTCCGTCACAAAGGCAGCCGGCTGAAAGCCGCGCGGCAATGTTGCCGCCGAAGTCGCAGTCAACGTCGATGAAGCAGCAGCAGACGTTGGCGGTGCTCGGTTCAGGGTGCCTGTGCACAGAATGTTAACTGACTGTGGATGTGGATGTTGTTGTAGTTGGATGCCATGTGGATACTGTTCGCCAGCGCCTTGCAAGAGAGCCAATTCGCCGCCAACTCCCGCGCCACCCCCTTCGGTGTTAGCCGCAGTCAAAATATGCGTGGGCTGCAGCTGATAATAATGCTCGACGCCGCCGACACCGACGCCGCCGCCCTGCGGCTGTGCTGCGCCGGCTGCTGCCGCTCCTGCCGTTAACAATGTTGTTGGTATCATCATAATTGGCAGCATCGTTGGCGTCGCGGTTGCGGTTGATGTCGGTGCGTTGTTGCCGCCAGACTGTAGCATCTCCATTTGGCACATCTCCTCATAGCTAAGTGGACGCAGGTGCTCCATGTTGAAGTGTGGGCGTGGTAGCAGTAGCTGTCTATCACCAATTAAACGAGTTCCACCTGGCCACACTTCACACTTCCACTTACAATTTCTGACTTGATTTTCACCTAGACACAAAACACACAAAAACAAAAACACATGTATGTATACACCGACTCAGTCTCTGCAAAGGATGCGTAGGTGGAGGAGCAGGAGGCGGAGGCGGAGGTGGAGGTGGAGTCGGAGAACCAGAAGGCGAAGGGATGCGAATTTGAAAAGTTTTCGCGCGCGCGTTCCTCTTAACGTTTCTCACATGGCGCCACGAGTAATCGTGCGCCAGAGCCAACTTTATCTCGCGACAGTCCTGCAGCAACTGAAGCTGAACCTGTCTGGTCTGGCTCTGCTCTCAGGCAGTTCAATTCGCCGTCGCTTTGCTTCTGTGCTGGGCTGAACGCATGCGCCACAAATTCGCCGCAGCAGCTTTGCTCTCTCGGCGCCATTTTCGCCGTAGTCTGTCGCCGTCGCCGATGCCATTTCCGCTTGGCGTTTTGTTTTGATTCCGATTTGTGGGTGCTTTCGGCAGCGTTGTGGGTGCTCCCTGCTGGGGTGGTGGAGCACTGTTGCCGCGCCAAGGGAAATTAAAATACTTGAAGCTGCCGTGGCCAGACTTGAATGCAAGATTTTAATTGCCGCGCCGCGAGATTCGTATCTTGGGAAGAGCGCCCCAAAGCAGACTGCGCCACTGTCCACAGCAGCTTCTACTTCTGCTTCTGCTGCTGCTTCTGCCTCAGCCTCGGCCTCTGCTTCTGCCTGGCACTGTGGCAGCAATCGTCTCCAGCTGTGCAACCAACTGTTGGCCCAACTGTGGCTAGACGCTGCATGGTCAGCTGAATGGATTTTAATTGCGAGCGCATACTCTCCACACGCATCACTCCTGACATTTGATAGAAAATATTCAGTACTATAAAAACATCAATTACTTCATTAAAATTGCTACGAAATTTCGGGAGCTAAAAGCGCCCAAGTATATCAAATAATTCAATATTTGCTTTAATTATACCAATTTTGCTAACGCTTATGCATCCCTCGAAATCTTTGTATAGCTGTCAATAACTAACGCTTTCCGCTAAGATGGGATTTTGGAAAATTCCACCTCTTGATGGGAAAATTATGAAAAACTAACAGACGAAATTTTGTTTATTGTCTGATTAGGACAGGGTTAAATTTTTGAAGAAAAAAAATGTATAAAATATTTGAAAAATTGAGAATCGGCTTTTGCTTGGAAAAAAGTCAGTTTCATCATCTAAATTACCCTTCCAATCTTAAAAAATGCTTTGTAAACTGGTAAATCTAACTTTATTTCATTTTTAGGATGATAAAAGCTCTTTAGAATTAATTATTTAATTAAATTTTCACAGCTTTTGGAAGTTTCTCGTATAAATAGTCATGAAAACTGAAAATTTCTAAATTTCTATTGGCTTAAACTTAAACTTAATCTACTCAGATCTACTCGCATATAGTAATAGTTTCATATATTTCGAAACTTCTGGAAAATGAGCTTGAAAAAGCTTTTTATATAATATTTATTATATATCCATACAATTTTCCAATGATGTTGAATAAATCCTTTTTTACAACAATTTTCAAAAACGTGTTCAATAGAAAGTCTTCGTAAACAGTATAATCCCAAAACTATTATTTTATATATTTAATTAGTAAATAATATTTAAAACAATAATGAAAGGAATTCCAAATAAATTAAAAAAATATCAGCATATAAATGATTCGTCAGTGATATTCAGGACTGCTCTAGGCTTGTCTACTGAAGAGTATATTTAAATCTTTTGGATTAAGATGCTGCATTTTTAAACTCTGATCTCATTGAAAATATATAAAAAGAGTGTTAAAAGAATGTGTATAAAGTTTTTGTGGTAATATAGCTCCGTTTTTGAACTCTGCTCCCATCAAAAATGGGAAAGACTTGATCTAGTTCTGACTTTCCGTCAGTCTGCCTTCAGCGCTTTACTCTATTTTATATAGCTGTGATGGGGGATTACTTTGAATAAGATGAGGTTTATTAAGATATTATCTTTTAAAATCGAACCTTTTTTTTCCAGTGTCCTGCTCATAAGAACAATCAGAAAAATCGAATTGTATTAACCTGTCGATACAGTTCATGCAGGCAAAGCGTGTGGGGAAAGGTGTATTCACACGATTCATTGCTGCCCAAAATAGAATTGAAGGTCTGCCTTGAACTATTCCCATTATGTATGCATACTCTCATACATATGTATATGTGTATATATGTGTACTATATATATATATATATATGTGACAATATTTCTGCTGTCCATATAGTTTCATATAGTAGTCGCAATTTCTTTTGGCCCCAAATGCCCGCGGCGCTGGTTTCCATTTGCGTAAGACAATGGGGAAAAACACACACAGTTGAAATGTTGAAATTGTCTTTTGCAGATTTTTGCCTGAACTTTTTATATTTTTTTTGTTCTTTTTTATGTACCATTGCCGCTGTAACCGCTGGCAACGCCAACGTCGTCGTCGTCGCCATCGCCGTCGCCATCACTGGGCCTCGGTCTCGGTCTCCTGTGCCGTCTCCAGCTTCATTTACATTTGTTTCATCCTATTATCCTGGTTAACCGGCTCGTTCGCTGTGTGTACTTCATTCCATTCCGTTCTCATTCCCGGCTGCGCTCCTTCGCTCCTTCCCTGCTTCTCTCCTGCTAGAGTCTCCGCCATTCCTGGCCTGCCATTTGTCAAATAATACGCCCGACTCGACTTTTTGTAATTACAAAACGCGAAGGGAAAGCGGCTCAAAAAGCAGCGTGTTGGGGTTTTGTGGTGCTCGTTAAAATTTGTTGCTCTCATTTCGATTGTTCACTGTATTCTTGTTCTTCTTCTTCTTCTTCTTGTCGCTGTTGTTGCTGTTGTTCTTGTTGCTGTTTCTGGCATTGTTGCCTCCGGTTTTAGTGCTTTTTCATATATCCAAGCGGCGGCAAAGTTTACGCCGTATTGAAGGTAAGTATTTTGGTTAAATATGCGAAGCGGATATAAAGTCGTTGTGATTTACGTCATGATTTATTTCAATATGATAATGGCAAGATGATTTCAATCGAAACGTGTTTTTAATGCATATTCAATTTGACAGTTTTTAATCATTTAGCCAACTGTGGCTCATGCAAAGTGGCCCAGAAGTATGCAGCATAAACTGTTGGAAACAGTTTTGAAATGCCATCATTTAACGGCTTGTTAACCACGAAAACAGTTGGCCGAAACGGATGGACTTTCAAGGGGTATAGAAGCGTGCATAAATTTAAATTCTCTGTGAGTGACTGGCCGGCATCAAGTGGAAGCACTTTCAACTGAAAAATCTAAGCTGTCAGCCAGGCAGGCTGGCAGGCTGTCAGGCAGACAGGGAGGGAGGGAGGTAGGGAGGCAGTCGGAAATAAATTATTCCCAAAATGGCAAACATGCAGGATTTAAGCTGCTGAGTAAAGTCTATCGGAAAATGTCTAGAGAATCATAATTAATCGCACATCAAATTCAAGCAAAGGTATTAATGATTGACGCTGTTCGATGTGTTCGAAGTGTATTATTAGATCCATTAGATATACCTACTATACACTATTGCAGAGTATTCAATATTTGGGCAACTCGGTGATTAATTATGTGGCATTAGGCGCGTGGGCTGCCACAAAGGTTACAAGATAAATAAATGAAGCTCGATTAAGTTAACCAAAAGATGGACCCGGTGTCATTATACATAATAGAAGCAGTATAAGGCGCGGAGGGGCTGAGGGGCTGTTGCTCTGCACAAACAAGTCATTAAAAACGCGTGAATCCTAATTTATAGCTAATTAAGTAAACGCAACTTCTGTGCGCTGTCCTCGCGTTGGTGCGAAGTGTGAAGGATTACGCAGAAGATAGACAGACAGGAGCGAGGACAGGCAGCACATTGTTTTTCGACACATAAAACAAAATTGTGCTCACAGTGTTTTTACTGTGCAATTTCGTTGCTGTTGTTGTAAATTTACCAAAGATATTACGTCAGACATTTTATATGATTTTTTATGATTGTGGTTAAGAATGGTTGGCGTAATAAATGAACTGTTGAAAGTGTAACTCAAAATTAATTAGTGACTGTGACCACAGTAGCTTTACTGAAGTTATGGTAAATTATATTGTAAGAATAGTTGCAATGATTTACAGAGTGTATAGTAAGTGTAGGCTATAGTAAATGCAGCTGGTAAGCCAACTGTGATCACAGTAAATCTTTGCAGTAATTATGTCTTATAGACGCGTTTTTTTCCAAGCAGCTGCTCTTGGGATTGAATCTTAGCTTTAATATTTGTCTATCCTACGGGATATTCTTAACTTAACTTAACTTTTACTACTTTTGTGAGTTGCGGAGCATCTCTAGCCAATATTTTCGGTAAGAAGTTACTGTGCTAACACTATGCCTCATATAACACGTAATGTTTCCTGCATACTTTGGTTGGAGTAAATACAATTATCAGTCGAAGCATTTCTAAACACGATTATGGTTAGATTTACCAAGAATTTTCTATATATGAACTCAAAAAAAGAAGTCTAGCAAAAAACCAAGTTTACACACAAAGAATTCGTTGGTAAATCTAACCATAATCGTGGTTGCAAATGCAGCCTCAGCCTGCTACATACATAAACTTAGCAGACTCTCTTTTTACCCCTTTTCATGGGAATAACTCTGATGTTGTGGACCACAACGAGCTGCCGTAGTTTTAACCCAGTGTGAACAATTAGTACACTTTGTAGTTGGTTCTGTGTCGAATAAATATAGATGGGATAGTTGGTAGCTGCCTCGTAACTTGTTTATACTGACAACGACGACGGCGACGACGAGTCAGTCACCAAAAATAACTAATTTTGGCTGTGTGTCCATCTGCGTCATGTTGATTTAATAAATCAAAGCCCATTCAGTTCCGAGTATTTGGGTTATTTTTCCATTGGCTTCAACTAATTTGCATGAAGTTAGCACTTAAGAGCAGCTGGACCTAATGACGCTTTGACTGATTCAAATCATGAAAGGTAAACACAGCCACTGACACGTTTTCTCATTTAAGACACATTAACCGCACACACACACACACACACACACACACACACACCCGCATACACACGCACACATAACCCTCAGCTGAGCTCCTGGAAACTCCCGTTTGGTATTAAAAGTTTGCCAGTTGTCTGTATGGCTGAGGTTGGTGAGCTTTTAAATTAAATCACAAAATAGAGATAGAGATAGAGTCAGTAAGGCAACAGAACTGGAGGGAGGACGAACTAAACCAAATAAATGAACCCTTTTGGGCACACTCCTCTATGTCCTTGCACGCCTTGCGTCCTTCTTACTTAAGGCAGATAAAAGGCAGAACAGGAAGTCAACTTGCCTGCCTGCCTGCTTGCCGGACGATGAGGATAAGGATACATAAGGATAGCTATGACGGTGACTGTGACGGTGGCGGCAACGCGTCGTGTTTTGCTTGGCAATTCAGTTGCCTGGCAGCCGAAAAAAGGATAATGGCATAAAATCCACAAAAATGAAAAGAAAGCGGCAAATCATGTTAAGAGATTTAAATTGGATTAGTCGACGTGTGTGGTCCTGGCGCTGGCCGTGAAGCCAGCCATTGCCACTGCTGACTGCTGACGACTAACTGCAGACTGCAGACCAGCCAGGACCAGGACAAGCTCTTGGTATGGCTTTTACTCGCGTGTCTTGACATCAATTTTGTCACTTGATTTTTTTTACATTTTTTATGTAGCTCTGCTTCTTTTTTGTCGCTTTCCTTCTTTTGTTTCTTGTTTGTTGTTGTTGTTGTTTTGTGTTTTGTTTTGTTTTGTATGCTTGACACAATTCGTCGTCCTCAAGTGCTTACAACTCGAGTATATCTCTCAAGTGTTCAATGGCATTCATCTCATCTGCTCTTTAGCAGTGCGTTCTGTATTTTAGGACTATTTCAGAATAGGGACTGCTCGCTTGTCCTTTTGAGTGATGCGACGTCCTGGCAGGGAAATAAATATGCCGCCCCCTCCCAGGACTTTTTTTTATATATATATGTTTAAACGTGACATAGCAGAAAATGACTTATTTCGCGACAAAATTAAATCGCAAATATTTTATTTGGATGATTATCAAATTGTCACTAGGCTTCTTTCTAAGTGGACATTTTAGTTAGCACTTTAAAAAACGCTCTCTCCCTCTTATATTTGAAATATTTCATGCTAAGGCACAGCTCTCATTTATTCACTGTGAAAGCCTTAATCTTTAATGAGCCGGAAAAGGTCACGCCAAGGACCTCCATGTCCTTTCCATTCACAACATTTTTTGGAACGATTCGTCAACCCGTCAAGTCAGCAACTTCTCAGATAGCCTGGCTTTTTGTCGTATTGCCACCATCCAATATAACCGAATTATACTTCTATTTTAAAGCAGACACCGAGTATATTTGGACTGAGTTTTCCGCTGCAGTGCATCGATTTGACGTTTCCTTTGACGTTTCCCTTGATGTCTTTAAAAGCCATAAAAGGACATGTGAATGGGGGCTCCTTGAAATATGCATAAAAGCTAAGAACTCAATTTCAAAAGCAAAATTTATCTTTGGCGTTATGTTCGTAGGTCTAGAAGAAGGGAGGAAGGATGTTCGAAGGATATTTGCCTATTAGTTACAAGTGTAAAAAATAGATTTTCCTTAGACAAATACAATTGATGTGCGTAGGCTTAAATGGATTTTAATAAAGGAAAAACAAGTTGATTTAATAAACTTTATAAATTTATATATTTACTGCATCTATGCTGAAAAACATTCTAAATTGTTGTTGGTTTCCACCCGTACTTTACTTTAAAGCGATAATTTTCTTATATTTATTCAGTGCTTCTTTTATGGAGAACGTTTCCATAGGTTCTGGTTTCTTTTTGTACTTTACTTTGGACGTATAGACGTCATACCCCAGACTTATGATATTGTCGTAGAATACACGATACTTTGGCTTAACAAAGAAGAAGTTGATAACCTGTGCGGCTGGCCACACGGTCCACTCGGCCTTGTATAGCGTTACAGCTTTGTCTTCGATCTCCTCTCTAACCTCCTCCCAGGACTTGTTCTCCAGCAAGCCCATTGTGAGGAAGAACACACTTATATAGAATGGCGAACAAATGAATTGATCCATTAATATTTTGCGTACCACCGTTTTTATGGTCCGTTTTGGATAGAGATAGTCCAGATATTGGTACCAGTAATGACAAACAATGCCAACCGTAAAGCCCGATATGCCCATCCGAGCCGTACGGGTCCGATCCCAGCCTACGATTTCACCCGTAAATCGCTCGTATGATTGCTCCAAGGTATCGCCTAGCATGCTTAAAGATATCGAGATGCCCAGATTTGTATAGAGCAGAAATCGTCTACTGAATGCCACATTATGAAAGCGACTGATTTTCCTCAGCAGGATTTTCCACCTATCACGATAACACATTGATTCGTCTTTGGTGGTCTTCTAGGTGGGCCACAGCCCCTGAAGCAAACATGAATCAAAGTTAATTTAACAAAAAAATTAATGACACTATTCCCATTGCTAGGTCTGGCAAATATGACATTTGGCCCAAAGCCAATAAATTATGTTAAGAAAAAACTTGAAAGATTTAAAAAAAGTTTGCATTTCATTGGGAAAACATGGCAAATGATGAGGAATTGTGGTCTATTGGAGTACTATTTTTATACCTAATTTTTCCAAGAAATGTGTATTGTATTGGGGGAGGCAAATCATCAAGATCGAACGACTATATCCTATAGGAATGAGCGATCCAAAAGTTGTTGCATGATACACGTTTTTATATCTCGATATTTCTTAATGAAACTTGCAAGTTAGATGTAGAATTGTTGTTTCTAAAAGGCATATTGAAAATTATGAAGATCGGTCAACTTAATCATATAGCTGCTATAGGAATAATCGGCCAAAATAAATAAGTTTAGGAACAGCTCTCAAATACCCACACTAAAGCTGCAGCTTAGGGTATATAATCTTCGGGGCACCATTCCTGACTATTGGGGAAGTATTTAGTATTCAAGAGTATTTAGGAGATGGCAGAGTTTCCGATGTTCTAAGGAATATATATATATTTTTGTATAGTCCAAAGAGTGCCTGACTGGATAAACCCGTCTATTTCAGCGGCTATTAGAGGTAGGGAGCACAAAATTGGTATGCAGCTCAAATGTTACTTTCCATGCATAATTTGTCAACCTTTTTGTACTTTAATATAAAATGAAATATATTTAATGAATGCAAATCACATGCAGGCAAATTAATCGAGAAACCTCATAAGAACGATCCAATTGGTGAACTAAAAATAACGCGACGAAGTAGGAAAGTTTTGGCGTCTTTCAAGTTTCAAGGGAAAGGATAAGCAAGAAAATCAATTTGACGCCATCAAAGCAAATGAGTTTTGGGAAGGATTTAGCAAAAGTTCGGTCGAGCAACAGAAATGGTCTAAAAAGGGATTTAAAAGGATTAAATTCGACTGCGGCAAAACGCACAAACAGGCTCTGGCATGGAAACAGGCTCTCTGGGCATTTGAATAATACCGCACTTGGCACATGTTGCTCCTGCTGGCTACACTGGTTTTCAATACGGCCTAGTGGGGTGCTTTATTTGCGTGTCAGGAAGTTGATTCCGGCAAATCATTTGCACGCGATTCCCAATACTTTTGACAGTGTTCCAGGCAGAGCCAACCGCAGCCCTTCGCCCTGGGGAAATCATCCTTCATACATATGCTCCCTGTACGCTCGACCGGACGAGCAACCAACCGAGCTACTGAATTGAAAAATATTTACGGCATTCTACATTTTACGCTAAAATCCAATTTTATTTTTATTTTCATTTTTTTTTTTTTTTTTTGTCGAAAATCCGCCATAAAACGTACCCACACGCTGCTGTTTCCCGCCAACCGCCATCCGCCGCCAAAAGCCGAGAGTTCCATTCCCAATACGTATACGCCTCGTACGCCCATCCCCGCCAATTGAAAAGCAGGCGCCGTAAATTCGGCTTTGCATTTTATTTGCATTTGGAGCCGCAGATGAGCTTCAGTTTTCCCAGATTCCCCCAACCAGTTGGCTTTTGGGGAGGGCTGAGGATTGCGGGTTGTCCCCATTGTTTCAATAGCGCACCATCAGGACAAATGAATTTATTTTGCCCCATTGTTAATGGTGTTATTTACGTGGGTTAAATGCTCCAAAATTTGCGAGGTGTTCAACTGTAAACACACAACAAGCTATCAAGTAAATAATAATAATAATAATAATAATAATTACTCTTATTTTCACATATTTTTATGTAACATTCTCGAACTTTACTTTTATCTTTCTCAATGTTCATTTTGTTTCTAAATTTTATACATTTTCATCCAAAGATGATTCTAAAAATACAAAATGTAGCTGGAAACTTGTTTGCTTTAAGCCTTTTCCCTGTTCTGGAACATGATTGTAGTTGAATTGAATTTATTATACATTTCGTACCCATTAAAAAGGTCTAAAAAAAAGGAGTATATAAAGTTAGCACACAGCGAGAAGAGAGCATTTCCGACTAAATTGAGTATATACTCGCATCTGTCCGTCTGCCTCTTTATCCGTCTGTTACACAGAGACCATAAAAAGTAGACAACAAATTTATATATCACCGCATCCCGATGGAAATTTATAGCACTCACAGAGATATATTTGTCTCCTATAAAATTGGATAATAAACTCAAAAGATTCCAGAAAGCTTTTGGTTCTAGCATTGGTTCATTCAATTTCTAAACCTGATTTTTATACTGAACCGGAAATATATTATTTAGATTAAGTTTTTATGTGACTTCTGGTTCGGTTTAAGTAAATAAATAAACGGTTTGGCTTACAGTCTTTGAACAGAATGTTTTCTAGTCCAAAACTCGCTCAATTTTGCCTACCTGGAGCCGAATAATACTCGGAGTCATCTTCTGTGTTACAGCAGCACAGGGTATCTTCTAGTCGAGCACTTTGGAGCTTCAAAGTGTTGTTTGCAATTCAATGTTGTCACTGCACTCTGTTTTTAGCTGGAAAAATTATAATTCTTTTGTATTGTGTCCTTTCCCGCCGCGGGACCTAAACAAGTACGTACAACGAGCTGGACTTTCGCCAGGTCCACAGAGCGTAACAAAAAAAGGGCGATCTAAATTTAGAATAAAAAATACCCTTTCTTCAGTGAAAAATCCCATAATTTAATATATGTAAAACGCAAAGTGGTGCGTAATGTGACAGTTATGAGACGATTGGAGAGCATCGACTCCTGTGGGTCTGCTCCCAATCCTCCAATACTCCAATTCTTTTGCTGTAGTTAAAATAAAATGATTTTCCATTTAGGCCCTAATCAAGTGGAATTCACATTTCTAATTACTTTTATGGACTACTCGTTGTATACCCTTTAATTGCGCCAACAGGCAGTGCAACAAATTCATTTTCAAAATTTTGTTCATTTTGTTATGCTGATTTTTCACATTTTTCTGGGTATATTTTTTTTTTTCTGCTTTTTTTGTTATTGTTTGGAGCGTTCCGCTCTCAATTTTATTTTGGCACTGGACTCTGAATGGTGTCCGTGTGCATTTTTTAATTGAATTTTTTATTTCACTCAATGAAAGCAAAAGTTTAATATGTGAGCAACGGGGCATAAAAAGCGCCATTCTCATTGGCCCCACATCAACTTCAGTGCCCCCCGTCCGCCCCTAGTCCGCCCCAGGGGATTCCTGTTAGCTTAAATGCACAGCTCAAACTAGTGGAAAAATTGTGGTGGCCAAGAGTTTATCATTTTAGCCATTTCAGTTCAGTCGTTACATGGACTGGGCATACTGGGAATATATAGCAAAATGCTTCGCTTGATATCTCCTGAATATCATAGCCTCCCCCTTCCCCGCCATAATTGGTTTGCAATCGATTTTGAATGATATCTATCCCAGTATGCTGCTGCCTATGCTGGGCTGCCTTCTGGCCTTTATTTAGCAACAACTTCGATTTATGCAAATAAAATTGAGATGTGTTTTTAATGCCTTTTTGGCTCTAACGAAACGCAGATGACTTGCCCCATTTGTGGCCCGGCAATCAATTCAATAATGTACTTCACTGAACTTACAGCCAGATTGTCTTTCATATGATTACAGTTGTCTAATCTTCTTATAATTGAAGTACTATGATTTATCTAGAATGCAAAATTTGTAAAAGAAATTATTCAATTTTTAAAATTGAATTCAAGAACTTTGTTCAATTGCAATTTCCGGCTTTTGGGCGGAGGCGAATTGCTGCCTCAATTAAAGCGCTGGACGCGGGGTCAAGCAACTGTTGCCACATTTAAATTGCACCATTGGGGCAAATAAGTCAGTTCCATCCACAGTCAACGTAAACGTAAACGTAAACGTAAACGTAAACGTAAACGTAAACGAACAAATTGTCAACATGGCCGCAACGCCATTGCCCCTCGTCAGTCTTGCCAATTTCGTTAAGGTAAACAAACAAGCTGGCCCACCCATGCGATGCCGAGAAACCAAACAAACCCCCGGCCATCCGCAGAGCAACCCCGCATTCTTCGCACAGCCCTAAAAACTGATTTTACACTCTGAAAAAAATCAAGGCACATTAACACAGGTTACTCGTAATAAAGCATGGAATTCCCTAGAAAATTTTTAAATGGTTTTAGAGTGGAATTTCGCACTCAATCACAGGTTTTTCTGATATACTTTCAGTACTGGACTGATACGTGCTTAAAGCCCCATGTCCACCTCGTCAGAAAAGCTACCGAAGAGAGATCCCCCCATTTTTAAAAATCTAGCTGGATTCAACCGGAGAAAGTCAATATTAAAAGCTTATGTTGGGGATATATTATTCCACTCTTGAATTTTTCCAAAGGATCTGGAATAAATTTTAAAATTTACTCATCCTTTTTCTGTTTTTTGGGTTGTGTGAAACTCTTGCTTGAAAGAAGTTTATATATTCAGTTTTCTGGTCCATTTTTCGATGTTGGATGGAAATTTTCCAAAAATCTATAAACATTTTGTTGAATACTTTTTTGTGAGCAGGTCTGAAAATAAATTAAAAGTTCAATTCCAAAATTCCAGTCCAGTTGTCAGTTGATCGGCCAGGAAATAGAGCTTTTATATATGGAAATATATTTTCTATAGATTTTAATTAAATGAATTAATTTAACTAATTATATTTAAATTAGCATATTCGCCTAGGCATATAAACAAAACACGAAACAGCTGTTCGCAGTTTAACATAGAACGGTTGCACTTAACATAAAAAATCGATGAGTGTATGAGTAAAACAAAAAAAAAAAAAAATCGGTTCGTGAAATTATGATACGCTTTTTTACCTGCGGCTGAGCATAAAAGAAAAACATTGAATCAATCTCTTTAAAATGTACTCTATGTCATAGCAAAGAGCATACTGGGTTTTGGAGCGTCTCTTTTTTTGTGAATGTACAGCTAACCGGGCTTTTAGTAGGTGCTCATAAACAAAGGGCCAACAGAATAGTAAGCGGCACGTGGAGTGCTCTGGATTGTGGACACCTGATTACCTAGCAGCCGGTGAACGTGGCTGTTTATGAGGCGCAAAATTGTCATACATCATGCGACACGTGCTGGAAAAAGAGCGGAGTGGAGAGGAGTGGCGAGGAGTGGCGAGGAGTGGCGAGGAGAGGAGAGGGATAGCAGGTGAGGCAAGGCTGTAAGTACAGCAAACGGTGACACCTGCCCTGCCTCTAATTTAGCACATGACAGGCAGAGCATGGCGTAAGCAGGCAACTGTAACAGAGCAAAGTGTTCCACATGCAGCAACAAAAACAACAACAACAACAAAAACAAATACAAAAAACAAGAACAATATTTGAATCTGGCAAAAGATGTACCAAGAGTCGACCATTGGCTTGACATCTTCCTCTGCTTTCATTCTATGCTGGCAGCCTGCAGCGTCATCCTTGTCATCTAGCTACCATCATCATCATCATCATCATCATTATCATGATCATCATCACCTGAAACAGCAGCAGCAGCGCCGGTAGCAGCCGGCTTGAGCGTGTTGGGGCAAAGTGAATTAAGCTAAAGCCAGGACAGGTGCGCTGGCAATGATATGCTCAAGATACGTATACGATAATACTTAGATATATATAAGTATACACATATATATACACACACACACACACCAGCACAAGTGGGACACGAAGCGTTAAACTATTAAGCACATTTTGCATCCTGGAAATGTCCTCAAAGTTGCAGCCTCGACATCGCTCCACGTGAAGCGTGACTTGATTGCTGGGGTAAGCAGTAAATGAGTCGTGGACTAAGACCCTAAAAAATTCCGCAAATTAACTATGCGTATTATTAAAATACTTTTACTTAATGGCAAATTATCCTTCTACAACGGGTTTGTGTACTATATAAAATTTGTTATCCTTTATATTTACTTGCTGGCTTTGCTTGTGCGGGGACCTTCACACAGAGAGAGAGAGAGAGTTTATATTTCTATGACCTCGACTGTTGATGGTATACAACGAGGTATAGCAACATATGATGAGTCGAGCTTCTAACTTCTAAATTTCATGAGGATACATTGAGAAAAGAGAAAGTTTTCCCTACAACAGTGCGCCGATCCGGCCGGCTCCGATAAATATTCTAAATTGAATTTAGTTAGCTCAAAAAGTGAGAGGTTAACATGCAAGTAAGCAGACGGGCAGATGGACAGATGGACACATGAACTTTATTCAATCGACTCTTCGCAATGTCCTGTGGGTGGAACTGCCTCCTTTTCAATGCATAAAAATATAATAAGAGTAGTATAAGGCTAGCATATAATTTAATAAGGATAGGGTATACACCAGCCTGCAGAACCTATAGAAAAAGACAGTGGCATAAAACAGTTTTCCCTTAATAAATATATTTTTCGAATAGTACTGCCCGATCTGATCACTCCAGTTTCATCTACATAGCTCAAAAACTGAGAGATAGTTCACATAGAAGCCGACAGATCAGTCCGTCTCATCTTACTGAAGGAGAAAGTATATGTTTAGAATTCGACACAGCTGATGAGAAAGTCTTAGTACCCTCAGAAAGAGTATGAAAGAGCGTAAAAAGGCATTCCACTTGCTACTGTTTAGATGATGTACGTGATTTTTGCCTGTGGCTTTCTTATCTTTAATAAACTGACGAAGAAGAGATGAAGTTGCTACTCGATTAGCTCCATTCATGTAACTATTTATGCACGGCGTCCCATTGAAAAGAAAGTCTTGTTAAGTGGAAAGTTAAATATTCACTATATACAAAGACAGACGAGTGCAAAAAAAAAAAGAAAAAAAGAAAAAAAAATATCCTTTGAAAGGACTGCTTATGGGTAGAGCATGGGCAGTGGGCGGTAGGGGGTGGGGTAGGAGTGGTGCTCTAATTAGAATAATTTCGCGCTGCGCTGAGTACGCCAACGTTGAAAATGTTCTACCATCTGTTAAAGGGGCGGAGAGGTGTAGAAGGAGGTGGCACCAGGTGCTGCCTGCAGGACATATACACACACACACACACACACACACCAATGCACAGCGCAAACAGGCTTCTGTGTGTGGGGGTGTGTGTGTATAGCATATGGGCTGGTCGCCTTTGCTGAGCATGACGAGCAAATGTCAGAGAAAAGGTCAGTGAACCTGATTCCTGCGACGAGGACAAAATGACATATAGCCTCAGCATAATCACTGAGAGCGCCAGCAGCGACACAGGCGTACATAACACACAACACTCACCCACACACACACAAAATCACAACAAACACCAATACAAACACACACACACACACAGACATAATACACATCTTTAAATTACAAAATGTAATTAATTTGTGGCAGATTTTTCATTCGCAGCCTTATTTCATCTCATCATCTTTGGTTCTTCGCGTTACTAATTTCCCCATCATCTGCGGTGGAGTCGTCGCCAGGAGTTGCCACATGTGGCATGTACACGAACATGTACAGACTTGCACAGCTTTATGCGGCTTAATTTTAATTAATTTCAATGTGTGCCTAATTTGGCTGATAAAGCGCCAAGGATTATTCTTGGGGAGTTGCACTTGGAGCAACCAAAAATTGCCGGAAATTTGAATTTGAATTTGGATTCTGTTCAAAGTTAAATCACATATTCGAAATTACATAACCTCCCTCTGGCTTTAGCAACTTTCGCTGCTGTTTCAATTAAAATTTATTTAAATATTTAAATATTTATGGCTTTAAGCTCGATTATGAGCCGACAGAGTCGACAGCAAAATATACAAATTACGAGAAAAGGCATAAGCCAAGATTTCCTTGCAACAACATTTGGACCGGTTGTTCCTAGGAAAGGTATATGATATGGTAAGCTGATTTTTAAATGACCTTCATGGATACAAGTTTCGAATTTCCTCAAAATATCTTGAGAAAGAATAATGCTTTCCCTAGGACCTAGGTATATAGAATGCAGCTGTCAGATTCGGCCAGAAAGCAGCTGAAAAAGTGAGTTACTGGCGAGCATAAAAACAGTCAGACGGACATCGTCCTGATCGATAATGAAAGTACTTTATGGACTCGGAAATATCTTCTTTAATTCATGTTAATACCCTTTGTAAGGGCATAAATTTTAATCGTATAACTTTAAATTGAAGCCTTCTGGGGCGCAAATACAGGAGCAATTGTTGCATGGATTGTGGAATAAGGACAGAAAAGGAGCCAATCTGACCAAGAATAAAATGAAGGAACAGAGAAGTGAAATGAGGTAAGGAAAAACAAAGAGAAAGCACACAAAAATGAAAGATAGAAAGTAAATAAAGTAACAAACAGAAATGTGGAAAATCTCTGAACCAGAGGGGAAGAAGTGCCACTAAAACCATATTAATGGTCAAGTATTTTCCGGAGATAGATCCAAGGGAAAGGTTTTAGTTTTGAGAGAGAGCGTTCTGTAACGATTAAGTCGGGAAAAATTCAAAAACTTAGAAGATTAAGAATTATAAAAAAGGACGCACTAAGCGAACCTTATTTCGGTTTAGGTTTAGGTTCAGGTTGGAGCAGTGTGTTATTTTGTAAGTTCAGTTCGTAGTGTGATTCAAACGAACCAAAATGCGCATTCTGAACCTGTTTAGAAGGATACGGTGTGCATTTTTTACTGTGGATGTCATTGAAAATGTAGATGTTATTAGTTTTTTTTGTAGGAAAACTTCTATCAGCATTACACTCCCCTTTCCAGGAGCAGCTTAAAACCTTTTTACGGAATTATCAGAGCTGAAATTTTTGGAGTTTATTTTTTTAATGTCAGCTTAGCAACAGTGGACGCAAAATTGGATAGTTTTTACTGTTGTATTCGTGTGAAATTTAGTAAGCTGCATCGCAAATACATTGTCAGCAAAATATTTGCGATTTTCGAGGATTTTCGCTTATTCCCAAACAATATATAAATCAATTGGGACTTTTTCTAAATCATACTTTGACATGTTTTGGCTTTGGATTCGAGTCCACAAATAGCAAAGTGTCAACAAAATATTAGCGAATGCTCTGGGAAAAACTACCACCAAAAAAGAGAGTAAAAAAAAAAGTTGTAGAATGGTGAAAGGTGTGCGGAGAGCGAGAGGTAATTGAATAAAGCAAAAGTCAAGGTATACAGAAAAAAATCAGTAAACCAATGGGAAAAGCACACCCACACACACACACTCGCACACACACACACACACACACATACACTAACTCGTACTTAGCACAGTGAGGCGAAAGCGGAAACAGGATTTTTGTGGTACGAATACTATAGAAATTTAATGGTGCGCAAATTTTTATTGTTTTTACTTTGACTCTGGAAATTTGGTTCTCTTCTGGCTCTGTTTGCATTCACAATTTATTTACTTATTTGTTCGGCATTTTGTATTCGGATTCTTTACATTTTATGCATATTTCTGATTTGTGTTTCGCTATTTGCTTTGATCGCCCCTCTCATAAACAACAACAACAACAGAAACACAAAAAAGAAGAAAACTCTCCATTTTCGTTTTAATTTCATTTCCTTCCTTCCGGCTACCTTCTTTGTGTCTTTTTGTGCCTTTCAATAGACTAAAAGAAAACTTTGTTGTCAATGTAATTTGATTCTCAGACCACGTTTTCCGTCTGTTCGTTGCTACCTATGATTACGCATACGCTCCGTTGAACAGTGAGCAAATTGTAATTAGACTCAGTGGCCGCATTGCATTGCATTGAAATAGTTTCCGGCACAAAGACCACAATAAGTAGAGCTTTTTGGGGCATATGATGCCAATCGGAAGAAATGCGAGACAGACGATAGAACGAACGATAGAAAATGGGCGAAAACATTAATGCTCGATTCGATGAAAGCAACTCTCGAACTTTCTACTCAAAAAACAATCCCGAATAGTAACCATAGCGAGGACTTTCAGCAATGTTTGTTAAGTTGAAGCCAGAATCGTCATTCGTTTCACTTTGAAGTAAACAATATACATAAAATAACATTTTCAAAAAATTACAGTCGAATCATATTTCCTAAAAATGCTGGACGATACTACGCCACCTAATACCAATCAAGATGCTCCGAATCTTTGTGATTTTGATGCCATCGCCCAAGAGCCTCATGTAGTTGAGATGCCTGATTTCGTTGACTCCTCGCATGGATTGGACAAATCCTTGGTCCTTGATAAGTCCTTGGATAATTCTCTGACCTGTCCTTCGACTACAGAGGATTTTGAATTGAAGTTTCCAGTTGCTCCCTCTCTACTGAGTACATTTGTGTCGTCCACCAATAAGCTGTATATTTTACCAGAGCAAATTGACTTTTCGGAATTGTTGTCCTTCCCGTCGGACAAGAATCCAAATGAGGAGCAATTGGTACAACAAGTTGTTGCCGAGGACCAAAAGGACACTGATTCGAGCTGCATTCATAAAATGCAAGAAATATCTGAGGAATTAAAGGATATCGCTTCTGATGCTATCTCACCACAGCTGAAGCCACCACAGCTGAATACCACTGGAATATTCAGCCGATTTTTCAGTAATCAATACGAATGGGAGCCGAGCATGAAAAATTTCTTCCAAGATGCAAAGCGAAACGGTTTGAAATCGCCGGACTATATCAAAAGTAGATTATTAATGGGATTTATAAAAGAATTTATGAATGAATTCCAATCAGATAAACAGTCCACTTCTTCTGGTAAGATATCTGATTCTCGTATATAAAAATTAATTAATATTAAAACTTACTTTTGATTTTCAGAAACCGCTTCGAGCTCTGAAAGTCTTAACTCTTACATGCGGCTCTTTTCGACTTCGACAAAGCCAAGCGAATGGCCTTCGCCTAAGGCTGATAATTCCTATAAAGGCTTGGAAAAATCTATTATTAATCTTGAAGATAAAGTTGATGAAGCTGATTCTGGTGTGGAAACCAATATATCAAATAAATCAGATAGCTTGTCCGATGATCCTATTCCTACTTCAGAGAATCTTGAAGTGGTTGACGATGAGATCCATAATGATTCAGCGGAATCACAGGCAAATGATGAACAGCAAATGGAAATTGAAGAAATCAAATCCTTACATGAGATAAACAATGTTGAAGTTGAGCTCACACAATTGCCAGAAGTATCTAATGCAGTTACTCATACTAACAAGATAGTCCTTGCCACAGCTGAAGATATTCAGAAGAACGGAGCAAAGATTTTCCGTAAGCCTACGAAGCTCTTCATTTTTGATTGTCTGAAGCAATGGAAGAAATTGGGTAAGCATATAATGAATAGCATTCCAGAGCCACCCCAAACGATAACCAATTCTTTAGGTGAGGGCCAGATTGAGATTTGGAAGCATTCAGACTCTGGCAAATGTTACATACTGCTCTGGGATAAGAGCACACGTAAACTGCTCCTGAATATGCGGCTCGATGGCAAATTGAGCATCAATTATTTGGCCAATAGCACAAACAGTTGCCGTTGGTCGCACTTCAATTACGCCAACTGTCCGGAAGGAGTCCTGGAACGCTTGGCCTGCCGATTCAAAGATTCGGAGATTGCTGCCCAGTTTAAAAACATCGTTGCCAAAAATATGGCAAACACTCGGTTCAACTGACAGACAAGAGAACACTTTTTTATTTATATTTATATTCAGTAATCAAATGTTATTTTTTGTCACTTTTAGGTAAAAATTGTTTTTGTCAAAATTGTGTTTCCTCCAAATATTGGCTTACTTATTAATATCTAAAACAAAAACAAAAAATAATAAAAATTGTTTGTAAACTGAAACCGAAGATTATATACTCTTACAGACTGAAATAGCCATTGTTGACCGATGTCTGCTATGGTAGTTTTATGATAAAGTAATCTGAAAGATTAAATATTTTTGGTATGAATTTTCCTTAAGCTATTTTTAGGCACAAATAAGTTTTCTATACAAAAACTGTTTAAGCTGACTGATTAATTCCATGGAAGATTTACGATATAGTTGTCTGATCCGGCCGGTAGTAGGCTTCATATAAAATTTTCTTCTAGCTCTGCGTGTATAGTTTGCTTAGAAATTGACAGCTAAACTTGGCTATCTAGATTCGTTTCATCGTATGTTTTTACTGCTGAATTAGAAGCAAAAGAAATCCATAAAATGGTAGGAAACTTGGCTAAGTTCATGGCCTAAAGAGCTTAGTGTAGTCGCAGCTCACAGGTGTATAGCAAGTCAGCTGTTGAATTGTTTACTTGTTAATAGCAACAAAGTAAATAAACAAACTCTCTTTTAAGGCTAACAGTACGAGTATTTTCTCCCAGCAGAGCCGGCCTCGAGGGTTGGTTGCCACAACAAATTGGTAGTTGGATCGATCAAACAAACTCGCCGAAAATGAAAATGATAAACTTGAAAAACTGATTGCAGTGAATGGAATGGAATCGGACAAGCTGAGTGAATTAAATAGACAAATCAATGAGATTAAAAAGCGTATTTTGTTGGCCGGTATGTGACTAGATTTGATTTGTGACTAGAAATTGAATTAAATAAGAAGAGCTAAGTAATTGTCCTGTATTTTCAGAGGGCCAGAAGACAGCGAATGCCGCGGAATGGCAGAAGCAGAATCGCATTAACTGTGATACCATTGGATCTCTGAAGAAGGATATCAAGGAGCTTACGGTTAAGGTAAGTCGGTTGCGGAATCCGCTACAGCGTCCAGTGGTCATCAAGGAGCCCATTGCTGATCCGCGTAAGAAGCAGGGTGCCACGCCCACCATAATAGTTGGTAAGGCCACATACCCCATTGGAGCCAAGAATGCCGAGGATGCAATTTTCTTAACCGATCTGAAGATAACTGAGAGTCGCAAGCAGATGGATCTGCTGCGACATAGGTTTAAGAAAAGACAGCAGCACTTTAGCAGGATGGTGGAAAAATACCGCGAGCTGTTGGCCAACAAGGAGGCCCAGAATCAAAACCTGGGCGAGAAGCCACCTGAGACACTTGAGGAGGATGCCAATCGCAGGGTAAGCCTCAAATTTCTGTAAGTCATTCAGCATGCACTTTATTTGGCTTCCTTCGGCAGCTTGTTTGTCAACTGGAGAACGAAATACATCGCACCAATGTGCAGTGGATGGAAGCCGAGCATATACGTAAGAAGTACAGATCCATTGAGGCATCGCTCATGACTGATGCGGAGCGGTTTGAGCGCAGTCTGCGGGAACTGGAGCAGTCATTAAACGAACAAAAGGCGGAGATCGAGAGGCTGCAGCAGGTTCATAATGAAGCAATTGAGATGCGCGATGCGGCTAAGGTGATCCTGCAGCGTCAAGAGCAACAGGCCAATCTCTCACAAAAGACACGAGAGCGTCAGGCCCTTGACTTTAGGAAACAGGTTGAGGCGCGTAAGCTAGAGCTGGAGCGGATTGGTCGCAAGTTGTTTGCCGAAACCAAGACGTTGGTGCATCAAGACAGTGTGGGTTCAAGCTCGGGCGATCAGCATACAGCCAAGACGGATAACGGAGAAGAGGAGCCGGTGTCACAGTTGGAAAGCGTTACGAGCGACATGGAAACCCTCTTCAAGCAGCTGATGGAGGCTTCAGGTGCCACCTCACCCTTTGAGGTCTTTGAACGCTTTAGCGCCCAAAAAGAGTCCGCTGCGCGTCTCACATATTTGCGAAAGGCCGCCGAAGTTGAGAAGGCAAATCTGGAGGCAGAACGTGAGGCACTTACCAGCGAGCTGGAGGCTTCCAAGTTCTCGGATGTCAAGGAGAGTGAAGTGTAAGTAATATAGTTTCACTATAACACCAATAGACTCAATTATAAAAGCTTGTTAATCATAGGAATCAAGAGGTCATCGAGCAGATCAAAAATAATATTGCTGGCATGGAAGAGGAACGCGCCAAAGATACAGATGCGGCCGAGAAGTCGTTGGGAGTGTTGAAGTATCTCAAGGAGCGCATTTGTGAGATGATCTTCAAGGTGCAGGAGGTAGATGAGAGCAACATTGATATGCGAGAGCGTAAGTTGCATATCAGCGTTGCAGAGTTGCCCAACTTTCTCACACATACCGCCCAGGATGAGGATTTAATTGAGGTAAACTAAAGTTCCATTTTAACTCTGCTTTAACTCTAAATTCCCATGTCTTTGCAGATACTTAAGCTGAAAATCAAACGCTGCCAGGAGCTCAGCAAACCCGAGGATGTGCCACCACTTGAAATACCAAAACTTGATCTAGAGGAGGATGAGGAGGACGCATACCAGTTGGAACCACCCAAATCGCCATCAGTGCTTGAGGGCGAGAAACCGCAGCCAATGCCCATGTGCTACTACAATCTATTCGCTGGTCGTGCACAACGGGCGGCAGGCACTTCTTCATCCTCGCCAGAACAGGCACCAGCAGTGGGTAAGTGAAGTTGGGTAAACAAGCAATTGAACATATTGAATGTCTATGGACATTTTCAACTTGCAGTGGCCACAGCCGATGACGACAACGAGGTGCCATCCCGCAACTTCCTCAAACGCCAATCCGTCCTTATTGTAGACTCGAAATCAAGACGAAAGCCGTTTAGACCGCCACCCGGAGGCAGACGCAAGTAGTTTGATGGGCGAAGCAGCTCAAACTAAAATTTATATATAAATAAAACGTCGTCTCTCTCTTTTGAATCTTTCTGTATTTTTGTCTCTAAGTGTAAGCTTGATAAACAAAATTTGATATGAGGGTTCTTCTAGTCTTACATATCTGCCCCGCACACCTGTAAATCGGTTCGAACCGAATCGAAAACTTTAATTTCCATCTCAGCCAGTTGCTATTTGCTCATCTTCCAGCGCTGTCGACAAATGCAATTAATAAGTCTGATGCTCAGATTGTCAGAACCTCAATTCAAATCTCAAGTAATTTGTCAGTACGAGTATTTATTGTGCAGAGGAAAAACTGTGCAGGATGGGTCTACAGATGAGTCTCTGGTACAAATTGAAATCCCTTTTGTGCAATTTAATACTTATCGAAGCATGTTCCAACCATATTTTCTGGCTGCTGTCACCCTGGCTGGATGAATGTCAGCGGCTTCAGTCGAATGACATAACAAATAGCTGGCCGGGCGGGCTATGCAGTAACGAGGGACAGAGTAAACAATATTTATTGCAGCAGCAAAGACGAAGGATGAAGGGCGAAGGACTGAGGACTGAGGGCCGAGGACTGCGGACTGGGGACTAAGGACTGACGGCAAATGAAGTGCAAAGCGGAACAAAGTGCGGACCGCGGCTGTTGCAAGAGAAATAACCTTTCAAAAATTGTTTACACTGGTGGGAAGTCGAGCTAGACGGGTCAGGCAAGGGCATGGAAAGGACTAGGACCTAGCCGACTGTCCTTCTAACTTGCAATAATAAAGCGCAGCAGCTGACAACGAGCAATCAACGCCAGACGGGCAGGGCGCAGGGAGCCCTAAACAGACAATGATGCAAGGATGAAAGAAAGGATGCGATGATGGTGTTGGTGGTGGTGGTGGTGGTGCTGGAGCCAGCTGTAAAGTTCAGTGGCGATGTGCAAACAAAGACGCCTGATGATCTATTAGATGGCCTGTTGCCGGAAATGCATACCAAGGACGTGCTAAGGGGCCAACACAACACAGCGGCGGAGAGCAGGGAGCGCCTGGGAACTGTGTTGTGTATGTCAACTAAATGTCAACAACGACGGCATAAGCAACCCAAGCAACAGCTAGATTGAAAGAGAGCAAGGAAAAAGCGAAACTTCCATAGACAGAGCATTCTCAACTCTAAACATCTCTCTGGGGCTTGCCAAGCAAGGTAGTTCCGTGGTAATCCACCCCGCACAGACGGCTAAAAAACAAAAGCTCCACCGACCTCAACACTGGGTGGAAGTTGAGCGAAAGCTAAAGAATACCAGCAGACTAAGTAAGCCGTTGCCTGCTGGCATTGGCCCTGGCAACGCAAAGGTGGCTTTTGTGCGCCATAAGAAATTCAAGGATAATAGATATGACCACAAAAAAGACAGTTTAACATTGGAATTCTGGAGTCTGCAATTGACGCTATCGCAGAATTGCATTCCGAGCTGCTTCTGGCTGGGAATGGCTATTAAATAGACAAGATTGTAATATATTTTTAATCATTTGTAAGAGTATGGCGTGAGTACTTGTAGAAGGTCAACTTATCTTGAATTATTCATGGCATACATATATATATATATATGTATATGCTAGCCAGTATTACCCGGCGTTGCCCGGTTCAACATAAGAACTTGACTTAAACATGTTGGATTACTTTTCCCAGCCCTGTGTATATCAAGCTCACTATTATTTTTTGTGAAACAAATTAAGAAAATTAAAACTCTACAGATTTTCACCTATTTCCCGCCCTGACCAAACTAACTTTTATGTTATATCTCCATTTACTTTTTATATTTCAATAATCTGAAGTTGACAGGTTGAGAATTAGAATTTTCCGTATTTATCGTTGACCCCATATTTACCGACTTTGGGGGTATATTTTCCAGAAAATATTAATACTATACTTTCAAAATTTTAATATCGAGTTTTGACTTTGAAGTCGATTGTCCATTTCCCCACACAACTTTTGAGCCAACCCCATTTCCACACATTGGGAATCGATTTTCCAAGTAATAAACTCGTATATTATCGATTTTAATTTAGAAGTCTGATACAGAATTTTTTTCACAGTTTTTTCCTTAGGGAAAACTTTTAGTTAGCCAAAAATGCTGTGTGCAAATTTCATAATCGCACGTATGGGCCGTGCGAAATCATTCAGTCAGTCAATCAGTCAGTAAAAAGAGGAATATATAAAATAATATATATATATATATATATAGATAATAAATATTCTGGAGCAGGGTGATTTTTAACTATACAAAAATGTTACCCACTTTTCTCCGTAAAAAAAAAAATTAATTTTAAAAAATGTATATAACCGATTTTCCCAACTTTCACCCACTTGGAGCACGAAAAAAAACCTTAATGGTTAATTTTTTTGTAAAGATGGGGGCAACTTACGGCGAACATATAGAGAGACATCGAAGATATGCTGCCGGATCCCACTACAATTTCAAGAAATGTCCAAAAGGTAGCAAATAAGAAGAAAAACGAACTGAAGGACGAAATTTGGAACGGTGGAGCATCAGCAAGACTAGATTTGTGGATCTCCAATTATGTCAAGAGAAACTTTTTAGTTTTTTACTATAATTCTGTGAGAGGTCAATTTCTTAAGTTGCATAAAATGTCCAAGCTTTTATCGAGTGATTTTGACTCGAGTATTGAGATGCTTAGTGAGTTTAATTTTGAATCCCCACCTATCCGTCGGTTAGAGGATCAATTTTTAAATGTTCCTCTTCCATCCTCCTCTGCAATGGCTATTCCCCCTTCAGAAAATTTATGAACTCCTCGCCGTTTAGAATTATCTCCGGTTTGATTTTGCTCGCCCTCGCCTTCACCGTCAGTCGGCCACTCTTCCTTTGAACACCCCGATAATTCTTCAAATACCAATCTATTTGCTGTTCAGGTCCAACCAACTTCTCCAAATCAAGTTCAGGCTTGTGCTCCAACTACAACACGAGCTATAAGTCCAGCTGTCCCTCCAGCTCCGGCTGCCATTGCAGCTCCACTTCAGTTTGTGTCTGCGATTTCATCTCCGGCAACTGGCTCAATTACAGCCCATCCTGGTACTGCACCCATAACTGTGCTTCCAGCTTCGGCAACTGTTCAGGGTTCTGACCCTGCCCCGACTCCTTTGCTTACTGTTGTTGCACCGCGTAAGCAAATTTTCCTATCTAGACTTTCCGCAGATACTACATGTGAAACTATTGCTGCCTATATTGCCAACAAATCTTCAAGCAATGTATCAGTATCTAAATTTAATTTCTCTGAACCTAGGGAAATAGGCTCATTCAAAATTAACGTTCCATCAGAGACATTCTCACTTATTTGTGATCCAAATTTCTGGCCTCCACAAATAATTGTTCATGAGTTCATTATAAAAAAACGCACTCGTCCGGTGCCTGTCAGTCTTCAAGCTAGTGGTTCTCTTTCGCAAGCAACCATTAGTAATAATCCTCCAAAAACTAGATCGATCTTCTGATTTACTATATATCAGTTATCAGAATGTTAGAGGTCTAGTGTCTAAGCTTAAAAATGTATTTTTACAAAGCTCTTCCTACGAGTCTCAAATTATTGCTTTTTCTGAGACATGGCTTAATTCCTCAATTTCAAATTCTGAAATTTTTTCTACAGCCTTTACATCCTACAGAAAAGATAGAACCTCGTCGTTTCCCCTCCTGATGAGGAAATAGTTGCAGTTAAGGTATCGTTTCCATCATGTTCCATTTTCATAACGTGCTCTTCTGTCAAGAGAAACTTAATTATTAATTGATATGGTAGTCGGAATGAAGTCAATGGATTTTGAATGATCGACAAGCGAGAAAATTCTTAAGAAGCTGAAGTCGGTGCTCTATGAATCTGGTGTGGACAGCATTGAGCCAATTAAATTATTTACTGATAGAGGAACCAAAATTGTGAGAGCTTTGGAAAGTAATGTGCGAATCAATTGCAGTAGCCATTTACTATCCAACGTCCTGGAAAAATCTTTTTCTGCCACCACAGAGCTTGAAGGCCTATTAGAGTCATCCAAAAAGATAGTAAAGTATTTCAAAAAAGCTAATTTGGAATACCTTCTACCAACATCTCTAAAAAGCCAATGTCCAACACGTTGGAATTCACATATAAGAATGATAATTGGCAAGAAATTATTAAGATTTTGTCAAATAATGAAGAAAGCCGTAGAATTCTTAATATAAACGCTGAATATCGTTTTAGAATCAAGTAAATCCATTTTATCAGCTTAGTGCAGGTGATTCTTGTTTTATTATGATTTTACTCGAAAGTTCAACAAGAAAGGAAAATGCATTACATATTTCTTGACAAAGTTATAGTACCCTCTGCAAAGGGTATAAAAAGTCAGAATTCTAATTTCGCAGTGTTTTTTTTTTCAAGCATACATTAAAGACTGAAAGTTTTCCTTTGTTACCTTGTAATTCTCAACGAGTTTTAGCTATTGGCGAGTAAAGTCATCGAAGTTTGTGCCATATTATATGAACCAGCTGACTTATCGTAAGTGGTTCCTTTTTTTTAACAGTTTTTTTTTCTTAAAAAATTGTTTTTTTTAAAATTGTTTTTTTAAATATTTTTTGAGTCTTTTCCACAATTGTTTCCATTTTCGTCATGCAGCTTAGATTACGTTATCAAGGCTATATCATACTCCTCTGATTTGGTTTATATTACCATTGATGTAGGTTCCACGTTCGATTGCGATAAGGTCGATTAAATAGTTAAACAAATGGAAAATTATTAATGAAACAAAATTATAAAATAGAATTTTAATCGTTAGAAAACTTGCTACAAACAAAGCAGTAGCTCGGGAAGAAGAACAAGCTAAAGCTGGCTTCTTTCTCATTTCATCCGGATGTGTACTTTCATGTAATTTTGATTTGAATTTACTCTAGAGTTCAACAAAAAAGGAAACATTTCCACGAATTATTTCCCAAACATTGATTTAAATCGTATAAAACACCGTCTTAGTACCAAATACTGACAGAGATGCAAAAGTTGGCTCGATGGTAATTTTTCTTTAACTTGTTTTTATGTTAATAATAATTTACAATTTAAAGATAATTTGTTTTACGCTGAATATCGTTTTTGAATCAAGTA
Organism: Drosophila repletoides; assembly: GCA_018150835.1. Taxonomy (NCBI): domain Eukaryota; kingdom Metazoa; phylum Arthropoda; class Insecta; order Diptera; family Drosophilidae; genus Drosophila; species Drosophila repletoides. Next base: position 2,123,385 of record JAECWQ010000031.1, read on the forward strand.
AAATATTCTTCGGCTCATTCGGAAAGTTCGATTCATTGCTTTGGCCTGACGAAAAGCTAGGAAAATGGAACTAAAACTCGTTCCTTATTTGGCAATTTCAACAATTGTTTCAATTTTTTTTCAGTAATAATTTTACATTCGTTCCATCGTTCCATCTCTGATTTTGGCTCTCAGAGGACACCAACAATAATATTTTAAACAACAACAACAAGAGCGGACATTACAAGGACAACGCTCTCAAAAAGAACGAAAGTTTTTTTTATTTTCTTTTCAAATCTAACAATTGCTTAAATAATTTTCTGAGCTCTCCAGGAATAATATTATTATTGTGATATTATTATATTATTAATATAATATAAACCTAACTTAATACTTTTATCATTTAACTTTTTTTATTTGGCTGCGAAAAATTTGAAATTATTTTCAAAAAACGACAGCTGAAGTCGCCTTCGTTATGTTTGTTATTTTTTGCCTCCGATATTGACCATAAAAAGCTTTTGTCAGCCACAATTTCGACCTTAAAGAATAACATTTTGCGAAATATTGATGAAATTTATTTATTCCCGCGTTTTATCTCATTGTTTTTAGCTGAAAAACTATTATTTATCTGTCAAATGGTGCTGATTTCTAACACGAATCGAAGCAAAAATAAAAATGGGGTGAAAAAGAATCAATTTTTTTGTCTCTCGACTGGAGGCAGTATGACAATTAGAATTCCTATCCTATTTCACAAGAGGGCGAGTCTTAAAATATCAACCCGAAAATTTTTTGTCAATTACAAAAAAATATTCCTTTAATTCAAATGGAAAATTGTCCTGTTAATATAAAAATCTTCCCAACGGAGAAGGTTCTAGTAATTAATATCTCAGTAAATAATTGCACATACAAAAATTATTCCTAAAAAAAGGAATGGAGGAAGGATTCTGTGAACAATTTTTTTTTTTTTAATTATTTATTTATTTAATATATTTATGTAATCGAATAAAAAAAATTATTTCTTGAAAGGCGAATGAAAACCAAGAAAAATTCCTTTGAATAACATTTCTTCACCTTGATTTCAAAGCAACGTTTCTGCGGAAGAACAATATAAAAATTTTGTTTTCAGAGAACAGTGAAACAATAAGCAACATTTAAAAAAAAAACTCAGAAATTATTTATCAAAAATAAAAAATTATGAATCAATCAATGCTCCGATTCGGATAGGTACTGACTGGTACCTATGTACATGGAATACCGAGGATGAGATAGAGGTACGAAGCGACTCATGGAGCGCAGATGATATTGTAGACGACCTGTGATAGGAGGTAAATTATTAGGAGCTAAAGTAATGCTCCGATTCGGATAGCTACTGGTACCTATGTATATAGAATACCGACGATGCAATTGATTATTATTGTTTATCACCGATTTTGTTCGGGATTCGACTAATCAAAGCCAAAGAACATCAAGTCGAAAAACTTCGTTTTGAAAGTAGAAAATAAAAAATTATGTATCAATCAATGCTCTGATTGGAACAGACTTTGCGTGGGAAGAAAACAGTTGCCACAGGGAAATCGCAATAATAACATTCTAAATCTTGTTTTGAGAAAAAGTAAAAAATATGAGAAATTATTAATGAAATGCCAATTTGTTAGCAGATTCAGAGGGTCTAACCAAATGTAGATAACGTTTTGTCTAAGTCTTCATAGTTATTTCACAAAACCATAAAGTTGATGATGATAAGAGACAGAGATTATGGTAAATGTAAGTATTTCAGCAAAAAAAATGCAAATTATTATTATATATTTAAATATAATAGAATAAAAAAAATAAAAAAAGCACTCAGAAAAGAGCTGATTTTGCAGCAAGCTATTCATCAGAGTCGAAAAACGGTCGCAATATGGAAAAAACAAATAGCAACAGGAAAAAGTTTTCAAAAAAAAATATTAAAAATATGTATGATAAAAACTCATCATTCAGAAGAAAACTTTAGAAAATTATTTATTCAGTGAGTCTCCATAATTACAGAAAGTTATGCTTTACATAGTGCACAGAAACTTCGTTTTGAAAGAGAAATATAAGCAACATTTAAAAAAAAATATTAGAAATTATTACTGAGATGCCAATTTGAATTTGTTGGCAGATAAAGTGGGTTTAACCAAGGAGTATTAGTTAATGAATCTGGACAACGAAGTTTAGGGGCTTTGAACTAATCAACTAACCAACTACAATTTTTATAAATATAAAAATCATAAATATACATATACTTATAAAAAATTATGCCTTGAGAGGTTGATGAAGTTCAGAAAAAAATTTAATTACGAAATCTATAAATTGCTTGAGTGAGTTTCTCCATAATTGCAGAAAGTTAGTTCCTTTTGCAAGCTGTCCGTTATTTAATTCCAACAAACTTCGTTTTGAAAGAAAATATAAGCAACATTTAAAAAAAATATTAGAAATTATTACTGAAATGCCAATTTGTTAGCAGATTCATTGCGTTTAACCAAGGACGTAGTCGTCGATAAATTTGGACTACGAAGCTTGGAGATACTTGGAGCAAGAATCAATGGAGAAAGAATTAATGGAAGGTCTCATTTAGTGGCTGAAGCTATGTAGAGACTCTCAGTTGAGATAAAATGATTAAATTATTAAATAATTATTATATTATATTATATATATAAACATTTGCCAATAAAAAAAAATATGTTCCTTAAGCTCGCAGCTGGCTAGCGCAAAGAAACTAAAACATTTTTTTTTTAAATAAATAACAGATTTTTCTCACTTTTCTCACTTTCCTCACTTGGAACACGAAAACAATTAATGAAACTTCTCACTATGATGCCGAAGAAATCAAGGATTCCTTAGGTCAAAGCCAAAGATATTCTCCAGGAAAAAGCTTCGTTTTGAGAGAGCGATGAAAGTATTTATGAAAAATAGGAAATTATTGATCAATCAATGCTCCGATTGAAACAGATTCTGTTGTGGGATTTAAAACAGTTGCCAAGGGGAAATAGCAAGTAAAAAAAAGAAAGTTCACAAAAAAATTATTTCACTTCAGTATCTTGACTGACAAAAATATGATTAGTCAAGTAATACTGCGATTCTGGTATGGGATCATGATGCGGCTGATGGAGACATTAGCCAGATAGTTAATTGGAAATCCTTACATAGAATCCCTGAAGAAATATTGGAAATTATTTTTAGCAATGCCAATTTGTTAGCAGCCTCAGTCAAAGGAATTCGAACTGGCCGAAAGCGGATTGAACATCTTATTGGAAAACGGTGCAAATTGGTGCAAAATTACATTAAAGTAAATTAAATAAAAAACGAAAAACTCGACTAGACGGTTGGGAATTGGCCATTGGAAAAACGAATTTTCCGGTCAAAATAAGCAAAAATAGGAAATTATTAGTCAAGTAATGCTCCGATTCGATTGGAATACCCAGGACGATATCGAGGTAAAAAGCGACTCTTGGAACGGGGATGAGTCTTGGAAAAAGAAACGACTGGCCTGGAGCAATAGTCAAGTTGGTATACATATATATATATAAATATATATATATTATTCAAAAAAAAAAAACAGGATAAAAAAATTCAAAAAAAAATTTGTGTTAAATGAAAAAAGTGGCAACACCCGCAGTTTGACTATATAGTCAATACTATGCAGCGCAGATGTGCAATTGTCGTTGGTTTTCTACTGGGTCCTCACTACCTGAATGCTAGAACTGCTTGAGAATTATTTGGGCTAAAGTGACAAAAATCACGTGTTGTAAAACCAGCCAAATTTTTACAGTTATAGTTCAGTGTTGCAAAACGTGTCGTAAACTTTGTGGAAGCCATCTGGCTGCTGCTATAACTGTTTGAGAATTGTAAGGTCAAAATGCTCAAAAGAACAGCTGTGCTAAACTGTTTGAGAATCACAAGTTAATTACACAATGCTAAAAAATTAAAGCACAGATTGCTGCGTTATTTCGTTTATTTCTTTATTAGCAGTATTAGCCGGCGTTGCCCGGGTCAACATAAGAACTTAATTTTAATATGTTGAATTTTTTGTTTGTGTGAAACAGAATGAAACAAATCGAGAAAATTATAACTCTACAGATTTTTACCTATTTGCCGCCCCTGAATTTTTTATATTTTTACATTTAAACTTAATTTGAAGTTGATCGGTTGAGCATTAGAATTTTCCCCATTTAATTTGGAGCTGATCGGATAAGAAATAAAAAATGTTTCCCCATTTTGAGGTCGAATTTTTCAAATTTTCTGCCTAGGGAAGCTTTCAGTATGCCATGAATCTTGGGTCCAAATTGCATGTTTGTATGTATTGCCGTTTGGGCCTGGGGTCAGTCAGTCAGGAAAAAGATATATATATATATATATATATATAAGAGTTATATATATAAGAGTTATATATATATAAACTTGAGCTTTCTATACTCCTGCCAGATTTTATTGAAGTCTGCCGCAGGCTCTAATTCTTCTATATATTTATGTATATTCAGTGATGCATAGAAGGATGCGTGTCCAAGTCCCAAAAGTGGAAATATATTAGATCAGAGCCAAGGGACAAGTTGGTAGCAAAGAGTATGGAGTGAATAAGAGAGAATAAGGCTAAGCACTCAAACCGGGTTCGGTACCAAAAAGTTAAATACTAAGGAATAGGAACAATGGGTCCTTAACATAAAGCAGTTGTGTGAGAAATTGTTTATGTTTTTAAGCCTTGTTAAGAGAATATGGATTCTTTGGTATACTGGAAAACTGATACTGTCTGATTACTAATAGAATAGAAAGAAGGGCATAAAAGAAATGTTGTTAAGCATTTAATTGACTTAGTTAAAGAGCAGGAACATAATAAAAGCTTTCAGCTTGTCGAGTTGCTTACATTGTAATTGGATAGTCCGAGGGGTTGAAGGTCCGAAAGTCCGAGCTGGCTTCTTGACAGCCGTTAATTCACCTGGTGGCTGGCACTTTGACCACGCCCAATTTTAAAGCAATTAGGCATTCAATCTCGCATCGGCAGTAAATCAAACGCCCATCGATTGCCGCGAATGGCAACTAATTTTAAGCCAGCCAACCAGCCACCCAGCCAGCCGTGGATTGAGGGCGGGGGTTGCGGCAGGAGTCGAGGGTGTTGCAAGAGTCGTCGTTCAATAAAACCGCAAAACAATAAATTTAAATTTCGCTTGCCGCCACGTAAAACTTTTTAACAGTGCATAAACTACAAGCAAAGGAGCGTCGAGTCCTGCCGAATATGTAAGTGTATATGGGTGGAATGTGTGTATGTATGTATGTGTTTGACAGTCAGGCAAATAAATGAGCGGAAACGGAAACGGTTTGGGTTGCTAGCGGTAGAATCGTGTCGCTCTCTGTCTATACTTCTGCCTCTGCCGCTGCCAGCGTCGCCTCGTTTTGGCCGCGGACTGTGCAACACTGCGAATGATAAATAACGTAATTTCTTTACAACTTTTCATTCAAATTTTCGGAACGCTTTTCGGCCATGCTTGTTGCTCCCTCGCCTTCCTGTGCCTCTCCCTGTCTCTGTGCGTCCATTTGGCCCTGTTTCTCGTTTTGCCGCTTGTTGTTAAGTAAAATAAATTGCGATTCCATGTAATAAAAGTCAATCATAATAATTCAATGACTCATCGCATGGCCCGCTCCGTTTTCGAGGTTAGCCGAAACCATTGTGCATGATTCTTGTGTTCCCTACACTCTTCACTCTTCGCTCTTCACTTTCCTTTCACTTTCACTTTCCTTATCGAGTCAGTTTATAATGTTGACACATAAGCAAGTAATGCGGACAATAATTCAAATTTCGAATGAAGCACATAATATAAATATTACGAGTATTAAAGTCCTCAGAGAGAGAGAGGGGCGAGAGAGAGAGAGAGGGGCGAGACTAGGAGAACCACATTTCATTTTAATCGTGTGATGTTTGTATTACTCTTCCAATATATATCGGATAGGATATTGAAACAGCGAGTCCACACCACCCGCCAAGGGGAACAGATGTTGCATGGGTGTTACGTCGAAATTTGACTGTAAAAAATACGCTGAAAATATTGGCAGAGCATAAATCTTGTCTACGCATTTCTCGACTTTCTTCGCTGTTCTTGCTAATTTTTTTCTTTTCCACTTTTTTTTGGGCCTTTTGTTGTTTGCCTTTCTTGTTTTTGGCCTGAGATAACAAATGGGGTGGCTGTTGTTTTAAGACAAGCCACCATTGAGTGCCTATATTTGTTTTTTTTCTCTTTTTTTTCTTTCTTTTCCACAGACAACAGATGCAAAAACCATTAATTATACGACATACTCCAAGGAAAGCAGACAGAAAAAAACAAAAAAAAACAAAAGAAAAGAAAGGAAAATATTTGAAGCGTAAGCTAAATAAATATAAGAATTATAAATATATTTTGGCTTGTGTAATAAAAACACCGCGATTAGTAGCCAGCTGGGTGCAGAGCTCTTAAGGGTCCTCCAAAATGAGTTAATTATACAGCAAAACATTCATTAATATATCACCAAGTTCAGGGAATGCCTCACTTAATACTCGCAGATACTCTATCTATTAATCATTCATAAAGCATACGGTGTAGTTGGGGTATCTATCGATGCACTCTCCCCTTTTCTCATCGAAGTATGGATACTCTTTGGGGCATTTTAACAATTTGTTTGATATCTGATTAATACAGTATATATATTCGGTGCAGCCAGAATTGATGGCAGTGACAAAGGTTGCATTTAGGTTGGCACAACGATCAAAGGGACAGCTGTAGGTTTTGGGATTGACGCACTTCTGGCTCCACCATTGAAAGTGCGAGCCCTGTGGACAGCTCTGCCATTTCCCAATTGCATATTGAGAGCTACACTTGTAGTATCCATGGCAGGTGAGGGCATCGGAAATGAACTGGTCACCAGAACGATCGCCTTGATAGAATTTGGCGCAAACATAGGCGTCTGTGGCTGCTGGTTGATTCTTGACAGGCTCATAGTCATCCTCACAGTGCTCAGGTTGTGTAGTCTGACAATGTCCTGTCTTATAGTTATAATAACGACCAGCTGTACAGGCTCCCAGTCTGCCCGTTCCATTGTGGCATTCTAGGTAGAGACCGCAATTCAGTGGAGCTCCCACAGAAATGCCATTCGGTAGGTAGGCGCATATATCTAGGCTATCCTGGGGACAACCGCCTCCACTGGACACACAAGTCTGAAGTCTGTTGCTGAACATATAACCATCCGCACAATAGTTCAATTCTTCTGCACCCACCTTCACATCACATTTCTTATATTTCCTGCAATCCATGGGGTCAGCGACATGTTCTCCCGCCTGTTTATTGGTACACAAATCCCATTGCAGAGGTGCACAACGCGTCAGGCTCTCCTGTTGACAGGCGCCTGATTGGAAATCATAGTACAAGTCATCACGGCACTGGCCACGTCCCTCTAGCTTATTATTTCGACAGTATCCCCAGCGTTGGCAGCTATGGGCATCGGCAATGAAGCCTGTTCCAGGCCAGTAGCTGCACATTTGCTCCATGGAAAGGCCGCTCGTTTCATGTAGATGGAAAGCCAGCGCAATTGCGCAAAGCCACTGATTGGAAACTAAAGTGAAGGGTTTTTAGTCAGGCCAATCTTCACAAGAAACTCGCGTCTTCTACCTCTCATATTTCTGCGACTTGTATTCCCCTTAAAGGTGGCAATTAAACTGAACCTTCAGGTGTAATTATTTACCTGTTGAGGCAATCACAAGCACACTAATTACCTGTAAAATTCTGTATTCTGGCTTGTTTTGCTGCCACAGATAAGAGGGGAACAAATTCATTTGAAAACGCATGTTAATAAGGCTAGTCTTCCTCCAGTCAAAACTCGTCTGTCAGCAGATAAGATTTATTCTCAATTGAAAGATAAAATACTTCTTCAAGACAGATACAGAAAAGAAGTAAAGCATTGAGTGCCAATCGATAGGTAATTCTATTGCGATACAATTTATGTTAACTGCTAGTTAGCTAGAGAATTTATTTGTTTTTGCAGCTAACTTGGCCCATAAAATCTGCATTTTTGTGTGTCAGTTTAAGTGCTTATTATGCTTAAGCAGCCATATTATCAGTAACTCAATTTTTGACATATTACCCGAACCGTGCTCAGAAGCATCTTAGACTAACCGCGTGACACAAGTAACATAATCCTTCGAAAGAATAAGAGGAGCAAACTCGAAAGAATACGAAAAATGCAAGGATGATATATATATAGATGTATGTACGTACTTATCCTTATGTCTGGCTGATTGTATTTGAATCTGGCGCCTCATCCGTTAACCTGCAGCCAATGTAAACTGCTTGGCTTCGGCTCGTTGCGTTCTCTGACATTTTATGCTTAAGGACATGTTTAATATCTTGTTGGCGAACGCGTTGCTACCTTACCATGGGCAAAACAAGGACATTAACTGGCTATAAAACATACAGAGACGTGACGGAGACGTATCTCTGGTACAGACTAATACACGTATCTTCTATCTTAAAGATCTTCTGAGATGTTTCGTTGTAAGAAAGGGTTTCTTTTTAGAGCTATCCACTTAGATGTGAAAGGAAACTTAAATGGAATAGAGCACAGCTTGCTGCTTAATCATGGCTATAAAATATTCAAATTAAGCACAAAATATTTAAATTTCACTTAATTTTTCTATCAGAGAACTCAACTTCGATTGAGGCTACACATTGAGAGTAATATGGAACCATTCGATTCCACGGTAAAGTGACTTCTGTCCCGTTGAGGACATGGGGCACAGGCTGTGTTGAGGAAAAACAGTAACAGAGCAAGTATGTCGGTCGGTGTCTCTGGGCCTGGGCTTGGGCCTACGAGAGCATATGCAAATGGTATAGACTGGGGCCACTTAGGGCCCTTTGCTTTTACCACTTCCGCTGCACAACGCCAGTCGACAGTCGGCAGTCCCAGCAGCGGCGCCATTCACTTCCGTTTCCGCTTGGCGTACGACATTTATGGAGCTCATCATACCCCTCAACGCCACCCGGCCAACTACTTGCCCTTTATTCTCTATTCAATCAGTGGCTGTCTGCCTTTCACCGTATCCCAAGACCTTCCCTGCCCCACCCTTCCCTCCGCTGTACTTTACTACTGTGGCAATGGCAAATTGCGTGGCCCAGGCTCAGCCTCAGCCTCAGCCTCGATGTCCATGTCCGTCTCTGTAATGTCTGTTATGTCCACTCATCCATTCCATTCCATTTTTCCATTCTACGTTGTTGTTTCTGTTGTTTGTGTGCCGCCTTTTTGTGTTCTCTGCTCGGTTTCCTTGGTAATTTTTTCCACATGTTCTCGGCTTGAATATTTTATGGGCTTAAGTGCTTTCAGTTAGAGTCTTTTGCATTGCTCCTGTGCGTTTTGCACCTTGCACTGTACTCTTCTACTCACAAGGACTCACATAAATTCATAAGATTAGTTTCCCACTCGCCCACGCCCACGCCCTCATCCATGTCCACGCCCTTCATTGTTTACGGTTTGTCAAAAGCCAAAAGGTAAGCGAGTGGAGTGTTTTTTGTTAGTTGCCAGCAGTCTTACCTGGAATGAAAGGCGGAATACCAAAACATATCAGTTAGATAAGATCTTATATTGTTTTTCGTATTTTTCTTATTTCTTATCAAATTTATCTGATTCGATAATTGTACAGTTGATTGCTTGCAGGTCGAAATTTATTGGCGGCCAAGTGTCGTAACTTATTTCTTATTGATGTAATAAAGGTTAGAAAGATTGAAGGCAGAGTTTCTTTCTTTCTTTTATATTTGTTTTTAATTTAAAAAGAAGGCAACTTTGGCACGTGGAGAGAACCCGTGCAAAGGACACTGAAGAGGTCAAGGAAGGATAATGACACCCCGGTATTACCTGGGCTCATGTAACTCATTTTAATTAGGTTAAATATGCAATGAAAAGTTAAATGTGCCGAGGGAGGGAAAAAGGATAGCGGCCACCACAGAACCAGATGAACAGATTGCCCCAAACAGAGACTCAGTTTTAAGCTGTAAGGGGCTTTAAGGGTCGACTAGGAGCCCTCAAACGAACGAATCGAGCAAGCATCTCAAAGGAGCAACTGTTCATAAACAGGAACGAGCTCAATGAGATGCAAAGGACGATAAACAAACCCACAAGCGCCGCGAATGTGCCGCCAGCAAAATAAGGTTGCGAACTCTCGACTCTCAACTCTCCACCAGCTCTCAACCAGCTTAAAGGACACAGAGAGCTAAGAAACGAAACGTTGCAGAAAAAGGTTGCCTGGCAAGGAGCAAAAGAAAGAAAAGTGCAAAAAGAGCCACCAAGTCATATTTTTCTTCGCCGAAATGAAAACGCCAACAAACACAAAGAAAGGGAGCTGCAGAGATGCGAGGAGCCAAGAGAAAAAAAATTATGGTAGCTTCGTTTCAACTTGAATGCTGCGGCTGCCACACTCCGAGAAATAAAAGAAAACTATTCCAAACAGTGTAAAAGCACCAAAGGAACACTGATACGAATAGAGCATTCGAGTACTCGAATCAGTCTCTGTTTTCTTTTCTAGATTTTGAATACGCTTATTACTGATTCTATTCTAAGTAGCAGAATATTGGGTATCACAGAACTCTCAGTTTTTTCTTGAAGTGTAGGGATGCATGTTGTTGGGACCGGGCGTGGCACGTACTTGGAGTATTTTGGGCAAAATTAAAATTTATGAACAGATAAAAAAGCGTTAATGGGCACTCGCTGGGGTCAAAGGTGGTGAGAGGTGGTGTGTGGTGTCATGGAGACGAGAGAGAGCTGCGAGGAGCAGTTCTAGCTGTGCGTGTGGCAGAACACAGTTTGCTGGGAATGGCAAATAAAGTAAACGCTGCTCAGGAAACGAACGAGCGCCAACGGACAACGGACGAGGACGACAACGTCCACAACTTGAGCCATAAACGCTGCATTTTTATTTTGACGCAACTTACAGATGGGTAACCGAGGCACGTTGGTTGCGGCAGGACTTTCTAAGTGCCGCTCCTGCGACCTCCTAACAATTGCAAGCTTAAAAACATAAACACACAATGTGGCAAAGAGCGAGAAACGCTTTAAGCTTTAATAAAAAAATGGCTAAAAATACGAGTATGCCACATAATTAATTTGAAAATCAAATTCAGCTAGCAGAGAGTAGAGAGTAGAGAGTAGAGCTCTAAACTTTAATTCCGTTTGTGGTGGCTGCGAGTACGTGTTACTTTTGACTTTGAAATGAGAGAGAGAGAGAGAGAGAGAGAGAGTAAAAGGACGTGTTATCAAGAGCATTCAGCTAGCAGTTGGCCATTATGCTGCATTTACTACAGAATGCTAAAAAGCCATATTTTTGCTCTTGAAACAATGTCAAGTTGTCGAGCACATTTTTAAGTAGGCCCTCCGAGTCGTGCCACGGCCAAGTAACCTAGCAGCATAGCCTCATAGCAGTCCAAAGACTGCCTAATGGTATTTACATGTTGTTGTTCAGCCCTCGTCCTTCACAGCTCAGCCCAGTGTCATGCACATGCACACAGTTCCACAGTGCCACTGCCAGTCGTGCGACTAGGACTGGGCCAGAGGTACGAAGAGGTAGAGATAGAGGTGGAGGTGGAGGTGGAGGTGTAGAGCCAGCCACTTTGGAAGGATGCAAATACCCGTAAGTGGCGCCTCTGCAAACTGAGACTGGGATTGGAACTGGGATTGGGATGAGACAGGCACTGGGTCTATGTCGGAGACTGGGACTGTGACTGGGACTGGGACTGGCCCTGGGGTCGAGTGGCAACATAATGCGAGCGCTGCCTGTGTCCTTTAATGACCTTTTAAATGTACGCCTAATTATGTTTACGTGTGCCGGTGATAGCTCACAACTCATAAAAAGCGCTCTACGAATGACTGAATTTTAAAGCATATGATTTAGGTTCATCTCGAAGAAGAAGGTGACCCAAATCCACGTGTTGACTCCTTCTTAATTATGCAACTTTTGGGCACTTTGTTCGCACAGTTTGACATGGGTTTTAAGTAGAATCACGCATTAAATATTGATGACAGCCAAATGGATAAGCCAAGGCCAACAGCAACAGGTCTACAGGTGCTCAGGTGTTGCAGCTGTACAGGTGAACAGCTGAGCATCAGGATGATTCTGGCCAGAAGTTTCCTATTTATATATTCTGCGACACAATTTGTATAAAATGTGTTCCCAAAAGTTTTTCCTGTTGAAAGCCCTGGCTAATGATGTATGTATTTCAATGAATACCGAATGTAAGCCAGAGCAATTAAAACTTTTGATACTACGAGTATTAAATGAACTTTTTATAGACCAGTTCTCAAGTTTATTTCACTAAGGGGAGAAGATCAGCTGCTCCTTATGCCTCTTAGCTGCTGTCTAAGTCTAGCATTGTGTTGTAGTAGTAGTTCTACTTGACGTAATTATAAATTATTCACAGTGATGGCTTTTAAATGGAAGGCAGGGGGATGTGGAGGGGGAGTGGAGGGGTACGGGGGGTACGGGGGGACTGGGCTCATTACACATTTTCCTGCTCTGCCTTTTTGTACAAATATTAATTACTTTAAAAGCTTGCCAGCCACATCCTGTGCGCTGCAATTTTTAAATAATTTCGCATATTGCCACGAAATGTTAATTAATATTGCGCTGAACAGCCCGAGGAACGGCTCCGGTCCCAGAAGCCCTACGGTAACTCTTTTAATAATGGGCGTGGCACGGCAATATATATACATATATCTCTCTCTATATATATATATATATAGGTTTTTAATAACGCGGACAGCGATAAGCGTTCGGGGCGTGGCACAGCCCCTGCCATGTATTCAATTAAATCGAAGCGTTGCCCTTACGCTTCGCTGGAAATGGATAAAACTCGTTTCGCTCTTGGCTCCCATCCTTTGTTCCGGACTCCATTTTTATGAGCAATTGCCGAAACTGAAGTGAGAAACTACCGCAACAGGACTGAAAGAAACCGCCACCCGTTTTCCTTCCTCTCCACAGTGTTTATTGCTGCCGCCGCAGCAACGGAATACTTTATTCACAGCTCTCTGAGACAATAAACCATAAATCCAAACTTAAAGCGGGCAACAATAACAATCCCTCCTCTCCTTCCTGCTCCTCAGACAGGATATTTTTAATGGGAAAATGGTTGACAATGCTGCAGCTCTTTGACGAGTAATTAGGCTTTCGCGTAAGTTTTGTAGCATTTACTTTATTGGGTTTTCTTCGAGAGCAATAAATATTTCAAGACTGCAAATCGATTGGCGTCTGAACCGGTTCAGCTTGGCACTTTTTTGGGTGGTTTGAGGCCTGTTTGTAAAGATACTTAATGAAACTTTCGCCCCTGAAGTTAAGGGTCTCTGTGAACTCGAAAGAAAACCGAATACAGAGCTTTCCACTGAACTGATCTTATTCCAAAAGTTTAGAGAGGTTTCTTCTCTTATAATATTGAGATTTAATGATTCTTGCCAAATGATTCTATCGGTTTGTAGCTTGTATTTTTAACCTTGAGTCATTCTTCATTCAATCCTTTAATGAATTATAATAATTATAATGAGATTAAATTAAGATTTCTCGTACTTCATTCAAGCCTAACTAAGCTGATCGATCCATAATAAGCCGTCCCTCACTTAAAACTATTATGACTAGGGATTGACTAGGCCATAAATCGTTCTAAAACTTTTCAGTTACAACTCGAGCTTAAAGCAAGAATTGTGAAACTTAAATTAAGCATTTTTCTCTGTGTGTTTAATCGCCTTTGCAATAAAACAAAAGAGACTTGAATTATGCAAATGTTGTTTTAATTATATTTTCTTTTGTATTTATGCCATATTTGAACTGAAACTGTTCCGTTGAACTTCACACTTCAGGCATACTCGTCCTTTTTTTTAAGCTTATTCAAAATTTCCGGGCGTGGTGTACGCCGAGGACTCTTGGGTGTTGCCGAGTACCTTTGTGTCCTAATATGTTTTTAAAGAATGCATTACAATAAGAAGAGGAACAGCTACGAAATGACTGGCAAAGTGGGCCTCTAATGAGGGAAACTCATTTGGGTAAAAGCACAGAAGCGAAGCGCTCTACCATTAAAAAGCATAATAATAAATACTTATCACAGGACGGGAGAGAGAGATGGAGATGGAGCTGGAGGTGGAGCGGGAGATGGAGATGGAGGAAGAGGGAATCCACAAAAACGCAGCTATGGCAAACACGTTGTCGCGTCGCATACAGGACTCGTATATTTGCCGCGTATATATGTATATGCCACGCCCCCACCCAAACCCCAAAAAAGGCGCATATGTGTGGGGAGCAAATGTCGTAAAACAAATGTAAAGTGAAATTGCTTTTGCCGCTGCCCTGCGACCTGTTGGCCCCACGTCCTGCAAATGAACGTGTATGTGTGGGTGTATGTGTGGGTGTGTGTATGGGTGTGTGTGTGTGCGTGTCGACAGACGGATGCGGAAACGGATGTGAAAAGTGCAGTCATAAATGCGCCGCCGCCCTTTATGTAAGACTTTAATAATTGTCGAGAAAGTGTAGCCAAAGAAGGAGGCGGGGATTGCTTTGTGCCGACGCAGAAGCCAAAAACCAACGCCAAAGAGATGAAAATTTGAGACTCGCGAATTTTCTTTTATTTTATGACCATTCCTCGTTCCTCCTGTATCCTGCAGGCAGCTGTTTCCAGCCGTTTCCAGCCGTTTCCAAGGGGCCGCACTTTCTAATTATGACAAATGCTAAAATATTGCCCATATGTTTCAGCCAAGGCAATGTGTGTATGTGTGTGTAAGCCAGCCTGTGTGTCGTTAGGGGATTTCTGATCCTGGCGCTTTTTTCTCGGTTTTTTGTTTTTTTTGCTGGATTTTAGTTAAATCCCAAAATAAACATAAAAATCCGTTGCAAATCCCCGCCACACATCATTTAAATCAAATCCTTATTGTCGACATTTTGTGCTTTACATTTCATGCCAAGGCGCACAGCAAGATTATATTGTGTGTGTGTGGGTTGCGGGATCAGGCTCAATAATATGCCCTGAGTGATGGGAATATATATATGTTTATGTAATTCAATTAAATTTCCATAACTCTTTAATTAATCTTCATTTAGTAATACAGATAAGCTAATCTGTCTGGCTGGCTGAAGGCAGCGATCTCGAAGACTATTCGAGCTGGAGATATGACTAGATATGGCATGTAGATCCCTATATAACATTCACAAATCTACTGAAATAAATTTAATTGTGGTTGACTACTGTGAATACAGTAACTCGTGTGCTAAAATACTGTTTTATCATGCCACTCCACAAAAAAACAAGAATAACTTGTGGAAAGAGTCATCTCTGAAATTGATCCATTTACTGTGCCAACAGTATTGTATTGGACAATAGCATAATATATCTGAGTTTATTAACTGATTAATTTTACTGTGGATACGGTAACTTTAGGTTTAGTATGCTAAATAATTAAAAAATAACTTGTAGAAAAAACTATCTTATTATTGATCAATTTACTGTGACAACAGTGCTTAGATACAATAAAATGATATCGCTGAAGTCATCAACTGTGGATACAGTAACTTTATGCCATGCTTCACTATAGAAAAACAATGAACAACTTGTAGAAAGAGTCATCTCTGATCAATTTACTGTGACGACAGCGATTAGCTCCAATAACATAATACATATAAAATATAAATAACTAAATATTTACTGTCATCACATTGCGTTAAAAGCTCACTTAACTTTAACATTGGTTGATCTAAACGAATTGATTTTATGTAAGGCTACTTTCTTGCTGGCTACAGAGTATTTTCTAGTCAATCATTCTCAACTGACAAAGAGATTGTGTTGAAGAATTTTTGACAAGTTTTACGCAAGGAATATTAATCAGCTTCTCTCTTTCAAATTATGCTGGGTGACATTTTTTTGTGTGGATTGAGGACTCGGGGCTTTTGGGGTGGGATTGAACTATGCTCCCGGGCATAATAAATAAGATTGACTGAATGGTTTTCTTTGGCGAATATTGAATATTTTTCAATTATGTATATGCATACAACCCTCTCCTCGCTGCTCGCTCCTCGCTCCTCGCTCCACGCTCCTCGCATCGCCTCTCTGGCATCGTTGTTTACGAGCATTTGATGCTGTTTTTCATGTTGTTATTGTTGTTGTTACTGGTCAACTTGTTCGCCATTGAAATATAAAGTTTAAATTGAATTTTTGCGGTTTGTCATTGTTCACAGGCGGCATCTATCGACCGACCATCCTCTCTATGAACATGCACACGCAGAGCCGTAGCAGTGGGACCCACATGAGTCACTCTATCCTTAACTTTTGAACCAATCTCCCTCCATCTCCACCTCCATCTCCACCTCCACCTCCAGCTCCAGCTCCTGCTCCATCTCCATTGCCATCATGGCCACATCCTGCCCTTTTCCCGCTGTAGTTGTGGTTGCTTTGTTCACAGAAATGCGTTTCTAATTCAATTTGCTGTCAACATGCTCCAAAATAAAAATTCCGCTCGTTGCGTTTTCACTGTCCAAAACTCAATGGGCGTGGCACGCATCCGCATCTATTTCGCTCCCGCCTGCATTTCGCTCCCTAACTTTTTGTGGTTTGCAAAATTATTTTACTGTAAGTGATATCTTTTAATTTGCGGAAATTGCACAACGAATCGTTCCTCTCGAATTGTTTGTGCAGAAAAATATGAACTCAACAGTTCATTTTTGATATAGCAGCCCATGTTGACACACACACACACACATATATACACATATATATATATATATATCTGATCCCTACTGATAACGACTGACGCTGGGGACATCCGTTTGCATTTAACTTTGTCGCCGGGCAAGTAAATTTCCAATGCGATGACAATTAAAAATTAAAAATTATTCAACTGAAATTCAATTTGTAATGCAATTAATTTGCTGATTTGATGACAATGATAATGTCCTTCATTTTATGCTAAACAGCAGAAGGGCAGCCCAATCCTGTGCCAAGGATGCAGTTGTCAACACAATTTTGGATGCGGCACGGATTGCAAACAGAGCGAAAGCTTTGAACTATGTTTGCGGTCAGGCTTTGCGAGTCCTTAAAGCAAATGTTCGGGTTTGAGTCCTGTTTTACTTCGTTGCGGATTAAGTTAGTTATTCGCATTTCTAAATAGCACAAAGGCTGTAAATAAACTGGGGATTATTGAAAGAATCTAAAGATACTTTGTTATACCCTTGCAGAGGGTATTATAAATGTGTAATGCATTGAAGGAGCCATCTCCGACTCCATAAAGTTTATATATTATTGATCAGGACGACGAGACGAGCTGATATAGCCATATCCGTCTGTCCATCTGTTTATATGCAAACTAGTCTTAAGATCGCAAGATTGAGCAGGTCCTTTCTGTTCTATGAACTGAACCATTTTAATGCCAGTTGGGGTTCAGGTTCAGGTTTATTTGGTAATATTGTAGGTCAGCTGTGAAAATTCCAAGCCGAACCGCTTCACCTTCGAACCGGTTTGCGTTTTTTTGTCACTATTTTAATTATTTAACATTCAGTCATTTTTTGTGAAAACAATCTGATTTACATCTACTTTTATTCAACGTTTTTTACTTGAAATTGGTCAAATAATTATTTGCATGCTGCTTAAATTTGTATTTTCTTTTCTTTGTTATTTTTCCGAGGAAATTCGGAAAATTGCTGATGGATAAAAGGCAAACTTACTGACACTTCAGAGCTCAACGACTCGACTCGTCTCGACTCGAGTCGTATCTCAGACAAATCAGGAAACTCAAATTGGATAAGAGTGTTAAAGTTGAAGTCTCTTTTGTCAGTTGGGAAGTATTTATAAAGCGATTTTCTCATATTAAGCTTAATTTTTTTATCTCTTGTCTCTGCGTATGCGCAATTTAGCATTCGCTTCCAGTTTGGAGTGTTTACAAAGCAATTTGCATGGACTGCCGCCCACTTGCCATGGGGCTAGAATCAATTTAATGCGATTGTTTTCATGATTCTACTTTACCTACAGAGTTATATTCATAATAATGGCAAATTATTGAACGGATTTCACTTGTACGACGATGTGGTATGATAAATCACGATATCTTTGTTGATTTATGGCAGCTATTTCGAATTCCATTCTATTCTATTATTATTATTGCCATAATCGATTTTGGGCTTGAGTTATTCAGCAGTTGAATAGAATTTCACTGGCTTTTCATTTAATTATGTTTGTTTACTCCTATACTATATTGTTTGCTCTAACCAACAAATTAATTTTAATTTAAAGTATTAACGTAGCAGGCTCAGATTATCACAGCAGTTGCATTTTGTACTGGCTGCTTTCTATACCCTTGCAGAGGGTAGCATAACTTTCTCATGAAATATGTAAGGCACCGAAGGAGGCTCGAGACGAGTGGATATAGCCTTGGCCGTCTCTCTGTCTGTTTCTATACAACATAGTCTCTCTTTTTTTATCTACGTGATGCAGCACATATGTCAGAATCGGACGGATTAGAAGACTATATTAAATAGCTGCCATGGAAAGCAAGAGTCCACCCAAAAGTCCTTGTATACAAACCTCCTTAGTTTCTTAAGATATCTTAATGCAAATTAAAAATAAATATTTACTTTCTTTTCAAGATCAGACTACTATATCATATATCTGCTATAGGAACAATCGGCTTAAAAGTTGTTGGAAAGTATTCTTTTATATCAAGATATCCTTAAGAAACTCTCAAGTCAGATAAAAGAATATATTTTCTAAGAGCCCATCGAAACTCTTTAAGATCAGTTTACTATATCATATAGCTGCCATAGGAAAAATCGATCAAAAACAGCCTGCAAGGGTATGCAATCTTCGGCTTGCCGTATACACCGCTTCAGCTAGTAAAGTAAAGTTCAGTGTGTTTATTTTGTCTAGTTTAATTTGAGAGCGGATTCAATTATTTATATTACTGTCACAGCTTTAGGTAGCAATTATAAATTAATTATTTATAAACAATTCGGTAGCTAAATATGCTAAACAAAGCCAACAGCCCCTATTTAAATTATTATTATTATACTCGCTTCAATAAAAAGCCCAAAGGATCCAATATAATTATGAAAACCGATGAGATAAAATATAATTGGCTGATAAATTATTTATATATATATATATTCGGTATAAATGTATACCGAATAGTTAATCTTTTATATAAATAAGTGGAAAAAATGCAGGTAAGTGAAATGTAATTTCCGTAGCATTCAATGGACACCTGTACAGCTTATGTGGTGGAGCTGACATTGGCAGTGACATCTTTATCTACTGCCAGACAGTTTCAGCTTTTAGCCCACAAACTCAACTCTAACCTTTCAGAATGCAATTCGTATTTTCATATTTATTGTGCTGCCTGCACTTTATTATATAGTTTATTTATAGAAACGTGTGTAGAAGGCTGTATATATATATATATATAGAAGTAAGTATTTAAAACGCTTAAAGAGTGCTTTAACTTGGCCAGAACCAACAGCCGTTTCGGCACGTCAGTTTGATTCGCTAATGAAAAAGCTTTCAAAATCAAAGTCAGTAATTAATTGGCTGAAATTTGATGGCCTGAACTCTTTTCATACACTCGAATAGAGCCTCGAAATTAAGTGTCAATTTCGAGTCCACATTTATTGCATATAACCAGGTTTGTCAGTCTGTCAATTTGTAGGCGAATTATTTGCTCAATTTTTAACTTGGCCGAATGCAATTTGGCACAGAGCCTTCTTGAACCAATTCCTCTGACCGGTCTGATCAATAATTTATTTACTTTATGGACGGGAGTTGCCTCCTATTCCACATATCGTGACCCTCTACTGAATTTGTTCACATGTGAGTTTGTATATAGAGATTCTGGTTTAAATTTTCGACAATATCCCGAAATATTTGTAATTTTCATGCCGAACAAATTGAACCGCTTGGAGGCCCTGTTGTGAGGTCTCTGTGGTGGTTGGTATCTTTCGGTATGTGGACACCCTTGGGCACATCCCAAATATTTGAGCAGCATGTGGATTGTGGTGGTTTCCCGCTCTTCGTTTTAATTAACCATTGGCCACCAGTTGCTGTGGTACGTGCTAATGTAATCCTCGTCGTTTTAATTACAAAAGTCTACAGGCTGATGGCGGCGGCGCAGCATTGCTGAAGCTTCAAGAGGTGAAATGTGGACAGCAGTGTCCGAGAGAACTGTAAACCCGAAAGCCTTTGTCCAGAGTCGGGCTCAGAGAGGCAGCTCATTTAATTCACTTGCATACAAGCCTCCTAAAAATTAACGTAGCATACTCTACGGGGCGCCAAATCCAGCCCTGAGCCGCTTAGCATTGTTTTGCACGCCTCATTCCCAGCGCGGGGCAAGTCATACGGCTGCGGTGGCATGGCCATCCATTGCCTGAAGCCAGGGTCGAAAATGCGGTACCAACATCCCTGTGTAAGGCGATTTGCCCCTCTACACTCGACTCGACTCGACTCGACTCTTGTCCATGCCGCTTAATTAGTGAAACTGCTGCCTCGACACATTTGACCGGCTCTCGGTGCTTGGTGCTTGGTGCTTGGTGCTTGGTGCTCTGTGCTCGGTTCTCGGCTCTTGACTGCGGCCTTCGCTTTGGCTCAAAAGCCTTTTTGCATTTAAATTGATGGCGCCTTTTGCCACTGCTGCCGGCCAGGCCACTCACAAAGGCCCCCGCCTCTCTCCGCCCGCTGGCTCCCGCATCCCACGCTAAGAACCTGATTGGGGGGACGAACTTCTTTTCGCTGCTCTTGTATGGCATACACTTAATTATACGCTTTAATTGGCATGACATGAAAGCTGCATGATGCCAGCCACGCCCAAATCCTCAGTTATTGTATACGCCATGGTCCAGGCATCAGTTTCAAAACTTCAGACAAATGGAAACTAATTGAAATTCAAATTCTCATTTCTGGCCACATTCAAGAAGCGCCTCAAATCCCATGAGCCAAGCTATTATGTGGTTCTTACTAATGACAAAGGAATCTTAAACACAGCTTCCACTTCACACGTTCAATTTAAATGAATATTTAACTAAATACACAACAACAAAGGAGATTTTGTTACCTAAATATTAGTTTTAATACCTCCAAAAGTATCCATTGAATATGGGTAGAAGGTTCCTAAACAAAGGCATCGCTGAGCCTATAAAGAAGATATGAGTATTTGCTATTCCGAACTTTGATTCAAATAGTTAGAACGTTTTCTTAGCTAGATTCCTTCAAGACTTTAGGGTTTCCTCTATCAGAAATAAATATAAAAGTAATATATAAATAATAAATATAATAGGCTTATGTCTTTAGTAACCCATCGATTAAAACTTCCAACTTCCAGGCAAAATCTCTGAAATAGTTCATAGAATAGTTCCTTCTGTTCAGCCTTCGGGTAAGTATATAAACCCTATATAAAAACCCTATGCCTGGACGGCAGTCCAGTGTAGTAATATGTGAACCAGAGCTGAATACGCATCCCGAGTCTCTGGCCGCTCCAATTTAATTTAGGAACCTGAACCAGAGTGAGTCCGAGTCCCTGACACACACACTTCCTTTTGGGTGCAGAGTACACAAAAAAAAAGAAGCTTCAATTCAAAAGATCCAGAGGAAAATGTGATATGTGTGAACTCCATTTAGAAATTGATAGAGCTTTCGTCCTGGCCTAAGTATGCATATTAGTTCATCAGAATAGACATTTCCACTTTATTGGAGTGAATATGGTAAGGGAAGGGAAGGGAAGGGCGGAGCACTGCCAAAGCATTGAGTATTTTGCCATTAGCAAAATGGTTATTGTATTTGTTGTATGTGGCACAGATGCTACCCATAAGATACAGTCTCTCAGTCATCAAAGATGTTTTCACAATTCGTAGCTATGACAACCATAATTAATACATGCTACACATATGCCCCGGGGACCCAGACACACGGCAAGTGGGCCAAGAAATTGTTGTTGCCAAAATTTGTTGATTCGTTATTCGTTGTTGGCCGACTGCACCCAGCATCCAGCAGCCAACAGCCAGCGCCCACACTTGGTGGCTCTGTGCGCTGTGCGCTGAGCGCTGAGCGCTGACATTGGCCCCAAACATATTGCCATATCTGATGATGGCAAAAACAACAATAAGAGCAGCAGGAGAAAACAACAACAAGAGTAGCAGAGAAAGGATACAAGTATACAAGCAGCGGTTATAAAAGGGAAGGATGCTTTGTTTTTAATAAAAATAAATCGCAGCAAGTGGCGCTCGTTGGAAGCCGCCAACTGGTTCGTCATTCGATTGAGAAAGCTCTCTGCGAGGGGCCTAGAAGTTAAAGACATCTACTGCCGGAGAGAAGAACTTACTCGTCCTCCAGTAAAGGCAGCAGCAGCAGCAGGAGGAGCAGGGGCAGGAGCTGGAGCAGGAGTAGAAGCAAAGAAAATAGACATATTAAAATATTTATGCACACATTTACTTCCATACGGCTTTAACGTAGCACATGGGCGTTACTGGAGGGTAATAAAAGTTCTTAAATTTCCGCTTAAATTCCAACGTCGAATAAGGAAAATCTATTGAAAACTGCTGTGAAAATACACATTTCTTCTGATCTGCAGTTGGAATAAGTGAATAAATGATATTAAATACACTTCTAAAGTTTAAGTATTATTAATAATATCTGAACAGTTTGGAAAATTCATTTAAAATGTTGAAAAGTATTGAACAAGTTTTGAATCGGTTATAAATTGCTCTTTATTGACTTATTTTTTAATGCTAGTACAGATTATAGGTTGAGGAATTTGCTTTTTTTTTTAGGTAGGAGCTAGAATACTCTAGACGGTGGTTACCGACTAGGAAATACTCTGTATCTTGATCTAAGCATCCATAACTCAATTTCATACTCTTTCACAGATTCAGCGCATTTTATTTTAACTTTTTCTGCGCTTTTCTTATAAGGGGGAAATTTCAATCGATCTGCTTTAAAATCTAAAATATACATTTCTTATTTTGTGAAAAAAAAGGATTAAAAAGTTGGAAAATATGTGGAAACTCTTTAAACATACTTTTGTTATACTCTCATTTTCCACATATTATCTATTATTTTAGACCTTGAGCTCAAACACTTTTTCAAAATATTTTTTAACAAGGGCTGAAATATGCAATCCCAAAAACCAAAATACACTTTTAATATTGGCTTTTCCCGGGCAATGCCGACTAAAACTATCCTAGCTTTAAGCATTCATTAGAAACCCATTCTATGAGTAAAGAATATACAAAAGATAATTACGTAGGTTCGATTTACTGGTTGAAAGTGGAAAAACACTTGGAAAACAGGTTAAGAACCTAATCGGGCTAAAACCGAATTGCATTAACCTTTTAAACAAGAATTACATATTCGGAATGGCCAGAATGTACACCAACATTTGCTGGGCAGAACAACGAGAAAAAAAGAACTCAAAGCACACCCAAATCTACCCCTTTCAATCGCAACAGCCATGGCCAAACATTTGTATCTTACATGGCGATAAGTACATCTGACTGCGTCAAGTGTGTGTTATACACACACTGAATATGTGCTTGTGTTCGGTGTGTGTTCGGTGTGTGCTCGGTGTGTGTGTGGGTGTAAGTGTGTGTTGTATTCTGTGTGGTCTTGATGTTTTGTAAGTTTAAGTGGTAGATATTATTCAAAAGGAATTAAGACTGAAATGAAAAGCTTGTCGACGATGATGAGGACTAGGCGGCTGTCGACGAGCGACGTGCGGCGTGCAACGTGCGGCAGCAGCTGAGGAATGCCAACCGCAGGACGAACGCTTTTAATAAATATGACTGTTTACCCGATGTTTGGCTGAATGTGTAAGTATATGTATACACACACACACACACACACACACACACACACACATTTATGTATGTATATGGATGAGTCTGTGTGTGTGTGTGCTTACCGCTTGTTTGTTCTGTGTTTGCTGCTTGTGATGCAAATGTCAAGAGAAAAGAGCAACAGCAAGTGAAAGATAAAGATAAAGAAGAAGAGTAGAGAATAGTGGAAAGGGAATCAAGAGCAGTAACCGCTCCTCCTCCCCGTTCCCACACTACACAAGACACAGACATTTAGTTTTAGGGGGCGAGGGGCGAGGGGTCCTAGGCAAATGCCCATTTCACTGCCATTTGAAGGCGGTCCTTGCATAATACCAAACAGCAACACTAACAACAAAGATACCCACCATGGTGGTGGCTGTGGTGCGGCTAAGCAACGAAGCCAAGTGTCAACATAATAACTTCATTAGGAATATGACGGAGCTGAAGTCAGAGACGTAGAAGGACATCTACGAGTACGAGTACGAGTACGAGTGCCAGGCGTATACCGACCGAGGCATAAATACGAGTAGCAAACATAAACAGCCATTGCAACGTTGCGTTAACGTTGATTGGGATAGTGGAACCGTGGTACTGTGGCAAGGAGCTACCGTGGTACCGAAGCGACACAGCCAGATATGTAAATTGGAACAGGGACGAGACGCGCCGGGCCGGGCCGGGC
The DNA here is from genome assembly GCA_018150835.1 of Drosophila repletoides. Lineage (NCBI taxonomy): Eukaryota > Metazoa > Arthropoda > Insecta > Diptera > Drosophilidae > Drosophila > Drosophila repletoides. The sequence continues at coordinate 2,147,885 of JAECWQ010000031.1, forward strand.
CGGGCCGGGCCATATGTGGTTACCATATTTGCTTGGTTGCGGGCTAAGTGAGTTTAGATTGCAGCACATAAATTGCCATGTCATGCAACGAACGACAGTTGCAGCCAGCAGCCAGCAGTCAGCAAGCAGCAGCCATCGGGGCCAAGACCTCATTAAAGAGACCGTTCCCAGGTAAAGAGGTAGACATATAATTGCAGAAAAGATGAGACTTGACGGCTTTTCAAAGATAGGCATTTGCTTCAATTATTATTACTCAAGAACTCATGCCAGAGATATATGACTCTCATACTTAGTTCAGGCTTTAAATAATACAGTTTGCCAAAGTTAGCCATTTCCTCAGTGTTAGCCGGGTTCTTTGGCTTTGACCAGCATCCAGCAATGCCACAAGAATTCTCTTTAAGCTACTCACAACTGCAGCAAATAACCAAATGCAATTGCACAGACTTAAACACAGGAAATGGAAGCAGTTTGTGGTAATTTACGGAGAGTGTTGCTGCAACACTCGTTGCAACGTGTTGCAGCTTGTTGCAGTGTGTTACGGCAATCTTGTCGCCCACAGGCAACAGACCACAATAATTCTTACACAATGTGCATCTAAGCCAACTCATCAGAGTTCCGTATAAACTGTTCTGTCAAGCGACAGACCTTCAGTAGCCAGATCATATGAGATTCCATTTGGTCGGCTGTGGGCCATAAATTTGAAATAAACCCTTGGCTAAATAGCTTGAAGAGTAATTATATGTGATATTCCATTTATAGCCTACCTCCACTACAACATAGTTCCCATTGGCTGGCACTAAAATTAGGCTTTTCCATAGCAAAATTAAATCAACTTTTCTCTATCAGTCTTGTACCTTGATTATTATTTAAAGTACTCGATATTTGTTATTAATCAAAGGTTATTATAAAAACGGAGCTTCATTTCGTTCATAAATCGACAAATGTAAAAAAAAATTATAGATATTCCAAAGAAAACTTATATAATATATCTGGGCTCTTAGAAAGTCAACCATTTCAAGCATAGCCTGGACTATATATCCCTTTTCGATCAATCTCCAATCTAAAAAGTTGCACTTGATATATTTATTATGTTAAATAAGATATGAGAAAGTTTATAAAAACTTTTTATTTTCTTATAAATAATTCTTTATATAACTCTCTCCGGGAAAACCCTGACCATTGATGTTTGCAGTGGCTGCTGCTCCGTTTATACTTCATCTACTTCATCTCTGGATCGGCAATTTCCCGGATTTCTATTTTTCTTTTCTGTCTTTATTTTTCTTACTTTATTTATTATGTTTTTTTCTTATTCATTTCTGTTTTCAATGTTTTCATTTCTTCTCTCCTTTCTATACATTTTACTCTTGGTGTGATCAGGCTTTATTTTGATTTTTGGCCAAATCCTTGTAAGAAATGTGAAGCACACTTTAAAATTTTATTGCTTAATTTAATATTTCAAATTATAATACTTCAATTATAATTTTATATTATGATAATTATAATATACCCTGAATCTAATCGAATTTAAATAAATAAATAAGTATAATTTGCTTAGTGCTTATAGACTTTAGTCTTATAAAGCTAGACCTACAGAATATTGAGGACTTGCAGGATTTCAACGACTTCTACTTACTGCATATAAAATATTGTATTTTATTAGTAGTTTAATATATTTCTATGATTCTATTAACTGTTTTCCCAGTGTTTCTTGGCAGTAAGCTATAGGGCAAATCATATATTAAAATAAATTAGCTTTGGAGCTCAGACTATATTAGAGTAGAGTTTGGCTTATGCACTTAAGTTTCGGAGTATTTCAGACACTGGGGGCGAGTTAGCTCATGCCCGGACAGCTGAATTTTATACTAGCTTTTTTTTTTTTGTTTGTTTTATGAGCCAACAGCATTAAGGTTTTATTATTTTTAATTAGTTGGCTTTTATAATATGTTTGGGCATTAGTTGCTGCAATTATCAAAGGCCACATAAAACTCACATTCATTTTAGGCTAAAATAAGCGTGTGTGTTAATCAGCTGAATAAGTATTATTTCTGCTGCTAGCCGAAACGAACTCACTTAGAGGCAGGAGGCTGCAGCTGGAGGCTGGAGCTGGAGGCTGCGCTTTAAATAGAGTTCAATGGGGCGTATGCGCGATGTCCGTCAGTCCCATGTACAGCTGTCAATTATATATTTGGCTGGGAAGTGAGAGTGTACGAGTGTACGAGTGCCAGTTAAGTACTCGTAAAAATCAATTTCCGTACAATGACAGACAATTCGAATCGCACTCAATCAATCATAATCAACTTTCGAGTACTTTCACTGAAAGCGCTTTAAAACTTACTCTGCGTCTTTGTCAGGCCCCCAAAAGGTTGGTTCCTTGGCTGGGTCAGCTTTAGAGGGCTCTGGCAATAATGTTTGTAAAAGGACGAATATAAAAGGGTTGCCATCTCAGGCGAAACGCAATAAATCTTTTGTGTAATAAGATTAAATTGAAACAAATGAGTTCATTTGCTTTGGCGGCCAATTTGCAGCAGCAAAGCAAAGCAAAATTAAGATTTTAAGACAAGTTAAGTAAAACAAGTAAGAGATAACCCAATATAAAAGTCGAAAAGGACTAAAACGACTCTCAAATGATTGTGTCCTTTGAAAATTCAATTAAATTGCAATTTAAATATTATTTTCTCCTCACTCGGACATTGCTTAATATTTATTCTAATGCTCAATTTTAAATTCATGTCGAGCAGGCCTCATGTCTAAATTTGTATGCATACTTTCCCAATGGCCTTAAAGCCAAGTAACCAATTCAATTGGGGAATTGAGAATTGAGAGGCGGGGCAGGAAGGGAGGAAGGATACATGAATTTATGTGCCTGGTTATGAATAATGGGCGACTTGGACTTGTTGACGCCGAGCAAATTCAAAACCAGTGGCTAATTTGATTAATTTTATGCTCATTCAACGACGCTTGCAAATTTTCACAGATTGCATACGTGTTGAATTATGTGACCCCAGTTCTCCTCCATCGCCTCCGCCTCCGCCTCCGCCTTCTCCCTTCAACTATGCCCTGACCCGCACCAATGCCATGGAGAATTGTGCTTGTGTATGGGCTTTCCATTCAGAATCATTTGACCAGAAGTGACAAGTCAGCAGAATTGTCCCACTTACCTTTCGCTCCCGCTGAGATATTCAATAGAAAGGGCACCCGACCCCATAAAGGGAGGACTCCCCTATATGTGGGCATGCCTAATCATCCGTGGATGTGAAAGGCAAATGCCATACGAGATGTCTATAGAGCTTGTAGCCAAAAACATACAAACGTACAAGCCGTATAGGCCGTATGGGTCGAAGTTCTCGATGCTGTCAGAAGTACATTAAGAAATCGATTCAATTCGATTCGATTCGACTCGACTCCAGTCGACTCGATTCGGGGCAATAAAAATTGAACATTGACTCTGCTTTTTTTTATACATCTCCCCATACTTCCGTTAATGACGCATTTCCATTTAATGCCTTTGCCTTCCGTTCAGTGCCGGATATCCGGGTGCAGGGATAGGCATACGGGCATAGAGGCATTCCCTCCCCCCCCCGCCCCATTTATGATTTTGATTAATGTTTCTGGGCATTAGGTAAATGTTGCTGTCCATCATGGTGGGAGTACACAGAGCCTCTGGCTAATATTTATTTGCATTTAATGTGTTGTGTTCAATTTTTTGTAACAATTTTCCTATCCTATTTTCGCAGGATCATATATTATTTTACCACGACCCACATTACTCACTGTTTATTTATTATTAATATTCACTAATTGATTGCATTTGATTTGTTTCCGTTTAAGCTCTAATTGTTTATTTTAACAGACTATGAAATAATGACTTCACATAATACGAGTCATTCGAGTTCATGCACTGAAAAGGCCGACTTGTTTCTCTAATTTATTGTTATTAATACATTTTGCCAGTCAAATTAAATACAGTTCAAAGCTCTCACTTATTCAATTTCTCTCTCTCTCTCTCTGCTATTAATTTTAATATGCAATTTAAGCAACTATTAAGTAAATTCACCTTGGCAATACACAGCGAAAAAAGGAGCGAATGGTGGGAATTTTTATTATTAAAATAAATATATTTTAATATTTGATAAAATATATCCTTTAAATGTCTTTTATTATTCAATATAAGCTTATTTGTTTAAAGCCTTTACTAGGCATGAGCCCTACTCTTATATCAAGCTGAAAATGGAACTCAATTCCAGTCTTCCTTGTCTCAATTATTGGAATTATTTTATTTTATGCTTAATTTGATACTCAAAACAAGTTGGCTTTGGCTGAAGCACATTTTTCACGACTTGATCTAAGACAGGATTTCTATCCTTACCTTTTATTTTTCTCTCTGTGTAGAAGCAAACCATTTCTACTCTCATTTTTATGCAATTTTTAGAATACATCTGCCAAAGTTGTTGCAATAAAATCTCAATTTCAAATACAGCCAACAGTTGGAAATATGAGTGTTTTATCATATGTTAAAAGTATCTAAAACTTACAATTCTTTTTTAAACTCATCTACATATATTTCATCCCACTGCCAGCAGCCCAACCCATCAAAGATGTCTGTCAAATAGTCTCTAAAATAATACAATGGTGACAATCTATCAAGATGAGAAGAGGAGGAGGGAGGCATCATGGCTAATTCGGATCAACATTTTCAATGCCTATGGAAATCTTTGGTTCATTTTTCTTATATTTTTGTATGTTGTGGCTAAGCGAGTGGGTTTTTATCATGTATCCGAACGTGTCGGAACATTCGGCAACTTTTTGTGGCCCCAGTAAAGGTTCTTTTGGCCATGGTTTGGCCATTGTTGCGGAATGTCCTATTTGTCCTTGCCACAAATTGCTGCCTTTTCCAATACTCTTTCGAGGGGTATAACAATTTTCTCATACATCTGGTCTCGTAAGGAATATCTATACAACCCTCACCAGGATGATAAGACGAATCCATCTAAACTTGTTACTATAACAGCTAGAAATAATCAAATTTGGTAGCTGGATTGTTCTATAAAATAAGCTAGACAACATAGGATTTTTTTCTATATATATATTGAGATATTGGGAGACTAAATACCATTTGCTTTAGGGTATTCAAAGCGTCGACTGGCATAGTTTTTCGTTTTCATATTTCCTCACAGTTTTCAGTTTTGCAATCTTCCATTTTGGCTGTCGTGTGCTTCGTTTTGTTTTTATTTTCATTCTCATTTGTGTTTATGGGCGTGCCAGGACCGATGGCTGTCCAGGGGCGTGGCGTGGCGAGGCAGTAGCAGACGATTTAAGGACCCAAAACTGCTGGCACTGCCAATGGGACGAATGCAGTTTTAAATACTCGAAAATAAAACTGCATTTAACAGTCGATTGTGCACATAATTGCCGGGCTGTGCCTCAGGCACTTGATTCCAAATAAACCTCATTAAACTTTCATTCGTTTAAGTGTGAATAAAATTGGATAGACAAAAGGCAAAGCAACGCAGTAAGGAACAGAAATGACATCCTGAAAAATGCTCTAGATAGACGCACACACACACACACACAAAGAGAGAGAGCGAGAGCGAGAGAGAAGGACTTCTTCTGTTCACTCAGACGATTAATCAAACAAATCAATAATTCAGCAAATCAACATCAAGGACGAGTATCACAACTGGACCCTCGTTTGTCTGGACCCGGCTTGAGATAATACCGAATACCCTCCGGCCAGCCCTTAGACAAGCCGTTAGCCATTAGTCCGGGCATGAAAATCAAATCACTTGCATTTTCACATCAATTTGCTCACTTTGTTTTCCCAGCTTCTGCCTTCTGTCTTCTGTCTTCTGCCTTGGCTGACTGATAAATGGAAATTTTCGAATCTCCTTTTGTTTTTTTCCTTTGCCAAACCTAAAGGCTCGAACTATTGGCAGTGTAAATATTAAATATTTAATGCACATTACTAAGTCAAGGTACAATTGTCAGGAACTATTTTCATTTACATTTCGCACTCTCTGAGACACAAACTGTATTGCATTCCAAAACTTTGTCTAGGGCCAAAACTAGAAGTACTTGTATTAATACCACATGAACCCGAACCTGTGGCAACTGCGGTGCGGTTCGTTGAATTCAGTAAGTTTTCCATTGAATTTTCCATCACACTTTCAATAAATTGAATAGTTCTCAATTCTGTGCTCCTTGATTGAAATAAAAAGTCACAAAAGTTGAAAAGGCTTTCATTAAAATGTTGTCAAGATGCAGCATGTTAACTGATTTTCAATATAAAAAAAAACTAGCTCTAAAACTGAGAGACTAGTTTGCATATAAACAGACGGACAGACGAACATGGCTATATCAACTTGACTCATCGTCCTGATCAATAATATATGTTACTTTGGGGTCGGAGATGGCTCCTTCAATGTGTTACACATTTCGTGATATAGATATAATACCCTCTCCAAGGGTATAAGGAACATTTTTTAAGGTATTCAGTTCTACCAAACTACGCACTGAGATTAGCTGTGTAAAAATTATTTACTTAATTTAAATAAGCAGTAGAAATAGGAAGGAAATTAATTATTTTTACAGAAGTTTTAATAACATTCTTAAGTCCTTTATAAATTAATACATTTATCTCTAATCATATGGACACATCTGTAAAACGAACAAAACTGTTCGCACAACCATTTTATTTTGAAGCAATTTTCCCTTTATGTAGCTGCTAACATACACTCCGCGCCACTTGAATAGGGCACCCCTTGATGTACTTTTTTTAACACCTACTGCTCCAAAACCAGGCACATTAGAGACTGAATATTTGTTTAACGTGAAGTTTATTTTATAATCATAAGTTGATAGAAAGAAAAAATGCATTTTAAAAACTTAAGGAATTAAAAATAAATTCTTATAAATTTGTTAGGAAAATTTGCCTTCAGCGCGCCGAAGATTAAATACTCTTGCAGAAAAACATTTAAAAATTGTGAAACTATTTTTTTTGACCAGTTTTCTGGAAGGTTTTTAGAAAGATAGCCAACAAGAATAGTTTTTCTTACAAGAATATTTGAACTATAGGAATAGTCGCTATGGAAGCTTTATGATATAGTTCAGGGATCCGGCCGGTTCCGATATGTGTTGTAAGTAGACGGCCGGAGGTGGCTATATAGTCTCTTATTCCTGGTCAATTAGTATACTCTTTGGCTAATTTACGGGTTCGAAAATGATTGCTTCAATGCATTACACGTTTGATGACAAAATTAAGATACCCTCGAGAAGGATATGAAAAGGCATTTGTGTAAGGACAATGGCAATGAAATTGGCCACTTAGTTTTCCAAATGGTTTGCTCTTAAATTCCTCAATTTTAATAGATCAATATTTGTTGCACAACAGTGTCCTGTGAACAGGAGGGGCCATTGCAATACTTTCCATCAACTGAAGTTTTTTTTTTGTTGTTGTTGTATTGTTGCATATACAACGACAAAATGGAAAGTCATGGTAAAAGTGTCAAGTGGTTGATGGGGTGCCACGCCCATCGCTGCTGCTACCGCCCATCGTTAAAAAAGAGAAATCAATTCAAAGGGGTCAGGCGATTTTTTTACGCTGTTTGCAACAATCCATTGCTCCAGCTGTGCATCACTTGCTGCTGCTGCCGCTGCTGCTACTGCTGCTGCTGCTGATGATGATGATGATGGTGCACGGTGCACGGTGCACAGTGGGACCAAAATGATGATGTTGTGTTATGAAGAACTTTAGCACGAGTTGGCAACTCGTAAGCTTACCTGCTGCAGGTGTCCTTTTGGGAGAGCAGCTCCCAGTTCCCATCCTGCTGCTGCTGCTGCTGCTGACTTGTAAACTGCTGCTTGCAAATTTATGCAACGCTCACCTGAGCGTAAGCTGTAAGCTGAGTTAAATAAGTATACAACACACACACCCATACACACACACTTATTATACACATACTCATTTTACTTGCGAAAAAGTTACTGTAGTAGTAAAAGCAGCATAAGGACTCGCTCAGGCCGCCTGGGGGAGTATCAATCGGTTAGGAGTGAACTTCAGAGTTTGGCCAAAGGCAAAAGATCTTCTTGATTTTTCTTTTTCCCTTATTTTTTGCTGTTTGAGTCCTGCTGTGGGTGAATATGTTTAGCTGACTAAAGCCACAAATCAGTAATAAAATATATTTAGCAAGTCTTTCAAGGACCTTTAACAAAAGTGCTCTAAGAGCCCTCGCACAACTTGACTGACAGCACTTCAGATGATTCATAGCGTTTTTCGATGTCCTATCAGTCAGCAAAGTATTCAATGTATTCAAAGTATTCAAAGGTTATATCCAAATTTAGGAAAATTGAAAGAAACATGATTCAAAAGAATAACTTTCTTTTGACTCGAGTGTACCTTGTTGATCAAAAAATATAACCAACCGATTCTACACTTCTCAAGCAGTGTGAAAGAGAGACCAACGAACAGGCAAGGATATCTACTTACAAATCGCCTGAATTATAATATATAATTCTTATCTATAGATATATAGCCTATATAACATAATATATATATATAATTGGATAAAAAGCATTAGCTATGTCACTCTCTAGATTCATTTCTAACCTATCCTAAGACCTTAGCCCTCTCTTTTCAAAGGTAGATGCCTGATTTAAAAATAAAAGGACTCCGACATCGATACATATGAATGAAATCTGCATGGATAGCATTATGCCCTCTCCGCTCAGCGATATATTTATTTGCTCAAGGATAAATGAAAGACAGGCTATTGGCTGCCAAAGTCCTTCCACGAGAGAATAGGTACAGGATATGTAAAGGAATCAATTGTCATCTTTGTCCGTGCTGCAGTTTATTCATAGAATGCAAATAATGTTAGTCAGGTTTCAAAGAAACATTTTCGAAACTGGCCAAAAGGACTGGCCAAACTACGCCAAGTTTAATATTGAGGCGTCAATTTATTGCTGAGCATTTTCGATGGGTTAAACGGACCAAACAACTCTGCCCGGCTCGGCTCGGCTCGGCTCGGCTCTCCACTATTTGTTTGCCTGGGGAGTTTTCATGGCATTGATTTTCAATTTGTATTGCGGCACGTGAAGTTCTTCTGCTTCATTTGAGTCTGGGCTGCCAGAGAGCTGGTTGGCTGGCTGCATGTTGCTTCTGCTGGCAGCAGGACGAGTAGGACTACTCGTGTACTCGTATTTACCTAAGCGGATAAACATGAGCCTGGGCTCGAGGGTCTGCACTCGGATATTTATGCTGATGGTGGATACTATTCGTATTTGAGTGTGCTACCATTCTGCCTGCCCCACGGCTCAATCTAAATCTAAATCGCTGTCTCGGAGCTTCAACACAAATTGAATTAATTTAACCACATCCCATAGAATAATCCCAAATGCAAAGATCAACAGTGGAACAGTGGAACAGCTGGAATTAAGTTTCGGCCATGTCCTGTGTAAACTAAGTATTCACGAGTAGTTTTTACATTTTGAATCATTGAGCAAATAATAAAAATCTTTATTTAAAAATGTCTGTATGCAAAATGAAACGATTAATATACCCTTGCTGTGGGCATTGCTGTTTCATCATACGGAATACGTCTATACAATGCAGTAAACCAGCTCGAATGAGCAGAGATTGATGAGATGCTGAGTCGGTATAGCGCCCTACCTCTGTCCGTCTGTCTGTTTCTATGCAAACTAGTCCTTTACTTCCTTTCAGCTGAAAATAGTTAAGAGGCTTTTGCTTTCTTGCTCGCAGTAGACTAGTATATTATAAATGACCAAGTGCTCAGATCAGTTCGGTCTTTTCAAGGATTAAAACCACGATGCTTAGCTATATACTGTAGTCCAGGGACCCTCGATTGACCCTCCAATTAACGACCCTCACAGAGGCTACTGCCTCTTCGGGAGTATAGGCTATCAGGCATTTATTGCCCCTTGCTGAGGAATGAGATCTATCTAAAATCTCTGCTTCTCTCTGGGTCTGATGACTCCACCCAATAAATCCAGATTAAGGGTCACCTTAGCTCTATGTTTCTTGAGATATCCCACTGAAACTTGGAAGTTTTGTACTCTCAATGAATAGAGGGTATGTTCAATATCGGACCGGCTATATCATATTGAGGAGCCAGTAGCAATCTGCCTGGCAGTCGGCAAGGGTATCCAATCTTCGGTATGCCGAAGATAGCCCAGTTTTAATACCTTTGGAGCACTGGTGAACTATATGAAATTACGGCTTAATTTCAATAAATTTTAAATTGATGCACATTTTACATTTTCGGCTTGGCCAGAAAGCGCCGTTGCAATTTACTGGCCCAGTTATATGGAATTTTTTTTTTAATTGGAAGCCGCGTTTAATTTACGCAATTATAATTGTTATTGTTATTGTTTTTTTTTTTTGTTTCTTTTTACTTTTTGTTTCTATTTAAAAATGTTGTAGAAGGTTTTATGGAATTTCGGAATTTAATACGCTGCAAATAAATGGATTTCAGCACAGTGAAAATAGATGTAATTATGCAGGGGGTGAATTAAAATTTAATTTCATGTTTTGTTTTTGCAGTTGGAAGTGCTCCTAAAGTGGTTTGGTGTACACGCCATGCCACGCCCATACATCAATTTGACGCCCATATCGAGTGTGTTTATGGCTGCATTAAATTTTAATTGAATTACGCGGCCTATTGGGTAAACAGTTAATGCATGCATGGCCAATAATTTTGCCATTTTGCTGGCTGTGAAGCTCCGCTCCGATATAAGCAATAAAATATATACGCACACACCCGTATGTATATGTGTGTATATGTGTGTTTATATATGTATATGTGCAGAGTTTTTTGTGGTCTTCAAACTAGTGAAAGCCGCCTCGACAAAGAAACTCGTGCAATTTGAATGAAATTTAAAACCTTCTACGAAATTTTCCAAAAAAAAAAAGAAACCATTTAAAATGCCTGTGGCTAGTCTTAACTGCTCGTCTCATCTGCTATCAAATTGATAACAGCCCAGCAAAATGAAGTAATTAAGTAATTAAATTCTACATCAGTTTATCAATTGATTGCCAACATTCTAATTAAAATAAAACCGAAGATTGCATACCCTTACAGCTAAATGATAAAGTCATCTGATCTATGCGTTCAGAAGTAAAGCTCTTACTATTTAGGCTAAGGGAAGTCGACATTAGCAGAGAATTATAGAGTATAGCTATTCAAATACAAAATCTAATTAAATTATATTAAATTTTTGAATTTAAGATTCACAAATTTTAGGTTTAGGCCTTCTGGGGACAATTGATTGCAACAAAATTTAAGGTCAAACATTTAGGAAACCAAGAATAAAAATAGAAGGTTGCTGAAAGATGAAGAGAGGCAGAAAAGAAAGAATTAAAGACAAAGATATAATATTCTATCAAGTTTCTTTTAAGAAACCCAAAAGCTTCTGGACTGCTTATTCCTGTGGGATAGGCAGACAGACGGTCAGACGACCATGGCTATATCGACTAGTTTCAATCAATGTAGTAGTATAAGTTAAATAGTTCCTTCGGTATTCTGAAATTTGGAATTCTTTCACTTATCAGAATCATAGAAGAAGAAATATAGCGTTCAAAATTTATATCAGACAAGATACATTCTGAAAAAAGATCGGAGATTGCTTGAGATACGAGTATCTACAAAACAAAGGAGAAACGGTTCGGTTAGGTTAGGTTATGATGACTGACAGAAGCCGGATTTAGGCCTTTCTGGCCCACTGTGATACCATATGAATCACCTTCAACCCTGAACACTCTTGGTGAGGTAGGGGACCTTCCAGCAGCCTTTATAAATTTGTCTATACTGCTTTGTTGAACAAACATTAAGGAATATATAATAATGTATAATAAATAGGGGGACAGCTGGATATCAAAATATTTCTATACTTCAGCAGGATCAACAGCCTCTTTGATCACAGAGCCTAAACGAGCTAGGAACAACAAATTTGGTACAAAATATAATTACTAGCGCTGATCCATAATCAACTTATATATGATAAAGATTTCAAGATAAATACAGAAAAAACAATATTTTAGACTACAAAAAACATATAAATTGTTATAGACATGTTACTTTCCTCCATGGAGCTACTACCATATTAATAATTATAGACAGAAATTGCAATCGAATAATTAATATTTTAATATTCTGTTCGTGAGCTGTTAAAATACTTCTTCTAGTGAGAGAGATAAATAAGTATTTGGGGAAATATTTCATATTTCAAAAAACAAAAAAAAAAACAAAAAACCGAAAAACAATTTGGGCATCAATTTCACAGTTCATGCGAAAAATGCTTGGAATGCTTGGCAGCCTTTTAATATTAATTTGATTTTCGTCATCCTTTTTGGACCCGGTTGCCCATGAGAATCAATTGACAATGAACTTTCTCCTTTCTCTACTCAAGTGACAGTAGCAAAATTTATAAATAGAAATTTTCATTTTTTCATTTTTTCATTTTATCAATTTAACAATTTTTCAATTTTTGTTTTGTATTTTGCCAACGTTTTTCTGCTGTTTACCCTTCGGTGAGCAGACAACGACAGAAGGACAGAACGACAGAAGGACAGACAAAGACAGAACGACAATGGAACGACGCAAAATGCCAAGCACTTTTTTGTTTCGATAGTTTTCCATATTTTTCCATTGTGGGTCAAGAACGAGAGACGCTTTTCCTGCCTTGTCCGGCCTCAATTACGAGACTGAGCACAAATCATTAAACAAAATAATAATTTCCGCAAGGGGCGAGCGACATGCCGGAATAAGACCGGAATGGAGTCGAGGACCCAGACGTGGACGGGCGGCGAAGGACGACGGACGACGGACGACGGACGACGGACGAACGACGAACGATGAAGGCGAGGGCGAAGAAGATGACGATGATGAGGATGAGGTTGAGGTTGAGGATGAGGATGAGGACGAGGACGAGCACGACAAATTGTGCAAAACAAAGGACCCCAATGCGAATGCACAAACATACATATGTACACATGAACGCATGGGGGAAACTCTTGACAGGGGCCAACACAAACACACATTGTAATCGGGCAGGCTGGCCGGCAAGGACCTGGATCTGAGCAAATACCAAATGTCAAGTGCAGGGCGTTAAATTGTCGCAATGTGTGAGGTAAAAGGGATGCTGAGTGGCTGCCACAGCAGTGCCTGCCTGCCTGCCTGCCTGCCTGCCTGGGTGACCTTTTGCTCCTTGCTCCTTTCTCGAAATCACTTTAAAGTCTAGAAACATAAATAAACGCAGTTTCCTCTCTGCGCCCATCCAGTGGCTTTAACGCGCCATTTGTTATGGTCCGTCCACCAGTCAGCCAGTCAGCCAGCTAGCCAGCCATCCAGCCAGCCGGCAGAGAGAAACAGTTAGTCTGAATTTATTGAGAGTAAAAATGAAAATTGTCAAAATTGTGAAAAGCGGCTACCTCGTGAAAAATGCGTCTAACTTTCCTAATAATTTGCATACTTTTTGGCGCGCTGAAGAAAACTTTTTATTCCCCATCCTTACGCCTCCCCGTTGCTCCGCTTGCTCCGTTTGGCCTGTGCGAGTATCATGCACGCACATTGGCCGGCCAGCTGGTGCTGCCTATACCCTACTTCCTGCTTCCCCAGTTCCCCAGTTCCCTAGTTCCTCGCCATTCCTACAGTTTCCTGCCAACAGGCTCCTGCCCTTGTCTCGTAGAAACCTCAACAGTTGTTGGATTCTTGGCACTACTGAAATTAGAGCGCGCGGCCAAAAGCTTAAAATTTTCACACTTTTCCCAAGTGCAAACAAAATTAACGTGCACGCAAACTTTAAGGCGGCCCACTGACACGCCCCCTCACCCTCGGGCCCCCCGTTTTTTTTTCCAGCCATAGAACGTCTATTTCGCGCAATGCCGCATGCCAGCAACCACAAAAGCCACAAAAAACTTTCACAAATGCAAAAACCTACTGCAAAAATGTCACGAAAAAAGAAAAGGAAAAAAAAAAACACTGCCAGCTCAAAGCGTGGTTTTTCCTGTGCTTTTCCTTCGTTCCGGTCCTTTGCCGGTTCCCCGTCAGACGCCTTCTGCAATGGCCCGTTTCACGCAGCGGACAGTGCCAGGAGCAATCGGATGTTGTCGCTTCAGTTCTCCATTCCCGACTTCTGAATCAACAAACTCTCCACTCATCTCATCCCATTCCATCTCAGCTCAACTCCACTCAGCTCAGCTCAGCTCACTTTCGCGCTTTCCGCCTTCAGTTTTTGGCTGCTACATGTTGCAGTTCCATCTCTCAGCCAGTCATCCTTTGACCACATGACAGTGGTAACTTATCCAGCTTGTCAATTTGCATGTGGCAGACAAGTGAATGTTCCTGTCAACTTGTAAATTCATCACAGTGGTAAATGCAATTAGCGTTCCTTTCAACGGAAATTTATAACCAAGTTCCAAGGACAGCAAGGATAACAATTGAAATTAGACACTGTGATAGTTTCTAACGAAATAATATTTTCCCACCCGTCGGGTTGTTAAGCTTGGTTTAATAATGGTATGCTTATTCTATGGCCATTTTTAGTCCTTAAAAATGAATTGATCCTGTGACTAATATCCCTATTCAGGCTTTCAATATTCAAGATTTTATTCTTAATTTAAGCTGGTTTTTAGAATGGAGCTTTAAACTCCGTGTACCATGCATACCCATCAATTACATGAGCAAAATTCAGGAATATTCACTAAGGATTCAGGACTATTACAAAAGGATTAAGACTCGAGCATAATTTGAGCTTTGCTTAGTGGTGTATATTAAATGGTTTATGATTAAATTTCTGAACAGGAATCTTCATGCAGCAAGTGAGGCAATAACCTGATGCGAATCGCTTTTACAGGGAATAGGGGCAGGGTATTGGTTTATTCTGGGGAGCTTTTCAGCTGTCGGAGTATTTCCCTTTAGCTTTCTGCGAAATTAAACGTACATATTCGTATATATACTATATATATTTGAAAGTATTGTTGTTGCTCTTGTGCTGGGTAAATAAAACTCAAAACAAATGAATACAAATGTGAAATAAACTAAGTTCTGAGCAACGGACGCTGCAGTCGAACCCCATAGCAAAAGTGTGAAGAGAGTGGGGAGGGGAGGGGCCAAAAGGAGTGGGCAAGTCCTGCTGAATTTTGTTGTTGCTGCTCCTGGTAGTCGTCCTGCTGTTATTGTTTGATATTTTCCATGCTCATCTTTGCCTGGTGCTGCTGCTGCTGCTGCTGGTGCTGCTGCTGCCAACAAGAGTGCAACAATGAAAACAAAGAGCCAAAACTGAGAGAGTCGGCCAAGTCATTAATGGAAATACACTGCAGTCGGGCAGGGTACAGGCGAGCAGTGGGCCAACAGCTGGAAACGGAACTCGATTTTCACATTGGACACACCATTGGTACGAGTATTACTTATGCGTCACGTTGGCCAGCACAGAAAACAGGGTAACAGTAAATGGCAAAACGGCAAAATGGCAGACAGCAAACGGACCAAAACGGTAGAATTCCATAATAAAATGATGAATGAAACGTGTTCTTTAAGGTGCACGTGTTTTAATTTATACAAGTGAAACAGCCCGAGGAGCTAGCAAGTCTAGACCCACATTAAAGTAAAACTGGAGGAGAAAAAAAAATGCCAAACTTAATGCCAGAGAGAATTTCAAATTCTTTTCTTGTTGTTTGCTCTTGATTATACATTCCCAGCCTGAACATTGTACTGATTTCTAGCTGGTTTTTTTTTTCTGTTGTTTCTTGTTGTTACCCGACATGGTCGAGGCATTTTCTTGGCTCACGTAGCTGACATGCCAATGTGTGGTTGTGTGTGGTTCTGTGTGTGTGTGTGTGTTTTTACCTTAGATAACAGTAACAGTTTCTGACGTCAGGTGTGGCAGAGTAGGAGGAGGAGGAGGAGGAGGAAAAAAAGTATTCCCAAGTGTTTGTTTATGCAAAACTCATTTGACTGCAGAGACAAAAACCCAGGTGAGAGGAGACCAGGTGAGGCGAGGCAAACGCAATGCATTTATAAGTCGGTGCACACGGTGCCACGTAGCTGGCGAGTAAGTGAAAAAGTGCTTAACAGCCACACGGGAAAGTCAAGGAAGTCAAATATCATAATAAATATTTTCCCGACCTGAATGGAATGAATGTAGTAGCATTTCAGTGCATTTCCTAACTGCTTTTGCGGCTATGATAAAGAGACTAACAGTGGGAGGGAGTTGGGAGAAACATTCCAAAAATATTGAATACATTTTCCACTTGACGCAACCAAATTGCAAACATAAAAGTTGCCTGTCAAACAGAATTTCTAGTAATCCAATTCAAGATCTCCTTGCTCAAATAAACCAACAAATAGCAATTATTTCTGGATATTTGAACAGCATATACGAACACTCGATGAGTGTGTATACAATTTCATTATTTCAGTTTACATTCAGCAAAGTGGAGAGAAAAATGTTTTAAAAATAATAAACACAGATTCCATTCCATTCCATTCCATTCCATTCTTGAAGCACTTGAATCACACGCACACAGGAATTAAATTGTTTGCCTCTACTACTCCCTCAGCCAGGAACCATCATTCCATCATTGCTTCATTCCTTCATTGAATCATTGAATCATTGCAGCAGACCATCATACCACATCGTAAATAGAATCGAAATCATAAATAAATTATATTCACCTGGAAAACGTATAAATTATTAATAAAACTAATTTATGCAAGCGAAAGTTTTGCAAAACATTTTGCCGGAATTGATATTTGTTTTAGTTTCACTGCCAGCCTGATACC
The DNA here is from genome assembly GCA_018150835.1 of Drosophila repletoides. Lineage (NCBI taxonomy): Eukaryota > Metazoa > Arthropoda > Insecta > Diptera > Drosophilidae > Drosophila > Drosophila repletoides. The sequence continues at coordinate 2,164,678 of JAECWQ010000031.1, forward strand.
CTACACTTTAGTTTGGTCTTATAAACATAAACAGACACTCAAAATATATATTAATAGATTTATTTTGATTGATAACAAAATATTCTTCAATTTACATTTATTATTTATGGGTATTATCATCTTCATCATGTCTTTAATCATCGGCCGTGTGAAAGCCACTGCATTTTTGAGTAGAGCGTACACAGAACTAAATGAAACTAGCTTGAAAAAGCGAGCCGAAGATTATATACCCTTCCTCTCTGGTATAAAGTTAAAGTTAAGTTTCATCAGGATCATCTTACGAGTGTCAGCAAAGACTGATCTATGCTTTAGGCTGATAGTTCCTACGGCAGATATATGTATGATATAACAGTCCGATCCGATTGAGCGAATCAACTAACTCAAGAGCTGAGGGACTAGTTTAGTAAAAGACACAGTCAGACAGGCAAAAGGACATGGCTCATCTCATTATCCTGGTGACTAACAGGATGTATATCCTTTGGGATAAAGTGCTGACAAAGTTAGAATACCCTGGGTTAGAGTATGTCAAACAAAGCTAACCCAAAATGATTTGCAGTTTCACATAACTGAAATAGTTTTCTAGAATCGCCCAGAGTGGACCACAGACAATAAAGTAAAAGTTTGAAAACTGTGGGCGATAGGAATGGGCTTTGATTCGGTTTATTTCACTAGTGGAAAGCAAAGGGAAATGAAGCAGTTGCTTCTCATTTTGCCGAAAAACAAACTTCTCGGACCAAACTTCAGATTGGGTTAAAACCATATAAATGATGAGCTATATGGCCAAGAAGTTCAACGCTCAAAGAAACTTAATAAACGTAAATTGCACGTGGAAACCTAGCTAAAAGGTACACACAATAAAATTAAGTAAACACATTCAATTTCAGGCGTCTTATACCCTAGATATATGAAGGAAAATATGGCTTGAAGATTGGACTTTGGAAGAGTTTCCTTCATGCCAATTTTTGACGCTTGAACTTCGCTTCAATTCATTTCCAAAAAAACCCGAAAAAAACCCGAAAAAAAATCCGTAGGCTAACAAAAGAGATTCCGTGTGAACGCATTTTCATGCCGGCAAAGCGGAGGGGGGGAAGACCGCCCGAAGAACCAACTTTTTTTGTAGTTTCAGTCTCTGCCCACTTTTTATGGCCATGAACATGGAAGCTTGTGGGATGGGATGGAATGGGATGGGATGGAATCATAAAAATAAATGAAAAAGGTCACTTTGTATTGGTTGTGAGACAATTTAACACAGGCAAATGTGTATGCAACTGTAATTTTTGTGCCTCTGCCGCTGCCACTGCCGTTGCCTCACCCAACAGCAACAATTGTGGAACTACATGGCCCACCACCCAATCCCAAGCCACCCAAAGGCCCAGCACCACAATGTACATATGTGGTACATAGTAAATAGTTTCAGCTTGGACTTTGCTGCTCTGCTGCTGCTGCTGCTGGAAGGGGAGGAAGGAGCTGGCGGGAATAAATCGTTGGGGTGGTATCATTTTGCTGTTGTTGCTTGTATGGACAAAGTGTTTATGTAGCTTGTTGTTGGCTTTTCATTTGTTGTCCACACACACACACACACATACAGGCACACAGAGGCGCCAACACCCACACATTTAATCCTTAACAAAGCCCACACACATGTGGCCAAATGAACATGTTAAGTTTTCAACAGCCATAAATTATTTCTTTAACAGGCTCTCTGCTCTTTTTTGGTATATGTTAAACGATCCTAAATGAATATAATTCATTGTGGTCATTAGGACTGGAAATAGCAGCCATCACAGCCGGCAATGCAAATGTATATATGAATATATATACATATATATATATACCCATACCTATATAAATCCAGGCATAAGCTCTCGGCTTAAACAAGAATTTTCCTTTCAAAAAAAAAGCTTGCTTTAAGTTATTGCATTAATTATACGAATACGACCATATATTTCAATTAATATTAATACATTTTTTATATTTTAATAATACGCTAAAAGCTCTCTGTCACACTGGAAAAAAGAATATATTTAAATTTAAATTTTCACTTTCACTACACGCTCGAAATGTCATTTCGGGAAATTTAATTAATTCAATTGTGAATATTTGCGATGGTATTTGTATTCCAAATTGATCCAGTTTAGCGGGAATACCGACTAGTGGATACTCTGTAAATCGGTAATACATACATCATTTCTAGGATTGCCAAAGGTAGATTTAAAAAACAGAAAGAAAAAACAACTCTAATGAGTCGTGTAAAGAGGCCGGACACTCTACAAGAAGTCGGGTGACTTTCCTTCCAGTTTTGGAATTAGACTGACTAGTCGAGGAGCGCCAGGCCAGTGTTTTGCACTTCTCATTTGATCAAGAAACTGTTCACAGGACTTCCATTATCTTCGCATTCAATCACATCATTTAAAACAGATTAATAGGTACGCGGAGCCGGTGGTATGGATTCCACAGTACCATCCAAGGTGTCGTCAATTACTTCACGGTATCTTATTGACGCGCAGCCAGGAGACTCTTCCGCAAAGGTAAGCGTATGCTTACGCCAGTGATCTTCAAGATTCTTCTTTTCCTGGCCCTCAATGGGACAACTGTAGTCATACTCGTCCAGGCGCGTCTGGAAATCCTCGCGGGCATGCGAACCACGCGACTCCTTGCGGTTCTCCATTGCAGTGATGATGTGCATAGCATTGGCCAGCATATTCTGAACCTCAAGCGTCTCCACAAGATCTGTATTCCACACTAAGGTCCTGTCATGCACCTTTATATTCTCAAATTGCTGATTCAGCTCAATGACCTTTTCGAGTCCTTCCTTGAGGAGCTTTCCTTCGCGAAAGACGGCTGCATGTTTAGTCATCGTGCGCTGCAGCTCATCCCTTAAGCGGGCCGTTGGAATTTTTCCGTCGGCACATCGTAACCTTTTGAAGTTATCCATAGTTGCTTCTGTGGCGCTATCACACACATCCGGTGGCGGATCATCTGGGGAGCTGTTGGCTTCTATGTCCTTAGCACAGGAACGCCCAAAAACGACCAAATCCAGCAGAGAATTAGCTCCAAGACGATTGGCGCCATGAACTGAGGCGCAGGAAGTCTCTCCACACGAGTAAAGCCCTCCAACAATCTCCGTTTCATTATCCTCATCCAAAGTGACTACCCGACCCATGAAATCAGTGGGTATACCGCCCATATTGTAGTGCACCGTTGGCAATACCGGAACAGGTTCCTTGGTAACATCTACCTTGGCAAATATTTTAGCCGTCGTCACAATGCCAGGCAAGCGCTTATAAATAATTTCTGGATCTAAGTGATGCAGTTGTAAGTGAACATGATCCTTCAGCGGGCCACAGCCATTGCCATCAAGCACTTCCATTGTCATGGCACGCGCCACAACATCCCGCGAGGCTAGATCCTTGGTCTCGGGCGCATATCGCTCCATAAAACGCTCCCCCTTGGAGTTAACAAAGAAGCCGCCCTCGCCACGCACTCCCTCTGTGATGAGGCAGCCTGCTCCGTATATGCCCGTCGGATGGAATTGTACAAACTCCATGTCCATCAGCGGAAGCTTTGCCCGCGACACCCAGGCATTGCCATCCCCGGTGCAGGTGTGTCCGGCGGTAGTAGAGAAATAGACGCGTCCACAGCCACCCGCCGCAACCACTGTATTGTTCGCAATGAAACGATGAAAGGTGCCATCGTTTAGACACCAGGCCAGGCAACCCACACATCGTGAGTCCACCATTATCAAATCCAGCACAAAAAAGTCCACGAAATATTGGCACAGATCGCTGTACTTCAGAGTCTGTCCATAGAGCGTGTGAATGAGAGCGTGTCCGGTTCGGTCGGCCACAGCACAAGCCCTCTTTGCCACTCCTCCCTTGCCATAGCCCAGGGTCTGTCCACCAAATGGTCGCTGGTAGATCTTTCCATCGTCCTTACGGGAGAAGGGCATGCCATACTGATCCAGTTCGTATATGGCTTCTTCCGCCTCGCGGCACATATAATGAATGGCATTCTGATCACCCAACCAGTCACTGCCCTTCACTGTATCAAAAAAATGATACTTCCAGTTGTCCTTGTCCATGTTTCCGAGTGCTGCATTCACACCACCTTGAGCAGCCACCGTGTGGGAACGTGTAGGGAACAGCTTGGAGAGCATTGCCGTCTTAAATCCCTTCCGAGCCAGCTCGAAACCAGCCCGCATCCCAGCACCACCAGCACCAATCACAATGGCATTAAACTTATGATCGGTCATCTGATACTCGGCTGCATCGGCGCATAATGACCGTGTATGTCGTAAGTCCCGGCTGTAATTAGTGTAATTTTCGTATAGAGGCCGAATGAAACGTTGTGCTTTTAGTAGATTCATTGTTGGAGTGTTAACCTGGGTACTATTTAAAAACTGTTTTTTGAATTTCTAATGTGTTGACTGTAATCTCAGAACTGCTTGATTCTGAATTTTTACCCTGAAAATAGGTCTCCAATTGCTAAGTCCTACAAAGAGTTCTGTAGGGAATTGGTTAGGGTGTACTGTATGGAAAGAGATCTCTATGACTCCATAAGGTTTATTGGATAATCCAAGACACTGGAAAAGCTATATCCATAGCAGTCCGTCCTTCTTTCAGTTTTTGTCTAACACATTTTGAGTGGAATCCTTCTTTTTGCTGCAGAGCTTTCATGAGTCCGAAGGGCCTGCATCATTCACTAGCCCAAAATTAAGTTGGAAACCTTTCTATTTAGCCCAATATATAAATAAAACTAGCTTAATCGGAAGTTTGCTTAAATAAATTCTCAGCGCTGGCCAATAATTATTTAAATTGGAACGATTCCGCCAAAATGAAGTTGATGAATGGAAAATTATGTTGATTCTCATAATATTTTTGGGCTGATTTTTTAGATTCTTTTGATAAACAAACTTGCTAAAAACAAGGCTTGTATTGATTTACATAGGCCAATAAGGTGGAAAATTAGTATAATATATGAAGTATGCAATAATTAAATATAATTAATAATAATTTCTTAAGGTTTGGTAGATAAACCGTCGGGTTGAGTAGAGGAAATGAACAGTTACCCAACGGTTTGGAGCTTTGTCTTAAATTGCTTAGTTTCTAGTCGAAATCATTCTGTTTTTTCAGCTGTTGTTTGTGAAGTAACACCATTTGTCATATTAGTTGCCATTGCCGTGGCCGAAGTCGAATCTTTTTACCATTTGGACGAACCAAAAGCTGCCCATTTCTACGAAAATCCTCCCAGCGGCAAAACCAAACCGAGCACAAAGAGTACAGAAACGGCGACGGTTGCAAACAGTTGATTGCCATGGCAAACAGTGAACCGGCCTCGATGAGGGGCTGTCGCGGGCAGCAGTCTATAGCAGTCCATAGCAGCCCATAGCAGTCCATAGTCCACATAGTCCACAACAGTCCAGAGTCGGCGTTCAGGCCATGCCCAAGTCGGGGCAGAGTAAACATACTTAAGCGATACGAAAACACGAATTACACCGCTTTTTAGCCCGGCCCGACGAGGCCGACGAGGGCACAAGCAACATGCAATCCAAACAACGCAGCCTAACTCATAACAATATGCAAATGAGTCTGGCCGTGGTCTTCAATGGGCAAATAGAGTGGTGTATGCCGCCAGGGTATAGGTAGGCAGGTCCTAGGAAGCGCTAGGGGCACAGAGCGAAGCGATAAACGATAAACGAAAGACTTCGAACACGAACTCGAACTTGAACTTGGGTAAATTCATTGCTGCTGTGTTTGTATGGATTTTCCCGTCGGCAGTTTACTAACCTATTGCCTAATTGCTAAGGATGTAAAAGGATATTTGTGGCCGCTAGCGACTACCGCCAAGCGGCTACCTGGCACAGGACGAACGCATGTTGCGTTTTCTGCGTGTTTTGGTTTATGATTTTACAACCTCAGCCTAATTGAGGCGGGAAAATTCGCTTAGGCCGGCCATAAACTGGAATTGTTTGCAAACACAAGCAGAAAGGATTTGCCATAAAACGGCACAAAACGCTGCTACAATACGGTGCGGTAAGTATTTAGGGCAAGGTCACAACAGAATGAACCGAGGCTTCCGAGTAAGCCCAGCCACGAGACTAAAATCGAAGCCGACAGCCCTTCCTTACCCTTACCCTTACCCTTCCCTTTGCTCTACCCTTTCCTTCCGATCCTTTCCCTTCCGGGGAACTGGTCCCATGGCTGGTTTGTTAATGAAAATGCGACACATGCTTTGCAATTGAGGACCATCGAAACGAGATATTCATTAACTGTTTACTCGATTTAACCAATTCAATTCGCTTTTGGGATCTCTGTTAGATCCATTTCATCTTACTGGCTTTTGCCCAAGATACAATATATGCTCGAAGCGCATTTTTCCATTTGATTTCTTTTTATTAAATTTCATAGTTTGTTTATTCTTCTCATTTACTCACCTGTATTACCAGTGTTGTAGGGCTATAGCTGTAGCTCTCTGTAGCTCTATTTGCCTTTCAGCGCCACAGAATAATCAAAAAAAAAAAAAAAAATGTTTCTCCCCCCCATTCATCCCCCCGCCAGAGCCCAACTGTGGCGGTCCATTGACACGCGGCGGCAACTTGAGAAAGAGGAATACGTAGATCGAAACATTTGACCAGCAGCTGAAAAGGCAGGCACTGAAAAGGCGCGTGATCTTCAAAAAACACGAAAAAGTTATAAATAATTTCAAAAAAGAAACAATGGCAACCAACATCAGAGTCAGACTCGGACTCATACTCCGACTCAGACTCCGACTCCAACTCAGCAAGATCTACTCTATTAATCAGCTACATTAACTTTCTTTTTTATGCGATCAAATTAGAAATACAGCACATTTTCCATAGATATTACTAGAAAATACGCTACAGATCCATTCTAAAGCCATTTCAAGATTAAAACTTTCTCTTTAAACATTTTATTCTCAAGAATATTCTCTGAAAAATTTAGTTAAGCTCATCATCAATTTCATGAGTTCCCAAGCAGAGCCCCTTTCAACAAGTACCTATTTTTATATAGGGTAAATTCATTTGCAAATACTCAGTTTAATTCAACCAAAAAAAAAAAAATGTTACACTGAAAAAAAGGCCCTATCACTTTTATAAGCGCTTGCCAATTCGATATTAATAATCAGAGTTAACTATTCATAACAGTTTCCTGATTAAAAATATCCTATAAATTTATAGAATTTCAAAATCACAACTAAAATCTGTCGTATATTTATGCTCTTTCCTTTAATTTATTAATTTATTCAACTCCTCCTGAGGTGGTCTCAAAACCTGATGAGCTACAATACTAAGAACAATACTAAATATAAATAAATTAATATTAGTGTATCAAAAAGGGGTGCTAGAACTTAAAACAAATTAAAATTAAATGAGATTAGACTAGTTGAAAAATTCTACGCCACGTCGAAGGTTTGAATAGTACAGAAATCAGGAATCCTATATATAATTGTTTGATTGTTCTATATAAAATATTACAGCTCCAATAGTCCTGCTTGACTTTTCTGTATAAAATATCAGGTATCCTTTAGTACTGCTTGATTTCTCTATATACAAAATATCAAGAATGCTCTAGTCCTTTTTGATTGTTCTAATGTATATAAAATGTCAGGCATCCTATAGTCTTGCCTGATTGTTCTATATAAAATATCAGGAATCTTATGGACCTGCTTGATTATTCTATATAAGACTTCAGGAATCCTATAGTCTTGCTTGATTTCTTTATATATAAAACATCAGGAATGCTCTAGCCCTGCTTGATTGTTCAAATGTATATAAATAATCAGGAATCCTCTACTCCTGCTTGATTGTTCGATATAAAATATCAGACATCCTCTATATCCCTTTTTTTTCTATAGTTCTCATAGCATACATATAATACAGCCGTAAAACTCTGAGCTGTTTTGGCCAGCATCAAGAAAACCTACTTTAAATTTAATTGATATATCTTGAGGAACAAAAAAGTGGTTCCTACAAAGACTTTTGAACCCGATCTTTGCTTTGGCAGCTACGTATATAATATAAAAGATTAATCTCAATAATTTTAGGTCGTGTTTAGGAAAGTAAACTTAAGCTTTTAATCAAGATATTTTTAGGCATTTTAGCCATAAAGGGATATATCGATTTGTCTCATCTTCCTTATGCATTACCGATTTCCTGACCAAAATTATAATACCCTCTGCAGAGGTATTGAAAGCTAATGATCAGTTCAAAATGATATCATTTTTTTTTTCGGTGTAAAAATGTTAATATCACAACCGAATCAAATCGAATACGTCGTTTGTTGTGGTATATTAACCTGGCCGTCCAGCTCCGCCCCGATGGCGGCATACATATCTATATCTGTATATATATATATATATATATCTATATATGTATATATATATATGTAGGTGTGTGTATCTGTAGAGACATGTGTACATTTTTACGAATATATCTAAACTGACGCTTGTGGTTAAATGTTTACAACTTGAAATTCAGCTGAAAATTTAACGAAAAAATAATACAGAAAAAAAAAAAAATATAAATAAAAACGCGTAGAGAAAAATGCTTTGAACTGATGTTCAAACCAGTTTTAGGTACAGAGGGAAGCCAACAAACAGAAAAATGCCATGGAAAAAATATACAAAGTTTTAATTGGTTGCGCAAACAAAAGCACAAAACGAGCGTCTAAACAAATCCAAGCCACTCAGACGGCGGTCAAAATGCTGGTCAGAGCCAGAGAACCGTGGAACAAGTCAGTGGGGATTTATAGGTTAGGTGGATAGACTCTCAGTTTGTTTCGTAATTTATTAAACAGAAAACAAGTGAAAAAAAAAACAAACACATCTCTGGCACTTGTTAACTGGCGCATGTAAAGCTTCAATTGAGAGCGGAAGGACTTATTTGGAAAGCTTCTTTCGAGTCGATTACGATCGAACGACTGCTCATACACATGAATGATGCTCAAGATCTGAGACAACGAGATCTGAAAACCTGAATCTGAATCTGAGCCTTCGCCTTCGCCTTCTACCTGCTGCCTGCTGGCTGCTGCCTGCCCAAAGCAATAGCGATGGCGATGCCGATGGCTGTAAGATCGAGCGAGAGGTGCAGCATTGTATTCTCTCGCTTACCTGTTAGAAGGTGTGGCTAAGCGATCAGTCAGCGATCAACGCGTGTGTGATTGATCACAAGTGTGAGCGGGATGGCTATTTAGACGGCAGATACAACAACATCGGCACTGGCTGAGAAAAGAGTTGAATCAGCCATTGAGCCAAACGCGCAAACAAGATGGCATGGCCAGGGCAGGCCGGGCCAGTTCAGGCCAGGCCAGCAAGTCGGCCAAAGAGAAATAGAGGTAACATCGAGCAACGATTACTACTAAAACCAAGCGCAGCTTGTGATGGTTAAAAAAATTAGCACCGATCGTCGATCATTAGCTCGGGAACGGTGGCAACGCAAACAACGTATTCGATCTACGGCGGCCCGAAAATCGACAACGGCAACTCGAAACACAACATAAAAAAAATAAAATTTAAAAATAAAATAAAATAAATTAAAAATCGACGCAAACATAGAGCGATTCTCTCTTCCTCTTAGCGTCTGATTAACTGATATCGGCGAACTTAATCCGACTACCAAATAAAAAATAAAAAAACTATATATTTTCAGTGATTTTTGTCTAGTGGCTTAGTGTGTGATCTACGAAAGAAAAAAACAAAAAAAAAGCTAAAAATCACATCTGATCTGCTTACTGCAAAGGATTACGAACCAAAATCCACCGGTCTGAGCCGGGGAATTCATTATTAAAATATGTAAGTTTCTCTTGCTAACAAAATCATTATAATTATTAGAGAATTCTATTTTTCAAAATACAAATATCTAAATATCATTAGAAAATATTAGAAAAATGCCGCCGGAAAGTAATTTATGGCAATTTACGTATATCTATTTCATTATTTACTTTCTTATCATTCTCCAAGACTAAAGATTAAAATATATAGATAGAATCTCAATATCAACTTATTCTAGAAGTTAGTACAGTCTGCTAGTCTGGCTAGAGTACAGATTAACTACACTAGACAACAAGATTTAAATTTCTTGAATCTTAAAGGTATTAATGGTAATAAATATATTCATATTTTGTACGATTGACTAAGCAATATTAAATGGACAGGCATTGGTATATTAAAACTGATATTTCACTTGAGAAATGCTTTCCAAATAATTGACATTCTTATAAACAAATTTTAAATATTTTCGTAAAAAATTTAGATTTTTTCTTACAACATTTATAGATTTAAGCTTTTAAGAGTCTCAAGAAATCTGTTTATTTATTCCTTTTATCTAATATACTTTTAAGTATTGTAAAATGAGGTTTTAATAATGCATTATAATAGTAATTTTAAAAAATTGGCCAAGTTTGATTATATTATTTATAAGTATATTATAAAATTCGTAAAAGTTCTTATATATTAACTTTTTTTATATAATTTCCTTACATTACAACTCATACCTTTTTTTATCGATTTCGGCATGCCGAAGAATGCAATACCCTTACATATTTTTGTGAAGACAAATCTTATAGTAGCAGATGTAGATGTAGATGTAGATGTTCTCTTCTGACTGATTATTTCCAAAATAATATGTTAAAAGCACTATTAATCCTGTGATTCGAAAGATTTCCACATATTAGCAATATGTCAGGTAATCAGGTTTTCATCATTTTTGTTTGTGAGAGTAGAAAAGATTCCAAAACATCATCTGATGAGTTTGATTAAGATATTTATGGAAAAAATGTATATTATTCCCATATCTTAATTTTTGATTTTTGTTTCATTTATAGTTTAGTTTAGTTTAGCTTCAGAGTCTCCCAAAAAAAAGGTTTCTTCGACTTTCTTTGAAAATCCGCCCCTCAATTGAACTTTCATGCTATTCTTGTCCAACTCATTTTCAGAGCTCTTTACTAGAATGTGATAGAAAATTATAGAAAATTCGTCGGGTAAACTATAAAATTCAAAATTATTGTTATTATGTTATTAACCTAAAAGCTACGTCGTTTCCTGAGCGTGAAATATGTGGAAAACTCTCAAATATGTAATTTTTTTACTGATGAAAACCAAATTTACAGCCTGAAAATTGGCGAAAAAATGTAATGAAAAAATTATTTATAAATTTGCTAGCATATCTATAAATTAAAAAAATTAATTTCTACCTCTCACATGTATCTTTTTGTCAGGATTTACAAAATATTGAGGGAACTCATTTTTTAGGTTTGGATGAGTTTTCTGGAAAAAAAGAGATTTTTGACCTATGATTCTAATGGTAGCTACTATACAATATATATTAGACTGTCTTTGATTTCTTATATCATTTTTAAGAATCATCAACAAAAACTTTAACTTTGAGAATTCTGTACTTGAAACATTCCTCTGCCTTGCCAAAAGTTATGCGATATCGAATATCTTATACGCCTGCCTGATTTTTCAATCTCTGAATTCTTGACCTTATCCTGTTTCTATGACGACCTGTTTCTTATGCCGGCTTGAAAATAGACCGGGCTTAACCCTGATTCGTTCTTCATTCAATCCTATAATGGATTATAATATTTATAATGAGATTAATATAAGATTTCTTGTACTTCATTTAATCCCAAGTAGATTTATCGGTCCAAAATAAGCCGCTTTCTATTTGGAGTACGAATCGAACTAAAATTAAGAATTGTTATTCCTAAATTGAGCATGCCATTTCCTTTCTATATACCTAACATAAAGCTCAATTCTGAATAGACAAATCAATATATTTACATATCCGTTCAGTTCATCCAACTGATCCAGAATATATATAAAGGACATAAGAAACAGCCTTATACTCGCCGTTAAAGCAATATTTCTTTCTTTCCCGTGGGAGGCAGAAACTGCTGTTAATGTGGCTTATTATTAGGATAGGAGTATTATTTTTGTATAAACCCGTAGTATTATTTTAATTCTCTTATGCAAATTTTCAATTGGCAAGCCTATTTAAACAAATGTGTGAAAATCAAACATTTAATTCAAACATTGTCTCAAAGCGCCAAAATTCACAAAACACAAATTTTGACACCCAAATCTATTCAACACTTCCCAAAAAGAAACCAGCAAGTGACAAAAAAAAATCTCGTATTAATGATCCTAATAATAACTCTAATAATATAAAACAGCAGCGGCCCACGCGACTCTGTTAGAGGCTGGAGCTGCTGAGGCTGCAGAGCCACAGCCACAGCCAGAGCCAGAGCCAGAGTCAGAGTCGGAGCTGGAGCCGTGGCCGGTTCACAATGTTCACACGCAAATTAGGAGGGACATAAGAATTTGCTTGTGCCGACAGAGCCGCAGGCATTTTAATCGGTCCGGCAACAACAACAACAGCAAAAGCAACGGGGATTCCCGCACAATTGGCCAACAGCAGCAGCAGCAGAAGCAGCAGCAGCGACGGCAGCAGCGCTATGCCAACCAATTACGACGCATGTGAAAATTATCCTATTAAATATGAATAAAAGAGCCCAAAGAATTTCCGCCCTCACCCCCGGACAGAGAGAGAGGCAGAGGAGTGCTTCCGAGTTTAGTACTTGACAAATGCTTACTAATTAATTACAGTTTGTACAAAATTTTAGTATGCGTCTCATAAAGTGCGTCCAGCAGCTACACACGATGTTGTTGATAGTTGGCCAAGCGAGAAGTGTGCAGAAAACAAAAGCGTCATAATATTTATAATACCTGATAACTGACGGCCAGCCTTTGGACTACCAAAGTACATTGCGTAGCCGTACCGTAGCCGTGCTTTGAATGAATTCAAAATTGACCCACTGATCAGAGTATACTTGTCGCAGACACTGTACTTTTGGCCTGAAATCATTTCCATTTCGTCGCCTTCGTGTGACATTTCATACTATTGCGACTGGGGGGAAGGCATTATGAGGTGAATCTGATCCACAGTCGAGAGGCTAAATTTAAATTTGGTTTATTTTTATGTAAAGTGAAGTGTGAAATTTAGCAAATCACTTTAATCGCCGACGATAAGCTACCTGTGGCTACCATTGCCACTGTCAATGCCAGCCGACAGCCGTGTTAATAGTTAAGTATCCTGAACAGGTGTGAAGTGCCATCGATTCCTGTTTAAATTATCGAATTTACCTTAATTAAAGGCATTTCGAAATGCACAGGAAACTGTTATTATAAGGATAAATGTGCTCTCTGCCGACTGATTTAAGCTCTTGAGCTACGACGAGTATCATTTCGTTTGGCATTTAAAATCAATTTAATTTACCTCGTGTTTAAATACTCCGTTTGTAGCAAAATAATAAATAACATTTTAACAGAAAATAATACAACAAAATAACTATTAACGAGAATAAATGAATAAATTATACAGAGAAAAAAGCTTCATTAAGATTGCTGCTCTATCTTCGCAGATATTTAACAATTGCTGAACCTATTCAGGTGACGCGCAGTGTATGGGCTAAAGTAGACGCAATAATATTGCATATATTAACTGAAGGCAATTGATTAACTGCATTGAATTTATTTCAAAATTAAGTCCAGCCTCTGGCCATGTGTCGCAAACGAAATTTCTAAATTATTATACCCTCGGCCAGGGTATTGAAAATGGTCTGAGTAAACATCAAAGTCACGAAATCATTCAAAAATCAACATCACAAAATGGATGGGAGAAAAAGTCAAACCCAAACCCAAACCCAAACCCAAACCGTCATGGCAGCCATCAAATGGTAAAGCCAAAGTACACACACACACACACATACACACAGGCACCTATACACACACTACACACGCACACTCGTGCTCAGACAGCATACAAAAACAGCTTTTCATTAAGCCTCTGCGATGAAGCGCAATGGACCGATGTGGTGTATACAAAACATCCACTCAAATATCATGTGTTGCTCTACGCATACATATGTCTATGTGTGTGTGTGTGTATGTGCACACACATATATTGATTGAAACAATCTGCCATTAATTGAAGTTTCAGTAACACTTCTAAAGTAACACTCAACAGGATTATAGTTCGATTTATAAATTTCGATTTTCACCTAAAATTGTTTTGTAACTAATACCCTTAACCAAGGCTGCAGGCCAGCAAAATTATTACTGGGCTCCAATTACTTTGCAATTCTGTTTTTGATTGAAGGATATGCAGTTTGGCAGCTCAACGGCCAATGGTTTTGATTCCCCCTTGGCTTGGTATTTAGTTTTATTCAATTTAATGAAAGAAGCAGTAGTAGTAGTAGTAGTAGTAGTAGAAAGAAGTACCGTGAATAAAGCTAAAAAAGGCTAAAACGATATCAAAGTATCTATAAGATAATTTGAGTATCTATAAGATAATTTGAAGGCCTAATGCCTAATTAAAAGCATCGATTCAATTCAGGTTCAGCTGCTTATTCTGCGGTTCAGCTTGCAGACGAAGTGAGATTCCGGAGCGGTTTTAAAGCGCCCCGTCGGCTTAGCCTAAACATAGCTGAGACCCCCACAGTGGAATCAAAGCGATTATTTTTGGATTAAAATTTGTTAAGTTACGAATTAAAATAATTTAAATAATTATAAAAAATTATGGCTTATTTGCTGGAATTAAATTATTACAGGGTAAAACAATTGCAAAAGGTTCGGTATCGAGTTGAGGGACTAGCGCAATCAAACTAAGCCAACCGCTTAGAAAAATAGTTTTTAAATACAAATATTTTGTTAAGTGTATTGGAAAGGTTCTAATTTAATGCTGGAAATATGTTTAAAGCTGATTTTTATATTTAACTAAAGCATCTAACACATTTTATGTTTAAATCAAGCGAAACTAATTGATTGATTTGTGTGTTGCGTGCTGTGTGCTGTGTGCTGAGTGTTGTGTGCTGTGTGTTGTGTGTATACAAAACATTGAAACACTCTATTGAATCAGCTGATTCAATCACGATCAGAGGTGGTATACCTGTTCAGTTAGCAGCAATAAATTAAATTTATGACAAATAGAAGACACATTTTATGACATTTTTTTTCATGCCTTTTTTTTTTTGTTAACTAAAAATAGGCATGTTCCAAAATAAATCAAAAGAAAAGTATTTAGATGGAAGAACAATACTTTTGAAAGGCCATGAAAAATACTCAAAATGTTGAGTAATATAAAATGAAAATTCTGAAATTGAATGGGAATCTTTGGAGTTACACTCGGCCGACACCGTCGGCATTCCGCATCCAATTCCGTAGCGCAATAAAAACAAACAAAACAATTAATACATTTTGTTAATTTATGATTACAAAACATTGCGAGAAACACTTTCAGTGCCAGACCAGAATTTAGACATCAACAAGCAGATTTTAAGCGGTTGTCTTTTTTTTTTTCTTTTTTTACTCCCCGCCGCCGCCGCTGCCGCTGCCTCTGTTGCCGCATTTACAATCCGTGTACTCTGCCCGGCCAATGGCTATAACAACGGCAAAGGCAGCGGCAGCGGCTACAGACCCGGAGTAAACAGAGGTGTTTGTTGCTCTTGCCACGGCCATAAATAAAAAGGGTGCCCGCTGTTTATGACCAACCAACCAACCAACCGACCAACCAGCCAGTCAGCCAGCATCCAAAGCCGCGTCCGAGGTCCGATTCGGAGTCTGAGGTTGAGTTTGAATTGGAGTCTCAGGCTTGGGCATGGGCATGGGCATGGGCAAGGCAAGGGCAAGGCAAGGCAAGGCATAGCTAAAGTGTGCAATATAATTAAAAGCCGACAACAGACTTGGACGGGCATTCTTCTAATGCGCCCGGGATAGTGTTGTAAAGGTATAAATTGCTGGGCCGCTGCTGCGTCGGCTGGCCGGATCAACTTTCTTTGATGTAAGGCCATTGCCAAACTCAATAAGTAAACGCTGTATTCGAACAGCTCAGATTTTCTTTTTTCTCCTTCTTCTTCTTCGTTTCTCTCCTTTTTTGAAGCTGTTACTTCTAAGTATCTGGCAAAAGGGTTCTAATACTCACTTGCAATTGCTCACTTGTTGCCTTAAATAAGGCTAAAAACAATGCTAAGGCTGATTTCTGGCCTAATGCACATTTCTTATACAGAGAATTTCCAATACAAAAAGTGGCGTCAACTTCTGTCCAACAGTCTGGAATTGGGATTTATATGGAGTTAAAATACTCCATTTTTTATTGAGGCTTTTCTTTTTTTGTAAATCCTAACTGAATAAGTAGACGCTGTTTTCGAACTCTTCAGTTTTTTATTTACTTCTTTAATTGCTCACTTAGTTCTTCCAAGAAATAAAGCTATAGCAATTCTTAGTCCGATTTCGGGCTTAGTTTCAGTACAATTTATTTTTCATTATTTTGCCAGACTTTCCAATATAAAAAGCTGGATTCATTGCTCTTTATTAATCTCAAACTAAGGTTTATATTAACTATTTTTAATTGACTCTTAGCCATGTCAGCGCAATCAGCTTGTTTAGAATTTTACAAAAACAAAACTTCTTTTCATAAGAACCTCGAATTATACATGGATATTTGGTAGTAGATGCAGTAGAAATGCTGATTGAAAAATAGTAGTATTAAAAAATAGTATTAAAAAAACGTATTGAAATAGTTTGAGATAAGTTTTAAATCAATTTCTTCTTCATATGCCATTTGATTATCTCTAAAGGAAAAAAGCTAACAGAATCATTAATCCAATTAAAATAGTTGTCTGGAAAACTTATCAAACTAGTTTAAAAAAGCTTAAAACTAAAGTCTTCTTTGAGCTTTAAATAAAATAAAAAATAAATATAAGAGAAAAAAAAAATCTTCTTATAATTTCAGTAATATTTAGGGATAATTATATTAAAAATTGATTAAAGTCTTCTACATAGACAATTATATTATTTTTGAGCATGAATCCTGTTGTAAATATTAATTAAATCAAAATTTACTTGTAGAAAATTGAAGCTTTCACTGAACTTTGAAGCCTTTTAAAGGGAAATTCCATTGGGCTAAATATTGAATTTAAATAAACTATCCATAAATATAAAGAATTTATTGATATTATTGATTGATTGATTATTAATTGAATATTCATTGATTGTAGATAAACTCGCAGCTCTGCTTAGAGTAGTTCAAGTATAAATAAAGGCCGTTTAATACCTTTGATTAGCATTGAATCTTTTGGATATACGTAAGTATCTAGCTAGAATTTAGGTCTAAAAATCGAATGAATATTTAATTTTTAAAAGGCAAAAATCAATGACAGTCTTATTCACATATTTATTCATACGAGTATTACAAAGTGCCCAAATCTTGAGCCTTCTTTGAATGAATAAACTTTGGACGCCAAAAAAAGAGAAAATAGCTTCAATGCCAGAGAAAAAAAAAGTCTTTTCAATATGCAGTAAATTATGTGAGTGCCTGGGGCACTTTGCTAACGAGTGTGGTACATTTATCCTATTCTCCTCTTTGCAGTAGACATGACCACATCACATATATTGTCCGCCGTGGATCCTACAACCGGTCTTAATGGCAATATGGTGGCCGGTGGTGGCGCTGGCGGCGGCGGCGGCTCCCCCTCACCACAGCATACGGTCCATAATGGGCATGGCCAGGGCTTGGGTGGTGTCGGTGGTGCCGTTGCCATGGCTTCTGGCGGAGGCGCAGGAGGCGGACATCGTATTGTTGGTGGCGCTAATAGCCCAAATGAACTGGATCGCAATCTGCGCGTCTCACTCGATGATCGTGAGCTGTGGCTACGCTTTCAGAATCTCACCAACGAGATGATCGTCACCAAGAATGGCAGGTGAGTTTAGTTGAGTGAGTCAGTTTTAGTGAGTGGTTCAGTTGCCTAGTTGCCTGATTGCCCGTGTTGCCAGTGTTGCTTGGCCCTTTTTCTTGCAGTGGAACGTGTTAAATGGAAGTTAACGTGGCTGAGACTACGTCGATGTCGATGTCGACGTCGACGTCAACGTCGCCGTCAACGATTGCGGCGCATTTTGTTTTCCTATGCAAATTGGCAATGAGTTGTTTTGCGCTTTTGTTTTTGCTTTTGTTTTGCTGCAATGATTTTTCATTTGGCGCTGTTTGCACCTTATAATGAAGCGTTAACGTTTCTGTATCCCCACATATCTCCACATACCTGCATATGTATGTGTGTGTGTGTGTGTGTGTGTGTGTGTATCTCAGGTATACTCATAGTATATAAATATGTATTTATTTACATGCGAGCATTTGTCGAAATAACTAAAAATATTTACCAATATATCAGTCCGTCTCTCTGTCCGTCTGTCCGTCCGTCTGTCCGCCTGTCTGTGTGTGTGTGCACGCGAAACGCGCTTAGAACTTGTACTTAAACGCTCCGCTGCCCGCTGTCCGTTCCAGCGATCTCCGCTCCTCCGATCTCGGTTCTCCGGTCCCCGGGAAGGTGCTAATTAACGCGGCTCGGCAACAGCCGCCATCTTGTACTAATTGTTGTGGAACAGCGTTTCAATATTTGTCCGAAAACGTCAGTGAGACACTGGGACAGAGGGACAGAGAGACGCAGACGAAGGCGAAAACGACAGAAAAGCAAACCTAACCAAGTAATCCCAGTACAGCCCGCTATAACTACTACCTACCAGCACTCTAGAGCCTGGGCAAGGGCAACGGCAATGGCAAACACGGCCAAATGAAAACGCTTTGACTGTTGGTTCATAGAATATTTCTTGTGTTCTGCAACTGTTATATAACTGTTAAACAAAGCCATTTAGCCATTTTAATTTTGATCATTTACATTTACATTCCGCAGACGAATGTTTCCGGTTGTGAAAATCAGCGCCTCCGGCTTGGATCCAGCTGCCATGTACACAGTTCTGCTGGAGTTCGTCCAAGTGGACACCCATCGCTGGAAGTACGTCAATGGTGAATGGGTAAGTGCATCACTTTTCATCCTTTCATTTAGGCCATTTCTCTGGAAAGTGCCTGGCAACGCCGCTGTGCAACTCATCACAGTAAATTTAACGCATTTTGCTTCAAAGATTTTCTATTTTCATTTTTTACCTCCGACATTCTATTCGTTATTTGAAAAGGCGATAAAAAAGAGCCTGCAAAGGCATCCAAGATTCAAATTAACTCAACACCACAACAATTTTATATATTTTTATACCACAATATTCTTTGAAGGAGGCATCAATGATAGAATGAATTTGATTTGAATACCCTGGAACCATTAGAGGTTCTCTAACTATCAATATTCATTGCAAGAATGTTAGTTTTTTTTTTTTAATTGTTATCAGGATATTTATCTAGCAGATTATGAAGTTATAATAAAATAATTAAAGGATTAATTTAGTTAATTTACCCGCTGCACATCTGATTATTCAATTAGCTTATATTATAATCATATTTTGTATTGTTTGTCTCTGAATTAACAAATAATCATCATTTCAATTATGCCGCTGATTGCCTCTGAGATCGAAATGTGTAAAGCAATAATTGTCGTTTATACTCGTAATATTAATTTTAATTCTATATTTGTAGGTTCCCGGCGGAAAAGCGGAGGTTCCGCCCTCCAATCCTATCTATGTGCATCCCGAGTCGCCCAATTTCGGAGCTCATTGGATGAAGGAGCCGATTTCGTTCGCCAAAGTCAAGTTGACCAACAAGACCAACGGCAATGGCCAAGTAAGTAGATTATATATATATATATGTAACTGACCGATTGTACTGGAATATATAGTCTAACAATAATATGCTTTATCTTCGTTTGCAGATAATGCTCAACTCTTTGCATAAGTATGAGCCACGGGTTCATCTGGTTCGTGTGGGTTCCGAGCAGCGTCACGTGGTCACCTACCCCTTCCCGGAGACACAGTTTATAGCGGTGACCGCTTACCAAAACGAGGAGGTCACCTCGCTCAAGATTAAGTATAATCCCTTTGCTAAGGCCTTTCTCGATGCTAAGGAGCGACCGGACACGCTCTATCCGCATGACACCCACTACGGTTGGCTGATTCCGCCGCCCACCCATTACACTACCGCTGCTGCAGTAGCAGCACCACCGCCACCTCTGCCCATTGCTCAGACACATAGCTTAGTAGCATCTTCCTCAACCTCCTCTTCGGCTGCCATCTCAGGCAACTGTGATCGCTATGGTCGATCCTTGTCCACTCGCAGTGCAGCACCTAATCGCAGCACGCCTTACAGCCGGCCTCGCGTTGTGTCTGGCTCTGGTTCGAATGGCAGCGCCGGCAATGCATCCTCTTCTTCACCGCAGCCACCGTCGGCACCTCAGACACCCACCAGTCTGCAGTCGTCCATCGGTTCGGTTAGCTCCAGTGCCGGCACAAATACCAATGCCAGCATGAGCACCAGCGGTACCAGTGGCTGCTTTACCAGTTCCTACTCCCAATCTGGCTTTGTGCCTGTGGAAGCAAGCTCAACGGCATCGGTATTCTCCTATCCCAGCAGCTGGCAGAGCAATAGTAACTACTGGAGCCCCACAAGTGTCCCAGGACCTATGCCCATGAACGTATGCAGCAGCCGCAACATCTGTAAGTGTTCCACTTCCACTCTGTTTTGACAGTTTTCCAACTAATCTCTGGCAATTCCAGCAACACATAATTCACCTTCACCTACAAATGGTTCACCTAGCTATACGACGCCCTCACCTGGTTATACCATACACCATCTAACGCCTCATAGCCACCAGTACAACATGTCGCAAACTGATCTCTACGCGAGTGGAGCAGCAGCCTCCAGTTCGCCACAGACATACGGCGCACCCACACACCAGGTGTATCATCCAACGCCCACCTCTCCCACTCATCAGCTGTACACGAATGTACTGAATGGACCCTCCGCACTGAGCTACCCGACCAGCGGCTGGCACAATGGTTCTGGCGCAGAATACGGACTCTATCAGAACGCGGCAGCGGCCTATTATCAGCCGGAGTATATACCACTTGAGATTGGGTAAGTAATTGGGCGATCAATTGAAGCGCGAACTCTAAACTCATATCGCTAAAGTAGCTATCAATGATTCCACTCTCGAATCGCGAAATATGTATATTACAGTTATGCCACCCATCCGCTGGAACCCGTGGACGTCACAAAAACGCTCGATGAGCCACAGTCCGCCATGTATAAGCCAAGTGAAGAACAGAGCTCCGTTATCACCCTGGAATGTGCCAGTGCCAGTCTAAAAACCGCTCACAATCACAACGACATCAAGCTAGAGTCCCTGGAGCAGCATAGCGTCGACCAGGTTTCCGTTCCGAACGTGCCCGTTCCCAGCTCTGTGCCCACAGGTGTACCCACTTCCGTGGTTACAGCTGTTAGTGCAGACACCTGGACACCACTAACACCACCTCAAAGCACTCTACAGTGATTACCAGATGTACAGCTGTGAGATGCAGCCATCACACCGCCCCAGCCTTTAGACGCATGACCCCCTTAAGCTACTTGGATGGATTAAATAATTGGCCGAATTAGTTTTAAAGAGACCTCTAATAGAATCACTATACACATTAGAGAATTTTTTTTTTTTTGTCCCCTTAAATATTATATATTGTATCATGATTTTCCTAAGTGTTTTTTTTTTTTTTTCCCCCAGATTATCTTATTATATATAAATGTACCACTTATTATACAAAAACCACGAATGCCACAGATTAATAAATTTTGATCAAGAAATTTCCCATTTCTCCATGTCTCAATGGAAACCCATTTACTAGAAAAAGTAATCTCTGAAAAAGTACTAAAGGATTTATTATCGTTTTAAAATATTTTATTACAATTTTATTAAATATGGCCAACTAATTAGCCCAGTTAATATTCTCGCTGCAAATCAAAACTAAGCCGACTGAACCTCTTTCAATATTTTGGAGGCTTACAGAGAGTAAGCTAAACTAAACGCTCTCTATTTTCTTCTACAGGGAAGGGTACGTATAACATCGCATGAAAGAAATGGAAAAAGAGTTTCCCAGCGATTAATTAAGATATGAAGTTGATTATAATTGAGAATGGCCAGAAATAAACTCAATGTTTGCCGTGTTAGACAGAAGAACACGAAGTAAAACAAGAGATTTGTGAAAAGTCTGAGGGAAGTTTTCATTGGTAGCCGAAAAAGCAAAACAGAATTAAACTTTGCCCTTAGTTCATTAAGCTTAACTTATTGTTTATATCAAAGGAGCATTCAATTTGGCCTAAAACTAGTTTTCAACTTCTCGGACCACTCACGTTCAAACAATGGGGCACTCAAACGCATTGAGACCTGCATAGAAGCAGCCACAAAATGTTCTCGTGTCGGCAATCTGCGAGTAACAGCTTCAGCTTCAGCTTCAGCTTTAGCTTCACATCAGCATCAGCATCAGCATCAGCATCAGGACCAGCATCAGGAGCTGGGTCAGGACCAGGACCAGGAGCAGCAATCCATGAAGCCATGAACACAAAATGCACCACAAAGAGACGTGATGATAATGAGTTGAATTGTATGTACGAGTATGTAAACTTGGGGTGGCTTGCTCCTGCACGGCTTGGTAGAAAGTTGAAATTAAGGACCACTGAATGTGCCACCATTACAACAGCGCCAGCTGTCAGTGAATAGCAGCTAGACACCCACCCACCCTCACACACCCTCGCACACACCCACCCACACACACAACTAGAAAGCAGTTGTCCAGTTGTGCAGAAGTGCAATTAAAAATACATGCCAGAATAATTTACGAAGGAATGCGCTTCGGAAAGGCGCCAGCTGTGCAGCAAGTCGATGCTGCACTTTCAACTTAGAAAATATCCGTAATGTTAGTCGATAGGTGGAAGAATAAAAGGGGGGAGCGAGCGGGTTGACCCCAACTCACCTGGTAATCCATTGAATTGCCGTAGCCCATGTGATTGCAGGAGCACGAACAATGCTTGATATGTTGCTCCAGTTCGTCGTCAATTGCGGCGCCGCCCAGAGGTGCACTGTGTCCATAGCAGCCAACGGTCAAATCCTGATGGTATTTGACGTTCCACTCGTTCTCCATTTCTCTGTCCCACTCCCGCTGCTGCTGCTGCTGCTGCTGCTGCTGGTAATGAGCATCGTTTGTTTGTTGCTCGGCCAGCTGATTTGTGGCCGTTGTCATATTCATCATGGTGAGCGGTTGACCAATTATCTGTTGCTGTTGGTGTTGCTGCTGTTGATACTCGGTAACACCTGAACCCGCACCCGCACCCGCACTCGCACCTGGAGTGGCCACATCCAACGAGCTTGCTTTCAACATTCTCACCCCACTTGTGGATTGCATTGTTCGACTCCGTATGGGACTGGGGCTGGGACTACTGTGACTATGGCTCTCTTGTGCTGTTACTGTTAAGCTGCTGCCGCGTAGGAGCGTGCGCTCAAAGCTTTTAGGCCTGTGAAAAGCTTCGTAAGCAACAGTTTCGGCATTGACATCGTCCTCGACATCGCTATGAGGCAAGTAGCGCCTGCCCGGCCCACCAGTTGCTGCTGCTGCTGCTGCTGCCGTCGCAGTAGCAGAAACAGATGAACTTGCGGCGGTTAACATTAGGCTTAAACGCAGCAACTCATTGGAGTCTGCTGCCGGCAGGGGCACGCTGCACGAGCCTGTCTCTGTGGCACTGTCGAGTACCTCCGATTCCCCATTGGGATCATCCGAATTGGAGTCCAGTTCGTTGAGCTGTTGCTGCGGCTGCGGCTGACTCTGTGGCTGTTGTTGTTGCAGCCTCGTTCGTTGACCAATAATTGAGGCAGCCGTCGAGTTGGCGCCGTACTTCCAATATGTTTTATTAGTGCCCACAATTCGCTGCAACTGCGGCTGCGTTGCCGCCTGTTGTGTTGCATTATTATTCTGTCGTTTTTGCCTCTCCAACTGCTGCAGCGTTTTAAAGGTCTTGCGAACGGGTTGTGTGTGGTGCAGTGTGGCACAGCGGCGCATGGGCGGCGGCGTATACACAGGTGAGACACTGTAGCTGTGGGAGTGGCGTGCCGGTGATAGTGATCCACTTGACTTGGCGCCCACCAAACGGGCCTTAAGCTTCTTGCCAAAACCCGCTCCGCCGCCAGCACGTGGCGATAATGAGTGAGCCGAGAGGGAAAGCGCCCGCGTGAATTTCAAACGGGCGCTACTGGCAACACTTCCGGCGGATTGACGCTGTGCAGCAATAAGCTGACACTCATCAATGGTGGGCAGCTTGAGCAAATGTGGATGCAGTTGGGCATAGGATAATGCCGACTTGGCATGCGAATGGTTACCGGTGCCATTTTCAAACGCACCTGTTGACAACGGCGGCTCAAACAAATTCTTTTGGCTGAGCGCCAGAAACTCCCTCTGCTCCTCCTCCTCGAGCGCCTTCAGCGCACGCAAATCCCATTCGCCGGATGTCATGACCAGGAAATATGCAACTCCCCAAGCTAATCTCTAGCATTACCTCCCGATAACCCACTGTACTTCAAGCAAGTTCGAGCAACTGCAATCTTTTGCCAAAGAATCGCGTTAATTTCGCAATTTAACACTCACATTTTACGGGAACGCGACTGTCGGGAGCTCAGCACATTTTGTTACCGTTAGCACAGAAGGCTATTGGCGCACTGAGCACTGCCAGCAAGCAGCACCGTTACTTTATAACGGCAATGCGAGCAGCAAACGGCATCCACAGTGTGGAACGTAAGTGACCTAGCTTAACATGTGAGTCAGTGTGTCGCTCTGTTAAGCCTCCTGCCGTAAAACTTTCACGACTAATGAACAAATCCTCCGAATACAATTCTGCTTTTTGAATTAGAATTAAATATAATAATCATTTATTTTAAATAGTTATATTAAAATAATAATTTTAGCTTATTTTATTTTCACATTCTTTACAGATTTTTAGAAAAGTTTCCATTGCAATAATAATTGAAATGTGCAAATTGTAGGGAATATAATTAATATTTATAGGCATTTAAAATGCAATACAAACTTGAAATTAAGAGAGATAAAACAGGAAAGCAAACTGGATGAATGCAAGCCTCTCTGAACCGGTTCGGTTCGTTATTTGAACCGTAAAACATATAAGAAAACGGAAGCTAAGATTAAACCCTAATAAAACGAACCTTTTAGTGCCCGAACCCCTCTAAAGCGATTCGCTTTTTGCTCCTTAGATAGAAAATATTCGGTGTATTTATTGAGATATATTTTTAAATAATTTGATTATAATTTTATTCACATAATTTAAATGGAGAAAGAATGCAGAGAATCTTAGAATCTGACAAGCATAAAAATAAAGACCAAGCAAATAAGGTTAAATGCATTAAAGGCTTGAATAACATTCCGAATTTGATACAATAAAATCTTTATAAATTTTAATTTCCTCTACAATGGTAGAATAATGCCAAGCTTACCAGAAAAATAAATAAAATAAAACACTATAATAATTATTTTTACTGGACGGAGCAACACGTCTGGGCAGAGTCTCGTGGAGTCTTGTCAGTCCGTGAGCCGAATCGTAAGCTTTTCATCAGTTGAAGGTTTTGGAGGTCTGATTCCTTGGTGTGTCGTTAACACAGTGTAAGTGTTACTATGAGGATCCTAATGGCTGTGGTACTATGAAATATGCACGTACATTCATTCCGGATCCAATTTTGCAGTCGGCAACATGACGGCGTTGCCACTTTTGTTAACCTGAACAGTGTTGGCAGCCCCCTTCTTTCTCTAACGGCATCCGACTGCCGCTCATCAACGGGCTGACAGGAGCGACATCAGTTAGCGCTACAATGCGTGGTTATATATTTATAGGCACACACACACTCACACACACACACGTAGAGGAGTGTGTTGCACACACTTGAATGTATATATGTATGTATGTATGCAGGAGTGCTCATCCTTCATCTTGATGTATGGCCATCACTTCTTAGCCTGCACTCACCGAATTGTGTTAATGAAATTTAAGTCCGTGCAGCAGATTTTATAGTACGCGCGTGTATGTGTATGGACATATATGTGTATATGTGTGTACTTGTGTGTGTGTGTGTGTGCAGGTCGAAGGAACCCTCGCACAGTGTACAATATATTTAATTTATCGGACATAAAATGTAAACACAATTTAAGCCAAGGCTGCAAATCAAAAAAATGATTGCAGAGCTCCGATTCGCTGGATGGAAACCTGTCTTACTATCGGTTCGGTTCAAAAATATGCAGTTCGAGCTCTGAGACTAGGGACTACCTTCAAGGACTGGTGTACTCTGTTATTCATTCAATAATGAGGAGCAAGGCTACAAGTCCTTATCCCTTAGAAAAGGTTCTTAGGCCGACTTGGGTTGGAACAGGATCAGGAATTCTGAGATTGAGAACAAAGAATTTTGTACTTTATTTTGGGGAAATCCAGAATCACAACTTGAAGAAGATTCAGATGAGAAGCTTTTGAATTGCTTAGCTTTTTTTCAGTGTAGTCAGCTGAGAAGCTCTTGAATTAATTTCCTTGTTTTTCAGTGGAGTCCAACACTCATCTAAATCATCTCGACATATTTCTTATTTGCCAAGTGTAAAAGGAAAATGCAATTATTCTTTATTATTTTTATTACGTATGTGTGTGTGTGTGTGGAAAGGATAATGAAATATATGCGAATTAAAGAGCGTTCACACATTGTTAATGAATTATGCATCCATATTTATTCACTTCAATTCAACACACTGTGTGACCACAAAAGGAAAAAGTTATTTTACGACAAGTTGTTATTGGGTAATATCTGGCTAAACCATTAAGAACACAAGCCACATTTGCACATTGCGGTGATTAAAATGGATAATTATTATAATAATTCATAAATTAAAACAAAACAATGTGAATAAACTATGCGGCTTGACAACGTTGATTCAATACCCTTCCTCCTGATGAAAGGAAACCCCAGGAATGTCGACAAAGGTCCTAGTTCGATGAGTGTGAAGACTGTAACTTTAATACCTAAATAATATAATAAAGTTAAGATTATTAATTAATTAATATAATAATTAATTAATTAATAATAATTATTTTAGATACTGTTTTATTAATCTATTTAACGTATTTCCATATAATTTATATAGATTGAATAGAGTCGACTCCAAAGCGTTACATACTCCCTCTCAAAATTATAATGCCCAGCTAAAAATTTATCAAAATTCGATGAGGATTTTATAAGCACTTAAAAGTGGATACTTGAACTATTTCATTTGTTATTAATTAATATGCATAAATAATGCAAGCGCAGGAGAATGCAATATCAATTAAAATACTGAAGTTTATTTGGGAATTTAAATTGTCCGAGTGCTTATTTCAATAGGAACCTTTTTTGTATTTGTATTTTATTTTTTCATGTTGCCTGCAATGGCATTAACTTGTATCAAGAGATTTATAGATTTACTAGCCAGTTTATTCATGAAAAAGTCAATATGAAAAGTGTATTTTGGTACAGCTTTTGACCACCCATTGGGTGAGTTTTCCGGAAAATTGTTATGCTGCTTTTATTTAATTTTAATACGAGCATTAATCTTTGCAAACGAGTTTAAGCGCGACTGTACGAGCAGCATAAGCTACAGTGTTTTTCCAATTTCCACAACTACAGGGCGGAATTTGCCAAAATCCCTTTTTAGTGCAAACTTTTTCCTACGCTTTCCCGCTTATCAGTCAGTCGGAAATAGAGTTTCATACATATAAAGATAATACCCGTAGATCTGAATTAATGCTGTTGCTCCAAGGATAAATGCAAGGAGGATTATGTAAAGGAGCTTATGGAGGAGTATTAAAGTTAATCTGGATACAATTATTTTTGCAGTTTGTCCGCAATTCTGCATTTTTCTTTGCTTTAAGCAACCAATGACTCGCGAACATTTTACGTTCGTAGCATTTGATTTATTAACATACTTAAACAGAGAGAAGAGAAAATTCAGCATTTTCTAAAAATTATGCAACTTAATTTGAGCAAGCCACAAATTTTCGTTGCAATGTACATTGTCACGAGGCTGCTTCTGTTGCCGCTGTTGCTGTCGCTGCCGCCGGCAAGCCATAAATTTTCGCAGAGCCACCCACCCAGCACCCAGCACCCAGCACCCAGCACCCAGCACCCATCACCCATCACCCAGCGCCCAGCTTTCCCAGCTGCTGCTGCTGGTGCTGCTCCTATTGCTCGTTGGGCTGAGTAACGCCCAGTAAGCTTGGCCAAAGTTTGTGCGGCAGAGCCACAGAGCACAGCCGCTGCACTGGAGCAGCAGCCGGATGGCAGAAGTCAAGATCAAAAACAAGCTGCTGCTAGGCAAAGCCAAAGTTGCAACAAGCGACTACCCCATTGGAACCGGGGGCTGGAGTTGGGGCTTGGCTTGAGGTTAGGGGTTGAGGGTTAGGGGTTGAGGCTATGGGCTGGCTGGCTGGCTGGCAGGCGCCTGTTGCGGCATTGCTATATTTAATTTCATTCATGGGGACATTGGAATAAACGAGCCAAAATCGAATCGACTCCACTGCCGGAATGTGTAACAGTAGCAAAGTTCACCCACGCCGCCTGTCCTCCTGCCCCCCCTCACCGCCCCCTTTCTCTTTCTGTTTTGGTTTCTGTCCTTCTGTTTGGCAGAGCTGCACAAAAATCTGAAGCATAGTTTTCGGCGCAGTGCCAAAGTCCAAGCAAACAACAATACACACAGCCAGAAAGCAGAAAAAGTTATTGAATTGAAATTCAGTTTCGGTTTAGGACAACAACGTAATGTTTCTGTTGTTCCAGCCACATGCTGGCCGTTGTTAGTTCCCACTTCTTTGTAGCACTTTTGCTTCTTTTCGGTTCACTTATGAACTTCTCTCGAATACGCATAGCAAAAAGGGAAAAGGGAGCAAAAACATACGCATCCGACTCCACCATATAGACTCATATACTCCCCTACTCCCCCACTCCCCTACTCCTCCACTCGTGTGTGGGTGTGGCGAAACAAGCCAAAAATAGAAAAGAAAAGTATTCGCAACTTCAGCTCAGTTTTGAACAAGAAGAAGCTGCCAGAAGAAGTTTTAATTACCCGTAATGAGCTTATTGAATTTAAACACGTATTCCCAAATGCTTTCGACTTGTAATAAATTAACTGAGCTGATGTTCAAAAAGTCATTTTACTGGTTTTAACCATTACTTAATGAAGTCTTCAACTTGGTCAATGCACTTACCTTAAATCCAAACAACTAAATAATTCAGTCTGCAATCTGAAATCGAAATGCACAGAGAAAATATCCCAGACGATTCCACTCTTTGATAAAGCCGAAAATTCACATTTCCAGAATGGAAATTTATGAACGAAAATCTTTGTTTGATATGCTTAAATAGTATCGAATTAAGCCTAAAATAAAGTTCAATAAATCAAATAACTGAGACCAGAATTCTAGGTTAAGTCCCATTTGAAAAAAATCCGATTTTTTCATTCTCATATTTAAACCTTACTTAAAACAAGGATTAATATGAAATAATCAGAGCCATATAATCTGGATTTGAGCCTTCTCTACTTATTTTATGACTGTTTTTAGCTTAGTTTGAAATCAATAATGAGTTGTACTTAATTTATGACTATTATTCCGATGCGATCTCAAAATATTCAAGGGTTTCTTGCTCTCAATTTAAGATCAATCAAGCTTCTCCTTAAACAGGTGCTTTTCTCTCTGTGTAGAATATTATAGAATTTTTAAATCGAATATTTTGTGATTTATTTATAAATCATTTGATCAAATTTATGCTATTTTTAAGAGTAAACTGGAATACCAGAATTTTATACACGGATTCGACAGAGAAACAGACATATTGCTGCAGGGTTCTAGATAAGCGTTCAAGCCCTCAATTGGGGCTTCTAAAACTGTATAAGCAAATATATTTTGAACTAAAAAACAATTGTGGAATTAGATGAGTTTTCTGTCAAAAACTTGAATATTTTCCGAATTGAAAGTACCCCCACGCTCATAGAAATCCTATGTTTACCTGTGATTGAAGTTTCATAAAATTTTAGCTGACACTCTTTGAAGTATTTAGATCCACTTAAAGTCAAGTCAAGTCAATCTTTATATTTATTTATAGAATTCTGAGGACATGTCACGTCGCCAGCAGGAAATTCAGCGCATCGAGCGTAAGGTGAGGGCAAAGCTACCTTATCGCACCTTTCGCGAGATCAACTTTGATCGGGAGCAAATAAAGGCCAGTATTCCGCCGCTGAGCTTTATTGAGGCACGTCGTATGAGAGGTCCTGTTTATGAAGCTTTACAGGATGAACTGCGTCACGATGGCTGCATAATGATGCCAGAGTTCTTGCGTTGCCTGGCCGAGAAGGAGCAGGCATTGTTCGAATCTATTAGCATTCGGGCCAGAATCATTGATGATCGCCCACTGCTCTACGAGGTGATTGAGAAACTGAAACAAGCCGAGCTGGCAGTGATCAAGCGCAAAGTCAAAGGACTGAAGGATTGCTTTACCCTCTTCTACGAGACGCTGCTGCTCCTGGAGCCCTACCGTGTGAAGTATGAGTACGCACTTAATGCAGTTATGGAGCACATCGTCTCTTTGTGCCACAATATCGAGGGCCAGGAACGCGACGCGGCTGAGATGATTGCTCGCATCTATCACACATATGCCATATTCCTGGAGCGTACCGGCCAACGCGTCAATGCTATAACCTATCTGCAGGCCACACTGGAACTGGTCCGAGGCCATATGTGGCTTGCTGAGCCTGACTTAGGTTCAGCTAGTCCCATTCTTCATGCTTTGGTTGCGCAGCAGCTGGCCCGCCAGCTCCTCATCCACGGACGACAGACGGCCCGCCAGCAACCCGAAGAGGCAGTTGATATGGCCAGGAAGGCTACGGTTCTCATTGCGGAAAGTAAGTTAGTTAGTAAGCCACAATATTAAACACGAAGCTGATCCAATATGTTATTTAGTTGGACGGCAAAAGAACTTGGATATATTTTTAGACACATTTCTAGAGCGCGCTTTCTTCCTCATGGAAGGTGGCAAGTACCATGCTGCCCAGCAATGCCTGGAGCAGATCAGAGCCCAAATCGTGGCCTGTACTGAATACAAATTCGTCAAGCTGAATATCAAGTTCTATTTATATCTGGGCCAATGCGCTGAAAGGTGATTACTGACTCATGTGTATTGATCTAGTCCTTTATGCCTCCTCCCTTCCATAGTTTTGATAACATAGATAAAGCCATCTCCAGCTTCAAGCGAGCTCTGCGCCTGTCGCGCCTTTACGAGCATAAGGATCACGAGGCGGAGATCCTGCTAAATCTAGGAAAACTCTTTGCTAGGGATACCTCAAAGACGGGCATTGCCAAGAAATGCTACAATCAAGCCAAGAATATTTACATCGACTTCAACGACACTCACAGCAAGAAGACGGCCGTCTTCCTAATGGGCAAACTAATGGCCGATGAGATCACTCCGCTCTATATGGCCATGTTGAAGGCCTCCAGCTCCAGGTACTGCGCCTTCTATAATCTACGCCAGTGGAAGAATCGCTGTCGTCCCTTCTGGCTTAAGCTGGGAGACGAGATAATCAAACAGGAGTCGAATACTATTTACTGCTTGCTGGAGGAGGAGAAAGAGGATCCGGTGAATGTACCCGTCTTTTTGGACTTGGATGGCAACACATTCAAAGTCGAAGAAGGTGACTTATAATAATTCGATTATCAAGTTTTATCCTGAAAAATTGTTACTGTTTTCGTATAGCATTAGAATCAGACTCTGCTTAGGGTTGCACTGAAATCCTATTAACCTATTGCCCTTAACCATCTCTTGTGTGAGGCTTTTAGTGCAGCCCTTAGCACAGCTCTGATTTAATATCATCCAGCCTAGCTTATTGCGTATAATAAAAGTCTAGAAAGCATTTAAATATTTGATATACTACTAAGTTCAGCTACAAGGCGATCCTGCTTCGATCCCAGTAAATCGATTTCCATTTACCTTCAGTGGGCTTTTAGGGTATTATCTTTGTAGCATATGTTTGCTAAGGGAAGGTAAAGAAAATTGGAAAGAAAGAGTACGTAGAAGGAATCTATTTGACAGAAGGACTTGGGTGTGGAACCTGTGGATACTATTTAATCCACTGTAAGGATACAGAGTATTGAAATAGAAGGAATGGTACTTTTCGGCTCCCCGAAGGTTGTATACCCTTGCAAACTGGAATATGCATTTCAAAATTGTTAAATTTATTCATTTTTTGAGAGATCGGACCACTAAATGCTAAAGCTGACATAGAGCTATATAATTTAGTAGCCCTATCTATATAATTTTCGGAAACACGCTCTCGTAAGATATTTCGAAATACCTCATGAAACCAAAGTGATTCTCAAAGAAAAACTTTTAGGGTCTTTGTTGTTATGGCGAATATATGCTATGGTTATCCGATTCGACCGCTTCCAACATAAGTGCTCCCTGCACCAAAAAACAGGCGTCAAACTAAATTTTATTCATCTGAGAGACTGGCTTGCCTAGAAGCAGACAGACAGACAAACGGGCTGACGGATATGGCTCTATCGTCCTGATAAATATTATTTATATATATATACTTTGTGAGAGATGCCTCCTTCATGACCAAGTTACAATACCCTCACTGCAAGGGCAATCGTATAATAACAATTGGATTTATTAAAGTGCACCTAGGTTGAACCAGGGACTGCTGAAACCGGTCCAAAAGCTTCGAATACCAAAATATTTCGATCTTTGCAGCATCGACAGTAACAAATTGATGGCAGTAGCAATAACCAGGCGGCAAATCACCCGCCCACCGCCCCCCGCAGAGCACCCAGAGCTACATCCACATTCCATTCCAAGCGTTCGTAACGTGAATTTCGACTGCACCGCAACAAATGTTACCAATGCATATTCTGAGGGGAGGACTGGGCTGGGCTGGGGGGGGGGTAGGGCAGCGAGGGCGGTGGTTTTAAATTGGCAATGTAATGCGAGGGCCAATAAAATAGCAAACATGTCGGCCCAAAATTCTTTAAACATTTCCACACTGCACATTTGTCATGACAAAAACACATGTCCTCCTGTGTTATGCGAAGGCAAAGCAGCAGCTTTAATATCGAATGAAAAATACTCTAACCTGTGAAAGTTGGCCAACAGCAGTTAACATATAAATCCGTTAAAAGAGCCGGTATAAAGGCATTACTCATAAGTCACTATATATGAACTTGCAGACTGGAGTAACTAGCTGTTAGAGAAAGAGCGAAAATAAGTCTTTTCCGGTCTTAAATTAATCCGAAACAGTGTCCAAAGTGAGGTTATATGCATTTAGCTGGAATTAGGCCAGAATTTCTCATTTTAGGAATGATATTTGAAGCAGGAAAATCTTAAATCAAGCTTTGATTGGTTTCTTTTTAAGCCGAAACTCGTTGGTTTTGAGAAAGAAACAGTATCCAATATAGGAAAAGAAAATCTTGAATCTTTTCCATTTTCATTCCCATTTTCCAACCTTACTTAACGATTAAACTAATTAATTTTTATTTGGCATAATGAAAGAAAATTTATTTTAATTAGTTATTTAAACAATTATTAAAGCTTTTTCTACCGAACTATGATTCGATCGGTTTGAGTTTCTTTCCAAGAATTGTTTCTTGATTTAAGAATTGTTTACTTATTCGCAGACCGTTTTCAGCTTAATCCGAAAACAGGAATGAATTGATGGAACCATTAGATAGCCCATTATTCTAATTTGAGCTCTAAAAATTAAGATTTTATGGCTCCCAATTGAAGACGGCTCATGCTTGTTTTTAGGACCAATTTTCTCTCTAGAAAGTTTTTTTTACTGAAAAATCAATGAGCCAAAAACTAGACTTTTCGCCACACAACCTTTGGTGTTGCATTTTCCAGCCTTTGAGGAGAATTTTTAATTTTCTGTATAGAGTCTTTATTTTACTTTTATACAGAAAGGAAAAGGATTGGATCGGATTGAAAGGCTCACGCCCTTCCCCCTTTTGGGTGGAATTTTCCAATGGCCAAAGAGCTTTTTAGAGTTGTAATTCATAGAATTGAACTGATTTCAATTTCTTTTTGAAGGGATTATATATGTTTTAAAGAGAACTTTCATAGCCGCAAAGTTAATTCTTGCTATTTTAGGGTGTAGAACGAATATTTTTATGTGTTTCAGCACTCGGCAGAAAAGTTGCCACCGAGCTGCAGCAGAAAAGTTCGCAAATGAAAATAAATGCCTAAAGTTGGTTAATTAAAATGAAAATGAAAATGAAAATGAAAGGCTCTCAACTCGCACTCTTAGGAAAATTTTGGTGAGTGCCAGCAGTCGCAATTAAATGAAGAATGTGTAGCCCAGGATTCCAACCTGTTCCCGGGGAGTGTTATGAAATAGCTACATAATTCTGTGCCGTGAACACACGAACAAATGTCACACGAATACAGACACAGACACAGACAGAGGCACACGGACAGGCGCAGGACTTGTGGAATTTGGATGCCAACCAATCAGAAAAGTTTTATGTCCAGAGTAGCAAATTTCAAATGATTAAAAGCTAATTTGGGAGCCAAGATTAGCGTATGGAAATCTGTGAAATGGCAACAAGATTTTCCTCCTTTCAAGCCAATCCGCTTCACATGTGGCGGAAAGCATAACTTGGCTCTGATACAGCCTTATTAAGTAAGTCTGCAATTGCAGTGCTCCTCTGCTCCTTGGCTCCAGTACTCCAGTGCTCCAGTGCTCCACTGCTCCAGCCCAATCTTGAGCAGGAAGTTTACAAAACTTTGTCAATTAAAACTTTAATGCTCGAGGCAACTGAATTTTGGGTGACTTGCGAAATAATACAAATAACCAAATTGAATGTGGTCAAATTGAGAGAACTTATTTGAAAGCAATTAAATTGCCTATTTAAGTGTTTCCAAAGTGCACTTATCAAATTCCATATACTATTAAGCTAGTTAATTAACTACAGATGATGATGATTCAGCTGGGACATAGAATAGCTCCTTAACCAGACTGACTGACTGACAGTTGATAGTGCTCAACTGGAAGCTACCCTGCAGAATGCACTGAAGTTGGAGGAAGACATTGGAAATACTCTGTTTCTACTTTTTAGGCCAATCGCTCATTTCTATATGAATCTTGGCTATATTCCAGCTATGTATATAGTCGGATAACCGAGATCAAAACAATGAGACGAGCTAAACTAGTCTCGGATTTGGGTAACTAATTCACATAACTGCAATGTAGTTGTCCGATTCCCTGACCTTGCTCAAAGGTTCATCTCGTCTCATCGTTCTGATCCATAAAATATATACTTCATAGGGTAAAAAAGGCCTCTCGCAGTACAAACTACCCTCGGAAACATGGTGAGCAGGGTATTTTTAAGATCTCAATGAATTCTCTAGTATAAAAAAGTGTGGTTATTATAAGTATTTAGAGATCTACGAGGCTAGAGAGGTATCAATCTGGGGCAATCTATATACTAGATGCTGCTCTTAGTTCTAACAATGGATGTGATCAGACGGACAAAGCCACATTCTATTCCAGTTGAGCAAAATAAACGTCTTGGCTTAACGTTAAAATAAATAAATTATGCTTTTATTGCTGTTTATACGTCGGAGCTGGCATAATCTTAAAATAGCCATCCACCAGATAAATTTTGGGGTCATCTGGTCCACTGCCATCCGGATTGGTCTTCCAGCTGATTGTCAGGCAGGGCTCACCGGGCTTGACATCTTTTGGTATCGTAATCTGATAGTTCTTTGCATCCTCGGGCTTCACATTGTTTTGGATGAGTAGCATTGATTGTGGCACGATTGTTGGTTCATCCTTTTGCGTGTTCACTACAAAGTTGAGGAGTGAAAGTATCTGTTGCTCTAGGAGTAAATCCGATTCCACTTACATGGCTGGCAACAGACGCAGGCGCTGCCTAGCACCAGCAGCAGCAGCAGCAATGTCGACAGCGTCAGAGACTTGTGCAATGTATTTGATTTCATCATTTATTTATATAGAAAATATAAACAAAGTGCCTAACTATAGCTTTGTTTTATATACTAGATGCTGCACGCGTCTCTATATATGTATACTCTCTATATATATATAAAGGCGCTATTATCAAAGAACGTCTTGAAAGAACGCGATCTCAGCTCGAACTGCTCGATGTTTGAGCGATTTATACTTGGGCAGCTCAACGCCTAGCGTCTATCTTTATATATACATTTTATTACATTTCCCCTCAGCGAGAGAGTGAGAGAGAGAGCGTCGTTCTCTCTGGCGAGAAATAGTATCTCACCTGGCTAAGCACTTATAGCTTATGTAGCTTATCAGCACCGCAGCAGTTTAGGCTTGAATGAATCAATTGCTGATACCCAATTCGAGTAGAGAGATTGCCCCCTCAAGTTGTAAACAAATCCCAGCCAGCCACTGATTGTGACAATAACAATAATAATAATAATAACACGACTCTCGGCTGCCGCTGCCGCTGCCGCTGCTGCTGCTGCTGCTGCTGCTGCTGCTGCTGCTGCTGCTGATAGAGGATGGAGAGCAGCAAAAACAACACAAAAATTCGAGACTAAAACAAAGAAAAATCTGTGCAGCATCAACTGCGCTTTTGAGGTCATAGACAGACCACCATCAGCTGAATCTGAATCTGAAGCTGAAGCTGAAGTATTTCATTTTTTTCTGTTTTTTTTTTTATTTCATTTTGTGCTACAATTAAATAGATTAACTAGTAACGGCGCGCCGAAGATTATATACACTTGCAAACTTGACTGTTTCTAGGGCAGCTTTATGACCCGGACCTATTTCGTTAGAATTGTAAGGACCATATTTATCGATGGGCGTTCAAGGATATAGAGGTCCTCTAAGGATGATCGACTTGGCAAGTTTCAGTTGTGCAAGAAAACGGGCCAAAGCAGACAAAACCAGGATAGCTAAAATCTACAAAGACGATTCGAGTGTCCTTTGACAGGTGGATAGCCCGTTTCTATACTTACCGTTTGAGACAGGATTCGTCAGAGTCCGCAAGGACAAGGACAAATTATAGCCACCTTTCTGTATACAGAAGAGTCCTTTTTTCTTAGTGCCCAAAAGGATATTCATCCTTCTTGTTGCGTATTCTAACAGGATCTAACAGGATACAGCGCTGATATAGTTCAGCGTTAAGCTAAGCCCCATAATATTTTTCAACTTTCTTTAGGAATGAACAATCATCATAATCATTTTATTTTAAATATTTACAAATATTTATCGATATGTACTTATCGATTGGAGCAGGCACTCTGAACTGACTCCAAAAATAATAATTATTTCATCATGTCCATTCCTCGCAGAGAATTTCGTCTCCGCCGAATGTGCCTGTTAAAACAGACGCTCATTGGGCACAAAGTGGACCACCAAGGGGATCCATCGAGTATGAGCCTCCGCGAGATTTGAATAGCGTCTGCCACCCAAACCCCATATAAACTATATACCCCAAAAGGTATACAGTGAAACGCCACCGAATCCAGCAGCCAGAGTGGGACCTTGAACGCCTTCATCAAAAGATGCCAGAAGTCATTCTATAGAAAAATGAGAAATCAGGAAATCAGGAAATCAGGAAATCCAGATCCAGGGCGATCCAAGAAGTAACCCAAACGGCTAATGTACTCACCTCTTGCGTCAAGTCCTAGTCCAATATTTTCCCATTCTGGGACCAATTTAATAAGAATCAATCAGTACAAAGGAATATTGAAAATAAAAATATTTCTACAAAAACTAAAAAAATTTTGGTTCTGCTGTAAATTATTGTTCTGCATCAAAGTTATGTGTAAAAATGTACTGACATCGTATATATATCGTATATAGCATAGCCTACCTCGATACATACGAATGAAGCAACACTTCTGGATAGATGGATAGATCCAGCACCAATGCCAATTTCAACGCCTTCACCACAAGTCCCATCCCATCCCATATGCTGGAAGAGAGTGTTCCTCACTTTCTTTGAGCCATGGATCGACCGCGTTTCTTGAGCGTCAAAAAATGTAGGCGATCCAAGACTTGGAGAAAATGAGGAACTGATGCTTCTCTTCCATCAGAGAAGCCCCCAATATTTCGCCAGTCTGCCAATTTCTTTCCAATCTACGACCAAATTTTGTGTCAATCAGTAAATAAATTTTGAATAACTAATACAACCAAATATATCCAGTTTTATCATTTTACCACAACGTTTACCGAAATAGAAACCGAAATTGCTGAGTTCGGGGACTGAGTATACCCTTTTTAGCCATTAAATAGGTATAGAGTAAATACATATCTTAAATATATATTTTAATTTATACATTAAATACTTAAAATTGATATGCCATTCAAACTGTTATAAATTAAGGTCACATTCCGAATTTAAAGCAGTGTGTCCCTACTGTATAACAGTTGCAGTTGGTGTGAACTGCTTGTGGTAAACGTGAACTACTTCTTTCTACTGCTTGCCCATAACGTTTTCTACATAGCACTGCTTGCAGCCGCCTAAGTATCTTAGTGTAAAATGTTTTGGTATTCTTTTTGAATATTTCGTATTTTGAATCACGTGAAATTCATTTTTGGCTTACAATTTCTATTAGCAAAAATAAAGAAATAGAATTGTTATAAAAGACTTTTATTTTACAATTTATGCATGAAATATTGGCTATTGTTTCTTATTACAATTGTTTCCGTGCTTATTTTCTTATTAATGTTGTCATTCCCAATCCAAAAGGCCTCTTTAACCATATTAGTTTTTGTTGTTGTTCTTGTTGTGATTTTTGTTGTTGTTGTTGTTGTTGTTGTCTTTGTTGTTGTTGTTGTTGTTGTTGTTGTTGTTGTTCTTGTTGTTGTTGTTCTTGTTGTTGTTGTTGTTGCGTCCACTTGGCAGCCCGAAATTTTTAAAATTACCAGGCGAAGTACCAGGCGAACAGAATCAGCAGGAAGTGACAAAATGTTAATTAACAGTGACACTGTTAACTAACATTGGCAATTAACATTTGCACTGTTAAATAGCATTAATCAGCTTGCAGCTCAACTTTGGTCGCCTGGTGATTCTGCCGCTGGGGCAGCCAAAAATTGAGATTTGGTGGCCAGGAGTACCAGGCGAGCAGAAACCAGCAGCAAGATGACGTCTTTTCGATGCACCCTAAAAGTAGGCAGCACAAAAAAGTGCCAAAAAATATCCGCTTGCTGCGAATTGTGTTCGCCTGGTGCTTTCAGCAAGTTTTGGCCGTTGAACGAGATTCAAATTTTCATTTTTTTTGGCCACATTGAAAGTATGCAATAAAAATTGAATGTTGCTGCCTTTCCTCACATTGTAAATAAGATTTTGGAAAGAACATCATAACTTCCTTAAATCATTACAGATTTGAAATCGACTATTCGCGTTCTACTCGTAAGGACCAACTCTATCGATTACCATTGAAGGATATAGGGGTCATCTAAGGATCATCGACTTGAAAAATTTCAATCAATATTCGCAAATAAATTGGCCCAAAAACACAAAATGCAGGATAACTCCAGAACTACAAGAACGATTCGAATGTCCTTTTATCAGTCGATTGCCCTTATAAATACCTACCGCTTGAGACAGAGCTCGCCAGGATCCGCAAGGATATGGCCAAGTTATTGTAATTTTTTTCTACAAACAAAATATCTTCTTTTGCATCTCCCTTAATGAGTTTCGTCCTTTTTTTCTAATTCACCAGAATAATGACTATCTGGTGGCCAAAGGACATCGCGATAGCTTTTCAAATAGCCGAGTTATAGGCGATTTTCTATTTTCGACGATTTTACGACCAAATTTTGTGTCAATCAGTGTAAATAAATTTTGAATAACTAATACAACCAAATATATCCAGTTTTACCATTTTACCAGAACGTTTACCGAAATAGAAACCGAAATTGCTGAGTTCGGGGACTGAGTATACCCTTTTTACCCATTAAATGGGTATAGAGTAAATTCTATTTTCTTTATTTCTATTCTTAAATTTCTATTTTAATTTATACGTTTAATACTTAAAATTGATATGCCATTCAAACTGTTATAAATTAAGCTCACATTCCGAATTTAAAGCAGTGTGTCCCTACTGTATAACAGTTGCAGTTGGTGTGAACTGCTTGTGGTAAACGTGAACTACTTCTTTCTACTGCTTGCCCATAACGTTTTCTACATAGCACTGCTTGCAGCCGCCTAAGTATCTTAGTGTAAAATGTTTTGGTATTCTTTTTGAATATTTCGTATTTTGAATCACGTGAAATTCATTTTTGGCTTACAATTTCTATTTGAATTTTACGATTTACAAAGAAATTTCTAAAATTTGCGAGAAAAGGCTTACATACAACCACTTCCGATTGATCCTAGGGCAGCTATATGATATAGTTGCCCGATCCGGCTGGTTCCAGGCAAGAAAAAGAAAGCTGCCAAATTTTATTCACCTAACTGAGAAACTGACAGACAGGCGGACAGATGAACATGACGTCTGATCGTTCTGCTCAATGATTTCATATTGGCAGAGATATAGATAAAGATATAGATATAAGAAGTGGAATTATTGTAAAAGATACATTTAAATTTAGTTGCTATTGAGCGAAAAGGGTAAGAAAACAAAATTCATCCATACAAACTATTTTGTTTAACATAATAGCAAAGATAAAGATATAGATACAGATACAGATACAGATACAGAATTATTATAAAAGATAGTTATAGATATAGAAACGGATAATTATTATAAAAGATACATTTAAATCCATTAAGTAGCACTTGAGTGAAAGCGTGAGCAAAATACATCCATCCATACAAACTTTCTCGCTTATCATACAAGCAAAGATATATAGATGGATAAGTATTATAAAAGATACATTTAAATCTATCCATACAAAAGCTTCCTCCTCTATCAAAGATATAGATGCTTTCCTGGTGTTTTATTTAATAAATACAATACTGTCGCGACTCTAGCTAATTTTAATTAATTTGTTTAGTTTAATTTTTTGTTGGTTTTCATGAAATGAATTTGTTATTCGTTTTTTGTTTGTTTTTAATTTGAATTTAATTTATTATATCTGTAACTTACAGCGAAAAACATTAAACGTATTTTTAAACAAACAAGCTTAATTGTAGTATTGTTTTTTTTTTTTTTTTTTTTTTTTGTTTATGTTGTTGT
This sequence comes from Drosophila repletoides, assembly GCA_018150835.1. Classification (NCBI taxonomy): domain Eukaryota; kingdom Metazoa; phylum Arthropoda; class Insecta; order Diptera; family Drosophilidae; genus Drosophila; species Drosophila repletoides. Next base: position 2,205,744 of record JAECWQ010000031.1, read on the forward strand.
TTTTTGTTGTTGTTGTGGTTGTTTATGTGGTTAACTTAGCAACAATTGTTTATATTTTACATTGCAAATTAATGAATTTTAATTCTAAACCGTTACAAAGTTGGAGCAGTATTCTCTATTTGATTTGCAGCTTGTGGAGGGACTGGGCGCAGGTCTTAAGGACACTTGGATGATGGTAAACAATATATTAAATAACATGAATCAAAAAAAAAAAAAAAATAAACAAAAAAAAATGCCAAATGATAATTGCTTTAAACTACTCTTTGACTCTCTGCCCTTGGACGGAAACCGTTGCATACAAAAATTGAATCAAATATAAATTATATACTCCTTTTTTTTTTTTTTTTTTTTTGTATCTAGCGAAAAGGAAAAAGAAGTTAACAGAGCGGCTTATTTGGAAGACAAATGAAAATAATTTGTTTATGCAAATATTAATTCCTTTTCTCTTTATGCAGAATGAAATGCTGAAATGCTGAAATGCTGAAACTTTTCCACTTTTCCACTTTTCTTTTAGTGTTTTTGTGTGTCCTTCAAGTGTCGTTTTGTGTTCTTGCTACTATACACAGTCTTTGTAATTCTTTTTTGTTGTCGTTTCTTATTTCAAATTGATGCTCTTTTTCGAAATTGCGGATTAGGATCCCCTCTAGGCCTAAACCTCTGTGCTGTGCGTTTGGATGCGCACCTTCTTGACGCTTCCGTTGCGTCGCATGGGGGGCGAACTGCCCGAACCGGAATAGCCCGGATTCTGAATGCCCAGCGTCGGATCTGGTCTGGGTCGGGGTTTTTTGAGACTGGAGCGCAGAGGGGAACGCGTCACCGATTCCAGCGTAGAACCGTTCGATACACTGGTAACGGTGGTGCTCATTGAAGCCACACTGCCGGCGGTACCAGCTCCATTTCGTATGCCACTGTATGGCTTGCCAGAGGCGTCTGTCACCGAGACTCCATTACGACTACGCGGCTCCTTAAAGCCGGGATTATTAAACGTAGTGGCACTAGCCGGCGAAGAAGCGTCCAGCGCCATTGTGGGATCACCACCAGGGCTGCGTGAGTAGATGACATCATACAAAGCGGCCACAAACAGTGCAATTGTTAAGACAATCACAACTATCTGCAAGTCATAAAATAAAAGTATATTTTCAGTTCGATGAACCTGCAGATATATAGACGGCTATAGGCGATTGCACTCACCTGTAAATAGAAGGAAAGGCCACGTGATATCTTGAAACCGAAACGTTCCTGTTCATCGATTTGCAGGGCGAACAGTATAGTGGCTATTATGGCCAGCAAACCTGCAAGCGCAATAATTGAGATATATATATATAACTCCTACCGACCTCAATTCGGAGCCCAGTACTTACCGCCCAGCAGAGCTAATATGAGCTTGAGAATGACCAGCGATGTGTAGGACATGACAACCTTCTCCCGTGACAATATCATCGCGTGTTGGATGATTGATAGTATGCAAAAGATGCCCAGCAACGCTGAGCAGCCAATGGCCAAGAGACCGCTGACGAAGACCGCATCTGGAAGATTGATTAAAGTTCTTAGTACTTTGTTATGTATGGATTAAATTGGGAAAATCGGATGGAAAATCGGATGCAAAAGCTTTGCACGAAAGTATTTTCAATTTGAGAGAGAAAAGCAGCGCTATAGTCGCTCTCTACTAGAATGCTCTTGCTTGTGTTTTCTTCTTTCTATTTCCTCCAGGAAATGCTCTTTCCTACTCTTTATTATACCCTAACAGAAAGTGCGAGTATGTTAGCTATATTACGAAATGTGTAATGCAACTCCGACACTCCCTGTGTATTTTTCTTATAGGTCTTCTTCATCCAGAAGAGTCGAAAAAGTCTTATTCGTCAATCTTTCAATTTTCGAGCTAGTCGGAAGCAAACTTAGCATGAATCCTCTCTATGTTTTAAATTCTGTCAAATAAATTATGAAAACTGGACACTGTGCCATAAAGCTACTGTAGGCAGGGTCTGTTTATTGGGTTGCTCTAAGAATTCATTGAGAGAATAAACATAGATTGACTGTAATTCACAAATCGGAGAATTATAGAATTATAGCTGATTAAACTCAAGTCTGATTGCACTATGATAATACTTACTGCTCAGCCTGAACTTGGAGACATCGTGGCCGCATTTCTCCCGATTATAACTCAATTGTTTGCACACTTTAAAGGGCCCAAAATAGCCGCGATCATAGTCATAGCCACCTGTGGAGTAAGAAGTAATCACATTAGAAAGGTAAAAAAGAAGCGAAAAGGCCGAAAGCAGAAGGCAAAACTCTCACCCGATGGACTGTCGTAATAACCCCAAATAGGTATACCAATGGCAGCAGATGCCAAGGCAAAGCAAACGATACCCAGACAGGTCACCCCAGCAACATAAAGTGTCGACGTTGCCATGTTTTACTGTACAGCATAACGATGACGATGACTTGCGAGTTTACTGTTGCCAAAGTCTGAGATCCAGGGTGTACCAAGTGCTAGAAAAAGAGACATAATAGAGAGAGAGAGAGAGAGAGTATAAAACAATTGCATAAATATGTATTTGGCTTTTTTTTTCAGCTGTCACAAAATATTTCGAAAGCAAATAGAATTCTTCTTGTGACTTGGTGCCTCGTCAATTGAGTCGTATCTTTTATGGAATGTCTGTCGTTGTGTGGGCTGAGAGGCTATGAACTGAATTCGAATTCGAATGCGTGTCACTATTATCAAGCATACTTATATACCAGATACTCTTACTTATGTTAAATTGGCATCCAATCAGCCAGTCAGTTACCCAGTGCCTGATCACCTTTCCGGTAGGCGGAGGTGGGGAATGGGGCGGGTGGGTGGCAAACAAATGTAATCCAATATTTGGCATTGCGATTACATAAGTAGAAACCCACTTGGCTTTGCCTCAACGATGCCACACGACGAGTGAGTACTCGGCATAAGTATTACAGAGCCCATGAGTCGGTCACCATCGTCATGACGAACAATTAGATCTCATTCATACATAAAGAGCTACTTGTCTCTGACCTTGAATTGGCGAAAAAGCTCACGCAGAAGTGGCTCATAGGCTCATTGTGAGATACGGAGATGCCTCGATAGACATACGTACGAGTAAATGCAAAATGTATCTGAGTATCTGAGTATCTGGTACTTAAACAGCCAGAGAAAGGCACAATTGTCTCTCAGTCCTCTGTTGCAAATATTTGTGCTGTGCTTTGAAAAATGCCGATTTAATAATAAGCCGCTTTCCTGTAATTAAATGCCAATCACTCATAAGTATCTGCATCTGCATCTGTATCTGTCTCTGTATAGAAATATTTTCAAATTAAATATAATATCTTAACAACTGGATGCTAATGAAAAGCCTATTAGCGGATATTATTTTGAATATGGGGCGTATGCGCGATGCCAGAAATAACAAGAATCAATATTTGAGTTATTTAAAGCCCAAATATCAGTAGTAAGAGAGCTAAAAATAAAATCTCGCTTCTTCTGCAAATATTATCGCTTTCATTTCACTGCATCTAATTATTCTGCTCACTAATAAACTGAGCTATTTTAGTCCATTTGCGGCCATAAACAAAAGTCTCTGCAGAGTTCTCAGACTTTCAATGACATAATGAGAAGAGACCATAACGAAAAAAGTAGTACGAAACTTAAGATGACAAAGGCGATAGAGATACAGATACACAGATACACAGATACACAGATAGAGATGCAGATACTCGTATAGGCAATAGCAATAGAGAGAACGCCTAACAAAACAACGAATGAAAGAGTTTACCGGGAAATTGAAGCTGAAGCTGAAGCTGAAGCTGAGGCGGGTGTTCAACTTGAAGCCGGCGTATGCTGTTTGTTGCTCTTAGCGGTAAATAGACAACCAGCCAGACAACAAACAACAGCAACAACCGACAGTGGCAATAAAGTGAATGCAAAAAGTCAGGCGAGCTTCTTAAATTACCCAGGCGAACGACGCGTGGTTCGGTTCTGCTTCTTGGTTTGCAAGCGGTCGGAGCAAAAGGCCCGTCTATGGTCGCTTGAGTGGAACCATCAACAATCATAACTGTGTGTGGCGTTCTACTTAGATGAGGGCAACTTTTGCAGGCAGCCAACTGCCAACTACCAACTACCAACTGGCAACAGGCAACAGGTTGTCGAATTTCGAAAGGTTCTCTTTTGCCTGACAATTGAAATCTGTGATCTGTGTGTGGCACATAAACATATGACAAGTTGGCCCATGGCCTCATTCAGGCTTTTAGATTGGGAGATCAAAGACCAAAGACGTAGTACCCTACGGCTTAGCCCTCTTCCCAATGGACAACTCTCCTTCTCCTTCTCCTTCTCCTTCTCGTTCTCCTTCTTCTTCTGTGCACTCCTCGCGCTCGATCGAAGTCAAGTCAAAGTCAGCAAATGAACTTTTCTCAATTGTGTCACGATTTTCAACTTGCATAAATTTCCAAAAGTCCCCAACTGGAAAGGCCAAGCGTTGCCTAGTTCCCTGCCCTGGTGCCCTCGTGTCTTCGCATCTGTGTGGGCTACAACGACGCGCGGGCAGTTTATATCGCTCTTGGCCATTTGATTTCTTTTGGTAATCCGCGCGTGATTCAGAGGTGCTGTGAATACATTTATGTTTATATGATTTACACGCGGCGCGTTGGTGTCAAGACACCCAACACAGAGGCAGAGGCACCTAAGCCGAGGCAGAAGGAGAGTTGGGGGAAATATGCAGTTTTTTATATTGTTACTCATTGAGTAGCCAACACGTTTTCAACAAAGTAATAGTTGTACAGTGGGCCTTGCGCCTAAAAAGAGTTACAAAATTTGTGCACCTCTTTTCAATTTGTAAAAGCTTTGGCTAGCTTTAGTCCACTTTCCTTAAGTTTAAGCTTAAGCTATCTGTTATATTTTGTTTTCTTTTCTTTTAAGCTTAAAATTTGTTATATGTTAAAAGTGAAAGACATCTAAGCTTAGCATATTCTTAGTACTCAGTATACTCTATTTTAAGCTGCACGAAAGCTTTCAGTTTTTACAGCAAAAAAAGTCAAAAAACCCCACTGTACTTTGGCTATACATTGCAGGCACTTGGCTGACATATCGTGTAGGTTGCTGATGTCGTGTCAGGGACAGTATTCAGAGTTGGCCCATAAATCATAGCCTACAAGTAGTACAATCGCCTAGGAGTATGAAAAACATTCTCTAAAATTGAGAAATCTTCAGTTCAATATAATCCGTAGAATTTGCTCTATGATTATCTAGTCGAAAGGGATCAAAAATTTATAGAAATTGGGAATGATATCAAAAGACAAACCCGCCTTTATACCAATCGAATTCTTGGCACTCAAAAGCAACAGAAAGATTTCATGTTGTATCTTTAGTCTTGTTTCTTAATATTTAAGATTGATGTGATATTTAGTTGGATAAACTGTATCTAAGAGTTGAAAGCACAAGATTAAGCCAAATAAATTCATAAGGCTTAACCCTGCCTAATGTGCTTTAAACTTTGGGTTTCGTGTTCCAAGCCCATGAATAAACCCTTAGACATTGGGCGCTATCTGGCACACAAGTAAGGGCCAACAGTCATTAGTCTTTTAAGCCACAAAAAGAAAAAAAAAAGAATAATAAAATCAATTAACATCTATTCCGAGTCTAAGCCTAAATAAAGTAATTTCGCATTGGCCACAAAGGGCAACAACCCTATAAAGCTGGGACATGGCCAAAACGGTCTTCATTTAATCAAATGTGGCAAATCTATTGGGCAAAGCAAGCAAGAAAGCTGAAAGCCGAAAGCCGAAAATTGAAAGCCAAAACCTATATAAAAGGTAACTTGGACTAATGAAAAGTCGCTTTTCCGCGGAAATTGGGTCAGCAAATAGAGAAAAAGGCAGGCAAACAGGAAATTTACTTCAATTTGTCGGTCTGCCTGGGAATCAAATGGCAAAACGTGTCGCGGTCGCGAGACTCGGACCCAGAGTTATTATTATTCGTATTCCATTCAAATGGGGCGCAACTTCTAACCTAGAGTGCTTTCTGCTGTTGCCCCTGTCCCCCCTCACCCTGCCCCCCTTGTGGCCAAAAAGCTGAAGCTTGTAGCCTGAAGCCTAAAGCTATTTATTGATTTTTGCCAGAATCGTAGTCTGTTTATTGTTTGGTTTCAGTTGGCAACGCGACTTGGCCATTGTTTATGCCAACCCACCTGACAGCCAGGCCGGCCCCCTTGCACTTGTTGCCATGGCAAAGTGCACAAACTTTTTTAGGCCACAACACCAAACAAGAACGGCAGCAACAGCAACAGCAACAGCTACGCCAACAACAGCAGCAGCAACAACAACAACAAAAGGCCAAAGAACAGTCAAGTGTTGTTCTGCTTTTGCCTTGTACAATTTTTCAAATTGGGAACACTGGAAAACACAATTTACTTGCGGTTATATGACAAAATGGTTAAGGGGCAAGCAGCAGCTGCTTGCCAAAACTTCAGTTTAGTTAATTAAGTTACATTGGCCAAATTGATCAATTTCATTATTGTATCTAAGCCAGTTCGAGTCTTGTTCTTGTGAAGACTGTGCCGAATATCTCCTTTAATATATCGCATTATCTTCCTTGTGATTGGCTTTGTAAGGAGATCCTCTGCAAGAAGTTCCAAGTCCCCTTGTCTATTATTTCTATCTATTTACCCCTCATCAGTCTAATGGAAAGCTAGAGCTTTTCTTCTGAGGGAAATTAATCAATTAATATTAAAACCAATCAATATAATCTAATATCGCCCATTTTATCCACTCATTTTTAAGCACAACTTGGCCAATAAATTTGGAGATATATCTGATGACTCCAGTTGCAGTTTTCGATATTATCCTTGAGGAAGAAGCCTCAGTTTACAGCGTTGCCGCACTTCACTTGACTGTGTTGCATTCTAAGCCCACTCATAAATCGCCTTAGCCCACAAAACAGGCCGGCATCTCTCCCTTCTGGCGTCTTTCCCCTTACAACTTCAGTTTCATCTTCATGTCCAGCTCTATCGGCGTTTCCATCTGTAGCAAGTTTTTAGTTAGTTTGTTGTTTGCTGCATGGTTACCAAAGCTCGGCTCGGGGCGTTAAACAGCACGCAAAATTATGACCAGTAAACAGCTCATCCTCCGCTCACCAGCTTACCAGCTCACCGGCCAGTAGAGAGCCGGCTGGCTAGGTATATATTAGCTATGCATCGACATGGACACGTTCTGCTGATTCTGACAGCCTAGCACTCAGAGTGTGTGCTGGATGCGGAGAGGCGGGAGTGAGAAGAAACTGGGAGTAGTCGCCGCCTCGTTGCACTTTCTATTTACCAAGCCAGTGAACCGTGTGCTGCTCGAGGCTGCATGAGGCTGCATGAGGCTGCAGCCCGCCACACACACACACGTCCCCAATGAATGCATTGGCTACTTTAGCTAATTACTTTATTGAATCGACCGTTCCAAGCCGAGGCCGAGGCCGAGCCGGGCGTCTCGCATCTCGCATCATTGTCTCTTGACTCTTTGTGTGACTTTTGCCTATCAAGCGCAAAATTAACGCGGACAAATTAAATGAATAGAAAACGGGCCATCATCATCATCATCATCATCGTCATCATCATTAACAGCAGTCAGGGGGCCAAAGTAAAACGCTTTGGGTGTTCGAAATTACACAAATTGGGTTAATACGTGCAATATACCGATAAACGGATTAGTATCGTATACAGAATATTGCGCAGGAAGCATATGAAAAGGAGTTCGATATTTAATTAAAAGAGGGCTAAACCATTCAACGACACTTCAACTATGAAACTGATAATATCACAATTAAATAAAACGGGGGGAAAACTACAATTTTTACCCAGTTGACGTCAATACTTAGTTTTGAAGGTCTACAAAAAAGAAGTTTTGGATTGCATTAGGATTCTCAATATTGCTTTAATCCTTTTGTTCTATATGCAATCGTACTGGGAATAAGTATACAGCTATTGGGATCATATTAGTCCTTATTTTATTCAATATTTATGTCTGTGTAGAAGCACCTAGTCCCCTCCACGAGAAGGTTAAATATACTTGAAGGGAATCAATATGGAACACAGTCTGGAGTATGCTTCTGCCAGAGCATTTCTCTATTAAACCAAATTCTTTGGCCTGGCCAAGAGAAGATAAGAAACCGTGTTACGTAGAATGCAACACATGTTATGTAAATATGCGAGTGTATTTGAGTGAAAGACAGGAACAGGGGTAGAGATAGAGGGGGGAGGGGAGGGGACGGGGGGAACAAGAAGCTAAAGCGGGTTGTCGTGTAGAACGTGCAACATTTGACAGCCACAAAAGCTATTGTCATCAAGAGACTCACCGTTCCGAGTCGAGGCAACGCAAGGCAAGGCAAGGCAGCTCAGTTAATGACAATGTCTACACCAAGAGACGCATATGTGGGCCATAAATGGAGGGGGGGTGTAGAGGGTGCAGTGCAGTGCAGTGGATAGTATAGTATAGTATAATAGTATAGGGCCTGTCAATGTACTTATGTACTATATAGTCCAGCTGAAGGCGTTGTCAGGTTGTTGATGATTGTTTGCACAACTTGCATATTTTTTGTTCAACTTGTTCATAATGAAAGATAAATACTTGCAACAAAAGTTTAGACAACCAGCTGACAGTTTATGATGCCTATTCACCAAGGCTAGAGAAATAAGAAGCACACAGAAAGAGGAACAGCAGATAAACAGCTAGATAGAGAGAGAGGCAGTGAGGGGGAGTAGTCACTTTTGCAGCTGTGTTAATTGAAACCCTAAAAAGCGCTTAAGAAAAACTTTCACCAAAATATATAAATTCAGGGAGTTGAAGACGTCGCAAAGTAAAAGTTTTTCACGATGCAGCCAAACGTGAAAAGTCTAAAAAGAAAAGAGCTTGGTGTGCCGGAAAACGGTAGAGTTTTCTGGGCAGACGTCAACAGCTTCCGAAACGAACGCCAGCTATGTGGTAACTACAAATCAAATAACAATACCAACAATTTAAAAAAAAGAAGTACCCACTAGCCGACTATTGGCTACTCTATACCTTGGCTGAAGTATTAAGACTAGGAAACACGGAAATTTCATGTCTCTAGCGCTTCAGGTCTCTGCGGAATAGATAAATATATATTGACGGACAAGCAGTCAGTCAGAGCTGTTGAACCTGATTAAAAAAGAGCTACTTTTTATGGGGTCGGAAGTGCTTGGTCTTTCCTGCCTTTTACACAAACCTAATATACTCTTTTCATCCACTTATATAATGGGTATAGAGTATAAAAACATAACCGACAACTATGATGACGTTGAAAACGACATCGCCTGAACTCAAGCTGTGTTAAACAAGCTTAGACCCTCCCTTCCTCCCTTCCTGCCTTCCTGCACCCAGTGTGATGACCTACTTCCCTGACATTGTTGAGTTAGCTGCCATGTAAGCCTCAGTCCCCTTTTAACAAATCACAAATCGTATCTAGCACCAGATTAGCGTGTATGCCAGCTTGAGAACAAGCTTGGGTTCCTCTTCTGAACTCAGCTTATGTCGCTTGAAGACTGAACACAGATCAAGCACTCTCTAGAAGCTGGGTTAGGCAGGGAAGCTCGACTTGACTCTGATTTTAATTCTAACTTCACTGTGAGCGGAAGTTGTGGCCACTTTAGTTTTAATGAACCGTAGGCTCAGCTGGGAACCTTCCGATTGAGACTTTCATATATCAATTAAAAACTGTTTTTCCTTTTTCTAAACTAATTTCTCTAAGCCGAATATGTAAAAATATGGCACTAATTAGTTTCCTACAATTTGGATGAAAGAAACACTAAAATGTCTAGATCGAACATGGTCGATATGAAGATTATGAGAGGGTAGAGCCGCTGTCAATTTTTATGTGCAATTTTTTACCCTTTCTCTATTTAAATGGCCTAAGAACAGCAGCTAAACCTCTCCAAGGTTGTCGCATTTATCGGCGAGCAACGGATGAGCACGTGACCTATCAGCCGCATCAGAGAAACGCCTAATTGCCAGTCAATCCATCAGCTCATCATCAGTCCTGTTTGCCAGTTTATTTATGGTTGTGAAATTGCAAATATCTTGCAGCTCATCAGCTGAAACACAAAAGACCAAGCGACAGCCATGGGAGGAGCTATAGACCGACATAGACCAAGGCTGTGCCTAGCCAGCTGCCTGCTCCCTGCTCCCCGTGCAAAGCACAAGAGGCGTCTGATTTGAGGCGGCTTTTCCATTAGCTTTGTTATGGACTGGTTAATACCCATGTTTTGCATCGAAGTTATTGTTTATTATATGTAAATTGTGAAGAGTTTCTGCTTTCGAAATAAAACATTCAATTCGCATTCAATGGAAATCTTCAGTCGTTGAATGAAATTAATTGTATCAATTAAAGTGCCTGATTTTTTTTTTTTTATTTCATATAATATCAATTTGAATTAAATTAATTTGATGCAGCCTTGTAGGGGGCATTATAACTTACGATATTTATTATGCATCCGACTATATAAAGTATATATATATTTGCATTTATTATTAGTCAGAACGGCAAGTAGAGTGGTTATAGTCGTCCAAGTCGACCCGTCCGTCCATCTCTTTGTTCATCCGTAATTCTATCCGTCTGTCCGTCCGACGTGCCCTGCCCTTTGCCAGTCTGTCCGTCCGTTTGTTTGTTTCTATGCAATCCTGTCTCTTACGTTTTGACCAAGGCGAAAAAAAACTTGGCTAAGATATCTTCTTTATACTGCAGGCAGTACGTTGGACTTGGCCGAATTGGATGAATTTTCCATTTAATTGGCTTAGGAATTATCGGCTCAAAAATGTTTTGGGTAGATAACTCGTTTGCTTCTAAAGGTTCGTGTTTTTATTGCTACCTGAAAATGGCTAGGATCGGACGACTATATCTTTATGATAAGCTGATAAGCTTCAAAAGAGGTTGTAGAGAAAACTTCTTTAGTTTCTTTGTGGCGTATCCATTTAGTACAGGTTAAGAGTATTGAATTTCTAACTACTTTAAGATATAATAGCTGACATAGGAACTATAGGTTAAAGAGTAGATTTTCACTGTTGCTAGTATTGGTAATAGTATTGTTAATGAGAGGATTCCCAATGCTTTATATTCAAATTTTCGATAGTTTTCCTAATATTTGGCTATATTCATACGCAAACTATTTACGTGCTATTTCTATGAACAATGCAATCAAAAAGTCATGCATATACATTGTATGGCTGGGTGGATGAGCTTAACAAAATTGGTAACAGGTTGTCTAATGAAAAAATGAAAATGAAAATGAGAAATGAGCCGTCATGTGCATAAATAACCGGCTAGACTCCCACACAAACGGAATTGCGATGATCTGTGTACATATGTTTGTATGAATTTATGTATATCTGGTTGGAAAAACAAGTTTTCATTGTGTGCCTCGGACAGGCAAAGGTCAGCAATGCAAACAAACAAACAAGATACTAATGAGACCGCCAGAAGTCCAAGATATATGTACTATATATGTGTATATAGTACAGCATATATAATCCATACTTATGTACAGTGCAGAACCGATAATTTTGTCATTTGTTGAAGAATTCCAGTTCATTAAATTCACATTGAACGTTACGGGTATTCAAGATTGGGATTGACTCAGCCGACTCAGCCACTACTACTCTACGTCAACGTAATTATCATCTTCTGGCCGCTGCCCTTTTAATGTAATTCAATTTATATCTTCCAGTTGTCAGTTATTGAACCGGTTGTTATTGTCTTTTTTTCTTCTTTTTTTTGAATTTTTGTTTTTGTTGCTCGCAACGCGCTTTTTGGCATATCTTTCATATATATATGCATATATATATATATATATATATATCGGTATGTAGATACTCGTATTTTAAATTTTTTATGTGCTTCTTACCCCGTTCGTCGCCTGTTTATGAGGCTAACGCTGCGTATACATAATTTCGCTTTTTCGCTTGTCGTGTTTCTCTCTTCTCGAGCGAGCGAGCATAAAATTACTTAAAAAGAACTGAGGCGCGGTTCAGGTTAACAACCTTGACCGCGAATATCTCTAAAGAGCGATAATATATTCATAAATAATAACAAAAGCAAGAAAGAACGAAGAACGAAGAACGAAGATTACTTCTATTGTAAATACCGTATATAACGTGTCGATTCTTATCATATATAGAGACCCGATTTCGAACGATTGCCCCTGCAGTTGTATATATGATGAAGTTAGCTTTATTTTCGACATGTTTTTATCCAGTCAGACGGAGTGACGGCTAATGATCGTTGGAACTCATTGGGATTTGAGCCCACAGCTTCTACCTCAATTTGCTGCTTTGCGTTTAGCTGGGGTACCAAAAAACTGCAGTCGTGAATAAAGTCTTCCGGATAGCAGCGGGTTCCTTGAGACTGACCATTTGTCAGCCCTGGTTTAATGATCCTCAGTGTGCTCGAACTGAAGTCGAACGTAGCTCCGATAAGGCTAGCTCTTGGATGGGAAATTATCGAGACTGTGATGGATTACAGACAGAGACAGTGAGCTATCAACGAGGCAAGAAGGCTGCGGGGAGTCCTTACACAATAAACCCAATTGAAGTGTATAAAGAAACAAGAAACGGAAGATTATCTACTCCTGCCGAGTGGAATAAGCATTTGATTGTTCTATTGTTCCTTTGGCAGCTATAGGATTCAGTAGTCTGATCTTAACATTTAAAATGCATTTAGAAATCATAATCCCTCATCTAACTTCTAATTTTCATAAAGATATCTTAAGGAACAAAAAACTTATCCGTACAATGGGCGCTATATGATAAGTTGGGCAACAAAAACCAGACCACATTCGAGGTATCATTCTCCTGGCTCAAAAACTGACAGAGTAGCTTCCATAGAACCAGACAGAGTCTATATCAACACGTCTCATCGTCTAGATCAATGGAGTCGGCGGTGCCTCCTTCAAAGGGTATACAATAAACAGGAGTGCTATTTCCAGAGAAAGACAATATCATTTGATCCCAGACGGCGTATAAAGTGTATTTAGCTAGGTATACTCCATTGGTACTTAAGTAAACAGTTCGTAATTGGAATCTAATGGCTCTAAGTGAGCAATATATTTATTTGTTGGCAATTGCAGTGGCTCTATGAGTAACATAATAGCCAGAAAGGAAATTGCCTAGGTGCTTGGGCGCGTTTCAGATAACAGACGTAAACACACGAATGAATAATTCAGTTTATTTTCCGAGGAATTCGTCTCTTATTGATTACCCAAGATTCTGCTATGTTCCACGCCTGAAGCGACGACGGTGATTGCAACATATCTCCACACAATAGTTGCAAGCATCTATGAGTTATGTGTGATGTATGACCCTTCTATGGGTCATAGATCGGAGCCCATTTGTTTAACGCACAATCAACGCGATCTTCATACAGAACCGCTCCAGAATATTTGTTTGGGGAGGTCATGACAAGTCGCGGAACTTGCGCAAACAAACAAAAAAATTTGTGCAAACTAAGGAAATTGGTGCTCATATTTACGTAAGTACATGTGTGTGTGTGTGTGTGTGTGTGTGTGTGTGTGTGTATATATGAATATATTCGACTATTCATTGCATATTCAAAGAGCAAAAAGCGCTGTGCGCGTAGTCGAAGCTCGTTTTACTCGTTTAGACAATGGGGTCAATTGTACAATTAATTTATAATTTTTATTATAAGTTGCTGCTTGTTGGCACATTGCCTGGGTTAGTGGGTTATCCCAGTTAAACCTCTTTGAAGAGACGTTCTTTGAGATACATTTTTAAGCAATTGTCTCCTCACTCTGGCCATTAATTGCATAAGAGATTGGTAAGTAATTGAAAAGGGTTAAGCTTTTCGTTGCCAGCTTTCATTTTTTGATTCCAGCTGCTCTTCTTATTATTCTATTGTGATTCCCTCAATTTGTCGAGTTTTGATGACGTTAGCACCGATCCTCAAGCCGCATGACTATTGTAGTCGTTGCTTCCGTTGCTTGCATACAAATTGCCCACTTTTTTAATGTGAATTCAACATACCCTATACTCAATGCTTTATGGGGTACTTTGGGTCTCTTGGTGTCACAACCACAAACGATTCTCTAGCATTTTAGTATACTACAGAGTATCGGGATAGTCGAGCTTTACCTTTCATTTGCCTGATTCAAGTCAATTTCAATCTTGGGGCTTTGCTGTGGGTGGTTTGTAAGCAGTCAACGGTAGCTTGGTTACCTTAGGTGGGTCTCTGGGTAATTGCCATGCAATTTCATTGCTTCCACAATTGTTTGTAATTTGCTTTGTGCTTAGTTCCGTCAGAGCATGATATGAGTTGATAAGAGCCAAGTAATTGTCATGGCTAAGATGCGACAGTTGGATATCATTTAATTAACTACAAACCCATAGAAATTCAAGGCGTGTGAAAATAGTTAAAGCTTTCCAACTCGAACCAGCTCCTAAACTTTGATCAATAATTGACATAGCTATATACCAGTATATCTATAGCCACGTAATATTCAAGTTACTCCAAGCATCAATTATTTGTAGCGCTTTTGTCGTCAATTCTTCCAACTGATAAATATATGCAATTATATCATTTTATTTGCCTAGACACGAATATTCATTAAATTAATAAACAAGATTACTCAGTAGAAGCCACAAGTATTCATAACAGTCCGGTTATCTCTAAGTCCTTCCTAGAAGTTTGATACGCTTTCCCTAGTATTTCTTATAATAAAGTCATCAAAAAGCAGGCAGGCAAACCTCTGAAAAAAGGTTCGGTTCAGGGCGTGTAACCGCTTGGAAAACTTTTAGTTAGTTTCGAAGACTGCACAAAGCTAAGGTTTATATTAGAGATTTTCAGTTTTCCGATTTATTTGGTATATTTATATATGATAATTATACCAATTTACACTCGTAGAGCGGAGCGAAAGAAACATATATATTATTTTTTTTTTTTTTATAAAGAATCGTTTTACTTTACTGAACACCGCTAATTTAATTAAGTTTCTTTAGTATTTTGAATGGAACTTTTTTCAATCTGAAACAGGCCTAGTTCGGGCTCAGGCGCGAAGGATTCAATACTCTTTTAGATTCACTTCATGGTCCAGTTGGAAGAATGCAAAAGCTTACTAAGAATTAGTATTAAAATATAGCTCAAAATGATTTAAATACTTTATTCGATTCTTCTCTTTGGATAATGCAATTCTGTTTCCATTAAGTTTTAAATAACCAACTAATTTCCTGTCTGCAATTCAATTTCCAATTTGTTGCTGCACTTTTAATTCCCAATCAGAATGCAACAAGCTTTCTACGAACCTTTCCCAAAAAACGAACAAAGCACAACAAAGCGCAGTAATAACAACAACAACAACAACAACAACAACAACAGCAATATAAAGAATCAAAGCGAAAGAGACAAACAAAACATGAGAAAAGAATCGCTGAACCGTAGCCTTACCCCCTCACTGGCCCATCTCTTCTTTCTCGCTCTCTCTCTCTGTCTGCCTCTTGCTCTAACACGCTGCTTATCACAGCGCTTTTAAATGGCTGCATAAATATCAATTAAAACGCAGAGAATGCAGCAGCAAACAAACCAAATAGGCGCATTGAGGGTCTACACACAAAGCCCGATGTTTCAAAACTCAATTACCGGTCACTTAATTACGCTGCCTGCGCAAACGTGAGAGCCGGAGAGCGGCAGGGTGGCTCTGCGGCTGGGCGGCTGGGCGGGAGAGTGATCGCTGAGAGAGAATGCGAAAATTTGCATTCAACAAGTTGCTCTCTTCACTCGCTTTCTTCACATGGCCATGAAGCTGACGCCCAAGCTGGCAATGCATGCGTTTGCGTGCAGCGTTCCTTCGCACAGTGGGCGGAATAGGCAATCTAGCGCGAATAATTAATGTACTCGCATATTTAATTTATTATTTCAAGTAACATCATAAACTATTTTAACCCTTTTCTTGCACTCTCTTTGTTCCTAACACTTACTTCTGCTAAGATCATTTTAATAAATTACCAATATATTTATTAATCTCTTACCAAACTTTGAATTTGATTAGACTAATTACTAAAAAGAAGCTACCAATTAATTATATTATATAATTAATCATGCGATTATTTTTTAACATTTCAATATTTTTTGTATAATTTATCATTACTCTCACGACAATCTCTTTCCACCAGGAATAAAAAGCTTTATTAGCTTAATTCGAAAAATAAAATCTGTAAAGTCTTACGGGTTTCTATGAGCTTTATAAACCTACAGGGACTAAAAACTCTAGAGATTTCTATGAAGCACAATATTTCCTATGAAGGACTAAGACTAGACTGAGCTCCCAAAGGGACAATTGGTCCAAAAGTTGTTGTGTGGAAAACTTTTTTTGGTTTCTCAAAGTATATTGATGATAAAAGTTTACAATTTTGATATAAAAGTCGGGATCTGACTACTATATTATATAGCTCCCATAGGAGCGAGCGGTCTAGTTTCATATGGTTATCGATTCGGCGCGGCAGAGTTAGCCTTTTCTTACTAGTTTTTGTTTTTTAGTAAACACATAAAATATGGCAAACTTTGCTAAGATATTAAAAAATCTGGTCAAAAATTGTTATTTGACATTTCTCCCCCACTGTTTGTCGCCCACTTCCACTTCCCTCTCACATTTCCACGGCTAAAGCTGGCCACGCAAGTGTGACGTGTTTTGTTGTTGTTGTTGTTGTTGTTGTTGTTGTTGTTGTTATTGCTGCTGTTACGAGCTATGAATATGTGGCCAGTCAGTCAACCAAAGCTTTTAACCTTCTCTCTCTCTCTCTCTCTCTGTCTCTCTCTTTCTGTCTGCCTATCTCTTTGCCGCTCTCTCGGGTTATGTAAATGCACATATACATATGCATGCATGCATGTATGTGGATAGATGGGAGTGGGCGTGGCAGACTTGATAAATTCTTTTACTGTTCGCAGACAAATTTGGATTTTTGTTTTTGTTTTACGGCTTGATAATGCTTCTTTTTCCGTTTTTTTTTTTTTTGGGGGGGAAGCGCAGCAAACAAAACAAAACAAAACAAAAAACAAAAAGAAAAAAGACAACCAGTTTTCCCCTTTTATTGTTGTTGTTGTTGGTTTGTTGCAGGGCTAACGGTGCTTAACGTCACCTACTTTTTTACTCAGTTTTTTTGGTAAATAAAATACCTCATTGACATGTGTGTGTGTGTGTGTGTGTGTGTGTGTGAGTGTGTGTGTGTGCGCCGCTGTTAACTGTTTAAACCGGTTTGTAACAATTTGTGCATTGAAAACGAAATGATTTTTGAATTAAAGCTGAAGATTTGAGCCGAAAGATCTCCCGTTGGTATTTGGCCGAGTTTATTTGTAGCGGCTACCTCTGCTCTGGGAGAGACTCTCCCTCTCTTCTCGGGAAATGATCACAACTTCATCGAGTTCATCGAGGTTCCCAAAACTCTATGGTTTTCCATATGATGCGAGAGTATCTCAAAGGCCTGGCGGCATTTCCATATTTAAGCCATTATTATAAACAAGTCTGAGACATGTTTAGTAATTTGACCGATAAGACGCCCAAACGTGTCCATATCCAAATTGTCTGTCGTCTGAGAAGAACCGAAAACTGACAAACTTTGTCAACCGAAAAGCGCGTGCCATGGCCAAAAGCATCAAATTTATTCAGTTAACAAGTCTTGGCCTGCATTTCTCCCAAAGATGAAACATTTTTTGTATCAAAATAAACATAAAAAACCTTTCTTTTTATATCATTTTTTACTCTTTTTTTATAGAAGAAAAACGCACAGAGACGATTTGAATATTTGTCTGATATTTGGTTTCAAATTTAAGCTGAAAATTCTATAACTTTAATGTTCAGACCACAATCCAATCTTTGGCCTAACGTTCCAATGGTAATGGTATTACATAAAATACAACTTTTCTGGTTTTTTAGTTTAGCCTGAAACATATATTTAATATAGAATTTCAACTCAGTAATAACTTAGATTTCGAGTGTTTTTCCAATATATCTCGGCAATAAATAGACTTTTTTATACTGCAACTTCTCTTGAATTTGGCTATAGCTATAAGATCCAGTCGGAGCTCAGTTAAGAACTGTCTGAAAGAGAAAAGAGGGCTCCAAACAGAAGGATCATTGACCTAGCCTTAAAAGCTGAGAAACTAGTTTGCTTATAAACAGTCAGAGAGAAAGGACATGTCCCTTCGTAATGATTTGGAATATATATAAGACCGGACACGCCCTCACTACATGGCACACTTCGAGACAAATTTGTAGGGTATGCAATTATGGCTTAAAGACTAATCACTTCATTTCAGAACTAATTAAGTGAAATTGAGTAAAATATGAGCTCCGGAATTCCTCATTCTGGGGGAAACACTGAAAGATGATGTAGAAACCGAAATGGGGGGGGAATTTCAAAACCACAACTGAATCTGATGTGGATTTTCTTAAATGTCTGACAGCTTTAAGAAAGTTTTAGCCCGGATAAATAGATACGAGTTCGAGTTAAGCATTAAAGGTTCAATCCGAAACTAGTGTGAGATAGTAACTGGAAAGTTTTGCAACCATTTCGACCCTCTTCCATATTTAACTGGCCGCCTTATCAGAGGGTCATTATGTATTCAGAAATAACATAACATGGGAGAGGGAGGAGTTGCTGCAAATTTGCATAGTTTAACTCCATGTTGGAGCTTGGAGCTGCGAGCTGGGAAACGGGGCTTGCACATACATGTATAAATAATTACACATACTTACTTGCTTACATATATATATATGTATTGTACAGCGGCAGGCAGGTAAAACAGCTAAAACAGCTAAAACACTTTAAATGGCTTTCAGTCACGGCAGGTGAAACAAGTGCAATAACAAAGCAAAAAGAAAAGAGGGTAATACTGGAGGGCGGGGAGGTAAAGTGGCTAAAAATTTGCAACTGCTGCGAAAATTTACACTGTGATAAGAGTCTTAAGTAAGTTTTTCAACTGTAAAACTTAATTAGCAAATGGCAAAGCAATTAGAAAACTAAAGATTTGCCGCTGCTGCTGCCGTTGGCGCTGTCGCCAAATGCCGCAGTGCAGTGGCTAAAACAGCAGTTAAACAGTTTAAATGGGGCACAGGTGGCAGTACAAGGCAAATTTACAACAGGCCGAAAAACAAAACAGAAGCAGAAAAAGAAACCGAAACAGAAACAGAAGGAACCAAAACCAAACACTAAATAACTGACGTCATGTGTTTAACTACCAACTCCGACTCCCACTCCCACTACCACCCCCACTCCCACGCCCACTCCCACTCCGACTCCAAGTTATAGGCGTGCCCCAGCTGGACAAACGTCACATTTTGTCATTGTAACTTGTAACTTGTAACTTAACCTTGGCCAAAAGTCTCGTATCTATGGCCATAGTATATTCGTAATTTAGCAAACTCAAAGTTGGCTATTCCTTCCTCTGATCTAAGCCAGACACGCAAGGGAATTTCATTTACGAGTATTCCGTATCGTGGATAAAAGGTTACTTTTAGATACTCGCAGTCAGCTAAAACTGACCTAAAAGCTAATTACCAACTGGCAGAGGGCTCACACATTCTGGCCAAAATGGGTGCAGCCCCAGGGCCACCGTCATCTGATGACCTATCCAAACGGTTGACCTATAAAGCTACCAAAATGGGAGCAACTGGAGTTGGGGCATCCTCGTAAAATGCTTAAGGTATCTGGCACACCACACAGCCCAAAACTTGGCTCTCTCTTAGGGCAACCATTTCGGCCAATAATCATTAATCAAACTATTGAAAAGCATTTAAAATTCTATACTATTTTCTCAACATTTTCATTACTTCGTCTTTTTTTTTAGTAGAATCTTATTAAAGGATATCCTGCAAGTCATCCAACAGTGGGAAACTGTAGTTGGGGCCCAATGACAAGTACAATATTAATGTTTATTAGCATTTTTATTAGGGTTAAGCTAAGCGACTTTGTTTGATTGATAGAATTATGGCTACAATAGAGAATAAAGGTTCAATAAAACGCTTAAAATAGTCTTGGCTAATAATAAAGCAGTCCCGACCAGCTTTCTGCCATCTAAAAGAAAAGCACCCCAATTCAGGTCTAATTTGGGATAAATAGTAAAATCTCTGTAAGACTTAAAGCGAGCTTCGAATTTCTGCTTTAAATCGAACTTTCTGTTAATCAAACTCTTTTCTGACAAATGCTGAGTTAACTTAAGGAGGTTTCACTGTATAAACCTTTAGGAAGTCGTCAAAAAGGAATTCCATGTCGGCCGTAAAATCCACGAAAGTCCTGTTAACTAAAACAAGGCCAGTCAGCCAATAAAAGAGGTTTGGCCAAATTCTATTTTTGGAACACTTTTTTTCTGCCCTTGCAGAGAGGGTATTACGGCTTTGTCACGAACTGTATGATGCATTGAGGGAGCCCTTTTTGACCCCATAAAGACCATTCATATATTATTAAGCAGGATGATTAGACGTGTCGATGTGGCCATGTTCTTTTTGGCTGTTTCGAAACAGAGATCATATAGTATATATATCATATATAACTATAACAATCGGCCCAAAAGTTGTGTAGAATAAACTTTTAATTTCTGAAAGAATTTTAATGAAATTTTTAAGTATATATTTATATATATAAATATATATTTATATATAGCTCCCATAGGAACAATTAATCACAATAAATCTAACATCTTTCTTAAGATTATTCATCTCAGCAAAGGTAAATAGAATCTTTGGCGCGCCAAAGATAGCCAAAGGGGGGAGTAATTAAAAAAAAAAAAATAATCTAGATTTCCAGTGCTTTTTACTTATATAACGTATATATCTATATAGATACGTACTTATAACTAGATATCTGAATCTGCAGCACGTAGAATTTCCGCATGCTTGGCTAGAAGATTGGAATCAGCTTTTCTCAGCAAGCATTGCAAGTGTGTGTGTGTGTGTGTGTGTGTGTGGGGGGGGGTGAGGGGAATAAGGGGCGGAATGAGAGATCTGAGAACGTGTCAGCTGAGTCATCTGATAAAAGCTTGGAACCTTATCGAGGGTCGAGGCATAAATCACAGAGAAAAGCTCAGTTCTAACGAGTATTTCATACTAATTCCAATAAGAATGATTAAAATATTAACAAATGAAATGCAAATGCAAATGAAAAGTAAACAAAAGAGACAGACAAAAAATGCCAACCAACCTGTATACAAGGCTAAACCTGTTGCTGCTGCCGCCGACGCCGATGCCGACGCCGATGTCGATGCCGACGCAAGCTGAAGAACTTTAACTTAAAAGCTCGGCTTCTCACTCAGCCACACACACACACACACACACACATGCACATGCATATACACTCTCGCGAACTCACACACACACAGGTAAGTTTAAGCGAAACACGTCGCGCAAGAGGAAGAACAAGAATAATGAATGATCGTTAGGTATGCGAGTGTGTGTATATGCACATATATTGCGTATGTATGTATGTATGTAGTTTTCTTATAGTTTACACTTTTCACAGATATTTTTTTGCACTCGCATTTAGCTTTGGCTAAGCAAATTTAAAGCGCGTGGCATTTTATTAAACAAAAAAAAATTTTTCACCGGCGTAACAATCGAAACGTAGGCTCACACACACAGAGCCCGGTAAGCTACATATGCATGTGTAAGATAGCTAAGTCGAGCTTTTATGGCAGACGTTGCCCTTCTTTGTTTTTTGTGTTGAATATATATTAATGTCTTATATGTTGGCAATATTTAACATTTTGATCATCAACATTTCAACATTTTACTAACAAAAAGTACTACTAAAAGTTAATAACTTGTTTTCCAATTAAGCGCGATACACGTCCGACCCGCACGGTGTTGTTTATGCTTCTAAGCGAATGTTTATCTTTATGTTAAATGAACGTAAGCTTAACAGATGGCGCTGCTTTTCAAGATATTCTGTTAACGCAGTTCGAGCAAGCTTACGCACTGTTAACGCAATGTTAGTGTTATGCCAATGTTATACAGACGGAATTGCCAAGCTTAACAAATTGGCGTTGCCAACTTACCGTTGATCGCCGGGCGCTTTCAATACAAGTGATTTTTGCTGTAGTGATGTCAGTACGAACTAATCACCGATGTTTTGCATTGAAAGAATAAGTCGATACATCGATATATTGGAACTTTCAACGGCGGTATATCATTAGATTCAAATTTATTTTATTTTAATCAGAATTTCCTTTAAGAAACAACCTAAATACATGTAGAAGAATATATAAATGGTCTCTTTCTTCTGAGAACATATATACCTCTTGCAGCTCTCTGCTACAAAGCTCCGATGTTCTTATCAGTACCGCTTGATTTCCATCGAAACATCGATTTTTTGTTCTCTAATCTTTCTAAAACTGTCATACACATTGCCTCACACTGTTATACGTTATCGACGCTTAAAGCAACGGCACTTCTCATTTCGCTCTGTGCCTTAGTTGTGTGTGCTCTTCGACCAAAATCAGTGTAGCTTGCAATTTGAATTCGTAATAAAATATTCAAAAGAGATCAAAAAACAAGGACTTCAGTGGTAATATTATTTATATGAATTGTATTAGTGTAATTATTAAATTGCGGAATCCTTTTACTTTATTTTATATACCCATTGATCCGTCTACATACACATATATATTTACTATGCACGCGAGCGTATTCCTACATACATATATACTTACATACATACATACATGTGCACATATGCACATATGTATGTATGTATATATACAAAATAATGTAAGCATCGGTTTTTTTCGTAGCTTTTCGTGGGAAATTTGTTTTTGGCGCTCTGCCTTGTTTCGCGCAGAGAGTTCTGATCTACCAAGAGTGAATATTTTTCTCTTAGACAATACCGAAAATTGATAAGAAAACATTAGATTGCATTTTGTGCCTGCTATGTCGCGTTCTGTCCGCCAAGCTTTAGTTTGTTACTCAAATAGGACATATCTTTTTATCTGATTATCATTATCTTACACTTATTCTCTTTCTTTCCCTCTATATATATATATATATATATATATATATCTTATTATTCTTACAATAAGAATCTTCCTTTCCCTGTGCCTTTGCCTTTGTCTAACTTTTGCGTTCTCTGTTTCTGCCTCTGCCTTTCTGTTTCGTTCTCTATCTCCCTTTCTCTATGTTACTGTCTTTCCTTTCTATCTCTCGCTCTCCCTCTGTCCGTTTCTTTTTTTCTTTCCCTCTTACAAGCCGCGCGAGGTCATTTAGCGGATTTCCACCATTTTTGTTTCCGCCCTTCCACTTCATCTGTTTTCATCTTCATCTTTTATTTGTATTCAGGTAGAAGATGGCGCCAAAGAAATATAACGGTTTTATAATGTTCGTCAACGAGTGGCGCAACAAAAGCCCAGAGGGACGCCGCATGAGCTTCCAAGAGGCTATAAGCCGGTGTGGGGTAATCTGGGAGGTGAGTGAAATTGTTATTATTATTATTATTATATTATTATTTTATTATTTATTTCATTCTGGATTTTGTGTAGAATATGAATGCCCAGCAGCGTGGCCCGTACAATTCAAATGCTAAAGATGCTAGCATTTCATCCCAGTCCAAGCCAGAACGATTGAACTGCCTGGGTCAGTCGGTGTCTGCTGTGGAGCGGGAGAGTCGCGATTTGGCTGAGGAGCAGATGAATATGAAGCGTCACATTGAGCGAATTGTGCTCAAGGGAAAAGCGGATCATGGTATTAAAACTAAAGCTCTGGATTGAAAAGCTCTGATCACCAGACAGAAAAGGAAAAGGATTTAAAATTCTGCTAAATCGAACAAACTTATATGCTATTTCTTTTTGTTAGTCCGCACTTGAAAATTGTTCTTGCTTTGGCCAATTGTTCCTATACCAACTATAAGTTTTCTTAATATATTTTGGTCAGAATTAGCGAAAATACTCTCACACCTAATTGGTAATATCGAGATTTCTTTGGGAACAAAAATGGATTTAATTAGTTAGTTTTTTAGATTTATTAGAAAGCTTTTATATATTGTTGGTATAATATATAGTTCGTCTCTCCAATTAGTCAGGCTTGCGCTAACCAATGGCTTCTATTCCACAGATCTGGAGAACTGTCAGTTCCTCTTCGCCTCTTTTAATTATTTCACCAAAGCTATTACAAGTGACATCTATATACCAGCTGAATTCGCCGCCTGCCAGTATTCGTTGAAGTCGGGCAAGACGTCTATTTACAGCACACATATCAATCCAGGTGAGTTTGTTGCCTTATTATTGGTAAGAGATAATAAACAGTTTGGTTCCTGCAGGACATCTTATTTTTGGTCAGGCAAGCCACGCGCAGGATCACACGTCGACTACGCATCGGTTGCCTCTCCCTCCAAATTCTTTAGGGGAATCTAACATGGGCAAGCTCTATGTCAACATTATTGAATACTTGCGTAAATGCCAGGATAATGGCAACGATAATTGCCGAGAGCCGTTGGTGGTCTTTACGAGAACCGACTTAATGCCAGTGGTGAAGAACTGTTTTAGATACCTGGCTAGCGACTGTGATGACGAGAAGGACTTGATTCTCGTATACGATATTCAGTACCTATTTTATGTGCTCAAAAAGGAGGTCATGGATATAGCCGATCTGCCTCACACCAACATAACCAAGTGCATTACTGATACTTTATTTCTGAACGATTTCTTTGAATATCATTCGGGCATCTCTTGTCAGGTAGGTGGTTAAAAGAACTCCAAATTCCTTGATTGGTTTCCTTAATATAAAATGTATTTTAGTTTCATGAGGACAACGACCGTGGCAGGTTTTGTACGCAGTCCCAGGTCGCCCGTTGGTGTTACCAATTCAGTGATTATATGTGCGGAGATCTTGCAATTAAGCCTCTGCCTGGAAAGCATATGCCACTCAAACAGGAAGCGAAATTTACCGTTCAACACCCCGATTCGTTCAGCAAAAAGAAACCGCTCTCCTCGTATCACTCCTTTAACCCCGAAGTAAAACAGGAGTATGTTCCAAAAGATTATACTGTCTTATCGAGCGACATTAACGCAACGGTGGATTTTCCAAACTTCAGCGTTCGCAAGCCCAAGCGAAGTCGCAATCCTTTTCTCACTAGTTCCACAAGCTATGGCGATGCTCCTGATTCGACCCCCGGTATTGAGGACTTTGAAGACGAGTTTAATATGTAGCTCCATTATCTATAACCTCGCTTTAAGTTCAGTTATATTGAATAGCTTCCTTTTATTTGTTAATGTTACATTTCATTTTTTTTAATCGCCACGAGAAGGATTATGTGATCGGTCGATACTTTAATAAATTTATCAGTTTTCATCCTGTTTGTATTATTGCTAGGAACATTTGGTGATCTTTACTAGAACGGATTTAATGCCAGTGGAGAAGAGCCATTTCAGCTACCTCGCTAGCGACTGTGATTACGAGAAGGATCCGATTGTCGTATGGATTTGTTAGCCCACCAAACGATGAGATGCACGCATGAAACTTTAAGAAGTCGATCAGAGCATTTGTTCAGTAGTGATATCGCTTTTGTTCCTTAAGCAACACAAACAAGATTTTTTTTTTATAAGTGTATTCTTATACATTGTCATGTTAATCAGAATCAAAACTTAATTATTTGTGGTGGGGTAGGGACCAATAATATCAACGATTTCCTAGCACATGCTATGAGCATCTCTCGTTCTTTGAAAGACCTACGAAAAGTCTAATCATATGGAGAATACAAATGCGATAAATGTGGTCGAAAGTTTCCAGTGGAGTCACAGTTCCTAAAGCACAGAATAGGTCCGGCAATGTGTAACAAATATGGAAGATCTTTCTATTTATTTAAAAAATGCTTGGAATATTCAATTGGTAATGGTAGAATTGTGTTTGAAATTTTTACAAGTGCCACTGAAAATATCATAAATCTTCCGCAGATAGCCAACAAATTTGGAGTCCAAGTAATTGTCCATGCATGAGCCCCATTGATGACGTAACTGTAAAAAAAGAGAAGACCATCCCAGGTTATACCAAATGTGCTCAATGGAAATCCTTGTTCAGTATGGTTGTTGCCAAACTAACCACAGCTGGGATTATGACACTCACCATCTGCCACCACCCGCCTGATTTTGTGGATCATCGGGCTACGCGAGACGGCATGCAGAACTTGCCACGATTGTTGTCCTCGTGGAACCTTATTGGACTAATTGGACGACCCATTAGCAATTGTGTATTTCTGGTTAACAATCAACCAATGGACGAGAGATGCCCGTAGGATGTTCGAAGGAATCGTTCAAATATTATTGGACGGTAATACTTATGCTTATGCAACATAAGCAATATCATTACTCATCCTCAACACTAGGCGTCGAAACAGAAACAACGCAATAGCTTGTGGAAATATTGCGAAGAGGATTGCCATTTCGTTCGGGCTTGGGGTCGTCCAAGTTGGGAAATCCTGTTGCGCTAATGTTGCTCGATAAGACGAAATTCCTGACAGGAGGTCGCAGAGTTCAAATAAATCGTTCAGAAATAAAGTGTCACTAATCCACATGTTTAGCTTGGAAGGCAGATCGTCTATATCCAAGACCTTTGGTTCGCGCAAATAAAAAAATG
The DNA here is from genome assembly GCA_018150835.1 of Drosophila repletoides. NCBI lineage: Eukaryota > Metazoa > Arthropoda > Insecta > Diptera > Drosophilidae > Drosophila > Drosophila repletoides. The sequence goes on from JAECWQ010000031.1 coordinate 2,232,359, forward strand.
ACGAGTGTCGAATGTGTAAATCAGGTCCTTCGTCATCACAGTCGCTAACACGACTCTTCACCCCTGGCATTAGATCGGCTCCCGTAAATACCACCAATGCTTTTTAGGCACTTTTTATTGCCATTGTCTTGGCGTCCACGCAGGTATCCAGAAAGTTGGCATATATATTGCCCATGTTGGATTCCTCTAAGATTTCTGAGGAGGGCGCAACCGATGCGTAGTCGACAAGTGATGCTGGGCATCGCTTCCCTGACCAAAAGTGAGACGTCCTGTAGAAACCAAACTGTTTATTATCTCTTTCCAATAATAAGGCAGCAAACTCACCTGGATTGATGTGTGCTGTAAATAGACATATTGGCCGACTTCCAATGAAAACTAACTTTCAGCTGGTATATAGACGTCATTTGTAATCGCTTTGGTGAAGTAATTAAGAGAGGCGGATAGGAAATGTTGAGAATACTCCAGTTATCGAACCGCACCACTCCACAAGCTAGACGCCAGATCTGGGGATAAAGTTGAATACATTCGAAAAGATAGAAAATTATCGAAAAAAGACGAGGGGAGTGCGGTAAGTAAGAATGACTTTATAATCTATGGTTCTCTCCAATATATCTAATAAAATATATATAATTAAATACTTGCTGAATTTCCAGGTAAATTTGCTGCCAGCCAGTTTCAGTTGAAGTCGGGCCAAACGTCTATTTACAGCAGACATATCAATCCAAGTGAGTTTGTTCCCTTACCATTGGTAAGAGATAGTAACCGTATGGTTCCTACAGGACGTCTCATTTTAGATCAGGCAAGCGACGCGAAGCATCACTCGTCGACTACGCATCGGCTGCGTCCTCCTCAGAAATCTTAGAGGAATCCAACATGGGCTAACTCTATGCCAACTTTGTGGATACCTGCGTGGACGCCAAGACTATGGCAATAGTAAGAGCCTAAAAGGCATTGGTGGTATTTACGAGAGCCGATTTAATGCCAGGGGTGAAGAGTCGTGTTAGCGACTGTAATGACCAAGGATCTGATTTACACAATCGACACTCGGCATTTTTTGTATGTGCGCGAAACTGAGGTCCCGGAAAAATGCGATGTATCTTCCAAGCTTAACGTGTGCATTACTGCGACCTCCTGTCAGATGGAAAGTTAGAAGAAATCCAGATTCCCTTATTGGTTTCCTTACGGCACGTCTATGATGTTACTAATTCAGCGATTATGGGCGGAGATCTTGCCATTAAACCGCTGCCTGGAAAGCATATGGCACCCAAGCAGAAACCAAAATTTAGAGTTAAAAGCCCAGATACGTTCAGCGGAAACAGATCGTCCTCGGTGTATTGCTTCTTTTGCTATGAAGTAAAACAGGAGTATGTTCCAAAAGGTGAAACCGTCACCACGGAGGATTTTCCCAACTTGGGCGGTCACACACAGTTCCAAAAGCTATGGGGATGCTCCTGATTCGACCCCAGGTGTTGAGGATTTTGAAGACGAGTTTAATATGTAGCTCCGTTATCTATAACCTCGCATTAAGTTCAGTTATATTGAAAAGCTCCTTTCATTTTCTCAATCGCCACTAGAAGGATTATGTGATAGCTCGATACTTTAATAAATTTATCAGTTTTCATCCTGTGTGTATTATTGCCAGGAATTGTGAATGATCCTTACTAGAACGGATGCTCTAGAATGAAATCAAAGCGTTGCGCATTGTAGTAGGCCTTGAAACGAACGTTTCAGCCTAAGTGGGAAAACAGGCTGATGACTGGTGAAGCCGAAGATGAGTTTGCCGCCGGAGGTGTATTTACACCGAATAATTATGATGTGAATGTGAATGTTTGCCCATGTCGAGGCTGCCGCTGCCCTAGAAGATTTGATTGCTGTCGATAACTCTATGGACGGAGATGCGATTATGATCTCAATGATGCTGCTCCCAAAGATGACCCGTGACAATCGTGGGTGGACCACCGACCATGGTTGATGATTCAAGTGACAAATTAAAGATGCCATTATCCGACCTGGGATGAGCACAGATGCCGTGATGCCTTCTTTTGATGCCCGCTTTTAATGCCTTCGCAGTGTATGACAAGCTGGTATCCATGCATGCCGTTGAAAAAGGATCTAAGCTATGTCCGAATGCTGCCATCCGTTGCCATTGAATATGCAAACCAAACCAAACCGATTGCCTAGGACCAAGTCGCAGAGAAGATTATTGGATGTGAACCTAAACCTTCCAAGAAGACAAGGATTTCCATTAAGCCTGGGGTGGATAATGTCTCCTCCTATCATCCAGCTTATATTGTTCCAGAATGGATTCCAGGCGATGTATATTAAGCTGAATATTGCTGCACCACTAAACGATTTCTTCGAATATCCTGCGGGCATCTCTCGTCTCTTGGTAGATTACCGATGATCCGCAAAATCATTTTATAGTTGTGGTAAGTTTGGCAACATCCATACTGGACAAGGATTTCCATTAAGCAGACTTGGTTTAAACCTGGGATGGCCAATATCTTCCTCAATTTAGCTTTTATTACTCCAGAATGGAATCCAGGCGATGCGCATAAAACTGGATAATGTCTTCTCCATTAGCCAGCTCATAATAATCTAGAATAAAGTTGAAAGGATAGAAAATTATCGAAAAGGACGAGTGGATTGTTTTAATTTTTTACTACTTACCGTTACGACTTTACAAATCAAAACCCGGGAAAAATTATTTTTTTTTATAAAAATTATTAGAAGAAATTAGAACGTCTGAACTGTACGAGATTTTGTGATGAACTGAATGTTTGTCCAGACAAGTTCCCGAGCCACCCAAAAAAGTAAAACACTTTGTAGCACAGCCTACTATTTTATTTCTAAAACCATTTCTAAAACATAATACTGATAGAGTGCGGCCTCTCTCTCTCTCTCGCCCTGCCTGTCTCTCTAATATATCGAAACACACTTTTAATGCGGACCTAACCCGGGCAAAGCCAGGTAATACTGGCTAGTTGTATTATAATTGCCGAGAAGCCAGAAACACACAATTTGGGAGGTACTGAAGGTTGTACCAATATCTTGAATCAAACTTGATGGCCAGAGGAGGCATTCCCTGCCCGATAAAGAAAGTAGACATGAAAAATGAGAGGAAGAATCGGAAAAGTTCAAGTCAGAAGAAAGTTTCGAAATCTAAATTATTTTTATTTAGAATTAAATACTTGCTGAATTTTCAGGTGAAAAAGAAGCGACATTTCCAATTGTGTTTATCCAGCATCTAGTTGCCAATCCTCTATTTTGAATAAAAGCCAAGGCAAGCCGAGGCATTCAGTTTGGGATACTGAATACCACGAAGATTGAATGGAGAGTCATGAATGGAGTCATCCCAAATATGTACGCCAAATCTTGAAAGAATTAAACACTTATTCAGAATAAATTAAAAGCAGAGACCAAGGACTAAATTTATACATTTAGAAAATTGACTCCTCTGACTAATAAGGATATAAGGATATTAAGTTTGAATGCTCTGCAGCAATTTGTAACTGAAAAGGATAGTATATCGTTTAAGCTATCATGCGAATATTATGTGGGCCACAACTATCGTAGAACCGAAAAATCCAGTGTTGGTATATGGGAATTTCGTGTTTTACAGCACTGAACAGTGGTAAGTTGGGTTTCAATTTAAAATTCTCAGCACGCTTTTTCCTAAGAATGCACGACAAAACTTAAGATTATCTGAACCATTCAATATTATTCTCCAAACGGATTCTTTAAACCTAAATTATTCAGAGATTTTAAGGAGTCAAAAATAGGAAAAAGGAAAAGAGACGGTGACGGTGACGGTGACGTTGACGTTGACGTTGACGGCGACGATGACAGTGGCAGCCCTCCCCGCCAGCGTGCATACAAATGCACATACATACATGTATGTAAATACCAACATAAACACATACATATATACATAACCTAACCTGTAGGACGCCACTTGTTATTTCTCATATTTGCGTTTGGAGCGGAGCGGAGCGGAACGAAATTTATTCATTATATTCGAGATATCAGCGAACTGATACCACTTCGCGAATATCGTTGCAAGTTTCAATGCGGCAAAGTGTTCAAGAATCGAGTTCCATATGAGATGCATTTGCAGCGGAGAAGAAATACAAATGTGATGAATGTGGTCGAAAGTTTCCAGTGGAGTCACAGTTCCTAAAGCACAGAATAGGTCCGGCAATGTGTAACAAATATGGAAGATCTTTCTATTTATTTAAAAAATGCTTGGAATATTCAATTGGTAATGGTAGAATTGTGTTTGAAATTTTTACAAGTGCCACTGAAAATATCATAAATCTTCCGCAGATAGCCAACAAATTTGGAGTCCAAGTAATTGTCCATGCATGAGCCCCATTGATGACGTAACTGTAAAAAAAGAGAAGACCATCCCAGGTTATACCAAATGTGCTCAATGGAAATCCTTGTTCAGTATGGTTGTTGCCAAACTAACCACAGCTGGGATTATGACACTCACCATCTGCCACCACCCGCCTGATTTTGTGGATCATCGGGCTACGCGAGACGGCATGCAGAACTTGCCACGATTGTTGTCCTCGTGGAACCTTATTGGACTAATTGGACGACCCATTAGCAATTGTGTATTTCTGGTTAACAATCAACCAATGGACGAGAGATGCCCGTAGGATGTTCGAAGGAATCGTTCAAATATTATTGGACGGTAATACTTATGCTTATGCAACATAAGCAATATCATTACTCATCCTCAACACTAGGCGTCGAAACAGAAACAACGCAATAGCTTGTGGAAATATTGCGAAGAGGATTGCCATTTCGTTCGGGCTTGGGGTCGTCCAAGTTGGGAAATCCTGTTGCGCTAATGTTGCTCGATAAGACGAAATTCCTGACAGGAGGTCGCAGAGTTCAAATAAATCGTTCAGAAATAAAGTGTCACTAATCCACATGTTTAGCTTGGAAGGCAGATCGTCTATATCCAAGACCTTTGGTTCGCGCAAATAAAAAAAATGACGAGTGTCGAATGTGTAAATCAGGTCCTTCGTCATCACAGTCGCTAACACGACTCTTCACCCCTGGCATTAGATCGGCTCCCGTAAATACCACCAATGCTTTTTAGGCACTTTTTATTGCCATTGTCTTGGCGTCCACGCAGGTATCCAGAAAGTTGGCATATATATTGCCCATGTTGGATTCCTCTAAGATTTCTGAGGAGGGCGCAACCGATGCGTAGTCGACAAGTGATGCTGGGCATCGCTTCCCTGACCAAAAGTGAGACGTCCTGTAGAAACCAAACTGTTTATTATCTCTTTCCAATAATAAGGCAGCAAACTCACCTGGATTGATGTGTGCTGTAAATAGACATATTGGCCGACTTCCAATGAAAACTAACTTTCAGCTGGTATATAGACGTCATTTGTAATCGCTTTGGTGAAGTAATTAAGAGAGGCGGATAGGAAATGTTGAGAATACTCCAGTTATCGAACCGCACCACTCCACAAGCTAGACGCCAGATCTGGGGATAAAGTTGAATACATTCGAAAAGATAGAAAATTATCGAAAAAGACGAGGGGAGTGCGGTAAGTAAGAATGACTTTATAATCTATGGTTCTCTCCAATATATCTAATAAAATATATATAATTAAATACTTGCTGAATTTCCAGGTAAATTTGCTGCCAGCCAGTTTCAGTTGAAGTCGGGCCAAACGTCTATTTACAGCAGACATATCAATCCAAGTGAGTTTGTTCCCTTACCATTGGTAAGAGATAGTAACCGTATGGTTCCTACAGGACGTCTCATTTTAGATCAGGCAAGCGACGCGAAGCATCACTCGTCGACTACGCATCGGCTGCGTCCTCCTCAGAAATCTTAGAGGAATCCAACATGGGCTAACTCTATGCCAACTTTGTGGATACCTGCGTGGACGCCAAGACTATGGCAATAGTAAGAGCCTAAAAGGCATTGGTGGTATTTACGAGAGCCGATTTAATGCCAGGGGTGAAGAGTCGTGTTAGCGACTGTAATGACCAAGGATCTGATTTACACAATCGACACTCGGCATTTTTTGTATGTGCGCGAAACTGAGGTCCCGGAAAAATGCGATGTATCTTCCAAGCTTAACGTGTGCATTACTGCGACCTCCTGTCAGATGGAAAGTTAGAAGAAATCCAGATTCCCTTATTGGTTTCCTTACGGCACGTCTCAGGTCGCCCTATGATGTTACTGATTCAGCGATTATGGGCGGAGATCTTGCCATTAAACCGCTGCCTGGAAAGCATATGGCACCCAAGCAGAAACCAAAATTTAGAGTTAAAAGCCCAGATACGTTCAGCGGAAACAGATCGTCCTCGGTGTATTGCTTCTTTTGCTATGAAGTAAAACAGGAGTATGTTCCAAAGGATTATGTGATAGCTCGATACTTTAATAAATTTATCAGTTTTCATCCTGTGTGTATTATTGCCAGGAATTGTGAATGATCCTTACTAGAACGGATGCTCCAGAATGAAATCAAAGCGTTGCGCATTGTAGTAGGCCTTGAAACGAACGTTTCAGCCTAAGTGGGAAAACAGGCTGATGACTGGTGAAGCCGAAGATGAGTTTGCCGCCGGAGGTGTATTTACACCGAATAATTATGATGTGAATGTGAATGTTTGCCCATGTCGAGGCTGCCGCTGCCCTAGAAGATTTGATTGCTGTCGATAACTCTATGGACGGAGATGCGATTATGAACTCAATGATGCTGCTCCCAAAGATGACCCGTGACAATCGTGGGTGGACCACCGACCATGGTTGATGATTCAAGTGACAAATTAAAGATGCCATTATCCGACCTGGGATGAGCCCAGATGCCGTGATGCCTTCTTTTGATGCCCGCTTTTAATGCCTTCGCAGTGTATGACAAGCTGGTATCCATGCATGCCGTTGAAAAAGGATCTAAGCTAAGTCCGAATGCTGCCATCCGTTGCCATTGAATGTGCAAACCAAACCAAACCGATTGCCTAGGACCAAGTCGCAGAGAAGATTATTGGATGTGAACGTAAACCTTCCAAGAAGAGAAGGATTTCCATTAAGCCTGGGGTGGATAATATCTCCTCCTATCATCCAGCTTATATTGTTCCAGAATGGATTCCAGGCGATGTATATTAAGCTGAATATTGCTGCACCACTAAACGATTTCTTCGAATATCCTGCGGGCATCTCTCGTCTCTTGGTAGATTACCGATGATCCGCAAAATCATTTTATAGTTGTGGTAAGTTTGGCAACATCCATACTGGACAAGGATTTCCATTAAGCAGACTTGGTTTAAACCTGGGATGGCCAATATCTTCCTCAATTTAGCTTTTATTACTCCAGAATGGAATCCAGGCGATGCGCATAAAACTGGATAATGTCTTCTCCATTAGCCAGCTCATAATAATCTAGAATAAAGTTGAAAGGATAGAAAATTATCGAAAAAGGACGAGTGGATTGTTTTAATTTTTTACTACTTACCGTTACGACTTTACAAATCAAAACCCGGGAAAAATTATTTTTTTTTATAAAAATTATTAGAAGAAATTAGAACGTCTGAACTGTACGAGATTTTGTGATGAACTGAATGTTTGTCCAGACAAGTTCCCGAGCCACCCAAAAAAGTAAAACACTTTGTAGCACAGCCTACTATTTTATTTCTAAAACCATTTCTAAAACATAATACTGATAGAGTGCGGCCTCTCTCTCTCTCTCGCCCTGCCTGTCTCTCTAATATATCGAAACACACTTTTAATGCGGACCTAACCCGGGCAAAGCCAGGTAATACTGGCTAGTTGTATTATAATTGCCGAGAAGCCAGAAACACACAATTTGGGAGGTACTGAAGGTTGTACCAATATCTTGAATCAAACTTGATGGCCAGAGGAGGCATTCCCTGCCCGATAAAGAAAGTAGACATGAAAAATGAGAGGAAGAATCGGAAAAGTTCAAGTCAGAAGAAAGTTTCGAAATCTAAATTATTTTTATTTAGAATTAAATACTTGCTGAATTTTCAGGTGAAAAAGTAGCGACATTTCCAATTGTGTTTATCCAGCATCTAGTTGCCAATCCTCTATTTTGAATAAAAGCCAAGGCAAGCCGAGGCATTCAGTTTGGGATACTGAATACCACGAAGATTGAATGGAGAGTCATGAATGGAGTCATCCCAAATATGTACGCCAAATCTTGAAAGAATTAAACACTTATTCAGAATAAATTAAAAGCAGAGACCAAGGACTAAATTTATACAATTAGAAAATTGACTCCTCTGACTAATAAGGATATAAGGATATTAAGTTTGAATGCTCTGCAGCAATTTGTAACTGAAAAGGATAGTATATCGTTTAAGCTATCATGCGAATATTATGTGGGCCACAACTATCGTAGAACCGAAAAATCCAGTGTTGGTATATGGGAATTTCGTGTTTTACAGCACTGAACAGTGGTAAGTTGGGTTTCAATTTAAAATTCTCAGCACGCTTTTTCCTAAGAATGCACGACAAAACTTAAGATTATCTGAACCATTCAATATTATTCTCCAAACGGATTCTTTAAACCTAAATTATTCAGAGATTTTAAGGAGTCAAAAATAGGAAAAAGGAAAAGAGACGGTGACGGTGACGTTGACGTTGACGTTGACGTTGACGTTGACGTTGACTTTGACGTTGATGGCGACGGCGACGGCGACGGCGACGGTGGCAACCCTCCCGAAAGCGTGCATACAAATGCACATACATGTATGTAAATACCACATACATATATATATATATCCTAACCTATAGGACGCCATTTGTTATTTCTCATATTTGCGTTTGTTGCTGAGCGGAGCGGAACGAAATGACAGGGATCGGTCGGAAGTTTATTCGTTATATTCCAGATATCAGCGAACTGTTACCACTTCGCGAATATCGTTGCAAGTTTCAATGCGGCAAAGTGTTCAAGAATCGAGTTCCATATGAGATGCATTTGCAGCGGAAACACGGTGAAGAGGCCTTTGAAAATGTGCAGAAACTATTCAAATGTCCGGTCGAATCTTGTCATTATCTGGCTATACGGCTGTGCCTTGTGCGTCGCCATTATCAGTGCAATCATATGGAGAAGAAATTCAAATGCGAAAAATGTGGCCGAAAGTTTCCAGTGGAGTCACAGTTCGTGAAGCACAGATGCGAACGACAGCGTTATATGTGCCAAGTCTGCCCCAGGACATTTCCATTATTGGGCATGCGAAATAAACATGTCCGGCAATGTATTGCAAATATGGAAAATCTTTCTATGAATATGAATATGAACCACTTGGGCAACGGTAATGTTTGAATTATATTTGAAATTTTTACATGTGCCACTAAATATATATATATATATAAATCTTCCGCAGATAACGAGAAAATTTCTACTCTAACTTTCTCCCCATGCATGAGCCCCAGTGAGATTGATGACATAACTGTCGAAGAATTTGAAGAACTTATTCGCAATATTGAAAACAAAACCATTAATAATCCCGGATTAAACAATGAGTTGGCTGAATTGACCCCAATACTAGAGTATATGCAATCGCTTGACGATTAAAATATTGAAACATTTTATTTCCATGATCTTTTCTATGAATATTTTTACATAACATATTTATACATATGATTTTGTAAATAATATATTAGTTTAAAGGTCTACTAAAACAATGCACAAATGTTTTCTTTATCTGGTTATAATACATTATTGCCCATCCTTATTATAGGCTTTATCCGCATTGCGGGGGTGGTGCAAGTAGCATCCGAAAATTACGCATACGCTCATTTCCATCCATAGAAAATAATTTCTGGAGTGGATCTATGTCTCTGCCCAGAGACTACAATCACCTTAATATAAAAAGTATCTCAACTAGCGAATGAAAAGAATTGTTTATAGATTTATATTTTTTTATTAATTTATATTAACATATATATATATATATATAAAATTAAAGGCTTACATACGAAAAGCTTTGGACCCATTGTTCCTATAACAGCTATTACTATTATATAGAGATATGATCTTTACAATTTTAAGTATTATTTATATATTAAGCAGTTAGAATAAGTTTTGAACCTATTCTGCCTGAGGCAGGTATACCGATATAGTAGTTTGTACTTTATTATTTGTTGGTAGAAAAAAGGTTTTTAGACCGATTATTCCTAAGGCTAAGCTATATGATATAGTTCTTTGATCTGTATAATTTTAAGTATGCATTTGGAACTATTGTTCCTAGGCAGCTATGTCAGATAGCATTTTTATAGAGTATAGAGAATTAAATACTCTGCCCATAGAAATTATGGATATATAAGATAGAATAGGTATGAATATCTGAACTATAACTATTTATGTTCTTTATAGTTATAAATTGTACATTTACTCCAAATATTTTCACATTTTCTTACGTCTACTGAATTCATTTAACATTAACTTTCTTTTTCTTAAATTCGTATTACAAAAATATTATAGTATATCCGTACAAGTTTTATGTTCGCAATAAAAAATAATACTTTTACTTTTAGCTTGGATAAAAAATAAAGACTTAAATACTAAATTAAATACTGCTAATACTATAAATGGTATTAGTAATAGGTATTATCGTATCCATATCGCCATGGTTGAAAGCGGTTTGTTGTGGAGACCCGTTCATTATCATACTGGAAAGCGTGGAATTGTTCCCGTGAATAAGCGATCTGACTTGATGGTTGTAGGCGATGACGTAAATCATGTGGCTGCAAAGAATTCGGCATCTCTGTTCCCAAACGACATCGCAAGGCATAAGGGTGAGGTAGACTTCCGTAGGATCCTGGTTGCTGTGGCTGATGGTAGTTAGGTACGGGGGCTGCAGGCGGTACTGGAGCTGGTGTACATTGATAGTTCATAACTGAGCCATAGGGGTGTTTGTTATATATTAAGGGAATTGGCTTACGGGTTGACAATGGGACAAAGCTCTGTTTTAGGGGCTCTTTGTAATTGTTTCGATTTGTGCTGATTGGCGGAATTGACCTTGCTAGCGTGGCTCTTTCTATATATATATACGATTCTTGAGGCGCACCATTAGCTGAAGTACTTGCAGAATTATTTATACCAACAGTCGGTGGAATCGATTTTGAATTTTGATTTCTTTTATGTTCAGGGCTGGAATCACTTGATTTGTCTCTCACTGCATCTGAGACTAAGCTATGAGTTGATCCTTCAAAGCTCCATAACGGGTGCGAAGTGTCGCGAGAATAGCGCCATCGGTTCGATCCTGTTCTATGTAAAATTGTGGGTGACTTTGACCTTCGTTTATAATTTGGACTACGGCTTCTGCATCTCAATGGACTACGTTCCTGCTCGCTGTGCCTGCATCTGTCCCTTTCCCTACTATGTTTATTGTTGTTTGCTCTCTGTGGACTATATGTAGATCTAGAATATTCGCTTCTTCGATGTCTGGGTGAATTACTTCTGTCATGTGAAACGTTTCGATCCTTGTAATAGCCCTTAGGAGATATATTTCGGCTTCTTTCGCGACTTCTGGACCTGGATCGCCAACGTCCTTTAGATAATAAATGTTTTTTCTCGTAAGATTCGTTTTTTCTTTTGCTCTTAATGGCTCTGCGAGATTCAAGAAGTGTATTAGGTGATAAACTTCTATTTTGATGTTCAGTCTCTTTTGATTTAAAATTATTTTGTTCAATATCGGAGTACTCAGCTTCAATTGTTATAATCGGTGGTGGTGGCGGTGAGAGAGCCCGATCCTTCTCCATCTGCTCAGGATTCCCTTCATTCTTCGCTTGAGCATCCTCTACAGATTTAACACCAACGTTTGCATATTTTTGTTTTTTAAAAGAAGCCTCATTGAAAGTCTCGCTGTTAAATCTTAAAATATCTTCCTCTTCGAAAATATTATCCAAATCAAGATTGTTAAGAGTATCCAATATGTCTGCATTCAATCCGCTTTCATAATCCGACAGTGGTTCTAATTTAATATATGGGGTCTCTGCTGGCTCTGCTTTCTCACTACTGATTTGCTCAGGGATCCTTAGATTCATTTTAAGAGTCAAATCCGAGCACATGTATCGGGCGAATGTGAAACTCCAGCGTGTGACATAGGACTTGGCACAATGCTGCATTAGATTGCGTTTCTCGTGATACGGGCAGCTGATGCCCGACCGATATTTATCAGGATCAAGATTGAATTGGTGGTTTGTGATATTAATGGATTTTGGCGGTGATAACGACGCGACAGTACAGGTGGCTTTCTTCAGTGTAAAGAAAAGATATTCTATGGGATAAACGTTGAGCTGGCAAGCCACACCGCCATTAAGAAACTTAAGGGTTTTGCGAACAATGGGTATTTGTTCCTGCACCGTGTAGACAGGCTCTAATCCAACAAACTTAAGCAATTCGGCGCGAATTCCATCCAAATCTGTATTGCCCAAAGCTTTTGATGCCAGGGGCAACTGATGTGTGGCTCTTCCGTATTCCTGGGCCACATGCGATGATCCGTGCCCATCTTGATCTGAAATGAAACATATTCTGATTAGTCTAGTCGGTTTAGGGCTAGAATAAAGTTGTAAGTATGTAAACTAAATCGATATTATATTACGATAAATCGAGGGTTCATCACGAGAGTAGTAAACAAATTGTTCTTTTAAATCCTAAAATACTATTGGGTTATCTCTAAATTTCGTAGAATAAAATATATTATAAAATTAATTAAATTTAGTTGTCTATGTTAATATTAAGGTACAATTTTTTGTTACTTTTGATTAAAAAGTTTTTTTGAAAGTATTTGTAAATTAAAATTAATCGATAGTATCGATGAAATTAGGAAATATCTAAAAATATATAACCCTTCGTTATGTTAAATTATCGATAATTTTGCTATTTAACTATCGATTAGTTGACAACTCGAAAGCCAGAATAATTATTACCAGGATTGATAAGCGTATGATAGATTCTCTGCAAGCCTTCCTGCAGAGAGAACTGAGCCACTGCCAATTCCGCGGGATTGTATATATTCTTGGTAAAATAATTAACCATAAGGAAGAAATAGTTTTGGGTTGCTAGCTGTTTTCGCTGGACGCTCCGACGGACTATTTGCTTAATTTGCTTTTGCAAATAATGCAGAATATGTTCCTGGCTGCTGTTACTCTGCTGCTCCATAATATTTGTCGCATTTGCTACCGTTCTGTTGACGCACTGCATCTTCCTATGGTTGACGTTAAGACGGGCTCATTTTCTGAAGAAAAATAATTATTTGGCAGGTTTAGAAATTGTTTTGTTTTTACTTAAACCAACCTTTCAACCGGACGAAGCCTGTTAATGGCTTTGTGCCACGGCAGTTTGATTTTCCTGAGTTTGGGTATTCATGTTGTTTGTTTTTTTCCTGTTGTTTCATTGATCTTCCTTTCCATATTCCACTAACTGCTCTGAAGGATTGTGTTTAGGCCGGTGTCTCCGATCACTGTATCAATACGCAAAGTGATTTTACTTTAGCCTGTTATCGATTATTTGATCTGCATATAGATAGTTTAACAGATTTTACCAGTCTGTAAATTAACAGAGACCAAGAACGAGAGGTCACCGACTTATTTTGTTTTGTTAAAATTCCAGTAAAAAACTTAAACATTTACAATTTTAAAAACCATTTTTTGTTTATAAACATTTTTATTTCAGTAGCATTGCAATTGAACCAACGTTTGAATTTACGTATTTTAATATTTAATAGAAACTGACAATTATTATTTTAAAATACATTTTTATATATACAGTTATATATATATTTATTTTCGCGCCGCAAAAGATAAGTTAACATTAAATTTGATTTTTGTGCACAAGCTACAATTTGCGCAAGTTATCGATATATCGTTGCTGTCGATAAGTTTAAAAAACACTCAGTTAACAGCTTGCCATGCTTACCTAATGTTATTTGTTCACAGCTGACAGTGACCTGTGACTTTAAGATACTTGTGATTTGTAGCAGTAATGCATAAATCGCTCATCTCTAACGTGAACGTGGAAGAGACTGGAACGAAAAACACACGTCAAAAATTTTGAACACGAAGAGCGAATGCACTTGAAACAAAATTCTAAAGGTTTTTCATCAAATTTCTAAAATAAGCAAAGGACATCGGAGACCACGAGAACGACGACGTTTAATTAACAACAAACTGCCAAGTAACAACAACAATTCAGGTGACTCAAGCGCTGGCAGAGGCAGAAGCAGAGGCATAGGCAGCCACGAAAACAATTCAAACAAATCACGAGAGAGAAAGAGAGAGACAGAGAGAAAGAATTGACGCAGCGTCATCAGTCGAGCAATGTCGAATAATGCAGCGGGACCCACAAAACAAGAAATCGAAGCCGTATTCAGTCGCCTGCGTGGGCAACCTGCAAACAAGGTCAGAAATTAAGTTCACCCAGTTCCCAGTTGCCAATTTGCATGCTCAATTTCTATTCGATTTAATTGCAGTCCTGCTTCGATTGCGCCACAAAGGCACCCACGTGGTCCTCTGTAACGTATGGCATCTTTATATGCATCGACTGCTCGGCAGTGCATCGGAATCTGGGCGTCCATTTGACCTTTGTGCGTAGCACCAATCTAGATACGAATTGGACCTGGCTGCAGCTCCGCCAAATGCAACTGGGTGGCAACGCCAATGCCTCGCAATTCTTTCGCTCCCACAACTGTTCCAGCAGCGATGCTCAGGTCAAGTACAATTCTCGGGCTGCTCAACTGTACCGGGATAAATTGGCGGCACTTGCACAGCAGGCGATGAAGGTGCATGGCACCAAGGTGAGTGTTTCGACTCCTTTCTTCGTTGTTGCCAAACAATCGGACTCTCTATAGGTAGTATCGAAATTTTCGTCGATAAATTGCTGTAGCATTCAAAAGATGCGCTTATACATCTACGTAGATAGCGAGATAATCGATCGATAATATTGATCTTTCCTTTCCTTGATTAATCTGTGTTAAACGTCTTCACAGAGTAAACAAACACGTTGTTATGTAAAAAAGTCTCTCTTTATCGTTATAGTCTTCAAAATTAAACGCTGTTGTACGTGATATGAATCGAAAACAAGAAAATTAACTATTCATTAAAAACGAGATTAATATTGTGATAGAATCGATTGTATTGTAAAAATATTTCTCTTTATTGATGGTATCGATCGATGGTATCTCGATAAGCCAATGTTATAGTATGTAGTAAGGTTTCGCTTATAGTCGTAGGCGTAAATATGTTTGCTTATCGATAATATGCACATATATAGTTTCTTCGCCGATTAGTCGATGATATAGTCTTCAAAAGTAAACACTGTAATACATGATTCAAAAGCCAGGTAGAATAAATATGAAATTTTATATAATTTAAATTGTATATTGTTAAACGCAGTTGAATGAGTTAAATTGATACATATTGATAGAATCGATTTCTTACTATCGATGGTTTGGCAGCTCAAGTTCCGTTATGTTCTGTTTTGTTTATATCTATCTTCCCGCTTGATTTACTTCACATTCAAATGAAACTAACACAAAACATTTGCCGTTCCCGCTTGCGCTTTACTTGTTATCTTGTTCTGTTACCTCACAAAAACACGAACACACACTGCAGCTGCACTTGGAGGCGACGGTGGACAAGATTGAGGGCAATGATACTGCCAAAGAGGGGGAGGAGGACGACTTCTTTGCCCAATGCGACGAGGATAATGCCAACGGTCAGCTGGAGAACAACAACGTCAGTTTGGTGCCATCTAACACTGTAAAGGTAAAGCCAACCCAAAGACACGCGTTCGCTGCTAGAATGCAAGTTAAATTTAAAGTTAAAGTTAAAGTTAAAGTTGACGTTAAAGTTGCAGTTAATTGCTTAACACGCACTTTAAATTCTTTACCAGTTTCTTGATAATGAATGTATCGTACCTCTTTTCTTGCAGCTGGAGGCCAAGCCCACAGTGACACCAACGTTGGATGCAAATGCAAGTGTAGGCGCGCCCAGCGTGGATTTGCTTAATTCTTTTGTGGCGCCTTCAGCGGTGCCCTCATCCATAGGTGTACGCAAAATACAGCCCAAGAAGGGAGCAGTAAGTAATCCCCACTATTGCCTATCTGTTCAGAATTCCGATTCTGTTGGAAATTTTAGAAACTAATAGCTGCTCTGCAATAGGAAAGCCGCATAAGGATAAATACATTTTATTATTGAAGGAGTCATCTCTGATTCTAAACCCTATCAAGTATTCTTCATCTGAACAATGGGATAAGTCTATATAGCCAGGTCAGCTGGTCGAAAACTGAGCTCTTGTATTTTTATACCTTTACATCGAAAGAGACATCTCCGAATCCATAAATTTTATACGGTACCCAAACTAGTCTCTCACTTTTGTATGTCACATATGTCTAAATCGATCAGATAGAATAACTATATCGTTTGGGAACAATCAGACCAAAAGAATTCTTTTTGGAATTTTCGGAAATGGAAAGCAGAAAGCGTTTGTAGTTCATTCGAATTGTCTTTAAAATAATATGAATTCTGAAAAGAACCGATAAATCAAGTTATATTTGAAACTAATTTGACTCTTTTTCCATTTCAGCTGGGCGCAAGGAAAGTTGGTGGTCTGGGCGCGACCAAGGTAAAAACAAACTTCGCAGACATTGAGGCACGCGCCAATGCTGCCAATGAGAGCAAAACGGCAGCAGCTGCTGCGGGGCCGGTTGATAAGCAACAGACTGCTGAGGAGGAGATGGAAACTGTGGCAAGCATGCGGCTGGCCTATCAGGATTTATCGCTGCAAAAGACACGCGAGGAAGCCAAGCTGAAGAGCATCGATCCCGCCAAAGCCAAGCAAATGGAACGCTTGGGCATGGGCTTTAGCCTAAGGGGCTCTGATGTGGCACATTCTGCGCTGAGTGACATGGAAACCATTCAGCAGTCAGCTGCACCCAAGACTAGCACACAGAGCAAATTAGCCGCACTGGAGAGTGATAACTTCTTCAATGATCACTCGGTGAATTTCTATGCCCGCGGTGGCGATAAAAAGGAGAGCTCTAGCAGCACAAGCAAGCTGGACAAGTTTGAACTGGATGCACTGGGCTATGAGACCATTGAACCTATTGGAGGCACGCATAGCAACATTACGTCCATGTTTGCCGCCAGCAGTGACTACGACAAACCCAAGGCGACCAGTAGCGGAATGGCCGCTGTTAACAAGAGCAAAAGTAAAAGCAGCAGCAGCACTTCCAATCCTAATGATCCTGTTGCGGCGCAGCAAAAGTTCGGCAACGCCAAGGGATTTGGCTCGGATCAGTTCTTTGCGAGCGAACAGTCCTCAGCTGATATTAGTGCGAATCTAAATCGTTTCCAGGGCTCACGTGCGATATCCTCATCTGACTACTTTGGAGATGGAACGCCAGGAGGTGGCCTCAACAATCGCAGCAGTAATGAAAATAATTGTTTACTTGGATAATAACAAAAAAATTATAATATTATTTGTTCTGCTTTTATTGTAGGCAGCGGCGGATACTCGACTGCTGTTAACTTCAATGCGCCGGATCTGGATGATGTGAAGGAGAGCGTGCGCCAGGGCGTGCACAAGGTGGCCGGCAGGCTGAGCAATCTGGCCAATGATGTTATGTCCTCGTTGCAAGATAAATACGGTTACTGATAGTACCAGAACCGGAATTAATTTTAATGTTTTTTTTATATATACATATATTAGTATCACTCCAATTTAGCACATGTGCAAAAGGTTATAAATAATTCCAAGCCGATAGCTAAGTAGCGCTGAGTTAGAGAATCCAATTTAAAGATTCTTGTATAAACAAAACAAAAAAAGAAATCACAAAGAAAAACGTAGTGTCTTCAAAATCCATATATATATATATATATATAGATATATATATTTACAAATATTTAATGTAAATTTTACGCATCGAATGCAAAATGTAATGAAGCGGCAGCAGCAGGAGCAGCAGCAGCAAAGGATTAATAAGTAAAATTATACACATGATATCACAATTGAGAGGAACAACCATTAGCTCTTAAGTCGAATCCGATGGCTGATGTTTTTTGTATGAAATTTCGTTTATATTATCTATATCTAAATCTATATCTGTATCTTTTTAAGGCATTTACTTTGCTACGCTATTATAATCGTTTGTTAATCTTGATATTCGGTTTCGTATTGAGTTTGATTTGCTTTTATTTTTTTGTTCAAAATTATTATGAAAGAAAAGGAAATTGTATTTGAAATAAATTCAATATGCATTGCAAAGAGCAAACATGTTAATATTTGAGATGAACTCTCGATTCCCGTTGCCCTCTTCCCGTTTCCCGCTTCCCGTTTCCCGATTCCCCATACTGAAAATACTCGAGTTATATAAAACAGAAAGAACTTTTATTAAAATGCGCTCAAAAACGTTTACAATTTAACTAATAATTAGGAAAAAAAAAAAAAAATAATTGATTACAGACTCGAATTGAAATTATCGTTGCACCCGGCGATGCATTAGCAAGAATTGGTGGTAAATCTTCTTCAAGTAGCATTGGAATGATGGAATTGTGAGCATCTGTGGTGATGCTTCTTGTTTAGTGGCGACGTTTGCTGGGATTGGGACGGACGCGTGCGCGTGCGGCATCTGGAGAGCCGTAGGCGATGGCATGGGAAGTGGCAGATCCACCCTCACCGGTGCTGAAGGAGTTGGCAATGGCAATGGCACCGCCGTTGGTGCCACCGAAATCAATGGGGAAGAATGTGCCGGCGGGCAGAGGAGCGGGTTTCTTGGCTGGCTTGGCTGGAGCGGCAACAGGCTTCTTGGCAGCAGGACGACGAGCGTTGGGCACGCGGGCAGGATGTTTGACCACAGGCTTAATGGGCTCGGCTAGATCCTCATCATCCTCTTCGACATCATCGACGGTGTTCTCAGCCTCTTCATCCTCAATGGCAGCCACTTGAGCCTCTTCAACATCTTCGGCAGACTGATCCAGTTCAACGATGACCTTCTTCTTGGCGGGCAGATAACGATTGGCGGGCACAACAGCGGCAACGGGTGCAATTGGTACAGGTGCAGGCAACTCTTCCTCAGCGACGGCAACTTGTTCGACGGCTGGCACTGGAGCTGGCTCCTCAGCAGCTGAGGCACTCTCTTCGGCAGCAAAATTGAAGTCACGGGGCACCTTGGCGGCATCATCGCTTTCTACGGCAGCTGGTTGAGATTCGGCTTCATCACCGTTGCTGGAATCGACAGCAATCGAGACCACAGGTGCCTCATCGGGATAGGCCTCGGCCACAGAGCTGGCACCATGAGCACCGGCAGCGCTCAAAGCATCATCAACCTGGGCGCCTTCGGCGCTGCTGTCATCAGCACTGACTGCCACATCGGACTCTGCGTGATCGCAATCTTTGTTAGATAATCATGGGAATTTACGGGTTAATTGGGACTGTTAGTTGGATGACAATTCCAGATTGGCTCGCTAACGCTACTTACCCTTCAGATATGTACCAGTGGCAACGGTTTCACCAGCCACAAGGGCGCTGGCCGCCTGGGTAGAGCGTGCATGGGTGCGTCCGGGCTGCACATACTGCATGTACATAATCCTCTGCTGAGGACCGGCTCCGTACCATTCAGCGGCAGTGGGTTGCTGGTAATAGACCATTCCTGGAACAAAGTATTGCCGATCTTCAGTGGATGCAGTGGAATCGAATGCGGATGGTTATGGTTATGAATAAATTATGCAACGAGAAAAATGATAAATGATAAAGGGATTCTTTGGTTTGCCAAATGAAATGGAATATGGAATATGGAATATGGAGTCGTAGGCTGTTTGAATATGAGTCGGATCTATTGTATATATTTTGATTCTAAATATTGTAATGGAAATATTATAATTCAAGTCAAGATTGAATTTCCTCCACCCAAGAAATTGAATTGATTTAAAGCAATTCATTGATATATTTTAAAGAATTATATGATAGTTTCATATTATATTTGATACCCTTGCGTGGGGTATTATAATAATGTCTATCTGTCTGTTTTTGGGCAGATAAAATTTGGTATGGATCGGACGACTATATATTATTGTATGGAAACCCTTCTCTTCTCTCCCTTTCTCTTGCTTAACTCTCTTTGAAGCATAGGAACAATTGCTGTCTTTTTATAAATGCTTACTCCAGCCGTAGAGGGTATGCAATCTTCGGTATGCCGAAGATGTTTTGTTTATTCATTTTTTTATCCTTGGCTAACTCACTTTTCCTGGCGGGCAGAGCATCGCCAGTGGCCACAAATCCGACGATCACCAAGAGAGCAAACGCAGCAGTGAACTTCATGTTGAGACTGAGATTGGGTAATTCTCTGTATATCCTTTTGATATGGGTTATTTGTGATGTATATATATATATATATATATATGTTTATATTCTTTATTAGATACGCGCACTGATCACAGCAGGAGCTAAACTTGACACTTAAGTTTCCACCAAAGAAGTGATGACTGCTCAACGCAACGCGTTAGATTTATATACGAAAGCAGATTGGCAAAAGAAAAAAAAAAACGTACAAATCGAGCATAATGAGCTGGAGTTGCTAAAAGTCGGATATACCCAAAGTGGGGCCTCAGCGCCCCTGTTTAGTATGCAGCATAGGTTCTCCCTGGAACCGTCGAGTCGTCCGAACGTGCGAACCCGGCCCCCCTTGCCCCTCCCTCGGTTGCTAACAATGAAGAAACGTTGACGGGAACGCGGATTATTGGATAGCATCAGCTGAATTTGCATTATCGAATTGTAAAGTCGACCCTAGATGAGGGGAGATCGGTTCGATTATATTCGGAATATTGCATGTTCCACCTGTCATTTTATGGGCAATGCGATCGGCCGAATATGGTTTGGTTAAAAAAAATAAAACAGAATTTCGAATAGGCTTACGAGTATAATATGAGTCTGGGACTTGTTCTACTACCAATTTTGGTAAGTGAATTGCGCTATTCCAGTCTATTTAGTCGGTAAATAAATAATGCACGCATGTTGACCATAACAATAAAATTGCCAATTTAATTTTAAGGTCATTTCGTATACCCGTGGACATTGTAAAACAAGTAGAAACCCGAAAAAAAAGATATATACCTATATATACATATATATAATCGAGGTTTATGGGTGCGTGTGCGGCTTATCGCCGTTGATAAAAGTGAGCCGCCTAGAGAATTAAAATAAAGCTTAAAGACATGCAGTGCATAAATAAGCTGAGAGATGGTAAACCGTATCGGAAGAGGAAACCTGCTTCTATCCAGCCCTGTGATTCATCCTGCTACAAAAATACCTACCCATCTATAATACCAGTATAATATTTCAGTTATGTGTATAGTCCAGTATAGCCTGAATCATTCGCTCCAGCCACTGACGTCAGTGGTTTGCTGACGTCTTCATTTGGGCATCAGCTGTTTCCTTTTAAAAGTCAATTATTGCAATTTCGACCCAAATCGCTCCCAATGCTCCCAGTCCCCCCTTCCCCATCACAATGCACGTCGTGCATTTTATCATTAATTGAGCAGTGTCTGCGTCTCAGTCTCAACGGCTGTCGCCTTCTGATGGAGTCTGAAGTCTCCATTTAGCAGCCTTCTTTTTTTTTTTTTGCTAGACTCAATTTCCAAATGCATTAATCATACGCAATGCGGTACTGAATCCTCTATAAGTTGGGACACTTTCAATATAAGACACATTTAGCCAGCCGATGTTTGATGAGCTGGCGCCTTATGTAATAAGAATATATGAATTAAAAATCAATTTAGTTGCGCCAGGTAACTTGGTAATTCCGTAAAAAATTGTGAAAAAATATCAGGTAAGATTCATGGGCGTTGCCAGGAAGCGCATGAAAAGTGGGGGAGGGTTCCATCATGATTATAGTTTAATAGTTCTTTTCTGTAAGCTGAACCATCCAGAATAAATTGGAAATAAAACAGGAATTTTAAATTCAAAAACAGCTATTTAAGACTAGTTTAATTAGTTTAAAAAATTAATTTAAAAAATATGTTAATTAATATTAAAACCAGTAAAAAATGGCTAGCTACAGCTCGCCGAAGAAGTTACACTGGAGGAAGAGTATGATTGCTCGATTTTGACTATGGCAGCTATATAATAAAGTCGTCGTTCTCTTATCATCTAATTTCATTTTTCTATTATTTAATTATCTATTATCTAATATAAAACTTTCATCAAGTAATCTTAAGAAACGTAAGGTTTTTATACAACTTCTGGTTCGATTGTTCCTATAGCCGCTAGGCTTCCTACCAAGTTTTATCCATCTATGCCTTAAACTGAGAGACTACAGAGAGGAACAGATAGACGGTCAGACAGACAGACAGACAGACAGACAGACAGACAGATAGACAGTGATACTTTATAGAGTCGAAGATGCCTCCTTCACATATTTCATTAGAAACTAATATTACCCTCTGCAAGGGTACAAAATAAGCCCGCTCTACGTAAGATCAATTTTTCTTTGCACATTCCTACAGAAATTCAATCAGAATTCAATCTTATAGAACTGATGTCATAAGATATTTTTTTTTTTTTGGAAATTTGGAAGCTTACGCAACTTCTTTCGCCCAATGTGTGTAATGAATTTCTTTCCGTTTTGTGATTATTCATAAATTAAAACTCGCTTACTGATTGAATATTATGGGAACAGATTTTATTCTGGACATGTAGCAACATACATAATTCGAAATTAGAAAGCTGCGATGTCATGAATAATAAATGATCAATGAAGGAACAGTGTAAGCCAATAAAATGTGCATAATCGACTATTGATATATTGATTAAGCCTTGGTTATATCCAGATTTTAAAGTGTAATTAAACTATTTTTATTGAAAGACTTTTGTTTTTTTTTTTTGGGCTATGAAGAAGGAGATTAGCTGCAGGCCACCCGGCGATATTATAATTGGGCATTTATATTTATCTGAAACACTTTATGATAAGTATATCGAAAACACAAGCCTAATTATCACGTTTCTTATGCAAATGGCCAAAACGTTTGCTAACAAAAAAAAAAAAAAAAAAAAGAACGTGTGCCCGGCATGGTAATGGCTAAAGTTAAGAGGGATTCTACGCAATAGTTTGATAAAAAACAAAGAAAAAACTATTAAGGAAAGGCTAACTGCAGCGCGCCGAAGACTGGATACCCTTACGGAGTGGAAGAGGTATATTTAGCAAGCAGTTGGAAAACATACTCCTTCATTTAACATGTAACTTTAATATGAGAAACCAACAAGTTTTCTAAGCAACAACTTTTGGACTGATTGTTCCTATGGCAGCTATATGATAGAGTAGTCCAATTCGGTTCCAACTCTAAGCACTCTCCGTACCAAATTGCATTTACCTAGCTCAAAAACTGAGAGACTAGTTTACATTTAAACGCACAGACGGACATGGCTCCATTATATACCCTATGCTTTGCACAATTCATGACAAAGTTATAGTACCCTCTGCCAGGGTATAGCGAAGGAAAGCACAAAAAATGTAATATCCTGTTGAACACCTGTTTATTTGTTGCCGCCATTGGGCATTTATGCTAATCGTGGGGCAACTTTTGAAGCAGTTAGCTTTTTACGTTTCATTTAATTCCCGAATTTGGAACACCCAAGACCATAAAAATAAAAATAAATATCCATTGCACTAGATAGTCCCATGGAATCCCTCATCCACCCCCACCCCCAGCCACATAGAACAACATGTTTTTTAGCGTTTTGCGGACCAAAAAAAAAAAACGAAACAAAGAATTCGAATAGAAAAAAAATATATATACATATCGAAAATAACAAAACAAAAAAACCAACTTAAATGTACGACATTATTGGCGATACGCGAACGGAATTTCAATGAAATTTTCGCGGTGCTTAAAAAGCAATTTGGAGAACAATTCCAAACGGCCAGCGCTCAGATCAGCTCAAATTCGAGCACCCCGCAATAGTTTTGAGTTGATTTTTTGTACAGATCTTGGTCCGGGTATATTGCAGTTCAATTAAAATGACATTTGGCTCACACAGCACCCTGTCCTGGCTGTCTCCAAGGCAGACACGCGAGGATGTACACACGGAGAAATTATTATAGATAAATTGAAGCAGTAACTTTGCTGTTTAAATTCGGTGTATGCATTTTTTTGTTGCATCTTTAGCTGTAGTCACAGTAGATTGCTCACAGAAATAGTAGCAAATGAATGGTCATATGTTTCAAATATAGTTAGGAGCTGTTGTCACAGCAAATTAAGTATAAAATTTTAACTGCAACTGTAATTGATTTATTGAATAGCTGTGACTACAGTGGATATACTGCAGTAAGCACTGTTGTCGCAGTAAATTAAGTATGCAAATTATACCTCAAGCGTATGTGAATAACTGCGACTACAGTAGGTCTGCTGCATTTGAGGGTAAGTCAACCAGAGAAATATTATAAAATTACTGCAATCACAGTAAGTTAAGTGCCAGAATTGTTACTTGTTAAAAGGCGCAATGTGAGTCTACTAATTAATATAAACGATTCATTTATTTCAGGGCTGAGGTAAAAAAAAATGTTAATGTTTTTAGGTATTAATAATTACTGGAAGCTTTACTGTAAATATTGGCTTTTTGGATCTTTACTACCTTTTGGGATTCGTACCATGATTTTTGCTTGAATTCCCTGTAGAAATTGCTTCGATGGACTATTTTCGAGGGCTGGAGCGATTCGAAAACGATTTTGGTCTGACTTGCCTGGTATTTTCTCTGAGTGTAGAATATGTGTGCGTATATAATATTTTATATTATTTTAATTTATATTAAATGGCACTCGCACATGCCGCTCAATTGCATTAAAAACGAAGCTGACATTTAACACTTGGCATGCGGTTTCCATTTGGGCTTCATTTGAATACAAAAAAAGGCTCTGACCAGGACGACATTTCATCTCGCCTGACAATGCAATTAATCAACGAAAATTAAAATTAACTTAATTCCTGCAGGCGTCAACCGTTGCGGTTCAATGCATTTTTACAAGCGCTTTCTTACTTAAATTCCAATTACAACTATTAAGAAATGGCTATCTGCTGCACACCGAAGATTACATACCCTTGCGGATTAAAATAACCTATTGATAATAGACAGATTGTTCCTATGGCAGCTATAGGTTATAGAAACTTGCTGCTGATGACTTTTGGTATGCGTTTAAAAGCTCACAAGAAGAGCCTTCCATGCAAAAACTTCATGACCGATTGTTCCTATGGGAGCTATATGATATAGTAGCCCGATCTTAAGGGCTTTTGATATACTTTATTCTTACAACAAAAGATTAAAAATTAATAAATTCAAATAAAAATTTGTGAACCGCTCTAAAAATAGGTTTGAACCGCGAACTTTTATTTTTTTATGCAGCTTTTCCAAAATATTTCTTTTCAGATTTTTTTATAGCGCTCTGGAACTAAGTTCGGATTAAAGCCAGACTTTTTAGATACCTCGTTCTTTAGCCAGGCTGTGAACTACCATAAAAATAATATTAATTTTTAGTGAATTATAATACTTATCCTCAAAAATTAGTTTAAGGCCGAACGAAAAGCAAAACAACAAAAATTCATTATGTTCGTTTTTCCGTAGTCTCCTCACTTGAAAATCCCCCTTAGTGGAAACTTTCCTTAGCACAGAAATGTTGTGCCCAAACGTTCAAGGTCATGAGCTGCTCATTAATTCAGTTAGCCAGTCAGTCAACAGAGCTTTAGTAATATATATATAGAGAGATATATATTCTTGTTCAGGATCAACAGGAGAGTCGATCTACCCATAGGTTTTTCTACAGACAACCTTCTATTCGATCATTTCTTTTTATACGGCGCTAAACGTTTATGGCTTTCTGCTATCTTAGTTTTAGCTTCTTCGAAAACAGTTTACACTTTCAAGCCAAAAAAAATAGAACTTAATTCAGTTGAACCATGAAAGTGTTTCAATTTCGAAACCTATAAATTTCAATAGAATTGTATTATAAAGAAGTACTTGAACCACAGAGCTAAATTCAGCACAGGTGGTCGCAGCAGTGATTAAGTGCAGGACAGCAGCGCATGGCCAGGATATATGTATGTATGTATGCGATGGAGGGGATGCAGTGGGGAGGGGGAACTGGTGGTGGCAGGAAAGGAAAGGGATTTCTAGTTGGATGGGCTTCACGACCAACGGCAATGGGTAATTTTTCTCTGTGCCTGTCACTTGAAAGTTGGCAATTAAATATACTACTATACAGTAGTTGTTTCTGTTTCTGTTGCTGCTGCTGTTTTTTTATTTCCTTCTGTCTTTCTGTCTTTTTGTGCATATAAATTTGTTGTAATAGAGAAAAAAATGCAACAGATGTTTTAAGTTCTCCCTGTGGAAACGCTGGAGGCGCCACATGCAAACCAGTTGGCAAGTCTACCTTTTTCACAATTTATTTTCACACTCTCGGGGACAAGTTTTGCCGCTTTTGGCGCCACATGGCCGAAGGTCCTGTGCACAAGTACATACACATACACATACATATATATGTATATATGTGTGTGTGTGTATATGTAGCTTTGGCGCAGTCAAGATGTTGCAAACTCCATGTCTACTGCAGCTTTAATGGCTTCATATTTCCTGCAAAATTAGAGAACTTACTTTTGCCACTTCCATTGCAAGTTGGGCCACTTCGTCCTCCATCCTGCATCCTGCTTGCCGCCCGCTGCCCCTTCAGTTGCTCTCCGGTTGCCATCCACTGGTTGTGTCTTTGTGCAAGTTTAGCTGCAAGTTGGTCGCTGCTCATTATGTGCCACACACACACACACACAGACACACACGCACACGCGCGCACACACACAGGCACAACAACTCTAGTCCATTAAATTGTAATTTTTGGCAACATTTTGGTTTGCATAAATCTTGAACCGTTCTGTAGTTTCTTGCTGCCTCCTTTGCTGTTTGCCATCCAACTGGCGGCTCCCAGTTTCCAGTCCTCCTTGGTTCCTTGGTGTCCCTGGTGTCCTTATGCCGCACGCGCCCAAACAAAACATTTGCTCATGTTTCAAGTTTATTAAAAAGTACTCAACATATTATGGTTACTTAAACTATTAAAATAACAATGCTCCTGTCTGTCTGCGCCTGTGCCTGTCTCTGTGCCTGTGTCTGTGTCTCTCTTTCTATGAGTGTGTCTGGGTGTGACATGCCCTTGGGAGATCTCTGCTTCCTGGGCCATCCTATTTCTTATGGCTGACTCCTGTAGATAATGTGTAAATAATTTGAATGCAGACAATGAGCTGAATTGG
Source organism: Drosophila repletoides (assembly GCA_018150835.1). Lineage (NCBI taxonomy): Eukaryota > Metazoa > Arthropoda > Insecta > Diptera > Drosophilidae > Drosophila > Drosophila repletoides. The sequence goes on from JAECWQ010000031.1 coordinate 2,259,639, forward strand.
TGGCAAGATTCGCATCTACTCCTGGCCAGTCTCCTGGCAGTCTTCTTTGATCAGGACTGCGTTTAGACGGGGTTTTTTGAGTTCCTCGAACCTCTGAAATTATTTGACCTCCAAAATCTGAATCCTCAAATTAAAGCGCGTTAAACTAGCAGCAGAGTCTTTGGACTTGTTTGTTGTTGTTGAGCGTAGAATATCCTTATTTAAATTAAATGTTATTCATAAAAATATAATAAGCAGTGTAGATACTCTTCGGAATATAAATAGAGTTTGAGAACTTAATTGGTTTTTTTTAATTTTTAATAGTAAGCTAGAAAAACAAGGGCAAGTTTTGCCAAGCCGAATATCTGTCTACTCTCCTCGATGATGTTAGATATTTTAAATAACAAAATATCCTGTAATTAGCAGGTGTCTGTGTAGCAGGCAATCAATTCAATTTCTCTTCATCAGCTTTACTTATATGATTTAGTAGTCCTGGTTATCCTTCTTCATATATCAGATTCACTTAGAATAAATTAAGTTAATCATACGACCTGTGGTTCCTGTGGCAGCTATATAATATAGTTAAATAACTGATTACTAGCCCAGTCGATAGCTAGATATTTGGCATATAAAACTTGTACTGGAAATATGCTTATACTAATTATATTTTCAACTAGTTAAAGTTTAGTTAGGCTTGAAGCATAACCTTGAATCCTTGCTGATTAACGAGCTTAATGTTAAGTTGGCGTCCTTGAACTGAATCCTTTGGAAAGTTTGCATTCTTGCTTTGAGTGACTATATTAAGAGCATTAATAAATCACTACGTGCGCTTTTTTAAAGCATCCAAAGAAAGAAAAGGATCCTTTAATTACATAAAGCGACCCACAAAATAAAACACACTGAAGCTAATGGCGGCCACGTACAATATAAATCCATTTAAAATCCACATTTGCATATGTCAAGTGTGAATTGAGAATGGAGCAATGGAGTGCCAACTACGACACCTCCACTGAGGGTCGGATCACTGCCATCCACCCAACAACACCAACAACAACGACAGCAAAAAAAAAACACTCCCTAGGAAACTCTTCTGGCATTGCCTTGCCCACTTTGTTGATGCGTATTAAAAACACACTCAAATACTCGAAACGTCGGCAATGGCACCTCCTGCTCTGCCGAGGATGGGTCAGGCATGGGGGAAAAGGGGGGAACTGTATTGCTAATTACGTAGCAAGAATTTTCATTACGTGGGCGGATCCAGCCGGGCAGCCGCTGGAGCGAGCTGAAGAGCTGCTGGGAAACTGGGACCAGGCAGACAGACATGGAGTGACTCGAGTGCAACGTAATGAAATCTTAGGCAGCGTTTGCGGGTCGCTTCGTAATGGGAGCGCAAAATTTATTAGAAAATATTTACGGAGCACTTCAAAAATTGTGTGCGCCTCAAAGTAGGCAATGGAATTAAAGTGCAGCAGTCATCGTCACTCGTCACTCGCTACTTCTACTCGCAATTACATGGCAACTAGTGAGCAGAGAGAGAGAGAGAGAGAGAGAGAGTATAAAGTGTATCAGAGGGAGTGATTCGCTCTCAAAGCGGGCTCGATGCCAAAAACTATAATACTAATGAATAGAGCTGGCTTCAAAAGAAAAACAAATGCTGTCAAGTGGCTGAGAATGAAATATTCAATATAAAGATAACAAATAAGTAAGTAATTAATACAATAAATAATAATATATATATAGTCCAAAAAGGATATCCTAAGCGCATTTGACTAGGCCAGCTTTTAATACCAGGATCCACTCAGTATCCCATTGGGTCGCCTAATCTAACCTATTATAGTCTCTATTATAATGCAACAAATGAAGGTAATAAGTTTTGGCTCAAAGCAAGCATTAAATTCTCTTGATTTGAGCCTGATTGAAACCCGAATAACTCCCTCTTAATTCACTTCATACTCTTTGATAGGCATTCAATTCTCAGACCGACGAGTAGAAGCAAATATAATATGTCTCTTCACTAAGGCGCGCTAATCGTTATATTAAAGTCGCGTAGAGTCCTTTTTGAGAGCGAATAGCTCCCTCTTAATAAGTTTACACTCTTTGGTAGTATTGGGGCTCGGCTGTTTAAAGGAAATGCTAAAAAATTAGCATACGCCTGTAAAGCTTTGACAGTGCAAATTCAACCGCGTGACTTTTTAAATCCGCTCTTCTCTCTTACCCTTTATCTGGCTCTATCTCTCTTTATTTGTGTGTGGCTAAAGATTAGTGGTCAAATGCATTTTTTGTTGTTGCTGTTGTTTTTGTTGTGCTGTTGGTTTTTGCGGTTTTTAGGCAACTTATTTGTTTTGTGACACTATCGCCGTACGCTGTTCTTATCGCCTCGCTGCCAACCCAAGGGAGTAGCAGTCGCAGTCGCAGTCGCAGTCAACGTCGACATCGGCGTCCGCCACATTGACACATGACCAGGAAAACCAGGCACCAGGCAGCAGGCAGCAGGCAGCAGGCAGCAGGCGGCAGGAGCATTACATGCGCCATCCCTGGAACCCATTTCAGCTGTCCTGTCCCATTGTTTGTCACGCTGCAGTTGTTTAGGTTTTTGTTCAACCTGTTTCTTGTTTTTGTTGCATGCTTCAATTTATTTTATGGTCAATTTGGGTTTCTGCCTCCACAGCCCAAAGAGAAAAAACTTTTCTAATGAGCCTCATACGGGTTTTTGGGGCTTGTTCTTTCCTGCTACAAAAGGATACGGAAAGGATACACAATATTGTAAATTGTTTGCGTTCAACAATTGTGATTGCTGTCATGAGTTTTGCACTGAGAATTCAGCTTAAAGCAAGTACGTTTTGTCATCCAAAACATTGTTTTAAGATTTCTTTTGGCCACCTTTTTCTTATGTTATTTCTAAGGACTTGCGGCCTAAGGATAACGTCTATTTATTATTAACTTCTACAAAAGGAAATGAAATTTGAATTACTCTAGAATTTAGCTTTTATTATTACCTATGAGAGGCGGGACAGGTGGGAATCTTTAGAAGAAGGAGAGATGTAATTGAATATATCATTAGTCCCCTTAAAGAGATTATTATATCTTTGTTACAAGATATGCAATGTTCTATTAAAGGAGTTATCTTCCATGAGTCGCATAGTCCTCTGTAGTTCAGCCTTGAACACAGATCGAAGGAAATGCTATCAGTAATTGCTATCCACACTGCCAATATTTGGCAGGGATCTACGCTAAATGTTAAAGAGACTAACTACATATAACACTTAAGGATGCAGATAATGCCTGGAGGTTATCCTATATGCCAAGATCTAGCTAGGATCTATGTTTATTAAAGTGGTTATGTCTATAAGACTAAGGGAAGCCGATAACGCAAGTAGGATATCAAATAGGCCAATATGCAGCCAGGTTCTTTGCCTATTAAAGAGAGTTACTACACTAAAGGAACCAGACAATGCCTGGAGGTTATCCGAAAGATTAGCATCGAAAGGGTATCTATCGCAAGAAGTAGAAGACTAAAGGGTTTCTGTCTTTACCTACCAAAGGTACAGCTTTGTTCCTTGGATGAGTGCTAAGATAAGCTTATCAGTTGGAAGACTTTTAAAATTCTTCCATTTATCAGGTAAAAATTGTTTTCTGTCTAAGATTAACACCATATTAAGCTAGTTGCTGGCACATTTAGGATTGAAGATCTGGCTGCAAGGCGAGACACAGGAAGAGAAAACATTTGGCATTTTGGGAAATTTCAATTGAGACAGAAATCGGCGACATTTTTCCAACTGACTTGACTGGACGGCGGACAGGAGACGGGAGACAGGAGACGGGAGACAGGAGACAGGAGACTGGCAAAAGGACGAGACAATTGGGATGATGAGAATGTGAATAGGATTGAAAATGAGAATGAGAATGTGAGTGCAAATGGGCAATGAAAATAAAAATGAGAATGGGCTGATGATTGCGATGAGGAGAAAGCGTTGATGTTGATGACCAAAAAAAAAAAAAAAAAAAAAAACTGAAAAATACAAAAAGAAATGGAAAGAAAAAAGGCCAATTGAGATGTGGCAGCTACTCGCAGAAGGCTTTGAATTGATTTTACTTGACTGTGTGTGGGATCCTTGGTCGCTTCAATATACACAAACACACACACACGCACACACAGACACAGAGACACATACATGAAGCGGAAACGGAAGTCATGTTGTGCTGCAATGGCCGCCGTTTGGGTTGTCATACTCTGAAGGTAGACATTTTTTTTGTGACTCCGTCTTTGTCTATGACAGGGTCTGCACGTCTGCGCAATTTCAAAGCAATTGCAAGCGTTTACCAAGGCGTACACAAAAGTAAAGTACGAGGAAAGTAAAGTAAAACGGAAGTGTTTTTCAAGTCTTTTAGCCTCCTATTTTTCTACTTTTTTTTTTTTTTTGCAGCGGGTGAAAGTCTTTTTAATTGAAGTGGACACACACACACACACACACACATTGAGATATTATAGACACAGATACAATCTGTAAGTGTATTTTATATTCAATGATGCAGCAAGCGGTCAACGCCTTTGACTCCTTGCCAGGCGCAGGCAAAGGAGTTGCCTTTTCAAAGTGGCTAACAACAAAATGAAGCAAAAAACTGCTAAGAAAATTATATCTCCGCCGCACCGAATATTGAATACCCTTGCAGACTGAAAGCATACAAATTGAAAGCAACAAATTGATTCATATTTCGTTTGCGCTTCTGTTTGATTCCTTACCAAAACTTGATTATTATAAAGGAGTAAACATACGGAGCGGTTCAATAATATTCCGGTTGTGGTACGGACTTTCCGGTTCCAAGAATTTGGGCTCTTAAAGTAAATTAAATTTAGCGGCTCCCTTGCCGGTTCTGGTTCGGTTTTTTTTCGCTTTTCGGGTTTGATTCTCTTGACTTATTTTGATCGATGTTTGCTGTATAATATAGTCATCCGATCTGGGCATGAAAAGAAGGCTCTATACCAAATATCACTTACCTTGGCTTAGATAGACGAACTTGGCTCTATCGACTACTTTGTGCTGGCCCTGCTGCCTCCACATTCGTGAGAAAATTATAATGCCCGTGAGAAAGGGTATACAAAAAGAAAATCAGCCGGAAAGTACGAGTACTATGCAGAAGAAAGCAGCACCGTCCACTTGTAAAAGCCGTGTATGTCATTAAAATTTACAATCTATTTTGCTTGCTAATTGGCACTTGGCATTGCCAGCTTTCTGTTGCCTGTTGTCCAGACCAGGCCAGGGCAGGCCAGGCCTGGGCAGGCCGGGATAGTAAAGAGTAGCCAGATCCTGGCCATAATCATTACTTGCATCGTGAACAGTGCTGGGTCGGCAATTAGTGACAAGCCAAGATGTGGCAGCAAATGTTGCGTGAGCTTTTAATTATGGCCAAGTGTTGATTATGGCGACAACTAAGCGACTGGCACAAAATGCTACTGACAATGCGGCTCATAACTAACTAAGTGAGGCAATACTCGTTAAGAGAGCGAACGAGAGAGAGCGAGAGAGAGAGAACAAGAGAGGAACTGCTGCAATTATTGTTGCCTGCTTAAAAGTTGGTATTTAACCACTTTTTTCTTTCATGGCTTGCAATTTGTAATGTGTGCGATCAATTACAAAAAGCTGATGGGGGGGAAAAGGGGAAGGCATTTGAAAAACCCAAAAACGGGCTATGAAATGCACACTTATTCGAACAAGCAATAACGAGTTGGCGTTGGCGATGGCGTTGGCGTTGGCAGCCCCAGAATACCCTTTGAATTCCCACATTTTGCACACAGTCGACCCACACAGCCTGCACCGCCTGCACAGCCAAACCAAGCTGAACCACAAAAGTCAAGCCCCCCTCCAGCCGTTTATTGGGATGGGATGGGATGGGATGGGATGGGCTTGTGTGTGCATGGATAAATTCCCTGCCCATTCTGCCCAGTGAATCAGTCAGGCAGGCAGCCACAATCCTTCATTGTTGTTGCAGGCAACAGCAGCAGCGATGGCGATAAAATAAATTTGCATATGAATTGAGAATTAAGAACATTTTGCACATCGTCCTGCGTTCCTGTTCCTCTCTCTCCCTCTCTCTCTTTGCCGCTTCCCGCTTTCGGCTTGCCTCCTCTGTGGGCCCAGCCACCTGCCAACCAGTTGCCATTTTTTGATTGGGTTGCCTTGGACAGGGGGGGAGGCGACGTGTTGCCATTGTGGCTGCTGTTTGGCCTTTGAATTAGAATTCACACACACACACACACGCACACACACACACTCACATATATAGACACCCACACACACGTAAAGTGTGAATGGCTTATTTCCTTGCTGCTCTTTTGGCCATTTCCATTTGCATTTGGCCTTTTTGGTGAACAATTTTTACACGCTTTGCACTTTTGCTGATAGAAATGAAAAAAAAAAAAAACAACTCGTTAGCCTATTGAAATTGAAAATGTTTTTGGCTGATGCGATAAGAATGTGCAGGGGATTATAGTGTTACTCTGTGTGTGTGTGTGTGTGTGTGTGTGTGTGTGTGTGTGTGTGTGTGTGTGTGTGTGTGTCTGACTGGGTGTGTGTGTGTGTGAGTGTGTGAATGCCATAACTTTGTTATGGCTTGCAAAGTTATGGGTCAAATAATTGCGACTGTGTAGGTTCCTATAATTGGATTTTGATGTGGAGCTTTCACTTGATAAGTAACGCTTTAAATTTCAAAAAAAGAAGCTGGCCAAAAGGTAAACTGAATTGAATTCTGCAGTGGAACTTTGGTAATAATTTTGGGAATTTCAGATAATACTTCAATGGGGAAAATACATAGCACAAGCTGTACAAAATATATACTAATCAATATATATTCACAGATATTTATGGAAAGCAAATCAACAGTTTTTTGAGAGCTCTCGGCTAAGTCTGAAAATCAGCACACAGCAAAAAAAAAAGAAGAATTTCAGCTCAATATTGGCTTCATTCCGAAATGTTTTGATTTCCCGCAAAAAAACTTTATTTCATTATGAATATTTTGAATTGAAAATTTGAATTTAATCACGGCTTAAACACGCAGAATATGGCAATGATTTGATCATAAAAAAGGCTTGAATTTAAGTAAATTAAAAAAGAAATATCTTTGTTTGATTTAAGATTCTAAAGATAAAGATAGAGAGATATAAAGATGGTTTATTAACAAAACTTGTTTAATACTTCTATTACCACTCCGCTTATTGAGAATGTAAACAATGCCTCAAAATTCTGATTTTAGCTAATTTGGCATTGATTTTAGTAGATTTTATACAAAAATAAAGTTTATAGCTTAATTTAATAAAAATGAAAATTAAAAAAATAATAAATATAAAAACAATTTCTTACTTAAACAAAGCTAATATCAAATATTTTGGGCTTGGTGAAACTGCACTTAAACTGAAGAAAAATACCCGATTTTGTATGGATTTAAGAAAATTTCTGAGGCCCACAGGATGATTTTAAGTAAAAAAAATATTAATTTTGTATTCTTACTGAGCTCGGGCTTCTTTTCAACCTTATAAATAAATTAGATAGGTTTTTATAAGGAACAACAATTAGTAGGGAAAGTTCTCCTCACCACGTCGAAGATTGTTTTAAATATAGCAATAAGAATTATATTTTTTAATGCATTATTGGCATAAAATATTGTTTTATACTTAAACCTAATTTTCGACCTACATTTCCTTTGATATAGTAAGATTGAGATAATGTTTGGCCAATATTAAGAATATATATTGAACCTTTATATTCGGAAGTCTAATTCATGTTGCTTGGAAATCAAATAAGTTTTCCAAGGAACAACTTAAAACCTTTTATTCCTATGGCAGCCAAGTGATATGACTATTCCATAAGCAGGTTAAATCTCTCTTTTTAGATCTAGACTTTCTCTGGCAGCTATTCGAACCGCAGGCTCTTTGATAGGAAAAACTAATCAGAGAATTTAAGTTTATGATTTATAGAAAGGACCAACTGGAATCAACCGAACACACTTTAAAGAGCCACAATGAATTGAATTTTGTGAAAGTTTATGGGGAAAAAATTTTGGTCTAATAGACGACATGCAAATCCATTATCCATTGATTTCACATGCGACTCTCGCCCAGGTCCTGACCATTCAAATTGCATTTACAAACAATTAGACAAGTAAAACTCACGTACAAATTTCAGGCGAAAGGTGTAAGGGCCTCGGGCGCTCACAAAGGTGAAGGTAACTGCTAACTGCTAACTGGGAACTGCTAACTGGTAGCTGCTAACTGGGAACTGGTAACTGGGAACCTGGTAACGGTTTGAAATATCCCACACAATTGGTCGCCTTGTTTTATTGTGGGGCATTTGTGAAACTTTCGACAAGCTCATAAAATTGCTCGTTTAACTCATTTAACTTTTTGTTGCGATGGGTGGAGCTTTCTTTTTTCTCTCTTTTTTGTTTTTGGTTTTTTTTTTATTTATTATTTTTCTTCTTTTATTTTTTGTGTGTGTTTTTTGTTGAAAGTTTGCATAAATTGTAGCAACAAGAAAAAGTTAATAATGCCAGAAGGCAAGCATCGGTAGTAGCGGAGACTAGCAGGAACAGGAGCAGGAACCGGAGCAGGACCAGGAGCAGGAACAGGAGCAGAATTTCGGCTAGGGCGACAATGAAAATAATTCAATTAAAACACTTTTCCAGTTTGCGCCCTCGCATGCCAAGTTACAATTACGTTCAACCAAATTAACACATAGAGCGGAATCCCATGCTCCGCTCCAGCCCATGCCTCTCCGCTCCCTGGTCCCTGGGTCCATGTGTGTGCGTGTGTGTGTGTGAGTGTGCATAGCCCGCGGGCCTTTTGCATAAAGTTTTTGTCGGGTCGCCGCCGTTGCCTTTCATGTGGTCAAAGTTTGGGGCGCCTCCAGCTCTGCCTCGCCCGGACCCCGCCCCTTGACGACATCTATGCCATGTTTACTTTGGTACTTAGCCATTGTTGTTGCTGTTGGCCTAGCTCTGGCTGTTGCTTAAAGCCACAAAGTAGCTTTTGGTTCCAGAAATTTAAATGTTACCCTGCTGGCTTAGCCCCAGAAAACACTCCAAATACACAGAGCTCTGTGCACTGTGCCCCTGTGTCTCTCTCAGAGTCAGAGTCAGCGTCAGAATTGGGAGTCTGAGTCTGTGGTTAGCTGGTGTTTTGTGTATTATTTTAAGATTTGATTGGTTGGGTTGCAGTCGTGTTGATTTTGGCCACATCCCCTCATCCCAGGGCCTGGTCATGTTCGGGCAGCTTGTCTGTTTGGTCAGTCAGTTTTCATTGGGCCATAACCCAAAAACTGATTAGCATTTCAAAATGATGATATCTGCATTAACAAAGCAGTTGCACTTTTCAACATACACAGGGAGAAACGCTTAAGGATTTCAAACTATAAGCCAATAAGCAGTTGGCTTGAATCAGGCTAAAGAATAAAATATATGGAATAAAGGAAACTCTTTAATTAGGCTTTGATTAGTTTGCTTTTCAGTCGAAAAGTGTTTGATTCGGGAACGTGAAGTATCGAATCAGGCGTATAATAAAATGAAATAATTCAGACTAAAAATTCTTGATTCACTTTTCATTTTCAGCTTGAAATAAAACTCACATTCCCCCAACATTCCCCAGAACCTCTCTTTGAGTCAAATTCAGCTGGCCAATTCTCCCAATTTTACTCATAATTGATCTTAATTTAAGCTTAATCCCAGCTCAAGATTGAATTTTATTTAATTTATCATAATTAACTCGAAGCTTGCTCAATTTTGTTACCCTCCACTTAACGCCGATCAAGCTTGTCTTTAGACCAATGTGGTTTTTTCTCTCTGTGTAGATTGGCTTTAGTTATAGCTGGTTTAGGCCATCGTTTAATCAGCCATCGCTATAAGGCGCCATGGAAACAGGAGACCACATTCAAATCGAACAAAATCCGAGAGCCCCATATAAAATACGAAAAACTTTACTGGTTTAATTGGCCACTTCATGGCCAAAAGCCCATACAGCAATTTGTAGAAAATATTTCCTTCATTTTTATGGACTTTTAACCCTTTAATGCAGACACATGGCGTCCATTTTCAGCAGTTTAAGTCCATTAAAAATTGTTTTTCCATAATTTTTTGCACAACATTCAAGCGGACAAAACATTCATAGCGCTTGTGCTCTTTTTCACTAGCCCCTCTAAACCCCACTCGTCCAGGGTCGTTAAAAATCAATCCCCAAGCGTCCCATCCGCTTCCACTCAGGACGACCGCACGGAATGCGCAGCAGTCAGGTTGGGATCCCAAATTGAGAGCAGGAGATTGCTATTGCTATTGCTATTGGTATTGGTATTGGCATCGGGATTGGGATCGGAATTCGGGGATTGGGGCCTGGGGATTCGGTAGGTTCAGCGTGTTGTTGCGAAGGTGTCGCGGACTCTGCCCCGTCGCGGTCAATATGCGAGACTATAAGTCTATATAAGCGCCGCCGCAGCAGCCATATAGCCGATATCTTTCTGAATCGTATCTATATACACGTACGTGTCTGTGTGTGTGTGTGTGTGTGTGTGTGTGTGTGTGACATGTGTCATGACTTTGTGTGTGTGTGTGCACGCTACTGTTGTGAATATATGGGAATTTGTTTTGTCATATCCTTTCGCTTCCTTTTTTTTTTGCTTTTTTGCGCTGAAATCTGCGCTATAGCAAAGCCTGCAAGGTTGTATGGGAATTACAAGTTTTGACCAAAGAATTTGAATACCAATTAAATATTAATTATTGAAATTAAGAAAAAACAATCACTTTTTATTCCTATTATAAGAAATTAAGTCAGCTCATTCGAAATCTCTTCATAAAACATAATTTATCCTGATCGATTGGCATCGATCAACTTATAGACAGAACTGCAATATTTAGTTTAATCTCCTTTAAAAAAACACCTTTGATTTATTTGTTTATGTCCTTACAGGAAATCAAAATTTAAAAGTTCTTCCCAGTTTTTATCTTAACTTGAGCTCAGAATCAAAATGTATTTCTTAGGTGTAGTAAAAATTGCCTTTTTTTAAATTTAAATTTGAGTTTTTATATGAATTTAGTTTGGAAAATTCAAAGGGTATAATAAGGGTATTAACTGTCTTACTCTATGCACTAAGTCTAAAGTTTTTCCCATTGATGAATTCCTTCCAAAAAAGTAAGATTTGTAGAAGTCCTCAAAATTTATTTGTGGATTGACTTTCTTCATTGGAATCAAATCTCTTTCCGCCGAGAAATTTCTTCAGGCTTGGAGACAAGCTATAGTCTCTTGGGCCTCCATTTTGGAGTGGAATGAGGGAGAAACTCGTATCCTAATTCGTATATTTTTCCTATGGAAACTGAAAAGGAGTACAGCTTCGTCCAGGTGGAAAAGGAGTTTTTCTTGGCTAAATTTGTTCGTTTCCATCTCAAATTCTCATCTTATAAGCCCAATAAGTTGGCTTAATACACCGCACTGACTATTTCATGCTTTTTAAGATAATCAATGTGGATAATAGCATTTTATGGGAAACGATCGAAGGATTGCAGAACATCAGTTTTTTTTTTCAATCAAAAGATTGTTTTTCCTCAAACTTAAAAATTATAAATAAGCCAAAAGAAGTGCGAGACTTCAAACTTTTTTTTTTTTTAATTTATTTGATATTTGTGGTTGATTTTCTTAGAATAACATTAATGATTTTATATTATTCTATAAGAAAATAAACAAATTTGCTGTAATTAATTTAATAATTCGATATTTCAATTCTTTTTATAAAGTGATATTCTTCTTTAGAGTATGTTAACCTTATTGTCCTTTTTCAAGCGCTTCCTTTTTTCACTTCTTCATTTTTTTTAAATGGATCCAAATTGTCTGAGATTTCTATTTTCCTGGCCTTTCGCATTGCAGGAGCATCAGCAGTCGGCTTAGCCTATGGAGACTGCATTGAGGCGCAGTGAAGCGCAACTTCCAATCTACGTGAAGCTATAGATTTGGCTATGACTGTGGCTATGTGTGTGTGAGTGTGTGAGTGTGTGTGTGTGTGTGTGTGTGTGCGTCCGGGCCCGAAAAAGTGTCCAATGTAACGCCACAACAAAGAACGTTAATTGACGCCAAAATGCTGCTGTAAAAAAAGGTTGGGGGAAACACAAAAAAAAAAAAAAGAAACAAAAAAAAATCGGTTGGAAAATCAGACGAAAAACAAATAAAAAACGAAGCATGTGTAAAAAGAATTTGTCCGGATGGACACATTCTGTAACAGGCGATACGAGGAGCGATACCGTCCAAACGTCCCAATGTCCAAGCGAAGCCAAGCCAAGCCAAGCCGAGCTGGTCGGTTTGGGCCTCTCTGTCTTGGCTGCACAATTTAAATTCAGCCCAGATCCGCACCCCAAGTGGCTTGATTAACCGTACGATACGAGAGGTCAACTTGGAGTCCTTGCGAGTGGGCGTTGTTGAATCAGCACACGTGATTAATGGCCTTTAATTATGTCAGAGCTCGCCGGCGACGCTGACTGCGACTGCGACGGCGACGGCGACGGCAACTGCTCATTGCTCCAGGATCGCTTGATCCTTGGCTGTGTGTGTGTGTGTGTGTGTGTGTGTGTGTGTGTGTGTGTGTGTGTGGTGTGCAGCGGCATGCCAGTTAACCGTTTGACATTAAAAAATTGACACCGTTCGGGGTGAAATGTTGCCGACATCTACGGCGCTCCGCCTGACAACTGTCTGGCACACGTAGCCGAGTTGGAGTTGAAACTGTCGTTCCCGCAGTGTCTTTATGGCCAGGGGCAGGGGGCAGGGGGCATGGGGCAAAGGGGAACCGAGTCCGGGCCAGCGTAACATGGCACAAACAAATTTTTAACACACACAAAGTCCGGACCTGGTTTGGCAATTGCGACTGGAGTTGGAGTTGGAGTCGGAGTTGGACATTTGTTACCAGCCGTGATTGTGTGGGCGTTTGTCTCGCTTGTCGCATTTAATGAAAGCGTCATAAATTATGTTGCAGTTGACGAAAGCAACAGCAACAGCAACAGCAACGAGTTGGGTCCTAGACAGGGTGCTGGCCGGGCTAACATACTTAGCATATGGGCAACACATGTGTGCCTCGTTGAACGACTGATATAAATGGAGTTTGTGTGAAGAGTTCCACACTGAGAAACACTGCTTGGAACACTCCTGGAACACTCGGAGCACTCGTCTGTGCATGCTAAAAAGCTGACAACTCAAGTGGAAAATTCTACGTTCATTTATGCCACGATACGACTATGATATGCATACTATATTTACCCTGATATGATATGAAAAGGAAAGGTTCTTAGTTTGAGGAACTTGGCGCTAAACTGGTTTCCCGAGAGGGTTTTGGACTGAACAGTTTTGGCCAACCAACTGAGGCACAACTAACTGAAATATCAAATGAAAACATTAGTTAATTTAGCAGTCAACTTTGATTAGGTATTAAAAAAGGGTTTATTAAATAACTAAACAGAAATATTAGTTTTAATTGGGTAAAGAAAGGATAGGTTCAAGCTTGTAGGCCTCTAGAAGGGGCTCGAACTTTCTTAGGGTAATAATAAATTATATTTTCTTTTAATAAAAATTTGCAATAGGATTATTAATGATGAATTTAGAAACAGAGAAATGATTGGTAATTATCAATAATGTTATAGAAAACTGTTTTTTACCTGTGGATTGGCTACGAACGAATGTTTTTTATCAAAGAACTGGACTGGACTCGGACTCGGACTCGAACTCACGTTCAGGTTAAGGTTCGAGGTGTTGGCTCACGGTTCAGCACAAAGGGGTCAAAACTCCATTATCGAACCGGTTCAAATTCAAACCGGTTTGCATTACGACCAATTGGCAATCATAGAAAAGAAAGAAACAAAAAATTTGAATTATTCTCGGTTATATTTCAGCATTGAAGATTAGAAGAGAATACACATCAAAACAATGATGTAGATGGAAAACGAGAATATCCAAATATTTTGAAAATTATTGGTCCTGATGAGCATCCATATATTTGGTGGAGGCTTAACACGAACTGTCTTGTTGTACAGCTGCTCGTCAATATATTCCAGCAGTCGCTTGTATATCAAAGTGTTTGAATCATCATCATCCGATTCCTCAGGGTCAGCTGTTGAAGAGACTAAGGCATAATTTGTATAGAGGCTGATTACGCCCAAAATGATCATCCAGATGTAATGCATTGACACAGTTTATCGCCCTCCAAGCCAATTGTCTAAGATATACTATTGGTGTTAGCTGTTTGCTGTGGAGAGACGTCCAAAGGTTATTTATGTATCTATGTATCTTAGCCGAAATATCTTACCTTCTATCGGTGTCGCTTGCTTTAGCTGGTATTTGTTTTGGCAACAAGTGTTTTTTTGAAAATTTGTTGGAATTCTCTTCCCAAATGTTGTCGCAGTATAATTTTTATAATAGCTCTAAACTTGAACTGTCGTAATCAACATATGTATATTTGAAACTATTCGAAAGGGTATCCTGATGATGATGATGATATATTGATGATGTTTGAATTAAATCATGAGCTAAAATCACTAAAAGTTCCCCCAAAGTTTTCTGTGAAAAGTTGCAAAAATATTATACGTCGAATAGTCTAAGGATTTACACACATCCCGACACACATCCCGACACACACGCACACACCCGCAGACGAGTGATTGTATAGCAAATCAAATAATTATAAAAGTTGAGCAACAAGCCATGGCCCAAGCAAATCTGCCTCTGCCTCTGCCTTTGCCTTTTGGCAATGTTTGGGCCAAAAACTTGAAGTACAAACTTTGCACAAAGGTGCAGGCAAAACTTTTGCTAGCCAACTACGGGCTACCAACAAAAATTCATTTAGGCGCATTTAGGTGGCTGTTAGGTGAAAGGACCCACCAGAGTTATGTATATAGATGTATAGAGATATGCATGACGAGCCGTGAGCCGTGAGCCGTCAGTCGAGTGCCGAGAGCCATGCGCCGAGGCTGAGCAATATGCCAAGTCAAAATATTTTTAAAGCCCAAGTGCTATTTAAGCCAAATCATTTTTTTTTTCTGTGTTTTTTTTGTGCAGGCTCAGCGACGCCGGGTGAAAGTTTTGCCCAGCAGCGTTGGCAAAAAAGTTTTCTCGACGCCGCATCGGTTGAAGCAGGCTTCCTGTTTTGTCCTGTGCCCCCACCCCCTGTCCTGTTCCTCCAGTCCTTTCTGTCCTCTCCGCTGCTGCTGCTGTCTGCCAATTCGAGTTACAGAACTCCAGCGAAGCGTGTGAAATGCGCTGCAGCCTTAGAGCAGCTACGCTTTGATGGATTTGCACTACAAAATGAAAATGCAGCGAGCCGAGTCGGTGACCAGGCCACAACCAGAACCGGAACTTTTCGCACCCTTTTTCCCTAATAATTCTAAGCATATTTAGTATTTTTGTATATATTCTCGTATATTCACTTAAACTTATGTATCGTCGTTAAATGCGACTTCAAGACGAGGTCCTCTGGGGCCTCTTTCCGGGCTTCTTGGGCTTCTTCGGCTTCTTGGGCTTCTTGGGTTTCTTGGGTGTCTTGGGGGTTGGTCTCTGGGTAGTCGTAGTGGTCTCCGGTTTTGGCGTGAGCTCCTCTTCCACAAGATCTACTATCTCTTTGATCGGTGCTGTTATTGGTGTCAGAATCCCAGAAAGTATTGGTTTTGGCGTGACAGCCTGTATTATTTGCCCAATCAGTGATGGCGATGGAGATGGAGATGGAGACGGAGATGGTGTCAGAATCCCAGACAGTATCAGATCCTTGCCCTTCTTATCGCCATTATCGGAGCTATCGGAGCTCTCGTTGGCAGAGTCTCCTTCTTCAGAATAATCATAATACTCAACACCCTCTTCTTGGCCCAAGCTGCTTTCGGCCAGAAGCAAACAGCTTAGCAGCCCAAATAGTAAATACAATGAAATGCGCATTTTAAAACATTTTAGTGTTAGACTTAATTAACATTAGGGCTTATATACCCAAAATTGTCTTAGAATTACCAAACATCTTTGTGAGAAACAACATTTTTTGTTTACCTTTACTCAGGTGTTTCTTTAATTATTATATTTTTTGCACTATGCAAAAATATATATTTAGTTTGTGCAAATATATTTATATATGGCTAACAAAGCAGACAAAGGCAATTCCGATGCGAAAATATGTATATTTGCATACTTGATCTGCATCAACAGTGGATCCGATCACCCTCTGAACGTCTGCCGCTCCGTCTGTCTGTCTGTCTGTCTCTCTGTTTGTCTGTCTGTATTACCAAGTATGAAAGACATCGAATAGGGTATATAGGTTCCTGTGTACTTAAAGCAAATAAACTTCTATTTTTTCAAAGATAGAATAGACAAAATAATCCATATTTGTATAGACCTCTTTAATACCCTTCCAGCGGGTAGCTTTGTTCTTAAACTCATCGTGGTATTCAATGAGAATTACAATCGGATAATGAACCATTTAATAGATGATTTTCTTTAGTGTAGAGCTGGGATATTAAACTATCTAAAGTGCTCTTTATATTTTCCCCGAGTACAGAGTATTCTCTAGTCGAGCATTATCGACTCTTGCTGGTTTTTCTTTAATATTGCGTCAAAGTCATATGATTTAGCTTTTTGTTACTGCGTAGGAAAAATACCAAAAATTATTATTTTTATTGAACAACTTATTTATTTGTTTTACTATTGTACCATCTGATGATCAAGGCTACAAACCTGAAAAAAAACCCATTGCGTTGCTTTGAACCCACTTTAAGCTGTGGTTTTGGTTCAAGAATATGTGGTTCGAGTTCCGAATTGGTTTCCAGACTGAACCAAAGCAATATTCCTGGATCGGTTTAAAAATAATATTTCTAGATTCAAGTTGTATTTTAGTTCTTTAGTGCAGATATTTTCAATCCAACAATGAATTTTCTTAAATTCGCAGTTTTAATATAGAAGAGTTTATTCAAATATTATATAAACAGACGGACAGACGGACGGACGGAACAGATGGAATAAAACAAAATTTTGATGACGTAAAAATTTATTAAGATTGTTCAGATATTCCTGCAGGCTCTCGAATAAAAAGTAATTTTGATACACGGAGTAATTTTGGGAATATGAAATGGTTCGGAAGGACTTGCGACCATTATTATCATCTTTCCTTTTTACATTTTTCTGGTAGCCAAGCGTTCACGGTCAGCTCGAGTCAATCTGGAGGTTTTAGGCACGATTCTCTGAAAAATATGGAGAATATAAGTACGTAAGATTAAGATATTTATTAATAAACTTACCTCTTTGGAAAAGAGACTCTGCTGAGGAGCCGTCAATTTGTTCCATTCTTTACGAGCCTCTTTCAAGCAGCGAATAGGCCCATAACCCTTGTATAGTCCTCTAAAATACGTTAGAAAATTTAAGTAGCGCCTCATTTCTATATTAATGCAAGTAAATTGTAAAATATATAAAAAAAAATATTTCTATTTTATATAAATAAATATGTTTTGTTCGAGTCTAGCAGCAAATGAACAGTAGATATGGCCTACTATTCACCTCAATGAAAGCGATTCCATATTCATATTATATGTCAGTCAGTGGGTTGCTTTTCGGCTCGAAAAATCTCTCCAGGGTCACCACATTTTTATTTTACGCATCCTCCCTATAAGATCTTACGTTAATGGATTCTTCCAAGGATATAGTAGACCGATCTTAATGATCGATCTATGCAAATTTAACTTGTAAATTTCATATAAATATAGTGAAAAACCAAACAGTTTTCCATACAAGAACTTTTTAACCGATTAATACAATGGCAGCTATATGATATGGTTGTCCGATCCGGCCGGTTACGTGCTGGCTGGAACAATAAGAAGGCTACGTTCTAAAATGAATCCACGTGGCGCAAAAACCGAGAGATAGAGGGACAGACAGATGGACAGCTATATCAACTCTTCTCGTCGTCCTGATCGATTATATATATCCTTTATGTGGTCTGAGTTGCCTCCTTCAACGCATTACACAATTCTTGACAAGGGTATAAAATATGGATGAACCAAGGTTCGAAACGAAACCAATAGCTTCGGAACACAAACCAAGATCAGAATTTGGAGTGAATTCAAGAAGGCGACTCAAAGCTGCTTAATAATTATTTTTGGCTTGCAGCCTTAATTATAATTCTATTTTAAATAGGTTTTATTGGAACTTTTACTTACTCTGACAGACAGATGGACGGACAGACTCTACTAACTATTTGTTCTTGATCTATAGACCGAAATAAAGTTCGTGCATTTCTATATATTAAATAAAATATTTTACTGTGATGATTTGTTTTGCGCTTAACTTGATGGACACTCGATAAACACTCGTCTCGTTGTAATTTATATCAAGGATAATCGTCGTAATATGAATTGTGCTCTAGTTACATAAAGTTGGAAAATTGTAGTCTATTTGAGCGATACCAACCCCAAAAGGAAAGGAAAAGAAGAAAAACTCAGCATTGAAGCAACATTTACATAATTCTTCCTTTGAGGAAAGCGTTTTCAAGAGCCTTGTGCAACTGTGTTAATCTTCACATACTTTTAGGTACTTTATCAGCGCATTAAAAGCAAGGACGAGACGCAGGGAGGGTCTAGTAGGATAAGCACATCCTTTGCTGGTTGCTCTGGTTGCACAATCAAATGTAGAGCACATATTCAATCACGCACTCATCTATAGTTATAGAGGATTGAGGATTGAAATCCAAAAACGCAGACAATTGGCCCTGGTAGCTGTTGGCTGGTGGCTGATGGCTGGTGGCTGGTGGCTCTCCAAGGACTTTATTATGCTAAGGATTGCGCGTTTCTTGGCGCGCTTAAAAATGCTTTTCTTGTAGCAGCCCAGCCAAGCAGGAATCAAATCAAATAAAATATTCATTTTGATCTTTGAACTGTGCATAAATATGCACCACCCGCCACACACAGAGCATATAAAAATGCGGTTTGGTGCGGCACTTTATCATCATCCTGTCGAAAGGACGACAACGACAGCGGCAGCGCGTCCTCAATATCCTTGTTACAAGGCAACAATAACAAAAAGCAGCAAAAAATGGCGAAAAAGCGGAGAAGGAAAAAAATAAACTAGACACTGAATGAATCAGTACGAGTATAAAAATTGTTTCCTTCCCAGCGTTCAGCGTTCAGCGCTCAGCGCTCAGCGCTCATTTCTTTCTTTATTGTTGGATGCGAATTGAAAAATTGATATGAATAGCCGGGTCTTAGGATTAGGGTTAAGTGATTTAGACTTTAGATATTGTGGCATTATGAGAACTCAAAAATTGAGGGCCCTAAGAAAGGCTTTGTGGCCACTAATTGTTCGTCCTTTGTAGTATTCGTTGCCCTCATGAAACTTAATTTCAGCCTAATGCAATCCACTTACCTCTATTGCCTTATCTGATTTACTTGCTACAAAATTGCATTTTCCACGAAACTTCAACTGCAGAGAGACCAAAATGCCTTTGGCTATTCTCGAGAAAAAAAGGTGTACAAAAGGTGAGGTGGAGCCAAGCAAAAACCTTATTCTAGTCATATTTTCTCCTGCCCTTTGGGCTGTTGTCCTGTTGTCCTGCTGGCTGGCTGTCCTGTCGCAGACTGTCGTAATCTGCCATCAATGTTAACTCTAAATACAAGAAGTATCAAAGAAGATACTCTTATTTTCCTTCCACTTCCACTTCCACTTCCACACTGATTTGTCTTGTTTATCAGCTTAGCGTCTCTCCAATCCTTGACTCTGGCATATGTTTCCGCATCCTGCCTCGATGCCTCGATGCTGAGATGCGAAGTCTGCACAATTTTTGTGCTTGATTGCGCATTAAACGGAGTTTTTGATGTGGTATTAACTTTGGCTATGGAATATATGTGAAATTAACATTCAACTTTTTGCATAACACAAATAAAACTTTTCCTTTTTCTGCCAGAGTTTCAATCCTTAATTGAAAATAAACATGTAACATCCAAAGGAAAACAGCATCATCGCTCTTCCATAAGATGGAAATGGGCGCTCTCTTTGAGGATCTTATTGAGTATTCCAGGTAAGGCAAGAATGTTGGTGTTCGGTGCTAATGAAGCACCTTTGCTTGGCAACATTCACCATCCATGTGGAGCAATGAAGACATCCTTGAAGGCAAGCAGTCTCCTATTGTTACTACTATTCTACCGCAACATAGAATTGGCCTTGTTACGGATTTAAATGAGATTTGAAATGTGTAAAATGGCACTGGAAAACAAAAGATTTATTGCCCTGCATACATAGAAAAGCTACAGGCTGCTTCTGTTTCTGTTGGAGCACATAATCAACTAATTCAATAATCCAACTGGAGCAGTAGGAGGCAGGAGGCAGGAGGCAGGAGGCAGGAGGCAGGGAGGAGGCAGGAAAATAACATGGGACATTGTGATTTATAACCAGCGAGTGTGAAATACAACAAAAAACATTTCCTGTACATGGTGCATTGAGGTAGAGTCGAGGGTATAGGACATGCCTGGTATCCTTGTATCCTTGTAGCAACAACTTAATGCGCAAAAACAAACAACAATGCGATGGCCAGAAGAAAAATTGTTTGACCAAAAACCAGTCCCAAAACATCGTACTAAAGAGAGAAATGTTACGTTGTTGCTTGGATTTGGATTGTTTTCTAGCCTAGAGCAAAAATTGTTAAGCATGTCGTTTGCTATTCAAACAATTTGCATATCCTTTTAGTGAAGCGAACGTACTTAAGAAAGCACCAACAACAGCAACAACAGCAACAACAACGACAACAATATCAACTCAACTAAAGTCCTGGCACTGGGCAGGCATACCAACACGACAGTCAACCGAAATCCAATGTCAGCTCAGGAATTTCATAGAGAGAGAGACAGAAAGAGAGAGAGAGAGGCGAGGGATCTCTACAATAAAATACAAAGGAATAAAAAAAACGGGCGTTGAATTTTATTTAACACGTACGAGGCGGGCAGGCGGGCAGGCGTTAAGGCGGGGCACAGGATGCGTTGGGGGGAAAGTATTGAAGTGAAAAGTGAATAGAGGCATCGCATGCTGGCTACGAGACTGGACTGGTGACTGGTGACTGGAGACTGGTGACTGGAGTCTGTCGTCTTAGCTCGGTCGGCCAGTTGCCAGCCATAATATTTATGCGCAGACGTTGCTCAATAAGCTGCTCAAGGATTTATTAGCCAAATGGACAGATTTGACTGGCTGACTAGCTGACTGCCTCTATGGCTGTGTGACTGTTGCCTGTTGGCTGTGTGTGGCTGTGCCATATGTGAAGGTTGTCGCTTTTCCAACTCGCCAGCGCTCCAGCGCTGTACCATGTGTTTTACCATATAAAATCACTGAAAGAAAACTTCCGATGGAAAATCGTCCTCTCAAACTGAAAGTTTTTCATTTGATAGCATGAAAAACGAGAAATTGTATGACTTGCGGGGCGGATTTTCCAAAAAATGAAATTTACTGGGATGGTGGAAATTAATTTTTCTTTATACTTAAAGAGCCAATTTTCCAAACTGATGAAACAATTATATTTTAGATTTTTATTTAGGGATCTTAAATTGAGTTTTCCCGGCTTTCTGGGACGATTTCCCAAAATATGTTAAACGAATAAATTGTTGGATTTTGACGAAAATCGAGATAACCGAGGAAGATTTTCCCAATCCAAAATTTGACACCTCCTTTTCACGCATGGCGATAAGTTTGCCGGATAATTGGTTAGCAGTCTTTATTCTCTTTTTATATTGATGTTTTTCACAGTTTTTCCCCATTAGCGGGCAGGTTTTCCAAAATCTCTTTTTAGCGGAAACTTTCAACCAAACCAAAATCAGGCTTCCCTACCTTAAATTCATATATAGAAGAATGAATCAGACTTAGTTAGTACACAGAGTTTGATTCATAGAAATTTTCAATTAGATCAAAAAGAGTATTTAAATGTTCGGCGTGTCAAAAATAGGCGAATTTTTCTTAGAGAATATCAAAAATTCTAAATATTGAATTATTTATTTCTGAAGTTTCTAAAATGATTTCATTAGTAAAATTTAATAAAAATGGAATTGAAATAATTTAAAAAAATGTTATATATGTTTTCTTTTCGAATTTTTTCTATTTGACTTAAATTTTTACCTGGAATAATTTTTAATTGACATTTTAAATGTCAGAAATTTAACAAACGGAGGGAAAATTAAACTTTTACTAGAGCTCTCAGGTTTTCTAAGGGTATAAAAAGGGTAAGCCACAAACTGTGGTACAAAAATCTTTATTTTTCTTTTCAGCTAATCAAAATACTCGTAATTTTTACTAAAATATAACAAAAATTGTTTGCAGTGTAGCAAGTTTAACGGCAAATTAGAGATTTTCATTGTTTGGGGCGCAACCAATAATACATATCGAATGGTCTTGCAGACTGCCAGCCAACCTATTGATGAATGTTTTCAAAATGTTTGCATTGAATGGCAATTTTTCAAGATTTACAACTTGAATCGGAATGTGAGCGTAAGCTAAGCAGTTGGCGACCCGGCTAAAGGATTTTACATCTCCAATGTGTGCGTGTGTGTGTGTGTGTGTGTGTGTGTGTGTGTGTGTGTTCCGGAGCAGCTGTCCCAGTCGAACAATGAATTTCCCGACCCTGGACTGAGCCTTTTCTGTATCCTTGTCTAATGGAGCTTAAATGGTCGCTGGGTTGACCCAAGAAGTGTTTTTTTTCCTCTTTTTTTTGAAAGGATTGTATGAAAAAGTTTTTGGTAAGTTCAACAAAATGAAAACAATTGCATTGTCCTTCAAATTAATATTTCTTTTTCAGGTTTTTCTCAATGAAATTTATTATTCCGTAACGTTTTTTTGCAATTCAACTTTAGATTATTATTAATATTAAATATTATAATATATAAGCGATATATAGGTATATATGTATCTACCTAATTCATAAGGGCTAAAGTCTCTTAACTTGGTTGAAACCTATAGCCACAAAATGAACGGATTAATGGGCATACTATAAGGATTTGCCTCACCGTCCTGGTCAATATCTGAATACTGAAGAGCTGCCTCCTTTACCCTCTGAAAGGATATAGAAAAGCAACAATTTATTGAATACTCTCCTCAAGTAGTAGTATAATCTATTGAGCTTTTATTGTGGCATCAGCACTGCAGCTCATTATAAAGATCTCATCGGGACCCCTGTATCGGCCATAGAAATTATAAGTCTCCAATCGATAAGAGCCGCTCATTAAGAACGGCGGCACAAGATTGTTATCAAACTGCCAGCCCCGTAGATAATAATAGCCAGCATTTAATGGGCAGTTCCGTAGAAAATTGCCATATTTGAGTAGATTATTATACCACTTCTTGAACAGATTGTTCCTAGAGACATTCACAATGCTGCACACATCGACGCTTGTAGAGAATATGCTCTGGAAACTCTTGGTGTTGCCCACTCGCAACTGGAAATCTAAACGAGCTCGCCAGCCCTTGAGCAGTGGTTTCTTTAGGGCCATGTCCAGAAAGACGTTGCCATTCTGTATAATGAATGTAAAGTTCTCAAAGTAGTCACGATTGTAGTTGCTCTCCCCTACAGTCAACGCAATGCTTCGTTTCTGTGAGCCATTCAAATATGGATATATTATCGAGTATTAATTGCAAGGAACTACTCACAGCTTTTACCACATTTTCACATATGGCTAGAAGCAATACAAGGCAACAGAGTGGCCTTTTATTTGTATTTGGCCACAGTACGCTCCACATGGTTTAGTCTCCCTTTAATGACTAGAATTAAAATCAAGTATACGCCAAGCTATTTCTATTCGGCTGCCCCAACGATTATATTAATCAAATCTTGCAGTGGGGCCTGACGATCAATCTACATGTAAATATTAACCAAAATGAAAAAAAAAGATAAATATTATAGATAGACAACGAAAACGTGTTTGTTATTTAATTAAGACCGCTTCAACTGTGCACTCTAACAAGGGGTCATCATTGTTTCTTTTGTACTTTCCATAGTAGAAGGTTCCGGTTATGAGGTACTCCCCCAAGAACAGAAATGAAGGCACCAAATCCCCATCCAGTTTCCATCCACTCAAATAGTAATATCCTGGGGATATGGGACAACTGGTGGCAAAGTTTCCCTTCTTCAACATGCTGAGGTACCAACGAAGGGATATCGTATTTTGGGTATTATTCAGCAGAGCACAATAGTTGATATCAAGTTCGAATACATTTTGATAGGATTTACTTCTGGATGTACGAAATTCGAACTTCAAATGTCCCTTCAATCCCAGAACCAGAGCACTTACAAGTACCATGTCCATTTTGATGATTCCATTCGGAATTTGAAGTGTAAAGTTCGAAAACACCTTCCGATTGTAACTGCAGTTTCCGGTTTTGAAAATCGCTCGCTTCGCCTGTTCAAATTATTGAGAATAATGAGTAGAATTACTAGAAAAGTCTGCCGTCAGCGAACCGAAGATTTCCTACTCTTGCAGACTGGAATTAGCATTTAAAAATCACCCTCTTAAAACTTTGGATCCGATTCTTCCTATGGGAGCTATATGATATGGTAAGCCGATGTTAGTATAATAAATCTATCATTTAGAAAGCATATTCTAACATCTAATTTGTAAGTTTTATTAAGATATTCTGTGAATCAAAAAGCTTTCTTTACAACAACTTTTGGACCGATTAATCCTTCCTATGTGTGCTATATAATATAGTTTCGATCTGCTCTATTCCGACATATGGGCTGCCTGCAACAAAATGAAGTCTCCATACCAAATTTCATTCATCTAGCTCAAAAGCTGAGAGACGACTTATGCAAAGTAAAGAGACAGACAGACAGATATAATTTCTTCCATTGACCTGATCAATAATATATATATTTAATAGTGGGAAAGGCGGTGCCTTCTTCAATGCATTACACATTTCATGATAAAGTTATAATACCCTCTGCAAGGGTGTAGAGTCTAGAGTAGAATTACTGGCATCCTGAAGTTTTTATTTGAAGGAAGAACGTAAATTCAACGTGTAGTTCCGAAATTTTTATAACAATTATAGAATAAAACTGAAGACGTACCAAAATATTGTCTATTAATCCAAATATTGCAATTGATGTAATCAATTTTATGGCATTTAAATGCATTCCGATGGATGTGAATGGTAACTTTGTTGCTTAACCCTTCCAGCAGTTATAAACATTTCATTGATACTCGATGCAGTTCAGCTGAAGTTTCCCTGATGCTCAACGACGCGAAAAAATTATTTTTAATACCCTTACATACAGGGTATTATATTGTTATTATATACTTTGGCGCGAATTATATAATTTGTTAAAGCACCTCAAGCAAAAACGGCTAGAAAAGCGTAAATATATGTCTCTCCCTTTGTAGACTAGACATGCTAGAAGACATGCATATCGAATTACTTTATATATATAGCTCTCATAGGAAGAATCGGTTGAAAATCGGAATAATTTAACAATTAAATTAACTTATTTTTATTGGTGGCTTAAATATGACCAACTTTGGACTGGAAGCAAGCTGTAAGGGTATTCAATGCTTCTGCAAGCCGAATATATAAATAATAAATATATATATATAAAATTTCTGCTTCTTTTTTTGGTGTTCATCTTGATCAGTATCTATCAAAAATTGCATTTAAATACATCAAATTGATATATTTGTGCATATATATATATATATATATATATATATATATATTAGTATTATTTTCTATGGTTAAGCATATATTATCGAAAATTTACAGAGAAAAAAATGAAGTTAAGTTCAATATTGTCTAGGTAAAAGTCAATCAATTATCATCTATTAATATCAAGAAAAGCCCGACTGATTATACATAAATCAATAAATATCAATAAATATCTATAAATCAAGGTTTTTATATAAGCAGAAGCAGAATAATCATACATTTTTATTCAAAACTTATAACATTCAATTGACCTGATGAACTCTTCTGAACCGGAAGGCACCTTCAAAAAGACGTCAGGAGCGCTCTTCTATCCAGAAAGGCTGCTAAGTCCACTAACAGACCTAAGGATAGAGCTGTTTTTTATGGATTGAGGAGAACGAGGAGATGGTCGACGTGACACTCCTCCAGGAGCCCGGAATCTTCTGAGAAATGGTCCGTGAGAGAGATACCATAATTTCAAACAGACTAAAGTAGCCTTTCTTTAGTATGTGGAATGTTTATAGATTGTTTATAAGATGTAAATTTTTGTCTTATAATTATGCCCAATATGCAATAATAATTTAGTAATAAAAAGAACGCTTTTTTATATCAAATTTATTCATGTTTATTTAATTTTGACTTCCACCGAACAGGCAACCACAAATTCTCCACCTTTGTCTTCATTGCTTTTTTGCACCACATTAAAGGAGATCTTATAAATGCCTGCATATAGAAATGTAGGAAAAGTGTACAGTAATTGCTGATTGATATTGTAATCCTTGATATAGTAATGATTGGGTTGAACTGGGCAATGGGAGGACAGGTTTCCATGCGTGAAAAAGGACGAGAGCCATCGCTTGAACATATTATTCTTCTGGTTGTTCAGCATGCCGCACATGTCCAAAGGATATTGGTAGACACTTCGATAGTTTTTCGAATTATACTTGCGAGCGAGGAAGTCAATATTTATGATTAATCCAGAGTGTAAGGGGCTGATTAAGTCCATCTCTATCCTCAATTTGGAATTGTTGATAGTCAAGGAAAAGTTCTTCAAGTATTTCCGATTGAAATTTTCGCAGCTGGGTGGCTTAACGACGATATAGTTGGACATCTAGCAATAGATTATAGATTTTTGAACATAAATACTTCTTTTAATTACGATATTTACCACAATTGTATATGGAAAAAGCCATACAACAGTTAGGTATAACATCAGAGAATTCATTTTTTATTTTTTTTACTCTACATGGAGACTTTTGTCCACTAAATACGAGTAAAAAATGGTTGAGGTAGTGTTAAAAACTGACAGATAATTTTTTGTTTTGGTTATTTTCAGAGGTAAATTATATAAATACAGGAAAATACCATAATTGTAGAGCGAATAGAAGATAATGTTGTAGTTGTGCGTGCTTGACTAGAAAATACCCTGTAGTCAGCCATTCGAGGCGGTTCAGCCTTTTCTTACCTGAACAGAGCTTCATAGAACGACTTGGACTTAGAGCAAGGATATGGAAGAGCTTAGAAATGCCTCATAGATCCTGTTACAGAAATTTCATACATTTAAAATAAACATTTTCAATGGGTATATAAATACTTGAATATTGTTGATTGGCATTTGTACGCTTATTCATCCGTGTTCTTATATAATTCTTGGTGATATAATCTGAACAATTTTAGCTTTAATTGTCTGGCTTAACCTAGAATATTATTTTCATTGAATTTTAAAAAGTTTCTCTAGTATTACTCATTTGTTTTTCAACACTTTTCAGTTCCAAAGTCCTGAAAAAAGTTGTTTTTACTATGCATTTACCAAGCTTTCTTTTTTATATGACAAACAAAGAAATAAAACCATTTTCTCTACTGAAACCCTTTGGACCGATTGTTCCTATGGCATCTATATGATATAGTTATCTGAGTTTGCGACAAAAGAGCAGCTCTGTATCGAATTTCATTCACCTAGCTTAAAGGATTAGACACTAGTTCTGATATAAACTGAGAGAAGGGAGTCCTCTCATCGTGCTGATCAATAATATATATATATATTTTGTTTTTTTTATGAGGTCAGAGTTGCCTCCTTCGATGAATTATATATTTCTAAGAAAACTCATTATATCCTCAGGAAGGGTATAAAAATGGTTCCTTAAAGGTTGCTCTTTTATGAGAGGACTTTTGGAAAGAACAATCGCTAGATCTATTCAAGTGACACGAAGTGTAGAAAAGATGGGGACTAGTTTTGCCTTGAAATTTGCTTAGCAGATTCTAAAAAACGAGATTTTACGTTTCAATTTTTAAACTCGAAATAAGGTTCGAATTTTTTGTATTCCATATTTTTATTTAATTTCCACTTCCACCAAACAGTACATTATAAAATCGTTGATTTGAGTCATATTAAAGATAATGCGATAGAAGCCAGCATATAGAAATGGAGGAACGACGAGCTTATTAATGTTAAAGTTCCTTATATAATAATGTCCAGGTGGAACTGGGCAATTCTTCTTAAAATTACCATACGAAAAGAAAGTGAGGAACCACCTTTTGAATATGTTGATCTTCTGATTGTTCAGCATGCTGCATATATCCATGGAGTATTGATAGAAACTTCGATAGGGCTTGGAGTTATATTTGCGGGAGAGAAAGTCCATATTGACGCGCAGACCGGGAACTAATGATTTGCTTAGATCCATGTCTAAATTTAATTTTGAGTGGCTAACATTGAAGGCGAAGGTACTTAAATACTGGCGACTATATTCCTCACAGGTTGGTGGCTTGAGTACTGTGAAGTCGCAAATCTAATAATAAATTCAAATATTTATTGGATAATTAAGTAGTTCTTTCTATTTGCGATATTTACCACCATGGAATACAGCTGGAAGCCCACAAAAGTGGCTAACAATGCTGAGAGATTCATTGTTTAGTTGAAGACTTTTCTTTGGCAAATAAAATAAACAATAGCCAACTAAATAAGGGTAATAGTTTTTTATTTAACTAGTTTACAATTTTTGGAGCAATTTGACCAAATAATTACATAGACCGGAAAGGGCTAATTACATAATATTAACTTATTAAAACGCTGATCAATTAAAAAATTGCCTAAAACTATTTCAACCTTGTTTATGAACTATGTTTTAATTGTGCTACCAATCTCTCTTATCTCTGGCCAAATATCAGTATTATTGACCTTTAATATTCACCATAGAGAAATGGTTTATTCCAGGGATCATAAATAGCTCTTATCTCTATATATAAAACTCTTTTTTCCGACTGACTGACTGACTGACTGACAATAAACATCAAGCTACAGTCCAAACGGTAACTAAAGATAAAATTTGGATACAAGATTTATGTGTGTCACGATGAAAGTTGCCAATTGGTAGGGATTTTGGATTATTATAGGGAAATAGGGGGAATTTGCTGGAGCTCAAATCCATTTGCAGATTACGTCTCTCCCATTTTTTGTTTGGAATTTCTTGATATACAGCAAGTACACAGAGAGAAAAATACAGGTCTGAAGAGCAGCTTGATCGGTCTTACACTGAGAGCAATAAAATAGTGAATAATTTAAGAAGAATTCATTTCTGATCTCGAATTAAGTTGAAAACGGTCATAGAATAGGCTTACAATTCTTAAACCAAGATTATTTATGGCTTAAATGCCTGTTGAAATACAAAATAGGGAAACCAAATGGAGAGAATTGGCTTGCTATCTCTATACTAACTTGGCCCGCGCAACGCCGGCTAAAACTGGCTATGGGATTTAGCTATTTTTATGGACTTAGCTCCTTCAGTTACATGCAAATACTGTAATTGCTTTTATCATACTTGAATAAATTGCCAAAAAAAAAGAATAATGCAAACTTTTAGTGTTTGGCGTTCAGCGAGTGTTTAGCATTCCGCAATTGTTATTGACGTTTTATAGCTTCCTCAATGAGCTTAGCATGGCCAATAGTAAACAGTCAGTGGCTCAAACCCAGCGGCAGGCAGGCAGCCAGGCAGCCAGGCAGCCAGTCAGGCAGGCACATAAATCATACAAAATGCTCACGAAATCAAAGCGATTCGATTGTCACCTCGCAGTGCAAAATATGGCCAAAAGCGATTTTAAAATTCGCAAACTGTCACAGGGAGCACAATAAACACGACAGAAGTCACAAACATTTCATTGCAAATATATTGAATATTAATTTTTCATTTTTTTCCCATTTTTTTCCCATTTTTTTTTCATTTATTGTTTTCGTATTTTCGACTCTATTCTGATGGGCCATTTGATGGCCCATTTTAATTCAATTTGTGCAATATGAAAAAAAAAAATATGCAAATTTGTGAATTTCTACTGAAAAATATGAACAATTCTATGACAAATGACATTGATGAATATTTCGTGTGACAGCATTAGCCATTTCGAAGGCAATTTATAAATAAGTATTAAATCTATGGAGCAGACAAGGAAACTCATTTTAAGTAGCCTGAGAAATGAACCGAATGGGACTCGGAGCTTTGGGGTTTCATTACTTTTGTTAGTGCTAGCAGCTCCAGCTCTAAGTAGAGTATCTGACTAGCGGCGTGTAATTGAATTAATTCGTACACAGAAAGAAAAATAGAGTGCTAAAGTTAGTCTTAATAATTGTTAACTTTATTTTTAGTTGTACTTAAAACATCTAAATTTCAGTTTAGAAACCGGCTAACTATGAAGCGATGGGTCCTAGTGGGGACTCAATTAAGTAGGTGAATTCTTATATGAATCTCTCCTAAAAGATTGAATGAATGAAGAACACATTGTGGATAGAAACAGGATAAAATCCAGAATTCCGAGATTGAAAAGACCAGGCTTAACTCAAGAATTGCACAATCATTAAGTTTTGGCAACGCTTGTTAACGTTTGAAGTAAGAAAGTCCTGATTTTATTCACTTTTTTTGAGACTATATTCGGCCGAAGATAACATGCTCTTCAGATTGGAATAAATCTTTTAAAATTTCAGTTAAATTTATTTATTTTAACCGATTTGATATGATATAGAACTTCAAGCTTGATCAGATTTATAGAGATAGAAAAAAGTTTTCCATACAAACACTTTTAAAGCCGACCGTTCCTACTGTTTGATATAATATATAGAAGTCTAATCCTGATCAGTTTTATGAAGATATCTTGAGAACCAAAAAGGATTCCGTTTTATGAAGATATCTTGAGAACCAAAAAGGGTTCCCTTCCAATAACTTTTTAAGCCAATCGTTCCTTCCTATAGCAGCTATATTATATAGTTTTTCGATCCATCCTGTTCCGACAAACGAGCGACTTGGAACAGATAGAAAGCTTAATGCCAAATTTCTTCAACTGGCTCAAAAGCTGAGAAAGTAGATTGCTTAGAAACAGACGGGCAGACAGAAGGAAGCATAGGGGGAAGGACAGGCGGATGAACAGACAAATGGACAGACATGGCTATAATCAGCTTCTCATATTGTTCAGATCAATAATATATATACTTTATAAGGTTGGGTGCAGCCTTCCTCTACGAACAACATTATATCTTCTGCAAGGATATCAAAGAGGGAAGAAACTTATTTTCCTATGGATGTTAGTGAAAGTCTGTAGAGTTTTTTCGGCTGCGCTTATTTGCAACTTTATTGCTCGTTAATACATTAAAAAAAAAAAAACTGATACGACATATTTAAAGAATACCATTGAAACATTGAAAGTGTTGATTAATGTGTAGAAACTGTTTGAACTTCAGCTGAAATAATTATTCCAGCTTAGCTCATCTTGGGCAGCATAGCGAATATGCCCGGCTTCAGGTTGTTGACATCCTGGACATTGAATTCGCCAACGATTTGATCATTCATGAGAGGAGTACGCTTCTTATTGGCATCCAGGTGAAGGGCTTCGAAGTGGATTTCGAACTCGAGCTCAGGCAGAATGGCTGTGGTTGGATCCTCGGGCCACCAGAACTTGTTGATGTAGTATGAGCCCTGCAATTTTCGTTTAAAACGTAAGTGATGGAATTTGTATTTACCCTAAAAAAGCCGAATCTGGAGTGTAGGCAGGACAATACTACACAGAACTGACACTCACCTTGGCAATTGGACAGGACTCGATAATATTGCCGTATTCGCGTATAAATCCGTGCACAAATCGGCCTACTGGCGACTTATTGGCAAAGCCCAGGATGCGACAGACATTCAGGGTGGTGTTCAGAGTGGTTGAGTAGTAGGGATCCAATTTGTTGGTTATGCGCACCTCCAGGTGGACATCCACGTCATGCAATTCCTGATGCACTTCCATGGTAAAATTCAGATGCGGATCCGAGTTGTCGTAGGTTACCTTATGGCTAACCATTTTCTCATCGCTCCACAGCTTGATCTCCTTGAACTTGGGCCTCAACATTTTCTGGTCAAGGAAACTTGATGTTATAGCGAGCTATAAACTGGTTAGGATTATGTTGATTCACTCACCTCAGCCAAGGCGCCATGGCAGATGGCCAAAAGGATTTGCAACAAAACGAGACAGTCCAACAACATGATGAACTGGTACACTGGCCTCTGTCTGTCGGTACTCAATGAGCCCAATGCTATTTATAGGGCTGTCAAACTGGCAACCAAATGGCCAAAACAATTTAGTTTCAGATGCTATCAGAAAATGGACTTGAAACACGATGCATGAATGATTTTTGGAAATGAGTTAAATATCGAAATAACATTTTCAATCCGTTGATCAAATGGCCGAACTAATTTGTGCTCCATTGGGGCTTGACCCCGTGGCCAATGATTGGAATATACATAAATAATATCTAATTGAAAAAGTGCCAGAAGATAATTGAACGAAGATGCGTGCAGTGGTCCTTCTTAGTTTTTACTCCCTGCTCTTTCTGGAGTGCCCCATGGTAATGGGCTGGGTAAGTTCAGGCAGCGAAGGATAATGCTGTGAAGTGATTCTGAATGCAATGGAAAATATTTGTGGTTTTCAGCGTTCCTTCAAAATTATCTTCACGCGTTTTGACTATGAGGCCAATGCGAAGCTTGTGGACGTCAAGATACAATTACAGAACACCACTGAGAGCGCTCTGAATGTTGTGCTCCATACACTGGAGATCTTGGACGATATTGAGCTCTTGGCGAGCGTTGCCCTGGAGACGGAGAACGGAAACTATACAAATCTACTGAGCAAAACGATCAATTTTTGTAAGATGATGAAAGAGCGCAATGCAGATCCCTTGGCACGCATGCTTTATCAGGATGTGTTGCGTCACGGCAAGCTCTTCAAGGAGTGTCCCATACAGAAGGGCACCTATACGCTGCAGGATTATCGAGTGGATGAGGAATTACTGCCCAGCTTTCTGCCTGAGACTAACTTCAAATTTGGCTTGGAACTGCGCAAGCCCAAAAGTGAATACATCTTTCAGGGTATCCTCTATGGACGTGTCGATAAATCGAAGGGTTTCAACAATCTCAAATTATTCAGTATGGGCTAATTAACTAATAGTTTCTAATATAATATTCCATGTATTTCTTTTCTTCTTTTTTTTTTTGCTAATGTGTGTCTCTTTAATAATGGTGTCTTGAATGTTATAAATTTGTCAACACTTCACGAGTCTTCAATCTAAATTATAGTCATCGACCAATATGCGGGCATTGTATCTTGCTCCTGCTGCTCTGCTCTGCTCTGCTCTGCTCTGCTCAGCTCTGTTGGCTGTGTTTGTTTGATTTTAGTATGCAAAATGCCTTTTGTCGCACAATTGACATCATTGTCGGCTATGAGGCGTCATCGTCATCGGATAGTCGGACGCCTCGTCCTCCTACAGAGCCAGAGGTGGAGGCATAGGTAGAGATAGATTCACCGTCATCGTCACGTGTTTGCCTGCTCGACTGCGAAATTCGCATGTTTACCCGACGGTGACAAGCTGTCTGCAGGCAGCGAATTGATGACGCTGATAATGGCAACGGACGACCAAAGACCGAAGACGGTGACAGAGACGCAGATGGAGCCAGAGACGGGGACGGGGACGGGGACGGGGACGGAGGCCAAGACGACACCACCACTCATGTAGCCCAAAGAGAAACATACGACAATGATTTAGAGCAATTGTTTGGAGGTTTGGAGCACTCGTGTGTTGATTGGACTGATATCTTTTGGATGCATAAATTAAGGGTTCTGTACCTAGAGAATGCTGTGCTTAAAGCTCTCCAGTTCTGTTCCATTATTTGAATAGAATTAATCATTGCAAAAATCTTATTACTCATGACTCAGAATATTGTTAATCCAAGCCACGTAACAGAGCCTACAACAAACCAGACCAGAAATTTATATATATATAAAAATACAAAGTTTTTCAGAGACAATAAAAACTTGCGAATAGTTAAGTGCTCTCTTTGCAATTCCAGAGTTTGTCCCACAAAACGACAGAAAGAAAGAAAGAAAGAAAGAAAGGGAAAAGAGCAACAAGCGGGCGGGTCTCTAGACTGTGTAATTAAGGATGCACTGCACATCGTTTAAGCCAAAAGTCGTTGACAGCCGTAATGTCTTGTTGTATCTCGTGAGTAAGAAGCAAAGCGATAAAAAAAAAGGCAACTCCTACCTACTCCACCTCCTCCCCAAATGCTTATATAAAATTTGTCTAACTTACGAGCTGCTCGTATAAAGACGGCGATAAATCTTCGCACTTGAAAAGTGCAGTAAGTGAAATAAGTACTATACAGTACTATATATATATATATATATATATGTGTGTTTATATGTATAAATCGTATTTATATTTTCAGGCTTAGGTTCATTGTTAGAACTGAATGTCGGCATTTGATTAATGACCTAGCGGCATTTGCCTTTGTTCTAAACTCTTTCTCCGATATTCTTATTGGTCTTCGCTTTTTTTTTGCACTCTTTTAAGTCTACACAGAGAGAAAAAAGTCAAGTCAATTCCGCTCTTAAATCAAGCTTGAATCAAGCACCAATTCTCAGTTAAATGAAGCTTTTATTGCTTTGTTTTTAAGCCACAACTAGCTTGTTTTGAGTAGGAAACAGTATCTAAGCCAGTATAAAACTAAGTAAAATATATAGCTGAGACCACAAAATGCTTGTTTCAATCCCATTTTCTGCTTAAAATAAGACTCTTTCTATGGCTACAGGCTTAGTACGAGGCTTGAGCTAGCTTCTATTAATTAAAAAGTAATCTGGTTGGAACCAGTCGGATCGTTAAACTATATTATATAGCTGCTAAAGACAGATACAATTGGTTGTTGTATAGAAAACGTGTTTGTTTCCCAAGATATTTTAATAATACTTACACTAATAAAAACCTAGATCAGACTGCTATAACTATATACTACTATATATACCTTAAATACACCTGGCCATTGGCAGAATCAGTCAGAAAATATCAGTTAAGACAGTTCTTTAATACCTGTTCCAATCGGAAAGAGTATGTTATGTTCGGTGCGTTTTCTTACTGGTTTTTTATACTCTTATTCGCACCTGTTTCAATGCCCTTCCGTCAACGGGTGTCAGGCAAATTTAAAACATTTCTGTTTCGCATGAATTGTCCAAATTAAATTTGTTACATAAAAATGTTAATTTTTTTTTGGTTTTTTTTTTATATATATATTTATTTGATTTTATTCTCTTTACGGTACGCATTTCAATTATTGACATTTCAATGACTTTTATTGAATTTATTTGGCCAGCTTACTGTTTCGCATTTTTTTATCTCTTACCAAAACCTTTGGTAAATTGTTCAGCAGCAAAAAAAAAAGAAGAGAAAAAAATATCCCTGTCAATGGATATTTAATGCAATTGAGTTTAATTGTTGTTGTAAGGTCATAAATTGATTAATTAATATTTATTGTTAATTCGACAAGGCTAACAAAATAAATTGCATTTTAAAGGAAAGACGTGTGTGTGTGTGTGTGTGTGTGTGTGGTGTGTGTGTGTGTATAATAAAAGTATTTTAAATGAATTTCAAAAGTGGAGCACTTTGATCTTATTTGATTTTCGAATTCCACTCACATTCGAGCCGGCGGCTTGCCTCTTTTTAATGACTCAGCTTAGAATTTATATGCAAAAAAAGAAAGAAAAAAATAATGAAAAAAAAAAACAAAAAAAGAATGAAATCCGTTTTTAAATTGCGAATAAATAAAGTTCCACTAGGAAATCCCAAGTATAAATTATGTGAACAGAAGCAAATGCTCAAATTGAATAAAAGCAATCCGGAGCTGCTACAGGCGACACGCCGAAGACTTAAATACCCTTCTATTTTAGATATCATGGATATTGGTTTGATTTTTACTAAATATATATATATATATTATATATATATATGGTTGATTCATAAAGCATTCGAAACTGAGTTGATTGCTTTGTTTTCCAACAAGAATCCAAGTATTAACCTATGATTATTAGAATCTTAGCACAGTCAGCTCTAGTCGGATTATTCAGATTTAAATATATTTTTGCTAGAATTTAGATATAGTTTTACAACTTTTAATAGCATAGTTTGATTTAGATAGATTTGAAAATAATTTAATGAATTATGAAAAATATTATAAAAATATTAATAATAAATTTAGTCATCTAACTGCTCAATTTTCTATCTTTGTTTTTCCTTGGCTGCTAAATGATATCGAAGTTAGATTTGTTATATAAAAAAGATATATCTCTTTGGATAATTCGACTGCTTGTCAGCTATACAATATAGTAACCTGATCCAGCTTCATGTCAAGCCCTATCCGCCTAGCTTAACTCTACAGGGTTAGCTTAGAGCTGTAGTCAAGAATGAGCACCCTTCACTCACATAGACCATACTTGGGTCGTTGTCCACTGCCGTCTATCTAGGGTTTCTAGGCAGGAATGAGTAGCTAGGACTACCCGGAGGTTTGAATAAATCCTACTACAATTTTAGAATTCAGAATTCAATTGAATATGAAGGAACGGATAAATTTTATGACCCAAGTCGTGTCCTGCATAGGTCTGGGCAAGTGAAGGACACTATTTCTGAAGGATTGGCAAGAATAGAAACTTATAGAGGGATATATACACATTATCGTTGTCCAAAGAAACGATATATCTGTTATTTATATATTTATGATACTCTTCAAACTATAGATTCAATGACAAAATTATAATACCCTGTGGCGTAAAGGGGTATTATATATAATGCGAATCTATTTTAAGCATCCGGATCGATGAGAAGATCCATTCGAAATTGATTTCTAAGCAATTGCATAGAGTACAAGTGAAATAAAAAATCTGGGTTAGACATGCAAATTCGACTATTTGATTGGCATGAGAAATTCGAGTGTTGAGGCACGTGATTAGAAGAGAGAACGAGACCGAGGAATAGAAATAGAATTTAGGAATTAAATGCAGAGTCTCAGCAGCAGCGAGTGTGCTTTGCCAATATCTGATTAATTGGATGCCACGCCTAGTTATGATGGGGTTATTGAACCACTCACACACATCTATCTATTGATCAAAAGTATTTGAAATTTGTAATTTTCTATAGCGCTTGATTATATCATAATTTCTAGAAAGCTTAAAGATATGAAGTCTTTTTCACATTAGTTTTTGACGACAGGTCTTCAATTTTAATGGAGCCGGAGCCGGAGCCGGAGCTGGAACTGGAGCCCGAGACCTTAACCTTAAAGACGAGCCAAGAGCTTCTGGGCTCTGTGGGTTAGCACTGCTCTGGGCTTTTCAATTTGCATACTCAAAAGTTTTTGGACTCTTTTTCGCAGACTGTATCTGCAGTCAAAATCGCAATCGTTCGGCATATGAAGTTGGCATAATAATTTTTGTCACACAATTGAAGTGCTGACAAATGCAAATGTCTTTTGGGGCGGCAGCAATAGCAAAAAAAAGTAAGAAAAAAGTAGGAAAAAAGAAAGGCAAAGAAAGGCGAAAGGGTGTTAGCTCTTCTTCTGTTTATAGCCCAAGCTCGGTCTCTATACGAATAGATGTCTTATCGTTGTTTCAGCTCTATGAATAGCGCACGAATTTTGATTAAATAGACGAGTTCAATGGCATTTGCAGAAAGCCAAAAGCAAAAACCAAAAAAAAAAAAAGGCAAAGTTTCTCTTGAGGACAAGGAGAGAGAACTTTAAGTTTTTTTATAATTCTTTGCAATTCGCAATTCGCTCAACTATGAAAATCCACTTACAAAAATTATGTTAATTGCCTTAAAAAGACAGCCAGAGAAATGAAATCTTATTAAATCAGCAGCCCTGGCCAACAAAAAAGGATAAGGCATAACCGGCAGACAATTGGCAAACAAACAAATTGCCAAAAATAACAGTCGGCAGTGAGAAAAATTTCCAGCGAGTCGAAATTTTTGATGAAATGAAATGTTGTCTGCCAACTGCTTGAGTAGGAGCCAAAGTCCTGGCGAGCCAGGCCTGAGTTTTCCTTGACTTGGCTCAATATTTACACTTTGAGGCGTTGCCAGCCGGAGAGCTAATTTTGACAGTCTTACAGCCTCCACTGGGGGTGGGGGAGGTGGGGAAAGAAAGGAGAGAGCATAGAGTCGCATCGTATACTAAATATTCCTTAAGACGTTTTGTACATTATTGGCTTCGGTACTGAGCAAAAGAGACTCACAATCAGACTCATGGAGTGCTTGGTAAATACCACTTCTTGTGGGGAAACTGTAATCAGTTTTTCGCAAAAGTTTTTAATGCCATTTTCCCATTTAAAATATGCTCGTATTTAAGCAAATTGAGTTGTAGTTTATTGTATCAGACTCATTCCCCACCCCCCCTGGCAAAGTTGTGCTGCTATTAAAGATATCAAAACATAAGTGGCCTAAAGCATTCTGGGCTTAAAAATGCGCATAAACTTTATGCAGAATCGAAAAATTTATTTGTTCCTGTGCACAAATTGCCCAATCCTCCACCTCCTCCTCCGACTACTCCGCCTCCGCTGAACATTGCTGCTGGGCGCCGAACTTATTGCAATTGCTAAAAAAGAAGAAATTTTAACATAAATTTACGCTATGACAAGCCCCCCAGTCTCAGTCCTAGTTCAGCCTCCACAGACTCAGCTCTTCATATTATGCAGGCCGTTAGCATTTTTTCGACACCTCCTTTTTTCGTTTTATGAGCTTTTGCATTTGACTCCTTTGGGTCGTCTCTTCAGTTCAGGCTTTGGCTTCTTGCTACCTTTTGAGCGATTTTTTAAGCCGGAAATCCACTTTGAATTGTTTGGGGCGCTGCCGCTGCCGCTGCTGCTGCTTTTGCTGCTGCTTCTGCTGCTGCTGCTGCCTTGAGCATCCTGGAGGTTTACATATTGCTCATTTCAGCGGCAACTTCAGCTTCGTCCTGCGCTTATTGCCGCTGTCTGTTGAAGTGTAAACATTTTCACAGTAGGTGTAAATAAAATCTTGTAAAACGACGCGCAGCTGCCGCTGGCGGAACGTCCTCTGTTTTCGGTTGGCATTCACAGCGGAAGGAAGTCAGTAAAAATTCATATTACGAGAGGGAGTCATCTTCTTTCTTTCTTTCTTTCTTTTTCATGGTCATACTCGTCGTATACTTGATTGTTTCTCTTGCTTTGCCTCATTGAAAGAAAATCTGCGAGAGTTTATTGTCAACAAATTACGCAAATAATCTGAAGAAGCTCATAACAATTGGACAAAATCCACCCAGTTTTAATAGAATTGCTGCAATTTTACACACTGATTTTTATATGCCAGTTTACCAGATAAAAGCTAATGCCCTACACATGCAATAAACAGTTTAATGATATGGCTCACTAACCGGCTAAAACAAACTACTCGCACAACACACACACACACACGCACACACACACACACTCACAATGTTGGCAATTATTTTGAACGCAGCGATTAAAACGAAATGTGGTTTATTTTTTACGAGACTGGGTGTTTCGGCCCGGCCATATATATCTCTCTCTTGTTGCCATTAAATCGAAGCTTACCACAAATATGCCTGTTAAAATGATAGTTTCGTACGCTTAAATTTACCAACAACTCAATTATTTCAAATAAATTAACATAATATCCATTTTAAATGAGCTAAATGTAATGCAACCAATGTGCATTAATTGGAAAAAAAAAAAAAAAAATGAATCTATACATTTTCTCTATAGCAGAGCAAGGTTTCGATCCTCGGACCTCTGGGTTATGGGCCCAGCACGCTTCCACTGCGCCACTCTGCTGCTTGACCAACCGAGGGATAATTGCTTATCTCAGCTACATTTAGGAGGGTTCTTTGGGCTCAAAACTCGGCAAACTTCTTTTGAGAACTGCGAGAAGTTTCTCGGAAATCTCGAGAGAATGTCTCTGGGTAGCGATATAAAAGAAGTATGGAAATTAGACTTCCAAATTTGATTAATCTGTTCTTTTAGGCTTACTTCAAGTTTTTTCAAGAATCAAATAAAGAATTTGCTGTTTTCGACACGGTTAAGATTCAAAAAGACTTTAAATGAATGGATAAATTCGCTAAAATTCAATTCTTTTTATAAATCTACCTAATATATGACCTGAGATGACTGTGAAGGATATATGATATGGTGGAAATATTTTAATTTTTTTTTAAATTAGGTTACAAAAATCAATTTTAAATAAAGGCAGCTATAAAAAGAAAGAACGAAAAAGCTTTGAAAGATGGTAAAAATGTACTAACTGGCTCAGGGTATCCTTTAATCTAATCATTTTTCAGCGCTTAATCCCATGACAGGATATATTTGCGTAGTTTATCATTCATATAATATAATATATATATATTGTATATAATATATAATATAATATATAATATAATATATAATATATCTTAATACTGGCTGCAAAAAAAAAACAGCATCATTTTTTTCCAGCAGCTTCAAGCAAAGAAAAAAAACAGGAAAGCGAACATAAGAAATGAACTATGTCAAAAACTGGTCTCTTCAACATGATTCAGCATTTATCTTTTAACGACTTTTGGTAACACATCCTTTAATGTATCAATGGACTTTATAAAAATAAGGGTAGAAAAAAAAATTCTCACATTGACACATATAGCAGAGCAAGGTTTCGATCCTCGGACCTCTGGGTTATGGGCCCAGCACGCTTCCACTGCGCCACTCTGCTGCTTGAGGTGATTTGGCCAAATGCTCAGGTAGCGTCAATTGAAAAAACTAAAAAAACTTGGCATCAGATTCAATAGGTAAATATATACATATATATAATTTTATTCAATATAAAATTGATACTTATTGAAAATATTAATATTTTTTTCTAATAATTTAATACAGTATAAGTAATACTACTATTCAAAAATTGCCCATATTTTGAAGCATACTTTTAGGTGTTACTTATTATAGATGAAATCTTAATTTCCATTCAATTTATTTAATTAAATGAAGGAAAAAAACAATTTTACTAATTCAATATTCAATATATTACAAAAAAATATAATAAAATATATCAAGTTAGGAAAAGACTTGATATTCATTTAATTTTGTCCAAGAATTGTGCTTTTTATGCCACTGTGCGCGTAAAAAGTGAAGCCACAAGACTGCATAAGTATCTCATTGAGCTTTATTGAAACGTCTCCCCATCTGTTCAACCGCTGCCGCCATCGATTGCTGTGAATATCCAGAGGATTGGACACGAGAGACAGGAGACAGGAGACAGGAGTCAGGAGACAGCAACGCTTCGGCCATGTGTGGTGTCTATTTAATTACAATTGTCGCCGCAATCCGTGTCCATGTGCGATGCCGTTGTAACGGCAGCAACAGCGGAAACAGAATCGCTGCAATTAACGCGTCCTGCAACTAGGGAGCACACGCTGCAGCCGGAGCAGGAGCCGGGAGACACAGCAAAAGAGTGAGAGAGAGAGAGAGCGAGAGCTGTGCTCGCCATACCAAGGACTTTATCGACGGCCGCACACATTTTGTGCGATTATTTTACGCTCAATTATTGTTAAATATTTTACAAAATGCGGATATTTATATTTACGCATCCCCAAATGGCGCAGGCTCTGCACATTGGCCGGGAACGCACTGGTATCATGTCCCAATGTCCAGTGTCCAGTGTCCTTTGTCCAATGTCCTTCGTCCATTGTCCACTGTCCATTGTTGTTGCTATCGGGGATGTCCTAATGAGATTGCAATTATTTGGCCATAAATTTTTATTATTTGGTCTTTAAAGTTCATGCACTTTTATGGCACATTTTTAACACCCGGCTCTTTATATTTTTTTAATCCACAAAAATGTTCGCAAAATTTGCAATGACATCATTTAATTTGAAATTATTTTATAATTAATTGGCCAGTAACGCTGAGTGGACATAATGATTAAATATTTCATTGATAGGTGTGGGCTGCCATCTAAATGAGGCTCTGCCTGTGCCCAGACAGACAATAAACCGGTCTAGAAACGAGCTTGATTGGTCTTAAAATGAGAGCTAACAAATTTTATGTACATAAATTGAGCCAGAATCTCGGCAGAGTAGTCATAAATTAAGCACAATCCATTTGTGATTTTAGATTAAGCTGAAAACAGTCAAAGAATAAGTCTGCAATTCTTAAATGAAGATAAATTTTGGCTTAAATGAGCCTTGAAATAAGACAGAACTGAATTGAGAATGAGGGGAATGAGAATTAGTCTTATTTCATGCTGAAAATTGGATAGGAAATCAGAATGTTTTGGTATCAATTTTTTTATTTCATTTTTAGCTTGATTCGATACTGTTTTAGTCACAAAATAAGCTGTTTTTGGCTTAAAGACCATACCAATTCAATCAAAGTTTGATTTAAGATTTAGAACTTTCGGCTTTATTCAAGCCTGATACTTTTGATTGATCTTAATTCTCTCTTTAGGAAAGTCTTTTGAAGTAAATATGAAATTAAAAAGAAACACAAGCTGTGGTTTCTACTGTCGAATCCTTGCTTCTCCTTAGCTGAACTCAGACAAAAATCCCAATTCTTGTTAGCCGCAAGAAAACCTCTCCGGAAGACAAGCTGCCGAAGCTTCTAAACAAAAAAAGTACTTCTGCCTGCCTGCATCTTGAGCTTGTATTAAACTGAGCAAAAAAAGGACAAAAATTTGAAATATTTACAAAGCAAAACAAGAGTCCAACACAAAACTTTTGACCGAATGGAACCAGCAAGCAAATAGACACCCTGGCCAGCCGAAGGACATGCTGCTGGCTGGCAACTTCCGCTGTCCGTGCCAAAAGAGGGCTAAAATGCAGTGGACGGACAATTAAATATTAAAGTTAAGGTTTAAGCTTTTATTTAAAAAATGTCATTGCATACTTTTAGGCTGCTCTGTCAAAAAACTATTGGCCCAAAATAAAGGTAGCCAGGCTCAGCAAATATTGAACAACATTGGCTTCGAATATTGAAATACTTTTGACTGCCACTGTGCCAGAGAATGCTCCAAACACATACAAAAAAAACGAGAGAGAGAAAAAAAAGGAGAAGAGGTGCATCCATTTACCACTTCATGGAGAACACTTTGCGCCTTCCTTGGGTGTTGCAGCACTCTCATAATGTTTGTAACTCTTCATACAGCTATAGAGCAGATTTATATATGGAGAGCTGGGTCAATAGATCGAGTAGAGGACGATAAATGGAGAGCAGTAAACTCTCGAAACAGTTTTCCTTTTTAAAATGGTAGGACTCTCAGTTTTTAACTAAATATTCCCAAGTTGAAATGTGGAAAGTTAGTTCTATGTGAGATTTACAATTTATGCTCCACCTTGTTCATTATGAGCGAGGATTATCAGTAAGATCAATGTAATTATTAGCCAAATTAATATCTTCTGAAGGTTTACGACTTTTTACTCCACTTTCTCAATGATCTTTGTAAGTTCCGGCTGGTTATCGTTGGCGGCATTTGTATTAACCAATTATAAGAACATAAAGGAATAACTTTAAATGGAATTTAATATCACTCAGAATTGAACTCATGAGAGTTGGAGATTGAGCTTAGAAATTCTCTTCAGTCGGCGATATTCGCATTCACTAAGAGAGGCAGGCTCGAACCGCATCAGGTCAAAAATAAATATTCTAATTTTTGTGTAGTCTCTATGAATATTTAATTAATATGCTTAACACCTTCAAATTAGTAATAATATTTAAATTGTTTTTATTTAATTTTTAAAAGGATTAAAAACTTTTGGTAATAATGGCTGTGTCTTCATTTATAGTAAATTTTTCCTATAACTTTGGCTGTTTTCTGCCGTATTTAGCCTTTTTTATTGGCGTTTAGTATACTGCTTAGTAGTACTCTCTTAATCTTTTAGTTAATTTTAATGGATTTTTTATTTAAAGACTAGATAAAGGAAGGATAAAATACTGCTGCCTTGAGCTTTGAGCCGATGCTGGAACCGATGCTTTAACCTCAAAGTATAGTTCAAATAATTGATAGCCTCTAATTCTTATTATAATTCTTTTATTTTTAATACAAAGTAGGGAGATAAAACCTATTCTACCTACGAAAATCCATCATAAGAAAGTGTATTTAAGCCTTCGTTCATCAGGGATAAGTTTTTCCTGTTGTTTGTCTTTGGTTTTTGTGCGAGAGCTCCATTTTCCACAGTCTGCCATTTTCGTATTTCGTCTCGTTGTTTACCTTCTGTGTGCAACTGCATTTTTTGGAGCCTGAGCCTGGGCCTGGGCCTGTGACTGGGATTGGGATTGGTCCTGGGTAGCAATAGTCTCCGAATTTATTGCAATCACGCACAGGATTTGTCGCTATGGTATTCAGATTCTAAAAAAAACTAGTGAGCATAGGCAAAACTTTGGCACGCCGAATAAAATATACCCTTGCGAGAGTGTTTTTTTTTTCTATGACAGTTTTATGATAAAGATTCGTAAGCCTACACCTATATCTAACTTGTAAATTACATTTCGATAAATAAAGGAATTAAATAGGTTTCTATACGAAAAGTTTAGAACCGATTGTTCCTATGGCAGCTATATATATAGTAAAAAAATCTCAATGATTTCTATGCCACTAACTTTTAAGAATGCTTGAAAAATAAG
The DNA here is from genome assembly GCA_018150835.1 of Drosophila repletoides. NCBI lineage: Eukaryota > Metazoa > Arthropoda > Insecta > Diptera > Drosophilidae > Drosophila > Drosophila repletoides. The sequence goes on from JAECWQ010000031.1 coordinate 2,304,256, forward strand.
AACGTTTAGGACCGATTGTTCCTTTCTAATGCAGCTATAAGATATAGTTGTTTGATCCGGTCAGTTCCGACTAGGGGTTTCATTCAACATTTCCTTCACTTAACATCGAAGCAGACAGGCTGACAGACTGACAGACAGACGAATAAACAGCCAGACAGATGGACATGGATATATTGACTTATAGTCCTAATCAATAATCTACAAGTAATTTACTTTATGCCATCGGTGCTCATATCAATGCATTACACATTTCATGAGAAAGTTGTTATACCCTTTGTAAGGGTATAAAAAGGGAGCAGAGAAACCGCAAAATGCTGTTACTCTCTGCAAACTGTTGTTAGCCGTATTTGAGATGAGGCAAGTCAAAAACTCGCTGCACATTAAATTTAAACTAATTGCCGGACATTTGTAATGGTTGGCACTGCGTCAAATGTTTTAATTGCGGTGCAGGAAAATTAAAAACAACAACAACTACAGCAGCAACAACAACAACAACAAAAGCAGCAACAATGGAAGGAGGGAAGAACAATAGTTACAGCCGCTGCATTTACAAATTATTGGCAGACTTCAAAAAGCCAATGCGCCAAAAAAAACCAAAAAAAAAAATATATAAAAAATAATAAATTAATTTGGGGTTGGGGTCTGTTTGCGGCAATTAATTTAAACACACGGCTTTAGCTTTGCCGTATTTGCGGTTAACCGCAGCGGCCTCTCGCCCTCTGCCCTCTGGCCCCAACCAGCCAACCAGCCAACCAGCCAGCCAACCAACTAGCCAACTTTAGTCCTTCGCAGTTATTTTTTCATGTTTGTGGCTTCATTTTCTGAATTGAATTGAATTTTAAATAGTTTTTCCACATTTTTCCCCATTTTTTTAAACAATATTTTAGTTTTTATGACATAATCAGGGAATTAAGTTTAAGCCGTGGAACCGTCAACTGAAATTAAACGATTAGAGCTCAGACTTTGAGCGGAATAAGCTATATATTGTTATACCCTTACCATATCCGTCTCAGCATTTTTCTAGCTGGAATTGGGAAGAAGTTAAAAGCTTTTTTCCCTACCAAGATTAACAAATGGCTTACATTTCTTTTAACTGTTTGTATATCTTATTTAAAGAGGTTTTCAGCGACTGCCTAAGTTTTTTTGTTTGTTATTTTTATGGCCTAAACGTGGTTAGACCTTAAGTGGTCAGGACGTACAAATCTTGGTAACAGAACTTAATAATTTTTTTATTTTGTAAAAACCAAAAACTTATAATAATAATAATAGTTTTTAGAGCTTTAAATAGAAAAATCCAATGAAAGTGTTTTCTTAAGTATGCCACGAATTTTTGAGCTTAAAGTTTGGCTAATATATTCAGTACTATTCCAGCTATACCATTGAAAAGTGGCATACTTCAAGGCTGAAAAAGAATTGGAATCAGATTCAATATTGTATTGGAATAAACTTAATCTTAGAAATTTCTTTCCTTCAAAAGAAAATGGCTGTTTTTTCACATCGAATCAAAGCTAAACATTTTTTTAAAGCGTTCGATATCTGCCATAAAATTAATGCAGATTTCTCAAAAAATACTCTAAATATTTTAAATTAAAAAATAAATAGAGAAAATTCGTTTAAGATCTGTTTATTTACCTCAAGTGCCCTACCCACAAAGCAATTCTTTAAAAGTATTAAAAATAATCTATTTATAGAACTTAGAAGAGAAAGTATATTAGAATTATTGTAAAAAAAAATATATAAAATAAAATATGGACATATGGAGAGAGTGATTTGCTCAATACACTGAGAGAATCGTAGATACATTTATAAATAAATTTTCAAATAGAGATTGAATTTTACTTTGGCTTCGATTTGGCTTTTCCATAGAGTTGTTCGGGCGTTGGAATGTCGCTGACAAAGTAATTCGCTGGTATAAAGTGGAATATCTTCTTCAGGACATCGAGTAAAATGTCCTCAATGGTCTGAGTGATAACCGTGTACAAAGCATCGGCCAGCATGCGCCAATTGTCGTTAAAGAATTTATTGGTGCTATCCTCTGCAAAGGAAAAGGATGCCTCTTTGAGCGCTGCTCCAGGGCGGTTTAGAGAAGGATTCACTCACCTAATTGCTTGTTGCCATTGAACAAATTGGAGAAATAGGATTTCAGACCATCCATTTTGAAGTCCACGCGACAGTTGGTCACATTGTAAAACGTGAAGTTGCCCTTTGTGTACAGTCGCGTCTTAGTGTGCATTATGACGGTCATGTTTTCTAAGCGAAGGTTTAGACGATGTCAGAGGGAAACAAAGGAAAAGATTATCTGTGGCATGCCGAAGCTCAGATACCCTAACAGACTGGCATAATCATTGCAAATTTCTTCCTATAGCAAGCATATCTTATAGTAGTTCGATCTGCATCATTATCGAGCAGAATTTAGAAGACTCTTTCTTATATTTAATTAGGTTTCATAAAGAATTCTTGAGAAAGGAAAGAGTCTTCTTATGGCAGCCATATGAGAAACTGCAGAGAAACAGACAGACGGACAAATGGACAGATATATAGCACTCAGACAGATAGATAGGCCGACAGAGAGACAGACCGACAGAGATCTATAGAAATAGACAGATAGATAGATATATAGATTGACCGATAAACAGACAGACAGACATATAGACTGTCAGGCAGACGGAACGACAGGCAGACAGACAGACAGACAGACAGACAGACAGACAGACAGACAGACAGACAGACAGACAGACAGACAGACAGACAGACAGACAGACAGACAGACAGACAGATAGACAGACAGACAGATAGACAGACAGACTGGCAGACAGACAGACAGATAGACAGATAGACAGATAGACAGATAGACAGATAGACAGATAGACAGACAAACAGACAGACAGAAATCTATAGAAGTAGAAGTATAGATAAATTGAAAGATTGAGAGACTTACAGACATATATACTGCCAGGCAGACAGACAGACAGACAGACAGAGAAACAGACACACAAACGAGCTATTCATTTTTACTCGTTTTATCAGCCTAACCAATAGTAGGGTATTTATTAATGGATCGCAAATGCGTTCCTCCTTCAGTGCATCACATATCTCGTGACATAATCATGATACCCCCCCGCTGAAGTGTATAAAAAGCTTACCTGCATCTAGAAACACTTGACCACGCCCATTGAGCGGAATGAGCAGAATGCGTCCAAATAAACTGTAGTCACCTTGGAGCTTCATCACCGGCAACGTGAACGTTGTCTTCCAGCTGTAATCTTTTTTGAATACACTGCAGCAATGCAGCTGATTGGAATTATCTGAATGGAATGGTATTAACTCGCCCACTTACATGCTCTCCAGGACATTTGTATGGCCAAATCCAATAATTTTCACATTGGCCAGTTCGACTTTAAGATTAATCGCATTGCTGTTCCCTTGGGAAATCCGGATGCGATTCAAGTGGAATGGATCAAAGCTCTTGATGCTCGTTAGACCCGGTATGCCTGAAATATGAGATGATTATGATTAAAGGGATTCTTTTTTTTTGGGGCATCATTGGGACTCACCATCGTTCAGTTTATTGAAGAGCTGCTGGATGCTTTGGGTGGAACAGTTGACGAAATTCTTATCGGATATTTTACATTCTTTAATGTAATCTGCTGCGGTTCGATTAGAATTTGGTTTTTGAGTTCAATTGAGTTGAATTTCAAAATAAAAAGACACACATAAATGCAGAGAAATAAATCCGGTTTAGTGGTGCAATATTTGGCAAAAACCATAAAGTGGGTTAGTCACAGTTGCGTGCCGTGCCGTGCTGTGCCGTGCCGGTCAACTCAAGTATCGATTTCATTGGCCGTTGTGAGTACTCGTATTTGTATGTATTTATGTGAATATGTATGTTGCATTGAGAATTTTAAGATTAATCATGTATATGATAGCATATGAAAGAAGCTTCTAGTTACGTATACTTAATGCTTAATCCTAGATTTAATCACAAGTTTTGATAGCACGCCTCTTCGTCTATCTGCCTCTCTGTCTAGGCTTACGTCTTATTCTAGGTTTATCTATGGGTTCGAATCTACTCTAAGTTCTGGACTTGGCTCAGATGGGCTTCGAGTTCTGAGCGAATTGGCTTTGGCTCGAATGTTCAACCAAATTTTACAGATTATGGTTAAGTTAAAGCTTCGGAATAGATTATCTCCTTATAAACTTATCTTAAATAACTAACTAGGGCCCAGTAGAAGACCTACTTTAAACAGTTTTGAAGTATCTTTTATCGTTTATCGAACCGAACCAGAAATTTTGCAATATCAAAAGCCTTGTCGGATATCCGCGTTCGAACTGGTTCGACATGAAACCTGTTTGCGGGCTTCATTTTTACACTAGACAAAAATATTTAGTTGCTCAAAAAAACGAAGCTTTTTTGAGTTTTTTAAAAACTCTTTCACAAACATTGATCAATTTTAGATGGCAAATAAAATATTAATACAAATTGCATATTTATTTTATAGATACACTTAAAAAAAATAATACTTTTTCTGTAAAGCATTCAATACTTAAATATTTGAATTGAAATTCTCTTGTCACTTACGCGGCTCAGTCAAAAAACCATCATCGCCTCGAACCAGGCGACTGGCTATGGCCAGCAGCAGCAGAAGAAGGCTCCCTAGAAGTTCCCTCATCTCAGTATATATTGATATATAACCACGATCGGATTGACCAATAGCTTGGCTAGGTTACTCCAGCAGCTGGCACGACTGGCTGCAGCAAACTGTGAATGAAAACTGAATGAAACGCGCGAAAAACATTATACGATTTTTCATATTTTGCATTAACTTTCATTACAATCGTTTGTGGAAAACTTGATTTGAGCGGCCTGAAGATTTCGCAACCTGCAACTGCTATGCCGACTGCGCTGCCGACGCTGACGTTGACGTTGCGCAGACGCCACAGCTGAAACAGCTAAAACAGCTGGTCAGTGGGCCAATAAGCCGAGAAGAGAGAACAGATGCAGTTGTTGGCGCTACAATTTCGTCATAGATCGGTTTCTTGGTTTTCTCGTTTTTTTTTTTTTTTTTGGTGGGGAAATAAACGGCGCCAATAACATTTTTCTACCAGTGTCTCTCTACTGTGTCCACAGACTGTGTTGACAGTTGATTTAGCAAATAGTTCAAATTGCGACATACGCAACTGGCAATTGATTCTGCGATTCGTTTTGAAATCGATACGAGGCACACGATTTTCTTTTCGGACTTGGGCGTGCATGAACTTGATAAAGATATATACAGATATATCTCTATATATCTCTTTAATTGCTTAATGATTCAAAGTACATTCAATCAATAATTGTTACGGAGAATAGCTCAGATCTAGGCAGAGAGTATCTTCTAGTCGAGCACTATTAACGGCTGCAGTCCTAAATATTAATGAAAGACAAAATTGAGCTAAAAGATTTATTGGATAGTAAACTATTCTATTAATAATTCTTTCTGAGAATAAATCTAATCCAGACACAGAGTATCTCCTAGTTGGGCACTCTTAACTGGAGTACTCTTACATGTTCATAAAAGGCAAACAAAAAAAAGGATTCATTTCATGATAAACTACTCCTTTGTATTATAGATAATTCTATCCGGGAATAAGTCAGATCTAGATGAAGGGTATCTGCTAGTCGAGGAGTATTCCTCTTCCAAAATAAATCAAAGTAAAAAGGTTTTGTTGCAAAGTGTCTTGAAAATGTAATAAAACTTTCTAAAATATTCAAAGAGCTTGGCCTAGGTTCAGTTCTAAAAAAATCAGCTATTTCCGTTTGGTTATTGTTTTTTTCTTTGTGGCAACAACAGAAGAATAAAACGCTTTCGATTCAAAAAAAAAAAAAAAAACAGAAAAATATTAAGCAATACATAGTAAAAAAGAAGGCAATAAAGAAGGCAAATAATAAAGTAATTCCAACAAATCACTAAAATATATATTTATTAATAAAATTTACAAATGTCCTTAGACCCTTTCAGAATTATATCTTGAAGGAGGCAACTGAGACCCCACCAGAGTACCAAACCTTCAGCTCTCCAAATAGCTCCTTTCCCTACTAGTTTTATACTCTTTTCCTTTGTTAACAAAGCTAAAATGACTTTTAATATTTGCCTACAAAATTCACTGATATTTTGAATATTCTAAAGGATATTTTAAATCAATTTTTAATAGTTAACACCAAGTTTTAAAGGCTCAAACAAATGGCAAGTGCAGCCCATTGCATATACTCGTCTCTGTGTAAGTAACGTCCAGGACTTGGGCAAAAAGGAACTGCCAGTTCTTGGGTCAACAATCTTTGCTGTGGTCCGGTAGGCGTATTAGTGTCCTTCAAGTGGCTTCTTAGTGCAAACGCCTAGAAAAACTGACCAGCACCAGGAGCAGTATCAAAGGATGCACCAAAACAAACGACGCCAACTTAGTCAGACATTTTGCACTGTGGAACAAAAACGGAGTTTCATGCATGCTCAGCCATATATCAGGATAGATGTCATGCCCACCAGACGACGCCTAATCAGTGGCAGTTCTACTTACGTACAACTCGAAGGAGCTATTTTTCGAGTCCTTGTTTCCGTTTTTTTTTTTTTTAGCACTAAGCCCTGCTAAAGTTCAGAGTGTCAAAGAGCCACTGGTAGAGTAGCTACTGTGTAGTCTGTTGAGGAAAACTTTCAGTACTTTTCCGAGTATCTCTTATCGTCGCTCGCATCGCATTTTCTGCTGTATTTTTCCGCCGCCCACACTTTGTCTCCTTAAGTATTTCTTATGGCTTTTCTTTTTTCAATTACAACAAATTTAAGTGCACATTTATTTTGAGGCAATTACCAAAATGAAATAATTTTCTAAAGTGAATTGCTCGAGAGTCGATGAAATCATTTAGTGAAAAACTAGCAAGAAAAGGCCAGCTGCCAAGCACAGAAGATTGCATACCCTGGCATAACCATTTCATAATTGTTGTTAGTAAGGATAATCTATCATAGCACAGCTTTTGGGCCGATTGTTCCTATGGGAGCTATAGGTTATATGAGTTCGATCTTCATTATTTTTTGGTTTGCCTTTTCACCTCAAAGTTGTAGGTTTCGTTGGGATGGCTTGGTGAATGAAAATGAAAGGATTCTTCTCTTTTATGAAGAGAATATTGCATGCCTAATTTCCACTGGTTTATAGACTACAGCTGGTCGGACAGAGAGACGGCCATAGCTATATCAACACGTCTCATCAGATGCCTCAATAATATATTCATTATAAAGACTCTCCTTCAATGCATAACACAGTTCGTGCCACAGCTATAATACCCTCTGCAAGGGCATAAAAATTGATGTTGATTGAAGTAAATCATATGAGATTTTTCGGCAGGGCGGCTACTTATGTCTCTTTGATGAAAACATAAATATTTATTTATTTCGTTTTATTTTAAATAAAGTCAATTGTATGAATGGCTGGAAGATGATGATGAGGCGTCTGGAAAATCACGATATTGAAGACACCACTGAAGGCGTAGAAGGGATTCAATGCGTGCACAACAGCCATACATACATTTATATAAATGAATGTGTAGGTCTTAGTGGAAGGACCTTCATCATAATAAATAAATGAAACTCATGCAATTTTGCTTATCTCAATCAGAGCTGAATAATAAGTTGGGCGGCCAAGCAAACAAAAGCGGCTCTCAAGTCATTAGAAAAGTTCGAAAGTTCTAAAACAATGAACACAACATTAAAAATAATTATCTCGGGTTGCGGATCACAATGGGAAACCCTTTCTGGCCGAACACCTTAACCTTTTTAAAGATATTCTCAGATCTTCGAACGAATTGCTGGACACATACGAGACTATTAAAAAATATGCGCATGTTAATTTAAATAAAGTGCGGAAGCAAACAGGACAAACAAAAGGCGAACGAGGCAGGCAACGAGGCAAATAAAAACGCAACCGTTCAGGGGTTTCCAGGGTTCCAGTAAAAGGGACAATGAGAGAGAGAGAGAGAGACAGGGACGGAGAGACGGTCAGGAAAGCGAAGGAAGGAGGGATGGACTGGGACAGAACCAGAGCAAATATTAATCCGCAAAAAGGAATTGTCACAAATTGTGTGCTGGCTGAGGTGGCGACCACTGCCCGCTGGGCAAGCAACAGCTGCAGCAGGAGCACAAGCAGAAGCAGAACAACAAAAAAAAGCAGAAGAAAAGGGCAAAAGGACTGTCCTTTTGAGTAGACGGGGCAGGATAGGACCTTGCCCCAGCACTGATTGTTTCAAATCGCAAGTTTGGCTTACCTTTTTGGGAATTAATTTGGCAAATAAACGCTGACAAAATGCAGGCAACTGGACAAGGACAAAGCTGACTGAATTCGGGTTAGGGCGTGGCTTTCCATGGGCCAACTAATAGGATTTTGATGATAGTTGCTTGGTTTGCCTTCCTATTTCGACCCTCGAGCGTTACTGCCGCCGCCGCCATAATCAATTTTTGGCCAGGTTTTTGTTGTTTTTTTTTTCTCTTTTTTTTTTGTTGTTTTCTGTCGGTCGTCGGTCTGTTGTTTGCTTGATGCCCTCTCAGATGATTGTACCCTGTGACCCATGAAATGAGTTTTGCAATGTGTGCAAGAGGTATGCGGGGTGGACGGGGGGAAGGGGGAGAAGGGAGGGCTAAGAGGAGACTGACCAAATGAAATTACCAACACATTGAATGGAGAAAACGCTGCCGCTGAGCCGCAAAGCTAAAGCCAAAGCCAAAGCCAAAAGCTGCACCGCATTTCGTATTCATAGTATTCTCTCTCCCTCTCTCGCTATATCTCTGTCTCTTTTCCATGTTTTTATCTCTCTCTCTCGATGCGGCTTGGTATGGGTGAGTGTGTGTGGCAGCATTATAATTAATTTCAGTGGCCCAAATATGTAAATTTTGTTACAAGCAAAACCAAAAGCAAAAATAAATTCATAAATATTACGCATACGCAGCGTATACGTATACGTATTCACAAAACTCTATGCTGCCAAAAGGGAAACGGGCTTCTAAGCCGCTTAAATTGACTGGTTTCGAGATCTACGGCCAACTACGGATCTACTACCACATGTGTCCAGTGCTGCAGTTCATCAACTGCCAACTTTTGGCTGCCTGCCTCGTTACGGCCAGGAAAGTTTTTTTTTTCTTTTTTTTTTGTTGTTGCCCATTGTCCTTTTCCTTTTTTTTTCGCGACTTTTTGACTTCAACTTTAAATGAATTTCATAACAGTTTTTATGTGCTGCATTTTCCAACTGTAGTAGCAGTTGAAAGCCAACTTTTGCATAGATTAGTCACAGCGAAAAAGTTTTCCCACTGCCGCATTGCTTATTTTTCCCTTTTTGTGAGAGATTTTTCGTTTTAATTAACGGCTCCAGCATGTCTAAGCCTCTAGTTAATGGCCAATGGGAAAATGTTCTACAATTAATGATAAAGTTTGCTTGAAACTGTAAAGGATTTATCTAAGTAAAATCATTCAATGATCCCAATTTTTATTCAAGAAATTTCAGTTCAAATGAGACAAATTAAAGGCTTATTCAGCGTCTATAAAGTTTGCACCGCATCGAAAATGTATACTGATCCGAGAGGCAAAGTATTGTAGTTTACTGACGAGACTCTCAAGGAAGCATTATAAGAGAGTCAAGTAAATTTGAGCAGGCAACAAGAGTAACAAAAAGCTACCAGAGAAAAGTTGAGTTCGGTGCACCGAAGATAAAATACCCTTTGAAATGGTTTCCTCTGAGCTATATGATATATTAGCTCGATATTAAAGCATTGAGAAGCCAAAAAGTTGTGATTTTTCCTCTCTATAGCAGCTATATGATATAGTTGACCGATTCAGCCAGTTCCGAGAAGATAAAAGAGGCTGTAAACCAAATATCATTCATCTAGTCTAAAAGTAAAGCAGAGGGAGAGACAGACGGGGGATCAGATGAACATATGAGGTTCTTCTGCGATGATAAAGTTCTAATACCCGCTGTGAGGGTATAGTAAACAACAACAAGAAAGCAGCAATAACAAGCTAGAATAACAACTATGACTAAGTCTATGCAAAGAAAACCTATTAGTTGTATGCTATATGAAACCGTCAAGCAAAAAGGAAAAGCAACTAAAACTATAAATTTCAATAGAGCGAACCAGGCAAAGTTTAGAATAAACCTCAAAAACAGCTTAAACTGCCGCCAGGGCATACACACAACACACAACATACAGCACACAAAACTATCTGAAGGATAGCAGGACGAGAGCCTTTTCAGCTGCATATTTGCAGGCAAACACAAACCAAAGTCATCAGCGCCCGTTAGCTGTGAGTGTGTGGTTGCTGTGTGTTGGCTGCATTTGTTGTTGGTGTGAGCCATCATCATTTTTGGGAGAACCTTGGCAAATAATTTGAAAAATCAACACTGACATTCAAGCGTCGCATCGCCTCAAGACGACATTTTCAGCTAAAAAATAAAAAAAAGAAGAAAGTAGACTGCAAATTGCGCTTAAGTTTACGTTGGGTTTACTCCCCCCACCCAAACCCTTTAAACTGATGTTGTTGTTGCCCTTGAAATTGAGGGAAAAGTCAGATTTGGAAAACATACTTTTGCCATTTTCGAAAATCACACTTTGCTCCTGTTGTTGTTGTTGTTGTTGCTGTTGTCCTTGCTGCTTGCTGCTTGCTGCTTACTGCTGGCTGCTGCGTATATTTTGTTTGTGTGTATTTTGTTGCTACTTGAGCACTGAAGTAGATGAAAGGCATTTGCCACTGCCACTGCCACTGCCAGTGCCACTGCCACTCCCATTGCCAGTGCGTAGGTAGACCTGAGTATAGACCAAGGTTCAGAAATGGGTGGCTTTCTGTAGGGTGGCTTGTTGTTTATTTATCGCAGCGTGTGCGGCTTTTTTACTCTAAGCCCGTGTCGCTTCCAAGCTAAAGTATGTTTGCCAATTGAAATGCTAGACAAAGTATCTATAGACCCTCTCGATGATGATGTTGATGTCTGTCCGTCCGTCTGTCTATCTGTCTGCACAGCGATAGATAGACGATAGACGACAGCGACAACAGCGACGACCGTCGACCGTCGAACGTCGACCGTCGACAGACGGCATTGAACTGAACTGATGGGTTGGTTGGGCTTACTTAAAGGATCGTTTATTTTGCGGCCTTAAAGTGACGCGATGTGCTTTTCCCTACTTCAAAACATTTTTGTTTCAGTGAAAGTTTCAATTTAACTTAATACATTTAAGGTTAAAGACAGGGCTAACTCTTACTCTTAACTGTATCTGCTGCACATATTTCAGGTGCATTTGGAATTGGATCGAAAAAGTCATAGACACTAGCCCAGTACAGATTCAAAGCAAGTTCTATTTGGTTCTATTGAGGTTAGGTTAGAGGCATATTCTGAACTCATATAGACCATGGTTCAATCTTCGTCTATCTATGGCTTATGAAAATGGCTTGAGCAAGTGGAACAACCCGGTTCCTCTGTGAATTGTAGTTTTCTTTTAGAGTTTTTTTAGGCTAGCTCTGAAAGGCCGAATAAATAATAAGAACCAAAATATTTCTAGATTCTTTTTCTCCTCTTTTATCAAGACAACTGCTACGGAATTTGTTGTAGGCGCTTTTTGCAGCGTATTGGCCAAGTTTAACAAACTGCAATTTGGCTTCTGCTTGTGGTGGGTGATGCTCTGCCACTCATAGAAGGTGCTTCAAGCTACTCAGGTCAAAGGTGAGCATGCTTATGCCTATGTTTTCCCTAACGGAAACAAAATGTGGTTATTCCCAGCTTTGCTAGCTTATCTGGCATCCTTTGGAGAGATCTATGACAGTTGATTTCTGATAAGAGACTTTATAGCCAGGCTGACTGTCGATGCATATGCTTCTAGCAAGGACTCACTGTCTGTACTATCGCTTCTTTGGTTCATTTTAATGATCTCCGCTTGGAAAACGCACTGCAATGAGCTGAATCTCTGAAGGATTTGCTCAGAGAGAGACAGAGAGAGAGAGTCCAGCTTTGAATCGCCTGTATAGATTATGATAGACTCCCTGACTCCTGGAGGACCTTCTGTCCACTCCTCATCGCTGGGAGTTAAGCCCTCAACTTAGCCAAAAATCTATTTAAAGCCAAATGCTTTTGCCATACCAATCCCACCTTGCAGTTTCCTTGTCGCCTCGTAAATAGGTAAAATGAGTTTGCAATTGAGAAATCTGCTGATTTCACCCAAAATTATAATAATTAAAGTTTTTGTGACACAAAAAAGAAATTGTTGAACAAATGAATGAATATATATGTAGATATATATGTAGATATATATAGATATATATATATTTGCAGTCTGCAGCTTAAATGCACAATAAATGCCAAATGGAAATATCGAACAGCTCCATACAAAATTTACTTTGGAAGCTAACGAAATTTTGTGCTGAGCGCGTGAAAATTAATTAAAATATTCCTGATACTGCCAAACGCCGCCGGAGCATAACTGAATTTTAATTGAACGCAATCAATGCGAATTTATGAAGTCCGCTTACCCCTCCGAGCCCCCCTCCTCTCCCCTGCCCTCTCCTCCTCACCGAGTACAACCCTTTGCCTAGCTCCCCCGCAATCCACAGCAAAAGAGTTAAGCAGTTTGTCGGTCCTCTAAAGCTCTTTTGCAATTGGTGTTAATTTGTCTGTGAGAAAATATTAAATGGAAAAATCAACTTTTCCTTTAGCTTCAATTCAATGGCAATATATATGTCTGTATGTATGTGTGTATTATGTAGGTAGAAATATGTATGTATGTGTTTCTAGGTAGCGCAGAGAATGCGTTTCTAGAGCTGAAACCAATGGAGTCATAATTAAATTTGTGGAATTTTTAATGGACAAGCCATGGCATACGAATGGCTGCTGTAATTCGAGTGTCTCACGAATCTTTAATTCATTCAGCTACTACAAATTTCTATAGAAATATTGGTAAGATGCTCAGCCAACAATTGTATGGCTCACATCCTTCAGCTGCCACCTTTTTTTGTTGTGTATCAATTAAATTCTTTAAGGGTTCTCTAACTCTTCAATCGACAGTCAGGCAATTCATAGTCAACAGATTGATAATCGATTATCTTATTCAGTGAAAATAAGTCAGAAATTTCCTTTATTATATTATTAATTTATCGGCTTAATATTCTATTTAACCTTGATAATTGCAGGATATTCAATGCTCTATATTGGCTAACAATCGATAGCCAAAATCGGGCTACTATTAAGATTTCTTTACCCTGGCAGATGGTATTATAACTTTGTCATGAAATTTGTAATGCCAGAGGCATCTCCAACCTAATAAGGTATATATATTATTGATCAGGACGAGTCCTGTTCGTCTGGCTGTTTGCTTTATTGCTAGTCTCTTAGTTGTTGAGGTAGGTGAATTTTTGATATAGAGCCTGCCTTTTGTTAGACGCAATACTTATGCCGGAATAGGCCAGATCGGACAACTATAACTTATGATAACTCTCTCACAACAATCAGTCTAAAGCTTTATTCCTTCTCAAAGATTCATGATGAAAAGTTCAGGTTACACTTCGGACTGTATTTTCCCACGTCTGGCCAATATTCAATGGGATCGAAAGATTATATCCTATAACCATAGGAACAAGAGGTTAATAGAAATAAATTGAAAAACAATTTTCAAATGCTTTTTATAGACTGCAAGGAAAAGTAATATAACTTCTATAGAGCTTTTCCTTACTAGTTGTAAGAAAGTTCGCGGATTCAAAAATATGGGACAAATTCTAAGCTCGAGTTTGAAATCATTTTCAATATTTTTTTTTTTCTTTTATTTAAGGTTGTTTTAAAATTACTTTAATATAAATATTACCATAAAAAAAAGTAACTCACTCCTCGAATCTTAAACCAAATCACTTCTCTAATTGGTTGCAAAACGATTCGATTTTTAATTAATTAGTTCATTAATTTGTTGTGCAATCGTTCCTCTAGGGTCAGTGTAGTTTCCTTGTTATAGCTCCACAATGATTAAAAAATCAAAAATTCAGCTTATAAATTGAAAAATCGAGACTTTGATTCCACTCAAAGCTTAACGAGCGTTTTCCAGTGCCTTAGCTGAATCTCTTTTCAAATATTTTAGAGATTTGCATCCATGTTGCCAATGCAATTTTTATTATAGTATTCCTTGGCAAAGCTTGAAAGGAGTATAATAAGTTCGTGTGACTTCTGCGTAATCCTTAAAAATTATTTAATTATTTCTGATTAGGCCATGTCCTGCATGAACGCGTCTATCTCAGAAACTCAAAAGTTCTGGGCCAAAGTAAAATTATTGTTTGGTTTTCATGTGCCATATTCCTGCGGTAACTAACAGCTCAAAGAGCAGGCTTATACTGTTGGCATTAAATTCTATAAAGTATCTCAGTATGCAAATATGTATCTATATATATGTGTAGGTATATATATGTATAGGTATATATGTGTGTGTGTATATGTATATATTGTTTAAGTATGCTCATTCAATGTGAGTGTATTATGGATGCAAATGCAATTAAATAAATTTACAGAGGCTGGTGCAATCTCATATTTATTTGGATATTTTAAAGTTTGCACTGCAGTTAAGGGCATAAAAATGTGCATTTACAGTCGTAAGGATATCAAGGAGCAGAAAGAGCAATGAAAAAGTCGAAATGGAATAAATCGAGTAGAGAAAATCAGTGCGACAGGAAGAAACAATTTAAACACGTTGGACAGGATAAGCCGTTGGGCGTATTAGTGTCTGTAACAATGCAGTAATGCACTCACACACGCACACACACACACACACACACACACACACATACATATATGTACACACACGCACACACATGAGATGACACTGCAGTTTACACAGTTTGAAGGCGACATGGTCGTAGATTCTGCAAAAAGGGTTTCAGAACCAAACGAACCGAAAATTCTACACGTTGACGACGTCGACCAAGAAGCAGGAGAAGGAGCAGGAGCAGGAGCAGAAGAAGAAGAAGCACAGAATGCGCAGGATGACAATGAGAATGGCGACATTTTCTAATGCAATTCTCATTTGTATGAGTGTGAGCGCCTGCGTATGTGTGTGTGTTTTTATACCCTTGCCGAGGGTATTATAATTTTGTTACAAGGCTTCTCTGCCTGCCCATAAAGTCTATGTATATAAAATTGACCGGATTATGGGACAAGTCTGTCTGTCCGAGTGTATATCTGTCTGCCTATCTGCCTGTCTGTCCGTCTGTCTGTCCGTGTGCCTGTCTATCCTTCTGTCTGTTTCTATGCAACTAGTAAGGCAGCTTTTTAGTTAGTAGAATTGAATTTTATATGGAGGCTTATACTTTGGAGAACCAAAGAGATCGAATATCCATATTATATAGATGCCATAGGAATAATAGGTCCAAAAGTGATGGCTTGGATACCTTCTTGTGCTTGTCAAGAAATCATTATAAAACTGACTAGTCAGGCGTACAAATGTGTCTTCTTAATGCTCCATATAGATTTGTATAATAGGATCATCTATAGGGACAATCGTTAATTTTTATACCCTTGCAGAGGCTACTATAACTTTAATAAGGACTCTGAGAGGAGTTAATATATATCCCATGCCCTCCTCTCTGTTTCTAAGCAGACTAGGCAAAAATGTTGTTATCTAGAAATCTTACTTGTTTCTCAAGATATCTCAATAAAACAGACAAGTTGTTGATGTTCAGGATCAGGCTGTTATATAATGTAGCTGCCGTAGGAATCGGTCAAAGTAAATAAATTGAAAAAGAGTTTTCTTATTCGTATTCCAGTCAGCAAGGGTATAAAAAGTTCAGAGCGCCGCACATAACTTTCCTTGCGAGTTGTTAAAGGACTTCTTGCAGAAACTGCGTCTGTCCTTTGCCCTGCTCTGTCTCTTGTCACTTCGCTCCTTTTGTTCCCTTTCTCCCCCCCTCCCCCTCCCCCTCTCTCCGGCTTTGTGTGTGTGTGTATGTGCGTGTGTGTGTAATTGATTTTATCGGTCATGTTAATTTTGATTAAATATGCAAATCGACGATACAAATTCGCATTTGCCACACACCCACCACACCACACCTCAGCTCAGCTCAGCCCAGGGCAGCCCAGGACACCCACAAGACACACCACGCATGCAAAGCTCAAATGGGAGACACGTGCAGTAACCCAGGCCACATTGAAAGGTGGATTACCTGTGGAACAGTTCTACTCCCCCGCTCCATCCATTGACAGTTATTATGTTACGGTATTATCTCGTTATTTATGCAGCAGATGACAAATGCAATTTGTTGTTTGCACATTGGACCTGTACTGGAAACTGGAAACTGGCAATAGGCAACGTTCAACGTTCAACTTTCAACGTTCAACGTTCAACGTGCAACATGCAACATGCAACGTTCAGCTGGCGACTGGCGACTGGCGACTGGCGACTGGCAGTCAAAAATGGATGCAAGGACATGATAATTTCCAATCATTTGAATAATCTCCTCCTGGGCAACACAGCCTGGATTCCGTGTCTATGTCCGTGTCCGTGTCCGTGTCCGTGTCCACCGTGCGCTGTGAAAATATTAGCTTAAGAAAATGTCTAACGAGCTCTACGTGCTGCGGCATGCGAAAGTGTCCCTCGACGTTGACGTCGACGTCGACGTGGACGTGGACGTGGCTGGGCGATGTGGTTGACGTTTGTGGGCGTTTTGAGAGTTAGGGGCGTGGTCTATTAGCTGCAGTGGCTGCAGTTGGTTGACTTTGCTGCGGTTTTTGGGTATTGATTAAAATTTCGGAATTACGAGTTTTGGTCAATGTGAACGAATGACATGAGATGCATCGATAATTAGCAATCCTAGTTGGCCTTCCAATTGCCTGCAGCTCTCTCTCTCTCTTCAATTTGGAGACTGTACATTTCGTTGAATCTCTAAATCTTACGTAAACCCTTCAATTTAATTTCTTTTTTTTTCGTTTTTTTTTCTGCTCCCTGGAACCCCCCCAATTTAATGCTATTCCTATGAGACGGAGGCGGAGACGGAGACGTAGACGGTTCTTATCTCTGCTGCATAAGCTGTTTACCTATGTTCAAATTTCTAATCATAAATCGAAATCACTTGTTTAAAAGTGGCACAGGTAAACACCCATATGTCCGGTGACTACATTGTATATGTATATATATATATATATATATATATATACTCGTACTTATACTCGTAGCTCGATATATCTTATCAGAGCTATAAACGGCTCTAAAATTTAATATTAATGGAAAAAAAGGTATAAAAATGTGGGCCACCAACTTGAACCAACTTCGTGTACAGTCCCAGCATAGTTAACAAAGACTTCTAATTTATAAATAGGTGCAAAATATAAAACAATAAAAAACAACCCTAGAGATGGGCGCGTGAGTGGCTTTTCGGTCATGCCAAGTCACGCACCCATCTCTACGCTGTACCCAGACGAAATCAGCTAGTGTTAAGTAGTAACTTTTTGGGAATAACCCAGATAAAAGCAGCTAATCAGACCAAAAATAAAATGAAGAATAGAGGAAAAAGTCACAGAGAATTGATAGGAAATAATGGAAGAAAGTAGACGAGGAGGAGGAGGAGGCCAGTACAATCATCAATTATTCGATCATCTTAGGATTAATAGCATAGATTAACAGCAGTTTAGCTAATACAGGGTTATTTTTTTCATGAGATTTTTGATTGGGAAGATTAGCGATAAACAGGGCCTCCTAGCATGGTTAGGGGTCCATTTGGATGACTTCTTTGGCGTTCCTGAGATCAGAGCTGCTTCTATATGTCACATAGGCTTTCACAGGGGATTATTCAAGAAAAATGATTGATAAATGAATTTTGTTTAAAGGCAAACAGAGCCATGAAATCTATATGCCTAAACAGGTAAACAGTTCATTTGACTGATAGCTTTAAGAGGGGGAATTTCAATCGAATATTCCGACCCTATCTATGAAGAAACACCTATAACTTTCTTTATTAGTTTCTTCAAAAATCTAGCAGGTTGTATAATATTTAGGCAGAAGAAGCAAAGATAAGACACCCCTATTAAAAAGTTGCCCCCTTCGATAGCTCTAGTTTATTCACCCTGTATAGACACAGATATATATATATATATATGCCATATATATATAGCATAACAAAGAACTCTCTTTGGTGCTAAAAAATTGAAATAGACACAGTCATAAGGCAAATCTAATTGCCATAGAGCTTGACAAATGATGTTGGGGCTAGGGCTATATGAGACAGGCAACGATAGCTGCAGGTAGCTAGCAGCTCCCATTTTGATGGCGGCTGGAAAATGTTGCAATTGTTGCCTGCAGCTACAAGGCAACATTCAACATCCAACCAAACCAACCAACCAACCAACCAGGCAACCAACCACTCTGCTGACACTCTGACAAGCAGACAGAGAGACACTGCTGGAAAAACGGCTGGCAAAAGGCAACACCGGACTAGCCCGGATTGCCACGGACAATTCTGGCTTGTGTGTGTGTGTTTGGTTTGTTGTGTGTGTGTGTGTGTTGTGTGTGCCCCCGAGTGTGTGAATGGTGTCATTAAACGATTTTTCATTGCAAGCTGCCGCAGGTGAAATCTGTCGAGGCTTAGGTCGATGTTTGACTTTTAGCGGTCCTCGACCTTTTAGCATAGCGATTATATACTACACTATAAAGCACTTTAAGCTGCTGCAATTTAATATTTTTCCTTTGCAACCTGAATGAGTCCGGAAATTGAAAATCATCTTACCTGTGTGTGCATTGATGGGCGACAAGAGCGGAAATTATTATTTCTTTATCACTGAATTTCCACACAATTCCCTTACCAGTTAACACCCATTTTGACAGGCCAAGTTTTCATAATTTTGCTCCTTTTTTCCCTCCTTTTTTTTTGTTGATTCCCTCGTCCTCCTTTGGCCGTCCCCATTAAAAAAGTTACTGTATTGACTGGGACCCAATCAAAGCAAATTGCAGCCACGTTGTGCATTGATTATGCAGTCACAACAGGTAGTTTTTAATCAATTTTACGTGCGAATATTCCCTAAATGTGGCCCAAAAGGCCAAGAAGGAGCCAGCTACTCGTCGTACTCAGCTAGCCAGCAAGTCAGTGGCCTGTCATTTCTGGAATTTAATTAAATTCTTCGAATTCCTAATGAAAGGTTATGCATTATGTATTGTCTATTCGTTCGACAGCGGACTTGAGAGCCAGCAGCCAGCGCCCGGCAGTCAGCAGCCAGTTTTGAATACGTTTACACAATGACGATAGTTTCCATTAAAAAGGGGATTTTGGAGTATTCCACCCTTATCTTTGTATAAACCCTTTTTTTGTCCAAAGGTCAATATAAAAGTCAAATTAGGACTGCACATAAGAACAAAGCCAAAGTATAATATTCATTCAATTAAGTTTTAATTCAGTTTCAGGGCTCTTCATTAAAATTTAGATTATAATACTTATTTTTGGATTTTCCTTTTCAAAGGGAAAATCTGCTCATAGGTCGAAAAGTAGGCAGCAATTTTATAGCTTTGAATACTTTTGGCCTTTTCATCCTCAGAATTGTTTTCAAATAGCTAATTAATTTGGGAGTTTCGTCGCAAAATTTAGCCTTAAAACTAAACTGGACCATGCGGATCGGACGACTATATCATATAGGAAGGAACAATCAGTTGAAAAGTGTTTTTTTTTTCTGTTCATGAAATGTACAAATTAAATGTAAGAATTCAAAATAAATTAATTGAACAACAATTTTCAAATGGTTTTTCCATATGTTTATAAGGGTATATAATCTTCGGCGCACTGAAGAAATTATAACTAGTAAAGAAAGGCTATCCTTACTAGGATATTCTACTATATAAGTCAAAATAAGAGCTTTGTATGTATCTATATCTAAGTTCCTTTCGTATTATATAATTAAAACTTTCTATATTTTGGGATATTTAATTAAGATAATGAAAAAATCGAATGATATATAATATGACTGTTGTAGGAAGGATCAGAGAGGAATTGTGTTAAAATCAAACATGCTCATTACATGACCTATATAGACTCTAAGTAATACAAATGGGAAAGTATGTTTGCTATATATATAATATCGCTTATATCTGGCATTAAGTAAACCTTCACTAAAAAGGACCTGCTTGACCAGGACATTACTAAAGCAGCTCGAAGCCTTCGGGCATATTTTATGCGATTGCTGCACGTAGCTCATTCAATGCAGAAATTTAAAAAAAGACAACCGAGTAAATAAAATACTTGTCGTTGCACTTGATAAATTATCAATAGGCATCTGAATCACGTAACCTGGCGCCATACTTTCAGCAGTCATAAAAAGATAATTTTGACTCGGAATGCACGAGTATTTCCTGGAAAATACAAGTGTGAGTGAGCCAAAATCTATTATGGCCATAAGAGCAATAAAACGGGTTTAATATATTTCTTTCCAGCAAGCCCTTTAGATAAGTAAACGTAATTTTACTCGATAAATGTGCTATTATGAAAAGCTTTTGTTTACGTCAAGGATAACCCTAAGATAAAGCTTCCTTAGGGAAAATCGAAAAACAGGAGCATTAATGATAATTCAAAAGATTTTGGGTTGGAAAATAGGCTGTAAAATCGTCAAAAATAACTATTATTTTTTAATACAGATTCAACTTAGTTTTTTTTTGTTATTAGCCTTAAAATCATTTTCAAAGCTATTCAGAAATAATTTTTAGCTATAGCAAATTGCTGCTAGCCGAAAAATAGCTGGTAAAAAGCTCTATTTATGATTATAATCTTTATCAGGTCGTTCAGACGTGTTGATGTAGCTCCTGTCTATCTGTCTATTTATTGTTCCACCATTTTTGAAATGAAAATTTGAAATAGATCCTTCAATCTGCTGCATCCTTCATATTTATGGGATATATTTATAAACAGATAGGGACAATAAACAGACAGACAGGCATATCTAGGCATACAGATGCATTCAGCATCGTTTGGTCCAAACAGTGATACAAATGAAAATGAAATTTGGCCACAAGATGATGAAAGTTGCTACTAAGAAGGGATATTGGGAAACTCCTATCCCAAAGGCGTTAAAATATAGAAAAACCGTTGTGGGAAAATGCTTGTATTAAGAACATTGAAGGTCCTAAAGTTGAGAGTGTTACAGGACCCAAGGAGCATCTTTTAATTTAGTGAGAATTCAAATGGATATCAGCTTAAATTGGCCAAAGAAAGTCTGTTCTGGAGGGCTGGGTGAAATAGGTACGAGCATCAAGGTGCTGGAAAGGACTCGACGAGAAAGAGGTTCCCTACCAAGAAATTGAACAACGGCTTATCGACAAGTCAACACACGATGACTTTATACATTACGTGTCTTGCCTTTGGCTGGCATATTAAAAAGTATATATCAATATATATTTTTACCTTACTTCAAGATAAGATATGCCGCCGCATTCTTATTGTACGCCCAACTGCCAAATGCGAAGAATAATAGAAAATTCTTCATTTTTTTTTTCCCCCCCGACTTATTCACTTAAATTTGCTAGCCATGAGGCTAGTAGAGTTTGGTTATATAATCAAAAAAAAAATGTTACTTGATGTTGCCAGCGGAAATAGCCAAGCATAAAATTGATTAGACAAGAAATTTGGGTTAACGCTTCTAAGGTCCCACCATAAATTTGTAGTTATTTGGTTATATGATAAAACCTATTCAGGAAAACCATGAAATTTGTAAAACTTTTTCGCAATCGAACTGCAAGATTTGCATTTCTTTCCACAGGTTGACTAAATACGACTGAAATCAGACAGGTGTACATGACCTGGAAGCAATCTGTAAGAGTATTTAAATGTTCGGCTTGCCAACAGTTGGCTTTTATAGTTTTGGTAAGACATTTTGAATAAAAGAATAAACTTTCCTATGGCAGCTATATGATATATCAGTCCGATTAATATCATTGCAGAGAAAGTATTTCTTTATCTAACTGATAAGTTTCATGAAGATCTCTTGAGGGAATATAAAATATATGAAATAGTTATTCGACCCGGCCAGTGCGGTCGAATATGCTGCCTGAAACAGAGAGTGAGATTCAGTCCAAGTTTCATTCATTTAGCTGAAAAAACTAGGAGGCTAGTTTGCATATAGAAAGAAGGCCAGAAGCACAGAAGAAGGCCAGAAGCACATGGCTATATTGACTATATAAACTGATGTCTTCTTTAATTACAGGGTATAAAAGTGGTTCCTATTGTAAAAGTTGTTCAGCCAAATACTGAAGTTTGTTGTTGAATTCTATGCCAGAAATCTTTCTTTACTATTCCTTCAATTATATTAAAAATTGAGAAAAAACCTCTATAGAGATTTCGAGATTTCTACAAGTATTTTAGCGGCCTTCCAGCTGCAACCAGGTGAATTTGTTTAGACCGGTGCATTCTTAGTGGCCTGTGGAATATATTTATTTGAAAATAAATTTTGTACTGTTTGGATAAGAATTTTGATTGATTTAGCAGATAATTATTTCTATTTACAATTTGTAGGAGAAGACACCGTAAGGGTTTCGTTTTTCGGAATTTACAATATTTGATTATCCCATGAGCTGAATTTCAAAATATTGTTGCTACCTTCTTGAATTCTCCGTCCGATTGGTATTTATCAAAAGCAATGTCTATATCTTATCTGGCTCAGTTTACTGGTAACTGCCGCAGTAGAAGCATGTATTGATAGTATTACCGAAAAAAAAAACAGTATATAGGTAGACTATATACACATATATACCTATATATATATATAGATACATACGCGTAAGTATACATAAATTTATATGTAGTTTGATTTTGGGTTTTCTTATCAACAGCTCGTCGACACGTTTGACGACCTTTTACACAATTTCTGTTTGCTGCCTGCTCTTTGTTTGCTCAGTGACGACCACAAACACACACACACAGATATATATATATATCTGCTACAGTTGCAGGTAGTATATTTCCCGATCTGGCCCTACATACTTTGGGCCAAAGTCTAGACACTGGCTGGCAGATATTTCACTTTAGAATTTTTTCCTGTATTTGGTGTAATTATGGAGAAATACCCTAAAAAAGAAGAAGATTGAAACCTGTTGGCCTGTTTCGTCATATCTATTTGGAGCCTTTAGCTTTTTTTTCACTTTGCGCTATTTATCCATGAAATATTCGTCATGAAAGTGTCATATCTATGTAAGTATATGACTTGTCACTATCGATAAGAGCCTCCAATCCAAATCCAGTTATCTACACCTCACACACACACACACACACGCACACACACTCGCTCGGTGTCGGAAAGATATTGCCTGAGTAAAAGGTAAAGTAAATAAAAAACGTTCCTCAGATAAGGCATATCATATAAAAAGCGATATCTATGAAAATATGTCATTATTTCGTTATTGAACTCCGAAGTGTTCAGTTCTCTGTGCTATGTATTCCGTTACGTTTGATTCTTTTCTGGGTTTTTTTCTGTTTTTTTTTTTTTTTTTTTTTTGATTTCCTCCAATTATCTATCATATAAAATCGATACCGAAATTCGGACCAGTGATTGCTTCGTGTCTATAATCGGATTAAAGTGTTCTACATAAAATAAAAACTATCGATCGGAATTATGTGCTGCATTTGGAATAAGGTTTTTTTGGAAATTTTTTGAATGGTGTCGATTTGCAAGTAGAATAGCAGGCTTATCACATGTATTATACGACCTGGTGTGAGATTCTTCTATTCTACTTTCGACAAGCACCGGCTATCATCGCTTTCACTACGAAAAACTATCGAATTCAGCTGTAAGTTCAAACAAAATACAAACTTTCACCATGACTGACGCTATATGCGAGCAAATATCATATATATATATATCTGTATATATTATATATGTTCCTTGCGGCGTTCGCTTCATATCAGTCAATTGTTATATGACTCACTTACGTTTTATATGCGATATTAAAATGGATGGGCCTGGTTGGCATTCCGAGAAGGGTTGGCTATTTACAGCGATTCCGATACGATGGCGAGGGACAGTAGGTAAGATAATGCTGGTAAAGTGTAATTTAGATCATAATACTCCTCTTTTTTCATCCAACAAATATATATATATACATTTTAGATCAGAAAAAACTCATTTCATAACCTAAAGCAAACATGTGATATTATTGATCTTATCGATCCAGCGATTTGGGTTAGAAAAAACCCAATGGAACAACAAGTTTATATAATAAACCTGCTTGTGAAATCAGTTCCAAAGATAAGAAGCTCTCTTTGCGGCCTTTCTTTCTTTGTTGTTGCTGCTGCTTGTACTCCAGGGTATTTATTGATCAATTTTATAAGGCTGCTTCGATAAGGGGATCCACTTTTATTATGCCAGCTTTAAAATACTTCTGATTGTTGAGTGGTTATGTAATTTTAGCACTATTATATCATATTATGGCTAATGTTCACTTGCTCGACACATTCTCATAAATACATATATAATCTAAGTAGAGTTTAGCCGTATAAAACAACCCCTCGAAACGGCTGTATCCATGTCATTTGTCTGTCTGCAGCCTGCTATCGCTGCCACTCTCTGACTCCGACTCTGCCTCTGACTCTGACTCTGACTCTGACTCTGCCAGTCAACATAATGAAAATGCAATTAATTTTTTCCAGCAATTTCTTTTTGCTCCCCCAAGTCAAAGCTGACACGGACGGACGGCTGGACGGACGGGCGAGCGGACTCCAACTCTGACTGCGATCTCGATGCTGTTGCAATATTATGACTCCTGCTGTTTGCTCTGACAGCAACCAGGCCAGGCTGGAGCACAGAAAACAGAGCAGAGAAAAAAAGAAGAGAAGGAAAAAATGCTGATGTTTATTGTAAAGCATTTTCTATTGCAACGGCAGAGGTAGCGGCAGCGGCAGCCTTCCCTTATGCTATTCTTCCATTTGGTCTGGTCCCTCGCGCTGCTGCTGCTGCCACTGGCCAACCATTCGCATTAAATGAGGAAACCAATTAATCGCGCTTATAAAGATTTACCGCCACACAAAGTTAGACAGATACAGCTGCGAGTACACTCTACAGATACAGATACAGATACAGATACAGATACAGATACAGATACAAATGCAGATACAGATACAGATACAGAGACAGATACTCGTGCAGCAACAGATATTCGCGCAGTCGTTTATATCCACTTGCACTGCGGCGAGCCTTGGCTTTGTTTTGTTTTATCCTGTTTTGTTGTTGTGTTTGGCTCAGTTTAATGGTGCTTCCCGCTGCAGGCGCACTGATTAAAGCTGGTAAATTCATCAGCCTGTAATGGGCTCAGTTGGAGCTGATTAAGCCAACATATCTTGAAAAAAAAAAAGGCAGACAGCTAAACACGTCTTTTTGAGCTGAGAGCTGAGAGCTGAGAAGCCAAAGGGACGCAAGTCTGTTGCTTTGATTTGTTCATAATTTAATTAAAATAATTGTAATAAATGTGCAGCCCAATTAATAATAAACAGCATATATGAAGCCTATGAAACTGCCTGATCCTTGGGTGAAGGGGTCTCCTCCAGCCAGCCAGCCAAAAATCAAGTCTGGAATAGAATACAATACTCGTCCTAGGCCCCCATTTACTCTCATCAGGGGCAGTAGTTATCTTTAACGTAGCCACAATTTCCGGTAGCCGAATTCATTATAATTTCTGCACATTTTGAACGTTCTATTGGACCACGTTGTCTGGCAGCCAATTTTTTTGCATTAACGATCCACAAAGCCTATTTGAAGGCCCATCCCGGCCGGCTCAGCACACCACACCAATCGTCTGCTTCTGGCATAACTTGTCATTTGTCTTGGACACCCTGCAGTGGCAAAATCAGAGCGAGAATTTCACTAAAATTACCTTTCATTTTGTCATCAAAAACCACTTGAATGGGACGCCAGCGACAACGACAAGGCAACAGTTGCTGGCAGTGTCCTGCCCCGATCCGTTCCGACCCGTCCTAGTACCGTTCCGTGTCCTGTCGTTAAGGGACTTGCAACCGGCAGCCGCAGCAATTACAGACGGTAATGTCCAGGCCCTTAAACCATAGCCCCAAAATGGGGAACGTCTTTACTTTTGCTTAAAGCTTTTTAGCCTTGGCATCCGGCATACTTTTTTCTTTTTTTTTTTTTTGTGTCTTTTTTATTCGTTTTCCGCTTTTTTCGTTTTTCGTTTTTCTGATTTTTGCTTTTCGCCTTTGTATTGCACTTCTTGAAACCGAAAGCGCATTGGCCAAGCACCCAAGCACCGAAGCAGCGAAGAACCCCAAGCTCAACTCCAAAAAGAAGCGTTAAATTAAAACGTAAATACCACTTAGCCGGCTATAAAGCAAGTGGCCAGCTCCTCCTGAGCTGCAGCTGGAGCTGGAGCTTGGAGCTGGCTGTAATCAGTGGGTAATTAACCAGACAACAGCGTGCTGGAGCGTACAGGTGAGCCCAGGGTACCTTGAAATTGCTTAATTTGTGCCAGGTAATTTAATCACCAGGCGTTGGATGCCCGGGAGTCCCCCCCCCCCTGCATCCCATCGAAAAGAGTTTTGGCCGCCCTAAAACCGAGCTTACGACTATCAATTAATCTCATCACAATGGCAAACTTTAGATAACAGCTCCTCCTCCTCCCACATAGCCACCGTATCATATATCTAATAACAGCTACGACTACTCCAACGACATACTCATACTATATAGTATATATATATATATATATATATATAGAGATACTCTCTCTCAATATCGCTGCTAGTTCATTTCATGACTTCACGCTTATCAAGCACCAAGTTTTTGGCACCAACTTTCAAAATTGTATAAGCCAAACTATAAATAAGTTTCTAAACGTTCATTTTGACAGTTTCATCTACACAAAACGTGCAGCAAACAAGAACGAGTTACAAAGCGAACGTCTGCTCGACTCAAAAATACCCTGTACAGAATGAAATAGCTGCAGAAATGCTACTTCTTTTTCCGTTGCATCACTGTTATGTTACTTAACAGAGCCTTTAACAGAACGCAGCGCTGTTAAAGTTTTACTCCTTTTTTAGCCAAAGCTCTACAAATTATCCTTCAAAATGCAGCTACAAAATATTGTAAAGCTTTTGGCTTTAATGCTGGCTCAAAATTGCAGCTTAGTTCCCAGATTTGGCAGATTCTACGAGCATCGAAATCTTGGGGTCTAAGGATGGCAGTGATTGACAATGCCACGCCTACTTTATACCATTGCTACCTTCTATATTTATATTCGAACTTCAAAGAGAAAAAGCTCTGAAAAACTTTACCCTTATAGTAATTATAATAGATTCAGAAATTGGGACCCATGAAACAGCAAATAAAATATCTAAAAGAATTGAATAAATTCTTCAATTTCTATCTAATTTTTCTCATTGAACTCCTCGTTTTTTCAAGCTTATACAGTGAGAGAGGATAACAATGAAAATATAGCTTTGATCTCAGTTTATCTTACCTTTTCTCTGTGGAAGATTATCAGGAGTATTTATAGGATGCAGGCGAAAGCTTCTGCCTGTCGTTGGACAAGCTTAGTACACCCCATTTTTACCTATGTTGTTGTTACAGGGTATAAAAATACAGTCATCCCACACATTCTTTTTTTTGTAGCAACATGGCGTCGTATCGCAGTTTGAATTTTTTTCATTCTCTGTGCTTCTTTAGGAAAATTGCAACTACTGCACATCGGGGCAAAAAATTCTAAACTGCAATAAATTCATCAAATGTGCAATGGAACATGCTGTAATGTCACACCCAGCACCCAGCTCCCAGCACCCAACACCCACTACAGCACCTTCCTTCCTGGACACCCCGGGGCACGTATCGCATGGGGCATGCAGCACAGAGTGGCGGCCCATCTCCATTAAATGTGCGCTGCCCTCTGAATTGGGCGATATTTTGTAGGCAAATGTGCAATAAATTGTAAATGTTTGTGAAATACAGTGGAGTGCACAGAGCAGGGAGTACCAGGAGGGGGAGAGAGAGTGCTGTTGCACCACAGCGGTGGGGCGGCAGCTGTTCCGTTGTAAATTTTGTGACGCACCAACGAGCTGAGTTGCCCGTAAAACTTGTCCGCTGCACGCCTGTCAAGTTTTACAAGTGTTGTGCAGATTGTTTTTCGTTGGGGTTAGGGCTCCCAGGGGGGCTACGGGGCTACGGGGGGTTCCTGGGTTTTAGATGGGAAAAAATGACGCGCTCGTTTTGAAGCTGCGATAACGATTCCTAGGGTCCTAGGCTCTATGTCCTATGTTCTATGTTCTATGGTCTATGGTCTGGGCATTATGCAATTTACTGGCCCCCTAAAAAGACGACAATGAATGCACAATTTTCACATGAATCGGGTAGAAGGTAGGATGACGATTAAAGATGTAAATGTAAAGCCCACAAACTGTTGCTGCCTGAACCGGGTCTATGAACCGGTTAAACTTTATCAACCGTTTGATGAGTAATTAAGCAAAAAGCTCCGCTAAATCGGTTCTGCTCGGGTTGAAAGCGAGTTTTGAACTTAACTAAATTAGAACAATTGTTGAGATATATAAGAATCAGTTAAATAAGCCGACTTTAAGGAGAATAGGTCTAATGTGCCCCATGACATAGTTGTAGTCGAGTTTAAAGCAAATATTAGCAGCAGTCTTTCTACTATTATAATTATTGGTGAAGCATTCAACGACTGAAATAAAATTGGTCTGGTTTTGGGCAGATCTTCTTCGGCCACAAATCCGGCAAAAGCGGATGAAATAGTGGGCAGTGGTCTGGTTAAAAGTGAAGCTCTGGAGACTTTATGTGCTGTTATTGAACGATGCCAATGCACTTGAGGATCACAGGGGCAGTGAAGAAGAGAAGAGAGTGGACAACCAGCTGGGAGGCCATGTGAGCCCCATATTTTACTTGGGTTATCCAGCAATCACAGGGGGAATCTTCCGCTGGCTAGATCTATACGGGGCTGGCAATTTGATCAGTAAAATGCAGGCACATTTGAATCCCCATCTATATAATATTTCTCTAAACTCTGGACGGACGGAGAGATTGTCTTGATCGATCGACTTAGCTGCTGAAGTAAGAAATTATATGCTTTAGCTGGTTGCTAAGGTCTCCTCCTTCGCTTTTTATGGCTGGAGTGTATATAAAGTTGATTTTTCCAGAAGCTTAAATTGATAAAGATATATATATAAAGATATATATAAACGCTTTTGGTAACGCTCCATCAAAGTCATCTGGAAGAGAATTGTAATTGATATTTGTGTTATCAAGTTATGCCACAAATATAATCAGACATTTCAGCGGGTTTCGCTCTCGCAGCAAAGAAATGATTTATATTTAATTTTTGAGCGGCGAATTGGCCAACTTTTCAGTTGCAGTTGCAGTTGCAGTGGCAGTGGCAGTGGCAGTTTCTGGCCAACAGTTGTTGACTCATTAATGTTTTTATTTGCAACAATACTGTGCAACCATGCAGTAAATTTGGGCCCAGAGCTCGCGTTGCCTGCATTCAATTATGCAATTATTATATGACTTTTATTTAATGCAATTAAAAGTCAAATGTTAAAAGCAAAACCAAAAGCAAAAGCAGAGGCAACAGCGTTGGGTCAGAGCTCAAATTGTGCTGGATGTGCAGGTTCCTCGTTCCAGCTGAGAGACAATGCAATCAGCCAAGCGCAGGAGGATTTCAATGGATGAGTTCTGTCGGTGATTCCCCAAAAAGTTGCCTAACGCAGCAGAAATGTTGCAGAAATTTCAGTAGACCCCCTCCTAGCCGTAATTTAGCTATTAAATCGCATTTTTATTCGGCAGGAGACCCTCAACGCTGAGCTCCTTCCTACTATTTCACACGTGTGCCAACAACAAGGAGTTCCTTTGCCTTTTGCGGTGGCCAGGCGACCAGCAGACCAGCAGACCAGGAGGCCAGCAGACCAGGAGTGCTCAATGTATTCATTTGTGTTTGAGTGTGTGAGTGGAAACATTTTTGCAACGCAACGGAAACGGAAAATGTTCTATTGGTCAGCCTACAAGTGCACAGCGCGCCCAAAAGCAGGCAATGCAAAAGACTTAAATGCAAATTGCTGCCATTTCATTTTTGGGCAGTGTACGGCTATACGGCCATACGACTCTATATATATATATATATATCCAACAACAGCTTGACACAGTGGAGCGTTAAATTAATCGTGGCAGCCGCCCAACGATTGCCAACCAGAGGCATCAGAGGAGAGCTGAACTGGCAGGAGCAGCAGGCGAGGAATCTATGGGTGGAGTCTGCGTTTTTGGGCGCCCATTTTTTATGTTTCGGTTTTCAGGGAATGACCATATGAACGCTTTATTGGTTTGATGCAATTTTCTGCCTTTTTGGCTGCGGCGATGCGAATTACCCTTCTTTCTTCTTTTTTTTATTTTTATTTTACTGTGCTGCTCCTTTGGGTATCATCGGAACTTAAATTATTAACCAAAGCAAACATTAATCTTGGACAAAAGTTGTATTTATTTGGTTAATTTTGAAGGAAATGATTTCAGTAGTGAAAAAAACCTCTTAATATATTATTGGCTTTTTATTCGGCTTTCCCAATTAACCAGGGCAAGATTCCGAATAGGACAGTCGAGGCAGCTAGAAATGATCCTGTTCATTTTGAGGACATTTTCTCAAAGGTAATCAAAGGCTAATTAACCAAGCTTTGATAATCCCCAATGCTCCGATTAAGGCAGCAAATAACAAGGCTAATCTTCAGCAGAGTCATCTCTCAAGGTGTATAAATCCGATGCACTCAGCTGCATCTGGAGGGTTATACTAGAACAGAAGTAGGTCCTTTTTTCTATTAAATTAAACAGCTCAGTCTATTTAATTAAAGCAATCTAAATGATATGAGTCTGTTCAGTCCACAGAAATGATAATACATGAAAGAGTGCATCTATTTGAAGCTGTTAAATTAGAATTAAAGGCAATAATTGTCCTGAATTGCATAATTTACCCGTAAGTATTTCAATGCTGGAAAACTAATTAGAGCACTCGAAAGTGAGCCCAGTCCACACAGAACCCAGAAGAACCCCCAACCAGAGTTACTGCGTCTACGAGGCAGCAGGCTCTCTCTGCATTGGCGCATTTTAATCTCCGAGTGCAACCACAGGCAGAGGCACAGGCACAGGCAGACACTGACAATTAATATTCAAATTTATTAGCCACCTATGAACTGAGTGTGTGCATTATCAGCAGGCACTCCACAGTACGCTGATGATGCGATTTGGGGCTGGGAATGGAGCAGTGAGAGGGGAGGAACATGTCCAGACCAACTGTCTATCTGGCCACGCACATTGAAGGCATTGGGAGGGCATAGGGCAGCAGAAAAGTATAGGCGACAATTGCACGATGGGACCTAAGGGAAATATTTCAACGGCTGACCGTCTATCTGTCTGTCTGTCCGTCTGTCTGGCTGTCTGGCCGTCCATGCTAGTCGTGTCACTGTGCTTAATTATTTGCATATGATTAGACTTAATGGTCGAGTGAGCTACTGTGACTGGGGGTAATCACACGAGCCAGCGCTGTGCTGGTGTGTAATTGTTAATGATGATTAGATTCAATTTAGGGCATCATTAGTTAGCTGACGACGCTCTACAGTTGCCGCCATTGTCTATGCCCTCATCTCCTAGTCCGAGTCTCTTTAAATTTATGCCAACGCCGCAACGTCAGCAGCCTCATCCGTGTTTTGATGAGAAGCCGGAGAGGTCGGAGTGGGCGGAGAGGGCGGAGAGGGCGGAGAGGGCGGAGAGGGCGTTCGGGTGCAGTGGGTTGACGTTGACCCAAGTGGCTTACGTGAACGCTGGCTGCTAAATTGCAACGTGACCTGAGGCCGCTGGTCGAGTCTGAGGTTAATTTTGCAAAATTGTCGAGTCAACGGGTAGCTGGCAGCAGCAGCAACAGCAGCAGCAGCAACCCATCAACCCCTTTCGGGATTGGGGACCGACCCCACGTGAAGTTGTTTGAATAGTTCAAAGTGTATGCAAATGTGAGGCATTGTGTGGTTTTACTTTTGCCGGAAGGAGCCGCAAAGAGATGGAAGGAGCAGTCACGCTGGTCATCTTGTGGATGTCTGTCTGTCTGTCTGTCTGTCCATTGTGCGATTTTAATCACCCTGAAAGCATCGACGAAAAAGTCAACTAATCGCCGCTAGTTGTTCATGCTAATTGGTGTGGGCGTGGTCGAAGCCAAGCCAAGCCAAAAGCCAAAGCCAAAGCCGAAGCCGAAGCCAATGCCGAAGACCTCAAGAGGTACAATTAATATAATTGAGAGATGGGTGTACATTCAGAGAGGCAGAGGGTAAGGTAAACTACTCGAAGAAATCAATTTCAGTATGAGTATTCATTAAAGATGCAGTAATATTCGTTCAATTAAAGCTTTAACTGACGGTCTTTTGATTTTACTAGAAAATTTCAAAAATAATTAACAATTATTGCTTAAATTTAAGGGGCATATTTCAACTGTTGCCTGAAAATTTGATGACAAATTCGATATTCAATTTTGAATAGGGCTTATTTTAAAGCATTTTCTAGTACAGTTTGCCTTTAGATATAACTAAAAATACTCTTCCTTACATAAATAATACAGTCTCTTAGCTGTTTATTATCCGCCTTTTATATACACTATAAAATTTAGTTATTACTGCTGATTGGAACTTTGTGCAGAGCTTGAACACACTTTTAATGCAATGAAAACTATATGTAGGCAGGGGAATTATAATTAGTTCTTTTATATAAATAAAAGTATATAATTAAGTAATAAATTTGATTGGTCGATCTATCAAAATGTAACTGCAGTATCGGAAAAAGGGCTTAAAACTCTAGAATTGAGCTTTTTGCAGAGAAAAAAGATTTTCTCACTGATTGACTGATTGTCATAAATTTACTTTTAATATTGAGTTTCCTCGGGCAATGCCGGTTAAAACTGTCTAGTGTATTAATGGAAGTCTACTTTAGTAAAGTTCCCATATAGCCAGTTCTTTCTTTCTAGCTCAATTTCTACTCTTTAAGATACTTTTTGTTGGGATTACTTTAACTATACTTTAACTATTCTTCAATTTAGGATTCGATTTAAACGCTTCCAGTAAAATGCAAAGAATTAATGCATAATTTATCAAAAAGTACTATAAAATATAAATATAAATATATATAAAATCAGAGGAAAAATGGGAAAAACTTTTGAAAATATTACAAGCCGAGTGGCTGTAATTATTTGTTATTCATTAGCAACTTCAAAAAATTACCAAAAATTTTCTATAATTGACAGAAAATCCAAGTTTTTAATATATTTTTAATTAAGACCACAAATTGTTTTTTCTTTTATTTTTTTTTGTTGTTGTTGTTTTTTCTTCGCTTTTGGCCAACTTTGAAAAGCAGCTGCGTGGCTTGGTCTAGTCCCAGGCAGGGATTGCTCCATTTGGCCACTGCTGCTGGCAATTTGCCTCAGTTTCCAGTTTATTAACGCAAATTTATTGCAATTAGCGCTGGGAAATTGCAGCCGCAAGTGGAGCCCATCTAAAAAAAAAAAAACGCAAAAAATAAAATAAGTTTTGGAGGGTGAAAAGTTTTTAATTTAAGCAGAGCTTATTATCAGCTCGCTGCATAACTTCGAATAGGTGTGGAAGTGATTAAAAAGTTGGGCAAAACCGATTAGAAATGCAAAGTTATGCGAGAAATTTAATTGCATTTGTTTTAGCATCAAATCTAAATACCAAAATTACGAGAAATACGCGAAATACGACGATTCTCTTGGCCATATATATGTATATAGATGGAAGCGTTGTTCTGGCCAAATATTGCCGCATCATACTCGTAAAGCAGATGCCATGGCACCTTTCAAGAAAAGGAATTGCTGCTATGAAAACACTAACCATTCAGCCATGAAATTAACAACGCTCTCGAAAATATTGCAAAATGCAAAAATATTGCTCAGGCTTTCAGGCAGGCAGTCCTGTCGTTGCCGTCGTTGCCGTCGTTGACGTCGTTGCCAGCGAGGACATTTTCTTCAGCTACTTCTACTCCCAATTCTTAGACAGAGCCTCGCCCCAGACACAAAGGATCGCAAGGAGCCAAGGAGCCAAGGAGCCAAAGAGCCAAATTCTATAGGTATTTAAATGAAAATTATATGCACTTTGTCGCAACTTACTCCAAACTGTGCAGCACCCAAAGATTTATGGTTATTGTGTGTTTGAGCAAAGCTCTTCGATGAATTGGAAAATATTTCCAGATACTGCGACTACCCAGAATGGACCTGAGTAAGCCTGCCAATGAAATGAAATGGATTGTGAATCCGATTGCGAATGCGAATGTGAATTTAGCCGTTGCAAAAATAAGATTTCTTATACAGATTACTTACTCTCCGACCAATTAAAATCCATTCGACGGCAATGCAATCAACTTGCAGTAATTTCAAAATCACATTTCATACGAAACTTGCCCACCTCTGTGGCAATTGTGTGGCTGACTGGCAGAAAAATGAAATTGTTGGAGCCGACACACACAACACAACACAACAACAACACAACAAAAGTTGCCTTAGGGTGCAGTTGGATAATTTTTTATTCTTTTTTTATGCCCTAACGCTGGGCATGATAAGTTTGTCATGAAGGTGGCATTTTCGATCACAGAAAGCATATACTAATTATCAGGCGGATGAGACGAGTGGAGGTGGCCTGTCTGTCCGTCCGTCCGTCTGTCTGTATGTCTGTATGTCTGTATGTCTGTATGTCTGTATGTCTGTATGTCTGTATGTCTGTATGTCTGTATGTCTGTATGTCTGTATGTCTGTATGTCTGTATGTCTGTATGTCTGTATGTCTGTATGTCTGTATGTCTGTATGTCTGTATGTCTGTATGTCTGTATGTCTGTATGTCTGTCTGTCTTTCTTTCGAACAGACTATGTCTTTCTTCTATGCAAACAAGTCTCTCAGCATTTCAGCTAGTTGAATGATAGTTGTCAGGCGCCCTTCTTTTTCTTACAGGAACCGTCCGGATCGGCCTACTATAAC
The DNA here is from genome assembly GCA_018150835.1 of Drosophila repletoides. Classification (NCBI taxonomy): domain Eukaryota; kingdom Metazoa; phylum Arthropoda; class Insecta; order Diptera; family Drosophilidae; genus Drosophila; species Drosophila repletoides. The sequence goes on from JAECWQ010000031.1 coordinate 2,339,257, forward strand.
ATATAGTAGCAGCCGCAGAAAGGAGCAATCAGTTCAAAACTTCTTGACAGTTGCTCAGAATAAGCCAATGAAAGAAAGATATAAGGAAGTGCATTTCTTCATTCCATACCTACAATTTTTAAGATCGGACTGCTATAGCCTATAGCTGCTATAGGAGCAATGCGTCCTTGATTAGAAAACTTTCTTAATTCTCAAAAGATCTTAGTGAAATCTTAAAGGTTAGATCCAAGAGACTGTGTGCCTATGACTGTATAAACATTTTTGAAAATATTATAAAGGTGACATAGGAACAATCGGCGCAGAAGTTTGTGTAGTCAAAACCTTTTTGATTTCTAAAATATCGTAAAGAAACTTACGCAAACTTACTATTACGATCAGCCTTCTATATACCTCCCCAGCTATAGAAACAATTGGCCTAAACAAATAAATTTTAGAATAATTCTGAAATGCCTATTCCTGACTGAAAGGGTATCTACATTTCGGCGTTCTACATTCGGAGCATTTCTTTCGGAGTTTTTTTTTTTCTGGATTCTCAAGTGCTTTTCATGGCAAATAGGAAATTTGTATTGCCATTGTGTGTGTGTGTGCGGGTGTGTGGGTGTGTGTGGGTGTGTGTGAAGAGCGTGTGGAGACCGCAAGCTGCTGCACTTGAGCCCTACTTCATGGCAACATATGCGCAAAAATTGACCACGACTTGGACTCCGCCTGCCCAGAGGCACTTCACTTGGTAGGTGAACCACCAACTAAATAACACACACACAAATACATATATATATATATATATATGTGATGAGAGGACACTTGAGGCACAAGAAATGTGGTGCTGGGAAAATATGAGTGATTGGATATTGGGGAAAATAAAAAGTAATTGTTAAGTGGCATATTTGTGTATGGGAATTTAGGTCCTCTTTCATTATTAGAAGAGAATTTTTATTTTTTTTTTTTTTTTGGTTGCTGTCTTTTAAACTGTTGTTGGATTAGTGCAACACTTTAAGCCGACAGCAGTTCAGTTTGTGCAATGAGAAGGCCTTTGAGAACTTAAACAGCTGTCAAAAAACTTGTCTCGCTTCAAATCGAATTAAGTTCAATTACATTTTGTGGGGTCTTGTTGGATCCCATGCAAGACTAAACTCCTGCTGTTGCTCCTCCGCCTGCTGTGTTGTCGCCTTTTTTGCTGGAATGGATGGCTGGATGGATGGATGGAAATGGAAATAAACTCACACAAAACAGGACATGTTTGTTGCGAGCACAGCAGACACAGCGCACACCCTTACACACACACACATGTGTGTAGAGGAGCGGGTGTTTGCTGAAAAAAGGTGAGCCAAAGTGTGAAAACATTTTTGATTCATTAAAAATTTAAAAAGTTCAAAGTGTTTTCAGACAAGCTTGCTGCACGCTGTCTGTCTATGGAAATGGAGCTGCCAACTCGCATTTTTCCGCCCCCCAAACAGCTGGAAACATTTTGTAATTTGCACACCTTTAGGCGCATTTCAACACAAGAATTTGAATTTAAAAACTTTTTAAAGTATCAAAATTTGAGTTTTATTCACCGCAGTTCTACGCAAATTGCCAAAGCTGGCCCAATGAAAATATAACCAACAAGAATTGGCGTTTTTGCCTCTCCACTTTTTATACTAGCCTGGCTGAAAAGAGCATATTTACTTGGCTCAAAAGTAGACTACGCTCTCTTCAAATATATTTAAGACATTATGAGATGATCGGCATATACCACAGGCAGCAGGAGTTTTGGTCTAAATGAAGAGTCGAGTGGATTTAGCCATAATTATCACGAGGAGAACAGACAGCTGGACATGTCGAATCATCTCATCTTTCTTGTACAAAGTTCGATAATTTGCTCACAAAATTCGTACTATCACGGGAAAGTACCTTTGTATCTTGGAACTATAAGATATATTGTTTACATTTTTGTATTTTTTTTTAAATTTACATCTTTATATATATAACTCTTTTTTCTGACTGACTGAAAGCTTCCCTAGGCGGAAAATTTCAATAATTCGGCCTCGAAATGGAGAAAATTTTTTGTTTCTTATTATATTAAATTAAATAAAGACCGCTTACCAATTTTGTGGATTATGCACCCCCAATGGGAGGAAATGGGGCTCAAACCTGATTCCTGGTCACCAATTTACATAAAATTAAGATCGAAAATAAACGTGTTTCATACTTCTTCGAAAATCGACTCCCATTGTGGGGAAATGGGGCTCAAAAGTTGGGCTCAATCGTCGTCAAAATCAAAAGTACCCAAAGTCGGTAAATGTGGGGTCAACGACAAATGGGGAAAATTCTAATTCTCAACCGATCAACTTCACATTAAGTTTAAATGTAAAAATATAAAAAATTCAGGGGCGGCAAATAGGTAAAAATCTGTAGAGTTATAATTTTCTCGATTTGTTTCATTCTGTTTCACACAAACAAAAAATCCAACATATTAAAATTAAGTTCTTATGTTGACCCGGGCAACGCCGGCTAATACTGGCAATAAAGAAATAAACGAAATAACGCAGCAATCTGTGCTTTAATTTTTTAGCATTGTGTAATTAACTTGTAATTCTCAAACAGTTTAGCACTGCTGTTTTTTTGAGCATTTTGACCTTACAATTCTCAAACAGTTATAGATGCAACCAGATGGCTTCCACAAAGTTTACGAGACGTTTTGCAACACTGAAGTATAACTGTAAAAATTTGGCTGGTTTTACAACACGTGATTTTTGTCGCTTTAGCCCAAATAATTCTCAAGCAGTTCTAGCATTCAGGTAGTGAGGACCCAGTAGAAAACCAACGACAATTGCACATCTGCGCTGCATAGTATTGACTTTATAGTCAAACTGCGGGTGTTGCCACTTTTTTCATCTAACACATATTTTTTTTTGAATTTTTTTATCCTGTTTTTTTTTTGTTGAATAATATATATATATATATATATATATATATATATGTATACCAACTTGACTATTGCTCCAGGCCAATCGTTTCTTTTTCCAAGACTCATCCCCGTTCCATGAGTTTACCTCGATATCGTCCTGGGTATTCCATGTACGTAGGTACCAGTAACTATCCGAATCGGAGCATTACTTGACTAATAATTTCCTATTTTTGCTTATTTTGACCGGAAAATTCGTTTTTCCAATGGCCAATTCCCAACCGTCTAGTCGAGTTTTTCGTTTTTTATTTAATTTACTTTAATGTAATTTTGCACCAATAATGGCGCTTTCCAATAAGATGTTCAATCCGTTTTCGGTCAGGTCGAATTCCTTTGACTGAGGCTGCTAACAAATTGGCATTGCTAAAAATAATTTCCAATACTTCTTCAAGGATTCTATGTAAGGATATCTAATTAACTATCTGGCTAATGTCTCCATCAGCCGCATCATGATACCAGAATCGCAGTATTACTTGACTAATCATTTTTTTTTCAGTCAAGATACTGAAGTGAAATAATTTTTTTTGTGAACTTTCTTTTTTTTACTTGCTATTTCCCCTTGGCAACTGTTTTAAATCCCACAACAGAATCTGTTTCAATCGGAGCATTGATTGATCAATAATTTCCTATTTTTCATAAATACTTTCATCGCTCTCTCAAAACGAAGCTTTTTCCTGGAGAATATCTTTGGCTTTGACCTAAGGAATCCTTGATTTCTTCTGCATCATAGTGAGAAGTTTCATTAACTTTTTCTTTATATATATAGAATATATTTTTATAATATAATACAATAATTATTTAATATTTTAATCATTTTATCTCAACTGAGAGTCTCTACATAGCTTCAGCCACTAAATGAGACTTTCCATTAGTTCTTTCTCCATTGATTCTTGCTCCAAGTGGTCAATCAAGGTGAAGAAATTGTATTCAAAAGAATTTTTCTTCGTTTTCATTCGCCTTTCAAGGAATCATTTTTTTTATTCTATCACATAAATATATTTAAATATAAAAATAGTTAATTTTTAATTTTTTTTTTTTGTAAACTGTTCGACTGTTTTCATCAATTTCCGTGCATAAAACCTCCAAGCTTCGTAGCCCAAATTTATCGACGACTACGTCCTTGGTTAAACGCAATGAATCTGCTAACAAATTGGCATTTCAGTAATAATTTCTAATATTTTTTTTAAATGTTGCTTATATTTGTCTTTCAAAACGAAGTTTCTGTGGACTATGTAAAACATAACTTTCTGTAATTATGGAGAAACTCACTAAAGCAATTTATTGATTTCGTAATTAAATTTTTTTCTGAACTTCATTAACCTCTCAAGACATAATTTTTTATAAGTATATGTATATTTATGATTTTTATATTTATAAAAATTGTAGTTGGTTAGTTGATTAGTTCAAAGCCGAAGAAAATCGGTGAAAGTTTTCTTATAAATGATGTAGACGATGAAGTCCTTGGTTAGACCCTCTGAATCTGCTAACAAATTGGCATTTCAATAATAATTTCTGATCTTTTTTACTTTCTTTGCTCTCTCAAAACAAGATTTAGATTATTATTATTATTGCGATTTCCCTGTGGCAACTGTTTTCTTCCCACGCAAAGTCTGTTCCAATCAGAGCATTGATTGATAAATAATTTTTTATTTTTTATAAATTTCTAATATTTTCTACTTTCAAAACGATGTTTTTCTTCCTGAGATTCTTTGGCTTTGATTAGTTGAATCCCGAACAAAATCGGTAATAAAGACGAAGAAGATGAAGAAGATGAAGATGAAGACGAAGATGTAGATGGATGATGAAGACGATGATGAAGATGAAGACGATTAGACGATGATGAAGATTAAGACGATGATGAAGATGCTAAGACGATGATGAAGACGATGATGAAGATGCTAAGACGATGATGAAGACGAAGATGAAGACGAAGATGAAGACTAAGACGAAGATGAAGATGCTAAGACGAAGATGAAGACGACGATGAAGATGAAGAAGACGAAAAAGATGAAGACGAAGAAGATGAAGAAGACGAAGAAGATGAAGAAGACGAAGATGCTAAGACGATGATGAAGATGCTAAGACGAAGATGAAGACGATGGATGAAGATGCTGAGACGATGATAAAGACGAAGATGAAGACGATGATGAAGATGAAGACGATGAGACGATGATGAAGACGATGATGAAGACGAAGATGAAGACGATGAAGACGAAGATGAAGAAGAAGATGAAGACGAAGATGAAGACGAAGATGAAGACGAAGATGAAGACGAAGGTGAAAACGATGATGAAGACGATGATGAAGACGATGAAGACGAAGATGAAGACGAAGATGAAGACGATGATGAAGACGATGATGAAGACGATGATGAAGACGATGATGAAGACGATGATGAAGACGATGATGAAGACGATGATGAAGACGATGATGAAGACGAAGATGAAGACGATGCTAAGACGATGATGAAGATGCTAAGACGATGATGAAGATGCTAAGACGAAGATGAAGATGCTAAGACGAAGATGAAGACGATGATGAAGACGAAGAAGATGAAGAAGAATATGAAGATGAAGAAGATGAAGATGAAGAAGATGAAGAAGATGAAGAAGATGAAGAAGATGAAGAAGATGAAGAAGATGAAGAAGATGAAGAAGATGAAGAAGATGAAGAAGATGAAGAAGATGACGAAGATGACGAAGATGACGAAGATGACGAAGATGAAGAAGACGAAGAAGGTGAAGATGAAGTCGAAGAAGATGAAGAAGACGAAGATGAAGACGAAGAAGATGAAGAAGAATATGAAGATGAAGAAGATGAAGATGAAGAAGATGAAGAAGATGAAGAAGATGAAGAAGAAGATGAAGATGAAGACGAAGAAGATGAAGAAGACGAAGATGAAGACGAAGAAGATGAAGAAGAATATGAAGATGAAGAAGATGAAGATGAAGAAGATGAAGATGAAGAAGATGAAGAAGATGAAGAAGATGAAGAAGATGAAGAAGATGAAGATGAAGATGAAGAAGATGACGAAGATGACGAAGATGAAGAAGACGAAGAAGGTGAAGATGAAGTCGAAGAAGATGAAGAAGACGAAAAAGAAGACGAAGACGATGAAGATGAAGAAGACGAAGAAGATGAAGAAGACGAAGACGAAGATGAAGAAGATGAAGATGAAGATGAAGATGAAGATGAAGAAGATGAAGATGAAGATGAAGATGAAGAAGATGACGAAGATGACGAAGATGACGAAGATGAAGAAGATGAAGAAGATGAAGAAGATGAAGAAGATGAAGAAGATGAAGAAGATGAAGAAGATGAAGAAGATGAAGATGAAGATGAAGACGAAGAATATGAAGATGAAGATGAAGATGAAGATGAAGAAGATGACGAAGAAGATGACGAAGAAGATGCAGAAGACGAAGAAGGTGAAGATGAAGATGAAGAAGATGACGAAGATGACGAAGATGTCGAAGATGAAGAAGATGAAGAAGATGAAGAAGATGAAGAAGATGAAGATGAAGATGAAGACGAAGAAGATGAAGACGAAGAAGAAGACGAAGAATATGAAGATGAAGATGAAGATGAAGATGAAGAAGATGAAGAAGATGAACGAATTCACATGTTTGCGATTTAGCCAAAAACAGCTGCGCAACGCTTCAAGAGCGAAGGGGGGCAGTATGAGTGGACGATGGACGACGACTTGTTCTGTCTATGAGGGGGGAGGAGCAAGGAGCAACTAAAACGGTGTTTTCCTATGTGGATAAAATAGTTAATGTCGATTTGCAAATATTGTTAAACTTACTTTTCATAATTTTAAATAATAAATTTAAATAATAATAAAAACCCTTCAATATGTGTATTATTTTTCAAGAGATATAAAAGTTATTTTGGACATGGGCGGAAAATAGCTGAAAATCTATAGAGTTATAATTTTCTCGAATTGGCTCAATCTGTTTCGCAAAACTAGATAGTTAACAAACAGAAGTTTAATAGGGAAATATAGCTTCCAAATTTTTCCAACTGATTCGTAATTCTAGATAGATATTTCGATTATATTGAAAAATCGAGGCTAAAAATGTCGTACTTGAAATATTTTTAGAAAGTAGCGAAGAGAAAGCTTTTGTCCGCTTGTCCGTCCGTCCGTCCGTCTGTCTGCCAGTCTGTGAATAAAAATCAACCTGCTCCAGGATATTTATATTATAAATCTCTATATATATAACGCCTTTTCCTGACTGACTGACTGATTCATCATCGCACACGCCGAGCCCACAGGAATGACTGACGGAAAATTTAATGAAAATTGGCAATTGAGGTGCCCAAAAAATGTAGGAAAAGTGCAATTTTCTCAATTCCCGCGACGCGATTAACTTTAAGATAGATTTGGAAATATAGTGAATATCTTATAATTAGGAATAAATGGAAAACTTACCCATAAGGAAGGTAGGAAAATGGGAAATCAATGCATGGGGAAAAATCTTACTTTTAGTACACGAAACTTCGTTTAGAACGTGTATCCTATCAAGGTCTATCAAAAATTAAGAATATTGAACCATATCTATCATATATATATATATAAATATACATATTTATAGCTGCTATAAAAGCAATCAGTCAACAATAATAATCTCAACAGCTTTTTTAATAAGCATATTCTACTCTGCAAAGGGTATATAATCTTCGGTGTACCGAAACTAGCCTTTCCTTTGCAATTTCTAAATGGTTTAATTACAGCTGCTATTGTCAAGACAGAAGTACCCATTATTAACGATTTTCCAGTGCTAATTGGTAAATTTTTGAGCGATTTGCAACTGCTGTAGACTCAAATGGGAAACCCATGCAACATGCTCAAAAACTAGAAGAGTAAAATGTTGCCTCAATGAGCGGTTCATTAATATTTATAACAGAAAATCGCAATGAATGAAAAACTTTGCAGTATCTGTATGTATGTGTGAGTGTCTCTAGGTGTGTGTGTGTGTGTATGTATGTGTAAATACGTGGCAGTAAAGAACAAAGCGTCCAAATTAATTTAACGCCAACGCGCCGCCTCTTCCGCTTCTTCCAGCTGCAGCTCAGAGTTCGAGTAGCAACAACATAAAAACCTTTGGAAAAGGAAATCAACTGGGGCCATAGATAAAGAAAAGAACCAACAAGAAAACCAAAAAAAAAGCCGAAACTTTTATTTTTATTTTCTTTTATTTTTTTTTTCTCTTAATTTTAACAGCTAGACAAAATGACGTTGAGCATACCAATGGCATAGGCCAACCCTCGCCAACCTCGCTGTCGTATCTCGTATCTCGAAGCCTGGAAGCTCGTATCTCGTATCTAAACCAGGCACAGTCCGCAATAGTGCACATTGGCACACTTGATTGATTCCATTTTATATACGCTGCGATTTTCCAATTACAGAACCGCTAAAATCAGCAGAAAATCAACTGCCGCACAGTGGGCAGCAAACAGAAAAAAACTGGGCAATTGTAGCAGCAACTCAATCGCATCTCACTTCACATTTCATATAATTGCTCATAATTTCTATCTATACTTTATAGAGGGGAAACAGAAATTTATGACAGCTTTTTACCCATATTCTACTACTTTTAATAGCTACTACTATTGTCAATCATTGATTTAGTACCTTTCCACACTTTCTATCCATTTGCGCCCACTGTACTTCAATGCACAGGCACTCACAGTGGGCATAGAATAAACTAAGGTTAGGTTTTGTGGACTCGATTTTTCAAAAGAACAAAGAAACGAGAGCCTAATTGCAAAAGAAATGAGCCAGAGAATCAGTTTTCTATAGCCTCGCCCTGCAAAGGTATGAGTATAGCAGCAAATGTAGCTTTCTTTTCTCTATGCCCATTGAAAATGAATACAATGGAATATATTATGTTTGTCAAAAGCAATTATATGAGACTCAATTAATATTGGAAGAGTGTATGAGACATATATATCCTTTCTAAGCAAGGACTAAAAGAGCTAGAGACGTATTATGAGAGGCATAAAAGTTTTACTGAGATTGAGAGAAAACCAGCGATCTAAGAACTAGTTGGATCGGTCTTAAATTGAGACCAAGCAAATCTTGAATACTTTGAGCCCGAATGGGATAATAGTCAGTAATTCATTCTTCATATTGGATTAAGCTGTAAATGCTCTTAGAATAAGTTTAAAATTCTTAAATCAGGATTATTTTTGGCTTTAATTGGAAGTGAATAAAATTCTGAGAATTATCTTATGCAAATTGTAGAGTAACAAAAGATCTGGAAACGAATCGCAGTCAGGTCACTCAAGAAAAAAAAAGCAAAGTTTTTATTAATATTATTAATATATTAATTAAGTTAAACTAAGTAAGGAAAATGAGTCTTTTTTCAAGCTGGAAAGTTTGACTTACCGGTTTCAATTGTATTTATCCACTTTTTGATGCAAAGCTGTGACTCTCTCAGAAGAAGCTCGTTACGACTCAAAAACTTACCAATCAAAGCTTGAAATATCATTCTTGAAATGAGAACTTTTGGCTTGATTCAAGCCAAATGCATATTACCAAACTTTTGACTTTTTTTCGGGCTAAAGTGGGGAATTCTTAATCTTTTCTCTCTGTGTAACCTTTTGTATCTTTCATATTTGAGGCAGAGTCTCCTGCTAGTTGAAGAGACCAGTGACTCGACAGCTGTGAAGTTGCTTGCTTTCTTGGCTAATGCGAGGTCAATAAGCTGTGAAGTTTTGGCTGAAATCAGTTGGCCAGCATGTAGGCCCAACCGGAGACACATAGCCAAGCTTAAGGTTTGGCTGCATAATAGCGTTTTTTACTTGTATAACTGCTTTCTCTGGGGGATTTACAAGTCGTGCATACCCCATATTTCTTGTTTAATGTTTAATGTTTCCTTTTTTTGCTGTTTTTTGTGACTGTAAAACGCTGTGAAAACGGCAATTAGCGTGAATGCTAAAGCAGCAAGTGGTCTGAGGGCGTGGGCGTGGGTCAAGGCAACAATCCTAATGGTCTTGGACTTAATTCCTTGACTTATGCTGTGCTGTGCTCTACGCTGACCTAAGTGCTAAACTTTCGCAATAAAAAAGCCAAAGAAGTTTCACGTGTTTGGCATTGGAAGAGGCGCAATTAGTGCCGCATTGCCACATTTGCCACGTTGCCACATTGCCACATTGCACTGAACTGCACTGTGTACTACTCTTCAAATGCATTCACGCAATTTGCTGAATCAGAAGCCGTTAAATTGTACAGCGCATAACAAATTGGTTTTTTGGCAGCTCCAACATGTGCTCCAGACAATTCTCAGCATACGCAGACAAGCCTTTTACTGTCTATCTCCCCCCTGCCCCCCCTTTCCACCTTTCTCGCCTTCATTCCCGCCCCCATTTCTATCTCAGCCCTGTAAAACTGTCAAGCCTTTCGCGACCAATATCGCGGAGCATTGTTGGTTTTGTTCCTGTTGTTGTTCCTGTTGCTGTTGTTGCTGTTGTTGTTGCTCGGCATTGTTAATGTCATTTTGAGCTGGCGCGCTCCTGTTCATGTCGGAGTTGGTGGCGGTGTCTACTTGATATATTGTTATCATTTAAACAATGGAAATTATTTCATTACATTGTTTTTAGCGCTCTTTTATTATGTTAGACACGGTCTCTGCCAGAATTCCTCTAACGCCAAATTGCTTGTTGGTATTTGGCATAGACTGCAACACAGAAGAAGCTCTGCTACCAGCGACAGTTTCCCAGCCGAGACAGTTCGGAGAAGTGGAAAAGGACTAAAAATAAAGCTACTACGAGCAGTGCATGGAGTCCCATAGAGAGTCTAAGACTAAAAATAATGAAGTTCTTTTCAGAATTCTGATTTTAAAACAACTTTTAAGGCATTAAATGGGTATAAAATGGGTATTAGATTTAAGTCCATAGTGTAGTCTGTAGACAGTCTATTAAAATAATAATATCTTCCGAAAGGGTATAGATAAATATATATATACTAGCTGAAGTTTCTCTGATATCAAGATAAAAGATAAAATAACTATATAAACGGAGAAAAAGTCAAAAAGAACCAGTTAAAGAGAGACGTTTTTGTATCTGGCTAATGAGTTTCCAATCGGAATTTGGAGCGGATTTCCAGCTGAAGAAACATTTCAAAATCCCCATATTTGGAGTGAAGATTATACCAAAGTTTTCTAGTTTTTATTTTTAATTTTTGAAAGAAATAAATTCTAAATGAATTAGGAGCTTTTTTGTATACTCTATGCCCAAACGATGTGTAGTAAAAGTAGTTTACTAGAGGAAAGAACATTCTCTCCTATAAAACTTAGTGAATTAGGCCATATGTGTCCGTCTGTCTGTCTGTCTGTTTGCATGCACATCTGAGTGAGTAAAAATTGCTAATATTATAAGCTTATCAGTTTTTTTTATACCCCTTCGTCATACCCTGTGAACCCTGTGTTAAGGTCCTAAAAAGTTCAAATGAGGCCTCTTCAAGCGCAAAAAGTATATATATTATTGATAAGGACGAAGAGACGAGTCTATATAGTCCGTCCATAGTCCGTCTATCTGTCTGTCTGTCTTTCTTTTTCCAAGCTAACAAGTCTCAGCCCTAACAAACGTGAATATTCATCTTTATTGGAACAGTTTTCAACTGAATACAGCAAATTTCCTGGTCGAACACTCACGAATGGCGCATTCTGAATATTTTTAATACTCTTTTGAGATATTAAAAACTTTCACTGACTAAACAAATTACAGACGGAACGCATACAAATTTAATAAATCCAAAAACTGGCTTTGAAGTTCTGACGAGTTTTTCAGTCGCAGCAGCAGCAGCAGCAGCAGCAGCAGAGAACCAAAGGACACAAGGACACAGGGACAGATACTTATAAATGCGTATTTACTTCATTTGCATTCAAAATGAAATGAAAATCAGACCAGCATAAAAATATAAAAAGAAATTGAGGAGAGATATGGCAAAAGTGTACGAATATAATATAGTATTTGGACATCATTAAAAATGCCACATTTGAATGAGCGTGGAGCGTGGAGCAGGATTCGACTTGTCCTTGTGGCCCTCCTTGATGATGACACTGTGGTTTCGCCTTTTGCTTGATATGCATAAATGTCAAAGTGATTACAATGCAGGCAGCTCGTCTCTCCGTCCGTCCGTCCGTCCGTCCGCCCGTCCGCCCGCAATGTGTTTATCGTTTTGTCACATGCCTCAGTGCATTCGACGGCAGGATTCAGCCGAGAAAAGGACAACGCTGGCAACTGGATGGAAGCTGTTAGCTGCGAGCTGAAAGCTGATGCCTGAAAGCTGTGAGCTGTGAGTGTGACAACGACCATTCATTCGCTCACTCGTTGCTTACACGCCCATCGAGCACAACAAGACGAAAGGCCGAAGGACGAAGGACGAAGGAGCAAGCAGGAACATCGTCCATCGTCTTGATGTACGCAGGTGCGCTTATTGCCGCTTGGTTGCACTTCGTTTGAGGGCGAGCCGAAAATCTCGACAGCAGATCAAAGCTAAGTTCCTGTTCCATTCCTATTCCTCTGCCCATCCCCATCTCCATCTCCATCCCCTTCCCGTTCCCAGCCCAACCAGGCATATTGCAATTGCTGTTCAAACTGTCATCGCCTTTACATGGATTTCTAAGAGTGCTTGGGTCTCAAATGAAAAGCAACGTTTTAATAATTTCGCCCTCGAAATCCTCTTTTTGAGCACATTTCATGCCAAACAATTTCCGGTCACATTTGCCTGACAAGTGCCAGCCCCAGTGAAAGGGTGCTCCTCCTCGTTCTCAATCTTATTTGCAAGTCTTGTGGTGGTTTTGCCTCTCAATTGAGATGCTAAATCTATCTTCAAAATAATCAGACTTCAATTGGCAGCTGTATACGAGCACTACAAAATAGATATACCAATTCTTAATACCTTAATTCTGTTAGCCCTATTGATATTGCTAAGAATGCCGAACTGCTTTCAAGTGCGTTTAATTCTAGTTAGAAATGAGTACAGATTGCTTTGCCGATAGGATTTTTGTATATAGAATTATATATCTGAGTAGACTGGCAATTAGAATTCCAAGCAGAGAGCTGCATACTCGAGTACTGACTCGTACTCGTAGTGATTCGGACGTTTTACTCGAGTATCAAGCAATACTCAAACCATACAGCCATTTAAAGCATTATTTTATTCTGAAGGAACGTCAATGGCCAGAGATCTAACTTAATTAGGCATAACTCCTGTAAAGCCATAAAGGGTTCAGTCATCCTAAAAACGGAGTCAGCGAAAGATAAATCCGAAGGCTGTTGACATGTGCAAATGAAACAAGTTGTGTTTGTTGTTATTGTTAATGTTTGTTTATTGAATATGCTTGCCCGTAAGGACCAATTGTTACTCAATTATAGACTAACTTATACTACCCAGCACTATCCCTCGAAGCCTCGGATCGTCGGCGGTGTTCCTGGCAGAGCGCCTCGTGATCAGCGACGGTCATTCACTGCGCGCATGCAACCTGCAAGCTGCATGGTGTCCAATTTCGTCCATCGAAGCTTCGCGTCATCAGCAGAGTTCCGGACTGAACTCCGCGTCCAACTCTCAGAATCCGCTGAGTGCTGCACTTTCCCCCGACTTTGTCGTTGGAATTAACTTGCACAATATGGATCGCTGAAGACTGCAGACCATTTTCAGCAGTCAGTGGTGCGGGATTTTCGAAGATGGTTACTTTTTTTGTAAAGATGGGATCAACATACGGCGAACATATAGATAGATATCGAAAATATGCTATCGGATCCGACTACAATTTCAAAAAATGTCCAAAAGGTGGCAAATCAGAAAAAAAAACGAGCTGATGGACGAAATTTGCAATATTGTGTGCAGCGGTGGAGCATCCATCAGGAACAATAGATTTTTGGACCGACAATTATGTCAAGAGAAACTTTTTAGGAGTCTAAAAGATTATGCATTAATTGATATGGTAGTCGAAATTAAGTCAATGGATTTCGAACGATCGACAAGCGAGAATATTCTTAAAAAGCTGAAGTCGGTGTTCCATGAATTTGGTGTGGACAGCAATAGAGCCAATTAAATTTGTTACTGATAGAGGAGCCAAAATTGTGAGAGCTTTGGAAAGTGCCAATCAACTGAAGTAGCCATTTACTATCTTTTTATGCCACCACAGAACTCGAAGTCATATTAGAGTCGTCCAAAAAGATAGTAAAGTTTTTCAAAAAAGCTAATTTGGAATACCTTCTACCAACATTTTTAAAAATCCAATGTCCATTCGAGATTTTTCTCCCTTAGGGGAAGAAACCTTCTAAATTCCATGTGTGCGATGATGAATCCGTCACTCAGTCAGTCAGGAAAAGGCGTTATATATATAGAGATTTATAATATAAATATCCTGGAGCAGGTTGATTTTTATTCACAGACTGGCAGACAGACGGACGGACGGACGGACAAGCGGACAAAAGCTTTCTCTTCGCTACTTTCTAAAAATATTTCAAGTACGACATTTTTAGCCTCGATTTTTCAATATAATCGAAATATCTATCTAGAATTACGAATCAGTTGGAAAAATTTGGAAGCTATATTTCCCTATTAAACTTCTGTTTGTTAACTATCTAGTTTTGCGAAACAGATTGAGCCAATTCGAGAAAATTATAACTCTATAGATTTTCAGCTATTTTCCGCCCCTGTAAAAAAAAAACTTTTATATCTCTTGAAAAATAATACACATATTGAAGGGTTTTTATTATTATTTAAATTTATTATTTAAAATTATGAAAAGTAAGTTTAACAATATTTGCAAATCGACATTAACTATTTTATCCACATAGGAAAACACTGTTTTAGTTGCTCCTTGCTCCTCCCCCCTCATAGGCAGAACAAGTCGTCGTCCATCGTCCACTCATACTGCCCCCCTTCGCTCTTGAAGCGTTGCGCAGCTGTTTTTGGCTAAATCTCAAACATGTGAATTCGTCCATCGTCTTCATCTTCTTCATCTTCATCATCGTCCTCATCTTCGTCTTCATCTTCTTCATCTTCTTAGTCTTCTTCATCGTCTTCATCTTCGTCTTCATCTTCGTCTTCATCTTCGTCTTCATCATCGTCTTCAACTTCGTCTTCATCTTCGTCTTAGTCTTCATCTTCGCCTTCATCTTCGCCTTCTTCGTCTTCGTCTTCGTCTTCATCTTCATCTTCTTCGTCTTCTTCATCTTCTTCGTCTTCTTCATCTTCTTCGACTTTCGACTTCATCATCGTCTTCATCATCGTCTTCATCATCGTCTTCATCATCGTCTTCATCATCGTCTTCGTCTTCTTCATCGTCTTCTTCATCGTCTTCATCTTCGTCTTCATCTTCATCGTCTTCATCTTCTTCATCTTCGTCTTTTCGTCTTCTTCATCTTCTTCATCGTCTTCATCGTCTTCACCTTCGTCTTCTTCATCTTCTTCTTCATCATCGTCTTCATCATCATCTTCATCATCGTCTTCATCATCGTCTTCATCATCTTCTTCGTCTTCATCTTCTTCGTCTTCATCTTCGTCTTCATCTTCGTCTTCATCTTCGTCTTCATCTTCGTCTTCATCTTCGTCTTCATCTTCATCATCGTCTTAGTCTTCATCATCTTCTTCATCTTCGTCTTCTTCATCTTCTTCGTCTCCTTCATCTTCGTCTCCTTCATCTTCTTCGTCTTCATCTTCTTCGTCTTCATCTTCGTCTTCTTCATCTTCTTCGTCTTCATCTTCGTCTTCATCTTCATCATCGTCTTAGTCTTCATCATCTTCTTCATCTTCTTCATCTTCGTCTTCTTCATCTTCTTCGTCTTCATCTTCGTCGTCTTCATCTTCTTCGTCGTCTTCATCTTCTTCGTCTTCATCATCGTCTTAGTCTTCATCTTCTTCGTCGTCTTCATCTTCTTCATCTTCTTCGTCTTCATCATCGTCTTAGTCTTCATCTTATTCGTCTTCTTCATCTTCGTCTTCATCTTCATCATCGTCTTAGTCTTCATAATCTTCTTCATCTTCGTCTTCTTCATCTTCATCTTCTTCGTCTTCATCTTCGTCGTCTTCATCTTCTTCGTCGTCTTCATCTTCTTCGTCGTCCTCATCTTCTTCGTCGTCTTCATCTTCTTCGTCGTCTTCATCTTCTTCATCTTCTTCATCTTCTTCGACTTCATCATCGTCTTAGTCTTCATCATAGTCTTCATCTTCTTCGTCTTCTTCATCTTTTTCGTCTTCTTCATCTTCATCATCGTCTTCATCTTCATCATCGTCTTAGCATCTTCATCTTCGTCTTCATCATCGTCTTAGCATCTTCATCATCGTCTTAGCATCTTCATCATCGTCTTCATCATCCGTCTTCATCTTCGTCTTCATCATCGTCTTCATCATCGTCTTCTTCATCGTCTTGTTCATCGTCTTCATCATCGTCTTCATCTTCGCCTTAGTCTTCATCTTCATCATCGTCTTCATCTTCATCATCGTCTTCATCTTCATCTTCATTTTCTTCGTCTTTATCACCGATTTTGTTCGGGATTCAACTAATCAAAGCCAAAGAATCTCAGGAAGAAAAATATCGTTTTGAAAGTAGAAAATATTAGAAATTTATAAAAAATAAAAAATTATTTATCAATCAATGCTCTGATTGGAACAGACTTTGCGTGGGAAGAAAACAGTTGCCACAGGGAAATCGCAATAATAATAATAATCTAAATCTTGTTTTGAAAGAGCAAAGAAAGTAAAAAAGATCAGAAATTATTATTGAAATGCCAATTTGTTAGCAGATTCAGAGGGTCTAACCAAGGACTTCATCGTCTACATCATTTAGAAGAAAACTTCAAAGAATTATTTATCACCGATTTTGTTCGGCTTTGAACTAATCAACTACAATTTTTATAAATATAAAAATCATAAATATACATATACTTATAAAAAATTATGTCTTGAGAGGTTAATGAATTACGAAATCTATAAATTGTTGGAATGAGTTTCTACATAATTGCAGAAAGTTATGCTTTACATAGTCCACAGAAACTTCGTTTTGAAAGAGAAATATAAGCAACATTTAAAAAGAATATTGGAAATTATTAATGAAATGCCAATTTGTTAGCAGATTCATTGGGTTTAATCAAGGACGTAGTCGTCAATAAATTTGGGCTACGAAGCTTAAAAAAAATTATTCCTTGAAAGGCGAATGAAAACGATGAAAAATTCTTTTGAATACAATTTCTTCACCTTGATTGACCACTTGGAGCAAGAATCAATGGAGAAAGAACTAATGGAAAGTCTCATTTAGTGGCTGAAGCTATGTAGAGACTCTCAGTTGAGATAAAATGATTAAAATATTAAATATATTATAAAAATATATTATATACATAAAGAAAAAGTTAATGAAACTTCTCACTATGATGCCGAAGAAATCAAGGATTCCTTAGGTCAAAGCCAAAGATATTCTCCAGGAAAAAGCTTCGTTTTGAGAGAGCGATGAAAGTATTTATGAAAAATAGGAAATTATTGATCAATCAATGCTCCGATTGAAACAGATTCTGTTGTGGGATTTAAAACAGTTGCCAAGGGGAAATAGCAAGTAAAAAAAAGAAAGTTCACAAAAAAATTATTTCACTTCAGTATCTTGACTGACAAAAATATGATTAGTCAAGTAATACTGCGATTCTGGTATGGGATCATGATGCGGCTGATGGAGACATTAGCCAGATAGTTAATTGGATATCCTTACATAGAATCCCTGAAGAAATATTGGAAATTATTTTTAGCAATGCCAATTTGTTAGCAGCCTCAGTCAAAGGAATTCGAACTGGCCGAAAGCGGATTGAACATCTTATTGGAAAACGGTGCAAATTGGTGCAAAATTACATTAAAGTAAATTAAATAAAAAACGAAAAACTCGACTAGACGGTTGGGAATTGGCCATTGGAAAAACGAATTTTCCGGTCAAAATAAGCAAAAATAGGAAATTATTAGTCAAGTAATGCTCCGATTCGATTGGAATACCCAGGACGATATCGAGGTAAAAAGCGACTCTTGGAACGGGGATGAGTCTTGGAAAAAGAAACGACTGGCCTGGAGCAATAGTCAAGTTGGTATACATATATATATATATATATATATATATATTATTCAACAAAAAAAAAAACAGGATAAAAAAAATTCAAAAAAAAATATGTGTTAAATGAAAAAAGTGGCAACACCCGCAGTTTGACTATAAAGTCAATACTATGCAGCGCAGATGTGCAATTGTCGTTGATTTTCTACTGGGTCCTCACTACCTGAATGCTAGAACTGCTTGAGAATTATTTGGGCTAAAGCGACAAAAATCACGTGTTGTAAAACCAGCCAAATTTTTACAGTTATACTTCAGTGTTGCAAAACGTGTCATAAACTTTGTGGAAGCCATCTGGTTGCATCTATAACTGTTTGAGAATTGTAAGGTCAAAATGCTCAAAAAAACAGCAGTGCTAAACTGTTTGAGAATTACAAGTTAATTACACAATGCTAAAAAATTAAAGCACAGATTGGTGCGTTATTTCGTTTATTTCTTTATTGCCAGTATGAGCCGGCGTTGCCCGGGTCAACATAAGAACTTAATTTTAATATGTTGGATTTTTTGTTTGTGTGAAGCAGAATGAAACAAATCGAGAAAATTATAACTCTACAGATTTTTACCTATTTGCCGCCCCTGAATTTTTTATATTTTTACATTTAAACTTAATTTGAAGTTGATCGGTTGAGCATTAGAATTTTCCCCATTTATCGTTGACCCCACATTTACCAACTTTGGGTACTTTTGATTTTGACCACGATTGAGCCCAACTTTTGAGCCCCATTTCCCACAATGGGAGTCGATTTTCGAAGAAGTATGAAACACGTTTATTTTCGATCTTAATTTCATGTAAATTGGTGACCAGGAATCAGGTTTGAGCCCCATTTCTCCCCATTGGGGGTGCATAATTCACAAAATTGGTAAACGGTCTTTATTCATATTAAAAATCATAAGAAACCAAAAATTTCTCCATTTCGAGGCCGAATTTTTGAGATTTTCTGCCTAGGGAAGCTTTCAGTATTCCAGTTCTATTTTCTAAATTCCATGTTTGTATGTATTACCGTTTGGGCCGTGCGATGATGAGTCAGTCAATCAGTCAGTCAGTCAGCCAGGAAAAAGAGTTACATATATATAGAGAGAGAGATTGGAGAACCAATCGGACTAGCCCTATTCATATAATCATGCATACAAATAGGCCAATTCGAGTGCTTTCCCCTTTTTGACACTGAATGAAAACTTTTGAGTTTAATATTCATTTTTTTTAATATAAAAACGTATGGCATACAGTGGATTGATATGCTTTCATGCAGAGACTGACAGAGGGAGATGATGGAGTGAAATATTCTTATCAACTTTCCGGCCAAGTTTACGCATTATTAATAATGCTGCGGCCCTGAAAACATTCCAAAGAAAACAATAAAACGGGGCAAAGAAACAAACAGCTAGGAAGGAGTTGTTGCTGGCAGTTTGGGTATGCAAAAACCCGAAAATTGTCTGTAAATTGAAAGCGAAATGTAAGCTCATTTTAATAAAACATATGCGACACTCACACAGGATCAGGCAGGACGCTCAGGACATTGGGACATGCTCACAGCAATGCCGCATTGCTTGCCAATAATTCTTGCACTATCTCTTAAGAGACCTCATGAAAGAAGTGCAGACAAAGCCGCAGCTGCAGCCGCAGTCGCAGTCGCAGTCGCAGCAACTGAGTTATGTGTGTGTGTGTGTGGGCCAAAAGGGCGTGCCAGAGGGGGGCGGGTAACACCCACATGTGTATGTGAGTGTGTGTGTGCTCGAGTGTATCCGCAAAGTACACACAAAATTTGCCAAAATGTGCAAACGACAGAGAACACAGAACATTTGCAGTGGGCCAGTTCAGCTCTGAGAGTCTGTGAGTTTTCTGCATTGCCTGCTTTTAGGCGGCGAGCAGAGCAGTGCTCGACCGAAAACATTTTGCGGCCAGCAACAATAAAATAAAATAACTTTACTAAAATGCGACAAGAAAATTGTATTACAACAATGGAAAGCGATTGCGGCGAAAACTACAATAAAATGTCGCTAAATTAGACATGAAGGCAACCGCAGCAGCCACAGCCACAGCAGCGGAAGAGGAAGGACCCCAGGGGAGGGGAAAGGGATGCCAGTTGCATGAAAATTGTGGGACGAGCAGTTTCCAAATGAGTTGAAGATTGAGCTCGGTTTTTCCACTCACTGCTAGCAGTAGCAAAGAATGCATAGAATGAAACATATATAGATAATAATCTGGCCAGGACTAATAGAAGGAGTAGCTATCTATCAGGCATATTAAAATACACTCATACTAGCTGGATATCAAGATTTGAAGTGCTCTAACTACAGCTGAATATTATGCAATAAAAGTGCGTGAAATATATATTAAAGCTAAATAAATTATAAGCTGGTTCGAGCCTAAAAACCTATGAAGACAGAGCTGAACTGCATATTGTATCATCAGAGTTTAGACTGGATTCGAACCCGGCTTATCTCTCTCTCTCTCTTATCGCCCATACAGGAAGTAAAAGAGCGTTTTAGGTTGCTCAAAACGTATAAAACAGCTAAAAGGCTTCTTCCATCGAAAGAGTATAAAACTTATATGTATATATCCTTGCTGAAAATCATCATAATCATCATCTGTCCATTTCAATTTGAGCAGATGACATTCAAGAGACAAATTAAAGCCAGAGCTACGTGCGTCGTAACAATACCCACTTTTGCCAGATATTATTTGCAGTTAGGGCTAAGAAATGTGATTCCAATCTAATAATCATTGTTTTTAAGGGGCGCAACCCTCTTAGCCCTGTTAGTTGCTGCTGCTGTCCACAGGCCTTGAAAATTATGCGATTATCTTGATAATAGGGCGAGAAAAAAAAAAAGAAGAAAGTTCACACAAGCCGCTTAAAATGTTATCAAAGCTGGCATGGCTCGAATAATGCTTTGTCTGGGACCCCAAAGCAGAGTAGACAGACATCACACAGTAAGATGCGATGCGACGCGATGCCAACACCAAGGAAATCCTCAAGATGCCAACGACTTAGGTCCAGAGAGAACTAGACGACAGGCTAGAGGAACTTTACCCACTTTATGTGAAATAATTGCTAGAAATGTTCACGCGTATTTCCCGTTCCGTTTGTTCTGTAACTCCTCTCTCCATCCCCCCCCGCCACTGCTGTATCTGTTTCTTTGCAGTGGGCTGGGGGGGCAGGAAAACTCGTAGGAAGTCTGTCTGGTTGCAAAAACTCCTCAGATACTTTCAGCTCACCTGCGCGCAAAGCATTTCCACACTTCGCTCTCGTTGGGATTTTAACAATTTTATTAAATTGAATTTATATCATTTACACGCTTGCCGACTTCAAGTCTCCTCTTCTCCGTCAGCCTTTTAATTTTACGCTTTCATTTTATGTGGCATTTTTCCGGCTTCCCGGTTTCCCGGCTTGGATATACTCGTACTCCTGCTCCTGCTCTCATACTCATATAATTTCTAGGCATGCAGCCGCTTTGGCAATTTTTGCTTTCATGATTATTGATGCGGGTGAAATTTAATTGGTCGGCTCGAGCCAAATGTATCTGAATGCTTCCATCTGTCTGTCTGTCTGTCTGCGTGGCTGCCTGGCTGTCTGTCTCACTGTCTGTCGGCAGACCTTTGTACCTTAGCCCTACTGCTTATTAGATCATATTTTTGCCAGCCAGCCAGCAAGTTGAAGTTGGCCCCGAGCATATTAGACTACTTGAGAGAACGGCTTTCACAAATGGGCTCTAAATTTGACCAAAAAATAAAAAAAAAATATACAAAATAATTCGCTAATAAGGAGAGAATATTCTGTGGAAGTAGACTGCAATATTGGATTCCTTGTGGAGTAGAAAATGTAATATAAATAGAAATTGAAGCCTGCTTTTGAAACTTGAAGTATTTTGAAGAAAACCGAAAAACCTAAAAGTGGCAAGAAGTGGCGGAGAAGTGGTAGAAGAAGTGCCACGCGTGTCTCAGCCAAAAATTTGTTTAAATAAAAAAAAGTTTTCTTATTTCGCGCTTAGCGAAGAAAAGGAGTAAGAACAACAACAGTAGTCAAACAAATAAGCAAAGAAAAACTTCGACGCCGATACAATTTCGTAAAATGTCGAAAACTGTGATTGCGTAGCAGGCAACGCCTTCCCTTCCTCATCCAGCTCCTGCTCCTGCTCCTGCTCCTGCACATCTCCTCCATTTCTCCATTTACAATTCAGTAGAGAAGTAAGCGAGCGAGCGAGCGAGCGAGGCACGCCGGGAGGAGGAGAAAGAGCAAAGATGAGACAAGGCAGCGACCAACTTTGAGTAGAATGTAAATACTTTTCCGGGCAAATATTATCACAATTCCACGCGGCTGCTGCCAAAGATACTAAATAAACCGTGAGGAGGCAAAGGACTACAGCTAAGTAGGAGGCGTCGCAAATATCTGCAATTGCAATCAGCTGTCGCAGTGTGGGAATACGATGCTGTTGTAGGGTATTGCTACAGCCATAGCTGCCGCATAATCTGTGAAAAAAAAAAGAAAAACGGAGACATATTTATAAAGTTGTAGTAGAATTAGGGCATCAAACCGAACCATATCTCTGGTTCTCGTTCCTGTAAGGAAACTATTGTTTCAGCTAGGATCCTTTTTTAAACTATCAAAATTTAAGACTTTTTAATGAGCCAAGAAGTCGAGCCATTATATGGCGATTTAAGGGATCACAATGATAAAAACTGAGCACCAATTGCTGCGGTTCTGGTACCGAGTCCTTCCCGTTTCCGGTTTGATTTGCTAAACAGAACATTGAAATTAATTATACCCTTATTAATTATTAAAATAATAATCGATATATATTTTCGATATGTTTGGCTCAGATTAAAGCTAAACTCACTGACTAATTGTCAATTGGTCAATTAGCCAGAAATGCGTAGCATAATTAGCCAAAGCACCACGGGATGCGCACAGCAGGCATAAAAATTCATTGGCCAAATATTACGCATACGCCACGTAACGCTCGACAAACTGCAATGCGATAAACTTGAAGTGTCTGCAATGACGACAACGACAACGACAATGACAACGATGGGGACAATGACAATGATGACGATGACGATGATGATGATGATGACGGGATGATAATGATGATAATGACGTTGAGGATGACCACATGGCCATTGGCAAGGATAGCCCATTTGGCGGGGCAACAGGAACAACAGCGCAGGCAGCAGGCAGCAGGCAGCGACTAGAACATGCCCAGTTTGGACATCGATTACCATTTCGTGAACGGGCTGCGGATGCGGCTTGGGGCTGCTGCCATATTGCGCCTGTCAGTGGTAGAGCCGGGCCATATTAATCTGGTTAATGATGAAACTGAATCAGCGTTTTGAACGAGCCACTGCACAATGAAGTGCTAGCCAGGACGCTCTGCTGTTATCTGCTGCTCTGCTGTTGTGCTGTTCTGCTGTTCTCTGCTATGTAGATGGCCGAGCCTGCAAATAAATTAGCTGTGGCTTTTGCCTCTGCTCGGCCATTGGCCATAAAGTTGGGCGAATTTTCTTTTTCCCTTCTGTTGACTGAACTTTAACGCAACTTTATATCGTTAGCCAGGACATAAATGAACGGGAAGGGGGTTTGGGCAGCTTTGTGCAGCCTTTAGTTGCATATTTTATGGCATCGTTGCCGTGTCGCAGTCCCCCCCCCTTGTTTCAAATGGCTTATGGATATCATCAGCATGAGCTTAATTCTGATTTATTTAACACTGAGTAGGATATAGAAAAAATTGGTCTATTAATTGTTAACTCTTAAATGTTATGGCAAATTCCGTTTTAACGCCTTTAAAGCAAACAGCTTGCCAATGCTGATGCGAAACGGGGATATTTTCCAACCCACAAAATTCACCCATTCCACATATAGAAAAATTGCTCAATTATTCAAACGAATTTCACGCATTTAATTGTGTAAATTTAGCCAGGCATGACATGTACGCCGGCTGGTCACCCCCACCCCTCCGGTTTGGGCCAGTTCCAGTTCCAGGTTCAGGTTCAGATTCGGACGCCAAACGAGTGGGCTGGCTAACGGTACGTAACGTCATAATCACCCCGAAGCGCACGTAATTGGCCAATCAATTGTGTCATTGTTCGCATTTATAACGCGGCCTCCGCTTGGACTGCCGTGATTTATGCCCTGATGTGGGAGCTGCCAACTGGAGTTGGGACCGGGGAGTTGGCTGTGGAGTGGAGTGGAGTGGAGTGGAGCGGAATGGAGGCGCTGTGCAAGTACTAGGCCTAACTGAAAGTAAGTACAGAGAATAATACAAAAAAAAAGGAGAAAAAAGAAAACAAAGTGTGGAGCGTTATGCAGTCGCTTCAGATGTTCGTACAACAGAAGTTTTTATGCAGTTGTGGGTTTTGTTTCTTTTTTTCGGCTGTAACTTTTAACAAATGCACAAAAACGAATGACAACTTCCGTTTCCGCTGCAGGAGAGTGGAGAGGGAGAGGCAGAGGGAGAGGGGGGGGGGTGTCTTCCCCCTGCCAACAGCAACCAACAGCACCACCGCCGGCCGGCTGTCACAGCGAAAAATTACATGCCTTGCGCAAAAGTTTTGCCTCTTCATTATTCTAACATCAAGTCGAGCTGGAGCAAGCAGCAAGTCGACACGAGTTGCGGTTTGCAATTTTTCTTTTGGATTCTCTTGCCGCATTTTTCCAGGCGCATTTTCCCGCTCTCCCACTGTCCCCCCTTGTCGGCTCTACCAACGCAACCGTCTCACATTTTCGCACAGTCAGAGTCAGTTCAGACAAAGTGTGAAACGAGGCAAAAAGTTCTTGGGCCGCACATGCTGACGCTGGCGTTGGCGCTGGCGCTGGCGCTCAGTCTCCAAGGCAGTCTCTCCAAGGCAGACTGCCAAGGCGTGCCAAAAAATTATACGGCTGCATTTTAATCACAATTCAAATCAACGAAATCATCGTCATTATTCCAACAGCGGCAGCCGCTTTCAAACTTGAAATGCGTCGACTGCATGTGGAAAATGGCAAATGGAAAATGGAAAAATGCCACTTGAGCAAAACTTTTCTTTTCCACCATTCTAGAGACCCACGTGAAGCCAAAGCCGAAGATGTTGCTGTTGTTCCTCATTAACTTGCTGAACGCCAGTTGGTGACAACAAATGTGCTCGAGCCTCGAAAATCTCTCTTGAACTGACTACGAAGAAAGAGTATCAAGAAAGCGTTTAAAAATGGGAGGACACTGCTTCAATCTAAATTTAAGACTTGGACTTTTTTTTTATGTATTTCACCTGAGAGGATTAGAGTATCTCTACTCTACTTTCTTTTCTTTCCACCTTTTTTATAGCTTCACAAGAATAAAATCTAAAATTTGGGTCTTGGCTTAAATAAAGCCCAAAATTCTAGTTTTTTGAACGAAAATCTCAAATCAAGCTTTGATTTGAATCCTTTGAAAGCTGAAACGAGCATTTTTTAAAAGGAAAACAGTATCGAATCAAGCATCAAATAAAATAATCAAGTCCAGAAAGTCCTGATTCAAATCCAATTTCAGCTTGAAACAAAGCTCATTCTCCAACCTTAGTAAAAGGATCTAACTTTAAGATTTATTTAAGGTATTTAAGACACCTTCAAGCCCTCAAATTATTTATATATATAGATTTGAAACTGAATCAGAAAACTATATTATATAGCTGCTCGAAAAAGGAACAATAAGCCAAAGGGTTGCTGTATGGAAAGCTCTTTTGCTGCTTCAAATATCTTGATGAAACTTCCAAGCTGCTGACTGAAAATGATCAGGATTAGGCTGCCATATCCTTTAGCTTTATAGAAATCATAAATTTGGGTGAATTCCTTGACAAAGCTTGCAATAAAACCTGCGAGCTCTGATTGCTCTTTATCAATTTATTAACTTTTTTCGAAGCGAACAAAAACATTTTCATAACTTTATTGAAAACTTTTCGAGTGTAAAAATTACAAGTGAAATTGAGCAGACAATTGGACATTTATTCACGGTTAAACATTTTTAATAGGCGTAAAATTGCAACAAAAATTGATGAATATAAAAAGCAAAATGAATAAGAGCTGAGTGGGTGGGTTGGGGGAGGGTGGGGGTGCTGGAAAAGTAAGTAGAAAGTAATCGTTTATCGAATGCAACCGTGTATTGTGCGCTTTGAACTTTGACACTTTCTCTCTGATCGAGTTGAGCTTAAGTTTCTTGATAAAGGTTTTAATTTGGTTTTACTGCTATTTATGTGATTTATTAAGACATGCAAAATGCACTTTGTCATTGTCGAAATTTTTGACACATTGCGATAAGCGGAACAGTGGGAAATGAAAATGTCAAAAGCAAAGCAAAATTCATTGACAGCTGAAATTTGAAAAAAGTTTTTGAAGCGGAAAATGGGCAAAAAAAAAAAAAGAAGAGAAATGTAAAGAATTGAAGATGCCGGGGCTGTGGCTCGATCGTATCGTGCGGCAATTAGCATTTTGTGGCAATGTTGCACAATAATTTAACGAGCCAGCCAGCCGGCCAGCCAGTCAGCCAGGCAGCCAGGGCCGCCGCACAGCGGGAGCATTCCGGACAGCAAAAAAAAAAAAAAAAGGAGCTTGCAATTGTGGTAAAGTTGAGTTAAAAAAAAATTATTTGATTATCCTGCGGCCATGCGCTGTCACAATTTCGCAGACTGCCCGCCGAGCGTGTCCGTGTCTGGCTCAAGTCCCCCCCCCTCTCCATTTTGTCCCACAGTAGTTCCAGCATGGTACTGAAGTGGCTGCCGCTGCTACGGCTGCTGCAGCAGCACGAAAAACTGCTACATCAGCGAAAGTCTGTTAACTTCCGGTTTATGGTTGCAGCAGCTTATGGAGCCATTTCCGCTGGCCCGTCTTACCCATTCATTGGGCTCAGCCAACCAGCTGGCGGTGCCCGCAGACCATTCTATTAAATCATCATTTCATTTCGTGCTCACTTATTTCTTTCTTCTCTTTTATTTCTTTTTTTTTTTTCAGTGTTTCCTGCTGCTGCTGCTGCTGCTGCTCCTCTTGCAGCTCTCGGGCGCAGCACGGGCGCACTGCGCTTGCGGTAATTTTTTCCAAGTGCTTCCTTAGATTTATAATTAAGATTTGGTTAGCAGCAATAGCGGCTCTTTTTGAATTTATGTGCCGGCAAATGCTGCTCGACTGCGGCTGCGGCTGCCGCGATGCCCTTGCCCCGCCCTCGCTGCCCGGCTACTGCTGCAGCTGCCCCTAAAAGCGGCAATTTATCATATTCCCAGCGTCAGTCTCCAGCAAATTGCGGCTGGAGTGAACAATCGGCTGGGTAAACTTTGACGCAGCAATTTAATTAAGCTGTTGGATACTCGTACTTACCTGCACCCAGGAAGCACTACGAGAGATCGCCAAATGGTTCCATTGAATAGGATTGCTCGGCAAATGTTTTTCCTCTGAGAGCGGAAGGGATCTTCCGTTTCTCTTGCTCCGGAGGATATCGTCAAAAAACTGTTGTATATATTGATTAAAGGATGGGAGATCATGGATTCACGAGTCCAGTCAGACTTCCGGCTTTGGTAAAAAGTCTGTGGTTCCAGGTCCAACTCTCACTCCGTGGTCCCTGGAACCACAGACTTTTCCACCAAAGCCGGAAATCAGATTGGACTCGAATGCGTAAATCCGTGGAACTAAGGTTCGAACTAAAACTATGCATATTTAAAAATGTATTGCGATCGGATCGAGTAACTATATCATATATATATATATAGCTGCTATAGACGAAAACGATCACTTCAAGAGTTGTTCTGTAGAAGAATCTTCACTTTCTCAAGATATGCTGATGAAATTTCCTATTTTCCCAATGGCTGGCTAAAAACTTATTAAGATCAGAACTCTATATCGTATAGCTTTCATTAGAATAGTCGGTCAATTTTCCATTCAGCCTGTAAGCTTATAGAATCCTCGATAGCTGCATCCTTTCCTCGCTAGTTTTGATATTTCAATTTAAATACAGGATATCTGCTAGTCGCGCACTTTCAATTGGAAAGCAGCTTTATGCTCTGTTGAGAGTCTAATGGTGTATAACGGCGACAACATTTAAATTACAGTCTCGTGACGTTATTATGTGATTAATAATCTGGATTATGCGGGAGAGATTAATAAATAATTCATGAATGAATCAATGATTCACTGAGTAGTTCCAAGCCAACAATGCTCCGATTCGCTACAGTAATTCTTGTTATGGTTATACTTTTCCATACCAGCCAATTGGCAGATGGCCGTAAGGTAAACCTTATATAAAAATTGATTTAAAAATGATTAATTCTATGGAGAGTTGGCCAAAAGGCCTTTAATTCATTGCATTTTCGCAGAGTGATTACCAACTTTGGACGCAGATATGCCTCAAATTATATGGCACGGATTAGCCCGGACAATTTGGCCATTAATATGACGCTGGATGTGATAAAGGAGTTGACTGTTAATCTTTGGCTAAAAGTGAGCATTTCCCAGAGAGAGTCAAAGAATCTTTACCGTGGCATCTTTGCATATAATATGAACCTTTGCAGTTTCATGGGCAAAGGCAAGAACAAGAGTATATTCCAGCTCTGGGTGCAAAATATATATAAATATACCAATATGCCCATGAGCTGTCCCATTCAAGCGGTAGGTAAATAGCTCATATACCACTCAGTCTAATTAGTATTATATATTTAAATAGGGCAACTATTATTGGAACAATTTGCGACCTGATAAGGACAGCATTCCGGCCTTTATAATGACGGGACACTTTCGCATTGATGCACTGTTCTATTTGAAGGATTGGCAAAACGATATGCTGACAAATACCTCAATGTTTGTGGATATAAAAATGAAATGAATGAGTGAATGAGTGAATACTCTGCAGATTTGTTAGCTGTTCAATTTGTTCACATTAAAGCGCCATGAATCATTGAAAGCCCCAACAGATATCGCTTCAAATCTGATCGCTAACACAATTTTTCACTTCCAATTGAGCAAATCGTCGCACGTGCAGTTCGCATAAATAAATTAATGAGCCTCAACCTGTTTCTGGCTGGGATTTGGATTTGTTCCGCACACGCGACACGCGCTCCATCCTAACTGGGCAGGGTACAAAGGACATGGACATAGACACAGATACGGACTTGGACACGGGAGAGGAGAGACGAGAGACGGAGAGACGGAGAGAGACAAGGACATGGACATGGACATGGACATGGACATGGACACGCAATGCAGCTGCGATTTATGCGAGTGGTGCCAAACTAAGCGCAAAATAATTTAAACACTGACAATAACAGTTGGCCAAAGTATTTCCCTCGACAACTCGACAAGTTTGCTCGGCTCACGACTTCTGCACCCTGCACTCGACACGTTCGCACGCGCTGCCAAGTATGCAACGGTTTTAGTGCTTTCCTTTACTTTCCTGTCCTTTGCTTTCTCCGCCTCGTCCTGCCCTGCCCTGCCCTTCCTTTCCTCTCTCTCTCTCTCTCTTTTCCTTTTGCTATCATTGCACTTCCGCTGAAATCAAGTCAAAACCAAAGCGCTATTTCTTGTATTTTGTCGCCATCGACAAACGCAGGAAGCAACGAGAAAACGAAGACATTGAAGACAAACGCATTGCACTGCAGTGCGGGGGAGGACCAGCAGCAGGAGCAGAAGGTGGTGGCGTCTCCCTGATAAATAATAGAAGGGAGTAGCAACATGTACTCAAGGAAATTGCCATCATTATAGTTGTCGTGCTCCGTGTTAAATAACGTTTAACGTTTGTTTGGCGTGAAATTGATTTACAATAAGAAAAGCAAATACTTTGGTTTTTCAGCTCAACTACGTTTTCTTCAGACCTCAGAGTCTTAGCCACCATTAAATAACTTTCTGGCTAAAATCTGGCTATAACCAGAGAGGGTTTCCTTAGTCTTTTAGATGGTAAAAGCCTTGGGTTCGGTTCGAAGCAGCAGTCAGTTGAAGACTCTGTGGTTCCGGCTCAAAGGACAGTCTCAGCAGCCGCGCTGATTTATATCCCATAACATTTAATAACAGTTTTAGATATGTATATGGCTCCCCTTGAGATTTGTATTAAGTATTGTTTGATTCCAGCGCCTCCAGCAGAGACGCAGCACAATTAAATGCCTCAGTAGGCATTGAACTAATTAAACAAAGCTTACCTGTCTTTCACTCATTAGCACAAGTCAACTGGGCAGCTGGAGTAGCCGCAGGCGCTGCCAAGCACAGGACAGGAAGGGAGCCAGCCCTCATCATACTGGCTATAATTATACCAGCGGGAATCTTGGCAAATTGGCGAGCATACAGCCACACCCACACCCCCGCACACATCGATACAAAAAAGCCCAAGGCAAATCGTTGAATGAATGTGTGAAAATTATGCCAGGAATCGGTCTGGGCCACCCACTGTGCCAGCAGCTGAAGCAGGAGCTGAAGCAGGAGCAGAAGCAGGTGGAGCGGCAATTAGGAAGCGATGAAGGAAACTCGAAAGCGCACATGCAGTTAAAGAAACTGTTAGGAGCAGCTTTTTTTTTGTTGCAGGCGACAGCTGCCAAGTGTCTAAGACACCGACGATGATGACATCGAGGACATTGGAGCTAAATTGAATGTTCCATTTTCGATTTTTTCCTTTTCCTTTTGCCATTTTCCACTTTAACCTTTCTCTTTTTTCTACCCGCCCAACGATAATCTACGCCACACCGTGCCACATGTTGCAGCCTTGTAGTCTTCTACAGGATATTATTATTTCTCAGGAAGCTGCTGACATCTTCCGTTGCAGCTAAAAATAATAAAAAATGAGCTGTAATGAATACTGCGAGTCTACTCGTCGCTTGGAGCACGTGTCAACACTGGCATTGATTGAAGCTCTTGAAGATCTATACCTTTATTAAGTATACAAAAAAATTACCCAATAAAGTACTCGTCCTTCAGTTATACAGAACTGAATCGAGCACTAGGGAAAGCACTCGATCTTCGGTTTTAGTTTGGAACTTGCCATAGAAGAATTGCAATCTGCCACGGTATTCGCCAGGATATAGAAACTGGTGTGTCATGGTCGAACCCAGTTTCCAGTTATGCAGATAATAGTAACCCACCTCCACTGGACAGTTGTGCATAAAGTTTCCATGCTCCGTCATGCTCTTGAACCAGCTCTTCAGTAGACCCTCCTTGACAGTGCCCACCACGCCGCATACATCAACATTATGACTGAAGATTGTCTGAAAGTTCTGGGCATTGGCCACGCGCAGCTGATAGTCAATGTGGGCCTTAAATCCACGATTAATCGGTCTAAGCAGTTCCATATCCAGGTTTAGGTTCTTGTTGGTTATCGATACCGAAAAATTCTTAAAATGTTTCGGACTGAACGAACAGTTTGTGGCCAGAAACTCAACGCGACGCTCCTGCAAGTCGATTCAGTTAATGTCCTTTGGACGGCTTTTAAAGGCTTTTAATACCAGATACTTACGGCTTGGCTGGGAGCTACTCTCAATAGCACCAAGGCAATGGAAAGCAGAGCTGAACACCACAGAATTTGCAGCTTGAACATTTCGATACGTACGATGGTTAATTTTTAATGATGATAATTCCAAAAATTGTTCAGTTTATGCAGTCATTAGCTGTGAATTTGAATAATGCTGAAATCAATTAGAAGCACGAATAATCGTGAAAGTAATTATATATTTTTATTTATCTTACCATCAACACTGTGGCTCATTATGAGAGGCACGCACAGTGGCCTTGAATCAACCAAATCTAATTGAAAAATAGTGCGAAAGATTCTTGAATTGGAGCTGCGAACTGCTCTACAAATCTGGCACACTGAAACTGCAGAAATGTTGATA
Source organism: Drosophila repletoides (assembly GCA_018150835.1). Classification (NCBI taxonomy): domain Eukaryota; kingdom Metazoa; phylum Arthropoda; class Insecta; order Diptera; family Drosophilidae; genus Drosophila; species Drosophila repletoides. Next base: position 2,371,097 of record JAECWQ010000031.1, read on the forward strand.
TTTAATCTATGTTCATATATTTTTTTCCATTTAAACATATTTTGAATTTCATCTAGTTTTTCCAGCATTGGTCCCAGTGTGCTTCGGTGCAGCTGTACCCACCTCAGCAATTGCAGTTTCGCAGGTAATAAAAGCACCTCATTAGAAAGATATTTGGCTTGATGATTGCTTTATTTAAAGACATTATTCAACCAAGTCTTAAATAGATTTTTCTAGGAAATAATGTACCAGATATCTGATAGAATATAAATATATAATGCTCTCTCTCTCGCTCTCTAAAAGTATAATGATTATGGTATGAAAAGAAGAGTAGAAATTTTCATTTTTCTTCTCTAGTTTTCCAGCTAGAAAATGGAGTTTGAGAACTGTGTTAGAATGTTATATAAATATTTTAAATGTAAAATTATTTGTACAGCTTTTCGTCTTCCTTCCAGCACCTGTTGGGTTGAATTTTCCGGAAATTTGTTATGCAGTTTTCATTCAACTTTCAAATCAACAATGGGAGCTGAAATAGAACCCAGAACTGTTACCAATTTACGTAAGAAGAAGCTTGTTTTTTTGTTTAGTCTGTAGTAATATTACCATATTTTTTAATCATAAAACTAATTATATAGATTACATGATTGTTACTTAAATATTATTCCTACTTCAGCGCAGAATGGCTTCCACTAGGCAGTGCAGCATGGGCTTATCATTCCTCTTTCTATACTTGCCATAGTAGAAGCTACCTCCGATGCGATAGTCACCCAAATAGAGAAATGAAGGCACCAGATTTCCATCAAAGTTCCAGCCATCCAAATAGTAGTAACCCGGCTGAATTGGACAACTGGTGGCAAAGTTGCCCACCTTCAACATGCTGAGAAACCAGCGACGGTATAGCGACTCCTGGGAGCCTTTCAGTAGAGCACAATAGTTGATATCATGCTGAAAGAGGCTCTGGTATGTTTTTGTCTTGGCCATACGAACTTCAAAGCTTAAATGCGCCTTTAGACCAGCAATTAGTGTCCTTACAAGTCTCATATCCATTTTGACTTTGCCATTGGCAATTCCTAGAGAAAAATTTGAAAATACCTCGCGATTGTAATTGCAGTCTCCAGTTTTGAATATCATTTTGCTGGCCTATCAACAGTATTGGGATTAATAGATTTGTTGTAGGGGGCCAATACCAAAAAAAACATACCAAACTATTGCCTGATAATCCTGATAATAGAGCAATTGTTAGAATCAATTTTGTGGAACATAAAAACATTGCGAGTTTTTGCGACTTTTTTGGTAAACAGATTTAACAATTATAAAAATAAAATTGTTTAAACAATATCATTGAGTTCAGAGTTAATCAGGCGTTGGTAGGTGCCTAACGAGGCATAAACCAAAAAATTACTCATATATTGATAAAAACATTATCAATTTTCTATACTCAAGTAATTGGCACGCGAGTGGATTATGCCAGATTCTTGGCCTATACTCAAAGGCCAAGTTTAGTAAGCCAAATGACGTCATAGGAGTAACATTTATGTGGCCTAAACCACTTTCCAATAGAAAAGATATTCTTAGAGTGTGAACTAGACGCATTTAATCAAATAGCTTTCAATACAACTCATTTGTAATCAATTAATTATAGGCGAAATCCTAGTTCCCCTTTAATAAAGCAAAAACAATTAGATCCAGCACGAAATCCTCCTGCTTTGTATTGAGTTTTCCAAAGAAAAAATGCCCACTGACACGATAATCGCCCGCATACAAATACTGCGGCACCAATTGAGGTTCCAGCTTCCAGTTATGGAGAAAGTAGTGACCCTCGGTCACTGGACAGTTGTACATGAAATTGCCATGCTCCACCATGCTCTGGAACCAGGTCTTGAAAATATTATTCTTCACCGCTGTCACAACTCCACAGGTGTCAATGATATGGGAAAAGACTCGTTGATAATGCTTGGTTTTGCCCAAACTGATGGAGAAGTCGACATACACCTTGAAGCCATGGACGAAACGCCGCTTGGTGATCATATCCAGATTGAGAGTATTGTTCACTATGCTCATGGTGAAGTTGTCAAAGTATTTGGGACTGTACTTACAGTCTCCAGATTGAATGAGAACGCTAGACTTTAAATTTCAATTGAAATGAAACGATTTCTTTTTTATTATTCATATTGATTGAAGACTCACAGCTGTTGCCCCGCAGAGCTCGTAGATGAAGACTACAGCAATTATTTGTAGACCGCATTTCAAAAAAATGTACATTTTCATAACACTGTCGCTGCTCAAATGACTTTTTGAGTGGTTGTTTTTCCAGCCATGGGAGCCACGACTGTAAACAACATTTTGCCCTAAACGCATTTTAATTGATATTCGTAATATCATATCATATATATATATATATATTTTTCTAGCCAAAATTAATTGTGCATTTTCTAAAGGCTACCCAAAAACTGCAGCTAGAAAAATAAATGACCCAAAAGTTATTGTATATAATTCTTGAGCTCCTTCTGCTTTATTTTATAGTTGTTAAGGGAACAAACTGGAAATCATTTGTTCCTCAAGAAATCTTGTTTTTTGATCAGGCTACCATTTTGAAGAGCTGCCAAGGACACAACCGGACTAGCAATGGCTTATTCCAATTTGAAAGGATATATAATCTTTTACTGGCCGCAGATGGCCTTTTACATTTTATTATTTTATTCCAACACGGAAACAGGCGAATGGAAGACGTTGGTGCCACAGTATAATAAGTGATTGGGCTAAGTATTTCATATTCAGCAACAGTCTACAAGGAATTCTATATCACAAATGACACAAATATTTACATTATTTCAATTAGTGGATAATTGTATTACTGAAGATTTATTGATTTAATTATAATTTTCAATAATTGTTTTCGCTTGTTTCCTCCCACCCCATTCCACGTCTCCCCGCGTCTCCCCGCGTCTCCCCGCGTCTCCCCATGTCTCCCCACGTCTCCCCACGTCTCCCCGCGTCTCCCCAAGTCTTCCCAAGTCTTCCCAAGTCTTCCCACCCCTTTCCACGTCTCCCCACGTCTCCCCACGTCTCCCCACGTCCTCCCACGTCCTCCCACGTCCTCCCATGTCCTTCCATGTCCTCCCACGTCCTCCCATGTCCTTCCATGTCCTTCCATGTCCTCCCATGTCCTTCCCTGTCCTTCCATGTCCTTCCACGTCCTTCCACGTCCTTCCATGTCCTTCCTTGTCCTTCCTTGTCCTTCTTCCCATATCTTCTTATGTCATCCAAAGTTATCCAAAGTTATCCAAAGTCCTCCAAAGTCATCTAAAGTCTTCCAAGTTTAATTAACAACATGCTTAAGTGTTGTTTTTTAGCACATCCTTCATAATTTTTTTGATGACCTTGGAGTAAATTCGCCTGTTTTCGAGGCATAGCGCTAGTGATTCGTCGAATGTATCTATAAAGAAGGAAGCCAGTCTGTTTTTTGTTCAACGAGAGTTTTTTTTTTAAAGGATTTTTAATGGTCTTACTATAAGTTGGCGTGTTATTTGTGTTTTCAACATCCGCAGCTTGCGAGGTAGACGGCTCTGGAGCTGGCTCTGGTCCTGCTACGTCTACATTGGCCTGGACTTCAGCGTCCATTTCAATCGGCACATCTTCAATCTTAGGCGTAGACGATCCACGTCGCAGAGTTACAAACTCCACTACATCTGCCAGTTCCTGCTCATGATTTTTGATATATCCCTTCACAAACTGCAATGTCTGAGGTGCAAGATGCAACCTATTTGGAGAACCTACTGGGTCCACTACAGTTTTAGTTACAAATCCACTAGTAATAGACCTTTGTTTCCTATCATTTCCTATTTTTTTCGATTTCATTTTGCTTTCAAAATATAAATAATTATTTACGTATTTTAGAAACACTGATAATATTACGATATGTTTTCGATTGAATACTCGTTTTTATACTGAGCTAAAACGCCTTGTGCTTCCAAAGGGTGCCTTTCAAAGTCCACTAGGATCAAAATATTATTTGGCTAAGCATTGCTCTAAGCAAAGGCACTCTTCGATTCACCCAAGCTTATATATATATATATATATATATATTTTTGTCGAAAGAAAAAAAGTTCTTTGACAGGAATATGGTTAAAAAAACAAACAACATGAGCTGACCCAGTCTATTAGGGATACGCTTTGTTCAGCTCGCCAAAAATTAGATATCCTTGTAGACAGGATTAATAGAATCCGATCGGGTTCGACGATGCCTTCCTAAGCATTTCGTGACAAAGGATATGCAAATACATTCACTGTCCTTATATAAAGCCATTAAAGGCATTAAAGACATTAATCCTTAGCCCGAAATTGAGTATCTCATCTTTACTCTTAGCTGAATTTCTAAGCCAGACTCGCTTTCAACTCTCCTTTCTTCGCATCGAAAGACGACGCTTTCCGACTGATCTCTCTTGGAAGGTTGAAGGATAATCGTCACCAAGTATTGTGGATTAAAGTTGATATATTGAAAAAGAAATAATAATCTCTTATTATATTATTATTATATTTATATAAGTGAAAGCTACACGGATTTAATTTCAATTTCCATTTTACACGCTATCACAAATTCCTCTCTTTTCATTTGATTCATTGTCTGAAACATTTTAATAAAAAAATTGTATGAGCCGGCAAAGAAAAATGATGGAATCTCAAGAGCAAAGGTACTATAATCTCTCAAGTAATAATGATTGGCCAGGATGGGGCAATTTGGCTTAAAGTTGCCATACTTGAGAAATGTAAAGAACCATTTTTTAAATATATTATTCTTTGGACTTTTTAAAATATTACACATATCGAGCGTATAATGATAGAAACTTTGATACGTTTTAGAATGGTATTTTCTATAGAAGAACTCCATATAAACACGTAAGCCCGGATATAAAGGCTTAATCAAATCCATATCCAAATGCAGCTTGCCGTTTATCAATTTCATTGAGACGTTACGCAGATAGTTTTGGCTATATTCCTCGCAGTTTGGTGGCGTGGAGAGAATTGCTTTGTTTACCTACAAAAGAAAGTGAAAGTCCTTTATAAGATTCTCTTCTAGATAATTCAATAATTTACCATTGTAGCAGACTGGATAAGGCACAGTATAATAAGTGATTGGGATAAGTATTTCATATTCAGCAACAGTCTACAAGGAATTCTATATCACAAATGATTGGGCCAAATCGAAAATCAGTTGACACAAATATTTACATTATTTCAATTATTCGCCAGTTAAATCGGATAATTGTATTACTGAAGATTTAATGATTTAATTATATTCAATAATTGTTTTCGTCTGGGTTTCAGTATTATCTGATTATCCACTGCTAAAATTGAACCTATTTTTATACAATTCCAATTTAATTTTGCACTAAAAAGAGCGGATCATTAAAGGAGGCGCTTCCAATTTCATGCAGATTATATGATTATATAATTATATTAATTGGGCTCAAAGGCTTGAATGGCTTTCTATACCCTAAACCCATTGCAAAAGTTTCAAAATAAGTTATACCTGTGCTAGCGGACTCTTTAAAATATATATTTCCTTGATCGGGATGAACGGAGGTCTATTGAGCTATAGTTCTCCGAACCGAAGCTGGGAACAGGGTATAACAGATCCTCAGAATATTTCAGTTACTTTATTCACATATTGCATTGGAAAGAGAATACAAAGTAACAAGTTGAAGAAACAATTTTGGACCCTATAAAGTATATATATTCTTGCTCAGCTGGATGGATGATTGGTTCGAGCTTGGAGATTAAACATAATTTTAAATGTGGGTAGAGTATACTACCGGAAATCTCTCAATAAAAACTAAAGACTGAATTAATGTATAGTTTGCTTGGGTGCCTTTTTACCCTACGAAATTTAATCTAGTCAGTTATATAAATATATATAAAATGTATACATTCTTATGGCTCAGATTAACCCCTACTCCAAATCTCTTGTTCTGTCTAATAGTCCATTTCTTCTGGCGCTGCTTCCAGTTTTCCAAAAAACTGTTTTTTTCATACCCTTGCAGAGAGTCTTACAACTCTGTCATGGAATGTGTAATGAATTGAAGGAGAGGGAAGAGTATAAATATAATTGATATTATTGAGAATGATATGGAAGTGACCAACAGTCCAGTCGTCTGTCTATCCGTCTGTTTCCATTAAAATTAGGATCTCAACACTTTGGTCTCTTCAGATATCTGAAGGAAAACTTTTCAGGCAAATAAATAAATAAATTGTGAATAAAAAAAATAGCTTTTTAATTGGTTTCGATGTAGATTTGATTGATTTATTTAATTTCAACATTCACCGTACAGTGAATTACAAAATCCTTAATTCTAACGTAATCTCTTTTTTGAGTCATATTGAATATTATGCGATAACTTCCAGCATACAAAAATGGAGGTACTACGAGTTCATTAATATTAAAATTCTTTATATAGTAATGATTGGGTGGAACCGGGCAATTCCTTTTGAAATTGCTATACGAAAAAAATGAGGAGAACCATCTTTTGAACATATTGTTGTTCTGATTGCTCAACATATTGCACATATCCAGGGAGTATTGGTAGAAACTTCGATAGGTTTTTGAGTTATTTTTGTGGGCAAAGAACTCCATATTTATGCGCAATCCGGAATGAAGCGTCTTGATTAGATCCATATTTAAATTTAGTTTGGCATTCATCACAGTAAAAGAAAAATTACTCAAATAAGTTCGATTATATTCATCACAGCTTGGCGGGTTCAATAGAATAAAGCTTGGCATCTAATAATGAGTTGAAACCTGTTTACTATCTGGATTAATTATATAATTAACTCTGCTGCTTACCGCATTTAAATATGGAAAAACAATACAAACAAAAACAAGCAACAAAATTATTGAAGCACTCATTGTTACTGTTTCTGAGGACTTGGCTCAGGCAAATGAATCAGTTTACAGCTGTGAAAATAGGTTAAAAAGTGTTTCAATGCTGAATTTGATGACTTTTTAAGTATTGATTACAATTTTATGGGTGATTTGTGAAAATAATTACCAAATTCTCGTCGCGTGCATGTCTAATTTTGGTCAAAAAGGTCAACAATTTTTCAAGCAAAACATATTAAATTATTATTCAATTAAAGTAAAGTCGGGTATTACCAACTGCAGTGTTGGTAATGCACATTATTAGCTGGCTTCAAATGAAGTAAGAAAAACGAGTGTATTCCCGACTAGTAGATACTCTATACCCAAGAGAAAAGGGTCCTCTAACAGGCTGAAATAATCTCTTTGATCAGCTTATAGATGCATAATAAAAGCAAGGAAATGATGGGAAGATATTCTCTTAAATAGCTTCTGAATATATTATTCTATTGTTCATTATAAACCTATAGAGCTAGCGGTGGTCTACTTTCTATTCACAATGTTCCTAATCTCTGAGAAGACCTCAGTTTCATCAAAAAAGGTTGTTACTGATTTGATCCTGATTCAAAATCTCTGCTACCTAATCACGCAATAGGTTAAACAGGCTTATAAAAATGGTTTAAGAAAACGTTTTTAGCCGCAAATTAAAAACCAAAATATTCAAATTTAGTATGTTCTTTTCAAGAGAAAGAGTAATCAATGGAGGATGTGAATAGATAAGAAAAAAGATTGAAAAAATAAACGCATTTTGTGTTTAAAATTAAACACTTAAAATAAATATTTATAATAATTTTTTACTCTACTTAATAAATGAAACGAGGCATAAAATTGAGGAGTATTTTCTTTGTTCCATAAATTATGAACCACAGAAATCAGAGCAAAGCTATCAACGGAGGTTTTTAAGCACTTTTATTATATTGAAATTCGAAATTTTCGGAATGAGTTTTGAAACAATTTTAAAGCACAGCATTGCAATAATAATGCTAATCTATTCCATTGAACTCTGGGAAGTTCTAGCCGTAAGTAAACTCTAATCATTTTGAAGCTCTTCCATTACTCTCGTCCTTTGGAAACCTTCTCAATCCAATCTCAATCAGAAAAGCATGGAACTGCATACAGATGAGTGTCGACACAATCCGAAACATTTTGATGTATTCAATCTGTCAATCAATGAGAATAGCGTTTATGCCCAAGTACGCACCAGAAGCCAGATATCTCAAGGATTCAAGTTCTATATAAACATAGAGTTTCGTCTACCAAACTCTCAGAAATATAACAGTGTCTTCATGTATAATGTGGATGTGTGCAGGGTTCTCAACTCTCTTCGGAATAATATCTACAAGAAATGGTTGCTGAGTGCCTTGCAGTATGGAAACTTTTCAGCTAAGTGTCCGGTTCTACCTGGTTATTATTATATGAAAGGCTGGAAATTGGCTGATGATCTAATACCAGGATTTGTCTTCTCTGGCGAATATCGCATCCAATTGAATGGCTTCTATGGACGTCACAATACAATTTCCGAGGATATGTTTGTTCGTTGTGTGTTTACTGTAAAGCTCAATTAAATTATATTAAAATATTCCAATTGAATACAGTTTATTGTTGAAAGATATATTCTGATTCAGTTCTAGTCAACGAATATAATGCAGTCTTATGGCTTGATCTATGCAGAGCAAATGGTAAAAGAATCTGGAAAGATTACTTAGAAGAAGTGAAAGAAGCAGCAAGAGAACTGATGCTTTTTAGCTATCAGAGCTTTGGTATTGATTGATAGACTCATTAGATCAGTCCAAATATTTCCTAATTTTAAATGGCTAAAATATATGACGTCAGGAAATTTAGTCTTTCTAGCCAATAAATGGATTCTACAATATGATACTGCTCCATATCTTAAAGGATTATGTAGCAATCCAAATTTTCATAGACTTATCACCTCCTGTTCTTCCCTAGCCTGCCTAGAGTTATGGACCTGAACAAATAACAGAGAAATAATAGTAAAGATCGAAAACATAATGAAAATCAGGGTAAAATTTGGCTGTAATTATCTGTCGAGTTTCCAATTAAATGGAAATAATTTCAACCAGTTTGCAAGAAGTAATTAATTATAAATTTGAAATTAAAGGTTGAAGTCAAATGTATCTAAATAAATTCCTTTTCCTGCTTCAACTTTTTCAGCTTCTCCTTGCAGATAGATGAAGCTATAAGACTACAATAGTCCCTTTTTGGCATCTTAATTCATCTAAGAATAAAAAACCCCTCTTTTGCTATGGGTAAATACTTTTGTCTGTGACTGTACATCTTTATATATACTATATATTAATTGTATTTATATTTATGAGCCTCTACAGATGCAGACTAATTTTGATTGCGATTATAATTGTCTGGAAATAAGCTGGCAGCGGCTAATTTTAGATGGACAATTAAACAATTCGATTCCATTTCAATGCAAATTCGAAATAAATTATAATTGCTGATATATTACGGTCTACATTTCTAGTAAGCCAACTGAGTTCCAATAGCCAGCCACACAGGTTTTATCATGAGGCTAAAATTGTGCATCGCTTTTATTTGGTTACCTTTCGTAATTGTGGCTAGTAAAAAGGTGAAAATTTTCGTGGAAATCAAATAAGAATTGCATTGAACAGTTGATCGAATTCCTTTCAGAGTTCTGTTTACTTTTTGTCAGTGAATGTTCAGAGCAATCCATTGTATCTACACCAATGTGAGATACTCATAAAGCCCGATAATGAAACTTTGGATATTGATTTTCGCGTCTGTCACGAACTGAACGCTCTGAGGGCTCTGATCAGCTTTACGCACATCTTTCAAGGTAAACAAAATCAATCAACTGATTTCCAATTCGATCTGCCCATATGCGAAATAATGAACAACGATTTGAAGTCCAAGAGCGTCTTAATAACCAATTTTAGCAAGAGCCTCTTTAAACAGGGTACACTGCCTGCCAAATGTCCGATTGCAGTGGTGAGTATATCAGCTGCAGAAAGTCGCTAAATGAACGCCTATTTAATACCCTATCTCTTTGCACAGGGCAACTACACTTGGCGTGATATGAGGCCGCGTCGAGAATATATTCCAGCTTATATGCTGGGTGGGGTCTATCGTCTAGTCTTTCGATTATACACCAAGCATGGAGTCCAAGGCTGGAACTCCGGTGCTCAGTTTCTGGAGAAGCGAGATGGAATCAGCATCATTATAGTCACCATGACCTTTACATTGCATTAGGATTAAGCAGAATGGGTATTATTGAGGAATTTTTTAGAGTATATTTGGGTATACCAATTTTGAATAGATTCAATAATATTTTATCAAGCTTTAACCGATAATGTAACCCTTTCATAATAAAGAAAATAATTGAATCCACAAGCAGAGTTCAGTTTTTTTAGCACTAGAAGTTTGCTTTAAAGTTTTGATACCTTTAAGCCTATGCAGCCTTTATTAAAGGACATATGAAATAATCATCTGAATCGGATAACTATATCTTCAAGCTGCCAACGAGAGGAACAACCTGGTCAAAAGTCGTTGAATAAAAAACCTGTTTGTTTCTTAATTTTTAACAAATAGAACTTCATTAATTGGCCTAGAAACAATCCAAGAAAATAATGAAATGGGTCTTTCACTCTGTAAGGGTATTTAATCTTCGGCATGCCGTAGATGATCTTTCCTTACTAGTCTCAAAAACAGAAGCTAATAGAGAGCGGAAAATGGAATCAAGTTCCTATTAAACTGTTATGGAAAACCCTCAAGAAATCATAGTTTATTTGCTCTATGCCGGATGATCGATCGCAGTGGATGTTTTGCTGTCTTCTGACTATTGGAATTCTCTGGCATTCAATATTAAAGCCTAATCGCATTCTTGCGAATTACAATGAAACACGCCTGGAAGTATGCAGCATTTATTTGTGGAAACTGGCAAACAGAAAGTCAGTCAGTCAATGGGGACACATCACATCGCATCGCATCGCATCGCATCGCATCGCATCGCATCGCATCGAATCGCATCGCATCGCTCATCCGAAATGCAGTCAACGTGTCTTTGTTTACACAGCGTAGAACGTTGGAGCCTCGGCTCGAATTTATGTACACGAACTGCACTGCAGAGAACAATTGCACGTAATTCTGCTTACGCTGTAACATTACAACATTACAACAATGCAATGGAGGCTACCGCCGTATTTGTTAGACTTTTTCTCCTGCGGTTGCGGTAGTCTGTTGGCCAGACAGACGAACAGACTGATTGACAGACAGACGGACAGACAGACGGACTGACGATGAGTCAGTCAGTCAGAGGACGAGCGACCTCTGCCCTTAATCAGAATCAGTACAGTAAAACTAAGGCGCTATTTTCAATTGTACTCGCAGCTGGAACGACATTGATGTCAACGTAGACATTGCCCATTGCCCGTCCGTCTCGTGTCTCGTGTTGACCAAAAAACACAAAAAAAAATTCTTTACTATTTTGATGCCCTTCTAAAGGGTATTATACTTTCCTTGAGCCCATAAAGTGATGATGTATTTATTATTAATTAGAAAGACGGAACGAATCGAGACTTGCCATGAATATTGTTTTTGGAGCAGGCAATCGACCTGATCAGTTAACTATCTTATATTGCCGCCATATAGGAACTATCGGTCCAAAAACTTACTGTAAAGCTCCAATTTTTGTTGTAGAATTGGTTCCTCTTTAGAAGGACTTGGCAGCCTGGATATATGGCCTGTCAATAAATGATCAGAATATGTAGGGTATTCAAAGGTTAAGTTGTAGAAGGGTATTCAAGTGTTTGGCATGCCGTAATAGCATTGCTGCCTCGTTTTTTTCTTGAATACTCCAGTACAGGGTATTTATTTTTTGCTGCTTTTGCTTTGCTTTCACTCTGCGCCTGCATATTGCATTTATTTACATAGGCCTGGCCCAATGTCTGATGTCTGATGTCTACCTAGCTGGCTGACTTTTGATTTAAAGCTCTTGGCTCCTAACTCAATTCCCTTTCGACTTTTCCAGCCGTTCGTCTGTCTGTCTACCGGTCTGTCTGTCTGTCTGTCAGTCTGCCAGGTATTTTAACTGGTATTAGTATGTGTGAATTGTAGCTATTCGAGTTTATGGGAGTGTGTGTGTGTGTTGGCATTCCTTATATATTTGCAGATGCATTTACGTGCTCTTCCCATTTGTGCTGTGTAAATAGGCACACAGGTTGTAGCCTTTCGTCTCCATCGTAGTCCGTGACCATCATCATAGGCGCTACCATCCTGGCTGGCTGGCTGGCTGGCTGGCTGGCTGCTTGCTGGCTTCAGGCTTTGTTTATGTGACTTTTGTTTCTTGTAGCTGACATTATTTGGGTTGTGGCAGAAAGGATACAAATGTAGTTAACTGGAGAATTAAAGCTCTAAAATCATCTGCCTCAAATTAATTTCAAAAATAAATGTGAAGGCAGACAAAATGAATAATTTAATTGTAAATATGAGAAAGAGCACAATGTACACTTTAAAACTGGAGTAAAAAAAAAAGTGCACTGAAAGAAAAACACTTATCTAAAAACTGACTGAATAAGTCTTAAATGGAGAATAAGAAGATATTGGGACAGTATCAGGATAATGGTCATAAATTAAGAATAATTCATTCTGGCGCTCGGATTAAGCTATAAACGTTCTAAGAATATGATTTTGTTAAGACTTGGATGGAGACTTAAATACAAAAGGAGAAAGGAAATTGAAATTGGATGCCTCTCTATTAATTGAAGAGAAAGAGAGGTTTTTGGGAACGAATTGTAGTCTGGGTGGCCATGAAAAGAGCAAAGTTATTAATATTTGTATTATTTATTTAGTTAATTTAAAAGTCTATAATTATTTCATATGTTCTCACTAGTTAAATCCATGTAATAAGCTTGGAAGCTGAGTCATGTTTCAAGCTGAAAAATAGGATTAAATCACGACTTTTTGGTTTCACTTATTTTATTTTTGATTCAATATTGTTTCGTTCTCAGAATCAGCTCGTTTCATCTTAAAAATATAACAATCGAAGCCTGATTTATGGCTTTTTTGTTTCAATATTATTATTTTTCTATATGAGGCATATATAATAGGTAGAATCAACAGTTTGGATCGATCTTAGTGTGATTTCTGATTTCAGGCTCTGTTTTGATCTTCGTATTTTTCTGTTAAAACTTTTCTTGGTTTAATCAAACATTCTGAGAATAGAGATCCCTTCATGCTCAGTATTATTTAGAGTTTTTGGAATCCACAACATAGGATCCACTAGGATCTTATTGAATACGTTCAAATATAATCTTCCTCTCTTCCATCTTTTATCATCTGTGGAACTATTTTGTGGTGTTACTCTTAACTATCGGTGATAAGGTGCCTCTTAGTCTCTTTGATCCTTGCAAGCTAACTAGAGATTCTTTCCTCTTACTCCTTTTTACTAGCCCAACTGACTGCGCCATGCACAATGATGTAGGGGTTTTTTTTTCCAATAGTTCTAGTCCAATTTTGATTTTATTCAGGACTAAGCCATGCCTAGTCATAGCTTGGGCGCATACAATTCATCCTACATGGACTTTGCTTTGGATTGATTGAAGAATTAGATCCAAAGAGCAGACAGCTAGACGGATACGGACCTTATGGGGTGGCAGATCTCTCGATTATATTTTTATATCTACAAAATTATGATGTGTCCTTCAAGGATATAACAATATACCCAACTCTGGTTAGTTGCAAAGTGAGGGTAGCCAAAATCCTGTAAGCTTGATTCACACAACAAGCTCAAGGATTGCATATTTTGGCTTAAAGAGCAAACCGAATAAATGACAAAGTTTGTTTTGGCTTGCAGCATTGTTTGTGTATCATATTCAGGTAAAATTGAATTGGTAATATATTTATGGACCAGGCTTAAATAGAAATTGTGGCATTTATTGAATCCATTGAATTCTTTAGCAATCGGAGTCCACTGATTGCCGCATAAAATATGCCGAGTCAACAATTTTGACCACAATTTTTGATTTGGCCAGACTGTAAGGCAGTCATTTCTATGGTCTGTAATATTTTTTGTGCTCTTTGCTTTGTCATGAACCACTTTTTTGAACCACTCCAATTTAAACAGCAATCAAAAGTGCAACGGAGGAAAACGTTTTCACACTTCGCTCTGGCAATGAAGAAATATTTTGCTGGCAAACATGCTGACCCCAAAATAAACAAGACAAGAATGCAATCCCAGCCAGGCGGAGCACTCGTGCGCGCCAAAGAAGACATCATCATAATGCCCCTAGTGTTGCCTCGAGCCTGCTGCAGAAGGCGACACCAGCTGCCTCGTAATCAGAACCAGCAGCAGAACCAGAAGCAGAAGCAGGCGCAGAAGCAGCTGTCTGAGAATATGCAATGCCAAAAATCAACACAGCAAAGAAAATGATGATGGGCCAAGGAGTGGGCAAATGCCACTGGGCCGGTGGGGGATGGGTATAAAAATGACGATTACGATGTCGACCTCAATTACCCTCGTTTTGCAATGAGAAAAGGGCTGTACGGCTGTACGGCTGTACGGCAGTACGTAAAAAAAAAGAAGAAAAGAGAAAGAAAAAAAATCAGTGCATATTTACAGGCGTTGGCATGAAAATTTGTCACCTAGCCTGAGAATGGCACTGAGCAAACACCTCTCGCCTCTCTGTTGCACCACTGTGCAACACACTCACACTGCCACACTCCACACTGCCACACTCCATGCCACTGTGTGCATGTAATTGAGCCTACAGATATGCAACGATATTTGTAGGTTGCTTGTTGGTTGTTGCTGTTGTAATCGACACTTGGGCGGCACCCACCGAAGGCAAACAGTTGCCAGTTGCCAGTTGCCAGTTGCCAACAGTGTTCCACGCTGCGATTGCGCGCTCTTCACACACTCAGTGAGTGTGTCTCCGATACATTTTGTATGCAATTGTAGGGGCATTATTTAGGGGGGGCCTCTCGTCCGCCTGGAATAATGCAAGCCTGTGATTGGTCAGTGCATAAAATGCCTGTTGTTTTTCTGATTGGTCGAGCTTGGCTTTTTGGGGCAGCTTCCAGTGCGCATGCGGTGTGAGCGAACGGGAGAGCTGCAAGGATTTGCTCAGCAAATAGTAGGAGCTCTTTTTGAAGGCGCCCTCCCCTCCGGTAACGCTACAATATATATTGTTTGTCCACTTTTTTGACTATTTGCACCCGTTGTCTGGCTGGCTGTCTGTCCGTCCGTCCGTCTGTCTTTCTCAGTGTGCGTGTGTGTGTGTGTGTGTGAGTGATTAAAGCTTAGCGCGTGGTGAAAAATGGTCGGGGAATCGAATCGAAGCTCGCTTCAAGTGGTGGTGGTTTTATTTGTATTTTCATATTCAAATTTGAGTGTCTAATTGCATTGCAATGCATCGGAATGCAGCTGGGCTCACCGACTTCGTATGCTCTTCCCAAATACCCGTCCATTAAGCCGATATCCTTATCTACTGCTAGGCTTAACTCTTGATCTGTAAAGGATTATTATTATTATTTGATTGCTTTTTATTCATGCAGTTGTCATATAATTTGAACATTCTTTCAAAAGTTTCGAGTGTTTCTCTTATCAATCGAATGCTACATTTTTTTTTTTTGTGTTTTATTGTTTTATTAACAAAGAGGCGTTATTATTCAATTAGAGTCACTTAAGCATTCATTTCCATACTCATATTTCAACCCTTAGTAATTCTCTGGGGCATAGCTTTTGTATAGACCATCTCGCTCTACTCTCTGTCTGTCTCGCTCTGAATAAGCTCTCTCAGCGTTACTACGAAGGAGAGAGCGTGAGAGAGCGAGCTTTTATACACTGAAAACATTTTTGTGATATGGGTGAATATCAAAGTAACTTTTTGAATAAAAATATTACAATGGAAATTTTGGGATTTCCTCTTTATCCTTGATTAAAAAAGCTTTTATGTGCCCAAAAGGATATTATCACGAAAGGTGTATTCTTCGATCCCTCAAAGTAAATATATCTGTATGTATTTAAATATATTTATTATTGTTCAGGACTCTGAGTCACGTCGATATAGCGTTGTCCGTCTGTCTGTCTGTCCTTTCTATGTAAGCTAGTCCCTCAGTACTCGAGAGTTTTTACCTAGGTAGCTGAGTGTAACACTTGGCTTGCATATTCTTTTACTTACTGCTCGCATAATATATATATATATATATAATATCGGAACAGTATGGTATGCACAATAGTTATATTATATAGCTGATATAGAAACAATCGATCAAAATGTTGTATGAAAAACTTTTGTGTATCTCAATGAAGATCAGAAGTCAGATAGTAGATAGCTTCTTAATATATACCAATAATCATTAAGATCAGACTATTATATCATAATTTATTTATATTTATATATATATATATATATTATAAATTTAAGAGTAATTTTCAAATGGTTTTTCCAGTCTGGTTTTTCCAGTCTTCTACAACAAGGAACAGATGTTGCTGGAATACAAGGAATGTATATACATATATTTTCTTCTACATATTCTTCTACATATTCTTCTATATATTCTTCTCTACATTCTTCTGCATATTCTTCTATATACATATATATTCTACATATTTCTGAGGAGTTGAGTTTTTAAGACTGATCAAATGGGCTGAAAAACAGTTGGTGTGGGGTAATTTTGTTGAGTGTAGTTCCAATAAAACGAAAGCTTTCCAGCGAATTGCTGATAGGTTAACTGTGAGAGCAGAGAAAGTTTTGTAGGGATGTTTATACTTGTTGCCGTTACTTGAGTTGTAGGTAGATGGCAAGTTTGTGTTTACGGCGAATACCAAGAGGCAACATGTTTGAGCCTGTCTCCTATCGAATACATTGAAATACAGTTGAAAAAATGCAATGCCAACTGTAAAGCGCACAGAGTAAATAATAATAAACAATGTTTTTTTTTTTTTTATTATTTTTTTAGCACAAAAGTGAATGAATAAATAATTGTATATATTTATTGAAATTTTAATGCTTACGTCAGACCGGAAGGCAGTCGAGGCCAGGCTCCGCTCAGGCGCTACATGTTGCATGTGCGAATGCAACACATCTTCATTATTGGTCCAGAGCACGTCGGCTGGCTGCAATCGTTTGTTAACTCGTCGTTATTTGCCGAGATTTGCACTTGGCCAAAAATAGTAAGGAGGACATGCCCGGACTTGTTGTTGTTGTTGTTGGTGTTGTTGGTGTTGTTGGTGCTGGTAACAAAAGCCCTTGTCTGCTGCTGGCCCTCTTCAGCTTTCGTTCAGCTGGCGTTCATTTGCCGGCAATCGTTCGTGTGCCGACCTCCTCTTCGTATTTCGTATTTTGCTTTGTTATCGGCTGCTTCTCGCATCGCGTCGCCTCCCACGCTTCGCCTCACCGCGCCCAGTAACACCACGCCTAGCCACGGCCTCGGGCCTCGGGCCTCGCGTCGTGCATTGCGGAAGGTTCGTGTCCGTTGCACTCGTCGCGTCGTCAAGCGATGCCAGCCAAGCTAAAGATTTTTTCGGAATGCGTTAAGGATCAGTTTTGCGCGAAATACGGTTACGAAAGGTTGCTACAGACAAAGAGACGGCATCTAAGCAAACAGTTCCCTATCTTTATTTGTGTCTGTGTCTGTGTCTGTGTCTGTCTATGTCTATCCATGTACGAGCGTGTTTTTGTTTGAGTGTTCGTTTTTTAAATATTTTGTATTTTATACTTTCTGGTGAAATATCGTGAGATTTCGAAGTGTTTTGAAAATAATACGTACAAAAAAACCCAAAACCAAAACTAAACCAAAAAAAAACTGACCTATGCCAAGACTCTCAGACTTGTAACTGACCTAAGTCAAGCGAAGAATTCCAATGCAAGGACTTGCAGGACAATACTAAATCGAATTAAGAAATAAAATTGCATATTTTTAGCTCTTTTTGAATAGAAAGATTTACAGAGAAGATAGTTTTGTGTGAACAATTTTGAGAACTTGAACGATTTACACAGAATAAACCAAACCAGAGACTGGCTTAAACAAATTTTGAGGGCAATAGAGTAAATTTCGTAAATATAATATAGTCAAGTAGAAAAGAAAGTGAATAAAATTATACCAATAATAATACTATAAAGCTTAGATCAACTAGCCATACGCAAACTATTCCTTTGAAGTATCATATCATTTGCATTTGAAATATATATTTCAATTATCGAGAGTACTTTCTCGAGTGCTCGAGAGTTTTTTCGGACAGATGCTATTCAAAATATCGCAAAAATTCTGAATCGCTCGCTTAAATATTAATGGTTGTGAAATAATCCAAAAAGAAAAAGCATATAGAAAAAAAAAAAATACTAATACTAACTAAGCAGCTTTGTACTAGACTAATAATCCGTTATGATTTCTTCATTCTGTAGTCAGTAGATCAATATCTCAAGCTAAAAACCTACTTATATCAGAAGAATGTCAGAAAACACTATATAAATTTGATATACGACTAGACGAACAATATTTTCATATCAATACTTAAATATAGAAAGTAAAGTAACTTTTCCGGGTTCTTCGTAAGATAAATACTCTATCACTTAAAGCAAATAATACAAAATTTAAGATTCAGTCAATGCGTTAGTTAGCTTACCTACAGTTTACATAGTAATCGTTAGGTGTTAGGAAGTGCGGGCATATTGGTTTTGTTTAAAATTTCAAAAACTAAACTCGAAAATATTGCAAATTGTGCCGCTTAATGGTAAGTACTTTTTATTATATACAAAAAAATTTAAAAAAAATATATATAATAAATTACATTTAATTATTTCCTCTCGTTGCTTTATTTAAATGATATTTTGAATACACATATTTATTTAGACATGTATTTACTTATGATGAGGAAAATAAATGTTTTAAATAAAAATTCGAATAATCCCCTTGAAACACGGCAAACCCACATGAAGTAAGCTATCCATCAGCCAAAGAAACTGCTTATCAAACTAATACTACAGGGTATAAACAAAATCATATTCATAGCTAAAATTAATCATACAAAAATATACAAATTCATTCCATGTGAAGAGGATCAACCAGTCGACCACTCTTGCTCTCAGTTTCGCATGCTCCGTTTTGTTCAGCTCTGCGCAGTTGCATTCCACTGCTGTTTCGTGACCAAACACTGTGTAAAGTCAGAAAGCGAAAAAGATCAGAACATTTCACCGTTAGGACGAGCGCATTTCTCTCTCTCTCTCTTTGCTTTGGCATTGCAGTGTAATAAAGGGGAGTATGCGAAGTGATCTGCTTTGCCAAGCAGTACAAGTGGAAGCAGTGCTTTGAATGAACGAGTAGTTTATTAAACTCTTTCATAGAGTATTATAATACCGTTATGAATGTGGGAAGGGGGCATCTGCGAATTAGTAAAAGTCATTTTAGTTTTCTGTCTGCCTTTTGCTTTTGTTGGGGCCTACGAATGTCGGGCTAGACGGATCGGGCAATAATAATAAATAAATAAATAAATAAGACAAAAATAAATATATGCAGCTGCCTTAGAAAGGTTAAACTAAAAGTTGTTGTTTTGTAAAGTGTTTTTTTTTCTGGAAATATTTTTGTATGTTGATGAGTGTTACAAGTCTAATTTTCTCTTCCTTTCTTCATTTTCATTTCCTCATTTCTCTTCTCCTTTCTCTATACATTCTGTGTGAGTTGACTGTATTTTTTTCTACATTTTATTTTATTCTAGTATTGAATTGTCCCCAATTAGCTCAAATTTTAACTTACAATTTTGAATCTTTAATTTAATTATATTTTTATACCCTGTTTATTATTTATTATATTTATACCCTGTTTATATTATAATGTACTGAATATTATTATGTACTGTGATCATTTTCTCATTGTCGACTGTTTATGGTCGATTTTAAATAAAGAAACATTAGTCTTTTTTTTAAATGCATTTAGAAATGCTCAAAGAGATCGAACTTCTATATCATTTAGCAGCCATAGAAATAGTAGGTCAAAGCAAGGGGTATAATATCTGTCTTAATAGTAGTGAAAATTCCAATTGAAATAAAGTAGAATATTTATTTAAACAAAAACAACAATTAGGCAGCAGCCGCTACAGGCTGGTTTTATACTTATAATTAAAAATATAATTTTTAAATTCATTTTTAAATGTTCTCAGAAATAATTAATCAATATAAGCTTTATTAAACTTTTATTTATTTATTTATAATTTATTTTTTTCCTTCAACTACTAACTGAATTCTTATTATTTAAGGAGCACGATCGGAAAGTAGAAGAAAGGCTTTGAAATTTAAGTTTTCTCAAATAATAACAAATTATATTAGGCTCTTAAAATATATGTTTATATATAATTAACCCCAGATTAGGTCCAGTAAAAGATGCTGGGTATACTATTTTTTCTTGTCCTTCCTAGGGAAGCTCCATAGTTGGCACAGTGATACGAATTTTCAAATATTTTATCTAAGTGTGGAAAACATTCTAAATCTTCAGTTTCTTGAGTTGGGTTTAAATATCTTCAATAACAAAGGCAGCGAATTTTCCCTCTATCGTTCTTAGGGCAGCTATATGACGTAGGAGCTAAATTTCGATACTATTTATCTAGCTTTATACTTATACTTCCAATACTAAAGTTGCTTCAAACATATCTGGAGAAAAAAAAGGAATCTGATCGTCCTTATGGCAGCTATACAATATAGTAATCCAATTAGATTTAGGAATAGAGCTGTCAGCAATAAAAATAAAGAGATTGGTTCCGGTATTTCGCACTACAATTATGAAATTTTAGATTCAACGCATTATTTCTTCAAAAAATCTTAATTTGTCAATTAAAATATTCGAAACAAGCCTGCAAATCGGTTTAAAACCGATCCGGTTTGAACTCTGATAGATAATTCCCGAATATTACAGTGTAAAAATTTGAAAAAAAATGGATGAAGCTTGGTTCGAGCTAAAACCAATAGCAAACCAAAACTTAGGTTGGAAAATTTTTTTTGGCTAACAGCCTTGATAAGAATTACGAATGTTTTCTGGTCGAAAGTGCTTGAACAAGGGCCAATACAAATTGGCTTTAACAACGAATCTAAAAATTGTTATGCTGTGTGGTCAAAATGTTGTAGGCCTTTAAATCGAGTGCAATTGCAGTTGATGCTGCAACAGTTTCGCGGCTTTTGTATGGCTATTGATTTTGTAGCCATCTCTTTTATACTTCAGTTTCAATTAAAATTGCTGGCCAAAATCGTTTCTGGCCTTCAAGTGCAACGTCAGCAAAATTTACCAGACTTTTGCGACAGTTGCTAAACAAACGTCAACCTCAGTTGGCTGTTGGCTGTTGGCAGTTGAGTTGAGTCCTCAACAAGTGAAACAATTTTCCAGGGCCATGTAAGTGATTTTTGCATTGATCTGCCTAAATCGTTTGTCAGACTGTGGACAGACAGACAGACAGACATACGGAAAGACATGAGAGTCTGTCTATATTCCTCTCTATGTCTGTCTGTCTGTCTGTCTCTCTGTCTGCCTGCCTGAGTCTGTGTGAAGTGAATTGTATAAATGTGCAAGCTGTTCAAGTGATTTCGAGTGAAATGCATCACAGAGTTCCAGACGGAGAATGAAATGCATTTTCCCTTTTTCATATTACTCTTATGTTGCATACTTTGCTGCGTCATTAATTCAATTGATGAGCCTGAAGATGTTTATTAAACAGCAGGACACAGCTGATACTCTATCAACTTAGCCTTTGAGGGGTTTCTTTCTCTTTCTGCTTGGCTGCATAAAATTGAATAATTCTCAATGGTAATGCAGGCAATTTGTAGTCCTTTTGAGTGTCATTCGCATAAAATCAAATCTCTTAAAGAGTCTTCTTTGTCGGCGTTCGTCCTTTTTAAAGCACACTCGAGGCAGAGTGGCTCAGGAAATAATCAAAACATTTCATTAAAATCAACGGCCGATAGAGACGAACTCGGCTCAAAAACAAAAACAAACCAACAAAACTGACAGCAAAATGTTGACAAAAAGCGTAAAAATACGTACGGCTCAATAGTGTACAAAATGAAAATCACACAACATGCAACAACATGCAACAACACGCAACAACATGCAACAACAAAACAACGGCACAAGAGAACAGAAAAATAAGACGAAAAAAACAACCTGCCCGGCCATACTACAAATAAATATGCAGTCAAATGCAATCAAAAGTCTGTCCCTGCGCTCTACTGTCCATCCGTTCAGCCGTCCAGCCGTCCGTCTGTCCGTCCGGCCGGCCACAGTTGTCGATATTTGATTTCAAAACATTTCGAAAAATGCAACGAAAATGAATACTTTCCCCAGCTTTTTTTTTTTATTTATTTTGTTTTTAGCAGTTTTTTAATAGTCACAATATCGCCCGAAGCCAGCCAACAAATAAATAACGCCTGCAGGACCAACAATTACAATTCGAGCAGACATTTTGTGTCCTGGTTTTTTTTTTTTTTGGGTGCCATTGAAAAGTTTATTTTTTAATTTTGTTTTCTTATTGTTTTGGAAAAACATTTCGGCCCGTTCGTCACTTGATGTTTTAATTTGAAGGCAGCGCTTTGTAATTTAAAAAAATTATTTTTTTATATCCTGCAAAATAGTGCAACAATTTAAATTCAAATAAAAGCATTGCTCGCCTTTCAAATAAAAAACAAATAAATTAGACTTTCGACCAGACGATAGGATACTCTTTATCTACGTCTATCAGATCATTATACCCTGTCCAATGGGTACTATAACTTGGTCAAGAATTGTGCAATTGCCTCCGATCCTTTAAAGTATTTAGACGAAGCGACCTAGCCAAGTCTGTCGTCTGTCGGTCTGTCTGTTGCTAGCTGAATGTATTGAGGCAGGGTATGTTATCCTCGGTGCTCCGTAGATAGCTTCTCCTTATTAGTCTTTTTTTTTATTGCAGTTCCTTTAATATTAGTTTGAAACAAATTGATTTTGCTGGGTTTCCATTTTCTTTTCTGTTTTTGGCTAAAAGTGCTGGAATTTTATTCATTAAAAAATTATTTTATTTTTTTTTTTGAGCTGTTTTCAATTTAATATTTTATGTTTAATTTGAATTGATTCATTTTTTATTTATTTGTTTCTCATTTTTTTGTTTATCATTTTAAATAAATTGTTAAGAAAGTTTTGTATCTTATCTCATAGCCTAACACTCCCGATTTGAGCATTATCTTTTATAGATTAATCTATTAATTAATTGAATTATAAAAATTATTTATTATTATTTATTATTAATTAAATAGATTCAGTTATTCCGTTAAGTTTTCCCTACAGGACTTATTTGAAAATTAAAGACAATTTGGAGGCAAAAACTATAGTCAATTGTTGCTTAATTTATTTATTTTGAGCGATTTTTTCTATGGCAACTATAAGATATAGTAGACCGATCCTAATCAAAAAACTTGTAAATTTAAGAAAAAGTTTTAAGAAACAGAAAAAGGTTTCCATTTGGATCGATTTTTCCTAAGGCATAGATACGATATAGTGCCCCGATTCGGTCGATTCCGACATATGCCCTCTCTGCCCTGGCCAACAATATTATTTACCCAGCTCAAAAAGTGAGGGACTAGTTTGTATACGAACAGACAGGCTGACAGACAGTCGGACAAACCAGGCTCTATTGACTCATCTCATCCTGTCACACATTTGGTGACAAAGTTATTAAACCCTGTGCAGAGTGTAAAATAATTTAAAGTCAGCATAAATAGAAAGTGTCCTTCATCAATTTTTTAGCTGAACAAGCAGGATGTGTGTTGGCTGGAAACAGCAGATGGAAAATATGATTGGCCAAAAATTAAAGGCAAACAAAAATGTTGTGTGTTTTCAGTATAGATTTCTAAAACAGGACATTTCTGTATTGAAAGGATAACTTAATTATCAGCATGGGCAATTAATCATTCAGATGCTGTGCATTACGAAATGAAAAATAAGTCAAGAGAATTGCTCCAAAACTGACTCAGATGAAGGGTCTATCCGTCTGCTCGTCCGTCCGTCCGTCCGTCCATCCGTCTGTCTGTCTCGGCTTGTTGGAGCTGTCGTCCCACTGGAATACCAAGGCGTGGCTGGAGGTTGGAGAAGTGTACGGAAAGTAAGAGGCTTGGTACGGAAATCGTTTAAGCGTCTGCAGCCGTATAAAGTTTAATGAGCCGCAATTAATCGTACATGACAACACTATAAAAACGTTTACGAAAAATTATATCCTTTTTTCGTTTTCTACTCGTCCTGTTTCGTCCTGCTCCCCCGTTCCGCCCCTGTGCTTTTTTTTTTTTTTTGGCTTGAAATTGTTGTAATTGCTGGTGTCTTTGTTTGGAATGCCTGGCAGCATCACTTGTAGTAATTGTGCGAAAAGGAAGGATGTGAATGTGCTCGGTGCTCGGTGCTCGGTGCTCGGTGCTCGGTGCTCTGTGGAAGAATGAAATATATGTGGAAATTTTGCCAGACAGTTGACGGAAAAGTTAGGCTCGAAAAATGATGTTTAAATTCAGTTTATTTCAGCTTTTGTTAGAATTTTTATTCGGCTTGAAGCACCTTTTCTGATCACACGAAATTGGTTTAATTTGTCATCATTGCAATGCAATTGCTTTTCCTAATTAACAATTTAAATAAATCGCGCAACGTTTGTAACGAAATGTTGCAAAGTGAATGCAATTTAATTGGAAATTTAATTGCTTTTGTGGTCAGAATGTGCAACGAGGGCCCCTTTTAACTTTCACCTGGCCAGCGATATTTTCATTATACCCTTGCAAAGGGTATCACAACTTAGTCAAGCGATGCGAAAAGAGGCGATTGCCGAGCAGATGAAGTATAACTATTATGGATCTAGACGGTGAGACGAGTGGATATAGCCAAGTTCGGCTGTCAGTCTGAGAGTCTATTGGTTTCTGTGTCTGACTGAGGATCAGAGAGGTTGCTTCTAGCCATATCTACTGAATCACAGGCGGCATCGGTCAGAATTAAAGAGTTAAACAGCTCTTTTCATTCCAGTTATTCCAGGGACTGTAAGGGCATCCAATCGTCGGTGCGCCCCTCCGAGCTGGTTACTGTCATTCATTTATTTTTTGTCGAGCTCTTAATTTAGACGTGTCGTCCATTGAAATTTGTCACCGATGGTAGCCATCGTTTGGCTTTGTTGTTTTAATTATTTGCGGTTATATTTATTTAAATATTTACCAATTCAATTAGGGTTCGCGTATATATATATATATTATTTTTTTTGTTATTTTTGTCGTGTAATTTATTATTTTATTGACGGGTTATTGACGGCCAATTCTGATGACTTTAATTGACTTTCCGGATTTGGATTTTTATTGCAATTTAGAAACTCAGCTCGCTGCTGCTGCTGCAGTGGCTCGGTTTGAGGGATTGACAAATAATTTCAATTAATATAATGTCATATCTGACATATAGTAGTATCTGCAGACATCGCTGCAGGATCTGCAGACGGACGGTATGAGCCTGGGCAATAAGTTAAACTGAGAAACCTCACAGACAGCTGAGTTCTTCTTTTTCTGCCATTTTTTTCTTGGTTTTGCTTTTGCCATCTTAGAGAGTTTCTTTTGGCTGGCTGCGTGCCAATTATAAAAGTGATTTTGCTGTAAGCTACACGTCCCTGGCAGACATAAGACCCAAACTCACACACACACGCACACACACACGCGCACACACACACGCACACTCAGCGCACACACTTCCGTCAACGGGAAGTCATAAGACGTATGAACTTGTCGCCAGTCCAAAGCCAAAACGCTGGTTTGGGCCAAGAAATGCGATAAATTGAATGACTGACGATGCCGTAAATACTTTTCAGACATGAGTCCTGGAGAGTGCGGCGAATGCGAGGAGGAAGACTCTGCGTCAGACTCTCTGCCAGACTCCAGCTCCCAGCTCCCAGCTCCCAGCGCCCAGCTCCCAAATCGCTTGGATCAATTTCCAAAAGCACACGACAAATTGCGCGTGGTTAGATTTTTCTTTTATACTCGTAGTTGTTATGCAGTTCATACAGGTTTTTGCCAGTGACAAGCTTAGCTTTAACACTAGTATAGAAAAAAGTGTCAGATTCGTGACAGATTTAGTTAATACTCTATAAGCTTTTGGGCGATTTAATATTGGATGCCTTAGGTTAGGTTTAAAAGGTTTCTACACTCTAGTAAAAACTCTGGCGCTTTCAGGGCCGCAAATGAAAACATAATTATTTCTATGCCTAAGAGAAACAACCACAAAAAGCCCGAACATATTTCAATTAACGCAAATCCGTTGCATTTATCCGCTTACAGCAGGAGCAGCAGACAAAGTCCCCATTCAGAGCAGTGTACCCAATTTCTGGCTGGCCGAAAGGAATACACTAATTTAAATGCATAAAAACTTACTCAAGCGTTGATTGTGTTTGCCCAAAGTCTCGTTTCATAATTTTTGCACAAATTGCGGTTTTTTGGCAACACCAACAACAACAGCAGCAACACAGCAGCAACAACAAATGGCAACATCAACAGCCGCCAAACGCTTTGGCAACTAATAAAAATGAGCGCGTTGCACATGTGTAAAAATTTACACCACATCGAATGGGGTAAAAAGCCCTTCGATAGGGACGAAGGCACACGGGGAAGGGAGGAGGCATCCGTAGGAGTCTGGCCCAGAGCAACATTGCCAACATTGCGCCAATTCGTTAGCCCTCCAGATAGAAGCAATGCGTGGTCGGGGATCGGTCAGTGAAAGGGGCCTGATGGCTGTTGGGTGCTGGGTGCTGGGCGCTGGGCGCTGGTTGCTGGACAATGGGGCCATTCGGTGGCCATTTTGTTGCCAACTCGACATATTTCAATCACGTAAATTTATTACGTAAACATTTGCTTTGCTTTTTGCACACAATTATGATGGCCAACTGCAGGAGAAAGCCACAGACGAGTGGACGAGGCAGGATGTGCAGCATAGGGTTCTCCTCTCCTCTCTTCTCATCTCTTCTCTTCTCTGTTCTTCACAGCTCTTCTCTGGCTCTGCCGACTGCAGCGCAGCACAAATTTCAATTTCAATCTTTTTACATAGGCAGCCCGCAATGCTTCCGGCCCCCTCGAAGCCGCCCGAGCCGCCCAAGCGGCCCAATCCCGCTTCGAGGGCTCATCGCTTGGCTGCTGTAAAGCTGCCTTTTACTCTCCCGTAATATTCATAATGGATTTACCAATATGGTGAACAATTTTTATTAATGCTGCCAGCCAGGGCCATGGCCAGGCCGGGTAAAAAGGGGCTAGGCGAGCTGGAGCTGGAGCTGGGGGGGATGAAAAGCGAATGGTCAGTCATTTTTCTGCCGATTCGCACCACTCTACCGCATCCTGCTCACTTTCCCGCCTCGGCTTCTATCAATATACGACTACATATGCATCTGTGTGCTTCGGTTGGTGTCTCTGTGTCCTTTTTGACCGTTGTTGGCCCAGCGGGTCAAATGGGCTTTTGGCTTTTTGATCTTTAAATGTTTGTACAACGCTTTGATGTTCATATGGTGACCTGCAAAGTGCAGCTGCTTTCCTCTCTCTCTTTTTTTTTTTTTCTTTTTTTTTATTTGCAATGGCTGTGGCTGGTTTGTATCAATTTGTGAAAGAAAGCAAAGCGAAAGCCAAAGGAAAGGAAAGGGCCTGAGGAAGACGCTAATGGAATTTGCTGCTTGTTTTTTAGTTGGCTCATAAACAAGATAATAAATTCATATTTTATAACTGAAGACTAATTGATAATTCTGTCTGGTTTATCCTTCAGCTTTATAACCAATTTGAATAGCCCCCAGAATGCTCTGTTGAATCACGCCCACATCCATCGGTAATCACCATTTGAACATTGAATAATGATCAATTGATGGCGCTAAGCTTCGCCTCTGGCAATTTGTGGGTTGGACGGGTGTAGGGAGCACAGCGGGGCGCCTGAAATTGAGTGGATTTCTCGTCTGTTGACAGACAAACTTCATAATAATACTCGCTAATAATAATAATCGTCATCATCATCATCATCGTCATCAATGATGAGGTACAATCGACAGAGAGATAACGCGATAATAAGTCAGCCATGACGCGATTTGGTATAAACACCTGGCCCCAGGACTAGGGGACTCCTTGACTCGCCTTGACATGGGTTGGCGGCTTCTGTTGACAGCCAGCTGAAAAGTTCTGCTCTGTAAGCGCCGCATTAAAGAGAGCAATTGAGAGAGATTGGAAATATTTCTTGGCCTTACAATAAATTTGCATAATTATTTTGTCCGTTTAAAGAATTTAATTAAAAAGCCCTCCCAGTGAATACTCATAGCTAAACTGCTGACTCAGCGAAGAGGAGTATATATATATATATATATAAATATTCAAGTTTTAAACACTTTAATTTCGTGAAATACAAAATACAACTATAAAATAAGCAGGCATTACTCACGCCTAAAAGCACACTATAAAAAACTTTACGTGGGAGTTGCCGCTTCTGGTTGGAACTGGAGTCGGACCGGGAGTTGGAGTCGGAGCGGGAGTTGGAGTCGGTGTCGGAGTCGGAGTCGGAGTCAAGAGCGACGTAGTCGTCGGCAGTCAAGGCATATGAACATACAAAATATTCCCTACAAAGGAGTTGATTACACAAAGGAAAATTACGACGAATCATTTCCGCTGCTTGGCTGCTTACACGACCAGCGACTGCTGCTCTGAGACTGAGACCTACTACCACTATAAGGAGGCGGTGCGGTGCGGTGCGGCGGGGCGGGGCGGGGCAGGGCGGGCCAGTTGGTAAACGGTTGCAAAAACAAAGCGTTCCATGCGAGACGGCGTTGGGTAAAAATCACAAGTGATATATACTCGTACCAGAAAAAAAGACCAGCCCAGATTCTTTTTCGTTTCGTTTTTTTTCTGTTTTTTTCTGTGTTTTGTTTTGTTTCTTTTGTTGTTGTTGTTGTTGTTGTAGTCCAAAACTACTAACGAGCAACAAACGACGCGGGCTTTTAGGAGTCAAATATGCGAGTTTTCAGTGATTGTTAAAAAACTTTAAAGCCTATGTGTGGCACAGTGGTACAAAACAGCTGAAAATTGAACACTCTTAAAATTAACATGTTGCTAGAATCTACACAGAGCGAAAAAAGCAAGCTTGATTGGGCTAAAATTGGCAGCAAAAAAGTCTTGAATGTTTTGAATCCGAATCGTTATATTCAGAGGTTAAGAACAATTTATTCTCAATCTCCAATTAAGCTGTAAAAGCTCTCAACTCTTAAACAAGTTTGTTTATGGCTAGACAAAGGATTGATTCGAGAGAGAGAGAGAGACTAGAATTGAGTGAGACTGTGAGCCGTCTCTCAATTGGAAAGAAAGAGCGGTTCTGGGTTTGAATTCTGGTCTAATTGATGAAGAAAAAAGCTAAGATTTAGATATTTGTATTCTTAATTTAATTAAGTAAAACTAGTTTCATTATTTCATATAAAGTAGCTAGCTTAAACCTTCTACCAATGTTGCAAAATGAGTCTTACTTCAAGCTGTAAAATGGTATTGAATGAAGAGTTTCTTGTTCCAATTATTTAATTTACTTTATTTTATATTTGATTTAGTACTGTTTCGTTCTTAAATTAAGCTTTTGGCTTAAAAATATACTAATTAAAGCTTATCGTTCCAAATTCATTCATAATTCAAAAGCTCATTCTTGCCTTGAGAATCTTTGGCTTGATTCAAGCCAAATGCGTATTGCAGTACTCTGAACTTTATTTCGGATTGAATTAAGATCGAAATTTTTAATTTTTGCTTCCTGTTCATTCTTTGTTCTTCAATTATATATATTCTTATAGAGGATACTATAGTTTAGTTCTGAAAGATTAAAGAAAGCCTTCCCCACTCAGAAAAAGTGACTATTTTATTAGGATGATAAAATGAATCGTTAGCCTCTGCTCGTGTTGACATTGTTGCTATGAATTGAGGCTGACAAAGTCTGGTAGAGAGTTTTAGATGTCTATATAAATATCTATAGCTTCTATAAGCGCATAAAAGTATTTATAGGTATTTGGCTTTAATATGACTTATACTGGCAATTACGATATGCTCGTAAGGATATAAAGAGTTGAGCTCAATTCCTAAGGAAAACCCATTCCATATCCTTAAGCTTTTCAGCGTGACAACTTTGGGCCACATAAATTATATTTAATTGAAATTCTTTCGAGGTGCTCAGCAAAAAAAAAAAATAAAAAAAGGAGAAAAAGGAAAATGAATGGAAAAAATTAGCGAGAATACGCCAAAACAGACAGCACACAACTTTTCTGAGCCCCATAAATTTTTGGTGTCAGAACATTAGCATAGGCTAAGGCCCTGCCACGCCCCCGCCTATAGCCGCCTTCGAACGGGACGCGGACTTGTAAACGTCAACGATCGTCTAATGTTTCCATGCGTCATAAATTTCATTGAAAAGCGCTTCCGTTGCGCCATTTTCTTGCTCTGAATAGAGGTGGCGGGTGGCGCCGGAGGAGCTGGTGGTGAGTCGGTCTACCAGGACTACGAGTACGTCTGCGTTTACCTGGTTACCGGTTACTGCTACTGCTACAGTTGCCTTTGCTGTTGGCGTTGCCGCTGCCTTTTAGCCGTTGCTTTTAGCTGCTACAAAATGCATAAGGGAAATGAATTGCTTTATGGCCAGCGCAGTTCCAGACGTTGCGAGACGCCGTCGGGGTTCGTTTAAGAAATGTGCAACTGTAAATCAACACCACAACTGACACACACACACACACACACACACACACTAGTAATAGTTGTGTGTGTGTGTGTGGCAGGGGCTGGGGAGGGGCGGGGCATTTTGTAGGCGTTTATAAGCTGTCGAAAGTAGTTAAGCGTTTTTCATAATTTATTTATGGACGATGTTGAATCACATTTAAGCATGTTTCATTTTAAGTGCGCAGTTTATGGCCCAAATGGCCATAAAGAGGAATTAAGTAGTTGGATTAGTTGTGTCTGTGTCTGTTTCTCTCTCTCTCTGTGTGTGTGTGTACTTCTGGCATACTTTCGGGTTTTGTTGGTTATGCAAATTGTGGGGGATTGGCCAAGTGTTTAAAGCTGGGTCAGGCATAATAATACCAAGAACGAACGTATTGTATTTGGTTTCGCATCACGTGGGAAGAAAACTTTTAACCCCTCCTGTGGGCGAGAGGGGAAGGGGGGGAGGGGTGGGGTGAGCAGTACTCTTAATTGCCACAATGGTAAACTTCATTTACAATTAGTGGCATGTACTTCATCGTGAAGCACTTACTCACCCATTGGTAAACATTTATCCACAACTTTGGTTACTAACACGATTATAACATTTACTGAAATAAAACTCGGAATGCCGCAAAACTTATCCAGGCAAAACTATTGAGAAAGCGCAGCACTGCACAAACCAGGCCCAGAGTCGAGCAGCAGCCAAAACTTAGACCTAACGACTCTACCCCAATTGAAGTTGTTAATGAAATAATTTCCTAGAATGGGGCGGTAAAAGTTTCTCTTCTCCACTAAGAAAGTGAAACTCAGCATGTCAGCTCTTTGTGGCTGTGGCTGTTGCTGTTGCTGTGGATGTGGCTCTGGGTCCCTGTTGATAATTTGGCATAGATTTTCTTTTACCTGTAGCAAAAAGTACATTGCCAAATGGCCATTTCTTTACTTGAACGACTTGCCACATTTACAAGTATAAAAGCCTGGTTTTTGGCTGAGAAGGGGGGGCAGGCAGCAGGCTACGCTTTGTGCATTGCTTCATTATGCGCAACTCGTTTTGTTTGACTTGGCTGGAAAAAGTCTAAACAAATTTTGTATCTATAGTGTTGCTGGGTTGTGTTTTTGTGCTGAGCTGCCCTTGCTTGCACTTAACTTGTGTTTTATTGCCTCTCAGTCTTGCGCTGTCCATTCGCACTCATCAAAAGAGGGGGGGCCGCCCAAGTCGGCCCCTGCTCCCGGCCACTGCCTCTGCCCAATCTCAAAGCAGCAAACCCCAATGCCAACTCACACTGGGCTCCATTGTGCGCATTGTTTAATGTTATGTAAACTTTTGCCTTGGCTACTTTTTGCCCGTTGCTGGTCGCCAGTTGCCAGTTGGTTTTGTGCATTTCTTGGCCCTGGCCTGGCCGGGCAGAAAGGCAGGAAGGTTGGCAGGCTGGCAGGCAGGCAGGCAGGCCGTACTTCAACTTGTGTTTCTATCTATTCAACCATTCATTTCACAGTGTTTTTTGGTGGCCCTTCGTTATGCTTTGTGTTGTGTGTCTGTCTGTCGCCCTGTCTGTTTGGAGCAGCAGAAGCAGAGCTGCTTAAAGCTGCTTAAAGCTGCAATCAAATTGACTTCAAGTCAAAGTCAGGAAATCTCCATAGCATACTCTTAGGCGCAGCAAGTTTCATGTCACGCGCTCCAAATTCTGCCACGCTTACAAATTTCGTGGTCTGCTGACTTTCTCCAGCCTCCTCATTCATGATTGATGACTTTTCAATATATATATATATATAGACTGTGATTTTTATGTGGCAAAATGTAAATATTGTCTGGGAATATTGCCTGTGGTTGGGTGGATTGCCGGCTTGGTGGGGGTTGGTGGCTTATCGTTTTGGGGGGAGGCGCCTCCCCTTCGAAATCGAAATCAACTTAAGCACTCAATCGTGGATTACATGCGTTTTATTTATGATTTTCAACGCTGGTATTACAAAATGTTTTTCCTTCGTTTCATTTCGTTTCATTTCATTTTGTTTTTTATTGTCATTTCTATTCCATTTCTATTTTATTTTGTTATTGTTGTTTGTTGGCTTCGATTCTGGCTTTTACTTGCTTGCCTGCTGCCCAATTTCAGCTTGACAATTTTCTACAATTTTCTACAATTTTCTGGCTCAACTTTGTGTGCTCTCAAACTTTTGCTCTGTGCAACTTTTATGCCAACTGGCAACATTTAATTGCTCAGAAAAATATTTTCCTCACAAAAAAGGCAAAAAAAGAAGGAAAATGTGAAAATATTGTCAATTGTTGTATTTTATTATGTTGTGCTGAAAAAGTACCCCAAAAGCCTGGACTGCACTTCGAGCGCCTGGCGAACACTTCAACAATTTTCAGTATTTCATATTTAGTTGTCATTGAAGTTGAGTTTTATAACTTTTAGTCACTTATTTCGGGAATGTGGGCAAATATTGGTTCCATAAATGAGCTTAAAGTCGAGCTTTACTCATTTAGCCGCTCTTGGCTCAATTACTTGAAAGGTTTAAGCCAGTTTTAGCTTAGAAATTTATTTACCTTTCTTTTTATCTGTTCATTCCATATATTAGCTGAATATTCATCATCAAATGAGAGACTAGTTAGGAAAATTCTCTTCAGCAAGTTGAACTACTGAATACCCTTTTAGGTTGCTCTATAAAATCATTAAGAATCGTTTTGTATACAAGGATAACTTAATGCTTAGCTTAGCGTTCTCAAGGCTTAAAGGCAGCTCCTGCTAAGCCTTAAGTAAAGCTTAAAGTAAGCTCATAAACAGTTCTCGATTTCTATGACAACTGCCCGCAGCAAAAGGACAAATCGACTTCATTCTGCTAGCGCAAAACTCGAAGGACGAACGGACATGGCTATATTGACTCGTCTTGTTGACCTCCTGATTAATAATAAATATAGTCCTGCATTTCCCGACAGAGTTATAATGCGCTCTACAAGCGTATAATGAGTCGCTCATTTAAGCCTTTACAAAGCTCATTTAAGCCAACAAAAACAAAATGCTTTTGCTTTTGTGCCAAAATGAGTGAATTTTAAGTGAAATGCGAGACGGTCCTTTACGCATGTGTGTCAAAAAATTTAAGGATCATAAAATTTACAGCTTATAAAGAAGAAGTGGCGCTTAAAGCGCATTAAACTTTGCACATTCAGTGCAAGTGGCGAGTGTGGACTTCAAACAGGACCCAGTGGACAGAGCAGGACAGAACAGGACTCTCACTCCTTTAACTTGCCTTGCACACAGCGTGTGGATGTAGATTGTGGATTGTGGGCGCTTTGTGTTTAGAATGGTTCATTCTTTTGCTCGCCTACCGATTGCTGATTCTACTCTGCTCCGCTCTGCTCTGCTCTGCTCTGGTTTGATGTTTGTTGTTTGTTTTGCTTTTTTTTTATTTGTTTGCTTGCTGCACTTAATGTAATTAATTTTAATTAAAATCCAACATAATGGCAGGGCCCGAACCGACGCCAAAACAGAGAAAAATAACAGAAAAAAAAAAAAACAACCTGGAACAGAAACAGAAAAAGTGCTCGCCGTAATGAGCAAGTCGCCCGAACAGAATCTTTTTTCGCTGCATATCTTTTCGCGCCTGCAGATGCAAGGCAAAAATAAAAATAAAAAAATGTAGCATGCTTTTCAGCGCCGCCGTCCGCGGATTAAGCGCAAATAGAAAGCATAGACGAACCACAGGCACACACACACTCACACACACATACAAATGATAGCTTTGTGAGTATGTGAATGTGTGTCTGTGTGCGTGTGCGTGTGCGTGTATTGCTCGTGTGTGAGTGTTTGCATGTTTGTTTAGCTGCTGGCCCGTAAATTTACGTTACAACTAGAATGAAGCGTTTGGTAAACATTTTAAAGTTGCCATTTTAAATTATGTTGCCCGATGCTGCTCGGATTTAACCAGTGGCTGCTGCTGGATATAGAAAGGGCGGAGGGAGGGGCGTGGGAGTTACAGAAGTCATCAGTCGTCAGTCATGAGGTAAATGTGTAAATTGCTCAACAAATACCGAATTGATAATAGAGCAAAAAAGGAAAAATGTAAACAATTTTAAATGCAGCAAATGAAGTGGGTTTTGTTGTAGTGGAGATTAAAAATAGTACAAATCTATCGAAGTTATAAATGGAAATAAATATTGGCAATGTGAATTATCCTTTAGATAAAGTTCAAGTCTTCTCAAAGAGTTCAACTCCTTCACATAGTTCTCAATTTCTTAATAACTCTTTCAGTTTTCACTAAAGTTTTGAGGAGAGTTCACTCAATTATCTAAAATCTACTCTTGTGAATACCACAAAATTACGAAATGGAGTAAAATAGTGAAGATCTTTTACACAATTATTCTCCTATTTCTACGGAATTCATGCTTTAGTCAAAACCGGAAATGTTCCCTTCATTTAATTCGTATGATGCATCTCTTCAAAAAGGCGAATGGAAGTTAATGAGAAACTGCGAGAGTATTACAAAAACATTCACGATATAAATAAACATATATAAAAATTAGACTAGATTTCTGAGAAAGTTCTAAATGATTTGTTAGAACAATTTATTACATTTTGGTTTATAAAAGTCTCTGAGAAATCGAACAAATCCTTGCATAAATATTGGAAATCTCTCCGCTGTTGTCCATCAATTGATCAAAGCTGTTTGGTTTCAAATATTTTTCAAAATAAATGCTAAATTTTAGTAAATTTACGAATATTGAGGTGGTTAATCTATTTAAAATCCAATAAACTGTGTAAACTGGGCTTCATACTTACATATTTCCAGAGTCAGATAGCCAAGTCTGTCTGTCTCTTTAACCGGATAGAGACTTGTTTTTCTGTGTTTTTTTAGGGTTTACCAAAAGTCCTTAAGGTCATGTAGCTGCCATAGGAGCGGCTCGAAAGTTGTTGTATGGAAAGCTTTTTTGTTCTTCTAAATACTTCAATAAAAGTTTAAGGTCAGAAGGGAAAGTTTGCTGACTAAATTCATACTAAAAATTTTCAAGATCAGACGTCTGTTTTATATAGCTGCGAGAGCAACAATAATATAAAATTGAATTCAATACTTTAACCCCAATTATCAGCCTGACAGGGTATATAGTTTTCCCACCAGTTTCAAAGTTGTCACTAAACTTTAAAACGTCTCGACTGTAGACTCAATAAATTGAAGCTAACAGCTCTGTTTAAGTTCAGTTGCTGAGATTTTCAACTTAAAGGTGCATTAAAAAGATTCTTTGTATGAATTTGCAAACCATTTTACTTTTAGATGGAACAAAACTCAGCAAATCCTTTTACTTTTTACACAATTTACGGCAAGCCAAACTGATTACGATGCACAGTGGGGTACACAGGTTTTGGTAGTGGCAAAAATAAGAATCAGCTTGCAGCAAATTGGAATGTTTTAAATATGTTATAGAAATATATCGAAATCAAATGGAAAGACGGGAAATGTATCACTTTTTCCAGGAATGCAGATCAGGATTCATTAACATCGTCCTCAAATCGATGAAACAGTACAGGAAAACAGGTGATATATTAAAACAGACTCAGTAGTGGGAGTTATATACATTATTTGGTCAGAGACAGATGAACCAATAGACAGTCGAGCTTGGCTTGATCGAATCGGCTGATCATCCTGACAAACCGTATATACAGAGTATTGATGTCGTTTACTGTGAACACAGTATTTAGATAAATTGCACAGAAATCTACTCAGAGGTCCCACAGTGCGATGGTTTGAGCCACACATGATAGACAATAGACACACACCCAGTGTTAGCTGCCTTGGCAAACTTTGTGTACGTCGCAGAGAGAAAGAGAGGTAGAGGGAAGAAAGAAAGGGCGAGAGAGAGAGAGTGAGTATTGACAATGAGTGTTGCAACTACATACCAAACCCTTCGAAGAGTTTTGCTCTTTGGCTGCATTTGCTGCCTTTTAGCCGGCAGCGGCAGCTGCGTTGCACTTTTTGTGCCGCCTTTTTGTGCGCTATAAACAAATAAAATGTTCCTGCTCCTCGCTATTTTTCTGTGTGGCATTCTACCTAGACGTTGCATTTTTACCTCATACACCCGATTCACGCGCTGTTGCACAAAGCAAAGTCGGCATTTGTCTGCCTTCCCCCCAGCCCCTGGCCCAGCAGCCATCTCGCCACAATTGCGGAGGGGCTCTCTTGCTCAGCTTTGGGGCAGGCTGCAAAATGCGGCGCGTAAAATGAATAGAAAAATTCAGCACGTGTTTGTGTAAATTTAAATAATTCAGAACTTTTGTGCAAAACTTCGTTAAGTGTACAGTAAACACGGCTTTAACATTAACAATTCCCTGAAACTGATCCAGTAAAATATGCGTAGGAAAATGCTTGGGAAAATTCTCTAACTTAAAGAGGATTTTTCTTATACTTCGTTGAGGAATATTTCGAGAACTCAAAGCTTACCATGTTCCGAAAATTCTGGTTTTTTAAATATTATTAATATGTCCTGAAAAGAGTCTTCAGATTTATATTTTCCTGATTAGACTAAGCCTTTTCTTCATGAGAATTATTATACCCTTCTGGAGGCTATTGTAAAAGTCTAATGCATTCGAGCAGGCATCTCCGACTTCACAAAGAATATATATTATTGATCAGGAAGACAAGACGAGTCTATATAGTTATGTCCGTTTGTCTCAGCTCGTTTTATAGTCCATACTAGTCTTTCTCTCTAGTCTTTCGTCTATACTATAGGGTATATAAACTTCGGTAAAGCAGATATCAAGTTCTCTTACTTTAAGCCCGATTTTACGCCCATTTTTGATTTGAAGGCGTTTTTTTATGTATATAAAGGGTAACCTTTTTGTACTAAGTGTAAGCAAATAATGCGAAGGATAAGCAAATTAACATCTAATCCTTTAAAAGAAACCAAAGACCAAAAGCCAAGCGGTGATTATGCCAATATGGATAATGCTGGCAATGCGATTTTACCAAATGTCAACAGAAGCACAAAATTTCTGAAAACTGAGTACAATTGGCAAGAGGGGCACCAAGCTTTTCAGCATCAAGTGAAACTCCAACACGGACGCCACCTAATCACATGCAAACTGCACGCAGTACGAGACGAGGACGGGAACGGGGACGGGGACGGGCACGAAGCTGGGTATGGGGTTAGATGAGGTGGAGGACGAGGACGAGGACGAGGGCAAGGACAAGGACAGGAACGCTGTACAGAACACAAACACCAAACGTCAGCTGAAACTGACAGTGGCGCAGTGGCAGCTGGCTGCAGTTTTTGCGGCGCTTGACAAAAGTCAAGAGCCTGGAGAACAAGGGCGCAGCGCAGCCCAGTTGAAGGGGGGATGGGACAAGGGAGGAGGCGTCAGATCCGATGGAGGCAGCATAACATTAATTAAGTTTGTAACGACAAATGCCAACACGACAGAGACGCAAACACACACACACACACACACATACAATTACACATCGTCGTCACACATAAATCAGGCAGGCAAAACGCATACAAATGCAGAACGACAGCTCAAAGGATGTTTTGGAGCGTGTCAAGTGGTGAGGTGAGGTGAGGTGAGGTGGAGAAGCGTAGTTTGATGAGCTTGGCGACGAAGAGGGAAATAGCAGGGAGAAGGGGACGGAAAGGCAGAGGGACAGACGACGGGTAGCTACTTGGAATGTCATGACGATGTTAATTTTATAAACTCTTCAGCTTTTGGACCTCCCAAAAACTCAGCTAGCTGTTAGCCGGGTAATGCTGCCTGCAAATGAGGCTAAAACTATTTTTGTTTGTGTGTGTTTCTGTCTCGTTAACACTGTTTACTGTCACTGAAGTTGTACTATTTCGATTTGCCGAGGAAAGCTCTCTCTCTCTCGCTTATTTCTGAAGCTACAATTACCATTAAGTAGAGCATCAAGATTCGGTGTATATCTCTAAGGTTTTAGTATATCGAAATGTAGATTATAGATAAGTTAGAACTTTTAATCGGGATCTGACTGGAGAACTTTATATCTCCTCTATTCAGAAGAATGGAGGATCTCAGTAGAGGAAAAAATAAAGTCCTCTATTGAGATCCCGGTTAAAAGTTCTTCCTATAATCTTTCCTTATCTATAATCTATCAAAATTTGGACGAACCTTTAACCGGGATCTCAAAAGAGGACCTTATATTTCCTTTGTTGAGAATAATATAGGAGGAGCTTACATTTAACTTATAAGGAAAAATAGAGGAGGGTCTCAATAGAGTAAATATGAAGTCCTCAATAGAGATCCCTTTAACTAGGATCTCAAAAGACGACTTAATATTTCCTTTATTAAGAAGCATAGAGGAGGATCTTAATAGTGGAGATTTAAAGTCTCTATTGATTTCTCTTTTGAAGGTTCTTCCAAATTGTTTGCCTAAGCTCAAGCGCCTGAACTGAACGTCCTTGTTTAGTGCCCAATAAGACACTGAGAAAAATTAGGTGAAATATGCCAAATTATTCTTAAATTGTTAGGTAAAATAATGCTTTCAATAGAAATTCATTTATAATATTATTAAACTCTTTATAGTGTTTTATGATCGAAACCTTATTTCTTTTACCTGCAACGTTGTGAACCTGCACAGAGAGAAAAATCGTGTACTTAAATCAAAAACGGAAAAAGAGGAATAAAATCAAGAATTCCTTACCTGAATATTAATTTTCTATTTGATGGGAAGGAATCTATTTTGAAATTGATTTAAGTATCTCTGTCAAGGAGCTTTAAACAGTTGGAAATATTTTCAGGACGAAAGAAAGAGAGAGGGGGAGAGAGGGAGAGAGGGAGAGAAAGGGATAGGGAGAGTTTATCATATTTTAGTGCGTTTTCATAATATAGCAGTCGAGGAGTGCATAATAGGAGTAAAAGGGAATTCATCGCCTGGCAACACTCAACGATTTGAAGAACTCCTGAAACACACAAAGTTACCTGATTCCACTTGCTCCACTTGGAGCAGAGTAGAGGAGAACCCAGTAATTTGTTAATGCCAACTGCTTCAGCTCGTTTACAGATATTTTCAGCGCTGTTCCGTTCTGTTAAGTATGCCTTGATTGTTTACCCGCCTTCCAGTATTCCAGTAGGTACGCCCGACTGCGTGTCTGTTATTTGTTGTTTGACTTAATTTAATGAAAATGTTGCAACCTGCAATTTACAAAA
Organism: Drosophila repletoides; assembly: GCA_018150835.1. Taxonomy (NCBI): domain Eukaryota; kingdom Metazoa; phylum Arthropoda; class Insecta; order Diptera; family Drosophilidae; genus Drosophila; species Drosophila repletoides. The sequence goes on from JAECWQ010000031.1 coordinate 2,410,825, forward strand.
CTAACGCCAACAAAACTTGAGCTTGTTTACACGAGATGTCCTTGTCCTTTGCCTCCGCCTCCGCCTCCCTCTCCGCCTCCACCTTCCACCTCCAGCTTCCTTTGCGTCAGCTTCTAGTTTAATGCGGGCTTAGTTTTTGAGTACACACCAAAAAATCCCATCTTACTGAAAGTTAAGCAAACGAATGCAAAAGGTTTTTCCGCTGAAGTAGCTCAAAAACACAAAAACAACAGAAAAAAATATAGAAAAAAAAATACCAACTGAAGTGCCTGAAGATGGGCTCCAGCATAAGCTTCATAATGAAGCTGATGATGATGATGTTTATGATGTTGATGATGACGTGAAAACCCTGGCACTGTTTGCTGCAGGGACAACAGCAAATGTTATTTATTTTAATCATCTTGATTATTATGAAAACTAGTAAAGTAGAGGCTTCCTGCAGAGCGCCGAAGACTAGATACCCTCGCAGAGTGGATTAAACATATAACAGCTCTTGGGCCGATTATTCCAATGGCAGCTATATGATATAGTAAGCTGATCTTATTCAGTTTCAAGCAGCATTAGGGAAATATATTTTTACTTCTAACTTGTCAGTTTCATGAAGATATCCTAGAAAGCAAAAGAGTTTTCTATACAACTTCTGTTGGTTCCTGTAGTAAAAGTATATATATATAGAAACAGTAGTCCGATCGGCTGGATCCCACACATCTCCTGCTACTAACAAATGGAAGGCTCCATACCAAATTTCATGTACCTAGCTCCAAAACTGAGGGACTAGTTTGCATATAAACAGATAGACAGACGAACAGCTAGGCAGATAGACAGACAGACAAAAAGACGGAGAAGGGTATATAGATATTTTTTATCGTCCTGATCAATAATACTTTCTAACTTTATGGGGTTGGGGATCTATCTTTAGATATACAGTGACAAAGTTTAAATATTCTGTAAGGGTATAAAAATAAGTATGTTTACTCAGTTTACTCTGGTAAAACAGAAAGAAAGAGTATATTTAGTGCGGAAATACTCATAATTTATGATATTTTCTTTTCAGATCTCACTGTGCATTTTGCTATTTTAAATTACATTGCCGTCGACCACATGCGAAACTAATTTGAAATGATGAGTTATCAGAAAGGTAAGTAGTACTCGCTTCTTCCTTTCCAACCCCCCCTCTATATTAAGGATTAAGGATTAGCCCGAAAAGGTAACCATTACTAAATCATTCACATTTGTGAGCTCTGAGCATGACATTTACTAAATTGCCTCTCTCTCTCTCTCTCTCTCTCTGGTCGCTTTTGTCAGAGAAAGGTTCAGGGTTTTGGGCATAAATCATTCAAATCATTCATCTGCCATATCAAATGCAAACGAAATCAGAATAAGTTGGCCATTGCCAAAGCCCCCAATCAATTTATAAACGTCGATAACATTTTCCCTGCTGCCAAGCTTAGTTTATTCTCAGTAATACAATTTACAGTAAATCAAGTAGAACAGAAATTTACGCGGGTCATTCCCAAACAATTTGCTAGCGCATTAACCAACGACGACGACTACAAAAGATAAAATGCGTCGAGGCATTACAACAGAATCTTGGCCAAAAGAAGAAGACGACGACGACGACGGAGAAGATGGAGAAAAAGATACACAAGTTGCAGTTGAGAGCAGTAAACAACTATACGACCAGTCAGTCCATTTAGTAATCCAGTAAATGGTCCAATGGAGACGAACAGAGCGGGAGAGAGTGAGAGAGAGAGCGTTCCCGTATCAGCAGAAAAGAAACTGCTGCATACTTTTTTGGGCCGGGCGTATGGCGTTATTCATACGACCCGTTGCCGTTGCCTAATGAGCTTGCATGAATCGACAATTTGTTGCTGCGCTCCAGTGAACTGCGTAGGCTCTGGACTTGGGGCTCAGGGCTCAGGGCTCTGCTAGGGCCAACTAGTTTCAAAATATAATTGCCGCCATTTCGGTATCCATACACAGTGGCTTAGGTGGAGATTTTTGTTGCAGCCACCGCATCACCACACCACCGCACCACTGTACCGCCACGGCGTTCAATTAACTTGTGCGACAATCCAATCAAAAGTGTATTAAAGGCCCCGTTTACAGCCGGCAACGAGCCCATTTCGAGCGCTTGTCGATAACAGCAATTACATAAATGTTTTTATGGCCGGCCCAATGCGGCCGAGGGGCAACGGGGGCGTGGTGACTGCGGCAACGCCTATCGCAAAGTGCCAACGCCATTCGGCTGACCAAATGCGCTTTAATGGGCTCGCCAGCTGCTCCTGCTGCATTCGATAGGATTTTCATTCTGTGTTCCTTTTTTTATTTCTCCTCCTGTTTTTAAATATACGTTGTTTGGCTTTGCAATTAAGGCATAAATTCAAATTTACATGCATCCGACATGTTAGTCAGCTCCACATTTTCAGGGCGAGGGGTGGCGCAAGGGGTGGCGCAAGGGGTGGTCTTTGGGAGCTAATAGAAAGCTCTCATTTTATGGGTGCCTGGGAATCCCCTTTGTTTAATATTTTGGCATAATTATCTCTTCAATAATCTTATCGACATCAGCACACAAAATACTCGTTCTTCGATAAATGCTAATAATTGGAAAGCATTCAACTCAACTTTTGTACACTGTACAAAAATATCAGGAGGAATTCAATATTTTGAGCGGAAATTGGATGCGATCTAAGGTCATTTATATAGAAATGATGAGAATACCCTTTGAGCTACGGGAATGAGATTGGATCGGACAAGTTTATCATTTACTTGTCGTAGGAACTACAGCCAACTTATGGGACAGCAGCAGTCCTATTCCAATCTGCAAGGGTGTGGATTATTCATTACTAGCTGTGTTTTTTTCAGTGTACGAACCCTGCGAAGTCCGTTCACATTATTTACTTTCGAAAACTTTTCCAATTCTGTTAAAATTAAGCTAAATACTTGGCAACCCAAGTCCTCGGGCCTGGCCCAAGCCGAAGTCCAGGCTAATGACAATAAGTTGTAGAAACTTCTGTGCCCAGCAAGATTCCAATATAAATAATGCTAAATAAATTAGGGGCGCATAGAAAAACAATCAGTGGAAGAAGACTTGGCCCACAGCCCAATTTCGATTAAAGATCTGCACTGGCCATTGCAGAAACAAAGGGCAAAACTAACTTTTACTTACTCATTCATAAAGCAAATGAGCAGTGAATCGATTTGGGGACTGGGTAGAGGGAGAGATACGAGAGGCAGAGGCAGAGGGAGAGAGAGAGAGAGCAGGACCTCTATATATTCCAGTATTCGTTGTTTCTAGGCTGAAGACGCACGTATGAGATTTCTTATTTACGATAAAGAGACACACAAAAAATAGCAAAACAGCAAAAACAAGAAAAGAAATTGCAGACAAATGCCCCCTCCTTTTGCCGCCAGTCCCCCCTGCCCGCTGTCTCTGGCATTTTGGCCAATGCCCTAGCCGCACTTGGCAGCTAGTCAGGCGGAAAAAAGGCAGACAACGGGACACAAAACAAGCGACAATAAAAAGGCCAAATATTGAATTGTGCGTAATTTACGATAAAAAGGGGAAAATTGGAAAAGTTTCTGAGAGACCCATTCCTATGCCTTTCCCCTTCCCCTTCCCCATCCGCTGCCTCTGCCTCCGACAAATCGCATATGACGGAACCTGAGCAGCGTCGTTTATTTATGTAGTTCGTGTCGAGAGGGCAACGCACGTTTGTACCCAGCGGCAGGGGAGCCAAAAAGGGGAATCCATATAAATAAAAATTGTGATTGCCTGAATCTAGGCTCATATGCATGTGTGTGTGTGTGTGAGTGTGTGTGTGTGTATGGAAACAATTTAGATACATTTATTAAATATTACAAGTAGCCAAATAAATAAGATGGGCGCATAAGTTGTTGCCTACGCAGCCTAAAGAGGCCTAAGAAAATTGGAGATGAAACAAAAGAGGCAAATTTAATCTGCACAAGAATATATATAATTCCCATAGATTATAGCACGTTTAACTGAGGCAATTTATAGGAAGATAGGGCAGAAGTCAAGGAAACTAAAATTTAATCCTTTTAATAATATAGATAGCATAAATTAAAGATTATTTTGCTGGCAGCTTTGGAGAAAAAACAGATTGAACAGAACAAAGTCCACTTTAATCACTTAAAATAATATATTTAATTCCAATAGATTGAAGATCGTTTCATTCAATCAGTTTATAAAAGGAATAGACAGGATTTAAGGGAATTAACTATGTGGAAGTCCAAATTAATTCTTTCAATAACATAATGAAAATTAAGAGAATTAGAATATAAATATTATTTATATTACCAATAGATAATAGATCCTTTCCTCACTCAGCTTATAAAGGATGAGCTAGGATTTTAGAGAAAAATGTAAATGAGAAAAAAATATAGATTAAGGTTCAGTAGATGATAGATCCTTTCACTCACTCAGTTTATAAATGATGGGCTAGAGCTCAAGAAAATAGTGTAGATGTTAGATCCTTTGACTCACTCAATATAGTTTAGAAAATGAAGTATCCTTCAAAATTAAAAAAAATAGTATAGAGTAAAGTTCAATACATGATAGAGCCTTTAATTCACTCAGCTTATAAAGGATACTTCAGAATTCAAGTAACAATTATATAGTAAAGCTTAATAGATAGTTAATCCTATCACTCAGTCAGTCCTTTATAAGCCAGAATTTCAGGAAAAGTACAGAGTAAAGTTCAATAGATTTTAGATCATTTCACTCACTCAGCTTATAAAGGATACATTAGAATTCAAGAAAATAGTAAAGAGTGGTCAATCAAGTCAATCATTTTGATAATATAATTTCAATTATAGATAATTTTCAGTGCAAAACTCTAGTTTCGTTTGGCTTATATATAAATGAAGCTTTCAGCTCTACTCATTCAGTTTATGGTAAGAAAAAAAAAGAATGTATTAAAATGGTTGTTGCTGCTGCATACAAAATCAGTGCCTGACAACGACCCCAACACCAGCAGCAACACCAACACGTTGTCTATAGGCAGCCAGCCCTATGTCTCGTCTGGCCACACTTAAACAAACTGGATAGGCCGGTTGGATGGCAGGAGGAGTGGGGGGTAGCTGCATATGTGTGTGTGTGCGCCCAATTGTATGCAACGGCTTTTGTGTCAAATTCTTATGCCATGCATAACACGCAAACGTGTGCGAAAAACGTAGACCCAAAACTACAGACACGCTGCAGCAGCAACAGCAACAGCAGCAACAACAACATCTGTGGCCTGGGTAGTAAATTGAAAGACCGAAGACAAACCGGGTAGACAAGGCAGCGGAGGGCATACAGGGTATATAGTATACAGTGTAGAGTATAGAGTATAGTTGTGGTGGTGGTGGTGGCGTGTGGTAGACGAGCAAACTGATTCAATTAAATCAGTCCAATTGAAGCAACTGACGAAATGTGTGTGTTGCCTGTGCATGGAATATTTAAGCTGCTGACAGAGGTCCTGCAAAATGACATTTACTAGTAGTACGTTTTTTAATTGTCGCTTCGACCACGTGTTTAAATTTCAGCTTAAAGTTCATGTTTTGGCTTTTTTTTTTCGGCTTTTTTTTTGGTCCTACTACTTTGCAAGGAACGGTCATTAAAGGACAACTTCATTATCGGCTCAGAGCGCGCAGCTCGGCAAATGCTCCGGCCAAATGTTGCCCCGAAAAAGTTGTCGCCTGTCGCATTTTATACAAATAACTGAACATTTTGTTTGCGCAACACTTGCGCAACATTTTTTAATGTCTCGACACTTTTTGCCACATGTTGAAATCAGCGAACCGACCAGCAACAGCAACAGCAACAACAACAGCAGCAGCAGCAGCAGCAGCAGCAGCAGCAGCAGCAGCAACAGCAACAACAACGGCTGTGACTTCTGTCCCGTATCGTATTAATATCTCAATTTATTGCAATTTATAAAAATATGAAAAACGCCGATAGGCTTCAAAAAAGGCTGAATGGAAAATTTAAATGCATTTCTTTTTTTTTTCCTCTCATTTTTTTATATTTGTTTTTCCCCTATTTGCATCGCCAGTTGGACCTAACGAAGCCAATGGAACTGCCATTGGGAATACGAGGAATATCATTTAAATTCGGATTTGACTGGACCGAATGTTTGTTTGCTTTAAAAGGTTGCGAATTTCACTTTGTTTTCTTTAAATTTCAATTCGAATCGCTAAAATCAATTGTAGATTTTAGCTAGAAATTATCGCTTTAAAGCCGCTGGGTAGAGAAGCTGTAAAGTAAAATCATAGCCGCCTTCTGCCAGGACAAGGCAAAAGTTTGCAGCATCGAGCATTTTCTGTGTGAAAATCACTCAAAATTGTGTTTAACTAAGCGTAAAAATTATAAGCAAATTAATTTGCAAAATCACAGCAACAGAACCAACAACAACAACAACAATAACGATATAGTTGGGGCGGTTGCAACACAAAACTTTTATGAAACAATCAGGCGAGCAGCCGACACTCCGGTTAGGTCTGCTCCGCTCCGCTCTGCTCTGCTCCGCTCTGCTCTGCTCTGCTCTGCTCTGCTCTGTCCTGGTCTGGCCTGGTCTGGTCTGGGTGCCTTCCTTCAGCCATTCCTTCCTGCCTTCGTCCATGGCCATAACATCTGACGCGAAGCCTGCAAAGCCAACCAAACGAAACGGTACGCCGACGGAAAGGACGACGCGATGTCTTCCATCCATCCATCCATCCATCCATCCATCCAATAGGGCTGGGGAGTAAATAACCGACAATTTATCTGCATAAAAGCGCAGTGTGCAACTTTGACGTGGCGTTCATGGGATTGATGGGAGGACGAAACTTTGTTGGCATTTAGTAAAAACCAGTTAAAGCACTTCTTTGGGACCCATCAGGGTGCTAAGAATTAAAGTCTAAACGAGCAGAATAATAATATCACCAGACCAGATACCATAAATGTTTATATAATTTATACTCTATTTACACTACTATCTCCGATCCTATAAGGTACGAGAATATATAATCAGGCTCAGAAAAAACCTCAGCAATCCGATAGTTAGCCAGTGAGATAATTAAGAAACTATTTTTCAAAATATAAAAGGTTATTTTTATGCAAAAGTATCATATCTTATCTCTTATTTCCAATATATATCTATTAGAAAATCAAGGAGGTTCAAAAGTAAAATTTTTATAAAATTCCTATCCGGTAACTCGAATTTACTAAGAGAGCTTTGAAGTCGGATTGCGAACCGCTCCAAGCAGTGCTTGAATCTTATTTTCTTTTTAGAACCTTGGTTCATTTTTAGTTTAAAGTTGCTTCATATTCATTTCATAAATTTGTGATTATTTTCTGTCTAAATTATGGGAAATAAACCAAATTTAATCAAGAATGAATTAAAACTTAAATTTATAATTTTCAAGCTTAAGATTGAAGGCAGTCTGGCTACATTTTCTTTTAGTTTTTTCACTGAAACCTTTTGACTTATTAGTATCAGAAATCAAACCCAATTCGTGAACAGATTCTAGGGTTGAGTTCAGTTAATAAAAGCGGTTCAAAGAACCCCAAAAATAACGACCCAAACCGGATCAAAGCTTCTTTTGCTTCTGTTTCACTGTTCGGCTTTTTCGATTGCTTTAGAGCATAATTGTTTTTTGGACAACTCATTTTATTGTAATGGCAATCTATTGACAAGTACAATTAAAACTTAGAAACAGGAATATTTTATTAAGAAAATAAATGAGCTCAGTTCCTCCAGTCGCCCAAAAATCATTACCATCATTAATTTGCATGGACAACAATAGGCGTGGAGAAGTCGCAGAAGTCGCCGTCTGTTGAAAAGGGTCGTTCAGTCAGTGAAGGGGAAAGAGGGGTTAATGAACTTCCCCCAACCCCGACCCCCCCCAAAATACTGTTTAATTGTAAAAAAAAAAAAATACTCTTGAAAATATTCAACTGAAACTTTGTACTTTTCGCAATTGTTGTCTTTCAATTTTCCAAAATAAACACGAAATCACGAAGCGCTTTTCCGAGACACATGTGCCAAGAATCCACCCGGAAAGTTCTCACCCGATTCGCTGGGCGACCGCCTGGGGCCAGGGCATCAAAAATGTTCAGATTTATGCCTTGACTTGGCAGGCAGCAGGCTCATTAGAAGAGCGAGAAGCGAGAGCTGGGTGAGAGAGTTGGAGAATGATGCCCATTTGCATTTATAAATTGTTGCCAAAGCAGCTGAAATATTTGACAAGCCAAGGGCGTACTCTCCCCCTCCAGCCCCTGCTTGGCCCTGTCTGTGTTTAATTATGGACACAAATAAATGTCTTTTATTTGGGGTTATGTGGCCAACTGACAGCTCTTCTGGTTTTACCGAGTTTTAATGAGCTGTTGGCATTGTGGTGGGGACTTGAGGGGACTTGAGGGGACTCTAAGGCAATCTGTAGGTGTTGCAGCAGTGCAAGATGCGTGTATTGGTTTTGAAGAACTTTTACTCGGATCCACCCTGCGGCAATTCCAATCCCAATCCCAATTCAATCCAGCTTCAATTAACGCCTCAATAATTAAACTTAATTAATGACCAAATGACCAGTCAACCAGTCAACCAGTCAACTGCACATCAAAGTTGTCGCGTTGCAACGGGAATCAAAGCGACAACCGGATAAGACCCGAACTCTGTCATTCGCTAACAACTTCATTTGTCTTTGTTAAGTCCTCCTCTTTGGCTTGAAAAACTCCCACCTTCAGAGCCCTATTACCAAGCCGAACGAAACCACATGCTGTGTGGTGTTTATCTTGACAGCAAACATTTACAAAAAAAAGAAGAAGAAAAAAAAAAAAAGGAAGAAAAATACTCAGCCAAAGACCAAGAGAAGGAAACACGTCCTTATCGCACCCAAACACAACAATTTCCAATTTTCCCTTTGGCTTACTCATCTGAGCGCTCATCCCTTTGGCCCCGCTCACCCCGAGTCATCCTGACCCCCCTCTCCCTTCCCCCCACCGAAGACGCATCTTTCTTTTTAAATACTCCAGAGGTAGATTAATCATTGCCCTGCTCGACTTTTGCCCCCTTCATTGATGCCGGGTACCTGCCAGCCGGCGCTCCAGTTTGAGGAGCAACTTCTTCCAAATCCAATTATAATTGCGCTTATCAAAAATAAGTTTTCGATACTTGCTCTCCCTTCGTGGAGTTTGGCACTCTTTGGGAGTCCTTGTTGTCTCCACTTTGCTGACACCGTCGCTGCCAATTTCGCCAATATGGCAATTTAATCCACACAATCAGTTTAAGGCATCTCCATTTATCTTTGGGATGAGCCTTCTTCTTCTTCTTTGACTTTCTTTCGTATTTCTTTATATGTATGCTGGGTGTATATTCCTCTTGTGGTTTAATGCTTTGTTAGAGATTGCCTTTCCATCGTCGTCAATTACCTCAAGTTTAATTGAAGGTGAAATTGTGCCAGGCAAAAGCTGATGTGGTCATGCAGGAGTGAATGAAAGGCGATATGTTTTGACTATATGGATAGAGGACTGGATTATTTCGGATACTAAGTAGTTTGGAAGTGCCAGACACAAATGGAGGTTGGCTAAAGCTTTACGTCAAAACCTGTATACCTTCGCTAGCCAAGTTTTGCTTATTGCATATGGAAAAAGATCATCATCAACAACTGGCTGGAGCTAGAAATAATTGGTACTCTCTCCAGTTGAAGAACTGGTTTAATAAGACGGCCTGCCCTGCCATGCCCTGCCCTGGTTTAATTACACTTAAAATATACATCCGGACAATGCAGCTACTACCCTAAAATCGCAAAATTGGGAAATAAATGAGAGGGCTTTGGGGGGCTGGCTCACACTTTTCATTTCATTTTAGGCAAATAATAAATTTTCTCTTAAAATTAATTTCATTAAACATTTTCTATGAGCTACGACACGAACGCACAGGCAGAAGGCCGGTCCGGAAATCTTTTGTTTATGTGGCCCTCCCCCTGTGCTCCGGTTCTCTCCTCCTCCCGCGGACACGTCCAAATTAAGCAGGCTGACAATTTTCTCTCTAAACTGTATAACAACTTAATGAGCCTGCATAACTTTGCGACAACAGTCAGAGCTTGTGTACACCTCCCCTTCTATGCCCCTCAACTTTAGGTGATGCGACTGATAAAAAAGAAAAAAAAAAGCTCGTAAACTTGGCCCGAAGGCATCGCAGCTCGACGGCGAGGACGACGACGACAACAACGGCGGTAAAAGTCATTATTCAGTGTACTAGAAACTGACTGCAAGCCCCATCTTACCCCCGCCTATTCGGGCCAACACTGCGTGCAAAAAATAATCGACTTTTCCAGGACTGTCACACGTTGTTTCAGCCTGGTGGCAAGTTTCGCGCAAAGTTTCGAGCCCCAGCGTGGAGACAACTTCCGTTTGGCAGGAAGGCAAAAGCAGGAGCACTTGCCTCAGGCCCATGTCGGTCGCATGTGGCGTATGGCTATGTTCTGGCCATGTCCTGACTATGTCCTGGCCATGCTCCCTTACAAATGACGCATTAATGAAGTGATTTCGCCTTCGTCGAGGGGGTTTGAATTTTTGGATTTTCTTTTGCCCAGCCCCCCTCCACCCTCCGCCCTCCGCCCGCCATGACAGCGCTCATTAACTTCCGTTCGAGGGACCCAAACTCCCTCTAAACCTGTGAGCTGTTTGTTGCTTTATGCAAATATTTTTCTTGCTCTTATTGCTCGAGCTGCGGCTATGGCTGCTGCTTCTACTCCTGCTGCTGCTCCTGCTCCTGCTTCTGCTCCTGCGCCTGCTGCTCCTGCTGCTCCTGTTGTTCTTGCTGTTTTTTGGATTTATAGAAAAACACGCAAAGTAAACAAACTTTTGGCTCTCTGCGCTCCTTAAACTCTTACGCCTTATATGAGCAGAGTGTTTCCCAGTTTTCCCGGTTCCCCCCGATTCGCCCGATTCCCCGGTTCCCCTGCTTGTTTGTACATATTTTAATTACGCGTCTCTGATTGGAGTAACATTTGAGTTGAGCACTGGCGGAAAAGCGGGAAAGCGGGAAAGCGTGGAAATGCGAGCAAAGCGTTGACATTTCTGCCCAGCTGTTGTCACAGAAGCCCGCAATTTTTGGTTGATCTAAGTGGTTGCCCAGAATTGACATTGGGATCGTTAAAGGGTGTTTGCCTTATTTATAAATTGTTTTTTTTTCTTTTTTTTTCCTCCCGTGTGTTTGTTTTGTATGCATAATATTTGAATATTTATTTTTCGCTTTTTTTCTTTCATATTTAAACACTCAAGTTCAAGTAGGGCATTAAATATTTTAAGGGAATTTTTCTAACTTTAATTTTCTAACAAGTTCAGGTTTCGGGCTTCGAGTCAGAGATGGAAAGCCTGAGTCTAAGGGGTGCCTGAATCCAAGGTCGGAATTCAACTCTTGGTTCCCTTTTATAAAAGTCTGCTTTAGTTTTTGGGATTTTCAATCGTTTTGCTTCTTTACCATTTCTAATTTAGCCATGTTGCAACGATTGAATAGAAAACTTCATTTCTATAGCCTTGCTGAGAGTATTCTGACTTTGCCATCAAAGACATCTCTGAACCCATAAAGGATATATATTATTGATCAAGACAATATGATGAATTATTCAAGTTTAGATATCGTAGTGTGTTTTCTAAAGACCCTTAGGATCGAAAAACTATATCATATAGCTGTCAAGGAAACAATCCCTCAAAATAACCAAATTTATCAACAATTTTCAAGTGCTTTCTCAGGTCTGCAAGGGAATGCAATCTTCGGGGTGCTGACGTTAGTCTTTCCCTACTTGTTTTATCCCAGAACCAGGACTCAGGCTCGAAGGATGAGTTGCTTTGTAGGCTCTTTGCATGCATCCTTGCTGCTATATACATGTGTTAACTGAATATTTCAATATTTATTTATTTCACTTGTTGAAGAGAAATTAGCATTTATGAGGTACAAATATGTTGCAGCTTTCTCTCTTTCTGAATGCCAACTGAATGGAAAACAACTAAATAAATAAATATCGAAGCACAGAAGCCCAAATATTCATGGGAGCAGAGCAAGTCCAATAAGCAAATGCTCGAGCTGAGAAAGTTGGAATAAAAACAAATCAAGGCTGACGTTGGAACAGCTCGTAAGGGAAAGTCTGAGGCAGATGCTGCCTTCAAAGACGCCGTAAAGTGTGCTACACTTTTGTATTGAATTTCATATATATAATTTTTGTTTTTTTTTTTTTTTTTTTTTTGTTTTTGGCAGCTGCAACAGCAGCAAAATGAGAATCAACATTGGCAACATGTTGACTTGACAGACGGCGAGTGAGATTTCCATGCAATTGACACCCTTTTTCAATCCAACCCCTGCTCGGAGCTGCCTAGTTTATAAGGGTAATTTCAATAAATTGTGGCACCCCCAGCCAAAATATATATATATGTATTTTTGCATAACGCAAAATCAGATTATATTTTCTATATACCCTTACAGAAGGTAAGCTAACTTTGTCAAGAGCTTCGTCTCCATAATGTATAAATATTATGGAACAGGCTGTTGAGACTGGTCGATGCAGTGCGTCTGTCTTTTAGTTGTTGAAGTGGGGGGATGTTAAGTTGTAAGGAGACTTGTTGTTTCAGGAAGTTCGATCCGGCCAGGATCATACAACTATATCATATAGTTGCCTTAGAAAGAAACATCAAACACTTATTGCTTCTCCAGTGAAACTTGAAGGTTAAACGAAGCTGGCATAGAAAAAGCTGTCAAAAATCTGTAGTATCGGAAAGGGTATGCATCCTTCGGTGCGTTGAGGATTACCTTTCCTTACCGAGGTTATTTTTTTGATTTTGGCAATTTGAGTGATGCGAAATATTTTGGGTTAGGGTGGTTTTTATTGGCTAACTGACTGAGTAACGCTCGACTCCCACTCCCACTCCCAGTCCCAGTCCCACTCGCACTCGAAATCAATAAATCGATATGGAAAGCCATTAACATAAATTTCAGGACTCCAACAAAACAGACAATTAACAATCGACCTCCAATCATCATCAGCAATTGGCATAATCCACTCAACGTCAACCGACGCCACCAAATTGCCTCATTTTAAATTGAGAATTGTGAATTGTGAATTGTAAATTGTGAATTGTATATAAATTTTGATGGCATTAAATGTTATTAAGCGCATATATATTTAACGTGCACTATAATGATATTAGCTCTGTTAATTGTGCGCTTAATTAAATTTTCATGCAGGTGTAATAAATGATTTTCGCCCCTGAACGCTTAATTAGATTTCCGCTTTTTATGACTTTTACCTGCATTGTTATTGACCATTGACTGAATGAATGCTCTGAATGATTGTGTCAAATGCCTAAGGCCATAATTATGTCCGCACAGCTGAACAATTGAAAGTCGCGCGTGGTGTGCGGATTTTCCCCCATTTTTCCCCATTTTCCCCCATTTTTCCTCCATTTTCCTCCATTTTCCTTCATTGAAATTTATGCTGATAATTGCCTTATAAATCAACGTTGAATAAAAACACACAGTTCGAGTTTTAATTTCAAACTTGCGATTTATATTTTAGTTTTAGTAGTAGACCAATTTAGTAGTCCTAGTCCCAAAAGTGCAGCTTTCCAGGAGTGGGCAACTTCTTGCCAGTGTCCTTTTGCTGCTTAGTCTTGCAATCCTTGGTTGCCTCGTCATCCTTCTTCGTCTCGGTAGCCTTTGGAGGTTCGCCGGCCCCAGCCTTGGCAGCATTCTTTGCAGCTTCTGCTGCCTGGGCTTTCTTTGCATTAGCTGCTGCCTTTCTCCGTAGCTCATCAATCAGATCCGTGGGTGGCAGCACGTCATTACGAGCATCTCTCTCATAATATGGGAATCCAAATACTCTAAGTCCAGATTTGCTTGGAACACTCGGAGGCGGTTGGGTTCGTGGGCTCACCGTGTCGGCATAACGATTATTGGTGACGTGTTTGCGACCCAGTAGAAAGTCGCGGAACATCTGAAAGAATGGTGAAACATCGCGATGCTTGGGCGGCATTGTGTGGAACCAAAGATTTTTGTTTTGTTTTTTTAAAAAAAAAAGGATTACTTTTGAAATATTTGTGTAAAACGAAATTTTATATACTCAATAATAATAAAATACTAGGTAAAAATTTGGAACGATGTTTACTGATGTTTCTCGGAGTAGATGCTGCTAGAAAATGAATGCCTGTTTATACGGCTCCAAACGACTATTGTTCGAATCACACAACGGTTGCTATGTTTCCACAATTTGAGCACTTGCTCAACCCTGAACGAGTGTTTCTCACCCCCCTCCGTCTCATCCTCTAGTCTCATCCTGCGCCTTTCAATTATGTCAATTCAATAAGCATCAATTGCGTGACGCAACGCATTCGACTGTCAATCAATTTTGCGAATTGCGTCAATGAATTTTAATAATGCCGCAAGAGAGAAAAACAAAACGGAAATCCACCGGGAAATGGAGTGGGAATGAGTGCTGCTAACTTGACCAGAAATCCAGCAAATGAAGTATTCGCAATCTTAGCAAGCGCTGAAGAGTGCAAAAGTCCAATTGAAATTAATAAAAACACTTCAATTTCCGATGCCAATCAGATTCTGCACTGAATGAGGAGAGACCCCTTGATGTCTCTCTCTCTCTTTCTTTCTGTCGCGCTGTCCCTCTGACAGCTGCACGCGCCAAGCTTTACTGTACTTTGCCTAAGCTGTCACTTTGACAGCCTCCGCAACCGCCCCCGCCCCCGCCCCAGCCTCAGCCTCAGCCGGAAGTCTGTCAGCCGAACGTGTGAGATGTTTATCATATGGCGCGAGATCCTTGGAACGCTGCTCACATTTCATCAGATAAGCAGCTTGTCGAGATTTACGAAATCGAGCTGATTATGTCTTTGTGATTGGCATTGAAATGGGAACGGCATAGGCAAAGGCAAAGGGAAGGGGCAGGGGCAGGGAAAGGGGGAACGGCACCAGAACCAGGTCGTATGTCAAAGGGTGGCCCCGGCCCAATCCAGCCTGTTTACCTTTTGGCTTTTCAGCTGGCCTCGAGCCGTCGGACGCGATACAAGGCGATACTCAATGGGAGCGGGGTTTGGGCTTGGGGTTGTTATGCCCAGTGCTTAGCTCTTGTTCTACAAGCTGCATTCGCTATGGGAAATGCATAAATCAACTTGACTCCTCTCAATTTGATTCTAATTTACGGCGCACGTTTCACTCAAATATCCTTTGCGATAAGCTAACACTACTAAATATCAGGTTAACAACATTTTCGCTGCATTTTCAAAAAACGGAAATTGATTTTCGTGGGAAAAAAAAATGTTCCTTTTTTTTTTAAAAGAAGGAAAATATATACAAATTTACCATTAGCCTAGTTATTGCTACATATTTTTTAATCAAACCCCAAAAATTGGCTTTGTTTCTGCACAAAAAAATCATGGAAAAAATTAAAATTGCTTTGCTATTTTTTGTTTTTTTATTGGTTGTCCATTTGAGGGTGATATGGGAAAGATATTTTTTTTTATATGGGAAAACCTGTCCAATTGAGCGAATGGAAAATATTGAAAAAAAGGTTTTACGTAGTTCATTTGGGCATAGATATTCCCCTGACACTTAATTAACTTCTCCTGTCCAAATCCTTTAAAGTGCTTAAAAAGAAAGCAATTCTAGTTGGAATATATATCTTTTATCTATACATCTTTAGCTCCATATCCTAGTACCTCTTAGAGTAAATATATTCTGGCCCAGACGATTCCAACTGTCCGTCTAACTCGCAGATTTTAAAGGCTAGAAACCAAATTTGGTATGCAGGCTCTAGTCTAGTTCTAGATCTAGTTTCTTTTATATATTTGATGCTATCTCCCAAATTTTAGAGCTCAAAAAACAAAGATATATCATTTGATTCCGATATTCACTTTACCCAAACTTCTGCTTCTCAATTATCGGCTTAGTCTTATATATTTTAGCCCAAACTTTAAAGACTCTTACCCATAACTTTCAGTCAAGTTTTAGCCAAAGAAATCAAATAGAATCAGCTCCAACGTATGCCAGTTATATTTATTAAATAATACACTGAGAATTGTATTACATTTTTGGAAAAATCCATGGGTTTCCGCTTTCCAATTCCTCTGAAATTCGTTGCAGCAGCAGCTTGTAGAGTATTTTTTTACTGGCGTCATATTGCAATGTCGGAAAAATGAGAAATAAAGAGACAATGTGACAAACTAATTGATATAATTTTTTAAAGAGAACAGGGCGGGATTTTTCCCGGAGGGTCGAAAAACTGAACTGATTTTTTTTTTTTTGGTTATTGTTTTGTTTTTGTATTTTGTGGAAAACTGCACGGAAAAGCCGAACAATGGCATTAGATGCGCCTGGGAATTGGGTAACTCGGGTGGTGGTGGTAGTAATTGACACATGTGCTGAAAAATCTGCCCAAAATCGATAAGAGAATTGAGGTAATACGAGCCAATATTGAACGGAAGGAGCCTTATAGCTCCTTTAAAGAGGAGAGAGAGAGCTGGGAAAAGTTCAAGCAGAGCTTCGCTCCAGCAGTGTAATGTGATATGTCAACAGTGTCAGAAGGTTGCAACAAATTTAAAGAAGCAAAGGAAGGAACTCAACGAAAAGTAAAAGTAGCGAAGGTCAACATCATCAAAATGTCTGGCTAAAGTTGCGGCCAGGACAAACACACATGGACGTATGGCCGTATGGCCGTATGGCCGCATGGCCCGTAGCTGTTCAAGGAGCAGGCCAAGGAGCGTGGAGCGAGCCACACTGGTGGCCGGAGGCCAAAGAAGAAGCTGCGTCGTCGTCTCGTAGTGAAAATGATAATGTTAAAGTTTTACAACTTAAGTCGTCAAAGTCAAACACACTCTAGGGAAATTACAAACACATTCGTGACAAGGATGTGAGGCTGCCCCAGCCACTGGTCCTGCTGCTGCTGCTGCTGGCTTCAGCTTCGGCTTCTGAGGAGGTCAAGAACTGAGGGTGGCGACTCGAACCTTTTGTCTTTTGTGATGAAATACACTCTCTCAAAGTTTACCTGCTCAAATCTTAAGCTCTCTACTTGTATTCTTAGTTATGTTGTTGTTGTTCTCGTTGTTTTTCTTATTGTAGTTACTACTTTTGTACTCTTTTATGCTTTTACAGTGCTTCGGGGTGGTATTAGTGTAAAGCTCGCCCAGGCGCCACTTTGGCTGGCTCAACTTTGAGATACAGCAACACAGTGAACCCTGATGCCCTGCTTGTAGTACTGCTCACCCATTAGCATAAATAAACACTCTAAGTACGCCCCATAAAGGTGTAAATGCTCTGGTATTATTAGCATCACACAGAGACAGACACAGAGAGAGAGATAGAGAGAGATAGGGAGATAGAGGGCGAGAGGGGGAGGCGGGAAAACCGCCAACGGCCTTAGCCGGTGGGGGGGCGAGTTTTGCTAGCGCTAAAATTTTATGCTGCTCCAACACATAAAATTTGCTCTCAAGTATTTCATAAAATTTTGTTACGCATCAAAATGAGTTGCATGCCACGCGATGGACTCGACTTTTGTTGTCTCATCAAATGAAATTTTATTAAATGACTGCCAACTTTGGCTACTTACCTTTAGCTGTGAAATTAGGAGGGAGCCAGCACTTTTAAAGACTGCTTTAAAAAGTAAGAGTAAAGGACTGGAATTGGGCTAAAACCAAAGTATTCTAGGGTATTCAACTAACAATTCAATGGGCTCTTTGGATGGGCTAACGTGTCGAATCACAAGGTAAACTCGGTTTCCCTAAAAGTGGCCTTAAGCACCTCGGGTAAAAGAGTTGAATTTGGCCAGAAAACCAAAGTATTGTAGAGTTTTAAACACACAATTCAATGGCCTTTAATGATCAGCTAACATGTAGAAAAAAGTCCAAAAGGTTACCTCAATTTCCCTAGACTTGGCTAAAACCAAAGTATTCAAGAATATTCAACTAACAATGCGTTGGGCTCATAATGATCAGCTAACGTTTAACAAGAGAAAGTAGCCTGAAAGGACATGAGTAATCTCCATTTCCAAGGCAGAACATCTCCAGACATGGCCATAAACACTGTAGGTATCCATCAGATACCTATGCATATATATATATATATATATACAGCAGGAAGAAGGAAGAAAATATATATAATACCCTCATTAAAATGCGCAAACGTACTGTTTATGCACCGAAATTACGTTTGAGTTTACCTCCATTCAAGTGGAGGTTCTATTCAGCCTTTATTCATTTGATGGCCACGTTTATTGTTTTCCCAAGTTATTTTCACCATCTCTTATCAATTTGACTCAGAGGCACAGGCGCCAGCTGCTTGCCTGAGATCTGGTTCTGCTCCTGCTGCTGCTCCTGCTGCTGCTCCTGCTGCTGCCGTTGTCCTGGCTGTGGCAATAAAAGAGTAACCATTGTTCCTTCCGTTCGGCTGTCATTGATAATGAAGACGCCAACCAGCCATCCAGTCAGCCAGCCAGCCAGCAACATTGTCTTTGGGGAACGCCCAAACGCCTCCTTCCAGAATACTTCAACAGGCTTCCGTGGAACGTGACTCTCTTATCAATGTGACTTACTTATTTTTACAAGAAGCAGCCGCTGCTCCTGCAGGGCAGGCCCTATCGCAGCGGCAATTAAAATTTGTAGCTATTGGTAAATGGCAGCTACAATGGGGAGTTCCAGTTCGACTTGGATCCGGCGCTGGAGCCGGAGCTGGAGCTGGAGCTGGAGTTAGAGCTTGAATTCGATTTCGTTTGCGCATCGTTTGCAAATCATTTCGCAATTGCCTCAGAATGGGAATGACTTGAGGGCAACTACTTCCTCCTCCACCTCCTCCAGCTCCTCCTCTACTCTTCTGTTGCCCAATCTCAACCCTGGGTGAAGCAACCACCCAACGCTGCCTCATTTTTCACAGTGACAGCGCAATGGGCGTTAATTGCGTGGGTTTGGTTCAGGTTGAGATAAGCGCGCGTGATTTTTCTACGAATTTTGCACCCAGCGGGCTCAAAACGCATTTTTTTCTTTTTTTTTTCTCTTTTTGAGGGGGGGATGTTCTTAGAGTTTTGACTTGTGTTATACGAGTTTCATGGGGCGGAATCTATATAAATATTTTTTTTTATTTCCTTTTCTTCAACCATTCATTCAAATGAGTTCTCGTTTTTGGGGCGTGCCGCTGGCCCAGCGATAAGAGCGCACAGGGCAGGAGGTCAAAGTATATTTTTTGAATTGGTAAAACGTGCGGCAAATAGCTTAATTACAACTGAAGAGTCAACTTTGATCTTGAGTTTTCTAAAGCATGGCTTAAGCTCTTCAATCTTAGAAACACAAATTAAGAAATGAGCAACCGCATTACACTTAAAGCAGAAGAAACTTAAAAAAATATAATCACCTCTCTCTTCTCCTGCTTAAAGCCCTATTTACAGGTTGCTGGCTGGGAGACTGTATACAGCTGATTCTGGCCTGAATAGGATAACAATATTTTATATATTTTTTCATGAATTTTCCAACAACGGGAGTTGGGCGTCAGACTCTATAGGCCTCCTACGCCCACCTGCATTTAAATGCGCATATTTCACAGTAAACATGACTTGACAACATACCTTTTTCGCATGGTCTAAATATGTAAACAAATAGTTTTGGCAATTGCCAAGTGGGGCATGTCAGGACCACAGAGGCGAGGACCTACACCTACAGCTAAACATATGCATAGAGGTCAGGCCCATGCCCAGACCCAGACCCAGACACAGGCACAGGCACAGATCCAGACCCAGACTCAAAGCCAGAACCTGGCCCAGACCCCGGCCCGTTCAACAACTGGCTGCATGTTGTGGCATGCGGTTGTGCAACGGCAACAACTTTTGCAACATGCAACCAAACGAAACAGCAGACGACTCGGCTGCGTCTGCTTGCCTGGCAAAATAAACGAGGCCTTAAATCGAACTTTGTACAGGACTTGGGTTGTTCTAGGTCGGAGTGGCGGGGTGGAGGGTGAGGGGGGGCAGGGACCTGGACCAGGGCTATATTCAGGTAGCGGGAATCTGCAGGGCTGGCTGCCGTCTCGTTTGAGGTTAAAATAATTTAAGCCGCCAAGCGGCTCTAACGCCAGCCTGTGAGCCCGGCTAACTGCCCGGCCATTTAACATGTTGCCAACATGCGTGGCAATTTTGCAAATTATAAATTTTCCACCTGCCTGGCAATATGGCCAACTCAACTCAACTCGACCCGACTCGACTCGACTCGACTCGATTCGACTCGACTCGGCGCACCGCCCACATAACTGTTGTTTAAACTTTTAAGCGCACACGCTTCCTGCCAACAATAACAGCAGAAACAACACCAACAACAGCAACACAACAACGACAACTATCCGACAATTGATCGTTGTTTCCGGGTTTGTTCATATGCTACAGCTGTTCGTGTAATACCCTTCCAGAGGGTATTATAATTATGTCCCGGAATGTGTCTGTCTAGCCGTCTGCTTATTTCTATGCAAACTTTTTGAGCTAGGCAAATGAAATTTGGTAGTGGGGAAAGAACGACGAATCAGAAGAATATAGGATCGATATAAATCGATAAATATATAAATCGATTTAAAGTGGTTTGAAAAACTCTTCGGTTTCTTAAGATATCTTAGTGAAACCTATAAGTTAGCTAGGAACAGATAGGATTAGGTTTAGACTTTGATATATGATATAGGTGCCTTAGGAACAATTGGCTGAAACTAAAGTGGTAGAAAGAATAAGAGTTTGATTTGGCTTTAATGCCTACTTCCAAATGATTCGAACAATATATTTTTATTAAAAAAATGCTTAAAAATTGTATATAATCCGCTGCAAGGGTATTCAATCTTCGGCTGACTGAGAATTGTTCCTGTTGTTGAGTTCAGCGTAGACACAACTTGGCTTGGCTTCTTGCTGCTTTCTGCTTTTGGCTGAAATTAAGTCGACACCGGCACAACTTGTACATAGTTTCAACACATCACAACACAAGACAACACTGCACAACACAACACAACAGAACACCGTGGAACAGAGAAGAAGAGAAGAGTACAAGGCTTCCACTTCCTGGAACATGGGCTCTGTAAATAGAGCTGTCTGTATTCAAATTCAAATAGTTTGGCAGCACTTTTGCCTGAATGTATGACGCATGTTTGGTAAAATATTTTAGCCCAGTCACGGTAAAACTTTTGCAGTAAACTCATGTGAAGAAGTTAGTTCAAAAAAAAAAAGAAAACAGAAGAGAAATGAATCCATGTAATAATGTTGGATACTGTGTAAACAGAGCTGTTGAATCAAATCATAAATACTTAAGTTTTAATGTTGCGATTGTGGATGGAATGTTTTTGATGCTCTTCCTTTTAAAAACTGAATAGACTCGTATATATTATGGTTGGAATTTCAATCCCAGCTGCATTTTATCGGCTACATAAAACAATTTGCACACATCCGCACACCCGCACACCCGCACACACACACACCCGCACACACACACAGACAGATTTATATTCAAATGGTCAATTTGAAATAAATTTACTGGGAACAAGGTCCATCAATATTTGAAAGGATAGCAACTACTGAACCTTATGCAAGAAATTTGCATGGAACAAAACGGAAAATGGCAGCAATTTGCGTAAGAGCAAATTAAATATTGTAACTGTAAAATAAATCTGATATGCAATGTATCGAAGCCAAAGTGCAAAGGACAACAGGACAACAGGACAACAGGAGAGCAGGAGAACAGGAGAACAGAAGAGAAGAGGCAACAGGACAACAGAGCAATCGAGTCGAAAATGCTGCTTTCGTCCAGTCCGTTCCGGAGCTGAGCATAAACAAGACTGCAGCATAAAAATATAAACAAGGCTCGTATGCAAAACATGTTAAAGACGTGCACAGTGAACCGGTTCAACCGACACAAGAGCTGAGACCTCTCAGGCGAATACAACAAATGTCAAGTATACGCACTGTGTGACTTCGCTTTTGGTTACATTACTTTGCATACTGCAGCAGGCAGCAGGCAGCACTCAGCAGGAGCAGAGAGAGAGAAGAACGAAGAGTGAGTGGAATTCGTAACAAGGTCAAATATGTTGCCATCAATTTAACATCAAACGGCCATAAATCTTTATCAGGAGGCGTGTTGTTTCCAATAAAATATTGAATAAAAGCTGCTAAATAAATATTTAATACACATAAACGACATAAACATAAACAACAACAGCAACAACAGCAGCATGAAGCACGTCAAATATTGAAACAATCGCAAAGCAATAAAAATTTTGATACTACTCGATATATTCAAAGCGGAGCAATCTGCTCTCCTCCGACTTTGACTAAATTGCGCCATCAATTTGCATTAAATAAACGCCGAGGCAGCAAAATTAGTACAAAGGTTCCTCGGTTTGATTGACGTTGCATCAATATCAATCGCAAGCTTACATATATATATATATATATATATATACGTATATGTGTGTGTAGAGTATGTAGATATTCGTACATATATTTTGCATTTAAAAGCATTTCTCTGCTTCTACTTTTAAGTGAGTTTTTTCCCTCTTGATTGTTTGTCTTTGCCTTCTGTTTGCTTGCTGTTTCGTCGCGACGCAAAGACAACGGCGACAAAGATAAAAAATATTGTATTCAGAATGGAATTCATTAAAAATATCGAAACAACATTCAAATGTGAGTGCCGAGGAGCACCCTGCCAGCTCCAGGCAGACAGACAGACAGACAGACAAACAGACAGATGGTAGATGCTTGTTGGTGGGCAAACTTCAAGGAATCGAATGGAATGGAATGGTTTAATGTCTGCCAATCAATGAAATCGATGATATTTTAATGGGCATCGCAATGGTTTCATATTTAATGACTCTTTAGTTAAATATAAATCAAGTATATATAAAAAGTACATACGCTATTTAAATACTCTTTCCGCGCTTATCTTCATTTTGTAAAAGAGTGGGTAAGGATTCCCCTTGCAGCTATTTTTATATAGGAAAAATCAGCTTAAAAAGGCTAAATATAACTGGTGCAGGTTTGAAACCATTCTCAATTCTGTTTTCCTTTGGAAAGTGCGATTTTTGAGCTCCAATTTTCTCCAAACTTTTTGCTATATTTTTTAAGTTTTGATTTGTTTTTAATTTATTTTCGGATTTCAGGAATTTTAATCTTAAATCAGTTGATAAATAGCCGAAATATTATCTTTGAATGGAATAGAAAATATTTGATTGATTTAGGTTCAGCACCTGCGTAAGTTTTGACATCAGATTTGGTTTAGGATTGCTGAAATAATCCGGGCCAATAAAAGTTATATCTCCTCCATTCAGCCCTGCCTGTCTGTCTGTCTTTCTGACTGCTTATATGCAGTTCTTGAGCTAAGTAAATGAAATTTGGAATATAGTTTTACTCTGCAGCACAAGTCGGATCGGGCAACTATATTCTATAGAGTTTTCCTGGAAAGCAACAATCTGCCTCAAGGGTTATTTATGAGGCTCACAGTTTCTAAAGACATATCTAGAATCAAACAGATTGGCTTACTATATCTTATAGCAGCCAGACGAAGGATTGAACAATCAAAAGCAGCAAGGATATGCAGAGGATAGTTTTTCTTTAGCAGGTTTTCAATATGCTTTCTGTTTCTTGCATAAAATTGAACAGGGAAAATCAACTATTTGCAGCACTTTAAGTTGAAAATGCTCGTAAAATTATATTTGATTTACTTGTAGAGACATTTAATACACTACTCGTATTAAGTGCGGTCCATCCGCTACAATCCGGCTTGCTCTATGGGACATAAGTGTGTATTTGCAGGGCGCTCGGCACTTAAATCCCTGATTCAGCAAGCCCTGACCAAACATTTTTGTGGAGCCCTCAACCAATCCGCACACTTAAAATATTTACGCAATCAAAATTAATGCAACTGTCATGTTTTTGGCCCCACCCACCGCACACCGGCCCAGATACCCTTACCATGGCTCACTCTCGGAATGTATTTAGCGTTAAATGCAAATACACTTTAGAATTGTAGCCAACCGCATCAGGCAGGAAGCTGGGAAGCTCTCAATTCCTGGCCTGAGCTGGTCTGGGCTGGGCTGGCTGCATGTTTAAATTTAAACAGTAAAACCAAACTCATTACCAACAACAAGCGAGTGTCCTGTTCGAATGTTCGCTCTGCGTTTCTCGTTGTCAAATTACCAAAATGTCCTTTTGCGCAATTTTGTGGACATTGGAAATCGCTTTGATTGAACCGCATGCAATGCAGACAACAAGAACAACAACAACAACAGGCTACACTACAATGGCCGCACATAAAACAAACAGGCCACGTCCTGGCAGAGTCCTGGCCACATCCAAATCCACTTGCAATTGCAGCTGTAAATGCGCTCCGCTGCACTTACACGCATCCCAGCTTCACTTCGATGTGTAAATTGTCCATGCGGATATTCACTGGAGGGCAGGGCAGGGCAGGGCAGGGCACTGCAGGACAGGACAGGACAGGGATTGGTTTTATGTCGCTTGCGCACGAATGGAGACGTATTTTACTGCCCTGCTAATCTCTGAGTAAAAGCGAAAGCAAATTCGGGGCAACCAAAGGGACGAGCACGCAGAGATGCAGAGACGCAGGAGGGCAACGGGTTTGCCGGCCCAGCAAGTTGACTTTGAAAATCAATTAACAACATCAAACAGACACTGGACGCTGACGCTGACGCTGACGTGGACAGCTGTCGGCTCAGGGATCTGCCTACCTCCCCCCCTCCCCCCCTCCCCGCCCCCCCTCTATCCTCCCCCGCTGCAACGCAAGTGTGTAAATTGCAACTGTAAATCAAATATGACAACGCAGGCGATGCAAAATTTGCATGTGTGTCAGTCACATTAATTGTCCGCGCCAAGTGGGCGTGCCACACATAACCAGAGATGGGGGCGTATTTTATTGTTGTGTTAATGAGTGTGCATAGCATCACCCTGGCTCCTGTCCAGCTGCGAAGGCGGGCGGTGCAAAGAAGCAGGGGGGTTATCCTGCAGGCGATTCAGGGCGACTCGGGGATTCGGTTTGCTCTATGGCCACTGCAATTTGCTGATGTGACATAAAAATATGTTGCCATAAGGTGTTTGGATGCAATTTTAATTAATTATATATATAAGAGTCGCTAAAATAAAGAGCATTAATTGGATATTAATTGCATAAATGATGAATAGTTGGCTGTGTGGCATAAGAACGAGCCTTGCCGCAACTTGCATTCATTGCATTTTGTTTAAACAGCATTTATGAAGCACAAAGCAGTTTTAAGCGGCCTCGCCCGTGACAAGTCAATACTAAAATTGTTATCATAGAGAAAAGAAAACACTCTACGCATGGTAAGCTTTTTTCTACAAAAACAACTATAAGGTTATAGCCAGGTCAAAACAGTAAATTCTTCAGTTTTCCCTACCTTTTGCAAGTCGTGAAACTCAACATCTTTATAGAACTTTGAAAGGGAATTTATAGGCAGAGAGGTCTTTTTTTATAAAATTTTTGAATTTGGCAGTGGCGTTTTCCAGAATCCCTGCTTAGTGGAAACTCTCAGCGCAGCATAAATTTAGCGTTCAAATTTCCATTTCACTTGTTAAACTCTGGAGCAGTGGATTACTCAAGCACGAAAGAAAAAATCCGATATTAATGTTTCTCTCTCAATTCCAAATGCCGCAACTTCTTTCTGGTCCACCCCTTTGCAACCTAACTAATCAAAGGAGCAACAACTTGGGCCCAAAGAACTCAATCAGCTTGAGCCAACAACTAGGACAATTCCTTTCATCTAAATTCAGACACAAACTAATAAAATTGTTTACCCAAGACTCGAAAAAGAGGCAGAAAATGCAGGAGAATTTATGATCACGTAGCTGACATAAAATGTGTTGGAACTGAGATGAAGAGGAGGGCGACCCCAGCCAAAGAAAGAGTATCAACATTTTGCATTTTGCATGCAGCTCGCAGCGCACATGACGTGATAATTTACTTAACTGCCTATGGCCCTGCCACGCCTCTTTTATAGTGAGGAAGGGGCAGCCATAAAACTACTAGAGGCCTCAAGGCTTAAATCACAGACACTTTACAAGCTGCAAACATCAAATTTTATGATGTCTAGGCCATAATTATGCGCGATTTGTTGTATATACTCCGCACTTCTAGGCCAGAGATGGAGTTGGAGTTGGAGTTGGAGCTGGAGTCGGAGTTAGAAGTCTAAGAAGTTGCTTATTTAGTTTATCAGCGACAATTTTAATGGGCGATTTATGGTTAGGTCTCGGCTGATTCGAGAGGGGTTGGATTATTTATATTCCACTTGATTGCAGTTAATAAAAGTTTATGAAAACGTGAATGAATAGCGAAGGATTTTATGACCGGCAGAAGAAAGATATTGGTAAATTAAACCCCAGCAATATGCAGCTAATTTCAACAGGATTAAACAGCATTTCAGTTAGAAATTTGTGCCTTAAAGCCGCTATTGCAACCTTCTTTCATATGCCACAAGTTGAAATGGCTCTTTGATGTTGGGGGCAAAAAAATGCCTGACAAACAATGTCTGACCTAAGCAGCTAACTGCAATTAAGCCCAAACCGCATTATCTCTATCCCTCTGCTTATCGCAGTGTTTATGGGCTAAGCTCTCAAGTTGAGGGCCATCCCGACATGTCTGCGGTATGTGGAAGCATTCCCCAGTCAGACCAGTCTTCCATTTGGGGCAATCTTTTCTGGCTGGCTAGACGCCATTTAGACCAAGAAACGGACGCCACAAAGAGCTGCGAGCAGCGAGCTTCGAGCTTCGAGCTGTCGACTGTTCTGTGGTGATAACTGGAAATTAATTAAACTCCGCGGCGAATTAAATTAAAATAAAACCGCAGAGTCGCAGACTGCATTTCAGTGTTGAAAATTAAAGACTATTACTGGGCTATTAATAATGGCAACTGGCGACTGATTGATACAAACTTAAAATCAACCCACTCATCAACCAGATATTCCGCCATGTTCATTCGCCCATACTCTGGTTTCTTTTACCAATTTCATGGCTCTGTGGGTCTGTGGCTCCGGCTTCTACCAACGTTTGACGCCTGTTTCCGCTGCTGCTGCTGTTTTTTGCATTCACTGCGAGGAAAAAAACACAAAAAAATGGCATAACAATAAATGCGCCAGAAGAAGCAAAGGAAAAAACCAAGCGAAAACTTCACGGATAAGGGCCAAAAGGCGAAGAGACTTGGCGGAAGCTCGAAACGAAACAATTGCAACAAATGCAACTCTGGCTGGAACTTGCCACTTCCGCCTGCACTAAAAGTTTAAATTCATTTCCGTTCGGGTTTAGATTTTTGCGAAAAATTAATTAGAAGTTGGACAAACACGCAAAGGACTTAAGTTCAGTGCAGTTTTATCTTTGAGTTCGATGCCAAAAAAACAAAAAACAGAAAAAAGGAAGAGAATTGTTTGTTTGGGCTCTTTATTCTGTTATTCTGGCGAGTCCTTTGACTCCAAGATTTCAACTTTTATTTCCTGTCGTTTATGTGATAATCCTACAATGCTCCATTTGGCAGCTCTGGATTAATGTGCGACAAATTATTATAGGGTATTCGATGGGTGAATGATGACTGCAGTAGTATGCTGTTTGTGCCAACAAAATCTATTTTTCTCAAGTGCTTTTCAATTGTGCTTATAGCCCTTTAAGCTCACCTGCAATTCCACACGTTGCACGTTTCTATATCCATTTGGCAGCATGTAATTAGTAGCAATTAATTAAGATTAACATTTGATAGTTGCCCCTGTGCTGCCTGTTGGCTGTTGGCTGTTGGTCTTGGCTCTAATGCCGACGGAGTAGACAGACAAATTTCCCACATAGGTTTCCCAACCACTTGACAGAGACAAATGGCTGAGGAGTTTGCTCTACGTAGAGGTCTCTGTCTCTGTCTCTGTCTCTGTCTCTACTTTTAAGTCTCTCCAAAAATAATATTAAGTTTGTAAGTAAGCTTGAACTACTCTCTTAAGAGACTAGCACTTATATTAAGTTTTGTTTTATTTCGTTTCATTTCAGGACTGAAAGATCCTAATTTGGATAGGCATACCAACAAAGGTATATACATACATGCTCTTACTATATATTTATTGCAACATTGGGTAGACCACTTGAAATCAAAAATTAATTAAAATCCCACTTAAATACAAATTGTCTAAATAATTACAAACCAAAATTTGTAGCTTTGTTGCAAAGGCAAAGGCAGCGGCAAAGGCAACGGCAGAGTCAAAGTCAAAGGACGCCACAGTAACCCAAACATAACCCACACATTTTACCACAATAACTATAAATTCCCAGACCCCCTTCAGCCTTGTGGAACCCCCTTTGCGAAGACATAAACCAGAAGACTCTTTAAAACGCAATCAAGCTGAAAATTAATTAAAATTTTAAGCGGGATATGAAAATAATGTGCAGCCGAAAGAAATTACACTGGCAGAAAACCCCAACCGAAGAGAGAACACCCTACTGCAGCTCACTCAATACCCATGCCCAAACTCCAAACCCCAAACCCCTAGCCCCAATCCCAACCCACTTGCCCTTTCCTAAGTTGCGTTTAATTTAAAACTCACTTGTTACATTTTTAGACGCTGACTTCGACATCATCTCTGTCTCTCTGACAGTCCCGATTCCAGAGAGTCCTCAGTATCCAGTTTTCTTCGTTACCCCTCCTTCGTCTTGCCGTCTTCGCAGTTGGTAGTCGTCTCGATTTCATTAAAAATGTTTTTATGCTCACATTATCCTTTTACTTTAGCGTTGAGTTCACGTCTCGCTGTTTTAGTGAGCAATTTAATTTGACTATGAAACGGCAGCCGCATCCTTGACACTTTCGCTTTTCCAACATTTTCTCTACCTCCCCTCCCCCTCCCGCCGCTGCTACACCTTACACCTCACCCGTTACCCTTACCCCTTGCCAATGGCTTGTTTTAAGCAGCTTAAGCTTGTCGTTGACGTCCTCGTTCCTCACGTTTCCTGTTGTTGTTGGTGCTGTTGCTGTTGCTGTTGCTGTTGCTGTTGCTGTTGCTGTTGCTGTTAAAGGGCTCATAATTTCACGCTCAGCGAACACACGCTTCTGCTCCTCGCCTCACCCATCTTGCACCTGTGCCTGCCACTCGTCCTGTGGCCTTTAAGTGAAGAGTTCCCACTGAGTTCTGTCTGTGTGTGCGTGTGCGTGTGCGTGTGCAGCCACAATTTTCACCAACATTTTCGCTTCTTTTGGCTTTGAGTTTTCCTACTCAGCCAGCGAGAAGCGAAGACATCACTTCAAATCCAATAAACTTAAGTGTGCTGCCGCTTGATGATGGTCTCCTCTAGGTCTTGGTCCTGGTCCCTGGCACCATTCTGGCTTGTTGGCGTTGCATGCCACACGATCCTTTGCTTAGCAGTTTTCTTTTCTTTATTTTTCACTCTCTCATTGATGCCCTATAATTCAGTCATAAACCTTCATCTACAGCGCTCTCAACCAATGACAAATGAAATTGGTGAAAAAGGAAATATTTCCGTAGTTCATTCACTTAAATAGTTCTGCTTATTTCGGCACCTTTGTTTGTCCTTTTTTAATTTTTACTCAGGTGTCTTCAACTGCTCGAACAGGAAATTCTCTGTACATAGATCTTAGTTAGCCTCATCCTTCCTTCCCAAGGTGCTGCTTCAGAGAGCTGCTTCCTTTTCATATACAAACTAACTTAATTAGATCGATTAGGCTGGTGATCCTGGCCAAGAATATACTCGTATTTACCTATTAGGTGGTTGGTGCTGCCTTCTCCATTCCTGTGCCTAAGTAAAGTCCTTTTTTGTCTACTGCATTGGATGAAATAAAACTCTTTGCATGCTTTCGGACTGTGGAAGTGGTAGACATTAGCATTGCTTATACACTTTTGCAGTTATGGGCTCTTAAATGGATTGGTCTGCCGAGCTAATGTGATGAATGTTTGTGTCATTGCAGACCCACAAAAAAAAAAAAAAGACCTGTACCTATATAAAAAGAAGTCTGGAAAAAACCCAGTAGACTTGTAATTATTCTGTAGTGACTTCATGAACTCCACGAATGGATTCCTACTTCAATTGCAAATCATGCCTTGAGCAAAAATGGGGGGGAAAAAAAACTCATATGCTTTGCACAGACAGCACTTTAATCTCATAAATCAAAAGGCAACAACAAGTTAAGGACTCAGGCACAGGTAGCAACAGGATAAAACAGGTAGACGGGCCGACAGGAGACGGGAGACGGGAGGCAGGAGACAGGAGACAGGAGAGACCGCACATACATATCATAACATTTAACATATTTCACTTAGGCAAACATTTAATCCAGCAACTTGTCCTTGCTTCTGCTCCTGGGCCTGGGCCTGGCATTCTTGTGTGGCTGGTCTCCCTCCAACAGTTTTATTTCCGCTAGCGATTTATTTTTATTTCTTATTTCTTACACCTTATCAAATAATGAATATCAAATGTAATGCTTATCATTTATTTGCCAAAGCGAAACCGAAATGGATTTCCATGGCACAACTTCTGGGCTTCTGCTGGCTGTCTCAGCCCCAGCTCCAGCCCCAGCCCCAGCCAGGTGGCAACATATTATAATATTTACTTAATTTTCATTTCTAATTTTTCTGGCATGGCATGAGGCATATGAAATTGCTACCAAGACCAAGGTCTTGGCCAGATAGAAGCAGAGTCTAGTCTAGAGAGAGAGAGAGAGAGCAAAAAAATTGCTGCATAATAAGCAAAGCTCACAGCGAAAGTTGTTGTGGGCAAAAGTCAAGTGGGGAGTGCGATGATGATGGGAGGATGGGAGGTTGCCAGGGTGGCTCTACCATTCATTCCATGCAGGTGTCCTAAACTGGCGTCTAGAGCGATAAGCGAAGTATTTGAATTTTTAATAAAATGAAATGCGAATCCCTCCAACTTTGGTTCCCATCCCACACTTTGATTCATTTACCACTTGTGCAAACGCAGTCAGAAAAAAAAAAAAAAAAAAAGAAAAAGCCACGAAAAATTATTCAAATTCAGTTGGTATTCGCCGCCATTTTCCTGTCACTGGCTGTGAAATTTCACAGCTTCCCCAGCCGCTTTCTACCACATTGAAGCTAATCTTTTGGTCAGCCAACACTGACACCCAGCCCCATTCCAATCCCCACATCCCATTCCTAGGCACCCACCATGCCCATCTGCCTGTCTGTCTGTCTGTCTGTCGCCTTGTTGTCTATTCGCTTTTTGAAATTCCAATTTGAATGCCTCGTGGTTTTCCCCGCTGGCGTCCTTCCTGCTACTCTTCCAGCTAGAAGCTCGGCGCTCTCCCTACGATTCGGTGGCTCCAACCAATATTATTTTATTCATGCCATCGTATTTGTCTTTTTTGCACTGTAGCCGTCTTTGTTGTCGTTTTCTTTATTGTACTTGAAAAATCGTAATTAGAATTGGTAATGTATTCAAATTGACTTTCATTTCCGTTCGTTTGTTTTGCCTCTGTTCTTCTTCATCAAGATTTTGCGCATTTCGTGGGTGGATTGGACTGGACCATCCCCCCTCAACCCCAGTCCATATCCCCCTCCTCCCACACTATGTTCCTGACAATCAAAAGCTTAAACATGACAATTGAGCGATAAAAGAAGAATGATATTATCTGTGTATTGAGCTGGTAATCGTTCAGAAGAAGCCCAAGAAGAAGAAGAAGAATTACCTCATTTCATTTTGTTTCTAAATAAATATTGATTCTACGAGTAGAAACCCTGTTGTAATCCCAACTGAACCAAGACCCCCCCCCAGGAATGATCTACTGCAGGCGGCAGGCAAGGAATTACTTCTAATACTATCTAACATATATACTCTTATACCATATTTCAAAATCTTTGTTTGCCCAGCAACAGAGGAAGGAAAAGTTTTTTTCCCGAACAAAAAATAACTGAACGTGCGGCATTGAAAACAGGCAAGACCCAAGTTGGGAAGTTGGGGGAAGGCGGGAAAAGGACGAAAGAAACGCAAGAAACTGAAACTTTTGCAGGCGAGACCGTAAAGAATTCAACTAATAAAAATCAGGCACTCAAGTGCGAAAAAATCGCGAAAAGCATCATCAAATAATGTGCCACTCAAGCCGAATGGCAAGCGTGGCTAGCCCCCAGTTCTAGCCCCATTCCCATTCCCATTCCCATTCCCATCGCCGTCCTCCACCCAATGTCAGACCTAAGCCCACAAAAAGACAAATAGAAAACAAAAGTAAAAAGTAAGTTGAAATAAAACTATGCTACGCGCAGTTGGTAAAAACTTGCCAAAAGCTTGCCAACCCAAAATCCCAATCCCAATCCCAATCCCAATCCCAGTCACAATCCCAAAATAATACAAAATTTTTCAAGGAATGCACGCCCACTAGCAAAGCGTCCCGAATCTTTCCCAGCCATACGTCATCAGGACAAACTTCGATGGGTTACTAAAATGCTGTCTCTATTTTTGTGGTGGTGGCAGGGATGGAAGGGATCGAAGGGGTGCCGTAGAGAGGGGAGTAAGGTATGCGGATGCGGACGCGGATGCGGATGCGTTGGCCACATATTTCCGCCGCCGCGAAGCGTGCTAGGTATTTTCTCCAGTTAGTTCAAGCGTGTGTGCGTAACGGAAAAGCAATTTTCCTTTGTGTCGTACTCAGGTTTCAGGTTTCAGCTCGGATTGTTTTCGTCGTCGTCTACGTTTTCCGTGAAAGTTTTTCCTATGCGTTGCATTGAGCTGGCAAATTTGTTGCAACAGAAATAAACACTTTATTAAATGCATTGGAATAAGCGCAGCCGAAAAAGAAAAGAAATGCCAAGAAATTGAAAGAAATGGAAAGAAATGGAAAGAAAGAAACTCTCTTATCCTACTCGTAGTATTTGTCTTCTCCACATGATTTACTCACATCTGTGTGGATAAGCTCTAAGGATAAAAACTTGGCGAGTCCTTATATTGCAAAGTGAATTTGGTGTTAAGCTCAAGTAAGATTTTCATCTGTGCTCCTTCGAAAAGGATTTCAGTGTGACATAGAAAAACGAGTTCAATATCTATTAGTTTAATAAATTCTTAGTGCTTTTTTCTTACATTTCTATATTAAGGAATAGAACTCAGTACTTTCTCTAAGCTCAATGCTCGAAAGGCTCAGCTTTATACCCTAGAATTTCGCTCTCTAAGTCCTGTTCAACTCTGAGCCCACTTTAAGGAGTATGAAACCAACCAGAGGGCTTGTTTCGCTCTTGAGAAATGATGAACGATGAAAGGGCCAATAAATTCCTCACATTTCTTCAGTTGTTTCTTAATTTAGTCACATGAAAGCATACAAATTATGATATAAGAATTTATTTACTTTTTTAAATTGCCCCCAATCCCACAAAAGACAGCCTCTCCTTGATCCCTTCACACAGGCACACAGACACACACACGCAAATATAATCGAAGGCTGGAATCAAATTATGCTAGAATTGAGATTGATTTTTTATTCAATTTTAATGCGACAAACGAGGGCAGATAAACAGACACCGACTCCGACTCCGACTCCGACTCCATCTCCAACTCCGACTCCGAGTCTGACACCGAGAACAGAATCAAGTCTGATACTTGAACACACATGTCCCCTGGTGCCTGCGTGGCCTCTGAGCCGATGGCGTTGGCCCTATATACCCAGTTACAGGGTGTCTCATCTAAAATCAGAGCCAAACACGTGGCTCTCCGCTCCTCTAGCCTCGCCGCTGTGCAAGTTTCCATAGCTGGCTGGGGAGAAATTATAACAACTATGGGACACGGGGGAGTGTCAGTGGATTAGGTCGTTGCTGGCTGTCGTCGTGATCCTTATGGGAAACTTTTTGAATATTACAACATAAATCGATTAGCTTCCAGCAATCTACATCACATGTGTGTGCGTGTGTGTGTGTGTGTGTGTGTGTGTGTGTGTGTGTGTGTGTAATGCCACTGATTGACACTTGAAGCAAAATTTTTTGCTTTCCACTTTTTGCTGTTTGCTTTCGTCCATTGATATGCGTCTGCCACTCGACTTGACTACAACCAACGATGGCTCAGAGGCTTCAGCTCCCGCTCCCGCTCCCGTTCCCGTTCCCGTTCCCGTGCCCGCTCCAGCTGGCTGTTAGGTGAGCCCTCTGCTAGATAGCATTCGGTGGCGGCGGCTCATCAATGACTCTTCATCATCGTGCTGGCAAATTGGCTTTCTGTTTTAGCCCTCGGCTTGTGTTCTGGGCTCGACCTCGACTTCTAGCATAAATTGAAAGGAAATTAAACATTGAATGATGCTGTCAGGTGGCAGGGAAATAAGCACCATAACTGCAGGGGAAATTGTGATGTGATAATTGTTTTATACCTGGGCTTTCCAGCAATTCAATATTAATTAATAATGTGGGTCACTCATCACGGGCCCAGCAGCAGTTCCTTAATAATTATGGCAAACATTTGCTTTATCCATCCAGCGGATTATTCCCATTTCCAGTTGTCACTAAATTATATTGCAATTTAGATCACTTCACAACATCATCAATTTATATATGTATATATATATATATATAAACAGAGGGGCTGCAGCTGTAGAATAAACTGAATAAACAATAAATACTAAAGGCCGCCTCAAAAATTCAGTCAGTCAGTCAGTCAACAAATCTGGCAAGCAAATATGCGCCCAAAGGCCTTAAGCCCAGACAAACTGCAATTAGCGCACACAAAGAGCAAATAGGACTAAATTTCAAGTAGACTTTGAGTTAAGGGTGGATTTTGGGGTAGGGGGTATACCACATCTGTAATTTGCTGCAAATCGAAAGCAATGCGTTGCGAATTGAGAATCGCGTATCGCGTATCGAGTATCGAGTATCGAGAATCAAGAATCGAGAATAGCAAAAGAAAAATCTATAACTTGTGTGTGTTTTTGTAAGGTAGACAGTCAAATAAGGGGCTTCTATTGGTAAGGAGGGGTGAGGAAAGGGGTGAGGGGTTGGGAGGGCCTCGGAAATCAATTGTCTTGGCAACAGACAACAACCAGCGAACAATCCCATTGTGCAATATTCAGTCAATTTTTGCGCTTTAAAGAAGCAGCCGCAGCTCATTCAGCTTTGTAGTCCAATTAAATGCGCTGAAGGGTTCGGTTCGTTAAAAGATCCATTTCGAGTCCTTTTTGTTGTTTGATTGTTACTATTGTTGCTGTTGCTGTTGCTGTTGTTGCTGCACATAGAAGTCCTTTCGAAATGTTTTTTACCTGAGCTGTGAATTGAGTTTCATGCTTCGCTGGTCAGCAATTTGTTGTCGCAGTAGTTGGCTTTGAGTTCCATTTTCCATTCTCATTTCTATACGAGTATCTTCATTTCCCGTTTCGCCAGTTAGCTTTTGGCTTTCAGCTTTCAGCTTTAGGCTTTAACTCTCGCCACTTGCTCTGACCATCTCCAGCAGCTCCCATTAATTGTTGACTTTATTGTCAGCCTCATCATGACAAAGTATTTCAGCTTTTGGCTGCGTGGGAAACTTTGAAAACATGTCAAGTTCTCTCAGCATCTTTTCGTTGTCCTGGAAGGACCACCAGACTTACCAGACTCCGGCTGGCTGTAATTATCACGCTAATGAATCAAGTGTACTCGCTTGTAACTAATTGATATGAGAAAGTGACATGGCTCTTTATTGTTCCATGGGGTTGAACCTGATAAGCAGAGCAACCAGGTCAAAACAAAATTCTCCGGATTGTGCAGTTTTTCCTCGGTCGCGTGTGTCTACTGGTCCGTGTTTTCTACGTGTGTGTGTGTGCGGCTTTTTACGCTAATTTGCATGAGAACATTTTCCAAAGTAATCGACAGTTTTTCCGGAATCATTGAGAACTCTTTCATACTCGCTGCCAGCCACAACATAAATATTGATGCAGCTAATTTGGAGAGAGAGAGAGAGAGAGCAGAAAATTAAAACGCTAAATGGAATGAAAGAAAAGCAAACCGAAATCCAATCCAATCATAGAGTATTCAGGGGTTCGGTTCGAGGGGTGCTTCATTTATTGAGGGTGGCTGGCAAATCGAAAAACTTCATTAGAAAAATAAAAAAAAAAATATATATATAAATTTGGTTAGCGCTTCTGACATTTTCATGGCAATTGTCTTTAACTTTTTACGCGTGTAAACTTTGCCTAAATGAATTTTCATGATTTTCTTTCTATATTTTTTTTCTTTGTGAAGAGGCCTCAACTTTTGTTGCCTTTTCCTTTTATTTTTGTAGCACATTTTTTGGCATATGGCCCTGGGGAGTTGAGAGCTTGTTAAGCGACTTTCTTTCAGGTGGTGATGATGATGATGATGATGACGACGACGACGACGACGACGAGGAGGAGGCTGTTCTCTGTTTTCTCTTCACTGATGAGCTCAGATCCCTGGAGTATTTTGTCAGTAATAAATGTGATTGTTTTCGCCAAAGGCACCGCACTCACTCCCAGTTCCAATGCCAATGCCAATGCCAATGCCATGGAGCATTATTTATATTTATGTTATTTAGCATAAACAACTTTGCTTAAATTGCACAAACTTTGCATAAGCCCTGCGATCTGTGCACTGCGGCAATCAATTTCAATTTTAAGCCCTTTAGAGCAAAGACAACGGTTTTAATTAATCGTCGGATTACCAGGAGCTGCCCAACGGCCTCAACGTTGACATGAGCCATGGACGTGGACATGGACATGGACATGGAGGACGCGGACGTGGACGTGGCTGCAGTCCTTGCCAGCGGTTTACGCTCTACCCCTACAGCTGTCCATTTTTTTCATTATCTGTGCCATTTATTCTATTTTTGTCGCACAACTCAACTAAACGAGCGACAAATTGCCGACT
The DNA here is from genome assembly GCA_018150835.1 of Drosophila repletoides. Lineage (NCBI taxonomy): Eukaryota > Metazoa > Arthropoda > Insecta > Diptera > Drosophilidae > Drosophila > Drosophila repletoides. Next base: position 2,447,656 of record JAECWQ010000031.1, read on the forward strand.
CCGTGGCCAAAGTCCTCGTCCTCGTCCTCATCCTCATCGTCATCCTCATCGTCACTGCCATCATTCGCAACGATGATGAACTTTTATTGTTCCTGGCCGCGTTTAATCCTTTCACGCTTTGTGTCATCCATGCGACGGCATCGACCCTACTTCTGATGGATTTTCCAAGCCTACACGAATAGTTTGAATCACCAAATCATGCCATATGGTCCAAGGATCGCTCAAAAGCGATGGAAACGATGGAAACGTGTTGCCAATGGCAAAAAAATACAACCAACGAAAAAAGAAAATAAAACTTCAGCTAATTTCGTTTTACTCGCATTGTGGTTTGCTATTTTTCGCTGAAAATCTGTTTTGAAAACCAATAAATCTGATTTATTGGCCGCCTGCCAGATACTCGTATTATCCCTCTGCCCATCTGCCTGTGCCTGTCCCGTCTCTCTCCCTGCCCCTGTCCCCCTCCTCTGTCCAACTGCCTCTCAGTCTGACAGTCTATAGTCTATCGCAGTGTCTCTTCATTTGTTGTGAGTTGACCGACAGTTTTTCTGTGTGTATTATGATGAAGAGCTTCATTTAATATGGGTGGAAATGTCTATAGAATATTTAGTATAGTCGTCTGTCCGACTGTCTGCAATTGGGTGCCAAATACTGACAAATTACTGAGTATTTTAATCAGCTGTAAGCTCTAATATGGAGCCTATATTTAAAGGGAATGCATCAAAGTTGGAATCAATTTATAATCAAGGATGTAAGGACGATTGTCGGGGAACTGTTCATGTAGACCTCTGGTTAGAGCTGATGGTTTCACTGGGTTTCCACAGCTTTTCTTATCCAAAGAGAAGCCTAGTTCTCTTTCCGGTTCTAGGAACTTTTTCAAGGCTTGGTTTAGAAGAGGTTCAGCCAGTTTCTGGTGCGAACCGGCGCGTATCAAGCAGCAAATTTAATAGAGCTTCGAGTGCTGCGTTCGCACCCATCTATAATTGTTTTAATTCGAACCTTGATGCATTTGAATGTATTTTAATTAAATTTAATGAAAGAATTGGAATATATTCAAAAAGGTCCCAAAAATATCATTCTAAAGGCTTTCCAATCATTTGAAAGATAATTTAGGTACCCAAATACTAATGTTAAGCCAAGACGGGTTGGTTCAGCTTCAGGTTTAAGTTTATTTCTGACATTTAGCTGTCCACAGTTGCAGCTAGCCAAATAGTTGGATATCCGGACTCGAACTGATTCCAGCTTTGGCTTTTACTATTTAGAGTTATCTTTGTAGATATGTTAATTCGTTGGCCTTTGCAATATATTCCGATTTTGGTGATAAACCATCCGTCCATCCCTTGAGCAGAGCCCAGAGCCCATTAAGTCCCCCACTTCAGCGGCCAATTATCATCAAAGTCCATCAAAAATTGCCAAAAGCAATGCCATAAATTACAGAAGGTGCTAAAAACCACACAAATATTCCTCGTATACAAAAATTGTTAAAAATAATGACACATTTCCCACATCTCCATTGGTCATCAGCGGAATCGGCACATAAAAGTCAAGGATGGGTTCGAGCTCCGTTCAGTTCGGCAGCCTCGGCTCTGCGATAGCTTTGGGGGTTAGGTTTAGGGTTAGGGTTAGGGATGTGTCCAGTGGGCGAGTAACACGAGGAGGACGACGACGACGACATCATCATCATCATCCTCATCCTCGTCCTCGTCCTCGTCTCGTTAAAGGCGCAAATCTGCGCTGTGGGCGATGTTATTGTAACAATCGACACCCGACGCGTTAAACACACACGAAATAATTGCAAGGGAGCGACGACGGATAGAATCATATAGAGGCAGATCAGGAGGGTGCGGGATGCGGGGTTCGAGGCTCGGGCAGCTCGCATAGCCTCTGGCATTTTGGTTTTGACCACGGCAATGGCAATGGCAATGGCTCACCGGGGTGTTGACAATTCAAACGCAATAATTGCGACTGTGAACCGCACGTCGCACGTCGCACGGCGCTCGACATTCGACGCTTGAGAAAAGGTGTGTACCTCGTCCTGCAGGACGCGTGTGGGTTTTGCCTGCCTTTGGCTCGTTATTTCATGTTTGACACAATGTCAACTTTGTAATAAGTTTTGCTTTCGTACATCCATAAAAAAAGAAATAAAGTTGCTAATGGTAGTTGCAGTTGCTTTGCTTTGATCTCTTCGCCCAGTTAGGGTAGTTTTTTGCACCCTGACGCAGTTTTAATGAACCCTCCACGATTCATTTCCAGGTCCTTGCCATTGCTGATTTTTGATCCCGTTGCCATTGTGGCTGTTGTTGCCATTGTTCTTCGACTCTCGCTCGCTCGCTCGCATACATCATTTGCCTCTTTGAATTTGCGTTTTTATTCTCTTTATTCCTTATTATTAGCCTGGCAAATACATCCGCTGTCGCAGTAGCCGTCGCAGCCGGCGATCTCTGGCTCCTTTCTTGCTTTTCCACCATTGTTAGGCTTTCGCAATGTTACTTTAATGAGTTGAATATGTCAAATGTCGCCCCATGCGCAAGGCATTTGCGTCTCTCCTTTTTTTTTGCTTGAGAAGGGCAGAAAAATGTAGTCATTAGCATTGGGAAAGTGCGTAAAACATTTGAGGGGAAGATCAGGAAATTGAGAATATTTACGAGGACAGTTGGTAAGGTTGATGGGTGATTAAAAGTGAGCACTTTCATTAAATGTCTAAATTTATGGCTGAAAATCGCATAATGATACGCAGACTCTTCACTTAAAGTGTTTCCTAATCCCCGAGTAATAAAGTCATGTGGAAAGACAAACAGACAGCCAGCAAGGATAGCTGTGAAATTCACATAAAACGCATTAGCATTGAGATACTCGTACTTGAACAGATGTCCTTCCATTTGAAATTCACAAAACTAAAAGCGATGCGATGCGATGCGCTGTGCTGCTGACAGAAGCAAACAAATCCGCAAAGGCAAAAACTTGGCAAGACAAAGAGGATTCTCCCTGGTTGGCCAACACCTTGCCTTGTATCTAGTACTCGTATCTAAACGGGAAGGGCAGGTTGGGGGGGCTAGCTGCCAATGACAGTTGGTTGTTGTCACCCTCTGGAACAGAAATTTGCACAGCTGAGAGTACTGAGAGTTTAGTAGTGGGCTGAATAATTCCATAGAATGCGACGAATGCAAAGCGCGACAATGCTTCGCCCCCAAAAACGGCTTAGAGGTGAGCCAAGGAAGAAGTTGCCAAAGTCTGTCGCGTCCTCTAATGCATGTTGGCATTTACATAATTCCCTCGACGAGACGCGCTGCCGGGCGGAACGGGCGGAACGGGCGGAACGGGGCAAGGAAGCACTTGACTCGAGGCAAGCACCCATCACTCATCGCCCAGCACCAGAACCAATAACAAAACCAAAACCAGAATTAGAAGGAAAATCCAGAACCGAATCAAGCCAAATATCAATTACAATCACGCAATCTACACAACGCAAGGGACGAACCACTGCCGGATCAGGGACAGCGGCCAGCAATGGAGAACACAGAGAACAACAGGCAAATTAATTGAAATCAATGCAAATGCCCTGGACGAGGTTGGCAACCCTTAAGGGTTGTCCTCTGTTGTGTTCTGTTTCGCTTTGGGTTTTTCAATTTCTATAGGCAATTCGCGTTTGCCAGAAGAGAAGCGGCTTAAGTCCACGTTCCACAACTCCCAATCCCAATCCCAATCCCAATCCCAATCCCATCCACACATCTCTTGCGTTTTGCCTCCGTTCCATTGTTGTCAAACATGTCAAAGCAATCGCAAACATTTGGGTTGCTTTTAATTTATCAATGCAACTTGATTCATTCTATTTTATTTCGCTCACTGCTCACTGCTCGCTGTTCGCTGCTCGCTGCTCGCTTGATCTATGGATTCCATTTCGCGGTTTACTGAGCACATGCAACAGCAGGAGCAGCAGCAGGAGCAGCAGCAGCGGGGGGGAGGAAGCACCACCAGGAAGATAGAGGACCGATAAGCAACAGCAACCGAACAGCATCCCGGCGGTCTCTTTGTGTGATAAGTAACTCATTTGCTCACGTTGAATAACTGGGATAGCTGGCGGCGGATTTGTTCAATATGACCTTATGTTCCGGTTGAATCCGCGGTGGCTTCTGTGGGTGTCTCTGTCGCCACGCTACGCTCCAGATTGCTTTTGTATCTCTCTGGCGCAACGACACTCTTCAACATATGTCACAAAGATTGCTATTCAAATTATAACTACTCTTCGTACGAAGAGCTGCTTGAATATACCAAAAGAGATGGCCAACTTTCGATTAGGTGATCAATAGAATAGTAGTTGGCTGCGTAGTATTTGCTTGGTACTCTAAAGTCCTTGACTAATTGATGCTCGGTAGAGGTAGATAGTTTGATATAAGTATATACAAAGCTTTAGCTTTAGTAATTAACTTAGTAATCACTGCCCTAGATTGCTTCGACTAGCAGATACTCGACTAGCAGATACTCTCTAAATACTAAATTTATTATATTTCAAGCTTTTTTAGTCTCTGAGCTACAGACGCTCACACTAATGGATAGACACAGAAGACTAAACCGACTATAGATACACTTTGTATTCTCGGAGATGCTTTCTTTTGTCTGTTATCCTATTGAGTTATGATGAAAGTTTTGAGGAAACCAAGAATTTTTCCAAAAACTACTCAATATCCTTTCGATTCCAATCAGAGCTGCTTCTTCTCGTCCAAATCCTTGTCAGCGTCCAGCCAATAATTACTGGAGCTTATTATTATAATACGCCTTTAATACTGACTCAATTTAAATCGATTTTCTTGCTAAGGTTTCACACAATTTATCAAAGTAGAGTAAAAAAAACTGTTGAATTCTTAACTGTATTGAAAAAAGTAAGCTGAAAAAATGTTGTAGCTTATTCAGGCCTTAAAGCATTGAAGAAAGTATCTGAAAAAGGCTAGAAAAGGCTGAAAAGGCTAGGCTCAATGGAAAAGCTGTTCTGCTTACTACCTTTTAGGCAAAGAATTTAAATTAGATTACTCTTTTTATAGTTGTACTGCGAATTAAATGCAAATCGTAGCCATCTGCCCCATAAACAGGCTCAATTGGTATTTAACTATTTAGCCATCTTTGCTTTAGCCGTTTTCTTTTTATCACAAAGTAAACTACTTTTCATATGGTCGATTTCCTGGGGACTTTTGTTGTGTCTATTTTGAAGTCTTTAAGGGTCAGTTATGTGTTGTTATGTTATGGCTGAAGCTCAATGCCAGATTCCGGCACATCAAAAGCCATAAAATCGTTTGGCAACACGCGTCGCGGTTTAAAAACCAATGTCAATAAATTTTCACTAGAACGAATTTATTGGTAAATCCCCCCCAGCTTTATGACAGGGCCTTGGGCCACGGGCCACAGGCCACGATTCAACTCGTTGACGATGCGGAAATCGGCGCCGCGTCTAAATGTCAATAAAGAACACATTTTGTTACAAACGCTTTTTAAGTCCTGGCCACATCCAGCCAAAGCACCAAGAAATGGGAAGATGGAAAAGACTGGGAGACAGGAGACAGGAGACAGGAGACAGGAGACAGGAGACAGGAGACAGGAGACAGGAGAGAGGAGACAGGAAATCAGGCCCAAATACATGTATGTAAGTCTGGCAATTGCCAATTGAAGCGCGCGTCGTTTGGCGACAAAATAATGACATGAAATCGCATAATTTGTACGACAGCCATGGAGCCATGGAAGGAATGGAAGGAATCGAGTCACGGAGCCAAAGAAGAGTAACCCCCAAAGGTTAGCTGCTAAGGGTTAGACCAAGCAACGAAGTGAAAGTCGAGGAAGCGTCTTTCAAATTGCCTGATTTAGTAGTCGCTCGGGGGCAGGCAAAAAGGGACTAAAGAATGCTCCAAGGATTCCCCACATGGTGCGGCATGTGGCAGCGAGGGCAAACTAGCAACAACAACAAAATAAATATAAAAATTCTCGGCAATAAAATTTGCGTAAATAGTCCAATTTGCATTGAATGTTGCTTTATTTATGTGACTTTCTTGGGGACCTTCGAATCGGGCCAACAACCAAAAATGAATCACACTTTTGGCCCATTGTTGTGTTTGTGTTTCTGTTTGTGTTCTTGTTATTGTTAGTTGTTGTGCGACTGTTGTTGAAGTGTAAATTTGCTAAATTTTGTTAAAAGCAAAAAAAATATATATATATATATATAAAAATAGCCTGGGGAGCAGAGCATTCTATGAATGGAAATGGACATAAAAATGGATAGACAGACATTTCCTCCCCTTTGAATTATCAACGGCACATTTTAAAGGACAAATGGCGTATATATATATATTATATAGGCCCAAATGGGTTTGGGGCTGATAGCGTTTCTCTCAGTGATTGAAGTGTGAATACAGAGGCAATGCCTGGCAATACTTATTTTTGTTATGTTGTGTCCAAGACTCGCAGAAGAAGAATTATACAGTGGGGTGGGGGCGGGGCTAATTAATCCACGCCTCCGTTTAATACAAAATGAATGTATTCGAATTGCTCCATTGTTTTCATTCAAAACTTTTGCCAGACGAAAGCGCTTCAAACTTTACACTCGAAAGGCACATGCAATCAAGCCTGGCAATTAACAATCAATGCTTAAAATACTGCCAATTAACAATTAACAAGGGGCTTGCGAGGGGGTGCGGGGGGGAGGGGTGCCGCCCCCCAAAAGTTGGCTCAAAGTTTTTGTGTTTTCCCCCCTCCCCCGCCAAACTTTTTAACGTGATGCCCATAAATAAAGGCGCTTAAAAATTTATAAAATTTCAGTATGTAAATTATGCGGTGTACTCGTATTTTTAGGTCAACACGCATATCTAATACCTATAAATATACCAATATATATATATATATATATCGAGGCCACTCAATCGATTTATGGCCGCAGAAATTCCATTGGCTTCATTAGCCATATTTAAATAAAACGTTAAAACATTTTAATTTCACACGCACTAAGCCCAATTCTGATATTGGCCACGAAAATGTTAAACTAATTATAAGCACTCGACGTTCTGTTGTTTCAAGTGTTGAAATTCAAATTGAAATTGAAATTGAAATTGAAATTCATTTTTATTCGATATTTGATATTTAAATTGATATAATTAAATGTGATTACTTAGCTAGTTAATTGCCCAACGAATGTTGCGTGTTCTCTGCACTTAAAAGCCAAGCAACAACCTCTACGACTACCTAAATAGTTGGTTAGCTGGTTGGTCGGAGCAACGATTGCTAAATATCCTTTTTCTTTTTTTGAGTAACTTAAGGCCAATACACGGCGCAGGGCGTATAAGCCAGAAGAGTTAACTGAGTTATTAGCTCGTTATCTTTCACACTTAATATTTACACAGTTGGCTGCTGAATAGCGGCAGCCAGTAAAAGCCAAGCGAAAAAAGAGAGACCTGGTTAAGTGATACAATGGAGGGGTGAACGGTCTGAAGGGGGGTGAAAGTGGTGAAGGGGGTCGGATTGTTGCTTGTTGCTTAAAATTCAAACAATGTGTTGATGCCTTCACACCAACAAAACATGCATAATTAATATGCAAAAGAAACAGCAGCAGCAGCAGCAGAGGCAGCAGAGGCAGCAGCAGCACAACTTTTTGGACGAACTGTGAAAATTGAAAGGGTTAGCATACTTTTTGGGGCGAGGCGAGGCGCTGCGGAGAGTTAGACGACATTTTGCTTTGCTCCGCTCCGCTCGGCTCTGCTCTGCTCTGCTACTGCTTCATTATTACAGCTTCCGCGTCAACATCATTTCCGCAAACAGCAACAACTTACATACACATAAATACATATACACATATACAGATATATATATATATATATGTATAGAGAGAGAGGGAGAGGGAGAGAGAGAGTTGTTGCCTTTTTCATCGCCTGTTGTTGTTGCTGTTGCTGCTGTTGTTGTTATTGCCATGCATAATTCATATGTGAAAAGCAACAATAGGTGGCAAAGGCAAACGAAGCAAAAACATAACCTCAAACCTCGTGAATGCCAGTGAAAATGCTTTAATTGAGGCTCACCCACAACTTACTCCGCTGCCTGCCCTTCACTTCCCCTTTCCCCCCCTCCACACACACACACAACACATTTGCATATTTCAATGCATGCAATTAGGCGTAAGGAGAGCGGGGCGTGGCGAGTGTGGGTGCTGCGGGCGGTGCGGGCGGTGCGGGGTTCTGCCAACTGTCATGACATGGCAGAAAGTTTAATTTTTTGTTTAAACTTCTTTTTGGACTGTCTTTTTTTTCCACATCTAAATAAAAGCTAAAACTTTAAGTTGCCACCAATTTTGTATATACCCTTCCTGAGGGTACTCTAAATCTGTCACAAAGTGTGTGACGCATAGAGCGAGGCATTGCCAATCCCATAAAATAACTATTTTCTGTCTGTCTGTTTCCAGAGGAAACTTATCATATAACCTTCTTATCGCATCAATATATCATAGGACTAAAAGGACCAAAGGCTTTTGTTTGGTAAACCTTTTCAAAGATTCACAATCTGTCCTTAAATCATGGCCAATCAATATCGAAAGTCTTGTAAAAAGCATTTGGCTTGAATTAAGCTGAAAGTTCTCATTTCAAGATTGATATTTTAAGAGCCAAAATCTTAAATCAAACTTTGAGCTTGTTTTGAGAAGGTTTTAGAATAGAATCAACCATAATCCAGATACCCTTGATTCAAACCTCTAATTTTCAGCTTCAAATAAGACTCATTCTCAGTCTAAAGCCTTGGTCTATGGATTAAATCGTGTCTTTACGCCAACCCTAGCTTATTGTAATCCGATTTTCTCAATTTGGCTCTCTCTTCTGAACTCGAATCCTTATTCAAGCTTTGAACAATCTTGATTAAAGGATCGTATACTTAATCCATGCCGATTTGCAGCTTAACCTGAAAACAAAAATGAAAATGTATAAACATTATTCCGATTTGGCCCTAAAATATTCAACATTTTGTTGCTCTCAATTGAAGAGCGAACTAGTCTTTCGAGCGTGGTTCTCCTCTCAGCCCAATGCAGTTTTTTAAGGTAGCTTCTGCAAGCGTATTTAATCTTCGGTACATTTTCTTAGCAGTTTTTTTTTAAGTATTAGAGACAAGCTAACCATTCGCAAATCTCTTTTTCTTGCTGTCCTTTTTTCACAGGAAAATCTCGCCATTTTACGGTGAACGGTCTGAGTGCTAATAACACGCTTCAGCAGCAACAGTATAACCTGCAACAGCAACAGCAACAGCAGCAGCAGCAGCAGCAGCAGTTGCAGCCAGCGACTGACACACGTAACATCTACAACAATCCATACAACCCACAACAACAACAACAACAACAGCAGCAGCAACAACAGCAGCAACAACAACAACAACGCACAGCACATCTCTTTAAAGCGCTGGCTGCCACTGCTGCTGTGGGCGGCAACAACAGTTTGAGCCATCCCTACGACTTTTCCAACTCATCATCATCATCGAATGCCAATAATGAGCAGCAAGGATCATCGTCATCAGAAGCAGAGAATGCGTTTCTAACTCATAATAACGGTGAGTCAAGACTAAATTTCTAACAGCTTGATACCCTGTAATATCCACAATATAGGGTATGCATATATTTCACAACCGAACTCAAGAAATAATGAAACTAGATATAATACATTTAACTTGAAAAATAGGCTAGTTAAGTCTACACATAGATATTTAAGAAGGAATTTTGCATAAGCAAACATGGGTTAAAGATTTATCTTTTAGATATTATATAGATACTAGATTTCAATACTAATATACTAGAGAAGGTTACAGGTTGATCCTAAGAAAACTATTATAAATTGAATTGACTTTAATTGGTTAATTTTAGTATTATATATATCAGTTCAGAAGGAAGGGGAGGTTCCCTTTCTGGCTCAGATTCTTCGAAGAAGAAAAGGATTCATAAGGTTGCTTCAGGATGGTCCTCTTTCTAAGCAAGACTCTTGGGAGAAGAAAAGAATCCATAAGCTATTCCAATGGGCTAAGAAGGTCTTCCTAACATCCGTCAGTTGCCCATAGGTCTCCAATCTCGAAACAGAGAACCCATAAGGATCGTTTTGAATCTCTTCCGAAACTGATTTCTCTGCTGTATTTTGGATAAAGTCCCCAATTTTAATAAGATTTTGATCTACCTCCTTCGACTATCCCTAAAACTTACTACTATAAAAGAAATCGCCTATAGGAAACCTAGTTGTTTCTCCGGATTTATCAATTTATAAATAAAAATTCTACTATATTCCGACTGAATGATACAAAAGGGAGTATTATATCTCTTAGCAGCTCTAAAAACAATCGATAAAACGTAAGACCCAAAACTCTGTTGCTCAGAATTTCAATAATATATCGCATAGTTGCCGGAGAGATTCTGGATGATAAATTAAAGGGAAGATTTCTGAGTTAGCAATGAATTTAGCTCACATTGCTTAACCCGGAATAAGCTTAGAGGATATTCAACTCTAATATCCTTACGAGCTTATATGGAGGAGGGAGATTATATTACAGGAAATTTGTGTATATAAATTAACTCGTAGTTAGCTGCACTCACTTCCATTATTTGACTACTATAACAAGGTGCAGCCAAGACGTTTATTCCCTAGTTACAAATTGAATTAAAACTCATGTAATTAAAAAAAAAGTGAAAGAGAGAAAAAGGCAACTTCCGAGGCCTTAAGTAATATTTCCTCTCTTGAATAATTTTTAACTCTACTCGTCGTACAACAAATCAAAAAACTTGCTCACCTGCCTGCTTTGCTGCCAGCTTGCCATAATTTGCACGCAATTTGCATTTCAAGTGGCCAATCTCCCCCACCACTCGATGCTCAAGTTGGCCAGTAGCCTTTCCTTTCCTTTCCTTTGCTTTTGGTTAACTTGGCTGGCTCCTGCCTTCTAATTACAGCACAAAAAGGTGCTCATAGCTCAGTCTCCGACTCCGACTCCGACTCCGACTCCGACTCCGGCTCAGTCTCCGGCTCACAGGCTCAGTCTCAGTCTCAGTCTCAAACTTGGCACCCAACGCGGCGGCAGTAAGTGAAATTTATGTGAGAGCTCATAATTTGTAAAAGCAAACGGATGAGAATCAGTGGAGATTCTCTTTACGGCTGGCATGGGTTAGGGATTCGGTTACGGATGGGTTGGGTCTAGTGGCTAAATGTGAGTTTGTTTAGCTGCAGGAGACGGAACTACAAATTACAGGGCAGAACGCTTTCTACAAGTGAAGGTGTAGCGAACTGTGGCTCAGATTAATGTGGCTTGTGGCTCTATCCATATATATATATAGCCCGTAATAGTAATTTGTAAGTCGACTAATGGCTAACATGCTGGGAAGATTTCTTCATTTGAATGAATCTCAACGAGTTTCGCTCCGACTTTAATTATAAACTGTTTTTCCGTTGGCAGAGAGACTGATCTTATATTGATTTTAAGCTGGAAATTCCGAGCTAAGTTTCCAAGGATGGAATTTTATATGCGAGGTTAGAGTTAAGTTGCCTTTGCCATTATCCTGGCTTGTTACATTATCAACAAATCATTGGGTGGCCGCCGCCGCCGCCGCCGCCGTCGACGCCGCCTGTTGTCTGGGGGGAAACTATAAAATGTGGCAAAGTGCAATTGCCGCACAGGACAATGGCAGGCGGACAGACGGACTGGCAACGGGCAGACGGGCAAACGGGTGGTTCAAACACGCCGCCAGTTATGCAATAAAAATCATTAAAAAATATAAAAATGAAAGCTGCAAGTTAACAAGTCGCTTGCTCCTTGTTGCCCTTCTTTCGATGCTGATGAAGCCATGAAAAATAAAAAAGAATTGAGAATCTTTGCAGGCAACGCGTCGGGTAACAAGAAACTAAACGAGCGCCCAGCGCCATAAACTTAAATCACGATTAAAAGTGTGATTATCCTTGTGGCGCTACAAATCGCCGCTGCAGCTGACAGAGCAGACAGAGTGGAGGCCAGACGACGAGCTCAGGCTAAGGCCCAAGCCCAAGCCCAGGCCCAGGCACAGGACAACATCGTCCTGGCTGCTCTTGTAGTTTGTTGTTGCAGTTGTCTGATTTTATATCTTTACAACCATCCACGGCTGTGGATGAGTAGTCAGTGCTACAGATTCTCAGTCCAAGTTGAAGTCGCAGCACAGAGCCTGGGCTTGAGTCCTTGGTTAGTTGTTGCCGCTGCTGTCGCTGTTGCCTTTGTTGTTCTGTCCTGTTTTGTTGTGTTGTGTTGTGTTTTGTTTTGTTTTGGCTCGTGCAGAGCCCGAGAATACAGCGCGGCTCCAAGGACCACCACACAAATGTCGAAGCATCAACAGCTAACCAAGAGATACACATATATATACATATATGCATATGCGAGTACTATTACATCCTGGCTAAACGAGATTGCTGGAGTAGTAGCTGAAAAGGACGAAAATCTGAGAAACTCTCTCTTAAAGTTTGCATTAAAGTTGTATAATACTTTTTGTGCCTTAGTCGTGCATGCATGATCAATAAAAAGCTGTTGAAAAACAATCAAAGGACATGTTCGAACCCTTTTAAAAGCCGAGAAATAAAAGTGGAATTAAATCCTTTTTTTTTATTTTTTTCGTTTTGCCTTACTCCAACTATAATATGGCATTATTAGCAGTCGCATAACAGTAATCAAAGCCGAATATCCTGCATATGTGTGTGTGTGTGTGCATACGCCTGTATATCCTGCAGAATGTCCATCAATTGTTTTGCCCAGCCCTGGCCGGGCCTAAGCTGTCAATTGTGCTACAGATTTTTGCCAATTTTACAAAAAGCGATGGCAGGACAACGGCTACTTCCTCGATTTCAGTACAAATATAAACAAACGAATGCAAATAAACAAGGCGTAGAAGGCCTATAAACAATGGAACATTCGGGGTTAGTCCTCGGATCGCTCCTGATACGGTCTGTCGGACGAGCCATCACAATTGACCCACCACACGAGCGAATGGTGGCCGACGCTTTGTCTGTGCGTCTGGCCATTGGTTTTAGCCCTCCCACCTCTCTCCCCGTCGACTGATTTCGGTGATGAACTTAACTTATGTCAAAATATACGATAAGTAATCCTTTTAGACTTCGACAGTCGGCTTCCTGTTCTGTCCTGTTCGGTCCTGTCCTTTGCTTTGCTTCCCTATCCATTCCTTTCCGTTCCTTTGCTTTGCTTTCCCATCCGTTCAGCTGCACTTGTCCATTTGGCCTATTCGACCCAACCGGGCTCTGAGCTTGTGTAAATATTTTGTTTCTTAGTGATAATTTTGTCGGGGGGGCGGGGTTAGTTGATGGCTTTGCCATTTTTGTACACTTTGTACATTTGTCACGAAATCTAAAACAAAAAGTTTATTTATATTTTCTTTCCTTCGGAGCTTGTGCCTTTTAATGAATTGTGACAAGCGCGGAGCCCTTAATGGGATGGGAAGGGAAGGGGTGGCAGAGTGGTCAGTGCGTCTCTTGTTTGTCCTTCATTTGGCACAGCCTGTCGAGAAATTCGTTGATTTATTTTTGTAGTGAAAACTTAACGCGGTTCAGCAACTGTACACTGCAGGAAAAAATGGAAAATTGGACTTTAATTCGGCTTAAATTACTATAAAACAAATTTAAGGATACTCTTGTAATAAACGGGTTAAAGACTAGAGTCCCAGGGCTATTCAATTCACAGCTTTAGTCCTTTGAGCTCCTTCACTAGCCCCGCTTTCTTTCAGTGTATTCCACATTTGATTGCAACAATTTCATGCTTCCGCCTACACACAAATCCAACATCCTTTCAATTCTAACACACACAGAGAGATTCGTATTTGCTTTGTCTTATCGGCTATAGCTACGTCATGGCTTTAACCTTAGGCAACCCTAAAGGTCCCCGGCCGGAAAAACCCCTCAGTTTTACGGCGAGATTCTCAATTAGGATAATCTTCGAATGACTACGCAAATATTGGCAAAATTCGAAAATTCGCTGCGGACATTCGGCTAGACGATTTGGTCAATGGTGAATGCATTGGACACGAAAGAAAGTCACAATACTGCATGGTCCTGGTTTTAGTACCCGGCTAACCGGTTTCGAACCGGCTCCCCACAACTGTTTATTCTGCCCTGGAAACTGTTGTTGTTGCTGCTGTTGCCAAAGCGAACGAACGTACGAGTGTTTGTAGAGGCCTCTTCTCAGTTTCGATTTTTTCTGGCACATAAAATGCTCGGCTATTGTCAGATGAAATGCGTCTCTTGGGGGCGGCCTGCATGATTGGACATGGGCAGGGGGGGTTGTTGTGTTATGGAGGGGGGATGAGTCGACTGCCCTCTATTATATGCACATAAAAATAAATTCCAAGACTTTATTATGGCCATGTACTTGTCATTGTCGATGTGTGTGCAATGGACTGTATTTGCAGAGGGGACTAGCGGGGCGAGCGAGTCCTGCAGCAATTGCAATTTCTGTTGTTGTTGTTGTTGCTGGTTTTGTTGCGGGGTTTTGGGGGTTGCGAGGGCGCGTTTTGCATTTGTTTGTATAATGCAGACTTGTGTTTAATTTTTTGCAATTGTTCAATTGAATTGAATAACATGCGAACGCTTCATTGAGTTCCATTCGCTCTGTAAACGATGAAAATGTGAATGTGACTTTTATTTGGTTAGCCATGAAGGAAGTCCTTGCGGATTATTGCAGCAAAACTTTAATTGAGTTAAGCAATCTGTGAGTTTCTTCCTCCTTATAAATGTATATATATTACTTACAACAAGGTAACGCTGCCAAAGAGATAGCAGCAGAGCTTGCCTAGTTGGCCAGCTAGTTATAACCTGGCCCAAAACTGCACTCCCCCCGCCCCTGTCCAGTCGTGTGTGTCTTGCCAAATCAACAAAGTTCTTATCGTCCGCCTACTCACTCGCTGTGGCTGGCTCCACATAAAAACTCGCTCAGAGCAAAATGACAGTTTGATGCACTAAAAAGCAGTTGCCGCCTTTTAGGCGCTGCTTAAGTAAAGCAGAAAAAGCAGCCAGAAAGTAGCCAAAAAGGCTACGGCTCAAAAGTTTATCCGTTGCAAAACAACTTAGATACCAGCTACAAATGCTTATTGATAAACCGTGGAGCGACTTTTCGAACAAAGTAGTTCGCCCAAGTGTCTACTTTAAATTTTTTATTTTATACATTTGCTTTTTTTTTTTTTTTTTGGATGCAAGTGTAATTTCGTAATGCGAAGGACTCGTATTATAGGCTCGGGCACAAAGGAGCTGCACATAGAAAATCTCATCTCCAATTCATATGACTACATTTTGCTCTTAAGCATTCGAGCACTTGAGCATGCCTTTTGCCCGCTGTCAAGTGGGAAATTGTGGTCAGACCATTATAACTTATATAACTCGGTCTACGCCCTCGGCCCTCCTCCCTCGTGCCTCCTTCCTCGTTCCGCCCTCGTTCCGGCGCTCAAGTGGCGGTTGGCAAATTTTTTGGTATGCCATTTTCCAAATGAAATTCAAACTGACATCGTATCAATTTAAATCAAATGAAGTGCACTTTTTGTTTGGCTGGGCCTGGGCCTGGGCCTGGGCTGGGCTGAGCTTGGAGCTGCACTCGAAATCTGCTAAAATATTGAGAGCATCAGAGTTGAGTTGAAAGTTCAGGACAGGCAGGAAAGCAATCGAGCATATCCTTTAAGTGCTGAGCAGCCAAAAGTGGCATAAACTTTAGCATAGTTCCAGTCGGCATAGTTTCAAGCCACATTTAAGTTGCAGTTGACATAGTTTCCAGGCTGCTAGTTTCTTCTAGCTGGCACGTGCGAATGCCACGTGAAATTGCTCTAGGATTTGGAGTAAGAGTTGGACTTTCGAGTTCGTGTCGTGTTGCCCAGTTAAAGTTGGCTACGGTTGAGCTGCAGCTCATTACGTGGCCGGCAAGCCAAATGATGTGACAAGTTGCTGGCCAAATTAGATTTTTGTGCTAGAAATTTGCACGAAAGTATGCAACAGTAGCAAAGAGTCCAGCGGCGGCGAGGTGGCCAGGTGGCAAAGGGACTACAAACAATTCGCACACCTGACCAATTTACGAACCCCCCCCCACTTCAGTCAGCCCGGAAACGGTGCCAGCAATTTAATGAGCTGCCATTTATATAAAAAGCAGCAAAGCGGCCAAAAGGTAGCCAAATATTTAGCAAACATTGCGGACTGAACGAGACAGAGATGGAGACAGAGGCGGAGGCGGAGGCAGAGAGACTGAGAGTGAGAGAGAAACACCTAAGGGCCACTTGGGGCATGCCACTCACATGAAACGCTACTACGCCACGCCATGAGTAGCGGGTCCGTGATTCATGCAATTCGCACAGCAGCTGCCCATAAAAATGGCTTAAAATGATCATCATAAACGTTGAGTGAGCAAATATTGCAATAAAAGTAAATGACTGAAGGACGTCGTAAAATATTTATACGTGCTCAACTCACACACACACACGCACACACACACACACGAGTCGAGAAGAAGCGACTCATGAATATCATAAAAAAAGCAGAGCTGGAAAATTAAGGCAACAATTGAGCAAGTCGAGCAAAAAAGAAAAGTGCTAAACACGCAGAATTCGGGTAGGAAACGTGTAACATTTCAGCCAACTGCCGGGCACAGGTGAGAGAAGTGATCTTTTATTATGAATAAAAACTATTTTCACAGTCTGTCAGAGTCGCAAGAGGCGGGCAGCATTTATAGTGCATTTATAGCAAAGAATTTCGTGTTATAAACGCAATTTTATGTAGATAGTTGCAATCAACTCATACCAAAGCTTTGCACTGCCAACCAAAAAGAAAATAGAAAGAAAAGCTGAGCCATAAAAGCCTGAAAGCCTTTGGATGCCATAAAAGTGTTTACAGCGCCGAGCGCCCAACGCCGAGCGCCTAGTTATAGGCAACAGTTAACGGAAAGTTCTGTTAAATTGAAAAATCGCTAAATTTTTAATACGCCTTTTCTTGTTGTCAGACAAAATTTCTCTTTCTCTTACTTGTCATATACTTTTTTTTATCACAGGACATTTACGCTAGGACGAAATGCCAGCAAATTGGTTTAGAACTGATTGAAATTCCTTCGCTTGTTTTTGAAATAGTCAATGGCTTATGTTATTGAAAGTTGCTTCAGCCAGAGGGGTTGTTGCGCTCTGCTCTGCTTTGAACATGGCTCTCTCTCTTTCATTTGCTACCCCTTCGCTGCTCTCAGTTCTGTTATAGTTTGCAGAAGTTTCGTCAAGTTTTCAACTTCCCCTGCGAAATGAGGGGTTGCTTACATAATGTTAAATAACATAACAGTGGCTGTTAGGCCTTAACAGTAACAGTAACATAACATTTGAGTTTGAACCTAACGGCTATACTTTTAAACAAGTTTGAATAGAATATTTTCTGGGCAAGTTCAAAAATAAACAAATTCGAAATTCTCTTTGAATTCTCTCATTTAAAATATATTCTCAGCTATGAGCTATGGAGTTCTCCATTTGATTTATAGATAGATAAAGATAACATTTTTGGGAAGCTTTGCAAGCTCTGAGCTTTAAGCTCTTCAGCTACAAAAATTTAACAGTGCTATAATTTTTGTAGGGGAAGCAACCCCTATTTCTTAACAGAGAGCTTTTTCAAACAGAAAGCTCTGGCGCTCCCCTACCGGAGGACACTGCAAGTTACAACACGAAGGGACTTACAAAGGCTGTTGCTCATTAAAAGGCTGCTGGCAGCGACGTCGGCGTTGCCGTCGGCAGCGTTACGAGTATCGCCACACACACACACACGAGCACACACACACACACGCGCGCACACACGAGCTTATATATGCTGCATACTTTTAGGTGCTATCCGCTGCTATTTTGGCTTTTGCATAACTTTTATTGTGTGTGCGGCTGGCAGCCAAACTCAGCTGGCGAATTTCGGTTTTGAGAGCAAAGAACGAGAGCAGCCGGAAATGGAATCTCGCCTCTGCCGCTGTCGCTGCCAGCGTCGGTACTGTTGCTCATCTTTGTGTGTGAGTGTTTGTTTTCGTGTGTGTGTGTGTGTGTGTGTGTGCTTTTGTGCGAGCGGTGACGATGAAGCTGATGCTGAAATGCGGCCGGTAGTCGCATCGTCGCATCAGACTAACGCCGCCATAACGCAACGCATTCAATGTGGCAAGCGCAACAATGAGCTGCTGCTGCTGCTGCCGCTGCTGCCACTGCCACTGCCACTGCTGCTGTTGCTGCTGTTGCTGCTGCTGCTGCTCTTCTGTTTTGGCTTCGTCCTCGTAGTTGTCGTCGTCGTTGTAGTCGCCGTCGTCGTCAGCGTCATCGTCGTCAGCGTCAGCGTCGTCGTTGCCGTTGTCGTTGTCGTAGTCGTCATTCTCGTGTCGTGTGTATGCAATTTTGCATTAATTTTTGTTGCTGCGGCCAAAACTTAACTGCAGTTTAGCGAACATTTTCAAACGACGTGCTTCGAAATGCCGTCCAAATGGCCAATTGCAAGTGCTGTGAACACACATCAAGTATACGCCGCTTGCTACAGCCAGTGAACAATTTCTCAGCTCTCCACCACAGCCAATAAAAAATAAATAAATAAATAAAAAATAAATCTATCTATCGAGCTGGTAAAAACATTATTTTGTTTGGCGCCAAAAACTGTGCAATTTTTTTTTCAAGTGCTCTATGACTGTGTGTGTGTGTGTGTATGTGCGTATGTGTATGTGTATGTGTGTGTGTGTGGCACCGTAACAAGTTGGCAATAGCAGGGAAAATCCACAAAATTTCCCATGCTAAATTCGAGGCCTTACTCTCTCTTTCTCTGTGTGTTGTTAGCTTTAATAGCTTTAAATTTGGCAAGGCTTGCTTTAAATTTCAGCTGCAGCTGCAGTATTTAAAATAAATCTATTTAAATTTGTATTAAAATAATGTTATTATTACATTTATTATTTCATTTGCATGTGTTAAACTGATTGTGTGTAATAATAATTGCCTGGGGCAGACTATGAATGGAATTTTTCCAATTAAAATTAGTCTAAATGTTTCTATTGAAATTGTCTCAATTGCCCAGATAGATTATTGTTGTTATTAACGTGGCTAAACAAAGTATTCAGGGCTTAAAAAATAAACCCATTTAGATGCAGCACACACTCAACAGGCGTCTGAATGCCACAAAATTAAACGGCTGAGTCCTAAACAAGCCATCTCCATTGTAAAGTATGAAATAACAGCCAACCAACACTTGACTGTATGTATTTACAAGTAAATCGTATCTGTATCTGTATCTGCATCTGTAGCTGTATCTGTCTGTTTATAGTATCTGTTTAGAACTGTCGCTTTGAGCACTTAATAAACATCACTTTCAATAATATAAGCAGCCGCAGGCGGGACATAAATTTTGGCTGAGACCCGGGAGTCTGGCTAGGCACAGCTGCCGCTCTGATAATTCGCGGGCAAATAAGCCAAAACTCTTGAAACTAAAACTAAACAACGAAACTTTCGCAAATAGCCAACAGCGGCATTTGCAACATGCGCGAACATATTCCGAATTTAAATTAACAAGCAAACAGACAAATAAACAAATAAACAAACAAACAAACAAACACACAAACACACAAACAAATAAACAAGCAAACGAACAAATAAACAAAACGCCTGCCGCCAATCTATGGTTTTAGCCAGTGGGCATGGTCTCGTTGTGTACGCTTATCCGCCTAAATTGTAGCCAAAAATATTCAATAATTTTCCTGGAAAATTCAGCCAATTTCAGATATTGAAACTAATACAGAATATTGCCCCAAAAATTCCAAAAACTAATCAAATTCAACAGCAGCTGCAACACTAACTGCCACTTAGCAGTCTTTGGTTCAATTGAATTCGAAAACTAACAGCATTCACACAATCAACCAACCAACAATAACAACAAAAACAACAACAAGAACAATAGTAACGTACATTTTCTTTGCCAATTGGTAACTGATTTGGCCACGTTAAATGATTTAAAAGTGCGAAAATTGAGCCAATTTTAAACTCTGCTTTGCTAAACGGTTTCTCATTGGATGCTGCAACTAAATGTACAATGAAATTGATTGTTCAAAAGGTGAGTACAACCATTGCATACCCTGTAAACAGCTACTATATATACCCTATCTTTTATGTATTTAATCAATTAAAATACTTTTTTCTTTAACAACGTTTAAGCGTTTCGCATTATCTGAAAGTCTACTGGCCTAAGACACTGCTAGTTATTAGATCCTGTTGAATTGGCTTGGTGTGTGAGAAAGGGTATCTGTTAGGCGTATATAGAAGCCTGCATAGCAAACTGGGGGTCTCTAACTGTAGACAGACAGACTGACGGACACAGCTAGATTGACTCGGCACATGATTCTGAGCAAAAATATTGAGGAATTTTATTATTTTTTCTATTGTTTTATGACTCCTTCTGGCTCTTACACACACTCAACAAATAACAAAAGGACTAAACATGGAAAAAATTGCCTAAAATTGAAGGAAAATTGAACTAAAACTATTGCCAAAAGGTGTTTAAGCCTTTCAGGCTTTAGGTTAAGCTTAGGTTTTTCTCAGCTTTGTCTTAACTACTTTGTGCTACTTTTAAGTCAGGTTTATCCTTGAATGAATTTCTCAAAAAGACGAAAATTGTATTTTTCAGATAAAATGCCGATGGTTCTGCTTTCAGACTAAATATTAGTAAGAAAATTGAGTTGCCTTGAATGGGAAAGTTGTAGAAAAAGAGGCTGCTTTAGGTCGAACTCTATGAAGGAATGCTGTGTACTTAGATCTAAACTATCCTTAGATATAGATAAAACACTGAATAATTGCGGATAGTTCTGCTGTCTTAGATACATTCTTAATATTCAAGCCAAATACCTTTATAGATGTTTTACCAATAACTTGAAATGAACTTAATCTGCGTATGATTTATAGCATATTTTTATTCAAGGTATTCAGGCAAACAGATGGACAGGCGACTCGGCTGGAGCAGTCCTTTAGCCTCTATTGTATGGCTACACACAAGTTGTGTCCTTAAGAAATTGTAGTTTTAAAACAAGTCAGCCAAATGAAGTCATCGACAGTGATTTTCTGGCTGAATGCGTGCTTTAAATATTTGAAAACTACTCGAATTATGTAAAACTATCCCCAATATAATCCAATCCAATACCTTTGCATATGCTGGCAGCTGTGATGAGAGATGAATATCATCTCACTTGTTGCATAAATGCTTTGCACACACGTAAGTGGCCACATCAAATGGGTCCTTTTGTGGGCACAGGACACAGGGTGCAGCGTTGAGGGTGCAGGGTGCAGGGTGCAGGGCACAGGGAATCGTTGGTAGAGACTCGTTAAGGAATTGAACGAAGGCTTTTAACGCATTTGCCAGGCCACAAAATGGATGCAGCTGTGTGTGTGTGTCGTGTGTTGTGTGCTGTCTGCTGCGTAACATATTAAAAAAAAAATGAACAGAGAAAAAGAAAAATACGAGAAAATGCCGACAAATATTTTATCAATAACGCAGACGAATAAAAATAGAGAAAACCCTTCGCCAACGGGGGAGGGGAGGGGCCAAGTGCGAGCCAAAGGCTTCTCTGGTTATGCTGCAAATGCTTACACAATAAATTCGTGAAACCATGCAGCAAATGGCTAAAAGGACTCATGATAATCATATTACACATACGACCCAGCATTCACACAGACACAGACTTGTAAATTTCTTGTCTATGTATGTATATGTATACTCTCTCGTATATGTACACATATACATATGCAAATGCTGGCAGGCCTTCGGCTCTTCAAGTGCTCCCAAGTGGGCTTCCATTTTGAATGCAATTTACATATTTTCATCTATTGTTTGGAAAAACCTCCTGCCGCACATTATTTTTCAATGAGTCGGGCGGGCGACCAGACAAACGTTGAAACAAACTATACAAGCCCAAATGTTTAGGGTATTAATAGTTTCATGAAATGATGTGCCATTTGCCAGGTGAGTTACCTGTAAATGCTCCTACTTATTGATATTGGTTAAATAAGGCAAGATCTTTGGTGTCCTTTAACAGCTTTAGCTGAACGAGAGGCGCTGTAATAGGCGAAAAAGGCTCAGCTTTAAAAACCCTTTTCTGTCAATGCTTACCAACTCATCAGTTTAATCCTTTTACTTGAATATGTAGCGTAAGAAAGAGCCTGATTTCCAGCTGAAAATATGACATTGAATCAACTATTTAAGGCCTAAATTATTTATTGTATTCAATGCTTGATTGGTTGCTGTTCCCTGCTCAAAACAAGTTCCTTTAGACTAACTCAGTCAATGCTTAACTTAAGCTTTTTTAGTTAGTTAGATCTTTTGGCTTGAGAGCAGCTAGGCTCACTGGAATGGCTCTAAAAATCCTAGCATACTTTTTTTGGCTTAGAGTGGCTAACTCTGAAAGTTCGGTTAGATAAATAGAGCCATGTTTTTGCGGCGTACTCTGAAAAGAGCTGGAAAGTTGCAGCTGAAGTGAAGGGCAATTTCTTCCATTTCTTCTTGGGAATAGCTTCTACAGAAGGCTTTGTTTTAAAACCTGCTCTAAAGCTTTTATTTTGTTCATTAATAATTGAGCTTAGATTGCCAAAAGATTGCACTGATCATAGAGGAGTTTTTACTTATTTTTATTATTGTTTTCTCAGCGTAGAGCATCAGAGATTCTTTAGCAAGTTTTAATTCTGCATTTTCAGTGTCGTCCTGTAAATGCTTTGAATTCAATAATAAACATTGCATACTTTCAGGCTTGCCTACGAACGGTGTCTCATGGAATTTTTCAATTTTATGTGTGTGTGTGTGTGTGTGTGTGTGTGTGTGGTTGTGTATGTGTATGCTCTTACGTATGTATGTATGTAAATTTGTTGTGCTGCTGTTTTGCTTCTACTTCATTCGCTTTACATAACATATAGCATATAAGGCAAAGAGCTACACAAGCACATGCATATACATACATACACATATATATATATATATAAATATATTTATATATGTGTGAAAAGATATATTCATACGCAAGCAAGAAGCCTAGTGTGGCTGGCAGGATACCAGAGCAGGAACCCGAGCAGGAACCACATGCGATTTGCATAGGGAAAAATATCATCAAGTCGCTGGCGGTTAGTTCTATCTGTGTGTGTGTGTGTCTGTATGGATGTGTGTGTGTGTGTGTCTGTATGGATGTGTGTGTGTGTGTGTGTGTACGAATGAGATGTTTCGTTAGTGATTGTCTCTTCTTGTTGCACGATTCGGCTTTCTTTTGTTTGCTGCTTGCAGCAGGAGCAGCAGCAGCAGCAGCAAGGACAACAACAACAGCAACACATGAAAATCCAACGCAAATGTTCTTTGTGTGTGTACTCACACACACACACACACATGCACACATGCACACACACGCACACAGTTAAATATACATTTGAATTCCATTTCAAGTTAGCGGCAACTGCGCAACAAAATAAGCCAACAAAATGTTGTAGGGAGTCCTTGTCGAGGAGTTGTAGCGACGGGGAGGGCAGTGCAAGCAGCTTGGAAATTATTTTTAAAGGTAAGAAAAATATGTAAAAATTTATCCTTTCACACATTGCGCGCGTGTGTGGGTGTGTGTGTGTTGGGGAGGGGGAGGGGTGTTGGTGTTGGTGTGAGTGGAGAAAACGAGATATAAAAATTGAAAAGCTGGCAAGGCGTGGCGTGGCGTGGCGGAGGCCAAAGATGCTTACAAAAGGCGCCGTGGAAATAAAATAAAAATGTTAAAATAAAAAGAAGCAACGACAGCAGCTGCCGCCAGCAAAAGGATTTGCATGCGTGTATCTGTATGTATATGTGTGTGTGTGTGTGTGTGTGTGTGAGTGTGTGGGTACAGCATTTGCCTTTTTGCCAGGACTCGGGAGTCGGTGGAGCAGGGGACGAGGGAGTCGGCACTCGGCGCTGGCGACTCTCCCCGGGGAACTATTGTTCTTATTGTTGCCTTGGATATTTTCTACGCTGTTAACTTGACGCAAAAGGATCTGAGGATCTGCCTGCATTTGCCTGTATGTGTCTGTGTGTGTGCGAGTGTGAGTGTGTGTGTGTGTGTAAGAGCGTGTGGAAAGGTACTAAGTCGGAACAAAGCTCAAAATTATGCAACATATTTTTTATTTTATTTCCATTTCTCGAGCTGTTTTCTTGCCTGCTTTCTCTGTACTCCTGCTCTCTTCCAGCTCTCTTCCTTCTTTTTTGTTTTTACCATATTTATTACGTATTAAAGGAGAAGTTGAAGTACCAAGAAGGCATTTGCCTTGAGGTTTACCCTGCCAACAAACATAATTAAATTACGTATTTTTCCTTTGAGATGGAATTGAACTGATTATGAAAACGGAATGCGATTCCATTTGACTGCCATTTATTTACATACATTTAAATTTATATATATATATACATATATATATATATATTCTGATATTTGTTTAAATATTTTATTGTTGTTCCAATGCTCAGTCTTATATTAAATTTTCCTTTTGTTTAACACGCAATTTCAGGGCAGTTTATCTCTTGCCTCTTGCAATCTAAAGCTAAGCAAACTCTAAAATTAATATCTCGAATTCCGGAATACTTTTCCTTCCATTTCTTACAACGTCCGGCTAAAATTACTCTATTATGTAGCTAAAACCAAAATGTCCAAAAATTTAATTAAAATTGCCAAAGTTAATTTTGCTGCAACAAACAAAAAATATTTGCAACAGAAACAGCAGCAGCAGCAGCAGCAGCAGCAGCGGGCAACAACAACTGAAAGAAGCGTAAAATATCCAAATATTCATCCACACACACACACACACACAGACACACACACACAAACACACACACACACTCACAACAAGAAGAGCAACAAAAAGAGCCAAAAGCTCTGCAATTTTCCACTGCTAGTTTTCTCTGAAGGAGTGTGGGTGGCCGGGGGGGATAAGGGGGGAATGGAAAAACTTTAGTTTCAGACTGTGCATTGCGTTTTCAAATGAATTTAATTCAATGTCCTTTCAGTCATTCATACAATGGACAACGGCACACGTTGCTCTGTCCATGGGTTCTGTCCATTGTCCTGTATTTCGATGGCTGCACTGCTCTGCACTGCACTGCAAGGTGAAACTTTCTATGCAATCTATTCAAGCATCAGTCTTACAGTCTCTCAGTCTCTGCTGACTTTTCCTGGCTTTTCATGGCTTGTTTTTTGGGGAGCTTTCAATGCTTTTGCAAAGAGTGAAAGGCACCTCACACAGTGGTGGAACTTCTCGATGTATGCAAATTGTTGACGCCAAAGAAATGACCAAAAGCAAAACTTTTTGACACCTAATGAATTACTAGGAGCGTGCCAGGGGGGATGGAAAGGGGAAGCGGCGGAGTTAGTACGTCAAAGAAACTGGTTCTGGGATTTCTTGATTGGCTCCCTAGAAAGTAGAAGTGAGTGCTTGGGCGTATACTTAATATGCAAGCACATGTTTACTTTGACATACTTCTAATTGGGTTTGGGTTAGTTAATGGGTCAAGCACCAAGCACCAAGGAGCAAGGACAACTGTTCAACTGGAAATACCCTAAAGAAACCATATAACAATTTCAGAAGCGCAATTAATTTTCATTAATTTAAAGCTAAAAAAAAAGTGAAAGTTTTTGCTATTTTTTTATTTCCCAAATTTGAGTAAAAACTATTACTTATGTCTAGCAGGTTCTCTGAATATTTCATAGTTAATTAAGGGAATAATTACTCAATTTAATTGCTTTAAAAAGACTTCTACTTTTATGGGATTTACTTTATTGATTTGCCAGTTCTCTTTTTTTTTTTGTTTTGCTTTTGTATTTTTCGGTACTTACACATGTCTACCAGCACTTCCCAACACTGGTGAAGTTTCAAGTCAGTTTTCTGTCTGTCCTTTGTCAGTTAACTGGGCGAAACTGTAGCCAAAAGCTACAACAACCCAAGCAATCCTCGCAATCAAGTTCACATTCATCCTCATCTGCTACTGCTACTGCTGCCGCCGCTCCTTTCTTTCAGCTTCGGCCAGGCTGGAAAACTAACAAAATGTCTGAAGGCATATTGTCGGTTGGTCCTACTATGTAAGGCAATAAAAGACAAAGCGGCGCTCGAGTTGCCAAGTAGCTTAGCATGAAGAGACGAACTTGGCATTCGTTCCGTTCGGCCCACTTGGCATATGGTCATGCATATTAACAACCTATTTTTATAATGCCAGACAGGCATCTCCCACTCCAGCCCACTCCAGCCCGCTCCTCCCACTGGCCGCAGTGCCCTTCCTAACTGACCAGAACGGCTTTTGGCAATACCCAGCGCCCATTAGCATGCTATGGGTCTTTGGAGAACGGTCGAACTCGATGTGCGATGGCATGGGACGGGACGGGAGTAGGAAATCTTAGCAACTGGCTCTCATGACTTACTCAAATGCACATTGGCAGGCGTTGTCGAAGGCAGTTCCAAAAAGGAAATGGGCTGTCCTCGTCGTCACCCTCGCAGCTGACATTTTGGCCAAGGACTTTGACTTCGAATGCAAACTGAAATGCCAAGTATAAGTCGAACTCGAAGTAGAACTCCAACTGGAAGCAGGAGGCGTCGTCTAAGCTAAAGTGGCCGAGCATTTAAATTCAATCGTAGCATTTTTTATGCGTTTCCTTTTCCTTTTTAATTTGCTTGTTCCATTTCTCTTTTGCCCCATCATCATCTCAGTTCTGGTTTTCATTTTTTTTCCCTTTTTTTTTCGTTCCTTTTTTTTTTCTTTTTGGGTGTGGGTGTGTCTTTGTGTGTCCTCTATGTCCTCTTCAGCCCTCACATATACATGTACATATATGACTAACACGTTATTTTTTCTCTGCTCTGACTTCCGTTTCTATCATAGCATTGCATATGTATGTGTGTGTGTGTGTGTGTGTGTGTGTGAATGTCCTGCGGATGTAATAATTGTCAGCAGCACTTTGCGTAGTTTAAACGCAGCCCACGCAAAAATAGTCAGCAGCAGGATATGCTAAAGTGAATTTTATGCTAACAGCAGCACAAAATTCCCAACCTTCGTCTCTCCCTCTCTCTCTCTCTCTCTCTCTCGGCCAGTCTGGCCAGTCTGTCTGTCTGTCCGGCTGTCTGGCCATATGCAAATCGATCGCCCAATTGAATTTTAAGTGTTTTTTTATGCTTTTTACTGCAAAGTGTTGCATAGTTTGTGGCGTGTTGGCATATGAAATGTAAATGAATTGGCCATCAACTGCTGCCGCTGCTACTGGAACTGGTTCTGGTTCTGGTTCTGGTAGTATATATCTGGCTATCAGTGATTTATTACATTTAAACTCTTTCAATTTTCATAGTTATGATTGATAATTAAATGGAAGCTTTTCCAATTCCCAAAAATGCTAAAGAAACAATAGATTAGCATCCATAAATACTCTTGCACAATATATTTTTATTTGAGCAAAAGGAATGCCACAAGTAGTTTTCTTCTAGGGAGAGAAAGAGGGCTCGTACACGTTTCTCTGTAACAGGTGTATTTATACCCTTACGTGGGGTATTAAAACCTTGTCATGAAATGTGTAATCCATCAATCAAGGCAATAGAATAGGATACCACAGGGAATATATATATGCTTGGTCAGGATGATAGGAAGAGTCTTGTCTCTGCTGCTAAGCAAAGTAGTTTCTAGGTTTATAGCCAAGTTAATAAAATTCAGTTAGAAGCACGCAGCACTTATGTCAAAAACGGTCGGATCGTACTGCTATATCCTAAAGCTGCCATAGAAAGTAGCAATCAGCCCAAAAAGTTGTTGTATGAGGCACATTTTTGGGTCTTAAGATATCTCAATGAAACCTCAATGTTAGATGAAAGAGTGTTTTAAAAACTATAAAGATCGGGCTACTATATATTTATATATATTCAAATATATGTAGAAATGTATATTCTTTCCAAAATATGTATATATATACATCACAAGCCCAGTTTATCTGGCTCTATCTAAATCAGTCTCTTGGTTTTCAGGCTAGCTAAATACAACGTATCATCTATAGGAACTTTATCGAATAGCTAACCCAGATACGGTCGACTTCCACCATATATGAGAACTATAATATAAGCCAAACAAATAGTCATTTAAGGGTATTTAATTATTCGGCTTGTCAGCTTTAGCCTTCCTTTCCTCTTTCAAAGGAAACAGTTTAAGGGGCAGCCATTATTGCTTTGCTAAATTGCTCATATTTGCCTCATAAGCTGCACTAATTTGACTCTGTTCTAAGACCGGCTGAAGCTTGGCTACACAAATTTCAGTTTATTGTATTTTATGTAATTCATTATGGCCAAGTTATAAGGAGCTCAGTTGGCGCTCTGTCCGCAGCTTCCTGTCGCCGCAGAATTCCAATTAAATCACAAATACTCGGAGACGGCTGCTGCTGCTGCTGCTGGTGCTGCTGCTGCGTCGCACATCGAATTACCGGCTGCCAATTACAGGACACAAACACGCCACATCACAACACAACACAACACAACACCACACACACACACACGCACATAGAGAGACGCACACACGCACCCATACATATGCAAACAAATGAGCGCATTTAAAAACATTAACGCGCAGCGCGATAGCAGCAAAGTGGGGCAATGGGGAGCAGTAAGGGAAGTGGTAATAAAAATGCAAGGCTCGCTCTGGCTGTGATGGGGGAAGGCGGAAGGGGGGAAGGAAAGGGTATATAAAAATTGCGCAACATGACAGCAAAATGCATATTATGCATAATTAACTGTTTATGCGAATGAGTGACAAGCGAAAGGACATGGACCCGGCCAGGCCGACGTGCCAAAGCGCAGAAAATAAAAAGCGACAGAGAACTGAGCAGAGTGTGAGTGATGCTGGGAGGAGAAAGTGGGGGGGGTCAGGCAGTCAGCCAGTCAGGAGCCTACAACAATGCTGCTGTTAATGATAATGATCAACAGAATAATGATAATTACAATGATGATAATGATAACACTCGCTGAAAGTGAAACAATGCAAAAGCTGTCGCTCGACTCGGTCCGGTTCAGCTCATCTCGGCTCGGCTCGGCCCTGGCTGTTGTCCTGATTGTCCTTTCCTGTTGAGCTTCTGCTAATTTAGACGTTGGCTGCCGCTGCTGCTGCTGCTGCCGCCGCTGTGGCTTTTAATAATTCACACCCTAAAGCCAAGCGAGGCGAAGAAAAAATGGGTTAAAAAGGAAAGCACGTCGGACACGTCGGGGGTATGAGGTCGTCCTGATCAGCCAGAGCATAAACAGTAGTGCGGAGGCGTGGCTGTTGATGCTTTTGTCATCTGGCCGACGTCGCTTTCACTCTGCATACTGTCAATTTGACATGTTTACCATGTGTCTGGGTTCAGGCCTGTGCCTTCGTGCCTTCACTTTTGCTGCCTCCTGCTGACTGCTGACTGCTCCAGCTCCTGCTCCTGCTCCTGCTCCTGTTTCGGTTCTCATATAACAAAAGGCTTGTTAGATAAAAAAAAAAATAAAAGAAGAAAGAAAAAAAACCATAGCATACACTCCCGGGCACATCATTGGGTTTCGGTAGGAGGCCGAGCAAAACTTTTTAGACTACTCTTGATATTTTTGTGGCTTTTTCAAAAAGTTGCTCGCCGCATCCAGAGACTACGGCAGGGACAACAACGGGGCTAACATATGTACGCATGTGTGTGTGTGTGTGTGTGTATGGTGAGTGAAGAGGGGGAGGGGGGGAAGGAGAGTGCGTCTATAGACTATGTTTGATGACACGACGACAGCAGGCATCATTGTCGTCTCTCCTGACAGAATGCGACTTAATAGGTTGTTGACTTTGATAAACCAGCCAACAGCAGAGATCTCAACCTTTAAAATGGAAGCGGACAGAAAATCGTTCAAGGAATATTAAGTTACACTACATTAATACACACACACACACACATATAAATGAGGCCTGTGTTTTATGCATTGGCAAGAAAATGATTCGGCATTTTCCAATCTGTTTTACCTGGTTTTTTTGTGGCAACAAGTTGACAACTGTGACTGCCTGTTGGCTAAGAAGACAGCAAATGTTCCATTGCTTTGTTCGTCCTTTTTTTGTTTGAAGAGTAAGTTTCATCTTCTTAATTTAGACAACTTGAGATCTGAAAATAAAAAACTTAGTCTTAAATTCTTATTAATTCGACTTATTCATGAAATAATTTTGAATTTTAAATTAAAGTTTCCTCAATTAATCTCAAGCAATATTTATGTATGAAAATGTGAAAAGGTCCTTTGAGTTTTCAACAAATCTGCATGCTAAATTTAAGCTTAATACATATTAAGTTTAGTTAAAGTTTACTTGAAAAATCTTAGTAGGACTCTCACTTTTTCATATCTATTATGACCAGGACTAAATAAGTAACTCCCTGTTTATACTAGGTTCAAGTGCAAATTGGCTATAAACTATATAAACTTCTATAAACTAATAAGTCCAGTTGGGCTTAAATCAAGCAAAAGAATTCTTATTTTAATCTCAACAAATTTCTTTTAATGCAGTGTAGCAATAAGTTTGTAACGAATAAGGCTTAAAGCATGGGCTTTATCAGGCCTGATCGGGATAGAAACAGGCTAAAATCAAGAATGGGAGAAAGGAGATAAATTCTAGAATCGCTTTGTTGATATTAGGACAACTTCTGACACCGCAGTCAAACGATTTAGGTACAGAATTCGTGATTTTAATTCTTTGTTTTGCTGCAATCAGATCCAGTTTCTTTAAGCTGAGTTTTAGAAAATCTTTTTCTGATTGAAGAAAATTCAAGTTTATCAATTTATATACTCCGCAAGAGGCAGAAAGAAACACCTTCTAACCGCAAAAAGGATCTACAGTCGAGACGAAACAGTCCGTCTGTCCAGCTCTCTGGCTGTAAGGACGACTTGTCCAGCAATGTTCAGAGACAAAGATCGATTGCATATACTCGTGAATACATTTGCATTCATGCAGCATATTTAAATTTAAAGTTTTAATTTTTTGTTCTTGTTTTTGTACAAACTAAGCGTACGAATATCTAATAAAGCTTTCATAGACTAATTTAATCTAAGATTATTGCCGCATCGTCAGGACTCGTGGGATGTTCGCTTTCCCCGCCATTCCCCCCCCCCATTCCCCCGTCCATTCCGCCGCCATTCACAATGCATAATTAAATCAATGATTCTCCATGGCGATTGCAAATTGTGCAGAACTGCAGCAAACTATTCAATTTCAGTCATGTGCAAATATTTTATTACCCAGACTGTCGCGCAGGCCAAAACAGCAGCACCAGCAGGCACACACGCACACACACACGCACACATGCACATGTATATATACTTATACATATGCATATATACACCTCTGAACAGATGAACATATGCAGTCAAACAGAGAGTGTCAGATACCCAGCCGCAGCAAATTAATTAATAACGCAACCAACAATGACAATTTTCCGCATGGAAAAACTACAAAACGATGACTTAACAACAAAAACAAACACAAAATACAAAATACAAAATGCAAAACATAAAACACAAAAAACTGAACAACAAAGCCGCCAAAATGAACAAAAGTCAAAATAGAGCAACAATACTATGAAAAACTCCATTGGATAATGATCAGCAGCTGCTCATAATGATGCGGGTCTCGACGGTTTTTTTTTTTTGGCTTGTTTTTTGGCCTATTCAATGGAAATATGCGAAATGTTTTCAATGTGTAAAACATTGATCAACACATAATTATAAAGCCTGGCGTCACCTGGCGGGGGCAACACACACACACACACACACACAGAGACACACGCACACACAGAGACACATCTGTCAAGTTTTTACATGCTGTCATTTTCGTTGGCTTACAGCTTACTTTTGGCCCACTGTGAGTGGTCCCCCCGTTTTGCGTTGGCGCTGATTATGTTTTTGTACTGTGAAAAAGGGATTTTTGTTATTGTTGCTAAACATTTTCAACATGTGATTTCGCTGTCGTCTTTATTCTTGTTTATTTGTGCGTGTGACTTCTCTCTCCCCCTCTCCCTCTTTCCCTCTCCCTCTCCTCCTCTCTCTCTCCCAGACTCCCTGCCTGCGTTTCTATGGTGGAATGCATTGTTCATGCGTCATAATCATATGTGGCATTCTATCAGAGTCCTTCAGAGATGACAGCTTCAAGTTTCTGCTTATCCATTTTGGTTTTAAATTACGCAAAATGTGCCATCTGAGCCTTAAATACTCTGCACTCCATTAAGGCCAAGTAGAGCATATTGGGTCTGTAAACAAGTATGCAATAACCATGAATTAAATCTATGGATTGGCATTGAAGGGTAATTACGAATGGACTTGGATATTTGCCTGGTTAAAGGCCAAAGTAGTCGGAAACTGATTTTTGAGCGAAAGGCCAGAAGCCGTGTTGACTTAGCCGAATTCCTCTGACTGTTTTTTCATCTCTTTGCCTATATTTGCTTTCTGACTCATTACAAAGTCTCCAAATTTTCCCACTTTTGGAGCAGATTTACCCAAATCTTTTGAGAACAACTTAATAAACTCAAAACAGTTCGAGTCTAACAGCTTCGCAAACAGTTTTTATAGCTTTCCTTTCAGTTCTGGAGCTGATTTTCAAAATCTTTGGAACAAGATTAACTTTCAACTCTGCTACCGAATAGAAAATTGATTGCAGAAAGTTCAAGCTTGGCATTTTCTGTATTTTTTTGAAAGTTTTCGTTGCAAATTTTTTAAAGTATTTCTGAGATCGAATAAGAAACAAATCAACAACTTTTGAGGCGATTGTTCCTATAAAAATTGGCTTAAACAATTCATTAAGTAAGCTAAAAAAAGCTGAAAGATTGGCTTGTATCTTAATTGATGGACAACCAGACAGAAAGACAAACTAAGGGACGCACATGGCTATAAGGACTCGCTTCAAAGTCAAAATCATTAAAATATATACTTTATAGGTCTAGAGAGTCTCCCCTTCAATTGCTTTCTGTAAGTATATAAAAACGTCTTATTACACTCTACGTTCAAGGACTTTTCTATTGATCTTTGAACATTAATTTGAGCTGGATCAGATAGGAAATAAAACCTTCTTTTATACAGCGGATTTTTACTCTCATGTCTGGAGTTTTTTTTAATCCCGTTTAAAGCAAAAACAACTGTAAAAATTTACTTCTTTTAGCGCTTGTAATAAACAAGTTAATCAGTCGAGTCAGGAGAAAGAGCCTAGGCAACGTCCTAACAACAGGAGCTGCGGCTATCTATCTCGCGGCTTGAATAGATGTTTTCGAAATTTATGAAAATAAATGCATATCCTTTTGCAGTTCAGCTGTTTACATTTTTTAAATGCAGTTCTTTTGCATTGGCCAACAGCTGGCTTTCTGGCCGATTAGAATCTTCATCACTGCAAATTCCTTAAAAACAACTGAGCCATTCAGCTGCTTTCAATCAAAGAGTCTTAAAGAGAGGACTTCAAAGACGGCTTTTCTTTTCACCATAGAGCCTACATCCTACTGCATTGCGGTGGAGATACTCTTATCCCTTTGCCCTGCCTCTCTTTGTCGACCACATTTTCTTTTTTGTGCTGGCTGCTTGAGCGCTATCTTTGGAGTTACAGCTGCCATTTTCAACTGTTGGCTGCAATTTTAATTTAATTTGAAAATGCTTAAAACGCGCATTTCTTTTGCCTTTTGTTTTTAGAATACGAAACCCATTGCATTCGGTGTGTGTCTGTGTGTGTGTGTGTGTGTGTGTGTATGAGAAAATACCCCTTTGTGGTTAGGCTGAGCTCGCTAACAGGAGAGGCTTTGGCAGTCTCGCCTGCCCCCCGCCTCCTCTGCTTCCTTTGCTTCCTTTTAGCCATCCCTACAAACAGCTAACAAGAGGAAAAAACTGAGCAGAGCAGCGCAGACAAATAAAAAGGCAGCCGGCGACTTTGTTGCATTTGTAAGCAGAGTTGGCAACGTTTGTGCATAAATGATATGACTGGAGTGTGTGCGTGTGCGTGTGCGTGTGTGTGCGTGTTTGAGGCAGCTGCTTTCATTGTATTTGCCACACGTTGCGCATACGTCGCGTTGCCAGAGTCACAATACAACAAAAAAATAAATATTAAAAAAACTAATAGGAAAAGGTTACTTGCAGTGCGTCGCATAACAAATACCCTTTCCGAAGTATAAATAAAATCTTGAAATACTTTCCAGGATTCAAGTGGGAAATACAATAAAAATAGATTTACTATATTCCAATAGGCTAGAAAGGGAAATATATATGTTTTTTTTTAATTATTATTATTGGCCCCCAGTGCCCTTATTTATAAGGATTAAAGGGCAAGAAAATAAAAGGAAAAAGGGTTTTTCCTTCAGCCTGCAGCTGCAATATTAATTCTATATTGTTGCCTGATCCGAATAATAAGTTCTGACCTAAGTTTCATTGAAATAGTTTGAAGTAAAGAAAGTTTTCTCTATACAAAATATTTTTAAGCCGATCGATGCTATGGCGGCTACATATATATGGGATATAGTAAGCCGATCTTGTTATCATTTTTGATTATAATTAAGGACTCATACCCTTATACCCTGTAAAACCCAGCGGAATATATTGTGGAACCAAGAAGATTGTTCAGTAGTGCGTTGGCTCAGTGTATGCCAAACAGACAGATGGACAGATGGACGTACGGACAGACAGACAGACATAGCTCAATCGTCTTGTACAATAATATTGAATGCTTCTTAAGGTCGTAGAAGTCTGCCTCAAGGCATGGCACACTATGTGCTAAAACCATAGTAGCCCGTGGAAGGGTATATCAAAAAATCAACGCACACACAAAGTAAACATGCACAATTATGTGTGTTGTCTAAGAGTGTGAGAGTGTGTGCGTGTGTTTGGGTGTGTATTTTTGCCTGAGTGACTGTGTGTGTGTGTGTGTGTATGGCCGAGTTGCCAACCATTGTGATGTTTTGGCTGGCACGCTATCAGAGCACACAAGTCCAATGTCAAATATGCGACTCTCGACGTCGCTGCCGCTGCCGCTGCTGCTGCCGCTGCCGCCGCCGCCGCCGTTGGCAAACAAGACAATGAAAATGCTTGTCGTCTGCGTTGGCTCTCGGCGTTGGCATTAAAAAATAAAATAAATACGCCGTACACTCGTACACTCTCACTGGCAGCAGCTCAGCAGCTCAGTTTGCCGGAGTTGCTGGCAACGTCATTTTGTCATTCCGGCGAATGCGAATGGGAAGTTTGTCCTGGCATTTGACGGTGTGCGAGTGTGTGTGTGTGCCAGTGTGCGTGTGTGTGTGTGTGCGAGTCCCCGGCGAACTTAGTCGCCACATGGCAGGAATACAATTGCTTTTATGAAATTAAATTACGACACACATATTTAAACACTCCCAAAGGGTGGGCAGGACAGAGGAAGGAACAACGAGAATCGGCAGCGGGGAGCGGGAAGCGGGAAGCGGCAAGCGGCAAGCGGGTGCCTGAGCAGACAGAATCCACTGCAGTCAACAATAAAACTGCACACTTGACGGCATTGCCTTCAAATTGAGAGGCATGTGGAAGTTTTGTGGTAACTGTTACTGTTGTCAAGCTGCTTTAATGCGTTAATGTTGATTAAATAAAAATCTCTTCAAAATTTCAAAAGCTTTTTTCTTTCACTTGCTCTCTCAAAAATTCATTTCATTTTCATATGCATTTTCATAGCGCTATTTTTTCACAACTCTAAAAAAACCAAAAATAAATTCCTTCAATTGAAACTTGGCCGGGCGATGCTATCAGAGCAACAACTGACTGCTTGCAACTGGGCTCAATTGTTAGACTGGCTTTTATAATAGAAACCTGGCAAGAAAAGGCTGTGCTTGAAGCACCGACGACTATATACCCTTGCTGACTGTAGTAGGTGTTGAATTGATGCATTTTGACTGATTGTTTCTGTGGCTGCTTTTTAATGTAGTAGTCCAATGTTGATTGCTTTTGGCCAGCATTGAAACACTGATTCTCTAAGCCACTTTTTAACTTTCACTAAGATGTCTTAGGAAATAAAATGGCTTCCCTTTCAAAGTAAGTTTCCAGTCTTTTCTCTTATCCAACTTGTCAGTTTCATCAAGATATATTGAAAAGCATATATGTATATTTTCCATACAAATCCTGCATATATGTAGGATATAGTATTTCGATCCGACCGGTACAGATCAACGAAAAGAAGGCCATATTCCAAATTTCATTCGCCTAGCTCAAAAGCTGAGAGACTACTTTGCATAGCAGCTGGCAGACGTAGAGACAGAGAGACGTACATGGCTCCATAGATTCGACCCTGTGTCTTAATCAATAATTCATAATTCAGATAGAAAAAAATAATAATTTTTTGCAGGTATAATGCACATTTGATCAAAGGCTTTTAAGTTTCTTGTCTTTCATGTCCTTTCAAAAATTGGATTTATTGCTGGAAATTTAATAAGATTATTGCTCCACAATTCGAGATTTCATTTAACTGAAACGTTGCAAAGAACAAACATGAAAGGCTCTAAAGAGCTGGAAAGGATATTTGAAATTTGTTAAGAATTTTGGTTAAGCAACAAATAGCAAACAATGGAAAGGGCTAAAGGATAAAAGGGATAAGGGATCAAGATGTCGATGCAAAACTAACTTATTTATTTAATAGTCCAAGCTATAAGATTGAATCTCCAGTTAGTTTTCGAAATTCTGATAATATTTAGTCTGAAATAGACTGCAGCAATAGAAACGATGGGTGGAAAAATCTTTGATTTTTCACAAAGATCAGTTTGAAAAACGGAAACTATAGAATTGTTAATGTTTTTTAAAGTCTGCCAATACATAATAAGAAGAGGTCTACTATCAGCATGCCTAATCAATATTTTATATTATATTTTAGTCTAAATTTCCTTAAAATTTTGATGGTATGAGTACGAATATTTCATTGATGAACAGCGAAGGACAATTTGAAAGACCATGCTAAAATTATCAAAGAACCAAGAACCGGTTTTTTTTGGCATTGCAAGTGTAAAAACTGAGCTGAAGTAAATTAAAAATTAATTTAAATTAATCCTCATTGTGGGCACTTGTGATTGCTACTCGCCAGTGCCGCTCCAGCAGCTCCCTCCCCAACTCTATCAACTCTTATTTCTCCTGCTCTTCGGTATCCAGCGGTTCCTTCGTTTGTTGTTGAGGCTGTCGTCCTTGTCATCGTCATCAGCGCATTACAAACAATTCCACTTTAGGCACGCAGCCACAGCAGCTTGCGGTTGCATGGCTGGCGCACATTACGAGTGCTGGGCGATGGGCGTGGCATCTATATATACATATATATATATATAGGCATATGTAACTGTATATTTATATAGAGATGTATGTATAGGTATAGACCTATAAGGCTGTGTGCAGAGAACTGTGTTAGAGCTGCTCGAGTCTTGTTTAGCAATTTGGAATTTTTAAATCCCATTAAATTTGCAATTGGCGTTTGATTTGTTTGCCAAGGACTTGGTCTCTGACTCTGACTCCGACACAGGCTCAGGTTCAGGCTCGAACACGGACTCCGGCTCGAACGGGCAGTTGTAGTTAGGCTTGGATTCAATATGCGTTCATAGCAGTGGCAACACGTTCCACACATTGTGCAGACAATGGCCATTCAATGATTCAATAGTTTAATTTCGAATTTCCATGCAAATAAACAAATACCCTTTAGACATACCGCCAGACAGACGGACGGACAGACAGACCGACCGACGGAGAGACAGACAGAGAACAACTCAAGGAAGGACAACGATAACGACAGCTTTCTATTTAGTTAAGTTATTAAATATATCCATTTCCATTTCCATTTGCCAAATTAAGATGCACTTCTTCTGCTCTCTTCTCTTAGCCCTCTCGCATTGCGTGTGTGTGAGTTTTTGGCTGTTTCATTGTTTGATTCAGTAAACGTGTTTGCTTTTACATACTACGGCCACAACTCCATATGCATCTAAATCCGCATCTACATTTGTGTATCTGCAGCTGTATCTGGTATCTGGTATCTGTATCTGCAGCTGTATCTGGTATCTGTAGCTGTATCTGCATCTGCATCTGCATGTGTAATTAAACAAAAGTTGATAATGTGTTGATTATTTGAGGTATTTATGCAATTTCTTGTTATGCCATCTACTCCGCTCGAGTGTGTTTTCATTTCTCTCTATTGCTAATTGTAATTATTTAATTACATTTACAGCTGCTGTGCTGGCTGAGCATATGGAATATTATTGCTAGGACGACTTTTGCTTAATACTTGAATTTGCTTGGCCTTCCCTGGGAGAAGAGGCAAGAAAAGAGACAAGAAAAGCCAGAAAGACAATCGCATTTATCAGAAAGTCACTTCAAGATAATAACTAACTTTGACGTTAACTAATGGTTTAATTGACAAAAACGTTAATTGAATTCCACAAATCTGTTTCACTTCAATGTCAGCCAGTTTTATGAGCCACACTTGTTAAAAGATTCACACACAGATGCAGATACAGATACAGATACAGATACAGATACAGGCACAGATACAGGCACAACCACACACAATCAAAAATGATTTTGAGGATTATTTCTACATTAGACAACGAAGGCGACGTCATTCGAGCAGACTAATTAGAGTAAAAATAAATACTAGTTTATATTTTTGTGTTAAGCTAAGCTTATTATTTCCATTCAGCCAGCAAGAACTTCATAATTTCTAGCTACTTATTTAGAATCTGCTTATTTCCCTATTTTTGCATAGCAGCCAATCAAACAGAAAAGAACAACTAAATTAAGCCTATCCATGCCAAAAGGATTATACGTTCCAATTAGTCCGAATTTCAATAGGCAGGAACAACAATTATAGCTCTCTAATTAGTTTGTGCATTTAAATATTTCCTATTTTAAATAGTATTTTGTTGAAGGACATGAACCTTCTGCTTACTAAGCTGTGATAAAGGAGCAACTGAGCCGACCAAGTGCAATATGCTTGCGCTGGCATCACGAAGGATGGCAGGACGGGTGGCCAGCGTAGTCCTTGTTCCTGCATGGAGAACTATGTCAGCTATCCGATTGGTAGCTAGCTTAGGAAAGCTGCTTGCGCGGAGTGCGTCTAATTTAGCTCTTTTCCAATTAAATTATATTCTTTACTGAAAGTTTTCGATATATGTTAGCGATATATCGATTAACTTATTCCTTAACTTCTTGCCAAATCACAGCAGTTAAAGCCTAGACCATTGGCCTCTATTTTACTGCTAAAAAAAACTGCAAAATTCTATAAAAAGTGGATAAGAAATAAGTGTTTTCGGCCATTTAATCTAGGCTCTAAATTGGTGCGCTTAATCCTACCGATGAACCGATTTTAACGATAGGTTTCCGGCCTATCGATACACCTGTTGGCCGCTAATAGTGTTAATTCGCCACGCTTCGGGTCTTAGCCAACTTATAGAAACCTGATATAGATAAGTGTATCAATTGCAGTCCAAATCTACGATATTTAATATGCTTCACCTCGAAAGGGAATTGAATAAGTGCAGAAATTGTTGTTGTTGAAAAAGTTTTGGTTAGGCAGAGTTCTGCTTCAATCAAGTTGACAGCAGACAACTATGAGAAATGGCTCAATATTCTTAGCCAGTTCAAAACACGCAATCAGTTGAACTTTTTAGATGCCAGCCAGAAGAACCCAGAGCATTGTATTGTAATTTAAGCCATCTCAGGTCAACTGACGGCACCAGTTGTTGGCCAACAAAGGGGCAGGGGCGGGTAAGACACGAACACGAAAACAGCAATAACAAATGCAACTACAATGCAATTTCCAAATGCCAGGAAGAAAATAGTTTAAGTGCAAAATTTTACGCTTTATCGAATTACCCGCGGGTGCTTTAACTTACTGGCAAAGTTTTCGGGGGTAAAAGTTTTACTGCGCACTCATTGCACACGACCTCTGCCCCCCCCTGAACGGGGGTCGAAGGGAGTCGCAGTCGGGGGGGTCAGGTGGAAGGCGTGATCACAATTTATGATTGTAAGGTGTTGCAATGGAAACAACGAGTAAGAAGACGAGTTTTTCTCGATTTTCTCCGGGTAAATTTGTTATATTTTCTTACTGTCAGCCAGACCATTTGTTAAATGAGTTGGCAAAGCTAATCGAAGAGTTATGGACTAGCAGCTAGCGCTGCGAAATTGTAAAACTCTCTCTCTCCCACTGTAGAATTGTTAAATTGTGTGAGTTCTGAGAGCAATTGCACCCACGAAACGCCTTGACCTGAATCCTAGTTGGATGCCTCCCCTGCTCAGCCTGCACAGCCTGCCCTGCCTGCCTGGTTTACCTTTTTCATCTTTACATCTGCTGCGCTTTGTTTGCCATTTCCTGGTCATTGCAAACAAACATATAAATAACGCTGGGGCTGGCTGCAGGCAAACAATTTAACCCATAGAGCATACGCTGCTGTATGGGTGGACCAGTCTCTCTCCAAGCCGGGCCAATAAAAAAATAATTTATAACAAAGCGGCCGAAAAATGGCTAAAAGAAAAAAAAAGAAGAGCGAGCGAGCCAGCAAAAACGTGCAACTAAAATTGCCCAAAATGCTAAAGCAAGATTTATGCAAATCGGAAGTAAACATTAATCAAAATTTTTTTGTTGCCTCCCCCAACAGTTCCTCTTGTTGTTGCTGCTGCTCTAAGCCGCTGGCAGACATAGGGAGAAAAAAAAAACATGGTATACTTTCTGGCGCCATCCAAAAGATTGCACGCTTACGATTGTGGGTCAGAAAAGAGAGATACGTCCACATAGAATGAATGGAAGGAAAAGTGGAAACCGCCTCCAGAAGAGCAGAGAAAACTGTGTGAAACTTGTGCTAATACAAGTATGAAAACGAAAACTTTTCCCTGCAGTTTCTTACGCTTTTCTTCTGCTCTGTTTTCTTCTTTTTTTTTTGGCGTGAACTTCATAAATTACAACTTCATATGTCAAAAATGGTCACACAGGAGACTTTTCCGTTGTCATTTATATTGAAACGTCAAATCAGCAAAACGTGTTTCGTTTTTATTTGTTTTTTCTCCATGCGAAGAGTGTTTCGCATACGAATATTGCAACTGGGTTTTAATAGAAAACTTAGCTGTTTTATTTCCCGGCCAAGTGGCAAACAATTAGTCATCGTTTTGTGCCAAATTGTCAGCTTGAGTCATTTCTTTTTTTAGCTTTTTTTTTTTTTTTGGGTGCGAGTTACTCTTCAAGCTATGAAGCTGTCGCTCTCTGGCTTCATTCTACCTCTGGCTGCGAGGGTGGATCAAGAAGTTCGTGAGCTTTGGAACACAGGTTTTTAGATAAACTCTGCATTTTCCGACAAGGTCTTCTCTGGGCTTTTTTCCCAATTTTATCTGCTATCAATGACAGCAGTCAGCTGACAGAAGCCTGTTGATAGCCCCAGTGTTGCCTTGTCAGTTAGAAGGCGGCAAATTCAAGTCACGAACTTATTGAGCTGCCCTCGTCAATCCAGCTGTATTACATTAGTATTGCTCAGGATTTATTTAAGCGTTTTCACCCAGTTCATCTAATTAACTCAACAATTTTTGAGATGCTCTGTAGAAAAAGGGACTCATGGACTCATTGTTTTCCCTATTCTACAGAGTATTCCCCCAGTCGGTCATTCTCAACTGCCAGGCTCAATAACAATAAAATATGCTTTATTTTCAATACACTGAACATAATTAAAAGTACTAAATAATAACTAATTTAACTACAGCACGAAGCTGGGGTCGGATCACGACCAGAACGCTTTGTAATGGAGAGTCTGGTAAACTCCTCGGCTGTTGTTGGATGTATGCCAACCGTATTGAGTAAAGTCTTTACAGTAAGTCCCGACTTCAAAGCGGCTGCAAAGCCCTGAATGACCTCTCCGGCCACGGGTCCCATATAATGTAAGCCCAGTATCTTCTGATCACCGGCCACCTCAGCCACAGCCTTCAGGTAGCAATGACGTACGCTTTTCTGTGGTATAAAAAACTCTGTGGGCTTGTAATATCCGTGAAAGACTTCTATGTTTTCGGCGCCAAGCTTCTCAATGGCTGTCTCTTCGGACATGCCCACACAAGAGTATTCCAGAGGCGTAAATACAGTGGTGGCCACATCAGTGTAATCCATTAATTGAGTGGAGCCAGCAAATAGACGACGAGCCAGCAGACGACCCGATAAAATGGCAACTGGAGTCAGCTCAGGTCGTCCATAGATAATATCGCCCACAGCATAGATATGCGGCACATTGGTCGCCTCCGTGTGATCGACTACGATTTTATCGTTATTGGTTGCGACGCCAGCTGCACCAAGATTGAGATCCTCTGTCAGACCCTTTCGTCCTATGGCCCATAGAACTGTATCAAAGATATCAGCACCATCTGCCTTGTTCTCTGTATTGAGGTACTTCACGAGTAGTCGTCCATTTGGAAGACGCTCCACTGAACTGGGTATAGTGGTATTGAGAAATCTTATGCCACGTTCCGTCATCATGGCAGCAAGGAGCTCGGACATCTGACGATCAAAGCCTCGCAGCACAATTGAACGCACCATGACTGTGGGATCATAGCCGAGTCCTTTGAGAAAACAGGCGCACTCCAGACCCACATAGCCAGCGCCGACAACAAGAGTTCGACCTGGCTCTTTCTCGTAACTGAAGATGTCATCGCTGGTGATGCCAAGCTCTGTGGCACCTGGTATGGCCGGATAACGAGGACGTCCACCCACAGCTACCACAACGTACTTGGCAGTCAATTGCTTTCGTTCGCCCTGCTTAGTCTGGTACTCAATGGTGTGAGGATTCAAAAAGGTACCCATAGAGTTGACATACTCCACCTTCTTGTCGCGCAAATCCACACGGGTCACCCAATTGACCGACTTGATATGATTCTGCACAGACTTGACCAACTTCTTCCAGTCGGGCTTAATATTCTGGTCATTGACATTCCAGCCATATGCCACAGCCTCGTGCACAGCTTCGCCCAGCAGCGATGCCTGATGCATCAATTTCTTGGGTATGCAGCCCACATTAACACATGTGCCGCCCACGCCCCATTTGGTGCCGGCAGGCGTGGGCTTAACATAGTCAAAGCAGAGCACTCGGGCGCCAAATTCCACAGACTCCTTGGCGCACGCCAAACCGCCAGAACCACCGCCCAGCACCACCAAATCGTAATCGTACTTGGGCTGGGCTGCACTTGCTGCGAAACTGGTGAATCGAACAAGGAGCACCGGACGTGACAGTCCCCAGTTCCTCAGAGCCTTGAACAGAAACATTTTGAGCAGAAGTTATGACTTGTAATAAAAACTTGGGAATTTGGTCACAAAACTTGTAACACTAAAAGTAGGACACTGCCTTCTTGATTCCTATCCAATCAGTTCTAGCAGCGACTCAGTTTTCATAGCCAACTTGATGAGAATTTTAGCCGTTTCCCGACTATGCCAAAGCTACTAGCTCTGCTCTATTCTGTTGAAAGTCTAACTGAAAGTGTATTTTGATAGGTTCTTCGACA
The DNA here is from genome assembly GCA_018150835.1 of Drosophila repletoides. NCBI lineage: Eukaryota > Metazoa > Arthropoda > Insecta > Diptera > Drosophilidae > Drosophila > Drosophila repletoides. The sequence goes on from JAECWQ010000031.1 coordinate 2,491,133, forward strand.
AATGTGGCTTGAAGTCAACAATTACAGCCAAGTTTACATCAATTAGCGGGTCTTTTGGTGTACTCTGACTTCTAGTTGCCCAAACTAACAATCCCTTTCACAAGGACTTGTCTTATGGCTATCATTCGGTTCGATTTGATTTGGCTTCGTTGTGCGAAGCATGAAGCGGGTAATAGACGGACTATAGCCGTAATTTATCCTGCAAATAGAAAATATTTCAGTTATTGGTTATTTCGCTTGATTCATTTCGAACATCTTCAAGAAAACTACGCAAATTCTCCATGTTACATGCACATTCATGCCAAGAAGTAAATATGTACAAAATATGTATGGGTATATGGAGAAACCTTTACTATATACATATCCAGTAAATGGCGAAATGTCAGTTTCAATGATTTATGTTTCACCATGGACCATTTGGAATTTTTGGCAGGCCGTTGGTTAGCCCCTGCCCCAGCCCCAGCCCCAGCCCCAGCCTCCGCCTCAGCCCTGTGTCCCGTGTCCAACGGTCCGAAGCCCATCCCAATAGGGTAAATGGGGCTATGGTCTGCTGCCTGCCGGCCTGACTGACTGCCCCTTGGCTGTCCATGGTTATCCTAATTTCTAATCTAATATTTTTGCGTACGAAGAAGAGGAAAATCAGAAAAAAAAAAACGAACGAACCAGAAACGAGCACAGAGAAATTCTTGGCCATGTCCGATGTCTACTTTGGGTATGATTTACTTTTGCGGTTTGTTTTTGGTGCGTTTAACCGCAAATATTTAATGGTTTTATTTCCGAGCTTGAAGCCCTCAGCTGCGATTCATTTATATAGGTCTCTTTGTATGTGTATTTGGTATTTTTGGCATATTTATTAGTTGAACCAAACGACCTAGAATTTGTAGTTGTATTTGTAGTTGTAGTCTGCTCTATGTTCTATGTATATACAGCTCTATACTCTTATGTAGTGCTGAGGAGTAGCAGTGTGTGTGCCCAAGGTTAGATCCTAAGCCTGTGAATAATTGGTGTGTGTGTGTGTATATGGGTGTGTGGGCAGAGCGACCCAGTTAAGTGGACAAATAATAATTCAAACCCATGGCCCCTCTCACCCTCCTCCTGCTGCACCTGCTCCGCTACCTCTCCTCATTGGCCTTGTAACTTCATTGTATTGATAAATTGATCAGATGACAATGGCAGCAGAAACTCAGATCTTCTCAGTGAACCACAGTTCAATATTGGCTCAAATATGAAAAGGTTGCGGCCAGGTGGGGCAGAGAGTCCTTGCAGTTAGCCAGCGGTGCTGTGCTTTAAGCTTGGTCAGAAAAAATGACATTGTATACTTTGAATTCAAATTTAAACCAGCAATTGAGGCATAAACCCAGCTACTGCGATACCCTACGATCTATGATTAGAATAGGTTTGGTTAGTTAGTTTGCCTGCCTTGTAAAATGGCTAATTATATTTAGTGTGGCTTAAAGCAGACTTGCTTAGAGCTTAAAGCCTTAAAACTGCTTACTAAATTCTTACATTTCTCATATATTTTCAGGTAAGTGAGAGCTAAATGCAAATGAATGAGGAGAAACCCCCCGCCCTCAAAAAGAAATCCGATCTGTGTAAGTAAAGCGCATCATTTCTAATACAAAAATAGATTATTTTTGGAATGTATTTGCATAATCTTAAGGCAAAACAAAGATGTTTAAGTAAACGAATTAATAGCAAACATTTTTACAACAATGATTATTGCCAATAGCAACAGGAGGGCTCAAAAGTTTCATTATGAATTGTGAATTCGTTGCCCCACTGCTTTCCTTCTGTGTGTCTGTCTGTATGTGTAGGTGTAATGTGCTGACAATTGTTGGATTGCAGACTCAAAGATAGACAGAGACGGACAGACAGACAGACAGACAGACAGACAGACAGACAGACAGAGGGCTATCTAGATAATTTCAACTTTAAAATGACCAGACGGCAGACGGCAGACGCTGAGCCTAGGCAACGAGAATTACGGTACCAACTTTGAAAAAGCTGTAAAAATGCAAAAGTTTTTCCAATAAACATTAGGCATAACTTTGTTTGTAAACTTTTCTCTAGACTCACCTTACATTTTTATGGGTTTCCACTCTCCAGGCCCCTTTCATCCCCCCCAGCACATGGGCGTAGGCCTAAGAGAAGTGCTCCAATTTTTTATGTGGCACTCGTACCTAGCGCACAGAGCGACAACTTTATCAAATGTTTTACAGCAACTTTTATTTTCCCTCGGAAAAACAAATGAAGTTCAATTTGTGTAGAGGTAGGTTTTCCATTAAGGAAAACTTGAAAAAAAAAAAATGAAAAAAGAAAAAAAAAAGTTATGATTTCTTGAGTGTTGCCAGGAATACAATTGCTAAGCTCCCATTTTTGCAGCTTTTGCCTTAAAATGTTCTCAACTGAAGAAATAAACAAATAATTCATCACATATTAATTAAATTTGCGCCTAATTAGTTTGATTCACTCCAGCCTGACCCCCATCCTCAGCCCCGCCCGACAGCCGGACTCTTTCCCGCCTGAGTTCTGGCAACATCAAAAAGGTGTTGGCCCTGTGCCCCCGGCGACGCTTAGCAAAAGTTAAACAAAGGTCAAGAGCTCCAAATGCCTAATTAACGCTTAATGAGCGACGGCATCGGCCGAGGCACACAGCACACAGAGCACAGAGTGAACTGAGTTGACGAAAAACTTTGCCTTTCTTGGACAAAGGCAAAAGGAACCCAAAGGCAAAGGACAGCAAAGAGTTCAAGTCAAAAGTCAAACAATTGCTAATCGAAATACTTGTTACAATTGAAGGCTTGCAACCTCCAAGACTGCACAATAAATTGTAGGGAAGAGCATATTTCTATACCCTAACTTTGGCTATAAAGGTATAAAGGGTATCTTCGACCCAGGAGGGTATATACAATTCGTCAGGATAATGAGAAGAGTAGGTAAAAGTAGAATGAAATTTTGGATGTAGTCTTCTTTTTGTTGTATCGAAACCATCAGGATCGAATAACTATATCATATAGGAACAATAGTGAAATGGAAGAGCTTAATTTCAACCACAAATTAATGAGATCGGCTTACTATATCCTATAGGACCCATAGGAAACATCAGTTCAAAACTTGTTGATAGAAAACTTTCCAACGAGTTAGGCATATTTTCTAATCGACCTGTCAGGATCAAACTGCTATATACCATATGAAATAATCCAACTCTTCTTTCACTCTGCAAGGGTATCCCATCGTCGATGCGCCCCAGATAAACGCGCCTTTCAGGTTTTTATCAAATTTGTAATAAATATTAAAAATGAATATAAAATATCTGATACTGCACCAATTATTTAAAGTGATTTTCCAAGGCATCAGGTGAATATTCAGGTTGAATTTTTTGTTGTTGTTTCCCTCAAAATTTTCATTTCATGCACAAATATTTAATTAAGTTTATTGAAGTATTTGTTGTTTGCCTTGGCTTTCCTACTTCACTCAGTTTGCCATTAGTTTATGTGTGGTTCGGTTCGGTTTGGTTCGGTGCGGTGCGGTGCCTGCGGTTTGGTTTCTGTGCCTCGGAACAGAGAACCAGCAACCACACATACATCTAAGTGTATGACGTATGCACGCAACTTCCAGACCAAACACTCGTATGGGCCAAAAGAAAGAAAAAAAGTATCCTTCGAGAGAGCCTTCATCGGTTTGTTTGACGAGGCATATATTTTCTCTTAAAAGTATTAGTATTGGTCTGTTTACTCGGCCCACTTTGCTTGCAAATTTTATTAATTAATTTCAAATCACTTGAAAGTCGGCTACCTTTCGAAAAGATTTCCCTTTGGCTGCCCTTCAGAAAAAATTAGATTAGTTCTTGTGTTAGTTTAGTTTCACATATATTTGTATGTCCTTGCAGAGGACATTTTATATACCCTACTTATACTTTTATCTACTTTTTCGGTTCTCAAGATATCTAGATAAAACTTATAAACTAATTGTTAGAGTGTCCTTTCAGCCTAGATCAGCCTACTATATCTTATAACATATAATTTTAAGAACAATTTTGAAATACTTATTCAAGTCTGCAAAAGGGTAACTAATCTTCGGCTTGCTGAAAACAGGTTTTCCTTACTAGTTTTGAGCTATCTGTGTCCCTTTGAAGCCATGATCCAATTGTAGGTGGCCATTGAATGTTGGCCAATATTTAATCTATTTCTATGGCAATAAATGTTTGGTCAATATATGAATAGTTCAAATAAGCTTACAAATTATATAATTGGATATTTATTTATTACTAGCTAGTTTTAGCCGGCATTGTCCGGGCTAAGTCAATGTGAAGAGTGCATTATTTCTAAGACACGACATTTTTCTTCAAACAAAAAAAAAACATTTGAGTAGAATATAGTTTTCAATGAGTTTTCACCTATTTTCCGAATGTTTGAAGTTTATTGGGTTTTGGGAATGGGAAAATTTTGGCCTCTTTCCAAAAAACTTTTGAGTAGTCATTTTCCAGCCAGGGCAGTAGATATTCGCGGAAGCCCTCTGGATAAGCAGCGAAAAAACATAAAAAATTGTATGAAAGTTGGTCCCGTAGCTTATCAAAATCTCCTCCTGATGAATTTTTCTTTAGTAAAAAAAGATATTGATATATTTATAGAGATTTAAAGCACAGCAACTGATAGAAATTTAGAAATATAATATTTTATATGTGTGTCTATAAAACGAATGGCTGCTAAATCTGCAAACCAATTTACATATCAAAATCATATGGGAGCCTTTATGAGGAGTACTATAATAAAATGCCAATATCCTTAAATTCCAATGCCGAAAAATGCTGTCAGCAATATCCTGAAGCGACATTTTGTGAGAGACTTACAGGACTAAGCTACTAGGACAACCCGTATAAATAGTTCTAAAGTGCTTTTAATTGTTGATGAAAACTTTGCCAAATTACGTGGGAGCAGGGGGAGAAGCTCTGGGGCACAGAAATATGCCCAATATTGCTGTGTGAACCGAAATGAGACGAACCGAACCGAACCGGTTTTTCGGTTATGAGCCAGTCCAACCGCAATTAAAACCAAGGCAACCAAACAACAGAATTTGTGCGTAGCCAACGAAACAGGCAACCCTCAACCCTCATTGAATATGGCCAACATTTTATATGCCGCAATCATGCATACGACATGTGGTACATATGTACACTCCGCTCCACTGAAATAGGACACCCTGTCATGTCGGTTTTGTGAGGTAAAAAGACAAAATAGGTTTCAAACTTGGTTTTTATTTAATGAGCATAAATGTGGGGGAAAAAAACATGAAATGCATGGGAAAAGTCTCTCATTGTCTCATTAAATTTTTCTTGCCACAATTTTTTGTTTTATTTCGATTGCTGTGGCACCCTTCAAATCTTTAGAGATAAATGTTTCTTTTAATTAAATTATAAAAATTGAAAAAGAATTTAGGCTCTCTCATCTGTTTGTCTGGAAAAGAGACATGAAGAGTTGACCTATTCTCTTGGCGCGGAGTGTACTTGATAAAGTGCGAATTACAACACTTGCTGCTGCTGGATTCGGTTCGACTTTCTCATAAATGGGAATAAACCTCAAAGCAAGAGCCCTCTGTTGCCCTGCCTCTCTCAGTCTCAGTCTCAGCCTCAGTCTCACTCTCTCATCTTTAATTAAACACTTAAAGCGGCTCTAAAAGTTGAAATTGCAGCGCATAGAGAAGAAAACCAAACATTTTCTATGCAGTTTTGGCCAGGCCAAAACGTACAGGCTACACACTCGTACACAAAATTGAAATCTAATCAAGTTGAAAAGCCGTACAATGCGTTTAATTGCTCGCAGCTGGCCAAAAGCTTGGCTATGCTCTGGGTCAAAGGATTCCTGAGTGTTTCCAACGACTACAGCTCTCCAATCATGTGCAATTATTTGCACAAACCAAATACAAAATGTTCGCATGCTTGCGCAAACTTCGGTTACGACTTTTTAATGCACAATTTTCATGGGCAGTTAGCAACCAGGCAGCCAGGCAGCCAGGCAGAGTATTGCCCGCTGTCGGTGTTGTTTGTGTCGTGTTTTGTTGATTGATGCGACAGACACATATTCTCAGACACTCACACACATTCGAGTATTCGCATTCGCATTCGCATTCGCACTCGCACTCGCATTCACATGCTCAAATATTCGTATATATTCAGATGCTCATTGACAGCATTCGAACACATACGAATATATCCACTTGTCGGTCATTTGAGTTAATATGCAAAATGTTTGGCATGCTTTTAATGGTCTCATTAATTTGCTGTTTAACCCTCTTTTCAAACAGGGCAGCAGCAGCCTCAATTGATATCGAATTAGTAATCTTCTATTTAATAAATAAATTACTTTAATTGGCAGCAAAATCATTTGGGAGGCGATTAAAGATGTAAAAGCCTGGCAAGCGTTTTTCTTTGTATTCCTTAGCCATATCCTTTATTCAAAAATAAGCCAAAGTCAGTCTCTCAATGTTTGTGCGAGTATTATTAATTAAATAAATATAATCGCTTTTCATTGATTCATATAAATTAATTGGTTTAAGCCTTTTTGCTAAGCTTTTATTTCATATTCAAAACAAACGCCTTTTGGCCTTAAAAACCCACCCAATTAAAGCCAAATACCATTATTGAAATGAGGATTTTCGGCTTGATGCAAGCCAAGTCAATGTAAGACATAAAGTAGTTTTCTACAGTGGCTAAAAGAGTATTTATACCTGGCCTTAAAGGAACAGTGGTTCAATTTTCGAAACAGCAGCTGGCAGCGCTTTAAAATTTGCTGTAGCATTTTGTGGAAAACATCTAAATACTTGAAAAGTTTTATTGCATAAATATAGTCAAAAAGATTTTACATGTTTTTCATCACCAACCTGTAAAAGTTTTATATGTACTCGTACCGCCCCCTTTCCCGCCACGCCCCCCTGTAAAAGACCCGGAATACGCATACGCATTTCATTGCAGGATTCGAGAGTTTTTGGGGAGTAGATTTTTTGGTAAACAGCGTCCTATTTTTAGGCAACAAACAATTCGGCTGAAGGTAAAGTTGAAATGCTTTTTGCATGTACCTGTGGCTTTTAAATTGCTGTACCAAGTACAGCCAATAAACACCGGATGATGGTAGAAATCAGGGATTAGAGGAGGAGGCGAGGAGCTGGGAGGAGTTGGCGGTACATACATGCATTCAATATGTAAGATATAAAGTAGTGGAAAAGTAAGACATCATCAGCTTCATCATCATCATCAGCAGCAGCAGAGGCAGCCGCACTGAGAAGCCAATTAAAGAGCCAGTTAAAAGCTGAAGAATTAAAGGCATTTTAGTGCTGAGCATATGCATTCAGCGAGCCATTCTTTTACTAACAAGTTCTCCAATAAGCTTATCCTATTCATTAGATTAAGTCGTACCCTTGTAGCCAAGCTCTTGCAAAAGCAATTTAAAGTTGTCTAAGACCCGGCATTTTGCCATTTTGCTGATGCTGTTGCCGATGCTGATGCGGCCCACAAAATAATAAATCTTATTAAATGCACAAAATTTGCTTTAAGATCCATAAACGAATTTTACCATCGCAGCAAAGCCCCAAAGAAAACGGCTTAACTGTCACATACATCGACACACACACACACACACACATATGGCTCACACAGTCACACACACACACACTCGCATACTACTCGTATAAAAATATAAAATACATGTACAATAAATCTAAGCCGATTTAATAAAAGGCATTAAAAAATATCTATTTTTCAAATGAAAAATATTAAATCGGTACGAAGTCAGTAGGAAAAAGGGCCAAAAGCCTGCGCCTGGCAAAGGACACACACTCAAGTTGATTGGAAAAGTGCCTGCGCTTGGCCATAAAAGAGGCTAGAAAGAGGCAAGAAGCCTATAAACGATAGACCCCAAAATGAAGACCCATACACTTATTGAATGGGCCATGGGCTACGGGCTATGGGCTATGGGCTATGGGCTATGAGGATGAACTGAAGCCAAGTCCCTACATCAAACGGCAACAAAAAAAAGAAAAGGAAAACCAGGCCAGAACTGACTTGACTGCCCACGCATGATTAAAAGTCCGAGTTGGGTTAGGATGGGAGTAGCAGAAGCAGAAGGACGAGGAGGAGGAGGGGGCCGGGCAGGGCTAGGGTTATATTTTGTATACTTGAATGGCTCAGGCTACCTTTCAAGATGAGTAAATGAGCATTCAAGCGTTTCAGATTATCAATATGCATGAAAGGAAAACGATAGCGAACGAACCGAATGACCAAATTGTACTTAAGTTCAACTGGACAAGCCAAAACAGATGATAATATGATATAGCCCAAGCCCTCCGCCTCCAGCCTCCGCCCACTGCCTCCAGCCGCCCTGCCTCAGATGTGAGATGATTATATTTCAGAGGGTTGGATACTCTATGGAGACGCAGGAGATGTCTGCTAAATGAAGCATTTTCTCGCTCATTTAAGCAAAAAGTGGAAAGGCAGCAGCGGCATAACGGAAATACGTTTGATTGCAAAACACTGTCTTTTTCCGACTGTCCGTCTGTCTGTCTGACTGTCGTTATGCAACACTGGCAATGCTAAGAACCGCATCGAGGAAGACGCCGACGCCGACGCCGACGCCGATGCCGACTGCAACTGCATCTGTTTATCTGTCGGATCTCTGTGCCAGCTCAACAGCTTATAATTGAGACACTTTCTTCGTTCTGCTGGCAGTATTTCCAGCCAAGTCAGCGGATTGTGGATGTCTGCTTGGCTGCACTAATGCGCGGCACATGCAACATGCTTAAGAACTCAATTATGTGATGAAAGGCTGCCACAATCCACTCAAACTAGCAACATTTATATACGGGAACACTCCAGCAGCGCAGCCACAACAAAAAGGCTCGCAGTACAGTGGGAGAAACCAGAAATATTTCAACAAAATAGTCACTATTATGCCCTTACTATATAGTGAAATAAAATAGAATTGGATATTCTTAAAGTCAATTTGTAGACGTAGGGAAATAGGTATCTAAGTCTTATTCTAGAAATGAAAAAGAAAATTAAATATATTTTACTCATAGCAGCCAATTTGTGCCATAAATTTAGTTTACCTTGCCCATTGTATGGTTAACTTGTATAACAAGTTTTGACGACTGTCTTCGACACGCCAAGTCCTTGAATACCCTTGTAGATTGCTCCTTTGCTATATGTTATGAGCGCTGATTATGAAGCATATTAAGTTATATATTCAGGTCAAATTCATATAAACTGCGTCTCTTTTTTCTTCTTAGGTAACCAATAAAAAAGTTAACAAAGAACGTAAGCAGCGATAACAGCGTCATAGTGCGATATTTCTCCCTCTCCCTCTCTCCCTCTCTCTCTCTCTCCCTCTCTGTTGAACAATTTTCCTTTGTTGAATTTCTTTTTTAATAGCTGATAAAAAACATAAAAGAATTTTAGAAGCTAAATTAGTAAGGAGAGGCTATCTGCAGCGAGCCGAAGATTGCTTAGCCCGGTTCGATCGTTACTATATGATTTACTGGTCCAATTTTGATCTATCCAACTCGTGTTTTTATTGACTATCGATTAACTATCGATTGGACAGACAGACGGCCGTGATTCGGTCCATCGCCCCCAATCGGAGATGGCTCCTTCAATGCATTACACATTTCGTGACAAATTTAATATACTCTCTGAAAGGGTATAGCAGTCAGAGAAGAGATACTGCAATATAACCTTGGTTTACTCTTGCAGAAGATATTAAAACTTTATCACGAAAGGTGTAATGCATTGAAGGAGCCACCTTCGATCCCACAAATTATATATATTGTTGATCAGGACGACGAGCCGAGTTGATATAGCCATGTCCGTCTGAACGTCTGCTTATATGCAAATGAGTCTCTCAGTTTTTGAGCTTAGGGAATGAAATTTGCTATGGAGCCTTCCTTTTGCTACAGTCAGCACATATGGCGGAACCGGTCGGATCGTACAACTATATCTTATAGCTTCCAGAGGAACAATTGGTGCAAAAGTTGTTGTATGGAAAACTTTTGGATTCTCAAGGTATCTTGATTAAACTTGATTAAAGTTATACGGAAAACTTTGATTTGTAAACACATATTTAAATTCATTAAGATCGAATTACTATATCATTTAGCTCTGCAAGGATATGTAATCGTTGGCGCGCTGAACAAAGCTTTTCCTTAGTAGTTTTCTTTAAAAATGTCTCTTCTATCTGCTTCTCTTTTGTGGCAAAATCAAGATACCCTTCACAGGTATATAGAAATAATTGAAATGAATTTTAAAAAGGGAAGAAATATGTTTGGTCCTTTTGGAATTTGAAGTCCTTGCTGGACGCATTCCTGTCCTACAGGCAGGACTAAAGCAATTAAAATCGTGTTTATTGCTGGCCTTTGAAAGGGATATTTGTAGTGAGTGCTTTCTATTAGTGAACTTTCAGCTAGTCGAGTTGAGAGAAAGTTCTATTTATTATTATTTTTAATTCGAATATAATGCATTTATTCGAATATGTCATGTATGGCAATTAAACACGTAATTTGCATATTTCTCACTTTGTGCTAAACATTCGTGCAATTTGACACAATTTCAGTACGTTTGGCAATTTGACGACCTCATTTTCATCCTGCTCCTGGCGCTGCTTTACACACACTCTCACACACACTCACACACACACACACACACGCACGTAGAAACAGACGTAGAACCACATAGAAAAACATGCCGGTCACTAATTATGATTGATGCACTTTAAAATTGTTGGCAAATTATTATTGCCAAAAGGCAAGAGGAGGACGGACGGACGTCCAATGTGAATCCCGTTGCCCCACGCTTAACTCAATTAGTCAACCTGGCCAGGCAACAATTTTATGGTGCTGCTGCTGCTGCTGCTGCTGCTGACGTTGACGTTGCTGCTGCCGTTGCTGTTGCCGTCGGTCCTTCATCCTTGCGCCCGAGCCAACTGTTGCAACGAAATTACCACAAAGTTTTCTGTTTGCTGCATAATTAAAAAGTTTGAAAAGCTTTTGCCGAAACCAGGCAACAGTCAACCCAGAGTAGCTGCTCCCGCCACCCCTGAGCCACGGCCTCTTCTGCACCTACTCCTGCCCCTGCTGCTGCTCCTGCTCCTGCTCCTGCTACTGCCACTGCTGCTGCTCCTGTTTCTGGTTCTGGCCGACAAGCTATTATAAACCAGCGGTTATGCGGCGGTTGCAGTTTTTGCATGATTGACAACCCAACAACCCGTACCGAGTCAGGAAGCAGCTCCTCCTGCTCCAGCTCCTGCTGCTGCTCCTTCTCCTCCTGTTGCTGTTGCTGTTGCTGCTTTTGCTCCTGCCACCAAAAGCCTCCAGCCTGACGCCCACAATAAAAAGCTAGTCAAGGACATGCCAACGCATGTGCCTTTTGTGAGCTAATGTGTGTGGGTGAGTGTGTGTGTGTGTGTGTGGCAGTGTGTGTGTGCATCGGATTGTGAAAATATTTCACATTTTAGCCAAAGTTCTCTGCGTTTATTTTTGCACAAAATATTTTTATTTTCCATCCAATGAGTTTTTGATAATTAATTTCGCTGCCAAATAAGAGCAACTGCTTCTCTCTTTCTTTTTTCTCTTTTTTCCTTTTTTGTTTTTAAAGTGCAATTAGAACATTGCATATTTTTCATTAATTTTAAGCGGGCCAAGGACGTGTTTGGCCATAAAAAAGCTTTGCCTTGGCTATGATTTAGATTGGCTCTGACGCCCAGACCCATTTTATTCTGTGTGTTCTATTTATATTTAAATTCTCCCGAAAGATATAATATTGAAATTTTATAGACTTTATGTAGAATTCAGGATTGAAGCGGTTCGGTTTACAGGCTTTAATCCCATGAAAAGCTTTAAGTTCCGTTTCTGTTTCAGAAATGTTTAAGGAGTTGACGAAAGGAAGCTTTGAGTTCGATCCTTTCTCCTTTTCATACAAAGTACAATGATCCTTTTTCGATTTATTTGGTATGATTTTTGATTTTTTCTCTAAGGATAATAAATAAACTAGAAAAGATTTTAGGGTGTGCTTTGAAAAACTTAAATTTGAATTTAAATTTCCAAAAAATTGATAAATTAACCGAGACCTTTGGTTGAGTTTTCAAGTTCCCCTGCAGAGGACTCACAACTGAACCGTTTCCAAGAGGCTTTAGGTTCGAACCGGCTTAAGATTATGCTTTATTTTCTTTGTCGCCAGATTTGTACTAATTAAGCATGCAAGGACCTTCAAGCAAAGCTAATAATCAAGCGGAAAAATCAAGTCTGCAAACCTTTAAATATCCTTTGGTCGTATTAAAGCAACAACTGAACCATTTGCTCGAATTTCTCACCTGAAAATCCGCTGGCAGCATTTTCTTAATGGCAACTCATTAGGCTTCTGTTTTGTGTGAAAGTTTTTCAACTATTTATGCTGGTTGCCCTCCAATTATTGTTGGTGTTCGTTGTTGTTGTTGCTGTTGTTGGTGTTGCTGTTGTTGGTGTTGTTGTTGTAGCGAGTAGTGTTCCCTTTTTGGACATGTGTGCAACAAAAACCACAAGTGTCAACTTACAGAGGCAAAAAGAAAGAGCCCACCTCTAATGCGAGCGAGGTGTGCGAGCCACCTGGCTCATTAATCATTAAAAACAGACAGACAGACGGACGAACGGACGGACGGACAGACAAACAGAGAGAGAGAGAGACAAACAAACGCAAGTGGAACGCAATTTGTTTTATCGTCAGTCCGACTCCCCCGCCTGAAACACGTGTAGCAGCTCCTAGCACTGATTTGCCAAGCACACACACACACACCTATAAATATATATATGTGTATGTATGTGTATGTATGTGTATATATATTAGCAGATTCCCACACTGTTAGAGACCTGACCGCATGACATTAAACAATTAAAATAATTACGCAAATCTCTCATAGGATTTGTCTCACTTTGGCGTGAGCTTGTTCACTTTTCCGAGCGGATTCACTTGCGAGTGGTAAGGGCATAACGGCTATGTCTTTAACTTGGCCTAAACTTTGGCTACATTGAATGAACCTTAATTGCTTTTGTACACTGTAAAAAATTAGGAAGCTTGAATAAACGGAACTGTTCTACAACTTTTCTGTATTGAAAATTCAATCGATATTTAAATCGATTTTATTCCAGCTTAGTACTAAAAAGTTGGCTTAAAAATATTAAATTTAAATCAAAATTAAAAAACAAAAAATATATAAAATTTATTCGAAAATTTTAGGAATTTTTTGTAGTAATTGTCGAAAGCTGCCTATAAAAAATATAATAAAAAATATTTATTTTTTTCTTTCAAAAAGCAAAAATTAATAAGAAAAATATAATAAAACTAAAAAAAGAGTATACAAACTTCGGCTTAGAGGACAAATGAATTATTTCTTGATTATCTGCAATTCTCCTGCTTTCGTTCACTTTCTCTCTCTCTTTCTGTCTGCTCTTTATCATCTCTCTGTCTCTTCTATCTCTGATTTTGGTTACATTTGTTTGTTTGATTGCCTCACTGTGTGTTTGGATGTGTGTGTGGTTTGCTTTGGCTGTGTTGTGCGTGTGTGTGCGTGTGTGTGCGTGTGCGTGTGTGCTGCAAATTAATTAAACTTTTAATTGACACGCCATTTGTTTGGTCATTGCCCCACTCCACTTCCCATTGATTTCTCATTGCCACCCCCACCTTGCCCCCGGTCTTCTCCATCTGCATTCTGCATCCGTTCCGGCCTATTTAGATGGTGGCTTTCATTTTTTCCGTCCAGAGCATAATTCATTGATGTCGTTTATTCATATTAATTAAACAATTATAAATACATTTATTTATTGTGCTATCAATATCGAAACGACTTATCGACAATAGAAAGTTTATATTTGAATTTAAATCAGTGAATTTGCTTTGATTGACACAGGACAATTCTGTATCAATGTGGCTTATGAGCTTTAGTGCTAATAAATTGATAGATTTTATTATAGTCCTTTCATGGCTTATGCATGGACATTGAGTCACAGTCTAAGCCAAAACTTTATTCACACTTAAATAAATATTTTATGTATTCTAAGCTCAGGATAATCACTGATTCGTTTGGCTAGAGTATTCAGTTCAAAGCGGATGCTGGAAAAGAGAGACTCTGCGCTTAGTAGGTCATTTGGAGAGGGAACAAAGCGAACAAAAAACCATTGACAAAATCGACAAACTTATTATAATTATAATCAAAAAAAATAATAATAATAATAGTAATAATAAAAATAGCATGCCTTTAGCGTTAGTTTCACAAGTTCGCTAGAAAATTCCTTCAGTCATAGGTGAAAAAAATCAAAAATTCCACTCTTAAATCAATTCGAAAGTGTCATAACTGCAGTAATGCGCATTTAGCTGGAATCAAGCTAAATAATCGTTTTCCAAGAATAAAAATTTAAGAATGAAAAGCTTTAGTCAAGTTTCCGAAACGTGTCGAATCAAGCATAAAGCAATATACAATGAATAAAATAAAGGAGAGAACAACTTCTTCATTTAATCTCATTTTTAGCTTAAAATAAGACTCATGCTCTCTTCCCAATTAATAATAAATTAGTTAATTATTATTAATATTAATTAATTTATTCCTGTGCTCCAATCTAAAGCAGAAGTATTAAACTATTTAGTTTTTATATCAAATATTAAAGCAAAGTTTTTATTTATTAATTAATTAAAAACAAATATTACAAGGGACCTCCCTGGTAACAGAAAGAAAGAGTATGGAAAACTAATAAAAATTCTTGTGTAAAAAGACTCAAAAGTTGCGTGAAATATTAAAAAAAGAATCTTTCGTAGAACTTATCTGAAAAATAATCCAAAATCCCAAGAAGGAACCAAATATTTCAAGCAATTTCCCTGCCACAAACAAAGCGACAAATAATTCTTTGTTAATTATTTTTACCTTGGCAAATTTGAAAGTTTCCATGCAAAGTTCTAGAGGAAGTATCGATAACTGTTATATATATATATATATAAATATGAAAAATTGTAAGCAAAGCTGTATTAAAATATGAAAAGTTTTAATTGGCAAAGCTTTTCCATGTCTGCAGAGTCACGCATGCTCCTTGGGGCTAAGCTGCCAATGTTAAATAACTTAATAAATGCTGCGAATTAATCTGAAAATCCCAAGCCACTTCTAAACTGAAAGCTGAAGGATTAACCGCCCCCAGTTCCTGCACACATACACACATATATATGTATATATATATATATATATGTATAGAGAAAGAAATGTCCAATGGAGGAGCTGGAGTTTCTGTGTGCATTATTCGCCTAGGTAACCTGCAAAACGGCTGATAATGGATTATTCCATGCCATAAATGTAAATGCAGATCTCCTCGTACTCCTGCGTCCTGCGCTCTTTGCTCTTACTAAACGCCCATCCGAATAACTAACCAACGAGCCCAGCAATCCAGTAAAGGGATACGGCTACGGCTACGGCTACGGCTACGGCACCGGTAACCGGAATGGGAATGGGAACGGGAATGCGATGACGCCATTTTGTTGCAACAGTGGCAACAGTTATGGCAGCCATGAAAAAAAAAACAAAGAGCAAATGCAAAAGAGGGGGAAAAAAAAACAACAATCATAGAAGGGATTCCTCCTAGAAGTTGAGGGGGAACTGCGGAAAAAAGGGAAAAACTGAAAGTAGCGGCAGGTTTTTATGGCCAACAGCAAAGTCGCAACAAGCAGCGCAACGGAAAAAATGCAGTCAACAAAGACGCGTAAATTATTTTAGATTTACATTTCTGCATTTCATTTTTGCAGTGTGCACCCACTTGGCCCAAACCGCGCCCTCGCTCTCTGCCTCCCCGCTACGCCCACTCTCTCTCTCTTGTGTCTGCTGTTTGCCGCCGGAGGCGTTAAGCAAGACGGCGTCGGCACATAATTTATGCAATTTTTATGATTATTCATTATGAGCGCGGAAGCGCCTGGGAAAGCACCCTGGTTACACAACAGCTCAATAGCAATGAAAAACTAGCAGCGAAAGGCTACCTACCGAAGATTATATACCCTTGCGGTGGGGACTGAAGCAATTCCAAGGGCAGCTATAGAGGCGATCTGGATCTTGATTAAAAATCAAATACCTTCAGCTTACTCATCAGATCTATAAACTTAGCTGAGGAGTTAGAGAAGTTTTCTATACAACAATTTTTAGAGTGATTGTTCCTTTCCTTTCCTGTTTTAAGATATAGTTGTTCGATCCGGCCGATACCAAAGATTTGCTTGACAAGATTCCAAGCTTCGATTGAATTTTGATTTGTATCTAGCTGTTGATTTACCGAGCTTGAAAGCTGCGAGACTAGTTTAGACTATAAATAGAAAGACAGACAGACAGTCGGACAGACGGACAAGACGCAACTCATTGTCCTGATCGGAGCCTTCAGCCTCCCGACAAAGTCATATTACCCTCTGTGCAAGGGCATAAAATTAATTAAGAGTATTTTTAGCTGGTTAAATTCATGCGGAATACAATATAATCCCAACTTGCATATTTAAAGTATAATTAATTAAAATAATAATAATAATATTAAGAGTTATAATGAGGAAAAATTCTAAGAACGAACCGTTTGCTATGCAAGTCAATTTAAAGCTTCTTCGTATTTTTAGCTCTGGGAATATAATTTTTAGCCCACTGTGCCGACGCTTTCTTTTTTTTTTGTCCTTCTTGTTTGTTTTGCTTTTGGCTATCATGTCCGCACCGCATTTGTTTCATATTTTATGCATTTTTCTTTGGCACAACGGATATGCAAAAAAAAAGGACGTTCGCATTTTTTCATTCTTAGAAACTGGATGGACACCGATTCCCCTCCCAAACCCCCCGCTAACCCCGATCCGCCGGTCCAACAATCGTTACAAACGTCGCTCATATATTTTTCAAGTAATTAGCATTAATTTTGCCAACTGATAATCCCAGCGGCTTATTGCAACCATTACCAACTCCTTCTGTTGCTGCGCCTTGGCTTCCCCTGCCTTCGTGCTGCCCTGCTCACGTGTTGGCCATGTGGACGAGCAGGACGACGAGGAGGAGGACGACGAGGAGGAGGATAAGGATAAGGAGAGGGGCTTTTGCTACTGATGCTTGAGCCTGAGCTTGCTCCTGGTGGCTGGGCTTTATCGCTTGGCATTTGCAAGTTGTTGATTGCGTTATGGCCAAAGTTAATAAAGTCATTTGCATCTTGCATTAAGTGGCTCAGTTGCTGGCGTTTCTGCCGTTTCTGGCGTTTCCTGGTTAACTGTTCAGGCCCTGCGTGTTACCAGTTGCCAGTTGCTACCGGTGGAGATTTACCTCAGAGTTAACTACTTATAGAGAAAGTATAAGCCGGTTTAATTAGCCAACAAGTATAAGGCCCAAAGTTGGCATGTGAGTCACGAAGATACGAGAATAATTTGGCTGATGAAACAGATGAAATACTATGAGAAAACGAGTCGTATTACCGCAAACCCAAATAAAAACTAATCCTCAAAATTAATTACGCAACTTTTTGAGCGGGAAAACGTAAAAAAAAGGAGGGAAAAATGGAAGGAAATCCTATGAGTATAAAGCAATTTTGCCCAACCAGCAACTTTCAACCCCAAAATTTGAGAACAGAATTTTCTATTTGCCATTTTCTATTTGCTATTTGCTGGAAAATAAAGTATACTCAGTATTTTTACTGCGCAGCGAGTTGCAGCAGCAAACAACGACCGAAGATTATATACTAGTGAACAGGACCAGCACCAGGAGCAGGAGGAGGAGCAGGAGGAGGAGCAGGAGGAAGGGCAGAAGCAGCATAAGAAAACGTCAATCTAATTGAAATTCTAGACAAAATCTTCCGCAAATTACCTTCATTGACAAAAATCTCTAATCCCACGTTGCTGGCGAAGCGAAACCTGAAGACAAACTCAAAAAGCCACCCAGCGAGTGAACCTTGCGACCCCCCCAACAACAAAACTGACAAAAGCCTTTGGAGAAATTGGTGGGCAGGGTGACGGAGCGGGGCGGGGCGGGGTGAATCGACTTTTCCTCGATAAGTTATTGTTTAAAAAGGAGTCAGGGCCTCTATGCCGAAGGGTGCGGCCAAGCAGGAAACATACTTGAAATGAAGCGCAGAGCGCCGAGCGCCGAGCAAAACCAGAGCAGAGCAGAGCTGAGCAGAGCAGGAAACGGAAGTGCAGCGATGGCGATGGCGTCGCTAGCGTTGTATATGTGTGTACGTCTATGTGTGACAATTGGGATGCAGGTGGAGATGAGAAGTTGCCGAGGAGCTGCTCCTGACGACGTCTTCATACAACAGGCCACAAAAAAATAGAGAAAAAATTGAAGTAAAATAGGTAAATACTTTGCGGTCGTCGTGTTCGTCGTTGGTTTTGTTGCGACTTCTTCATCGCCGTCGTCGTCGCAGTCGCCGTCGCAGTCGCCGTCGCCATTACGCTGAGTACATTGGCTGCTGCAAGGAGGAGGAGGAGATGGAGTACCCTGTGCTGCGGGCCAACTCCTTAGGGTCTGACTGCATTTTTCATAGCTGCAGCTCTGGTTGCTTTAGCGATTTAATTTAATCAACTGAAAGCGCATTTGCAGCTTTTCCAACCGCACACACACACAAACACACACACACAAACACACACACACAAACATACACATGCAACCTGCATTTTCATCCTCTCAGCTTATACTCAAATGTCTTCGTTTTGGGCCAACGCTGTCATTCAACTCACATCAGGATTGTGGCAGCTAACCTGCCCCCGTTCCCATTGCCCATTCTCCATTCCCCCTCCTGCAGCTCCCCTTTTTTCTATAATCTGAACACTGTTGTCGCTTTCTTTCTTGGCTCTGCCTGCTTAATATCTCTTCATGTTGATCTTCAAGGCATTGATTCAGTCTGTTGATGTCCCTAATGCTTTGTGTCCTTGTGCCTTTTATCAGTGTCATTGTACTATAATGTGGCAGAAGCAATGAAAATTGTGAAAATGGCCAGATCAATTCACAATATCAGATCACAGCTGATTGTTTTCTAATTAACTATTATTACTTCAATTATTGAATTATGTGCGATATTTTGTAGCTTGGCATTAAGGCTTAAAGCAAGGAGGAGCAGTAGCAGCCCTCCGCTTGAACCTCTTCCAAAGCATTCCCCGAACCGAAGCTCTTACAAAATGTGTCAGGATTAGATGATTGAAAGTTTCATTCTGCTGCTACTCAAAAACAAACACAAAATATGGAAACTACGAGGACTGGGGGGACACATGCGAAACTCGTCCTTTCAGCGGGTTGGGAGAGGGAGTAAAGCACGCTCCCTAAATTTGAATTTTTTGCTGCTGCGATGATGATGAGGATGATGATGGTAATGAGCGTCTCTACAATCGCAAGGTATGCGGAAAAATCCAAGAAGGTAACACTTAATGCTGCAAAGGAATTTTACATGTCTTCCTAATGGAATGGGTCATACGCGAAGGGGGGTGGGGGAAATAGGCGAAAGGGGATTGTGGCATCAACTAAGGAATATAATAATAATGTGTGTGCAACAAGAACTGTTGTAAGCACAGAGAGCACAAGAGCACAAGTTGCCCCAAGGCTACCTAACGAATGTGGGTGAAATTCTGTGAGCCACACACACACACACACACACAGAGACACACTTCCCTCTTTCTGTCTCTCCGTCTGTCATCCCTGTGGGTTTATAATTTGCTGTTGGTGTTGCTATGCCTCTTGCTGTTGCTGTTGCTGTTTATTTCGACGGTTTGAGGTTTTTTTTACTGCTAGTGGCACTGCTACATACTCATATATAATTCTCATTCTCATTTGTAACCGCGCGTGAAATTTACACGCATTTTGAAGTCTAATTTGACATTAATTCAATACCCTCAGGATAGTACGCATTACGCTGCTGCTGCTGCTGCTGTGCGTGTCTATAGTGCGGGTGTGTGTATATATATGCATGTGTGTGGGTGTGTGGGTGTGTGTGTGTGGGTGTGTGTGTGTGTCTGAATGTGTATTTGAGTAGTTGGTTGGCTGCGATTTCTGTTTGCTCTCAGGCGTGTTTAAGTTTTCCAACTAGGCAACTTTATTGTGTTGCAAGCTGAATGCGAAATGCATTAAGAGCTTAGCGAATTCATCAAATTATTCAGATATAACTATATATATTATATATGCCTTTTAAGCGATGCTTCCTTTCTGCTTTTTATGAAACTTTGCCTTAATCTTTTTCAAACAGTTTAACTGAGCGCAAAATCCGCTTGGACTGTGGCCTTAAAGGATATTAAACAACAAAGAAAGAGTAAACTACTTAACTTGAGGTAGAAATATCCATAGCTCTTAAAAGGGTTTAATTTCAATAAGTTCGAAGAGTTTGATTAAAGACTGACGTTTGGAGAGCTCTCAGGCAAGCTGAAGAGCGGACTACCAGAGATGCTACTTACTTAGTCTTTTTCTGGGTGGGAACAGTGCGTCTCTCTGCGTTGGGATAAGTATACGCCCCCTTGGCAACGAGCTGGAACAATGAATTGGGAGCAGGGAATGCAAGGCACTGACTGCTCTGTGTTATAGGCAACCCTTCCTAGCTGGGCATGAAACCAGCTCACCTGATTTTGGAATCACCATAGAAACTTATCTAGGACAGTGGCAGTGCTGGGACCTGGAACAGTGCCTCGTTGGAGTCTGCTATCTCAGCTCAGGTATTATTCTGGCTTGGATCTGTTTCTCGGGAGCAACAGTGAAGAACTTCGGCGAAGAAAAATCTGTTTGTCTAATTATAAGGATCTGAAACAAAGATCAGTTGAAGGACTCAGCCAGTTCAATTTCCTACAGGCTTAAATTGAGACAGGAGCAGCTCAAAAAGCGAACGATTTCAGGAACAAAAACTAGTTCGAACTTATTGGCATAATGAGGAAACCAAAGCAACGAGCTGCCAATTAAAGCCGGTTCGTTCCGCATCAGAAATCGAATTTAGCAAAACGTGGTTTAGTTTTTTTTTTCTTTATTATTTTGATACCAATTCAGTTAGCATAACCATAACCAAAACCAAATTTATTTAAAAAGTTTAGACTTCAGACTAAACCAAAAATTTGCACAAATGCTGCCAACTAAAAGCCACATTGCAGAACCAAAATGAAAAAAAAAAAAAAAAAAGATATGAAACAACTCGGAACAATCAAGCACACTTTGGTCAAAGGCAAATACCACTGATTGTGACAATCAGCGTGACAATAAAATTGGCGCCCAGAGTTGTTGGAGAGGATTGGGATTGAGATTGGGATACGCTTTTGGATTTGGATTTGGATTTGTGTGCGGAAGTTTGAGTCGAGGGATCGCTGGGGCGCTAAACGTTGGCAACAGCTGGCACTCTTTTTGGCAATCAGAGCAGAGAGCAAAAGGAGGAAAAACTCCAGGCAGCAGGCAGCCGGCAGCAGGCGGCAGGCAGCTTTAAACTTTGACAATTTCCATGCCAACGAAATGCGACGGAAGAATTTTAAAATTCCGACATGTCAACGGCAATGTGGAGGCGCTGATGGGGGCGTGGCAACCAAAATGACAGGCTTGTGACACGCACAGACCAACTGTCACACCCGCTGTGCGTGTATCTCTTTGTGTGTGTGCTAGTGTGCTAGTGTGTGTGCGTGTGTGTGTGTGTGTGTGGCTAACCCTTACAAAGCCAAAAACGAATTTTATAAAATTGTCATGGCCAAAAACCAAAGAAAACGAGCAGCTAGCTAAGAAAACCAACCAAAGAAAACCAAAGAAAAGCAGAGCAAAGCTAAAAGCATACAATGATGATGACTCTCTTTTTGTCCCTTTTATTATTTCTTGCCCCCTTCCCCTCCCTTCCATTGCCAAAGGCATTGTTCCTATTGCCATTGTTGTTGCTGTTTTTCTTTTTTTTTTTTTTAGTTGTTGTTGCAACTGTAACATTATCTAAGCTAGCAAATTGTCAACACGTACAAATGCGTTCACTCAAACGTAAACGGGGTAATAACCATTTTTCGTAATAATTTTATGTCATAACAAATCTAGGTTATACTCTCTCTCTCTCTCTCTCTCTCTATCGCTCTCTCTCTAACTGTTACCCGTTGGTATAAGCGTTTTTCCCCGATTTTCCTTCTTTTTTTTTGCCTATGAGGATATTTTCCTGTGCAGAGCCAGCTGTGGCCCAGAAGGGAAAATGGGATCAAATGAAAAGGCGTAAGACTTGGCCAAAACTGTAGCACTAACGAAGCTGACACGATCATTGCCAAAAATAAGCATAGCAGCTAGCCGACTAATTAAAGCCAAGTTTTAAGACGCTCGGCTTAGAGCTTCGAATCAAGTCTTAGTGCTCGTTGAACAAACTTGGCTTATATCAGGCATGAAAAACGCTGAAAATTGTAAAAGAAGCCTAGAGAAAATGATTTGAGAATGGTTAGTGGAACAGTTCAAAAAGAGACTCGACTCACGGTTTGGCTGGGTTTTCTTTCCTTAAAGTAATGACTAAAGTTTTTCGACTTATTTGGAATATTTTTGAGTCTAATATCATCGTAAAGGGAGAAAAGGATCAGTCGCAAAGGAACAAATGGAGAGCCTTTTTCTATTGAGATGCGGTTCGTATTCTATTTCGAAAGAAGGATTATATGCTAGCTGCGGCTCAAAACTTGGCAACCGAACCGTTTTATAGGGATTGCGATTTGAACCGCTTTGAAAGTTTATACAACGATTTTAAGGTTTCTTTTTCGTTTAATAATCGGCTATTGAAGTTGGTTTTGAGCCATTATAATTTGAAGTGGATTGAAATGGAACATAAAGAAAGTTTATCTGGAAAGTTGCCTTTACTATATAACCCAATATGCAGCTGTCTTCTTAGTTTTTCCCCAAGCTCCCCAGAGAAGAAGTCAACCCTATTTCTCAGCCGAGCCATGTGTTTAGTTCATTGGCACAAAATGTTGCTGCTCTTTTTGTTGCAGCATCATATTTTTTTTTTCCTACTTTTTTCCGTCGTTCTTTTCAGTTTTTTTTTTTTGTAATGGAGGAGAAAACTACAAGAGAGCTACACGTCATCGCCGAAAGCGGCAGCTTGCAGCCAGCCCAAGCAGCCCAGGCAGCCCAAGCAGTCCAAGCAGAAGCAGTCAAGTAAAAGTCCTGGATTTTTGCCTTCTTCTGCGACGCATAACGCGCCGTTCAACTTAAGAAATAAACTAAAGTTGTCACGTAAGCAAAGTTTATGGCCAAAAAGCAAAAGAGTAGAGAGGGAGCGAGAGCCCAAAGATGCCAACAATTTTGCCAGCTCGACAGCAGCAGTTGCACAGTGGAAACATCTCGTTGGACACGCGCCATGCCACCAAATCATCTGCAGAGTTGTCCATTTCTGCCTCCTGCCCCGTGCCCCGTGCCCCGTGCCACACGTTGCCCTAACATAAAAGCAGTTGCACTCTCAGACTGCGTTTAACATTTAGCTGCTGAGGGGCGTGGCTATGCCACTGATTGACCAAATGATAGACAGGCAACACAGACACAGGCACAGACACAGGCACAGACACAGAGACAGAGTCCAGAATCCAAAATGCAGAATCCTTACATCTAGCAGTTTAGCCTTTGATTGCAACATTCATTCTAACATTAAGCACGTTTTAGCTCTTCGACGATGCCCCTAGTCTACCCATAGAGCCCGCATATATATTTATATATATAGACGAACTCTGTCAGTTTCTCATAAAAATTGTATGTATGCATTTTGTATCATTATTTTATGCAATGCACAAAGAAAACATAAAATATGTGTCAAATATATTGATCCTTTCATACTTTAAACGTGATGTGTCAGCATTGTTGCTTACAATTTTCACATTGAGTCTGCCCAAATTAAAAGAGAGCTGATCCAGTGTATACGACTGGAAAATACTCTGCAATAGAAGCTAGAAAACCTCTTTTGATTTCCCACTAAAAATAGTTTCTTAAACATTCTCTGGAATTTTGGACGAATCATTTGTTAACGGATGCCACTTAAACGGCTGTCGAACTGAATGGATTTTGGCCTTTAGAGATATGTTCAAGTATTGGATGCTCTACCTCTTACAGTGGGACAGACTTGGCTGTTGATCCTGGGAAAAATGTGACTTAAAGTCGATCTCAATATAATACGACCTTCCCGCATAGATCACTCAAGGTCCACTTCTGATCTCTGAGACTGATTTGAGTCTATATAACTGTAGAGCTTCAGCACTGAGTTTGAAGTAATTCACAATCGGAAAAACTAAATTTTTCGTATACCCCTCCATATTCCATCCAAAGGGCTAACCTTTTTCCATTAAGCAGTCTTTAAGAAACTTTTGAGCCGGACTGGAGAGGTAACGAAAATGGTTTTTCACAAAGGAAGCAAACCTTCTGGGCCGAACTTGCCACTTTCATCCTAAGACCTGTTTTGGCATTGCGTTGATGAATGAATTAGTTAGTTTATCAGTTAGGAGAATGATTTTTAAAAAAAAAGATTGTTGATCAGGACGACAAGATTTGTCTTAGCCATCTCCGTCTATCCTTCTGCATGTAAAAAAGTCTCTCAGCTTTTGAGCTGAAACTTGAGTAAAACTTGGGTTGCACTCTCATTCATCTTCGGAGCGGTTGAGATAGGCTTACCCCAGTGATTTTTATTCTTTATGGATTACTATCAAGTATTATCAGGTTTCTTTATTAGAATGGATGCCTTCTTAAGCATTTAAATGATATTGTCTATTGTTGGCCGTGGCAAGGCCGTTGACAATTGCACAACACTTTCTCATTAGAGCAGCGAGGACATTTGTGGGCAAACCACATGGGAGGCTTAGGAATTAGATGGAGGCTGGGGAGGCTGCCTTCGTCCCTGCCGCCCATCTCATTAGTGTTTGGAAATTTGTCAATGCAAATGCCGAAAACGTTGCCTAATTGGATTTTTGACAAGTGCCACGTCACGGAAACTTTGACAGGTTCGTTAGGGGCAACAAAACGGCGAGAATTTCGAGTCAGCAGCATTTATGAATGCGATTGCGCAATATTGCAAATTAATTGCGAAATTAGCGAGAAATTCCAGCTAACTGAAAAAAAAAAAAGGGAAAAGAAAAAAGTGAAATTAACCACAGTTAATTTTACTAATTAAACGTGCATTCAATTACAATTGATTGGCAGGTCATTCAGCCGTCGGTGGAGGAGTCTGCCCCCATTGGGAGCTAGGACATTTTCCAGCTGAATTTGCCTACTTGTCATCTCGTCCTTTGCCTGTGTCTAACAGAGCGAAATATTTTGTGGCAACACATTAAATTGACTGCCAATTGTCCTGGAGCATTCGATTGCTTTTCTAATGGTTTTCAATCGAACCCAGAGAGAGAGAGAGAGAGAGAGAGAGAGAGCGAGCGAGCTTCAGCTGAAGTTTGCCTTTTGTTTTGGTGACCTTCCTCTGGCTTTCAATTCATTTCTCATTGTCAGATTGTCAGAGATTTGTGCAAATAGTTTTTCAGTTTGAGGCAAGTGTAACGCATACATTGCAAAATATTTACCCATCAACACGTGTCTGTGTTTGCTTCTTTCTACAATGCCTCGCAGCACTGTACTTTACAAGGATGTTTCGTCTAAGGGGAGCTGGAATGTTTTTTCCTGATTATATTTACTCAGTGCCTTATATATTAGCTTAACAATCAGCCACGTGTGTCTGTGTGCTGGCAATTGACCGTGGATTGAGTGAAAATATAAAATAATATTGGGCAAAACCGGTTCAAAAGAACAACACAACACATTGGCTAACCAAATAAGTTATTTCCGCAGCAAAAACCTGAAAGCCTCGACTCGGTTTGGTTCTATATATTTGGACATCGGGGATGTCCTAAGAAATATTCTGCTCTTGAAAGAATTATCTTATTCAGGGAATAAATTCTCTAACATTAAATAACGCAAAATAGTTCACAAACACAATTTTTTAATACTTTCTGAAAGGATAAAACTGAATAAACAAAATATATAGAATTCGCCTCGTGTCTCTAGTTTGGAGAAATATTTAGTAGTAGCAGCTTAAAATCTGCTTTAAGGTTTATCCTCTTCACTGTCCGATTTCATGGAAGGCGCTGTCATAATCCGGACTTGCTTATGAGAGTCGTCAGGTATGTAGATGAATTCATAGTCCTCATTTATGGCCACAAAGTATGTTGGCAGTATGCCACGCCCCTTGACATAAGTCTGACCACGGTAGTCGCATTGTAAGCCATATTTGAGCAGAATCATGGCAGTCTCTTCGGTCACCTGTATATGTCCAACAAGACCAGTTGAGTCCATGCGGGAGGCCATATTCACAGCATTCCCCCAGATATCGTAGTGTACCTGGGAGGCACCAACTACTCCAGCCATAACCTCACCACTGGATATACCAACGCTCATATCTCCAATGAAGAGGACGCGATCAACTGGGATTGCCTTATAGACATTGTTGCACAACCAAAGTGTTCGCATTAGGTCCAAGGCAAAGGTGGTTAAGACAAAGACGACCTCCTCATTGTGAGCCATGTCCTTAGTCCTAGTGGGACGAAAATGTTGTGTATGACTTACTGCAATAGAACAGATAGATTTAAATATTAGAATATATTATAAAAAAGGATCCCTCCTCTCACCCTCTGGTTCGTTTATGAGCGCCGAGTAACGTATATCCAGGCCACAGGCTGCCATATAAGTGCAGTTCACGATTTTAATCTTTTCCACCAAGTAATCGCTCTTGTAGTGGGACAACTATATATAGCAAGGATGTTTATAACATGAGCGTTTAAGACTTTAGCAGCAGGATTCATGGCTCTTACGATTTTATCAAATTCAGATATAATCTCATTGAGAACACGCAAGTTTGGCATATCCGTTTGAAAGTTTTTCAGGGAGGCAAACATCACAGAGACCAATTCGTAGTTCTCATAGTAAAGTTCGTGTTTCTCCAGCGACGTTAAATAGAGATTAACTGCAGGAAATAGTATCTTAAGTTAGCAAGAGAATTGACCAAAGATTGCCAACCTACCGACATGAACAGGCAATATATTATTCAAGAGTATAGATATAGATTTATTGGTTATGTGAGCGTCGTGCTGTTTCTTGAGTAGATCTATTCTCCACCTAAAAACAGGGCTAAATAAATTGTGAACTTAAGAATTGTATTCCGCGTCAGTAGCTCACTTGTAGTTGACCTTGTTATTAAACTCGGCCTGTCGCTCCATATGATAGAGGCATACCAAGGACATTGTGATCCTCAGAGCATGGGCATATTCGGCTAAGAAGTTGGGATTCGTTGTGAGGCTGGTACCAGTCAAGTATTCAAATTGAAAAAAAATGATAATCACATAAATAATGGCCTCCAATATGCTAACCACAATCTTCATCATGAAGGGAATACCTCTATAAATAATACTTATGCCAATTATGAGGCACACCATATTGGTGAGCACCCAAGGATGATAGCACATATTGATCTCGCCCTCATAGAGGTACAGTTTACTTTCAATATGCAATACCTCATACTCCTCCTTATCGCAGTTCATCTGAAATCGAATAAAACTGAAAAAAAGGGCCAAGACTACCGTCCAAGGAGACTCACCAACATTTCAGCTATCACTAGAAAATATAGCATTATGGTGATCATATAGATGCAGATACGACAAATGAGCACCCTTTGCATCATTTCCGCAAGACGGAATAGCTGGCAGCTAACAATGTTGTATTTATGCTTTTTCTTGGAATATCGCCAAAAGCAGAACTTTTTATACCAAGTTATCAGGACAAACACGGTCATGATCAGAAATGCAGTCAGATCCAAGGTATATTGCATCTCATTTGAACTGTAGTAATCCACTACCCTTATGTAGATGAGGACGACGCAAATCCACCAGGAGAACAGGACACTATATTTCAGCATATAATCGGGCTGACGCATATAATTATACTCCAGTCGTAGATCGCGAAAATGCAAAAAGGCGAACTCAATTAATGGCCGATTGTGATCTGTATCCTCTTTTTGCTTGCCAAAATAGTCCTTGATTCTGCAGCGAAATTAAGCAAATAAGTTCCACAACTTCACAGATACTTTCTGGGCTTACCTTAAGGCACCAACAGGCATCTTTTCGAATTCGTTGCGTAACTCAATCTTAGCCCTGTTATTTTGATCAATAATTACAAGTTTTGACGGCACTCTGATGATGGCAAAGGATTCGTATTGCTCCAAATCGTATTTAATTTCACCAATTTCCATGCCAGTAATGAGATATGTGAGAATGTTTCGCTTCTGAAGAAAAGGATCATCACGGGCCAGTTGAGGTCCGGGCTGGATCTCATAGCTGTGATCCAACATCATTCTGAGGGTTCTTTCACTGATATGTATATGGCCTGGCCTGCCGGTGGACTCCAGTTTATTGGCAATCTGCACATCTTCACCTAATCATTTAAGGCTTTTTTAAATGGCGTATATAGGATTTGATTAAAGCCCACCCCAAACGTCATACTGGAGCTTCGCTGCACCTATGACACCAGCGAATACATAACCCGAGTGGACTCCAATGCGCATATCGATGTCCACATTGCGTTTAGTTCTAAAATAATTAGATGAAATATCTGAGAACGAATGAAAGATGGATGATAGCTAATCAATTAATTAAGTTCTCTCACCGCACATCACGAATCTGCGAGATCATACTGTGTCCCAGATCAACGCAGCAATTGGCATGAGCGGGATCAGGTCGTATCAGGCCCGACACACAATAGTAGCAGTCACCCAGAAATTTGATGCGTTGAACCTTCAAGTTGGAGGCGGCCACATCGAATCTGGCATAGATATCATGCAGCAGAGTCACCAGCTCCTGAACGGTTAGCTTGGTGGTCAGATGTGTATAGTTGACTACATCGGCATACAGAATGCTGACCTCTGGATGGATCTGTATGGCCATAATGCGTTCCTTTATATGGATCCGAAATTCTCGACGTTTGCCAGCCAATGCAATGCGACTTTGGATATCATCTTGAAGGGGTTTTGCTATTTGGGGTGGCAGAATGCTGTGCAGCAGCAGCGTCTCCTGTTTCCGTGCATTTCCCAACCAAATATCTTCCATAACATATTGCTGCCGGTCAAGGAACGAGGATCGCACAATAATATCGCTTATTATGCGAAAAAACACGCCCAGCATATTATAGGTTCCATAGTGCAGAAAATCCACTAAAACATGGTTAAAGTTTTGAATATCTTTCGCTTCTATTCGATCTGTAGTTCTTAGGAAATAAATTGAGAACAAAACATAAATTGCAGATGTCCAACAGCCCAATATTAGTGGCCCTTTTATGGAGGGAATTGGCAGAAACAAATAGATGATATTCAGCAGGTAGGTGTCATAGAATGACCCAACCACCCAGAAGTGATCATGATGATGGTAAAGATGAATTGCTACATCTGCAAAGAGATATCAACCAGTTCCACTTAGTAGCTTATTATCATAATTGGAATACCAACCCACTGCAATCAGGGTGTGAACCGCAATCACTGAAGTTAAATACATTATCCAGGAGTGCTTCGAAATTATATCCTCTTTGAAGTTGATACTCATAACTATTATAATGAATATGGCAGCGCCCACATAGAGGTAAACATCCACATAGTTTTGTTCGGGGTTCTGCGGAATAGATTTCCAGCTGTTAGCCAACACTTGTTATTGGCCATACTTTACCTGGGTTATTGTTAGCAGCAGAATGGAATGCAAGATGGTCCAAACCGAGTGGAGTAATAGAAATACACCGAGAGCGTTGACTCGTAGTCGTCTCTCGTACAAAATGAACTCTTCTTCAACACCGACTTCCTCGCACTTTTTCTAATTTTGGATAACATTTTGATAAGGAACAGGGAAATAGGATGGTTGTATATTGTATACTCTACCATCAGAAATCCACGCTCCCAGACACGCTCCTTGGAATAGTCTAACGTGCATTTTTCTTCTTCAGTCATTTCAGATAATCTTATAAAAAATATATATACATAATAATCAGAGTGAGACGAATTGCTTGAATAGCTCCAAATATTTGTTTCGAAATACAGCTTGACAGAGAAGGTATTACAAACTGTTCCTAGGGCAGGAGTGATATAAATTTTGATGCCTAATCCGTTGCTGGTATACAGCTTATATGGAATATAGCTGTTGCATCAGATGAAAATATTATAGGGTAAAAAGAGTATATTATGTTGGTGAAAGTATTTGTAACAGGCAGAGGAGCTTTTAGATATCTATATATATTCTTGATCGGAAGCAATCTATCTGTCTGCCCATCTGTTTGGTTGGAAGAGACTATTCAAGCTAGAGACACCAAATTTCGTATGCTGGTTCTAAGAATTTTCCACTTTTTAAGGAATCCTAAAGTCCTTAACTCCTAAGGAATACAAAGTGTGGGGAAAGCATAACTCTTTGCCATGAAAACTGGTTTTATTTTAATACCAAAATATATAATCTTCATGGATTTAAATACTTGTTTTATTCCTTAAGGAGGCTCCATCGATGATAACTCTTTAATATATCATTTATACACATACTTTTTATACGCTTCCAGAGCTTATTATTATATATTATATTCATACTATTTCGGGTGAATAAATATCCTCTAAGATTGGGTAAACTTTCTAATAACTTTTCCCATTATTTCCATTTATTTTTCAGGTAAGTGAACAATCATGACACGTAGCAATTAAGGCAACGTTTGTGTTAACAAGCTAAAGACAGCCAAAGACAGACGAGGATATTTATAAGGTAAGCAAGGATTTGGAGCTGGGTGTCTGACTGAAACAAGGAATACATTTTTTTTATAATTAATATCCAATTTGTGCTAATTTAACGCACTTGTTTCGCTTAACGCGAGAGAAGTCTGCAGCCTGAGACAAATATTGTTGCCAAAAGCAAACCTCTTTTCAAGCAATAGAGATAAATGAAAAGAGGGAAAGACATAGAGATAGAGAAGGGGATTGGGAATGGGAATGGGAATGGGCATGGGAGTGGGCAGAGGGGATAAGGAAGAGGAGAGGGGAATATGGTATCTCGCGACTATGAAAACTAATTGAAACGCTTAGACAAAAGTTGGAAGCGACAAGCACTTAATACATTTAATAGAAGTCTAAGTGTTGCCTCACCGTTAAGTGTGGCGGAAGAGCATAGCAGAGGATGGCGGCATCTCAGGGCAAGGGTAAGGGTAAGGTTGAGGGTAAGGAAGAGGAGCAGGAAGAAAGAAGCAATACGAAAGCACCGAGAAGCAATTTAAATCTTACTAATTACTCGGGCGACAAATTACGCAGCAAGGCAAGGCAAGGCAAGGCATGGCATGGCAGCAGGCTGGAGTCCGCCCCAAAGACAGACACCCACCCACACACACACACACTCACTCGAGGCGCTGGCTGGAGCATTTATACAGATTTTTGCACTTAAAAACAAGAAACAGGTGTCGGCCCTCATCGCCCACTGGTTCCCATTGCTCACACCTTCGTCTAGGCGTCGTCTATTTTTTGAAAAATTAAGTGTCATTTGGTTGTCTCCTGGGTTCATTGTTTTCAACTTTCCCCGCCCCGAAAGACGGCAGC
The DNA here is from genome assembly GCA_018150835.1 of Drosophila repletoides. Classification (NCBI taxonomy): domain Eukaryota; kingdom Metazoa; phylum Arthropoda; class Insecta; order Diptera; family Drosophilidae; genus Drosophila; species Drosophila repletoides. The sequence continues at coordinate 2,522,699 of JAECWQ010000031.1, forward strand.
TAGGCAGCTTTCTCCAATTCTGCTTCTTCTACACTCAGCTTCCTTTTTGCTTCACAGCAAAGCCTGAGCTTGAGCCTGAGCTTGGGGTTAAGCTCATTGGCGTTTCCTTCCCAATGCCTTGGGTGCCGCATCTTTAATTCAAAGGCTGGCATATTCTCCACTCTCCGCTCCTTCGGCACCTTCTGCCTTTGCCTACTCTGACAATGAGATAGTTAAGCGTAATTACCAGGGCGGAAAATAAATGAAAGAGATTGGATGAGCACACTAGTTAGTGGGTGTGTAAGTGAGTGATTAGGTCTATATATCCTGCATATAATTATTGATTTGAAGCGCGCCTTTAATATCCTTAAACTGGTAAGGAAAGGCCAACCTCAGCTTGAGTAACTATATGATATAGTAGGCCGATCTTCTCTCTCTAATTAGTAAGTTTTATTGAGATATATTGGGAGACCAAAGAGTTTTCTAGTAGAATCCCAAAAGTTTTCCATACAACAACATTTTTTTAAGCCGATTTTTCCTATGGAAGATATATATATTATAAAATAGTTCGATCCTAACTCATTTTCGGGTGACATATTGAAACTTTTGCCTTTATCTGGCCAGTAAGTTTCATTAAGACATCTTCGGCTGATAGTTCCTATGGCAACTATAGTATATAGTATATAGACAAATTTGCATACAAACAGACGGACAGACAGTCAGACACATTCCCATACTTTCAACTTAGCTTTTCTAAACCCGTTTTCCTATAATTAAATTGGAATATGTCAAATTTCAAAGTAAATTATAATGAAGGACCTGTAATTAGAGCAGCTGGCAACTGGTTCACGATAGTTTTAAATTTCAGTGCAGTAAATTCACAAGGATATCGAATATCTAATAATTTCGCAATCAGGACATTGAATGCTCCACTTGTTCGATTCATTGGAACCGGCCAACAATCAGCGCCTGACTTAACTGTTTTGTATAAATTATTGATGAGAGACAACAAACAAATTGGCAACACAATTGCCAGTCCTTTCTGGCAGTCTACTACTCGTCTCCTTGGGAAATTCACTTACGTAATTGTTGTGAAAATTGTTTTCAATTGTCAAGGACCCTGTTGTCAATACTCGTTAGAAGGAAGAAGGTTCTTTTTTACACATTAATTTATATGCAAGAAAATTACCTTAAAGCCAATAGAAAGCGTACTTTTTCCCATATATATTTGTATCTGTTCTCCTGGCTGCAATATTTGATTTGATGCAAGTGTAATGAGTCTTTAGATGGCTTTTGGGTAGCTCCCTCTCTCTCCTTGAGAATCCTTTCAATAAAACACATTTTACTTAATAACTGAGTGAGGTCCGCTTTTGCAATCTGAAAACTGCAGCTCCATTCACTTATCGTTGCAATTATTGTTTTATTGCCTTTTAAAAAAGGAAAAACCAAAGGACAAGCCTCTGAATAACTGCCGAAATGAATTAAAAACATCTGCACCATCTGCAATTTGTTCAAGCCATATTTTTTTGCTGTATTTTCTTTTCGTTTAAGCCAAGAGAAAAGCTATCATGAATATGGCGAAGATTACATTTACTTACAAAAACCTATAGAAAGTAGTCCTAGTATGTTGCTGCCCATGAATAATTCATTTTTGTTTCAAAATTTGAACAATTTCTTAGCCATTAAATCGAAACAGTCGGTAGAAAGACAATAGAAAATACCAAAATATTTTTCTATAATCAATCTAAATTCATTACAACAGAATTTTCCATCTTTTGGCCAAGAGAACATTTGTTTATTGAGGCTTTTCTATATGAAAAATAGCCTCAGATTCGAATTCCAATGGAATTTTTGATAGAAAACATTTTGTTTTAGTATTAAAAAGTCTCCCAATTAAACACGTTCATATTTACAGTCGATTTTCTTAACTGAATCACTGGAATCTCTTAATCTGCCATTATCTGTTTGTATAATTCGCTAAATGGATAATCGCTTTTTTCTCAATAGATGATAAATTGCATGAATATGTGACACAACTCCTTTGGAAGAGTATGAAAAAAACCAGCAATAATGTTGGATTACGTGTGGAAATTACTTAAAAAGATTTTCAATTGTTCTCTGGGTGTGTGTTTGGTGGAAGTGGAGAATGTTCTCCTTTCATTGTTTTTCATTGGCCAAACGGCGCAAACGGGTAACGGCTGCTGTTTATTTTCAGTTCTGTGCAGTTCAGTGCCGGAAAAGTTGCCCGTCTCCAAGTGCCATGTGGCTGGTGGTTCCATGCTCGGATAATTGCCCATGTTCCAAGGAGCCAGCTCCACAGCAGCAGCAGCAGCAAAAATAATGAACTTTCGGTGCGACAACTATAAAATTTATGGCCATCTCCAGCTCCAGGCCAGGCCAGGACCAGACTGTCCTGGACATCACAATGATCTTGGAAACGTAACCTGCTAACAACTTATGAGTACAAATAGTTTGTCCGGCCTCAGCCGGGTAAAGTATTAAAGCGTTTAATGGCCAAAGTCGGTCAGAAGAATTAGTCTTAAGCTTTTTACCTATTTCAAGACCAGAATGCTGGGATTATTTAACCTGGAAAAATTACGTTTCCGGCTTAAATATATAGAAGAGAGCCTGATGATAATCGCTTTTATTCAAGATGAGTAGATAGATATAAAAATTGAAGAAATATCGCTTAAATTCAGGAAAACTGAGCGATAATATTCAGTCGTCTATAAATTTTGTTGCTACTTTTTGCAGTTTGCTCTGCTCTCGTTGCTGGCTCAGTTTATGATGCATTTCTGTTTTAATTATACGCTAAAATCCGCGAAAATTAAAACATAAATCTATGGGAATATTCTTAATAAAATGGTGGTGAAAATTATGCATAACGTACACAAAAACTGTATGGAAAACTGTGTGGAAAACTGAAAAACTGCTAGGAGCAGCAGTATGTTTAGCCTAACGGGGTCTGATCGCAAGAGGGGGGCGGCGGCAGAGTCGAGGACTCGAGTCATGAGTTGCAGGAAATGCATAGCTGGTTGCTACGCCAACTCATTTTAGCCAAGTTAAGCTGTATTCATTATATCTAAACTATGCTTTTATATTTGCTCTGCTCTGCTGTTTTTTTTTTGCTTTTTTTTTTTGCTTCGCTTTGCTTTGCTGTTCAAACTAAGTGCAAATGTCGAAAGTTGCTGTTGTTCTTGTTGTTGGAGGGATTACTGTAGCTGCTGTTGTTGTTTTTGGCTTGTTGTTTGGAATTGTACAACATTTATTGATGCTTGGACAAGCACAATAACAACGACTAGTCCTAGCCGGGATAGGAAGGGGCAGGGACGTCGCTGCTACCAGGATTTGCGTTGGGATTAATAAGCAATGACGACGACGACGTCGACGACGAGGACGAGGACGAGAACGAGGACTAGGACGAGGACGAGGACGAGGGCGAGGATGGCGAAGGCAACGCTGCATTTCATAATAAAATACACGAGTAGGAGACTGAGCAACCGAGCAACAAAATGTCAAACCTCATCCAGACGCTTGAGATGAGGATTCTGCTGACTGCTGACGACCACTTGCAACTTTATTAACTGCGCTTTATACCTTTTTAATGTGACTTGGGAGGCGGCGGGTGGCATGGGTGTGCCCTGAAAGCTTTTCTCTGGGCCTGCCAACTGCAGTTCAGTGCTAGCTTATTAGCTTTTTTATACCCTGTCCCTACAAAAAATATAAAGAAGGGAATAATTAACTACTGCCAATGCTCGTACTTCAGTCGACTTGATTGTTGATCTTGGCTGGCAAAAGCATTTAATTTGTTTTCTATATTTGAAATGTTTCTATCTTAACCTTAAGCTCAGGATGACAATTAAACCCTTCTAAGCCGATTCCATGCGGCATTTATGGATACTTTGAAGTGAACCATGTATCGAACCCACAAGGTTCATCCCTCCAACTCCAACTCCAACTCCTAAACTTCGGAATAGAGCAGGTTGGATTAAAAAAAATTCAAGAAACTTGAGTCCATATATTATGATATATGGAAACAACATATTTCAGGAAGGGAGCTACCAGAATACTAACCGGTTCAAGCATAGCTGATCCGATCCGGCATTTATATTAGACCATATACCTAACCTACAAAGTCATCCATTTCTCGAAACCCTGGCCACGGTTCGGTTCAAAAAAGCAAACAAACTTCGGTCAAATAAAAGAGAAAGAAGGACTCCAATCGTTCCTTCATGGCTTAATTCATTTACTCTTCTAAAAAGGTTAAGGCTCAAGTTTAGCCCTGGCCAGAAAGAGAAGAATAAAACGCTGGAATACTTTTATGCTTTGAGAATAAAATCCAGGAATATAGTTATTAGTTATAAGTAAAGGGTATCTCGTCTTCGTTATTGTCATTTGTAGTCGAAATATTTTTTTGCGCCATACCTTTAAGTTGGCTAAATGTAGTCAACTTTCGGCTGCACTTTCGAGTGTGCATACAAATCTCAAGTTGCAGCAAAGTCCGTTCCGATAACTTTTTTGCCACTGCTTTTACTTCCCACTTCCGGCTCGAATCCTTCGGAGCCGACCGACCCGCAGGATTTGTCAGCGGCAGTTTCTCTTTGCTCTGCCTTTAATTTCAGTTGCAGTGCGCCGCCAAAAACTTTGCCGCTTGTTTGTTTGCTGTCGTCGTTTATTATTATTATGTATTTTTCGGTTTCAGACCCGGTTCACGTTCCCGATTTCCACGGCCGGAGAGCGCGCTTGCCGCGCTTTATTTAACTTTGGGCAGTTTGATGGCAGGAAATAGAATTTTAATGGATTTTGTAATATCCTCGAAAGAGGACGACAACGGCAATGGCAGCGGCAGTGGCAGCGGCAGTGGCAGCGGCAGCGGCAATGGCAACGTGGCTGGCAACGCCACAGAGATGGCGAAAACTTTGCGTTTCTTTGCTTCGCTTTCGCTTTACCGCTTGTTTTTTTCTTCTTCTTCTTCTTTTTCTTTCCTATTTCTATTTCTATTTTTATTTTTGTTTTTTATTTTGAAATATTTTTCTGCCATTTGCTTGGAAAATCGCAAGTTTTGTGCTATTGACATTTTTCAGTTGAGGTTTTCCACAAAGTGGGCGGATTAATTAAGTTGCCTTCTTCCTTCTTACCAAAAAAAAAAGAGGAGAGAGACTGTCAGGCTGTTTCAATTTTCATTAAGTAAGAGTATTTGCCTGGCTCTGACAAGATAAGTTAACTACGGCTTCGTTAGTGCTGAGGGATCACTTTATACTCTTAAAAAAGTTGGACAAGTCTAACAAGAGGGGAATATAGAAGAATCTGTGAGCATTTTTATGTCTGGCAATATTCGCTTTACTCAGAGGAGATGCCACGTTTTGTTCCGGGAACAGTGGAATTTCCTCATTAATATAGAATACCCTTTCAAAGGATATAGACACGAAATGTGTGGTGGACTATATACAATTAATATAACATACATATTGATCAGGATACGCAGAGATAACCTTTATTTGGAAGAGTTTTTTAAATGTTTCATTCCATCCAAAGTTTTTCACATAACTGAAAAGTAAAATTAATAATTTAGAAATCTGGAAATGACTATATTAAAAATTGGTTGATCATTTCTTACAAGAACAAAAAAGATCCCAGATATGAGGCTAGCCTTTGTGCCTGTACATTTTCTGTAGTTCTCTTGGTGCTCACCACGTGACTGGCGACAATTCGATTACTTGGTAATTGGTTATTCTCCATCCACAATGTTATGCAGAGAGTCAAATCAAGAGCGCGAGAGAGCGCGCATTTAGCTCAGGAATCAGATGGTAAATAGGATCGTTCTTAGTTTTGCTGTCATCGACAAAAAAAGCGAAAAATGAAAGAATTCACCCTGTCTGTCTGTCTGTCTGGGTGCCTGTCTGTCCATTAGTCATTAGACGGAAAGAACTTAAATTTGATTTGTGCAATTTTTTATAAAAAATACAAAAAAGAAATGTTGCTCAGTTGGACCTGCTGTCAACTTGGCTGACACTTGGCTAACAGGAAGAAACACTGTTGACAGGCAATGCCCGTCCCGGCCAGGCCAACTCGAGGATACTGTCAATGAACAGTTAATATTTTTGTGATGACGCACAATATGTCAATGACAGGCAAGTTTCCTGCTGGAGCAGGAGAGAGTTCAGAGCAACACAGCACTGAGCACAATTTATACGTAGTTTATAAATTACACGGTGCGTTTGTGTCAAAGGTTGAGTATTTCCCGCCCACTTCTCTCCTGCCTGACATGACAGATTTTTCTCTCAATACACAGACATATGTGTGGGTGTCTGGATGGCTGTGTGTGTGTGTGAAGCCCACCCACTAATCGTTTCAATTAGGCATGGATTTTGGCGCAGCTTTCCTTTTTTCTTTTTATCAATAAATGCTTGGCGGTAGCTGGAAAATGGGCGTTGGGAATTCAGGAGGGAAGGGCGCTTATAAATTGCCAAAGACCCGCAGCAATTTTCCGGTTTCAATGTCGCCATTGACATTGTCATCGTCTTCTCACAGCAGCCAGCCGTCGTCTGTAGTCATTCGTCAAAGTGGCTGGAGAGGAGTTTCCTCTCTTTCTATTCCCCCTCCTCTGCCCCCTCCCCTACCCCGCAGTACACCAGTCTCGGCCCGCAGTTTGCCTGCCTTTGATCGTTGCCATTTCTGTGGCTCATATTTTTTGTTGTTCCGTGCCCACACGCATTGTCAGCATCCCCCTTCGAAAAATTGTTGCTACTGTTTTTTTTTTTTTTCCTGTTTGGCTCTGCCTCTCCTCTTCTATGAACGCCCTGTGGGCCTTATAGGAGGTTGGGTATGTCTCCAGCCCTGGATCTGTGTATATGGGGCTGACGTTGATGATTTTTCATTGCTCGAGTTTTAATTTTACACTTGAGTTGCGTCCAAGTCTCCCCCCGAAAAAAGCGTTACAACAATTGCTCTGTCTGTGTCGATGAGGCCAAATTGTAAATGTACAAAATTTTGAAAGCACTTGAACTTAAGAGAGTATAGATTTATATATTCATAAATGTTTTTTCCTTGAAATTCCACTTTTCCTCTTTCTACCAGGCAAGAAGGACGATAGGGCAGTCCATATCAAATCCTATTTGTCAGAGATTCCATTGATAGGATATTTAACCTTTAATTGAAAGCTGCTTCATTATTTTGAATACCTCTAGAAGATTGTAAAAAATTCAGAACCTCTACAAAAGATTTTAGTATTCTTCTGATGTATTCACAAACATTTCCATAGGGTATATGTCAGGTTTAATATGCCTAACTTCCAATTCCTGCTGAGTTCATTGCACCTTAAAGCTGTGCACCCTCTTCAAAAGCCAACTTTAAAATGGATCCAACTCATTGCTTCAATCTGCACAGTCTGCCCCCTTTTTTTTTGCTTTGGACATTCGCTGGCCCGCCTGTGATTTATGGCCACGGCGCGCGCTGCTCTGACACCGGCCGACATTTGACAAAAGCTCTGAGAGCTCGTTCTGTGTGCTCCAGCTATCCCAGCCCTAGCCTCTGGTCCCGTCCCACTCATCAAACCCCTTTAGCTGCTGCGTTATGTAAATGGCTCAAAGGCAGCTAGACTCGCTTGTTTAGCAGGTTGCAGATAATTCATCGCTGACATTGCGTACCAATTTAAGGGTTGAATGATTCGCTCAACTGGCAGTCAGGCGAGCAGACATTTGGGCAGCAGTCCATGGGGCGTCTGAAGGGGGGGTTGGCAGAGGAGCGGGGTTCTAACTAGGTGCGACGTCTGGCCTTTTGGCCCTGACTGTGGCCCTGAGTTCTCGTAGTCACAGGCAGCCACAGCTTGTGGCTAGTGATTTAGAAAAAAAAAGGTCAGCCAGAAAGTTGCTTAGCGAGCTTCACATGTGAACCCTTTGCTTTGCTTCCTTTGCGTCCACCTCCCCCTTAGCTTCCCGCTACCCCTGTTATATAACTGGTTAATTAGACATGTGAGTTGGGAACAACTTTCTGGGCTTTGCTCTTCTCCTGTGTTGTTTTTTTTTCAGTGATCAGGTTTTTAAACACATATTAATGGGGTTGGTCTCTCCATGTGGGTTACTCTTAATTGCAGCAATTGAAATTAAGTGTTGTCCTTTTTGTTGGCACTGCGGGGTCTTGGGTTTTGGAGCTCTCCGAGTGAGTTTTGAAGCGATTTAAAGCTTTATTAGTTGGGACACAATCCATGAAACGTTTATTACCTCATTTCGGGCTATTCTCAATGGCAAGATTGTCTCTTCAAGTCTGGGATTACAGTTTGAAAACTGACCTTCTTTGTGATAGTTCCAACCCAACAGTCCTAATAGATTTAAATAGTTATCGGGCCAGCTCCATTACTGCCTGCTTCCTGCCATTCTGGTGCGTTCTGGTACGTTCTGGAACTTTCACAAAATGTCCTTTCGAATGTCCTTGCAGAACTGCAACTACATATTTCCTGCTGAAACTTAGCAAAAAGCTGTTAATGCAAAACTAAGACTATGCCAGGTAATCAACTGATGACCCACTGAGCAAAGTGCCAACGCTCCAACACTTAAGACCCGTAATTTAAAACCCAAAAACATTGCCGGCACTTGGCCATTTGTGCGCAACTTAACACTAAGTCAGACTTAAGCATTATGTTAGTTTATTCAACTGGCGTCATTATATGCAGGAAACAAAGCACTAAAAGCGAAACACACCAAGGGGAGTGGGTGAAAACTAGAAGTGGAAGTGGCTATGGAAGAGAACTTCTTTTCCAGCAATGCAAAAGTCAAATGCGCTTTGACAGCTTCACATGGCGAACAACCCCAAAGATAATGTAGACGTTGGCAGAGAGAGGGAGAGAGAGAGACAGATTGGTGGAGGGGTAAGGAGGAGTAAGGATTGACACGTGACCGTGCAATGATTTCCAGTTTAACGTCGTCTCAACCCTCCTTCTAGAACTTGGGTGCTGCTGTCTATGTGACATAAGTGAGCATCTCATCTGAGAACCTTTCAGATACTCTTTGGTCAGTCGGTAGATGTTCTGTTCCAGCTGGTGCCGGTCCATCCAGGTCGTCGCTTCTTGTATTTGGTTTCAACAAACGTGCAAAGCTACCGTTGATCCTATTTTCTTAACGTTTTCTTTTGCTGGTTTTACTTTTACTTGTCTTTCCCTTACGTATGTCTCTCCCTCTCGGTTTCTCTTTCTCCTTCTCCTTTTTCTGTGGCATTTGTTATGTGGCTCGGATTACGCGCTTCACTTAAGTGTGCTCAGTTGCTTCCGTTTCCTTTGTCTCCAGCCCAAAAGATTGGACGGCGGTGAGATGATTGGATGCTAGTAGCTGAAACTCTGAAAGGGGGTCGCATGGGGTTCGGGTTCTGTATTGTGCATTCTTGCGTGTGGATTTCAGAAGCCGTAGCGGCAGCATCAGGAATGTCTTCATTAATGACGGGTTTCATATGTATATATTGTTAAGGTCGATGTAAAAGTTAAGGTTCATCCATGAAGGGACGTTGAGAAATCGATGAAAGCTGTCTTCTTTTTTAATATTACCCTATGATTAACTGCAGTATAACTGATTAAGTAAGATGCAAAGAAGAGGCGGTAAATGCAAGTAGCTCATTTACAAGGGCTCTTGTAATTTAACGCTAGAGTAAAAAGAATCTTTAAAGAAAGCTTCAATTGATCGACTAGGAAGTACTCTAATATATCCCAACACATGTGTAAAGAGAGTCTTCAGGTCTTATTGCCTCCGGGATCGAAGCGTTAATACGGGACGGTCGACTGGACAGATAGAGATAGATGCTGGTTGCACTAAGTACATCCATTGTAGTCTCATTTCCTGAGTTATTTTATCTACATTTTCTGTTTAAGCATCCGTCAACAAATCCCCTAACGCATGCTTCTATAATCACAGACATCATGAGGCCACACGCCTTTTTAATGCTCCGTTGACCGAATTCAGAAAAACGCCTCAAATGCTTAACAAGGCCAACGTCCAGTCGACTGGTCGACAGTCGGTTAGACATGTGCGGCTCATTAAAATAGTGCAGAGGAGAGAGAGAAAAAGGGGCCGCGAAAAAAATGTACAAAAAGCTGCTGAATTGGCCGAGTCGTCCCAGTCGTTGTACATACCAAACAGGAGGCCTTTCTGGCTGGCTTTTTCCGCTCCACATGCAACATGCAGCTAAAATGGGGTTGCAACGTCAATTTCGGCAGTGAAAGAAAACTAATTTCAGCGCAAATTAGTTTCGCACCTCACAACGAACGACAAAGCAATTCAATAGTGAACTGAATGCCACCGTGTGGGTGTGTTGTGGGTGTCCATCGGGTTGACTCAGTCGACTCGAATGCGTGTGTGCACTTAATAACCTGATCGAATCGCCAACACACCAACACACAAAAACCCATTGAAATGCCAAAATCAACAAGGCAAACGCTGGGCGAGATGGGCGAACTGGACGAATTGGGTGAGCTGAAGGCAGCTCCCATGGATGGCCAAAGTGCTAGAAATGTAGCGCAAAAGAGCAAAATCAGTGAATCACAATAATGCCTCAATTTCCGCTGGGCCAGGACCAGGACCAAAAGCGAACTCGAGCCCGAGTCCGAGCCCCAGCCCCAGCCCGAGCCCGAGCACCAGCCCGAACCCAGGCACAGACCCGGATCCGAAACCAAGCTGAAGCCTGCTCAACGACAAGGGCGTGCTGCGATTGCCAATGCAGCAGTCAAGTTCGGGAGTCTGAACGTCGGTAATGAAATCGCATTCAATTAAACATAACACATTCGGGGAATAAGAGAGAATATGGGGGAGCAAGGGATAAGGTACGAGTATCAGGCAATAGCCAGAGCAAGAGCACTGAATCAGCTGCCGAGCGGCTTGACTGACCAGCTTGGAACTGACTTTAAACCCTTGTCCAGACTACATCAACTCACCTGCCTCTGTCTACCTTCAGTTTCCTATGTGTTTTTGCATGTGCTCCACGTGCATCTCCTGCATCTCAAAGAGGCGATGAAGCATTTAAGGGAAATGAACGATGCGATTGGCACGCGCACCAAAGAGGGAGACACAAAAATTGATTTTTATTCTCGCACCTTTACTTCCAATGTGAATTTCAGATGGACACCTTCTCACTCCATGCCTCTCCACCATCTCCGCATTGGCCTTGGTCAACAAAAAAAAAAAAGAAAGAAAGAATTAAATCATTTTTCGGAGTAGGCAGTTAAATTTGTTCGAATGTCAACCTCCCAGGCTTGATTGAAGATACGAGTATCTGGAATGGAGAGTGCTTGTCTCACTCTGCTTGTATGGCAGTTGGTAGCCACTCCAGACTGGCTAACAAAGTGGGCTGAAATGATGATTGCTGTGGGTCAGTAGAGCTTCTGTTTAAATTTATTCCATTTACACTTTTGCCAAATTTAAAAGAGGAGGAACGTATTCCCCCAGAGCAGGTTTACAAATATCGAACGTCGACTTAGTGTGAGTCTTCCCGGCTTAACAACATTAGATTAATATAATACTTAGGACTACGAATCTATAGACTACTGGAAATCTTTGGAAGATTTGAACTCCTTTTTGTGATGCTTCTCTTAACTCTTCTTCCCTTTTACTCTGCACAGGCATTGGTGAATCGCCCTGTACTACCTTAGGGTTTATCTAGTCGCCTTATCGATACTTTTTACTTGTTTTTTTCCAATGAGTAGCTTAGTCTTCTTAGTCTTCTTTACTTATATTCTGCTGGAATAATTGAGGAGTTACTTCCTTTGTAAAAAATCAAAATTTAAACGTTTGTTTTCCTCTTTTTTTTGGTTAATATTTGCTATCCTTTTTAGCCAACAGCAATTTAAAAGTCATTGACAGAAATATTCCCATTTGCAGCGAAGATTCTGAAATTGCCTCTGTTGTGCTCCTCTCATAGTTGTTGTTGTTGCTGTTGTTGTTGCTGAGCACCTTCCGAGAAATGTAGTTAATGGTGTGAAAGATAGAAAACTCGCAGAACTCCCAGCCAAAAAAGTCAAGTCAACCCGCCGTCGGCCGTCGGGCGACAAAATTACTTTCGGCGCGTAAATTCTTATGATTTCATTCTCTCTCTCATAGCCAACTTGGCGTTAAAGTATGCAAAATTTGTTGGAACGTCGTGGAGTTTTTGTGTGGAGACGGGGGAAACGGTTCGGGCGGTTGGCGGATGGCGGGGACGGTGCGCGAAAACTCATAAATATTAAAATGGGAAATTTTACGTTTTATTAATTTAACAGTGGCAATGTAGCCTCAATGGTAGTAACGGTAGTTTGGCAGCCCCGATCTGTGCAGCTCTAGGTGCAAATTATGCAGAACAATGTCACAAAATGGCAATGCCTTTGGCCAACTGAGAGCTGAGCTGTTGCCTGTTAGCTGTGAGCTGTGAGCTGTGAGTTAGTCCATGGTCGCCGGCTGCCTTGGATGTTGCTTAGTTTTTGGCCAAGGATTTGCATAAATTTGCATTTCGCCGCTGCCTTAATTGAAAAACAGTCCGCCCCTCCTGCCCCTCCCTTCCCCTCCCTTCCATTCCATTCCATTCCAGTCCGACTAGTGACATTTTAAAGAGACGCATAAATTATGTAGGCAGAACCGAACCGAACTGAACCGAACCAAACCAGTGCCGAAGAGCAGGGGAGCAAGAAAGCAAAATCTTTAGTCTTTGGAATCCCTTAGTGTCTTTATGATTTACTTGACGCCTGAACGCAGCTAAATCATTGGCAAATCTGTTGCTTGAGCAAATCTTTAAAGGAGCAGCAACACTCTCAATCTATAAATACTTATTCCCCCCCCAACCCAATAGATTTAGTCGCGACTCCCTTGAGACATTTGACATTTAAGTTGTGCCTGGAGCTGTGCCCAGCTGCCAAAACAACTAATGAGCTGCTATTGCAATTCTTTGTTGTTTTTTTTTTTTTTTGTACAAGTTTATAGTACACTCCCCCCCTTGGCCCCTTTTGCAGCTAGGTAAATCTTCTACAGCTGCCTCTGAGAAATTGCAGTTTTCACACGTGCTTCCCATTAGATGAAACGATTACAACACGATTTCAACTCATAAATGAAATTTATTTGCAACGCAGTCTGCCAGCATCGAGATATATGGCGATATATATATATATAAGTATATAAATATATATATGATTTTATGATTTAAGTCGACTGCGTCGCATCGGTGACTGAAACTGGCTCTGGCTCTGGCTGTGGGTCTGGCATTGGCATTGGCAATGGAAGGAACACTGCAAATGGCACTAGTTGGGGGCCAATGTTATTTGTGGGGCGTCTGCTGGAGTCGCCTCTCTTTCTCTGCTTCTTGGATGCCTTCCATCTTCCACCTACCGCATCCCGCATCCCGCCTGCTCCTTGCTCCGGCTGCTGACTGCTGGCACTTCATATAAAGAAATTTGACATAAATTATGGATACTAATGAGCTCTGTGTGCGCACATAAAGCATTTCATTTTCTGCTGGTTAGCAGAGCGACTAGCACCACCCTTGGAGGGGGACTGGGGCCATAGGGTAGGGGCGTCATCCTCTTTGATTTCTATAAATTCTGCACTGCAATAAAATGCTTGCTTCATATAAGTAAATGCTTCCCGATTTTAAAGCATTTTAATTGACTCAGACGCACGAACTCTCCTTCTCGTATGAAATATATACAGAGACAGACAAAAAGAGTATATAAAAACCATCAAATTTGAATGTTTTTTTTTTCCTATCAATAAAAGAAAGTCGGCTGCGAGCCCAATCTCACTTCTGGTTTTAGAGCCGTGGTAACAAATGTATATGGCTCCAGCTTTGAGGCTATTACTACGGTTCGAATCTTGCTGCAGACATTTTCTACCAAATTTTAAGCTTTGTTTTTATGAAGGAAAGAATTTTTGGGAATGATATAGGATATATAATAGGACAGACTCATCTGGAATGGATCGAAGGTTTTACTTCATCCATATTTTAACTTTTGCGAAATTAGATACTTTTGTTCGAGCAAACTCATCTGAAATGACTCAATTCAGTTTTAAATGAACAGCCAAATAAGTTTGAATATTTTGAGAAAGAATCGTGATAAATTGAGAACAATTCATTCTTCAATTCATTAGTTCAACCTAAGCTAAGCTTGGAGAAAATAATAAGTCTTAATCCAAGCTGAAAATGGGCTTCAATCAAGAATTTCTAGTCTTAATTAGTTTATTCTATGCTTGATTCAATACTCTTTCCGCCCAAAAACAAAGCTTAAAAGAAGAAGAACTTTTGTCTTGATTCAAGCCAGAGATTTAAGACCGGAATCCTTGATTTAACTGCTCTCTGTAAACGCATTCTGATTCTTGACTCTTTTAATATAATTGCCTTCAGAGAATTTAATCGGATTCATAATTTCCGTGCTATAATGCGTCAAAATGCAGGCAATCTTGGCTGCTTATGAATAACGCATGCGTGGACCGGGCTAATTAACAGGCAACAGAATCAGGCAGCAGGAACAGGCAGCATGAAGAGGCAACTGTCGAGTTTAAATCAAGGGCCGCGGCCAAATAGTTCAACGTGAGAATCAAGTCCGAGTCGAAGTCCAAGTCCAACTGGAAGTCCAAGTCCAAGTCGAAGTCGAAGTCGAAGGCAAATGACAAAGAGCTGCCCGCACAAATACTCGCATAAGTACACACACAGAAAGCCAAATTAATTATGCATTTATGTCGTTGCAATATGTTGCCCACACACACACACACATATATAAATGTATATGTGAATACATATATATATATAGACACACACACACACACACGTTTGCGGTTGGGCAACATTACAATTGTCGACTGCAGGAGCAAAGACAATGAGCGACAGTCGGACGGACCTGTCGTCCTGCCCAACACATTTGACCGCAAACAATAAATGCTTGCAACTAAATGCACTTTAGGGGCACCCAAATACATTCGCCCCACATACAGTGCGCGTCACATGAATAGCTTCAGCGATTGCTCTTTACGCCAGTAATGAGTTAATGCAGCTGCAGACAGCAGAGCAATATTATTGGAACCATTTTTATACCCTACAACTAGAACTATAACTTTTCGACCATACAAAGCATATATAGTTCTGAGACGCGTCATATACATCTGTCCCTCTGGCTGACTGTTTTTCTGTCTGTCTATCTGTTCAGCTGTTTCTATATACCAAACAACCTAATTTCAACTCTAATTTTAGAGCAAAGTTTCCCTTTTTGTAGTTCCCATTCATCATTCAAATCTTTTTCTGACCCATTTCCAATTCGTTCCCAGGAATGATCAAAGGAAGCCAACTGAAATTCTTAGTATTATTTAAGGATGATCCAAGATATGCCATAAATAAATAAACTATTCAGTTAAAATAGGTTTCTGACTGCTAGATGCACCTATTCACGTGACGCGCAGTGTGCATACTTGATGTGTGTGTGTGTGTGTGTGTTGCACGCAAATTAAGCACGACGAGCACACAAAATGGACGTCAGCGTCGTTCTCATCGCAGCAGCAGAGGCAGCAGCGGCAGCAGCAGCAGCCCAGACAAAACGTGTCATGAGTGATGTTGTTTCAATTGCTGATTTAATGCGCCCCTCCAACTGCTTGGCGGCTTAGGGCATTGCCAAGTCGTTGGCCACCAAGACGTAAAAGTGCTGGGTGGAGGGGTTGTCGTTGGACGGGACGGGGCGGGGCGGGGTACCCGAACTGTTGGCAAGACAAGCAACATGCATCTTCTTGACAATGCGACAAACGATGACGACGACGACAAGCAACATGGGCCCCGACCCTGGCACCTACCTCTCCTCAGGAGGGGCGGAAGACAAACAAGCAAGCAAGCAACCCAAGCAACATATATCAACAGCCGCCTCCCAGCAGCCATTCAGCCCATCAGCCCATCAGCCCATTCGGCCCATCATCCCATGGCCCATCAGGCCATCGTACATCAGAACATTTGCTCGTCTGTCATTGTTGACTGCGCTCGTTGTGCATCAGAGTTAAATGCACAGTGGTACACAAGCGATTATTTAGCCTAATTAAATTTTAAATTCAAGAAAATTCATTTAGAAAATTTGGCAAAACAATTATTAGGCGCTGTCATAATTTTTAGGTCTCTCAAATTTGATAGAAGTCGACAGCAAAAACATATTTTTACAGGGAGGTTTTGGATCTATCCCACACAATATATAATACAGTCAAGATCCAGAAAAATATATTTTTTCTTCCTTAATTTCTCGTAGCTTTTTTCACTACTATTCTTATTAATCAAATTAAATTAAATACATCTTAAAATTTTAAACATATTTTTCAATTTTGGGTTCAACAAGTAAAGAGCTTTTTATTTAAAAGCTTAGCTTGTAATTCAAAAGAGCAGTTTCAATATAATTGAAGAATTTGTGGCTTGATCGGCGTCAGTTGACCACTGTGCGCGGCTCAGGTCTTTAAGCTAACGAAAATGCAACGGGGATGCTGCTGGATGCCGGAAAGGGTTAACCTGATGTTTATGTTTTAGTTGTTGTTATTGCTGCTGCAGTGTCATAGTTGTCGTTGTTGTTGTTGTTGCTGTTGTTGTTGCTGTTGTTGCTGTTGTTGTGGTACTTGCTGCTGCTACTTGGTGCCTGTCTTTTGTTTAAAGATGATTAATAGCCAATGCCGCTAGCTGCAGCGCTCAATGCATTTCCATTATCATCAGCGCAGTTACCCCATCAACATTATCATGATTATCATTAACATAATTATCATTATGCTGATTATCATTATCGTCATTGTCATTGTCAGCATTGCCCTCTAACCCGCTGCAATTTTTGGCCAAATTACTCAGTATTCAGCATAAAAACTGCCACCTAGCGAAAGGATGCTGGATATTGTTTGGGTTCGGGGCTCTGAGTTCTGGGGAGGATCTGCTCTGCTTGGTTGCCCACTCTCTCAGTGGCAAAGTCAAAGTCGTTTGCTATTCATTAATACTCTTAGTTTTTGCTATTACACTACATCCCCCTCCGCCCAGAAGGAGTTGTTGCTGTTGTTGTTGCTGCTGCATTTTGGCTTGTTTTGCCGAGAAGTTGCACAGTTCTTGTTGCTGATAATTAGCTGCACTGTCTGTTGGTTTTGCCCCAACACTCTCCTTCCCCGCCTCAGTGTTTTCTCAGGTTTTTGTTGTTGTTGTTGTCGCTTGTTTTATGTATTTTGTGGCTGCATTACTTCCGTTGATGTTTATTCTTAGCTGTTTGCATTTGACAAATGACATTTTTGGCATTGTGCAACTGGCAAGCAACGCAGCAAGCCACAGTCATTTTTTTCCTCTTCTTCGTTTTTTTTTTTTTCGTGTTGTGTTTGTTTTTGTTCCCTTCAACAATTTCTAAAGGAAATCTAAATTATTTTCAGAGTTATTGCAGTTGCTTTCAAACTTTTTCCTGGCCCCTCCCCACCCCACTGCCTGACGTTGGCCTGGGTAATTTGTTTTTTCCTGACACTGGACACGTGTAGTGATTAATAATTCGTTGAATGGGGCTGCTGCTGCTGCTGGGACTGCTGTGTTGGCTCCAAATAGGAATCTTTTCATTTAATTGCATTCAATCAGAGGCAAATATTATCAAGTTTGTGGCGCCATCTAGCGACGCGAATAGTAGTCGGCCAAAGGACACCACCAATCAATCAAATTACACGTTTTTATAGCACGGCAATTTGAACGCAAATACCTCCGTACTTCTGCTACCATTAAAAAAACGAATGCCTGGCGGACAGGAGGACAGAGGGGAACAGGAGGCGAACAAATAAACATGCAAAAGAGCGAAGGACAATTAGGACGTCGCCAGCTGCCAATAAAAAATGCACAAGCACCCTGTTTATTTGTGTCTTTGTGTATACCCTGTAGCCCAATCGTGTTTTATAATCGACTTCAAATTTTGTTCAATTATTTAAATCATTTTATCCAGGGAATAAAATCGAATAATATTTGGCTACCCGTTTCTGTTTTGGTTCTCAAGCTATTTCGGTATTTGGAACCGATTCGTTACTTGATTTTTATACCGGTTCAAAGTGGTAAAACTAAGAATTAAACCATTTGTTTTCAAGATAAAAGTAGAGAGATTTATTCAAGAATTTTTGAAATGAAGTGAAGCTATTTGATCACAGTTTAATTTATGGCAATAAAGAAAATTCAGAGCCGAAACGGTTCTGCTAGGATCATCTCGGTTCCAAGAAGAAACATTTGATGTGGCAGTTCCCTTTTTGGACGTGTTTTAGACGGCTTAAATCGGTTAACAGTTTCGGTTTGACTCCTTGGCTCCAACTGCAGATAAAAAGGTAAAAGCATCGCATTTTATTCGTAAGAGTATTCAGGGTGTACAGGGTATATTCTAGTCGAGCCAACTCTGCACAGCTGCAGCAATGCAATAATTATAAAAATAAGCAAAATACGCGTAAAACTTGTCTTCAAGTTGTCAAAAACTTGAACCATGTCCAGAGAGCAGTACAAAAAAAAAGTAGTAGAAAGTGAGATGGACAGAGTAGGAGGAAGAAAGGGGCAACAGAAAGTAGTGAAAGCCAGAGAGGGAGGCACAGCAAATAGTAGTAGTATATAGGAGTATAGGAGTATATATATATGTATATATGTATATATGTGTATGTGTTGTACAAAGTAACTATACTTTTATTTCTTCTTCGTGGCGCTGTTAATAACTTGGAAGTCATCAAGGAAATTAAAAATTATTAATAAGGCAGCGCAGAACTCTCGGACTCGCTTCTATTTTATAGTTTACTACAGTTGCTATTTACGGATGCTGTCCTTCCCATGCTCTGCTCTGCTCTGCTCTGCTCTGCTCCACTGTCTGCTCCAGATCCTCCTCCACTCGACAAACTTCGGGTCGGTACTATAATTTAACAGTTATAGCTTTTTAGTGCGCAACTATTTTTCGTGTAAAACTTTTAATGGAATTCACAGGACCCCACAGGACTTGGGTTCGATAGTGGCGTGAGAAAGCGCGTCAAAAAATATACACCAATTTTCCAAGGGGCAAAAGAAGGGGCAAAAGAAGGATGAGGGGGGAGGAGGGGTTAGTTGGGGGTAAGATAGCACCAAATGGAAAGGGGGACAGTTTTGTACGAGTAGTAAAATGAGCGGAAATGAATGGTTTTAAATAACAGCAAATTATGAGTTAAGTTTTCAAAAAGTGGGAAATAAGTTGAAAGGAACGAAAACTTTTCGACTGTAGTTGGATGGCTTTATAAATAATTTTTGCGGATGCTCAGATATTTTTCGCCCAAAAAGATATAAAGTGCTAATTGTCTGATAAGTAACTTTACTCAATTTTTGTTATATGGCATCCTTGTAGCTGCTGGCTGAAAGAATGTTAGTTTAAGTTTCACCACGCAATTCTGGAGAGGCATCTTCAAGCACTTGGACTTACATATAAGCATACACTACTCGGTTTTATCCGGCGTTGCCCGGGCAAGCTAGTATTATTATTTAATATGTTGACTTACATTATTCCGCCCATGGACTTAAAACTTTTTAAAAACGGATCTGTCCCCAGAAAATGGAAAGGATTTCCAGTACCTTTTTTTAAACGAGAAGCATGAAAACTCCATAAGACAAATCATATAATTCTTTCGGTCCTGAGAACGGAATTTTCCATCTATATGAACCCATATATATCTTCGAAGTTCTTAAAGAACCCTCAAGTTAAGCGATACTCGACAATTAGAATAATTAGACTTTTCTCCATTCCAAATTGGATCATCCTTTTGCCACCCATGGAAGAAATACTGTCGGAAAGCAGGCAGCCTTACTTCATTTCTTTATAAAGATGTTTACAAATTACTTCGGATCCACTCAGATATAGTTTTCTGTATCGATTTTCCCCAATGGAATCTGCCAAAATCCCATATTAGCGGAAACTTTTATCAAACATAAATCTTGTGTTTAAAGTTCATTTTCGTTTGTATTACCTTTTGATGAATGAAACAGTCTGTCCGTCAGTCAGGACAAAGGGTTTCATATGTAGAGAGAAAGAGAGAGTTACATATTTACAGGAATCCATTGAAGATTCGCATTTTACCTTTCAAAATTTAATTTAAAGGCAGCTGCCTTAGCCTCTGCGTCTTTGTTTTGGGCAGAAAACAACCCAGAGCCCGCGGCTCTGAAATAAATATAATGCAGTTAATAAATAAACAAATAAATTTAAAATACATAGAGGAATCTCCTGCTTCCTGCTGCTAACCACGACTCATTCATTTGCCAATGCAGCACCCAAATATTTGACCCAACTTTTGCTGGAACAAAAAAAAAGAAAGGAAACGAAAGGAAAGTAAGGAAATATCGGTGGGTTGAGGTTGTTCATACAGCTTGAGGCTGTGTTTATTTTTGTAAAATATGTTGGGCACATATTTACACAAATACATATGTAAACTTTTCAACACACACACACAGGCACACGCATGAGCGTATAAACACAGACATAAATTTATAGCCAACTTTTGGGTGGGTTGGTATTCTTTTTCCTCCTAGCCCTCTCTCTCTCTCTCTCTCTCTCTGTCTCTATCACTCACTCTCTCTGTTTAACCTGCAGTAAAGTCGTTTTGGCTTTAAATTGCTTTGGCACTTAAGTGGTTTGTGCCACGCCTCCGCCCCTGAGAGGCTACCACGTGTCGTCGTTTTGCTGTTAAATGAGAATTACAAAATGTTTGTTTAATTAGAAGTTGTGCGTACCTCCCATACCCTTTCCCCCGTTCTACCGACGAACCCTCGACTGATTATTTTAAGCCATTGAAAATATGACCAGCCAAGTTGGATCTCAATCCTCAATCCTCAATCCTGAGTGCACACACATACATGCCACACACACACACACACACACTTGTCTATGTTTGGAAGAGTGGTCCGGTTGGCTCACCCGTGAGAGCCCCATTAACTACGGTCAACTTAACTGAGAAGTGCCCTCTACTGCGGTTATATATTCTAGCCATTTGTGTTGTGTTCATGAGTTGAGTTCAGTTCATGAGCCTCGCTCTTTGTATAATTCAATTCGTGTTTTAATTTAGTCCGTTTAGTCGGCTAGGCTTCAAGTGCTTTCCGGCTTTTTAAGTGCGCTGAATTGGGCTGAGAATTAATTCGGCCAGAATGCATGATGAGATGACACTCGTTTTGCATTAAATGGAAAGTGCTGCACGGAGAAAAAATAGAATGAAAATAGAGGCTAGAATTTCGTACTTGAATCTGTGCCCAGTGGTGTCTAGCATTTCCCTAAAACTAAGCAAAATTTTTGAAACCCCAGTCTGCTCTTTTCTATCTCGGAATTCTTGATTCTTTCCAGTTTCTATTAACTTTTATAAGACTTCTCGTACTAGACTCATCTCTTTCGTATTTGAATCTACTTTGAATAGAGATTGATCCCCAAAGCTATCCAGCACTTTCCAAGAACCAAGCGCAAGATTCTAGATCCAAGTCCGCTATCTTCTATCTCGGAATTCCTAATTTTATTCAGCTTCTCTCTGTACTTTTATAAGACTTCTCGTTCTAGATTCAATCTTAACTAGACTCATCGGTGCTCAATAAGCTGGTTCGTATTTGAATCTGATTCGAATAGGAATTCATTCACTTATTTCATACTAATCATTCTTTGAGTACGACTCGAACTAAAATGTTTTTTTTTTCTGTGTACAATCCCCAAACAATTGGCAACCCCCTCCAAACCAATCGGACATCTTTTCCTGACTATTGTTGAACCTGCATACTGTGGAAGCAGCAATAAAATAGACTTTCCTATCGCTGTTCACTAAGCAACAACAATGGAACTCCACTTCTGTTGTAGTCTCGCAGCAGGAGGAGGAGGAGGATCCCGGCCAAAGTCCTCCAAAGCGAATGCAACGCACCGCATAACGCGTACTTCCTGTCCACCCAGAACTTTTGCGAAAAGAGGCGCAAAATAGCGGCAAATGTGCAAAAAGTTTTGATACTCGTAAGCTCCCTTAACCCCTCCCTTAACCCATCCAAAAGAGCGACAACGAACAATATGTTGCACTATTTGCCGTTTAAGTAAGCGGCCAACAAGTTTATTCAGCTTTTATGGGACTTGCTGCCTTTAAAAAGTAATTGACTAACATAAACAATTTTCCACCTCTTCTACTTTCAGGTGAGTGCAGTCCAAAATATCCTTTAGCCAGCCTTCAGCAGCCCTCAGAGGTAAGCAGCATGGTAGAGTAGAGTATTCTGTGTACTTAGATATCGCAGCATGATATCCTTTCTTTGGCACACTTTGATTTTACACTCGCCTACAATGAAATATTGTGAAAGAGTTCGAAGAATGCCCACAAGGGACCTTAGTTTTAGACGTGTTTTGGTGTGTTTGGGCGTTTTGTTCCGATTGAAACCGTCCAAAACTGAGGCCACGAGTGCGGCACAAGCAACCATAAAGGAAAAGTTTTGAGCGGATATGAAAACGCGTTCGAAAGGATTAGTTTTCAATGGGGATTTTCATTTCATTTCTTTTTAAATATTTAGTTTTTTCTGCTTATTTTTATACCAATTTCATATCAATATCACGCCTTTTCCTTTCCTTTTGTTTTTTGACTAAACAAAACATTTTTTGAGTCAGACAGACAGACAGACGGAGAGACAGACTACGTACGTAATATTTTTGGAATAATTTCTCTTTATTTGCATTTAATTGTCTGTGCGAGTTTATATGATTTATTAACAATATTTCAACTTTGGGCCATTTACTTTGTTTACCAGCTTTTAAATTAACGTGTCAACAACGCAAAAAACGAACAACAAGTGACAGCAAAAAGTGTTTCGAGTGTTATGCAAAGTGATAAATTAGTAGTATACAATGAAAGTGTCTAAAAAGAAATACGAAATACACACACACACACACACACACACACACACACACACACACACGCACAGTCGTCCTTTCGTACGTACGTACGTATAAACAAATAATAAAGGATAAAGGACTCTGGCGACTACACAAACCATTAACAATATGATTTATGCTTTTTACAAGCTATTTACTTTAATTTATACCGGTATGAATATTGTTGTACTCGTAGTTTTTCAACATCCTTTTCCGATTTTTCTTTTTTTTTCAGTTTTTTTGTTTCGTTATTTTCGATATATTCAAACAGTTTTGCATGCAGTGTACTCCTTGCATCTAGCCCTGTAAAATGGCTAAAATAAAATACTAGATTTCCCGTTATAAGCATATACAGATAACACCTGATTTTGGCCAATAAAAACAAAGCTGTTAACATAAATATTGGCTCTCTTTTCGGAGTAAATTCCCTTTGTTTCTGAATATCAAAGATAAATATTTCAAAGACCTCATTTAATGGTTTCTTTTTAATGGGGTATTTCTGCCCCCAGAGATTTTTTTGTTTCATTATTTTCGATATATTCAAATAGTTTTGCATGCAGTGTAAATGTCCCTGTAAAATGGCTAAAATAAATACTAGATTTTCGGTAGAAAACTTATGCAGGTAACACCTGATTTTGACCAATAAAAACAAAGCTGTTAACATGAATATCTGTTCTCTTTTCGAAGTAATTTCGCTTTGTTTCAGAGCATCAAGGATATATATAGTTTAAAGACCTGATTTGATTGTTCTTTTTTAAGAGGGTATTTCTATTTTATTTTCTTTTTTGGTTTGTTATTTTCGATATATTCAAAAAGTCTTGCATGCCTAAATGTACCTGTAAAATGGCCAAAATAAATGCTAGATTTCTGGTAGAAAACTTATGCAGGTAACAAGTGATTTTGGCCAGTAAAAATTTAAATATTGGCTCTCGTTTCAATATTTTCGGAGTTATTTTATCCAAACTATAAATTGTCTATATGCGCAGCTCCTTATCCGATTGTCCCTTCCATATTATCTATATATATTTGGTATTTCTACTCTTATTATATTTCCGTATAAATACTTTAAAGTTCTCTTAATAATCGTAATCATTATTCCTGGAAAATATATTGCTTATTCCGTAATTGCGAGAAAACTCATCGTCGATTTTAAGTATTTTCTTTTTTTGCCGCACAATGAGTCATTGACTACTTTGGATTCAATGGACTTTTGTTAATGGGGCAGGGGTGATGGAGGGGGAGGGGGGCTTAGAGGAAGCTCTGGAGTCGACCAACTAGCATCAAATACTACCAACATTCACATAGATAGAGTATAAAATATCGTAAGCGCCATCTACAAAAAGAGATGGAAATTATGGCACAAGGGAACCGAGAGAGAAAAAAAAAGGAAAGAGAAGAAGAAAGAAGAAATGTAATGCATTTCTCTCTCTCGTAAAATTTATTGGCCAAATAAATTATCGTAATAATATCAAATAAAATGGAGCGCATTTGAACGCAGCACAGTGTACGGACCAGAGAGTAAAACAAGACAAAGAGAATAGAATGAGAGAAATGAGAGAAATAGCACGTGTGCATAAACACGCACTGATGCCAAAGCTAACGGTTATTAACATATGCATGGGGCAAAGAGAAAGAGAGAAGAGCAACATTGTTATACCCTTGCAAAGGGTAATATCATTTTGTGAGGAAGTTTGTAACATTTTAGGAGACATCCTTGGATGATATATAAAATAATTTAATGAGTACACCTAAAAAAAAACGGAATGAAATAAGGAATTCCAAACTTGAATCGCATCCGGATTTTCTATTTATTCTATTTATTTTTAAACTTTGTATCAAAATTCTTGATTTTATCCTGTTTCTATACCGAGTCGTCTCGAAAACAGGCCGAATTTAACACCTATTCGTTCTTCATGCAATGAAATAATGAATTAAAATAATTTTAATGTGATTAATATAAGAATTCTCGTTCTCTTTATTTAATCCCAACCAGACTCTTGGGTTCACAGCGAGCTGGTTTTTCATATTACATAATTGATTGGAAAAGAAAAAGTACGAATCGAACCTAAGATTCTTAAGTAAAGCTCAAACAAATAGGAAGAAAACTTAAATTAAGCTTGTCGATCTTATTTCCTATGTACAAAAAGAGATCAGAAATAAACTACACAAAAAGTCATTGCAAATAAATAAAGTTGAGAAGGGTATTTAGAGTTCGGGGCGCCAAAGACAGCTTCGTCTTTCTAGTTCCATTTTTTTGTTGTTGTTGTGTGGGTAGTTTGAGTGGGTGGGAGAGATCCAGAGAGCTGAGCACTGAGGAATTTGCTGGCAGCTAAGTGGCAAAGAGTATGAGGAGGGTGGGTGGCAAGTTGAATGGTTGTGGAGGGGTTGGTTTGAAGGGGGGCAACGTTCTGGAACAAAAATCCTCTGCATGCACAATTTAAGCAGGATTTATGACTGGCAATATTGCCGTGTTGGGCAAGAAGAGGAAGAAGCAGAAGAAGAATCAGCAGCAGCATAAGAGGAAGATTCTCTCGCCCTGTGTGTAGGCGTGGCTGTAAAGCTTAGCTCGTCGATTGTGCGTGCAAGAAATTAAATTGCCAAATGCCCATTACACCTTTCAAAAGGGTTAAGGATGGTTTTTTGGTTATGGAAATTGCTAAATTATGTTAATCTTTTGTGTGAATATTGAAAAATTGCTTGAACAACTCGGCGTACTTTCAATGCTCAAATAAACATGTATATATATATATATATATATATGTATATGTGTATGTGTATGTGTATAGAGGGGCATCTTCAAAAACTCTCCATCTGATTTGATATGCATGAAAGCATTACTAAGCCTGCCCATTATCATCTCTCTCTTCCTACCCCTCTCACTCGTAGTCTCTCTCTTAAAGGACATTGTATAGGCGTATTACGTATACCTGGGATATGGAATATGTTGAACTGGAAATTGATTGAGAAATTGCGAACCGGTCAAAGTTGCGCCTGCCCCAAAAAGCCAGAAGAGGAATCACATTTTTTGCACTTAAACTCAATTCATTGGCCCACGTCTAACCCCATTTACGGCTTTCCTTTTATACGGTGACCCTTTTGCCACACAGGACTTATTATATATGATGCGATACACAACAATGGCAACCCTGGTCAGTCCTTCCAGACAATCGAATCACATACATATATATATATATATATATATATATATATATAGTTGTGTGAGTGCCTGTAAATATTTAATATGTACGAGTATCGTTGCCACTGGCAGTTGCATAGTTTATGGGGTAGACACTTCGGGTATAAGCATTATTCCTGCTATTTTATTTAATTTTTGGCTATTTTTTTGTTGCTGACTTGGAATAGATTTATCGCTTATTAGAAACGTATGAAGATTAGAGCCAAAACTGGGTTACCCCGAAACCACTGCGAATGATTTGGGAGCAAGCTTGCTCTAGATAATTGCTGCAGCAGGAGAATAGTTTAATTAAAGCATATCAAGAAGGAGACTGTTCGACAGGTCTCATAACATAATGGAAGTACCAACTATCATAAGCTGTGTTTCTTATACCCTGTAAAAAGTTGCTACCTAAGTCAACCCATGCCAACATATTTCTTCTTTTCTAGGAGTCGACCCACCCAGCCAAGTCCAACTTTTCCTATTCAATACCTGCTATATATATATCTCAACCGTTTTTTCCATTGGCTACAGAGTGTACAGTCCTTATTCTGGCGGCTTAGTTATTAAACTACTCTAAAGCTCCTTTTTCTACTCCATTCTTCAAGCTTTCAAAGTCAAAGCAATCACTACTATTAGTAATACAATCACAAACTTCTATCAGACTCTTTGGCATAATGTTCAATAGAGGAAGGCTGAGGCATACAACTGAATTTTCCAGACAGCTAACCGACAGTCAATCTCAGCCGAAGCTCCATTATTATCATAAGCATAAAGGACTGTGGCCGCCTCACTTTCACAACTGTCTGCTCCTCCGAAATCCTTCCTTCCTGCTCTCTTCTGACCCCGACTGTCCCTCCTGATGTCTGATTGTTGTTAGGCTATTGAAAAGTTAAGTCGCGTAATCGATTGATTTGCCGGGCATTTCTTTTCAAGGTGCGTTGTATGCCATAAAGTTTTTGCCCGCCCCCTCCACCTCCCCCGTCTCCGGCTTCGACCCGCCCGGGTTGTCGTCTTTTCGCCTTTGTGCTGAAATTGAGATTTATTGCAAAATTTGAATTATAATGCAATTTATAATGTAAAATGGCAGACGAGAGACGCAATAGAGCGGCAGCAGGAGCAGCATCGGCAGCAGCAGCCGCCTCTGAGATATTGAGCATTATAATGATGATGAAGCTCTGCCTTGTCGGCAAGGGTTCAGCTTGCTACTCGCACTGCCTGATGCAGGGTGATGCAGGGTGGTGCAGGGCTGGTGGAAGGTGGCACTGGGGCGTGCTCTTTGTTGCTAATGTTGTTGATTCAATTTGACTTTTGCTGCTGAAACGATCGCACAAAAGCTTGAAAGTCGTTTAGATTTGAGACGTATTGAATTGACAAGCCCTTGGAATTAATTTTGTATTGTTAGAGCTCGCCTCCAATCGAAGTCGAAGCCTATTTGCATGATGATTATTCCAGTGAGAGCCACTGAGGGCCAGGCATAAATCACAAGTTTCTGAGGATTTCAAACGCAACTTACCTCAGCCACAGTAACAGTAACAGTCTCAGTCTAAGGCTCAGGCTCAGGCTCAGCCAGCTATTAAGGTAAATTTCCATAAGCGAAGAGCCTTAAAGGCTAAGACCACAGTAAATGCGAGCACAATGGAGCCTAGCAGAAACAACCAACTGCAATTGCTGGCCTAAACTACTTTTAGGGGCTAAGACCTCTGAACTGGCAACTGGGAACTGGGAGCTGGGAGCTGGGAGCCAACAAATCTGCAAAGGATACTCAAAAATTTAACTGTAAACACTTATTTCCTGTAGTTAATTGCAAATTTCAAAACATTTCGAAACCAACAACAGCAACAAAAGAGAGGAAAATGGAAAATTGTTGACTCACTCAATAAGAGCAAAAATATAACTTTGAAGTACGCAGACTGTGGAGCCCTATTCTCAATACGAATACCGAGTTTTTCGGTACCGAACTCAATATGTAATTTTGATTGAAATATGCCTGCTTTACGGTGTACAGGAAAATGCCCGCCCTCCTCCCAGAGTAAGTGAGACAGAGCAACAACATATGGGAGACAAGTGCATGTGTTTAGAAATGAATAACTTTTCAGTTTTCCTCATGTGAGTGCAGTGTGCTGCACTGCCAGAAAAATTAAAGTCAGAATATTCCTTTGGATGAATCGTAAAATTCCTTGGAGAGTGCAAAGGAATTTTTTACTTAAAATTTAGCCCACTGGGAGAAGCCTAATTTCTGTCGCATAGGCTTGACACTTGGTTTGAAAATTTATATCTATAAATATGGGCAAATAAAGTATAAAGGTGGCCTTTTCCATTCTGCATCCTTCATCCTCAGAATCATTTCACAGCAGTTCAAAGGTATGTGATGTTTCGGAGGATTGTTAAGGATTTTTATTGAGGTATTCACCATAATGTCTCTAAAGAATTTCGAGTTCTTCTAATTAAATTTAGTCATGGATAGAATCCTGAAACTCTTTTCTCTCCCTCTCTCCTGCTTCTCTTCATTAAAGAAGTATCACAGGACATAATACGGTGCTTTTAGTCTGAGTATACAGTTGGAAATATTTGATATAGAAGTCAAAATGTTGTGCCTAATTATGTGGCCAGTACTGTATGTCAAGTCTCATTTACCTAGCCCAAAAATGCAGGGACTAGGTCGAACAGCAAGAGTCAAACGGAGTTGGATATTTCAATATAGAAAGACTGAACGAATATAAGGAATTTATTCAATATTCGAAAGTATGTTTATTATACGATAAACTTAAGTGGCTGTCTGCCTTCCTCTGCCTCTGCATTTGCTCAAATTAACGTGGAATTTTGTTCAGTGTAGAGCTGTGTAATGAAGTGTGTGCGTAGGGCAGACAGGCCGTCACTCCAAACTGAGGGCGGCTGCCGGGCGACCTAAGCTCTGGTCTAAAGCCTATACTGGGTATTTGCTAAGCCCTGGCGCTCCTCCGCCTCTGACGGAGCTTCAACCAGGGCTAACAAACACAAGTGTGTGTGTGAGTGTGTGTGTGTGCGTGACTTTTTGCTTGTAAAGCAATATTTCAATCAAAACAAGAAATAAATTACAGGCTTCAGTTGCAGAGAACAGCAGACACGAGCAGCAGCAGCAGCAGCAGCAGCAACGAACGAACTAACGTAAAACTAAAGTAGGAGCTACAGAGACAGCCGAGATACTCTTACTTGTACTTGTAGGCCATAGATGGGGACTGGGGCTGAATGGAGTGAGGAGCGGGGGTAGGGAAAAGGGGATGGGGGGGGTTTCATTCAGGACAGGACCTGCCTAGCGACTGCATTCAAAAACAATGCAGGCAAAAAGTTGCGGCAGCATTTTTACCCCCAAGCAAACAAGCAAAAGAAAGCAAGCTAAAAAGTTCAAGTAGAAGTAAGTACAAAACTATTTTGTAAACACGCACACGCACACACACACACACACACACACATGAAACACTCGAAAGTTGCAAGTTGCAAGTTGCAAAATGAAGTGAAACGTAGGTGAAGCAAAGACGTCGTTGCAACAGGCTCACAAATGCCTACAAACAGAAACGGGCTCTGACAGCATGCGGCACTCGCAGGCAACTCAAAGTGTCAGTCGCCTCTCAGATGGTTTTCCAGGGCGGCAACGAGGCAGGGCAAGGAGGAGTTGTACCTCGAAATTTAAACTAAAAGACTGTCAAAATAGAAAATATTAAGCTTTTAGCTTGGGAACGCACCTAATATAATATATATTAAGCATAAAATAAGTGATAGGCTTCACAAGAGAAATCAGCTTAGAAATTGATTCTAACTTTAATCCAACATCATTTTTGTATACCCTGGCAGGGGGTATTACTTTCTTATCAAAGAGTGTAGAAGCAGCCAGGAGGCATCTCCATTTCCAAAAAAGTATCTGTGCTATGATTCAGTATGATAAGGCAACTCGATATAGTCCTATCTGT
Source organism: Drosophila repletoides (assembly GCA_018150835.1). Classification (NCBI taxonomy): domain Eukaryota; kingdom Metazoa; phylum Arthropoda; class Insecta; order Diptera; family Drosophilidae; genus Drosophila; species Drosophila repletoides. The sequence goes on from JAECWQ010000031.1 coordinate 2,552,628, forward strand.
CCTTCTATTTGTTTCTATTTAATAAGAGTTTTGAAATAGAAAACTCCCATACAGTGGATTTTCACAAACTCCCCCACTTGGGTGTGAAATATTCCACGTCTTGGGGCATGTTTCGGTGTTGCTACGAAACTATTTCAGCATTTTAGATCCTAGGCTCTCATTCTCAATTGCCAATCTCCAATATATATGCACAATTTTTGATAATAATTGAAGAATTTTCTTACACATTCTATTGCAATTACTTGCCACAAAGTTTCCCCCTCACAATTAGCATAAACAAAGCAAAAGATACAAGTTAGAAGCGCTTTGAACAGCTTTTACTATTCACCCTATGCAAGAGAATATCCTTTGGGATGACTTCTTAATGATTTGGAAAAATACTCGCTGAGGCATAAAGACAAACACAAGAAAGCCAATATATTCAATATATATTGGACAAAAGGTTTCAGACAGATAACAAAAAGCGTTCTCCAAGTGTTTCACTTTAAAGTTCAAGTTGAAGTTAAGTTTTAAGTTTTGCCCTGGGCATGGCCAGAAAATTTCAATTTTTATTCGCTCCAATGAATCTTAAAGATGTGCAATTAAGCGTAGTCTGCTTTCGGGCTAAATTGCATTTCGACTATTTGGCCATTTGGCCATTTGACCATTTGGCCATTTGCAAATGGCTTTAAAAGCATTTGCAGCCATACGCAGCCATAGCCTTCCTCCTGCAGTTGACTTATGTCATGTTGGTTCTCACACTTTGGATCCACTTTTGGAAAGTGAAAACAAATAAATATCAATTTGTACCTGCAGCCCGAAATGAGAAACCCAAAATTACATAAATAACTGCACAGCCATGGAACATATCCCGGATCCCGTCTGTGAATAAAAAAAAAAAAAAAAAAAACCAAAAAAAAAAGAATAAAAATAAAAAGAAAACACAAACGGAGCAATCCCCTTCACAATCTGCAAGTAAAATGCAATAAATCGGTGAAAAATCCATTTTAAATATTATTATACGTTTCAGACAGATGCTTCATGGTTTTATGCTTTTGTATATATACGGCCTGAGATTTCTTTTTTCTCTCTTTTTATATATATAAATATATATATATATATATATATTTTTATGTTGTCTGCTGAGTGGATAAGTGCAGTTAAAGAGGGGATATATTGCCGCTCAGACAAGGCTGTAAATATTGTTGGCTAGTTTCAAAGTTTTATTTACAATTTCTTAAGTACTCTTAAGTATTAGGCTTGCTCTATAGCGCTTAAGAGAAAGATACGGCTTAATCATACCTTAATACCCTACAAAGTCGGATTGAGGAACCTGTAACAAAATGGCTAGCATCGATTATGTTGGCCCACAGTTTCTAGGGAGAGTTTCAAGTCGAGGATAACGCTGAGAGTCCGAGTGTGTGCTTGGGTCTATCTGAGCTTGCTACAGGGTATTTGCTAGTCGAGTTCCATCAATTTCTCATATATTTACAGCATAGATTAGCAGCAAGTTATGAGATTTTGGAATCAAACAGTTCGAAATTGAGTTTGAATATATTTGAGTTTGGTGTAGAGTATTTTCTAGTCGACCTTAATCAGCTAGAGCTTTCTTATTTGGCACATTTACAGCATTGAATTACCAAGAACATATGCCCATTATTACTTTATGTTTTTTATTATCGATTTGAGAGGGTTGGGAAAGGTGTGGGGGATTTTGATGGAGAACAATCTTTAATGACTTCAAAGGCTTCGGCTTTGCCTGCTTTTTTTCAGTCTAGAGAAAGATCTATTATTTGAGCAGACGAAGATACACAAAAACATGCGCCAACAATTTTATTATAATTCATAAAGCGTGTGGATGAGACACAAAAGCGTCTGACAACAACTGACAACCCAAAGGATGCTGCTGCTGCTGAAGCCCAGCTGTCGAGCTGTGTGTGCCTCCTGTGTGCGTCCTGCGTCCTGTGTCCCGTGTCCCTATGTCGTTACGTCCGGCAAATGAAGTCGAAAAAAGTAAACTTTTTATCAAGTCAATATTCTACGTTCTACTGGAAACCACAACGGCAATAGCCACTGCGACTGCGACTGCGACTGCGACAGCGACAGCGACAGGGACAGCGATGCCGGCAGATTTACAGACAGGCCAACGACATGACCAAGGAAACTGCACAAAACTTTTGCCATGTTTCCTTCAGTTCAGTTCAGTTCAGCTCAACTCAGCTCAGCTCAGCTCCTTGTGGCGTTGTCGACGTCATCGCTTGTTGGGACGGACCCAGGACTAGACCAGACCAGACGGCGGCGTTAACCTTTGCTGCCATATTTTTGTGTTGTTGCCTGCCTGCCTTCGTTCTATGCCTTTTTAGCATTTTTATTCAATTTCTTTGCTTATAAGCGAGTCTCGATTGCAGCTCAATAAGCTGGCTAGAAGCCGCAGCAGGCCAAGGATTAGAGTACTGGGAATTGATGGCCATATGCATCAAATTATTATTCATTGCAGCGAGAGTGCACATAAATTATATAGCAAGCAGCTATTGTCAATGTACTCCTTGTAACTGGCCCCAAAATTGATTTACCTTTAAGTTTTTACAGCACTTTTTCTACATCCAAACATATATATATAAATAAAATGTAGTTAAATTGCCAACAGGCCCCAAAAGGCAATTCCCTCAGAATTTACAGAGAACTCCCAGAACTGTTGCTGACATCTCTCCGTTGAATTTCTTCTCAGTTGGTTGCATTGCCTCAATGGCTGTCAGTTATTCAGCTTCCAGTTAACAATTACTCAGTTAGCACCTGTAGGTGCTTTCCCTCTCTCTCCCTCTCCCTCTACCTCTCTCTCTCTCCTTTAGCTCTCCATCTTCCGCTCCCTAGGTCCACTCTTCTTTCTGAGGTGTCCGACTGTGCATAGCTACGACATGGCCCTGTCAACTCTAGGCGAAAGGCGAAAGTACAACTGCATCCCTATTCCTCAGCTCAGCTCAGCTCAGTCTTTGCTCTTTACTCCCTGCCGTCAGGGTTTTCAGGAAAATACTTGCAAAGCGTTTTTCTCTTGCAATCCCGTACACCGTCTCCGTCTCCGTCTCCCCCTCTCCTACTCCACCACTTCTCCACCAGTATGTCAAAATGTCCAAGATGACTTTGGCCAGCTCTTTAAATAACCTTAAATTCTTGCTTGGTGCTCGTATTTTAATTATTATTTCTGTCTTTATTAATTTGTTTAATGCTGCATTTATATTAAATATTCTGTTGCTGGGATGATGATTTTTAATATATAAATAAAAGCCAAAATTATTTGTGTATTCAAAATAAAATTAGCAGAATAATTTGTTAATATTAAAAGGGTTTTTAATTATGTTGCAATTGGTGTTTTCTGCTTGTAGATTTTTTTCAGATATCTTCTATTTTCTTAAGGATCCTTCAAAGTTTTCCAACTGTTGAAATATACGACCAAATTAATCTATGAATTTTTATTTGTATTAATTAAAATCTTACTAAAATATTATGTGGCAAATGTATATAACAATATATGGGAAATATAACAAAAATACACTATATATCGATAGTAAACGAAACAATCGATAGTATATAAAATAATGGTAGTCAATGCAACGATAGTACCATGCAGGGCTGGAAAAGAATCTCTCCGATATCTTCGATGTTTATAGAAGCTCTGATTTTGCCCAGCTGACACTCGATAGTATTGAGCAGAACCTCGATACTTGCCAACTATCTAAAACCGATTTTTTCCAGCTCTAATAGCGTCTTTATATTTCTTGGGAAGCACATTTATCATCCATACGCTATTTTATTCAATCAAAATATTCAAGAATTTCCCTGGCTATTTACGGATATATTAAATTATATTATGTACAAAATTGTATTTATTTAAATTCCCAGATCATTTAAAATGAATATTTTTAAAGTATTTATAAAACCTTCGCTAGGTTACGAAGGTTTTTGTTATACACAAAGCAATCAATGCTAAGCAATTAAGCAAAAAGCTACTCATCCTGGATGCACAGATTCCATCGCCTAGCGCCCAGCGCCCATCACCCATCGCCCATCGTCGGGCTCCTTTTGGAGCACTGTGTGTCCTGGGCAATCAAGACGTGTGTAAGGAAGTTGAGCGTAAATAAAGAGTCGAACAAAAAACGCCAATTACCAAGGAAATCAATTAGACAAAAAGAAATGAACGAAATGCTGAAGACGAAAGCGACAAATAAAACATTTTGCCAACAAAAGACACGTACCATAAACACATCTGTGACTGAGAGGAACACGAACTGGGGCAGGTAGGGTGGGACTGAGGTGGGACTGAGGTGAGAGTGCGAGCCAACACACACGTAGAATAAATATGAAAAGATGACAGCAGAGGCGAGGCCTGAGAATGACGATTTGAACGAGAAGCAAATCAAATCTCGGGACACACGTAGACAAACACACAAAGGTCCCAAACTGAAGCTAGTGGTACACCCAACACAAGAGAAACTATTCTTAGCGGTGAGGGGAGCGAGTGGGGCATCAAATAATTCCATTAGTTAAATAAATAAACAAAAGCGAAATGAATGATTGAGCAGCTCAGCGCATAGAATAGAGGAAATGCCTCTAAGGAGACTTTAACTGCCCTGTCACGAGCAGGCTCCAGCCTGCCGACTCCTCAGGTATCCATCCCCTCCACACACGTGTCAAAGGTTACCCGAGGCCGTAGGCTGCGATGGCGGCGCTGCGTGCATAAACCAAATGCAAACACACAGGAACACAACAACAACAACAACCACACACACTTGCAATCCGTGTGAGGTCTCAAAAGATGTCACTCGATGCTGTCCTGGTGAATATTACATGAGCATCCTACGCGTATCGCCGAGTATCGGTAGGCAGCGCCATATATTGACCCATTTTGACATCGTCAAACAATCCCCCAAGCACACAGCCCGAAAGCTCAGACTAGACCACGCCAGACAGACAACCAAACAGACAGTCAGACAGACAGCCAGCCTACTCACCTGGACAGGTGCACTGGTAGTTTTGCTTAATAAAGTCAAATGCCACCAAAATCAAAAGGAAAATGCCACTTACGCCTAATGGCATCAGAGAGGTCTGTAGCTGACAGCAATAGTCCCATCCTAGTCCCATGCCCAATCACCTGCCCCAAAACCCACAGTCTCCAGTTCCCAGTTTCCCAGTTTCCCAGTCCCCAAAACCCACGCCATCATCCAGAAACCAACAGCAACAAACAGAGGTTGAACCCCTGGCAACCGCCAAGTGGAGGCAATGGCTATGTCGACGTCGACATCGACATCGAAGTCGTCGTGAGTAAATTGGTGGATTTTTAATTGTATTAACGTGCACAGGACATGGACTTGGAGGCAGTCTGTATCCCTGGGCATCCTTGCGGCACTTAAGTGTGCGTGGACCACAAATATTTAAATATACATATGCAAGAGTATGTGTGTGTGTGTGTACACTCATAGCAGCTTCATTTGATTAACTTGAAGTTTCGGGTTTGGGCCAACAAATTACTTGTACTTCACTAATGTGGCCTAATAGAGAGCACTTGTCAGCCTTGAGAGCTTCGAATTATTAATGTTGAAATGGTGTAGGCATAACTGATCATCTTTAAGATACAACTATCTGTAGCTGGCACTGAAATAACAAACTTTAACTGAGCTGAAGGATATCTTTACCTTTATCTGTAGCTCTTATTACACGCGTGACTCTGTACCAGAAATATCTGATCATCTTTAAGATACAACTATCTGTAGCTGGCAACAAACTTTAACTGAGCTGAAGGATATCTTTATCTTTATCTGTAGCTCTTATTACACGCGTGACTCTGTACTAGAAATATCTGATCATCTTTAAGATACAACTATCTGTAGCTGGCACAAACTTTAACTGAGCTGAAGGATATCTTTCAATTGCTTATCTACAACTTTATATATCTGATTATCTTCAAGATACAAGTATCTATAGCTGGCATCCAGACAATAATAAGAAGATTATATCTTTCAATGGCGAAACTGAATATTATTTAACATAATCTACAGTAAAGTTGTACTATACGCGTAATTCTCTTCTGACTAAAGGCAACTCTATCTGTATCTGTATCTGTATCTGTATATGTATCTATATCTATGTGTCGCATTCTCTTTGTAAGCACTTGCTGGTAGCTAGAAAAGCTGCTTTGACTGTTGCACTGTAAAAATTAAATAACATGAAAACTGGTCCAATGAGGCCAAGTGTCCTTCTCTTGGTGGCCATTACAAGTGCAGGCGATTAAGCGCAGCAGCAACAGCATTGAGAGAGTAGTTAACAAAACATTGAAACTAAGCAATTAACTTTTATAAAAATCCATATAAGCCATGCTCAAACCAACACCACGACGCCGACGCCAACACCGACACCGACACCGACTCCATGGGGGGAGCTAAAGGGGATCCAGTTGTCGAGTTGGTCAACCAATGTCCAAGTCTAAAGTGAAACGGCAACCGCAGCAACTAGCAGCGATGCCAGTGTCTACTGCAGCAGCAACAGCAGAAACAACAGCAACAACAGCAACAGCCATCAGTTGGAAACCAAACCAAACCCTTTCAAGTTGCATTATAAGAGGACACACCCGCCAACCATCCAGAGAGTGTTCCACAGTGGGCGCTTATCATTTTTGAAACGAAGCAATAATAAGTCCCAAAGGACATGTGTGCATAGTTGGTTGGCTACTGAATGGGACAAGGGGCGGGGAGGAGGATGGGTGGATCCGGTGAGTTGACGGTTTTTAGCTGGGACCAGGACACCAGGACAAAGTGAAAATCATATTTAATGAACGACTATGCAGTCAAGTGGACGCAAATAGAATTGGAATGCGAATGCGATTTAAATTCGTAATTCTGTTTTATGAATTGGATGCCAAAGCTAATAAATAATGCTCAAAAGTATGAAAATTGAATATAATCGACATTCCTGCTGTCTTTTCATGTGCCCTACATTAAAGGATATCCACAGGCGGTCAGCAAAAACTAGAACGATTGGAGTTGCATGCTGTTCATCAATCCACAGTTGTTATTTTTCAATCTTTTGCCATTGAGTCGAAAGTGATTGATAATTAAATTTATAGCAGCAATTGAAAAGGACAATACCCAAAATGTTTTGTTGGCTTCGAAAAAGAAGAACAATAGTTTTAAAACTAAAATTTTAGGTGCAAACGGGAATTTGATATATACGCAGGATAAAAACAAAGGAGAATGGAATCTATAACAAAAATTTTGAGCTTAAACAAAGCGGTTTCCAGCTGGGATAAATTCATCCACAAAACTCTTAATTTTAGCCCATTTTTCTCGGCAGGTATTTACTGTGTTTGCAGTTATTCACTTACAACCCACAAAGCACTTCTACAGAGAGTTCACTTACTGTGAAAACAGTGCTTAACAAAGTAATTTCAATGGTCTGTTACTAGGCCACTTCTATAGTAAGCTTTGACTGTCAGCACAGTAAAAAATGCAGCAACAAATTACGCGTACCAAATGATCACACTAAAAAGTTACTGTGAGCATTCGTTGATCCGTATCTGCATATATATTAACTCGTTATAGTGAGATTTTTGACCTAACACAATAGAGTCCCACAAGTATCGAGAGAATCATGACGAAGATGTACTTGTAATTGTTTTTTAATGCGCCAACAGGACAAACAGGACAAACAGGACGTGTTGTATTAACTTACAATGACAGTCTGCGTATAGCGCGACCAAATAAAAATTAAAAGTGGTTTAAATGAAATCCGTAAAGTGTGTCAACGTCAGCGTCAGCGTCGACGACGACGACGATGACTACGACGTCGACGTCGACGTCATCAGAGTGAATGAGCTGGGCCACGGCTTGACAACTTGTTTGACATAATTCAACACGCAGTGGCGAGAACCTTTCTGACAGCAATTAAAAGCGCATTTCGCATTTCCAACCGATCCGATACCGGTCCCAGGACAATGGACTGCTGTTCATTTGAGCTGAAGCGTTTTCCCAGGCGCCTGAAGCAATTCAGAGAGCTGAAGAGCTGCATACCAGCAATGAAGAGAGACAGAGAGAGAGAGAGAGAGTGACTGTGGCGGAGGATTGAGGCTGATGCTGATGCTGGAGCTGAGGCTGACTCGCAGCTTTTGTATTTTTAATGCTTAAAACAAATAATTGCAAATAAATGGCTGTTCATTGGAGAAAACAATGACATGCATTGACACTGGCATCTTCATCATCTTTATCATCCGGCCCAGCTTAATATGGAAATTTAAATTACAAAATGCAAAATTGCAGCCCACTCGAGCGCTGTGAAAATCATATTAATAAAAATAATGAGTTACTGCTGCCGAAAAGCAGCTCAAAAAAAAAATAAATACAAAATAAAAGGAATGGAAAAAACTGAATAAAAATAAAACCGATTACAAATTGAGCAGCTCTGCGCCGGACGTTAAGTAGAAATGTCAATCTGACAGCTGTTCCCCCTGCATCCAATTGCAGCTCCAGCCTGACTTTATAGCCCGTACAGCCATGGCTATTGATGGCTTTAACTGAATGCATATAAAATATCAGGTTACATGGATGGTCGCTTAAGTTTGTTAAAACATTTAAAGGATATTGTACGCTATAAAAACAAATTCAATGCTTTTTCTCCATTTAGCCGATTCGAAAGCTCGCTATCAATTTGCTCAGACCGTAGAATAATAATCTACTTTTGTTCCGTTTTCCTACCCAGTGTAACTAGAAAGGAACTGGTTCGATATGCCAAATATTTGCACGAATCTCACTAGTTTTTGAACAGTGTCAGCGACAAGAAGGATCTGAGATCTCGTCTCTTAGTCCCGATTTACTCTTTACGGGGTCGGCCATAATACTTGCAATATATTACACATTTCGTGACAAGGGTATAAAAAGAGTATACTAAGTTCGTTATAATTTAAAACGTTTTCCTCTCTCAATTTTAAAGAACACTTTCTTCAGCTACTCTTCTATTTAATAGGAACCAATCTTAGTTTGAGAAGTTTGACTTCATGAAAGTAATCGTAAGTAGAAGTAAATAACTTGAATCAAAATCAGAGTTGATTATCTTAGTCTCAAATCTTCCAAGCCCCAAAATCAAAGCAAAGAATCCTTTTGATTCTTTCTATTTGTTCTCCAAGTGTAACAGGCCAACAGGAGGCACCTCTGAACCCATTGAATATTATTTTCTTCGAGTCATCAGCTGAACCGATCTAGCACTGTCTGTTTGTCCGTCTGTCTGTCTGTTTGTAATTAAATTTAAAGAGCTCAAATTACTAATTAATTTCCGTAGAAAATAAGCAGATGTGTTCATAGTAGAAACTATTATTTACGCTCATTATCCAACTTAATCCGTAACTTGTTCTCATTAATCGTTTCTGCTTGAACAGCTTGAGCTCATTTGATATAAGTTATTGCTGGCTTCTGGCACACTGTTGATTGCCATTTGATATCCATAAACTCGCACATCCTTTTTCTCCATTACTGCCATTGTTTGCTGCATTCGAGCCAGCTCGATGGAGAATTATGATTTTTATACCATCGCATTTCTCGCAGTGCCAATTGCATTGCTCTGGCTTATTGAGTGGAAAATTGCACTGCAAACCTTTTGTCTCAGTAACATAATCAATGTCTGTCTCTGCGTCTCTCTCTCTCTCTCTAAATGAGCTTTAAGAAGTTTGATCTCTATATAGATATGGCGCCTTTGTTGTCTTTAAGGATAAGAGTGCCGGCAGGCACTCCTTCAATAGAATATTTCCACATGTTTTTTTTTAGATATTTATATATATGGTATCTAATAAATTTCGAGAAAGAAAGCAAATTATTTTCTAATTTGCGCTAATCACGCGCTCTGCTCCTCTGCTCAGACTGGCTGGACGGCAGGACGGCAGGACGGACAGACAGACCTGCCCATATGACTTAAATCGATGCAGTCAACGTTATGGCCCGGCTTTTATCTATTTGTGCCGTCGCTCGGCGGCGACATTGTGACTTCGGCACAATCAAAAGACATTTGACATTGATTAGTTTTCCAAGAATTTTTAATATATATTTGACGTTAGCCGAGCGATTCTGCCTGGAGCTGGCTCTCCGGGATTCGGGGTTTGGTGGGTTTGGGTCTGGGTCTGGGTCTGGGTCTGGAAATGAGTGTCTCAGGGCGACAGCAATCAGGCAGTCCATTAGGCGGGCGTGTTTTTCCACGCTTCATTTACTCATTTCATTTCATGCAATTTCTTAATATCAATTTTCCCTTGATTTTTTTTTTTTGTGTCTGCTCCCCGCTTTAGTTTTCGAACACGCAATGCATTTGGCTGGCGTTGTCTCTCCTGCTGCTTGGTTCCTTGGTTGTCGCCTTTGTCCTGCGGAATTTTACACACGCACTCACGATTTCCAACTGCCCCTTTTGCCGTCCCCCTTGCCCCTTTTGCTGTGCCACACCCCAAAGTTCGGCTGACAGCAAATAATTTGCTGTCGTTTATATTTTTCTTTGGCTTTCAGGATGACTTTTTATTCCTTCTTTTTTTTTTTTGTTTCGGGCGATGTCCGCTCTTTTTCAAGGCAACACGTGAGTCCAAGACGCTGAATCCTGGCAGGGATTTGTGCAAGGTGCGTCCTCCTGACAGACCAAAAAATTGTAACCACTATTTGCTTTTCCACTGCTAACCTGGTAATAACTTGGTAAAAAGAATAAAAGACTACTCTAATAGCCTCGTAGAATCACTGCAACTCATTAATCAATACTCTTCAATGCCTCCACTCATTCGAAAGCTTGAGAGACTAGTTAGCTTCTAAGCAGAAGGACTCTCCTCATCTCGTCCTGATCAAAGATGCATTTACTTTATGGTGTCGGAGCAGCCTTCTTTCAGTGCATCAGACCTGAGCAAGGGTATACAAAAGAAGGGTATACATTGATATAAATAAGTATCTAAGTTTGCCCAGGCCATTCTCGTTTTTTATCATGATTAGGTTGTAAAGGAATATATTTTTGCCAGCAGAATAGAAAAGTGTTTTCAGAGAATTTCATTAGCTGCTAGCTTCGATTCGTAGAGCCCGTGGCCTATTGAATTTATTGCGGAATTTCATCACCTATCGGAGACTGTTCTGAGACTTGGCACAAAGGCAGCGCGAGCAGCGTCAGGATATATATTAAAAAGACAATGAATGAGATTCCCGGTGAAAGAGAGGCTATGTAGGAGTACTTCAATAGGCGATAGATGGTAACAAAAACGAGTGTTGTCAACGGCAAATTTGCGTGTTGCCAATGCGAACTGTTACTCTTACACATCAGCATTTATATATATACAAATATATATATATAGTCAGCCATCCATATTGAAAGGAATTGTAATTTCGCCTTTGAATGAAATCTGTGGAAAGGGGGCTCGAATCAGATCGGATCGAAGCAGAGCAGAACATAGCAGAACGGCATGGGATGCGACACGCTGACTGGCTGACTGGATGGCTGACTGGCTGGCTGACTGTCTGTCTGTCTGGCTGGCTGTTTTTGCATTTTTGTGACTTAATTCAATTTTGCCTTTCATGTGTCAGTCAATACACCTGTGTCCTGGCATTCAGGTGCCCCCTCTGCCCTGCCCTGCCCTGCTCTGCTCTGCCCAGCCCTGTCCTGTCGCTCCATTGCGCAAATACACTTAATACAATTTATTATTGTAACATAATAAAGGAGAATGCCGTTGCCAAAGACCGAGTCCTCATAAAAAAGGAGTTACAACACAGAATTGTCATTGAAGCGAAATTGAAAGTAAATTCGTTTTTATTCTCATACGTTCAACGTGCTTTATTTTTTATATTTTATTTTGTATTTTCATTTATTTTATTCTCTTTACAAATGTCCCCAGGCCGTACTGTACTGCAGTCCTTTCTCAGGACGAGTATGTAAATCAATTTAACGAGAAATTTCACCATTTACCCCCTTTTTACTGGGCTCCTTTTCTCAATTCCTCGGGCCGCCGACTGCACCGAGAGTGACCACTGGAAATGGCATGCGGAATAAGAGAACTGCATATTGAAGGCAGGATACTGGCTGCATATGTACATATGTATTCATATTCGGAGCGAGCATCCTTCCTTCATATGTACATAATCTTATATTACACAATTCCACCAGCATTTGGCTCATACTTGTCGCCTAGTTTCTTCCTTGGACATTAGCTAGAAGTAATCATCAACAGAGTAAGCAGGATCATCCACAGCCAACAATTAGCCGTTCCCCTTTCGGCCGCACTCTCATTATCGGCATAATGCAGCGAGGAATGGTCTATAAAGCGATATCCTAAATTAAGTAAGGGCTCACAGTTGTCCCTGAGTTCCGCAAAGTATCGCATGGGATAATGATAACAATATAATTTCGAATAGGACAATTTTAATTTTGGACTTGAATCACATTGGAATAAGTTGGCTTCTATCACCGTCAGATTGGTACATGTCAACAGGGGGGAAGAGTACATCGTTGTGAAGACGGAGAGCATCAAATGATCTGGTGAGAATATTGCATATGGAGCCCTCTCGTCAGCGAACTCATTGGGATAATTGCGTCTCAGTCTACTGGTGATATAGCCACTGCATCGAAATTTCAAGGGTATTCCATATAGATTGGAGCAGTTCCCTATTTGAGTGGTAACCTCTAGACGACTATCTATCAATTTAGAAAGATGACCTAGTAATGTGAGTTGCAGTATTCTTGATATGCTAATTAACATGCTGTGTATGAATTCCGAATTGATTGGAAATTAAAAGCGAACTTGTTACAAAAACTTTATACCCCATTTGCTGGGGAGGAAACTAAAGCTATAGAATAAAACAAAAAAACGAAAAACAGAAGGGGAAAAAGCAGGAAAACTTTGCCAGCAATCAGTTTTATTCATTAGCTCAGATTATTTCATTTGTCTTCGCACGTCGAAATGAAATGCGCGGCATGTGGCATGTGGCATGTGGCAGTCCCCCCCTGAAAAGTAGCAAATATCGAAGCGAAAGTAATCAAGTCTCTCCGGGAAAGTTTAGGAGCTCGCTCCAAGAGATGCTGTGCTCCATCAATGGCAATGCATTTCCACGAATATCAATAAAATGTGCGAAATAAAGAAGAAGGCAGACGAAGGACGTTTAACATGGCGTATACGTTCCATTTGATACGTAAAGACTTAAATGCTTATCCCAAATGAAAGGACTTCTTTTCAATACTTATACATGTTTGTGTGTCTGACTGTGCGTGTGTGTGTGTGTGTGCTTTGAAAATGAAATTCATTCGAAAACCTCGCAAGAATTTTTAATTACTTTGATTTATTTGAAACAAGTTTTTCGTCTTTGGGCTGCAAAAGTTTGCCCCAACTGAAAGTTACCTTAACTTTTACCCAAGCCTGTCAAGTCAAGCAAACGTACGAGTCGAGTCGAGTCGAGTCGAGTCGAGTATAGTCAGTCGGTAGGTTTATTTGTGGAATATTGATTTGCGCTCTTCTATCGGATTCCATGAAAACTAAAAGTTTACCAAGGCGAAACTTTTATACATTTCCCTCCATGTGAATAAATTAAACCTTATGAAATAATATATATATATTTCAAATGAGTACAATTTACTTCAAAATCTATGCAGACGGGCTCACCGAATTTCAACTAAAACAGATTTCCTTTTTCAACCCATCTTTGGCAATATCTTTGACAAGATTGAACTGCATCTTGTGGTTTTCCATTCCAGATAAGATTCATCACTGAATTGGTAATCTCTCGTTTGAATCATTTGTAGAACAAGTGCTTTTCTTGGGATCTTCTGAGATTTATAAGTCAACGTATCCTTCAAAAATTTCCGATTTTCTGAAAGTTTCCATAGGCATAAACACTCTTTCCATAGTCTATGTCGATAAAGAGCTCTGCATATTTTTATAGTTCCAAGAATTTATGACTGAAAACTTTATATTTTTGTTCAGACATTTTTGTCACAATGTAATTGAAAAAGATGAAATTGAATCTTCTGCTATTGCTCATATTAGATGCGATAAATCAAAGGAACCCACAAATTCAGGCTGCATTTAATAGCTGTCAGTTTCTGGTAGAAGGTCCTCCATTTCAACTGATGTGCGCCGGAATATATAGCTCAGAATTGAGGCTAAAATATCGAGATAAATGGGTTAAAGCGAATGCTCCGTATCGAATATGGGCCAGGTCAAATGAAAATTCATTGCTTCAGATATTCATATCATTCAATGAGTCTCCCATATCAAATTGCATGAATATTACCTGCCAACTTAACTGGATGCATTGCCAGAACTCGGAGATGTTTGGGCTAATCCTACGGCCCAAGGATATACACTGCTTCCGTTATACATTCGCTTATGTGAAGGATCTGCAGCAGAACTGCAATGCGTTTGTGGACGAATCTGCTGACTATGTGGGCATACACTATGCCAGTCCAGTCCAAGCAAATCCTTCGGCTAGGGGGACAAGCTTGATGCACTTCTACAGAGAAACAAGGATGCTGAGATGGAGTTTTACTTTATGGTTGATAGCTTGGCACGTGGTGCTCTCAAACATTGTTGTACAGCTTCAATAAAAACGGCTAAATAAATATATATTTCTCGATATTCTTCATATTAACTGCCTTCTGCAATGTTTAATAGTATGTGGGAAATTATAGCTAAGAAATAAATGGTTTAAAGAGTTCAATCTCTTCTTCGACTCTCTTTCTCTTTCGCCTTGGGGTGCAAAGGGCGACCTTGTCTAGGATTCGCAGGAGAAACTTGCTGGATAAGCAGCTAGGAGTAATTGAAATTAATACCAGAAAGATACATTAACATGAGTAATTTACCTGTAGAACTCGACGGGAAAAATAGAGCTGATAACACTTGGGTGGCTCCATAAGCAGCATAAATAGAACACAATTTGTGGTTTTTTTTAAAAGATTAAGATTTTGACAAGTGGAAGCTTTTGACAAATTTTGGTCAATACACTTTTCTACATTGATATTACTGTCTCTGTTGAACAAATTGGAAAAAAATGAGTTCACAATCATTTGCTGCAATATTATAGGCCATGCCAGTGTGCCCCCAATACGCAGGAGCTTACAATATAAATTTAATTGCTTGCTGGCTGCTGCTACTCCTCTATCCTGCAAAAGTTTCAAACAGCTTGAGCAATTGTTCCTTCATCGACGGCCATATACTGGAGTACGTGTGTCAAGGATTCTATGATCGAACTCTGCGTCTGCTATATAAGGATCGTCATCCGGCTCTGGATACACCGTATACCGTGTGGCAGCGGGCCGATTATATTGGCTCCTCAATGTTGCTAATCGTTTTCTACGAGGGCCCGTTAACCAATTGCTACAACCTTGTGATAAATGAGGGCAAATTCTACTGCGATGGTCGAAACTTTCCCATGGAGCTCGAAAATACCTATATAGTGCATTGTTTGCCCTTTCAGTTCACCTACTCGGACGCATTGCATAAAAGGTGTAAGCGTAAACGCAGCTCGCATCCGGCGGAAACCACTTCCTCAGTCATCATCTATATGGAGTCAAATATAATAGTTACTTCAAGATCCGCCAAGTCACTGCATTGTTCCAGACTTTCTTTTTATACGTACATAGCTTTTACAATTTATTACTTAGATAACATGAACAAATTTAGTTGGTAATTAATAAAACGATAAATGCTCCACTCAACCTAAGCTGAAGCTCAACCAATTCGCTCTCTTATTCTATCCATATATATCTATCTATCACAGTATCTGCCGCAGTCTCTTAGCTCCGTATTAAGTTTCCTTTAACTTAATGCTAGGACTCTAACTAGTGGTTAGTAAGCTGCCATTAAAATTCGGCGCGAAAGGCCACAGCAATTTGGCTTTTGTTCTCCCTGGTCTTCTACTAAATTGCCCGGCAAATGCAGTGGTCGACAAGCCAAGCAAGCTGTCATTTACACACTTATACAATATACATATACATATATATATATATATATATATATATACGATATACATATATCCACATGGAGCATCACATTTCAGTGTCATTGGCGTTGGCGTAATTTATGTGCTCATATGAACTAACACCACCAAATTGGCCAGCGAAACAGCAACAGGACATCGAGTAATCCCTGCTATACTGTCAGAGATGCTGACCAGATTTCCCAATCAGCCCTAATACATATACCAAATTTTAGTGTACATTTTAAATGTATGAACTACTAGCAAAGCTCGTAGAGCACACAAATATCCTTTTATCCTTTTATCATATATAAAGTCAGATATTTATCGACTATACTCCATTATACAATTGATTAAGGTTCACCTAATATCTGAAAAAAATAAGAAAGAAAAACCTATACGGAAAGGCTATCTTTGGGCAGAAGATTAATAACCATTGAAAAAGTATTGATTACACTTTTCAATCCTTTTTAAATTAAAATATATTTTGAAAGACTTGTTAAGTATAGGTATAAAATAAATTTATAAGAAGGAAAAGCTATATTTGGCTTGCAGAAAACCCATAAATAAGGTGAAGGACAGTAGAAGCAGCTGAAGTAAAACTACTAAGAAACGTTACAATCAACACACCAAAGATTAAATACCCTTCTAGACTAGAAAAAGCATTCGAATATTGTCGCTAAATGCATTTATTTAGACCGATTTCCAATAGTAAAATCTTAATAATATTAGGAATGGCTTTAGAAGGAAAACTTTTACATATAACGTGAAAGTTTCATTGAGATAACTTAAGAAAGAAAAAAGTTTTTAATTTTTAGGTCGATAATTCCTATATTAATAATCTTTCGTATACAAAAAATACTTCTACATCGATCTTAAAAATTTCATTACGATATCTTCAGAAGCATAAAAGCTTTCAGATTGTTCCTTTGTCTGGCAGCTATATGATATATTTATCCGATCCGGCCAGTTTCCACATCTAAATGCTCTCTGCTTTCGCATAGCAGCCCTCCTCAATGCATTACTCATTTAGTGATAAAATTCTAATACTCTCTGCAAGGTTAGAAAAATTAAATTAATTACAAAAACAGATTTTCCAGTTCTTCAAAAATCACGAAATTAATTTATTGAGTTTTTCTTTCACTAAAAGACATTTAATTGCACTTATTTTGATAATTTCTTGATAAAATGCTGACTGATACACTTTGGCTGCCGCTTTCCCAAGGCCAGGAGAATCCCTCGTATAAGATACTCTTCCAGATAAAATGGGCTCGATAATTCTGTTTGATTCATTTTTCGCTCACAGTTCTTGACAATGTAGAGCAAAACAAATATCGAACAGAACCGCATAATTTAGTTTTCTATATTATAATTTGTTAATTTAAAATTTTATTGAATGACAAATATTTCTATAAAATCTAAGCTCACTAGAAAAAAAAATAGTCTTTCGTTTCTATAAAGTAGTTCATTATTGAGAAATATTAGGAAAACTAAGAAGAAGCAAATATATTTATAAAGAAAGCGAAAAAACTAAGAATTCCCAAAGAGTGTCGAAAAAAACCTCAATACGCATCTGGCTTGAATCAAGCTGAAAGTTCTCATTTCAACAATGATTTTTAGCAGAAAAAACTTAAAATGAAGCTGTGATTGTTATGTTTTTAAGCCAAAAAGAGAAGGAATCAAGCATAAAATAAAGTAAAATAAGTAAAGACTATTTTTAGCTTGAAAAAGGCTACTGCTTATACTCAATCCAAGGATTTAAATAAAAAGTTTATATGAAGGAATGAAAGGTATTTTATATTAATTAATGAATACAATATTAAAACTGCCTGTTTTTTTTTATTGGTTATAATTATATAGTGGATAATTCCTATAGGCAGTCAAAATCGATCTTAACTTTTATATATATATAATCGGATTGGTTTGTGGGACTTTTTTGGTATTATAGAGACCTCTAATGTGTGTTTGTGTGTGTAAATATTTATGTTCAAATATTAAAATTCTTATCTCAACATTCACACTCAAATGACTCCAAAGAAAACAAAAAATAAACCGAAATGCGGTTCTTTTACACAAATGTACTTATGGCAGCGATGATCCTTTTATCCTTTGATAGAAATGGAGAATAGTCAGTGGGGTTTCGTTGCCGTTTTTGGGCAACAACATACTCGTAACACTCAGAGAGATAATCATCATTAGTTCAGCGAGTTTCAGCGAGTGGGAAAAAATGCTGAAAGTGAACAAAAGCTTTTCATCTCACGCGCATGTCCTGATTTTTACGCATGGCTGATAATGCACACATTCGCACTGAAAGGACATAGAAAGGACACCAAAGCAAAGTGCGCATTTGCGCGTGGCTCTTTATGAGTTTTATTTTGAAGAAGCCTTTCACTTTTCATACATACATATGTATACAGCCGTATAAATACGCTTCTAAAAATATAAAAAATGAACACACAAGTGTGTGCTAAATGTGCCAACAAGGACGAAACGAATATGCTAAAATACTGAACAAGGACGTTTCGCAGACGCTCGCAAATGGGCTTAAACGAGGTGCGTTCTATTTAGGCGCAGGCATGCAATATAAACCAACATTCATATATATATATATATATACTGGGTAAATTCACTAAAAAAGCTCATAACTTTTGATATTATTTCAGGTATTCTTTAATTTGAATGGAATACGAAATAACACTTAGTTTAGTATGTATGCATATGCTTCAGATGCAATCATCCTTTTTGGGATGAACTGGTGTGCTCTTTGATATCCGTATTCCATATGCCATATGCCATATTCCAGGATTCATCCAAGTCCATTTTGTGATTTTAATTCAAAAGCTAAAAACTGTCAAAGCTAAATTCAAATCTCAACTAAAAGTATGATGAAAGTGCACTGTGAAATATTTTATTTGATTTAATTTATTTTGATTGAATTAAAAGTCATAAAAGGATGCAGGACAGCGCTGTTGCTGTCGCTGTCGCCGCTGCTGCTCGCATAACTGAGGCAAATTTAGTGCTTGTATACTCTATACTCTCTCGTCTGTCCCTTGGGCTCGCTTTTGAGCAATTAAAATTTCTCTGCGCTGTGCCATTTTTTGTTATTGCTGCTGCTGCTGCTGCTGCTGCTGTTGCTGCTGCTGCTGAATGCATTTTTCAACGAGTCCTTTTGGCTTTTTGCCTGTAAAATAAACATTACGTATACGCCAACAACTTCAAATGGCGCAACGTGGCGTATGCGTATTCTCGTTTTTGTTATTGCTGTTGCTCCGACTCCTGCTGCTGCTGCTGTTGTTGTTGTTATCGTTGTTGTTGTTGTTGTTATTGTTGCTAGCATATTTCACTGCACACCGGTTGTCATTTCCGTGCCAAACAACAAAAGCAAAAGCAAAGGCAGCCAACACAGCAGAGCACAGCATACCAAACCACGCATCTCCAACGGGTCGGATTGTATCTCCCTGCATGTACTCGTATCTGCGAGTGTGTGTATCTATAAAATACGCAATTACATGTTGTCGTAGTCGCCGTCGCGTGTTCCCTTTATGAATTTATACATATACCACTATAATGCCTACTCTCCACCACTCTTCCACTCCTCCGGGGCTCTCTCAACTTTCTCATCCTTTTCACATCCGGGTGGCGCGCATCCTTGTATCTCTTGGCACACGCTTTGTTGCATCCACTCAACAGTTGCCATTAGCGAAGGGCCAGGCAAAAACAACATGTTGGCCATTTTTTTCATTCTATTTTTTACAGAAATTAGCTTATAAGAAACATTTTTAGAAATTGTCAACTGAAAATCTCAGAAAACCAACCTTAACATTAAATATTTGGAAAACACTTAAAAAATTCTGAAAAAGCGAGAATGAAAATGGGCAAACTACAATTGTTTTGGCCAAAAAGAAAGCTTGAGGAGAGACTAGATACCTTGAACTAAACTCTTTCGTTTTTTAATATCCGAATATAGTTCTGGCAATGCAATTTATTGTTCCGGATAAATTTGAAGTAAAGAAAGAATACAAATTTGTATTCTCTGCGAAAGCGCAAAGGCTGTGAGAAACGTAAGAGACTATGGAAAGGGTAGTGTGCGTATTAGAGCAATTTTTCAGTGTTCCATATCGGAAATATGGGTAACTATTGGTATACCAGGAATGGGGCAATCATAGGGGCTGAAATTGCTTTGTTTTTGCCATTTTTATACAATAGGGAATGAAATACTATATAAGCTACTATATATTTATATATATATATAAATGTTATGTCTTCAGTTGGTTTAATATGCTTTGAGTGTGCTTTGAAGGAATCTAAAAAGAGGTCCTTTTCACTCGCACACAGTCAATAGCAAACTATAAAACTTTACTGAAGAGTAATTACTTTGATTCTGATATAAATAGTGAATTTGGTGCATTCCACTCACACGAGGCACTCCTCGTATACCATAAATGTTTTCGTCCACAGAACAAAGCGCAAAAATAATAAAATAGAGTGCAGAACCAGCGCAAAGTTAGCTACGAAACACCGACGGTTTGAATACCCTTCTATTACTTAAGCGCCTTAAATTCCTATGGTATGCCTATAAAATATATAAATTATATGTATTAAAAACACATACCTAAACATCCTATTCGAAAATATCATCGATATATCTTAAGATATATCTTTTTTAGCTCGATAGTTCTCATGTTAGCTACATGACATAGTTATGCGATCCGGTCAAGCCTGAGATGAAAATAGAGCACAAAGAAGGACCCCTTTCAAATTCCATTTAAGTAGCTTCATTATAGAGAGACCAAAGTACATAGACGGATGGACGGACGGACAGCTGCACAAGACTGTTTCAAATCGTCTTATCAGTCTGACCAATTATTTGCAAATGTACAAATACTTTTCAGGGTCACTTTAGTCATTGAGGGGTATTACATATTGCCTGACAAAATTATTATACCCCATTGAAGTCTCTGAAAATCAAGAATAAATCGGAAAGCGAAAAGAAAAAAATATTAAATCTACTGGAGTGTCATACAACATAAAATAATTGGAGCAATAAAACCAGAAAACACTGAGAATGGAGTTGGAGCTGGCGATGGATATCGCAAGCACATGGACGTAGGAATAGGAGTGGGTGGATGGGATGGTAGCAAGTGCTAAAGAACACCCTTGTAGCCTTGTTCTGGCAGGTGTACTGAAATAACAGGAATCAAAATAATAAATCAAAATTGTGGATGATGGTGCGCTCTGCAATAGCTGCCACCAGTTGGCAACCAACCCAGCCGAGTCTTGCAGCTTGCAACTGCACACTGTTTGTTGCAACGCTGCGTATACGCGTTGCACACTGCGAGTGGCTGCCTCTTTACCCACGCCCACAAGCTTCAAATTGTTCAAAATCTGAAAAAAAAAAAAAAAAACAAAAATGAAATAAACGTGCAACAGAAAGTACTGGAGCAACCGAGAGTCTGCCACTGCAAAATGTGGCATTTGATTTACGTTTGCAATTGCTCGAAGCTGTTAAATAGCGCGGCTCTGTTGCCTTCGCTGCTTCTCCACACCCTGCCTCTCCCTCTCTCTCTCCCTCTCTCTCTTTCGCTCTGTCTTTCTCTACTGTGGCAACCGTCTCGCGGTTCACTGTTAATGATCAAGTGGCGTCCCACCTTGGTTGAGTGTTCGGGTCTGGTGCCCTGAACCAGTGCCAATTTGGCATGGTGGCACTTTAATGTTTTGCCGATTCCATTACACTGCAATCATCCTACACACAGAGAAAAATCTTTCATGAAGCCAGTGAATTAAATTACTTAATTTTGTTACTGCAGTGACAGTGTATTTTTATCACAGCATTTGTAATTATAATGACATGTTTTTTATATATATATTAGTTATAATAGCTTGGCATCAGCTCGCTAAGTTTTCACAGTACTTCAGCTGTAACTCAAGCAGGACTCTTTCTATATGTATTTTATTATCTTAAGTAAATTACTGTGATCACAATTCTTTTACAGCTGAGTGAGGGTGGATTTTATAGTCTACAAAAGTAACTGTCTTCACAGTAAACAGCAGAAGACTCTTTGTGAGTCTTTACATGTAATTAGAGAGAGAAAAGAGAAAAAGAAAAATTAATCAACTCATATCAGTCTTTCAATATTTTATATAAAATAATAAGTGTAAGTTTGAAGTAATTGACAATGAATCGTTATGTTAAGTATCGATGATTAATGTGGGCGGCTTGGATGGAGTGTCTCTCCACACAATAGCTTGGACCTACTGTGACCACAGTGATCTAAACGATTCTTGTATATATACTTGATATCTGTTCTAAGAACCATTTACAAGACTTTTGAACTCTTCAAAATACAATACAATACAAAAACAATTCTTCGCTTAAGAATAGTTTTTATAGTATAAGTTTTTGATTCCTTTTTGAAGTTCAAATTCTGTGAGAGGACACTAACCGTTCCAATTGAATTTCTAACCATCTTTTTCTCTCTGTGTAGACGTAGAGTATTTTCAATTAACTATAAAAGAGCCTGCCATCTCAGAGATTCGACATGCGGCATATTGTGAATATTTAATTTAATGCAACTACTCGTAAAAAGTGGGTCATCAACAAATGAGTAGACAAAAATATGTACGAATATTATGAAATGCATATTTTGAGAATTGAGAATTGAGCATGGCGAATAGAGAATATAGAATAGAGAATAGGAGGAGAACTAAAAATAATAACGACTGTCAGGCTGCAGAATGTTTTTAGCATTTTCAGCACTTAAAACGCCATAAAGTATGCAGTAGAATGCGACAACATCGCGACTGTCATGCATTTTGCCATAATAATTCAAAGGAGATTTAAAGTCGAGCTCCTCCTGAGCTTCTCACGAGTTCTCGTTGCTGTTCCCGTTGCCGTTCCCGTTCCCATTCCCGTTCCCGTTCCAGTTCTCGTTCCCATACGCAAAAAGTAAGCGGCGTTGATGGCCGCATCCAACCGCAAAGTTTGCAACGATTTATTTAAATAACAGAGCCAACGTCTTTCTCGGTTGCTGCATTTGCACAAATGTAAGCACTTCCACTTCCACTTCCACTTCCACTTCCACTCGCACTCGCACTGGCACTTGCACCACGACCGTGCCACAAAGATAAGCAACACAATGCGCCAATGGAGGATTTGCGCCAGGATAACGCGCCGAGCACAGAGTAAACAAGCAAACAAAACGGAGCAGCGTAGAGTACACTACAAGAGAGCAGGAGCGGGAGAAGGAGGCAAAGGAAAGCGCAAGGAACGCTCATAGAGAAGAAGAGCCAGTGTACACTAGAATGCCAAGTGCTCAACTTGGATGGAGGGGGTTACCCCTAATGATGTTACTAATACTCGTAATACCAGCACACAGCAATCCGGAAAGATCCCGTTGCTGGACTGCACCACGACTAGTGTCTGTGTGTGTGTGGGTGTTTGTGTGTGTGTGTGTGTGTGGGGCACATAAATTAAATAAATAAAATATAAATTAAGCAATTAAACTTGTTATTATGATGACTTCGAATAATAAGCAAATGAAATAATAGCAAATAATTTTGATACTCTTCCCGAGGGTATTATAACTTTGCCACGAATTGTGAAGTATATTAAAGAAGGCAGGTCCGATACAGGACAAAGAGACGACTCGTTATAGCCATGTCTGTCTGTCTATCTGTCCGTTCTAGCCATAGTCTCTAGGCTTCGATATCGACGCTTTCATAGAGACAAAGGAATGAATAGACAGATAGTTGGGTGATCCTGTTGCCTCCTTCCGCCTTTTCAATAGGTATAAAAATGCAATCAGTTTATCATTTTGATAAGAATATCATTTGCCACTATTGCCAAGGACATTAATTTAATTTTGAAAACTAATTATTCTAAGCCGTCAATTAATTAATTTGTGCCTGGACCCCTGGGTTGCTGCTGTTAGTATGGGAGTTGGCTATAAAACGGCATTTCAAACTTAACTTAATTAACAATTTTTATAACCATGCTAACGGACAGAAAAAAGCGTTAAATTTTACAACCAACAAAATCCAAATAGGGCTGAAACAGAAATGGGCAAACCAATTTAAGCGGCTTATGAACCCATCCCTATTCTACCAACAGCCTGCCCAGAAATGGGGCGTGGGATAGAACAGAGCAGCGACTATCGCCACTTGGAAAAATTGTGCTGCGAATGGGCAAAGCGAGAAAAATGTGAAGCGGTGGCATATACCACAATAAATACCGCACAATAAAAGAAAATCTATATAAAAACAGTGGTTGCCAGCGGATTGGGGGGGGGGGGGGCGGGGGAGAGGGGCAGAGGGCGACACAGACCCCTCCGGGCCCAGCCTATTGAGCTGCACGCAAAGAGCTAACGAATTGCTTGATTTTCCGAAAGTTTTTCAATCGATTTTCGCATGTTGCTGTTAGTACTACGAGTAGCTGGCCTTTTTTTTTTCTTTATTTCTTTTTATTTTTATTTTTATTTTTTTTTTTTTTTGCATACTTTACGCCATTGACGCGCCCGCGGCATACACAGCGAACTCCCGATTCCGTAACTCGACTTACCCGATACACCACGATACCCGATCCACCGCGAATAGCAACTTTAACAGCCTCCCCTGTTTCTCAATCAACCAAACTGAATGGAAACCGAACAAAATCCCCAACACTTTATTATATTACATTTTAGTGGGCGTCCTGCTCGGCTCTGCCAGGCTCTGCTCTGCTCTGCTCTGCTCTGCTCTGCTCTGCTCTGCTCTGCTTCAAAGCGGCACAACAACGGAGCGGAAAAAATCCTCTAGCATATATATGCTTATATATATATTGTATATATAAGTGAAACAAAAGTCGAGCCCCGCGCAATATACATGAAAGTTCATTGAGCCTGATAGCAGAAAATCGAGAAGGATCCTCTTCTTTTTTATTATAGTGGTTTTTATATGCAATTTTAAATTGCTTGCGTTTTAATCTGAACGAGTTTTTGAACAGATCTTGTAAGGTTTTTGCTCTCAAACTCTCCAAAGCGTTCGGTTTATACCTCTAATTAAATTTTTCAAGATCAGAGTTCGGAATATCAATATATAAAAGTATCCCTAGAGAAATATGTTTAAGAGTATTTTGATTTTGGCTATAACTTTGTTGGGGAAACGACTGAAATTAGGATTTGCGAGTTAGAAAACGAAAAGCGATTTCTCTTCTTTTTTTGAAAGCCTTTTTTCGAAAAACTTTAAGCTGAAAAAATGAAAGATTAACTTATTCGAAATATAAGCCTAAAATTTAGTTAGTTAATTAGCCTCTTTTTTCAAGCTAATCTAAAAAGATATAGTTCGAAAATGTCTTAGAATGAAAATGTTATTTTAAAAACTTAAATTTTTATAAAATTAATCGAATTAATTAGGTTATATTTATATGAGTATTCCTTCATATTAGACAGTTAATATTTCAATATATTAATGCGTCTTTATTCTTTATACTGTCATATTGATTCCTGCTTTTTATACCCTTCCAGAGGGCATAATAACTTTATCACGTAGTGTGTCATGCATTGAAGGAGCCATCTCCGACCCCATAAATTATATATATTATTGATCAGAACGACGAGAAGAGTTGTCCGTCTGTCTCTCAGCTTTTGAGCTAGTTATTTGTTAGTATGATCTATATACGTTGAGAAACAGAGAAGTTCTCCTTAAAATACTCTTTTAGAATCTACAATTTATATGTATATATATATATGATATAGTGGAAGGATCTGATAAATCGCCCGTTTTCGATTTATATACATTTATATGAACTGCAAAGGGAAAGATCTCTGCAGAGTTTCAGGCCCTTGGCTCAATAATTGAGAGACTAAGGGCTCGTCTCTTCGTCCTGTGACCTTATTTTGTTCAGTGTATTTTTTGGATAGGAACCAAAGTATTAACTGTTATTATTTCGAGGTGCCTTCAATCAAACACGAAGCCAAAGCCATAAAATAAAGAAGAAATCCGACACAAAAAACAGAAGAAGAAAAAAAAACATGCCAAACTTATTTTCCATGACACATTTGAATGCAAATTTATGCAACACGTGTCAATGTGCTAACAACAAAAACAAAAAACAAAAAACAGAAACAAAAAACAAAACGAAAAACAAAATATATAAAAAAAAAGAAGGAAACGAGCGTGTGACTAAAACTAAAAAATAATCCCAATTCCATGCACTGAGAGACTGCAAAGACTGAGAAAGTGGGAAACTGAGAAGCGGAGAAACTCGGGGAACGTGCAAAGTCAACAGAGCAAGAAACTGTGCCAGGCAGGGC
Source organism: Drosophila repletoides (assembly GCA_018150835.1). NCBI lineage: Eukaryota > Metazoa > Arthropoda > Insecta > Diptera > Drosophilidae > Drosophila > Drosophila repletoides. The sequence goes on from JAECWQ010000031.1 coordinate 2,578,849, forward strand.
CGGGCTGGGCTGGTCTGGACTGGACTGGGCTGGACTGGGTGACTCGAGTCAGGACGCGCGACTAGTAGAACAGGCCCGGGGTCCCAGTTGATTGACGCGGCCAACGTTCGTCTCGCTAATCCGTTAATAGAAACATTAACGAGGCATTTTTCGAAAATTATTTCAAGCACGCGATAACCAGCCAGCCAAGTTGCCAAATAGGAAAGCAGGCAACAACAGCAACAACAAGAGCCGGGCAAATCAGCTCTGGCAAGTTAAGTCAGCTGGCTCTTCAGCACGTCAGTCAAGTTCAAAGTGCAATCGTGTAGTCTACAGTGGCTGTTGTTAGTTTGCGAACGCAATTGGCTTTTACTGGAGACTAGCGACTGGAGTATGGGAATGGGATTGGGATGGGGATGGCCGCTGAAGGAGAGGCCGGTCACGTGATGGGCGTCGTGCAAAATATTCTCATTTCGCTTTAATTTTCGTCGATCGTTAACCCTTTGCTACCGACTTTTAGGGTGGACCTTCCCTGCTTTTTTGTTCAGCTCGTACTGCTTGCTGCTGCTGCTGCTGCTGCTGCTGCTACTTCAGCTGGCAATCAGAGCGCGTCAAGTTGTTGTTGTTGCTGTTGCTGTTAGCTGTTAGCTGTTTCCCCTGGCCACTCCACACTCCACCAGCCATACTGGCTGACTGCCTGCCATCCTGCCTGCCTGCCTGTAAAGTTCAAGCAGCCCGAAATAATTGCATTGTAATGCGAAATAGCTACCACCCAGAGCTATGCCCAAGCTGTACACTACTCGTAGTATACCCGCATTTGTACCCTTCCTCTGCGTTTGCATGCCTCTTGACTCTTGTTATTTTTGCACGTTCATATGCCACGGCTCTGAGGCAGTACACACAGTTTACAGCACAGGGCCCACGGTGCACAGTGCACAGTGTGCTGTGTTTATGTGTCGGTAATTTCCAATCTCACTTTGCAATCGTTTTACAGCATTTTGCTTTTATTTTATGCCAAAGCGTCGCTAGCAACTTTTTGATAGCCAACGCCCGACTCCAGCTCCAACTCCTGGCCAGGACCCGTCTCACTTTTCGCGCGCACACACACACACACACACACACACACATATATAGGGTATATACATACATATCTCCTCGCATTGTATACATCCTTTCTTGTTATTTTACTCTTATTGCAGCTTACTATTTATGTGTCTGCTGCAATTATAACGGAATCTAGTTGAGGGCCACAGTGGGACCACTACTAAAAAACAAACAAAAAAAAAAAAGAAAGGAGGGGAAGGGTATTAGTTGAATATATATGCACAGAAGTTCATAGAAACAAGTTTACAAAATGAATTAGCTGGCAACTCGAGAGTCTCATAGAAATATGATTAAAATAATTGCCCTATTTTTCTATGGGTTGTCTTTCTCCGTTTTCCCATGAAATAATACTCTTTCTTTAGATTATTTTATATTTTATATGCACATCCATTCAATTAGCATTAAGCTGTTGCTTTATTAACGCTTTCCGACCAGTGTGCAATGTGCTCTAGCCATAAGAATAGAAGTTATTGCTAATTAGTTTTAAATCGATGACCAGAAACGTGCAGAATTTCCATTGCCTCAAACTGCTGGAAAAACCTGCAGCTAAAAATGAAGGGAAAAACTCTAGGAAAATTTCATATATACCCTAACCCAGAGTCGCCAGCTAGAAGTCGCTCAGAATTTAATCTGTTCGTTCGCTAATTTATGCATATATTTTGTGAGCTACTCTCTGAGAGCTCTTAAAGTAATGAAGAAAAAACTTATAGGGAAAGTCTATTGTCGGCACACCGAAGATTATATACTCTTGCAGAGTGGAGTGCTCCCATGGCAGCTATATGTTTAAGGCGTCCGATCTTGATTAGGTTTGACTTTGCATGCGCTAGAAAAGATACTCTTTCATCTAATTAGTAATTTAAATAAAGATATCTTAACCATGGAAAACATATTGTACCATACCTTAATTATTGGTGGAATTAATCCTATGGGATTAACTTATCCTAATCTTATGATATAGTTGTTCGATCCGTCCGTTTTCGACCCCTGTGCTGCCTGCGATAAAAAGAAGACTGCATTGTAAATTTAAATATCTTGGCCTGAGAGACTAGTTAGCATAGAAACAGACAGATAGACGGACAGACAGATGTATAGATGGAGAGACGGACAGATGGACAGACAGACAGATGGATAGATGGAGAGACGAACAGTCGGACAGACGGGCAAATAAACTGAATGACATGTGAGACGACTCCACATCAGGATCAATAGCACATACACTCTATGCCTGCCACAGAGCTCTAATACCCCCTGGAAAGGGTATTTAAATGTTAAACAGACGAGCGGTTAAAATTAAGGCAAATGATTAATTTCGCAAACTCTTTATACACGTAAAATGTACTTACAAATGTATATAAACACTTAAAACCCACGCTTATTAGCACAACCATTTTGTTTTTGCACAAAGCGCTAAAAAATTTGTATAAAAAATAAAATATGTAATGACATTTTCACTGCATACCTTTGCACAGGTGGTTCGGATAGCAATTGGAAAAAAATTTGCGAGGGAGGGCCGGCAGGGGGGAAGGTAGCAGGGGGAGGGGAGCAAAAGAAAAAAACGTTGTGGAACGAACCACATTTGCATTCTTTTTGGGAGTTTTAAATTATTCAGAGAGTGCACACAAAAGCCGAAAGCGGCAAAAAAAATGCAAGTGCCCCAAAACGAGAGTGGGTGCCCTTTCCATTCCCTGCTCCGTTCCGCTCCGCTCCGTTCCGTTCCGTTCCGTTTTGTTCCCCTCAGTCGCAGTGACAATTAAGCTGCAACTCAAATTGCTCCTGGCGCTTCCACACATTCGCCCGCACGCCCGTAAATATGCAACAAGATTTTTATTTAAATACCACTCCATTTTTAAATCAAATCCCGGCAGAGGCTGTGAGTGTTTTTTTTTTTGTTTTTGTGTTGCCTTCTGTTTTTTGTGTTTTCCACTTTGCTTTGGCGTTTTGGTCGACGAGTTGTTGCCAGTTGGCAGTTGCCTGCTTTTAATTTTCATCTTGTTTACTTTAACGTCATTTTCAACTCTTCGGTGTTTTCTTGAGCGCTTTTCGCGCTTTGTCTTTGCATAGCTCTAACTCTGGCAACGGCCACCTCTACAACTAAGATCCATTGTCATGCTCTTCGTCCTCGTGCTCGTCCTCAGCCTCATCCTCGTCTTCGTCCTCGTCCTCGTCATTGTCGCGCGTGTGTCGTCAGTCGACGACGCTTTGCTCCTTGGAACGACGCTGCTCGTGAAGTGGCACTCATCCGCACTTTTAAGCCCTACTGAATTCCTTTTATCCCTAAAATAAATATCTTCATCCACAGCAGCAGCAGCAGCGGCAGCGGCAGCATCGTTGTCTTCGTCTCCGTCTTCGTCGTCCTGGCCGTCTTTTCTGCATTTGCAGCAGCATTGTTGTTGCTCCTCGGCGCAAGGTTTTTATAGCCCAGGCGACAACTTCGGTACCCAAGTCCCATTGTCTAGGAGTACTGCGTGTCTTTGCTACCGTTGCTACTGGCTGCTGCTGCTCTGCTGCTGCGTCTACTTCATCATCTACTTTATCCTTCAGCGCTCTAAAAGATTTTTAATAGAGTTCTTAGGCGACACTTTCGATTGTCTTTGTGCGCAACTTGTGTGAAAATTAAACCTGAAGTGAAGTCGCACGGCTCTCGAGCCCAGGCTTTAAGGCCTTTGTAAGTAATATGATAGTTAATAGGTGACTTATATCCTTCTATACTCGCACTGCAGCAATATCTTTCCTCTATTTTCAATTTCTTATTGAAATGTCAGTTTCTCCATTATTCATGCTGCCATAGGAGCTCTTCAATACTGCGATTTTCAGTCGGTCTCCAAATAGACTTTAAAAAAAACAGCACAGAAAGCTAAAGTTGAGCATGTTCGACTTTAAAATACTCTGTAGCCAACCGGCAATACAATTTATATGTAGATATTAGTCTTATATCTATAATCAATAATATTCCATTGATTGTGAAAACCGGATTTCCCTGGACCCCTCAATTAAAGATACATTTTTTTCTATAACTTCTATCTTTATTATACTTAGTATCCTATTAAAAATTGAAGGGCATATAATGATCTATCTCAATTCATCAACAACACTTGGACTAAATCGTCTCGGCTATTGATGCTGATCAAGAATATATATACATAAAAAGGTCTGCCTTTAACATACCCTCCCAAACACATCTGCTATAGTCTTTCTACCCATTTCTACTGGGTATAGAAGCTTCAGTGGCCCTTCATGCCTCCCTGTCTGGATAGCAATCAGACAGTGGATTGAAGATTCAGCAACCGCTTCATTTGTCTTGCGACTAACACGCGCCAAGGACATGGACGAATTCCTGACCAACTGCCAATGCATGTGAGGAAAAAGTCGTTCGTTTGCCATTCTTTAGGTCCTTCAGTGGAATGACATTATAATGACGACAATTGGCAATGAAACACAAAAAGGATTCGCTTCGTTTCGGCTCCTGTTTTGGGTAGTCGTCAAAAGAACAAACGGAGAAACGGAGAAACAATGCGAAACAAGAGATATCCACAGCAAAAATACAAATCAAATGTACCGCAAAACTGAATGAAGTTAACGAAGGACACCCAACTGACTAATGGACTGAGGCACCGCCGTCCTGACGGACGAAACAACGGACTGACTGTCGCAGGACATGAGGCGTACAGAGATGAGATGAGCAGAGTTTGCCTTCTCTACAAATAAATTGACGATTCCCATGGGTACAGCTACAACAGCAACAGCAACAGCAACATGGCCCGTGGTGTCTTTCAGGGATGGAGCTGAATTGTCAAATGTTCACTTTCATTGTCTCTATCCCTGTGTGTGTGTGTGTGTCTGTGTGTGTCTGTGTGTGTGTGTGTGTGTGTGTGTGTGTGTGTTAAGCACATAAGTTGAAATATTCCAATTGAGTAACTTTCATTATTGCAGCAACAGCAACAGCAACGGCAACAGCAACAACAAAAAGAAAGTGCACATTTTGTATAAATAAAACAATGATAACGATTTCAACTCATTTAAATTCTGTGCTGTGATAAATTTCCCTGCATAATTTCTATATATATATATATATATATAAATTCGAATACACCCAAATTCGGATTCAGCAGCCATGGCGGCACAATGGCTGTTCAATTGGGGAAGGTTTTAAGGTTTGTTTAGCAGTCGGACATTTATGGCATTTAAATTTAAAAGCAAAAGTAATCCCCATTTTTATCATTTGTACTACGTGTATACCCTTTGCAGAGAGGGTATAACACTTTTGGCACGAAGTATGTGAAGCCTTGGGAAAGGGGTCCTCTTGGAGCTGATGAAGTATGCTAAACAATGAGCCTGTCCGTGTATCCTTTTCTATCAATTATACTCTCTCAGCTTCCTTTTTTATGGCATGCCACATAGATCGAAAAACTATATAATTTACCTGACAGAGTAGAGAATATCCAAGAGTATTCAATCTTCGGTGTGCCGCATGTAACTTTACCTTACTAGTATTTATTTCAATTTAAGAGGATTATGCAGAAATTATTTAGAATTTGCTAGTTTATTTTACTCCATTTTATTCGTAATTACACCAAAAATATGAGTATTTTTTTAAATAATTATTCCTGGAAGATTTCTTGACTTTTCTATGGCTCAATTGTTCAGAGAGAGAGAGAGAGAGGGAGAGTAGGATACAAATTGTATAATCAGATATGTAAATGTTGTAGTAGGGGGGAGGGGGGGAGGAGGGAAGAAAAATTGAGCACTCAGAGAGTGTCTATGTCAACCCCTGCGCCTGGCAGCCCCTTTGGCGACTCCCTTGACGCCGCCTAACCCCTCGTCCTGCCAAAATGCTAATTAAAGTCAAAACGCAATGTTGCGGAAAAATGTTTACAGCAAGCAGGAGGAAAACAAAAACTTTAAGGTTTTATTGTGTTGTTGTTGTTGTTGTTGCTGTTTTGAATTTTTACTGGTCCAGCTGGCAGGAATTCTCTCTGTGTCTCTCTCTCTCGCTCTATATATATCTGTCTCTTTCATCTGGCTTTCTTGTTTTTGTTTATGGTGTAAAATTTAAAGCAAAAAGTCACAAAAAATTATACTCGATTTAATTTTCCAGTCCAGTGCCGGCTGCTGTCCTGGCTCATTCTCTCTCTCTCTCTCACGCTGTGTCTCTTTGTCTCTCTGTCTCTTGGGTTCGGTTTTCGGTGTCAAGTTTGACTGCCTCTCGGCCATGAGCTCCGGTTTTGGGCTTGGGCTTGGGATTGGGCTTGGGCTTGGGCTTGGGCTTGGGCTTGGGCTCAGACTCGAGCTTGGTTCCGGTTTCACAGTTGACGTTATGCATTGAAATTAATTAAATCACAGCAAACTGTGCCGCAGTCGCCTCTCGCCGTTTTGTTTGTTGTCTTTTGTCCTGCCATTGGTTTGGCCCACTGTTTTTGTTTTTGTTTCTGTTTTTGTTGCTGTTGTCATCTTCTTCCTGTTCTCTGTCAACCAAACACCAACCAAAGCAACACATAGAGAGACAGAGCCAGTCCAGCCCAGCCGTTTGCAGCCTTTTAATTAGTTGGCAGGACCACGAATAGCACCAATGGCACCAGCTGAACCAGGAGCAACCCAGCAGTGAGCCATGGCCAAAGCAGCAGCAGCAGCAGCAGCAGCCTCAGTTAGTTGTAATTTGAAATCGTTGACTTATTGTCTGGGATAGTTTGCTTGTATCTAGTTAATTTTGCTGTTTTTGCCTGGTTTGTGGTCAAAAAATGTGCACTTCATGGTCTACTTAAATTACGAAAAAAAGATACATTTTACAGGACATGGGATGATGCAAGCTTCTAGCAAATATATCATTTATCTATTATACAACTGTCTTTAAAAGTTCTTGACTTTATATCTTTCCTATTAGCTTAAAAAGTATCTGCAGAATTGATAACCAAAAGAGTTATGGAAGTCCCGCTCCCTGGGTGGTTATAGCTTTCCACCAAAACTAAGATATTTTATTATTTATATATTATATATTATTATATATTTATATTTCTTGAAAGCAAACTTCGATAGCTTGAAATACTTTTAATATCTTTTTGAGAATTATTTAAATTTTCTAAATTTTTAGAACTTTCTTCTAAGCAATTGTGGTTTTTAACACTAAGGGACATAATTTTTCGAAATTTAAAATTTCTTTAGAGTTTTGGCAGTACTTCCTCAAAGTTTGAGCTCAGTATCTCGGCTTATTTAAAAGTAAGCCAAATTAACCACTGTGCGTCAGTTAAGATATCTATTTTTTTGGTAACTAGAAGATGAGTGAATTCTGGTCTATACTCCGAGAAAAGCCAGAGTATTCTGTATTTGAATCAAGAAAGAAAGCTGTTGAAATTATTATTGAAAAACTTCTAGTATTGAATTCAAATCTGCGAAAAAAGACTAATGAATTAAGACTAAAAATGTTGATCAAAGAAATCAAAATCGAACGGGTTCTCGAAGAATAAAGCAGCCATAGGAAATATTGGTCAAAAATTGAATCTATGATTAATTTCTAGGCCGAAACAGTTAATGTTACCAATATTATTAATGGAATAATAGAGATCTATCATCAAGACTATTCATATATTTGGGTCACTAAGAGCAAATCGATATCATTCTAAAAGAGAGATTTATTTCTAATTTTCTTTGAAATCATAAAAAAAAAACCAAATATTCTAATCAATTATTTACTGTATTTATTTTCAGGTATGTTAAAAATAGACGCAAAACTGTTAACTGATTTTTCCAATACGACACAGTAAGTGAATTGACCAATTTGAATAATTAAAAAGCATTAAGGCTTTGATGTTTTCCCCTCGCTGCGCCCACAAGTAAAACCCAAATGAGTTTTGGAACATTAAAAATAGAACTTTAAGGCAAATAAGTATTAAAGTCCCAAATTTGTGGACTGTGGTGTGTGATGGGCGTGACTGTTGACACCAGCAGCCATCAGCCAGCAGCCAGCAAATGCGAGCAGGAAATCCAACACTAATAACGCCTAATGGTCCCGACTTTCTGCCTTCCTCACTGCGTGATTTTGCACTTGGTGTATAATTTATTTTAAGCAAAATGAGAAAAAAAAAAGAAAGGAAATTTCATGTAAATTAATTTTTTTCATTTTCTTCTTATAATAATTTTATTTTTTTTTTTTTATTATCTTTTGTGGCATAGCCAGCAAAATATTTGAGACGAGAGCGCGCGCGTCCTTCGTTTTATGGGATGCTCATAAAGAAAAGCTCTGAAGTTTATTAAAGTACATTTTGTCGAGGATTTTTGACTTTGTGTCATTTATGCGCCAAATTTATCACCTTTTCTTTTTTTTCGCTTATTCCTGCCGTTGTTGTTGTTGTTGGCAAGGCGTTGATTTCATTACTTTTAGGCCAGGAGCAGGCGGAGAGAGGCGAAGGAGAAAGGGACTGAAGCGAAACCGGGTCACTTTGCGGTTTTGCGTGGTCAGCCAAATTAAAGGCAAATTGTTCGGCTTGGGTCATTAGCAAAGGTTGCCTGCCTTGTTGGCTGCTTTTCTTCTTCGCTTTTTTTCCCTCTATTCTTTATTTAAGGAGAATCAATTAAAAGATATAATTTCGATTCTTGTCTTTAGTAGAACTCGCCTAGGCTCAAGCCCTTAGCCAAATTTATAATTTAAATTGAAAGTTGAAGCCAGAAAGCAGCTGAATTTCATTAGCTACACACGCAGCAGCGCCATAAGATACAAATTAAGAAAACCTGTCACAATAATTCTCTCTCTCCATGAAAATTGTAAAACGAATGTGGCTACAACAGAACTGCGCGAACCGCGCTGCTGCTGCTGCTCCTTGTGCAACTTGAATGTCCTTTAATTTCGACAAAACCCAAAAACCGTAACAAATCGCATTTAAATTTACCTGCTCCAGTTAGACAGTGACAGGAGGGGGATGCGGTGGGGTGTCAGCCAGAGGACAACACAGAGGCAGCAGCAACCACCAAAAAGGATGCGATAATTTATAGCGTTTCATTTGATTCTTGGCTTGGCTTGGCTTGGCTTGGCTCGTGGTTCTACGATATTTCTGCTCTTTGTGAATTCTAATTTAAATTTTCTACCGCGGCAATAATAAAATTCGGCAAAAAGGGGCGTGCGAAAGGTGGCGGGGCTGCGAGGGGACCGGGGGTAGAGTACAATAAAAAATACTCGCACATATATATATATATAGGACATATATATTTTTATTTATGCTGCTTAATTTGTAGAGCGTGCAGAACAACTATAACAACAATAACATTTAGAGCCACCTCTAAAAACAACGCCGCCTCATCCTTTGTCCTTTGTCCTGCGAATGGCGAACTGCGACCTGCGTTCTGTACTACAACTGGGTCCTCTACTGTGTCCTGCGTCCTGTATACTCTGCTTATTTCACATTCATTTCATAGCCAAGCAGTCAAACTTGTTGTTGTTGCTGCTGTTGCTGGGTTGTTGCTGGGTTGTTGCTGTTGTGTTGTTGCTGTTGTCACCAAGTGCAATTGCCCCTTACGAGCATTTTTCAAATGTTTTACACAGAAAATGTTTGTTGTGCTTTTTGTTGCGTACAATTAGTTTGGCAGCTACAACAACAACAACAGCAATAATAATGACAACAACAACAACAGCAACAACAACGACGACAACTGCAGGCATAAAACAAAGCGAATGACAATTTGAAAAGGACAACCAGGACAGGACCAACAGGAACAACAACGAGAGAACGTGGCAAATGTCCCCTGGCAGCAAAGGTGACTTTTTAATGCCTTTTGTGTTGCTGTTGCTGTTGCTGTTGTTGTTGCTGTTGTGATTGTTGCTGGTTTTTCACACACACATACAAAACATAAATGGAAAAGTAAAGGGTTAAGAGGTAGACTCGCATACCCCCTTTGCAACCCCTTCCCAGCAAATACATTGCATTTCGCAATCGTTTGCTTTGTCATGGTCCTTGCTCCTTTTTCCTTCCCTTTTTTATCCACTTTAATTGTTAAAATTATTGCATGCAACAACAAAAACAATAATATAATTTACTCGCATAAGATATAAATACTAACTGCAAAAAGTTGTTGAAATGCAGTCGCCTCGGCAAGAGCTCGAATTTGTCAGCAATAAAACAGGCAAGAGTGCTCGAGGCGAGCCTGTCCGACTCCAAAATACTCTGTAAACTTTTGTAACCAGCCATTTATTAGGGTATAGACATATGTGTCTTATATAGCCCAAACAATTCCCGCATAAATTCGGTACTTACTCAATTGTAACAGTGTGAAACGAGATTATTTTCAATTTATACAGACTTTTCTCTATACAACTTTCAACCAGTCCTTTTTCTACTTATCAGAGTAAATTTTCCAGTAAATTATTATGTTTTCATGAAAATTTCATCACTATCTTTTAAAGGATAGGTCAGATAGGAAACAAAAAAATTTCCCCATTTTCCTTCCATGGAGCTGAAATTACCTAAAATCCTTCAATTATGAGCAGGCTTAAATATTCATATTAGATTCAAGCATGAACCAATTAACTATGCACCAATAAGTCTAGTTGGGATTAGATTCAGATTAGATTAGTTCCAGAATTCTTATATTAATCTATAATTAGTGCAATTAAGTTAAAGATTGAATGAGGAATGCATTAGGGTTAAGTTCGTGCTAGCAAAAGGATAAAATCAAGAGTTCTAAGACTGAAAAAAGCAGGCTTGAATCAATCATTTTTAGCTAGGAAATCCGGAATAGCTTATCTGACATCGCTGGAAAACGATTCAAGTACTTTTATCCTTTTTTTTCTGTGTATAAAAGTATTGTAAAAGTAATTTAGGAGTAGATAAAGATACCTGCTGGTCGCCTGTTCCGCTCCCCATTAGAATGATGTCCTGTAGATACTTAGATATACGTTGAGTCTGCAGAAGGTGTCGTCGTCTAATAGAAGGATAGCTTCGAGTTAAAATGATGATGTGATGGCAAACAAAAACTGGAAACTGGAAGCTCTAATGGAAACTAGAGTAAAAGCGGCGAACAGATGCGTTAAGTGGAGTTCTGTTTTCTGTTGGATTGAGGTAAGATTGAGACTGAGACTGAGACTGTCACTCTGACTGTGACTGAGACTAAGAACTAAGCTCAGTTGGGCATCGGCATGTGGAGCCTTGAAATCGAGAAATCTGAACGGGATTCGGGGGCTGTACATAGAGGGAGGGAGGGAGGCAACGTGTGTGGGTGTGGCATGCAAATGAAAATGCATTTATTTATAAAGCAAACGACAAAAGTCCCAAGTGCCAGGCATTCGCATTGGCAAAGACGTGAAGAAACCAGGTCCGTGTCGAGCAACAGGATGTATCTGTATCTTTCTATCTATCTGTAAATGTATCTTTATCCGTATCGCTACATGGCAGGCAGGCAGGCATGGAGCAAAATGCAAAACTGCACTTGTCTCTGTCTCTGTCTCTGTCTGTCTGTCTCTCTGTCTGTGTGTCTGTCGGTGTGTCTGTCGGTGTGTCCGTCTGCCTGTCTTATGTCTAACTACCTATTGGCAATGCACACACGGATATCCCCGCCGCAATACCCTTCCTTCCTTGCAGCTGTTGGCAATTTTATTGACAAGCATTCGTGGAGGCGATGGTCGAAGTGCTGGGCTCTCCACCAAACCAGCTAACCCTTTTTTACTCCTGTGTCTGTGTGGGATTTGTGGGTGAGGCGGAGGCGGAGGCGGAAGGATGGTTGCATTTTGTGACAATGTTTATTTAGATTTTGCTTTGCTGCCAATTGCTGACATTGCAATTTCTATTCCTGGCACACAGTCCAATGCACACACACACACACACACACACACACACACACACAGAGTCCAGTGAAATGTGCTGCGCTTTGCAATACGCAGCACTGCATCCCATTTTAGCCGCTGTGTATCTGTGTGTCTATATACATATATATATGTATGTGTGTATCTGTGTGTGGCTGCAATTGCATCTGCATCTCGTTTTGTTTTTGCGGCTGTGTGTGTGTGTGTGTGTGTGTGTGTGTGTGTGTGTGTTGTACTTTTCGGCATTTTAATTTCAAATTGTCAATTGGATTTAAGTACACTCGACAAGAACACAACCGCAAACGGAGTGTGAGTGGCGCGCCAGTTATTTTCTTTTTGTTTTTTTGTTTTTTGTTTTTCCCGAATTTTCCGTTTCCCAAATGCCTGTTTAAGTATTTTCTCGTTTTTTTTTTTTTTGGCAGCCGTTTTGATTGTCTTCATTGCTCCCGCAGCTCAAATTTTTGTGCAAAATTTTTGGCCTATTATCATCATCAGAGCATGCCCAAAGAATTCCTGGCGTGTTTTTCTTTTTCGTTTTTCGTTTTTGCCTGGTTTTATTGCCAAACGTTTGCTGGCCATAAAATTTGATTTTAAAATGTGTCAAAAGTGCTTTAAATGTGACAAAATTTGATTATGCTCTGTGCTCTGCTCCGCTCCGCTCTGCTCTGCTCCGCTTTGCTCTGCTGTTGTCGGCATCCTTGGGATACGGATACAGCCAGGAGAAGCCGGGTCAGGCGGCAATGGCAATGGCAATGGCAATGGCATTTTGATTGCTAGGCGCCACTGAGACAAACACATGGAGAGAACATTACAAGCATTACAAGCTGCCAGAGCTTAGGAAGATTTGCCACGCCAATTGTTTAGGGACTGCCACTGGAAATTACTCGTCCTGCTGCTTGCAACTTCTTTGACAATTTAATGCACAGCAACAGCAGCAGCAGCAGCAGCAGCAATTTCAATAAAATTCCGCATATCGCCGCAACAATTTCAATGAACTTAATGTGGCATTTATTTGGTTTATTCATCGCCCAAATGCCAAAAAAAAAAAAAAAAAATATACAAAAATACCCAACGAATGTTTTTCATAATTTTAGTCAGACTCTTTCGGCTTTGCTCCCATATTTTATATGAGGAAAGCATAATTTGCCTGCTATGCTTATGGACAGGAGCTCATATGTGATAGACAATGATAACTGGGAAGTCAAAAGCAATTTGATATTGGTGCATCTGTTGGCCTTTGGCCAAGTTTTGAGGGTCCTGCGGCTGTACGGCTCGTCTGCGGCTCCTGTGGCAACTATTCACAATTCACTATTCATTCAGCATTCAACCATTCAGCATTTATACATTTGAATTTTGATTTGGATTCGCCCATTCGAAATTCATTTGGCGCATTATCAGTCAGCCAGACAGACGGCCAGACAGACAGACGGCCAGACAGACAGACAGACAGACAGACAGAGGGAGAGTCTGACTGACTGGCTGACTTAACTGGCATTTCTATTTCTATTTCTATTGACGACTTTATTGCAATTACTCGCACCAAATATTCTGCTCTGTTTGCCTTCTGTAATTGTTGTTGCTTTCTGGTTTTCGTAATTGTTGTGCTGGTCCGATAATCAGGCAGCAGCATAAACCACGAATTACAAAACAGTAAAGAACACATGGAAAACTCCACTGCCAACTGGCAATTGTTGGGCCCTACTATTTGCAATTAGTGTCAATTAGCTGGGAGGGCTTTAGTTTTCAGTTGCTTCCTCTCTGTAAAGTTGGTAAACAGTGGAGCCAATGGCTTATTTTTATGGTAAATTATGAGGAATACACAGCGAGAAAAGAAATTAAATCCTTTTAGCCCAAATCTCGGTTAAAGAGTCATAAACTAAGCACAATTCAGGCCTGAGCTCAGGCCTAAGCAATTCTTAAATCAGGCTTAATTTAAGGCTTAAATGAAGTTACACATCCAGAAGAAAGGGAGAGCAAAACTAAGAGAATTGGCTGTTGCTCTCTCATTTTGATTAGTTTAATCCTTGTAAGGTTGGGGAATAAATTTCAAGCTGAAAATGGGATTGAATCACGAATTTTGGTCTCAACTATTCCTTTTATTTTAAGCTGGTTTCTTTCTCAAACAGGCTCAATTCGGCTTGAGCCGAAACCTTAAAAATCATCCTTGAAATGAGAATATTTGGCTTGATTCAAGCCAAATGTTGGTACGTACAAATTGAAGACCAGAATTCTTGATTGTTTTCTCCTTGTGCAGAAATGGGGTAGAGGATCTTTAATGTGTTTGCTGCATATGGAAAAAAAGGACATCTGTTTTGATCCTCCATAATAACCAACTTGTTTTTATATTTTATTTAAAAATACAAAACTCTTGAAAGTTTTAAGCCCTCTCAACCCCCCTCCAGCCCCTGGAAATGGGAACAAATCCCGTCTGTCCCCGAAATTGCACTCATTATAAATGCCAAGCGCATGCTAAACAGCTGACGCATTACAGAAGAATATGCTGAGGAATGGGAAAGGGGGTAGTGAAAGAGGCAGAGAGAGAGAGAGGGGAGGGGGAAGGAGAGAAAGAAGAGAGGCAGAAAGTGGGTAACGAAATCGCATTATAAAGGTTTTACGGGGCGAACCCCTTGAAAAATTGCGCAAAATATGCACACACTAGGAGTTGATGCCCGTTCTCCTCCTGCCCCGCACCGCCTTGCCCCGCACCGCCTTGCCCCGCACCGCCTTGCCCCGCCCCGCGTGTCCTGCGATTGCTTGCCACGCAATTTGAAAACTTGCCAAAAGGCAGACGAGAACAACAACGAAGGATATTTTGCAAACAAATAATAAAAATCCAATTTTACATTTAATCACGCGCTCAGTCAAACAAAAAAAAAACAAAAAAAAAAACAAAAAATAGAATAATAAAAGAGAAGAAAAAGGGCAGAAATAAACTTTGAAAGCGACGCCTGCTGTCGCACAGAACACGCTGGCATCCCTTTTTCTTATTGTTGTTGTTGTTGTTGTTGTCGTTGGTCCCATCCCTTAAGTTGGAACTCGGCTCAAGGATCAAGGCTCAAGGTGACTCAAGTATTTTGCTTAATTTATTGCATTTTCTACGCTGAAATGCGCAAAAACTTTGAACAGCACTCGCTGGAAATTAGGCTGCTCAGCGTCCTCCCTGCATTCTCCTCCTGCATATCCTGCACATAAAAAAATTACATTATAAATTTAAAAAGCGTGTTAAATACGCCAGCCAGCCATCCAGCCAGCCATCCAGCCAGCCAGCCAGCCAGCCAGCCAGCCGGGCGAAAAGGGTGCAGTCTCATGGCCCGAACCTCATCTCACGGCTCACAATAAATTTCATTTTTCATCATTGCAATTTCTCCGCGTAATTTTTCGTAGATGTCGCACATAATTCATTCGTCGTCTCAGCCGAGCGCTGCATCCGTGTCCGTCGTGGCTTACGTCAGGACTCACCCTGAGCACCGTTGCGACATATGGATTAAGTGCCGTTAAATTCTTCCCAACGCACTCAAACCCCTCCCCGTCCGCAGACCCGTCACCGTCCCCGTCTTCGCCTCCTGCTCAATTTTTGAGGCATTCCTGAAACACCATTGAAAAATTAACATTGAAGTGTGTGTTGTATGCGCCTTTGATTCACATTTCCTGAACCCTCTTAAGCTCTAAGCCCTTTCCTGCTGTTGTCCCTGTCCCCTTGCTGGTTCCTCCTCGCCTGCCTCGCAATTCAATGGGAATTTGGCACTTGTTTTACATTAGGCTTTGATATATGCATGGCCTAAATTAAAGCGGCTTAGAATACGATAAACAGATATCATTTGAATTTTTAAAGAGCTGCCTAAGGGAGTTGATTGATGTAGAATAATCATCAGTTTATTTTCCACATTTTCCTTCCACTGCTTTCCACTGAAGAGCAGCCTAGTTAAACCAATCATTGGAAGTCCATATTATTTATTTATTTATTTGTATATATTTTTTATAGACACGCTTGGGGTTAGTTCCTGTCGGAGACACTGAACCCGAGCTCTTGACTTCGATTATTTTTATAGGTTTATCGAATGTATCGATATTTTGGTGGCTTATCGATATTATGATAACTGTTTTTACGTCTCTTCAGTTTTCTGCACACCAAACATTATTCAGCCAAGGAATGAAAGGATTTGGCTAAAGGATCAGAGCTGAGTGAGCCCAAAACGAAATGGTTTACAGGGGTTCGGGGTTGAACCGGTTCATACCCTTACCCTTAACAGAGCTATCTTTTGGCAATGCATGCTGAGCTGTCATCCAGGGCTGTGTACCTAAACAGAGACGCCTTGTCTATCTATCTGTCAGTCCGTCCGACTGTGGGGCTTTCAGACTGATTTCGTCTCGAACGAGTCTAAAAAATCATGACGCATATGATAATGACAATGATTGCACTGCTGACGACGATGAAGATGCTTCTTTCCACGACCAGCTGTGACTGCTCCAAGTTCCTGAAGCTGATGCTGATGACAACTGCCTTGGTGGGGCAGTCAGCCAAGCGAGAAAC
The DNA here is from genome assembly GCA_018150835.1 of Drosophila repletoides. NCBI lineage: Eukaryota > Metazoa > Arthropoda > Insecta > Diptera > Drosophilidae > Drosophila > Drosophila repletoides. The sequence goes on from JAECWQ010000031.1 coordinate 2,595,243, forward strand.
AGAGAGAAACATGTGTGATGGCGACAGTGGCCTGGCGGAGCAGCAGAAGGCGGAGCGGGAGGTGAACGAGTCATGGTTGTTGCTTTTTACTGTCCCTGCCTCCCAATTGCTGTTATGCTTATTGTTGTTGTTGCTGCTGTTTTTACCCTGGCAGCGGGTGTTATGATTTTGTCACAAAATGTGTAGGCATCTTCGCTCCTATGAAGGCTATAAGCAGAAGTTGGTCAGGACGAGAAAACGAGTCGATATAACCAGGTGTTTTCAGCTGTCTCTCACTCAATTTTTGAGCTGGCTGAAAGGAATTTTGCATTAGAAATGTATCATAACTTTGGCAAGGGTATTAAATCTTCGGCGTGCTGGAGATAAGTTTTCTTACTAGTTGTTGTTGCTGTGTGACTATATGCCCCCGTTTGTATCTCAGTGACAGTTGTACAAGAAATACAAATTTGCAAAATAAGCAGAGGGCGGCGCCAAAGCATTGGGCCTGGGCTTGGGCCTGGGATTGGGATAAATGGCGACATGCTCAGGGAAGTGTCAACTGATTGCGCTGAGCTAGGCAGGCGTAAAAAACGAGACAGTGGGGGCAGGAGGGGGGGGCCATTTGGAGGGCAGAGAGGAGGTATGGTTCACAAAAAAGCAGGAGCCCCCTGCGAACCTGCACGTGACGTATACGCCTCGTTGTGCGTGTGACGCGACAAATGACGAACAAGTTGGCAAAGGCAAATCTATGGCAGCTACGCTATTTGGCCTGACAATAAAACACAATAAAAGACGGAAAAAAAAAAGAAATTATGAATAAATAATAAGCAAAGTAGCAATGCCAGCAGCAGCAGCCACAGCAGCATAAAAAGCGTTAGAAAAACACGTCATCTGTTTATGATTTATATATTTTTTAATATGTGACAGCCAGACAGACAAAAGCCCTGCAATTGGGCTTGTACGAGTAGAGTATTTTGAAGGGGCGTACGGCGAAAAGCTGAGCGGGGGGAGCTGTGAATTTTTTGTTGTTATTCATATGCCAAAATCAACGCCAAACAAAATCAGCGACCATTAGGCGGCCATTTGTTTGGCAGCTAGACAGATTTAGCTCTCTGCTTTGGCTTGCTTTTCTTTCGGGTTTTATTTTTTTTTTTTTTTGTCGGATTCTACTTTATTCGTTTTTCTTTTTCTTTGTAAATTTAATTAATTTTCTCGCTATTTCCGTTCTCTCTGTGCAATTGTGCTCAATTGAGAATGGCATGCGACGCTTTTCGCTTTTCGCTTTTCCCGTGCCGCGTGCCTCGTGCCGCATGCCGCGTGCCGCATGCCACCTTGAAAAGGATTCGCCCGGACAGCAAAATTTCTCATTAGCAGCTGCTGTGAAAAGAAAACACACAAAATTTGGCTCTAATGAAATGTTTGCTCGACACTTGTGACATTCGCGCATCCGTTTGGACATTGGAACAGAATTGCACAACCGGAAGTTCTGCAGAATGGAGCTGCCGTTGGAGCCAGAGCCAGAGCCAGAGCCAGCTCTGAAGCTGGAGCGCATTCAAGTGGCAAGTCCACTTCCTGCCCAAAATACGCCTTGATTAGTGTTAATTAGATTTTTACCTGGTTGGGCCCACAGCGCAGCCCAAAATTAAAGAAACTGAATCCCAAGACAAACTTTTTTCGAGGCTTTAAAATTACATCTGCTTTATTCAGCTAATTCGTTTATATCGATACCTTACGCCTAACCATTCTCACTCATCACGGACTTCATCCACTTCATATATGAGGATATTCTTGTATAGCCCAGTGGAGTATTCGACCTGCAGCTGGTTGCATTGCCGAATGAGGCGATCCCGATGAGATAGGGCTGTGCCTGTGACACCATGGGGCTGCCCGAGTCCAAACGGCAACCTGTCTCCTTGTTAGGTAACACGGCACACGTCATTCCAGTCAGGAATCTGTCGTCGTAACCCTTCGCCACACAAACCGTATTGTTCTGCAGCTGCAGTTGAACCACATGTAGCTGGTCCTTCTTCTTATGGCCACCAGTGTGCTGTCCCCAGCCGGATGAGAATAACCAAATACCCATTTGGATAGACTTATACTTGGGCAGGCCTACAGGTTTGACCAATCTCGAGTATTGCATATATGGAGTTTGTATCAAGGCTATGTCATGCTTGTAAGTTCTTTGGAAGAATGGATGTGGAAAGAAACAGCGGCTGGAAACGCGCGTCTGTTGGAATGGTTCTAGGCGATTTGCTGATCCATAGCTGATCTTCACTCGTTGGGCGGCATGCGTACAGGAGGCAACTGTGACAATCCAACGATGCGCTATAATGGAACCTGCACAGAACCAGAGGGAAACTGCACCCTTAAAGTCAAGGGCCACAATGTAGGGAATCTCATTAATTTCGGCCACATAGCCACTGTCATAGAGATCCTCATTCTCTTCCATAACTGGAATATCACGTATATAGCTCATCTTCAAGGTGTAGTTCGCTTTCTCTGAAGCAATTAACCTGGATGAGAAGCTTAGCAGCAAAAGGATCACAGCACTCATCAAATAAGTTTGCATTCTTCTATGTGAATGTAACGACGAGAGACTAAAAGAATATCACGATTGCTTGGCCATTTATAGAGAATAGTTGGGAGTGGCTTGCTCCGGCACACCGAAGATTGCATACTCTAGCAGACTTAAAAAAAAACATTTGAAAATTGTTTTTAAATTAATTTATTTCCACTAATTGTTGCCATGGTATTTCTTGGTTGTCAATCCTAATAGATTTTGTGATATTTTTCTTTTAGAGTTCTATAAAATATCTCAAAAAGAACTAAACTTTTCATCAACAAAAAGAATGCTCCATAGCAGAACTATTTTTGTCATAAAGTATTGAGTTTCCCGGGCAACGCCGGAACCTTGAGGAGCCGCAGATGCCTCCTGCCATGCGTTACACATTTCACAACAAAATTATAATATCCTCTGGAAGGGTATTCACAATAGCTGAACGCGTACGCAATGCTTTTGCGACTATGGCCATAATAAAACGAAACATATGCCTATATATTATTATTGGCAGCCGGTTTCTAATTCCCATCTGGTTTATTTAATTCGATTCTATTGTATTACAAGTATTTGAATCATTAAAAACTGTTTTAATGGTATACATAGAAATAGTAGTAAATATATATATTTATCATGTACAGATAGAAATCAAAATATCTTTGGGCTCTATATTGAAGAGAAGAGTATATGATTTAGTAGACCCATCTCAATAATTTAAGCACTTAATTTCAACATATTTTTTTTAACGATTGTTCCTATGACAGCTATATGATATAGTTGTCCGATCTGACCGCAAAGAGAAGGCAACTAAGGGTTAATTTTCATTCATCTAGCTCAAAAACTGTCAGATTAGTTTGCATAGAGACTGATAGACAGTCGTCTCATGATTCTAATCCCTTATATATGTATATACTTTATAAGGATCGATAATCATTTCCTGATAAAGCTTGAATACCCTCTGCAAGGGTATAAAAAGTCTCCTTAATTCATTTCGTTGTTCTTATTTCTTTAGCTTTTCCGATAAAGCGCTAGTTACATTCCTGCTTTAATGATTTGTTATCGATAATTGTGACAAGAGGGGATCCAAATCAAATCCGAATCAATCAATGGAATACCCCAAAAGTGCTGACCAAAATTGAATTCGAAAATGTAATATTTCTGGGCCAATTGAGAGAGTATTAGTTTTAATTATCAACTCGTATGACAGCCACAAACTTCGTTTTGGCCTGTCTGTTGCCGCAATAAAAACGTATTTTCCATTGGTAATTGCCTGAATTGTGGACATTTAAACGGGTTGCTCGTTAATCTTTATTAAATCACACAAAAATACCGCAACAATTAAATTTATTTTTTGGCTGCTTGCTAATCAATCATGGAAATCCTCCTTTTTTTTTTTGTTCAATTCAATATTTTTGAAGTTTTCCGTTTGGTTTTTCGTTTATTTGTTTGTTCAATAAATTCAGAATTTATAGATAACGTCAAGGTCTTCCCATAGCTGTGAGCACAATATTTATTAATAAACGTAATTAATGATACTATCATAAAGCCATAAATACATTTTTTATTTAAATTACCAATTGGCTTTTTATACCCTAGCCAGAGGCTAATATAACTTTCCAATGCATCGCTGACAGGGCGTGAGACGAGCTGTCTATATGTCTGTTTCTGCAGGGATTTTGGAACGTGACCTGTCTGTTGCATATGACGGATCCGACCAGATTGGACAAGTATATAATGAATCTCGCATAGGGAAAGTTGGGCCAAGAACTATGGAATGAGAACCTGTTTATTTCTCAATAAGTTATGCCTTAAACAAGATCGAGCTGCTGTAAAAAGGACTGCCTTTGGCAGGAGCCATCGCTTCAAGTAGTAAATTTCCAAGGCTTATTTCGGGTTTTTCTGAAAGGGTGTGCAATCTTCGGTGCTGGCTTAATCAGAGCTATCTTTAAACTAATATAAAATTCTCCAGAGCTTTGGCTCAAATTAAACATCACCACAAATAATGCTCTCAACTTAGTTTCAATTCGAATGCTCCTGAATTTAGCATTAGATACTCGTATCTCTGCCGACTATTAAAAATTTACTACGTTCTGCTGTGAGGTTCATGTATCTGTATCTGTAAATGTAGCTGTATCTGCATCTGTGTTTGTATCTGTATCTGTATCTGCATCTGCATCTGTATATGCATCTGCATCTGTAGCTGTATCTGTATCTGTATCTGTATCTGCATCTGCATCTGTATCTGTATCTGTATCTGCATCTGCATCTGTAGCTGCATCTGTATCTGCATTTGTATCTGTATCTGTATCTGTATCTGTGTTTGTCTCTGTATCTGTATCTGTATCTGCATCTGTATCTGCATCTGTATCTGTGTCCGTACTCACACGAATTTCAAGGAGTTCCGCCAAAGATAGAAGCCAGAAATGCTTGCCGCTGTCTGTGTTTGGATGTTAAACAAAAATTATGAGGATCAAATTAAATTTTGCGGCACTTTACACCACATTTTCTGGCTGTGTTTTTATGGTTTATGAAGTGTTGCAAAAATATCTGCAGATATGCGACAAAATAAAACAAAAATACGGAATAACACACAAAAACAGAAGAAGAAAATAAAAAAACAAGGAATAATAAAAAAAGGAAGGGCTGGTTCAAGACAAGGACTTGAAGCAGCCCTCTGTGATGTCTGTCCGCTCTGTCTGCTGAATCAGCAAGCGTTGGCAACAACGTGTAGCCAACGGATAAAGAGGCAACCAAAAGTGCCACTATTTGGGTTTTGGTCGCACGGATTGAAGTTGAAGCTGGCACAGGAGTCGTGGCGTGTTGGTGGGGCAGTTGGCTTCTTCCTAGCCACTTCGAACAACATGCAAAAGGATTTTCGTTGATTTTCGAGTGCTTCACTCTTTGCCACACACCGACTCACACACCGACACACACACACACACACATGTGCTCGCTTCACTCCTACACAGAGCGATGGACGAGCATCAACATTGCCACTACTCCTGCTGCTCCTCCGCTGCTCCTGCTCCTTTTCCTTCTCCTATAATGTTTTTTTTTTTTTTCGCTGGATAGCCATTTGCCAATTCGGTTGTTTTGTATCTTTTCAAGTTGTTGTTTCGGTCGATTTTTGCTGCTGTGTTCAGTGTTCAGTGCCATTTATTGTTTCGGCGTCAGTTGTTGGCCTTCTTTTTTTTTTTTTTTTGTGCTATTGGAACTCCTTTCCTTTCGTTGTCCTGACCCATTCGCGCTCTCTCAGCTTTTTTTCACACTTTATTTGGCCAAGGCAAGAAACTATTCAGCAGCGGTTTCTATTGCTGCGAGTCTCCATTTTTCGTGGAGCAACTCTCTGAGTTGAAATTGTAAAGCAATGTTAATTATAAAAAAAAGAAAATAATTAATAAATATATATTGGCCATTCTTTAACTATTGGCTAATGGGAACTTGAAACACTGGGAAAAAAAAGACTAATAAAAACAAGAGAATTCCGTACTTGAATCGTTCGCAGGGCTGTCAAGAGTTATTCGATCTCGGATGTCCTTAAACCAATTACGAAATTCTTGATTCAAGCTCGCTTTTTTTAAACTAGTTATTCTTGATTTAATTCTGCCCAGCATTTAAGCGTAGTTCATTCTTTAGCCAATACTCTAGTTAGTTATAATTAGTATTACAATTCTTCTTCGCTTAATTTAATCTCTTATCAATCCACACTAAGCCGTTGAGTATTTCAATCTAGTATGAATAATAATTAATTAATTCCCTTTTTTATTCCTGTTCACACCCGATTTGCCATAGAAAAGGAAGGACGAAAAATACTTGCAATTCTTGGCTACAACTCGAATTAAATTGAGAATTGTTAGTCTTAGATTTAGTATGCCAATTTTTTTCTCTGTGTAGTAAGTTATAAGCTACATTTATTATACCCTATAAAAATGCATATTTACTCAGCTATGTGTATACAATTTATAATTTTAATCAAAGTTTTTAATGTATTAAGATGCATTTCTATTTGAAAAGGTGACATGAATAAAACAGAGATTAGAACCAGATATCGGATACAAGATCTAAGTTTATGGTATCAGTTTAATAAGGCTTATGAAATAAATGTTTCATAGAATGAATATACAACAAAATTGTATATGAAAAAGTAGAAAAGCCAGAAGAGAAGGAGTAGAAGTATAGCCTAGAAAGCATAGAAAAGTCTTCAAAAGAGTTGTGAATTCCTTAAAGTATCTTGGAATATACACTCAAATCTTCAGTTTTGGGTCTCCAGATAAATATTTGTAAGCTTCAACAATAAACTAATATTAATATGAGCAGCTTTTTATTTAAGTTTCATTATCCTAAGTTAAATGAAAGATTGTTGCATTATTTTATATTGAATAAGCATGCAATTATTGCATATATTCCCCAACTATATTATCCACTGTTCGACCGCTTTTCAACTAGATATTCCACTGGGGATCATTCTAAATTTATTTTGTACCAGTGTGCACACATACATACACACATACATACACATAAACATACATACAGACTCGTCTATCATTTATTCCTTCTATCCGCAACAATTTTAATCCTTTTGGCGACTATTTCGAAACCCTTTCGCTACTAATGTGTATTCATTTTCTATTTTTTTCTTCTTTTTTTTTTGTATTGCTCTTTCTATTTTTTGTTGTTTTCGCAGCAATCATTTGATGCAATCCAGCATAAATCTATGAAATCCCTGTCATAAATTAACCAACATCAAATTCCTATCAATGTGTGTACACAACTTTTCAAGGGCTAAAACAACAAACCGAAAGCACAAAGCATGCAACAATAAATCCGCATGAAATCCTCAAACAATGTATGTACGAGTATCTATCTATGTATGTGTGTATGTATGTCTTCATTCATACATATTCACATGCGCACAGTGGGCTGAAGGACTCTTAAAGTGAACTTTGAATGGAAATCTTTAGCTTGCAACAAAATGCAGAAAACCAGCAAGGAGAGACTAGCTTCCTCGCACTGAATATTGCATAACTTGCACCGGACAGACAGACGGAAAGACAGACGGAAAGACGGACAGACAGACAGACAGACAGACAGACAGACAGACAGACAGACAGACAGACAGACAAACAGACAGCAACTACTCTCATCGTTCTGATCAATATTATATATACTCTAGGGGATCAGAGATATCTCTTTCTATGCGTTAGACGTTTGGTCCAAAGGGGTATAAAACTATCCTTTTTTTTAGAGTATTTTTAGATTCAGTAAAAAAAATGTTTCTCTTTTTTAGAGTATTTTTAGATTCAGTAAAAATAAATATTGCTCTTAGTGTTTTTAATAAAGTCTATTGTTAATATTCAAAAATAGACTTAAGGCTTTCATCACACTTTTCGAGAAATGCTATCAAATTTTATGCACAATTTTTTTGTTGAATTTAATAAAAATTTCTGACTGCATTGCCCCACTGTGCAGCAGTCAAATAACAGAAAGCAGCAACAAGAGATGAGATGAGATGAGAATTGCCATAAAAAATGGCTATGGGTAAAAGAGTCAAACTGCAAGCGCAGCAAAGCAAAGAATCGCACAATTAACAAAAAGACTGGGAAAAGGAGCGAGGGAGTTGGACGGACCTGGAGGAGTTAAGGAGGAGTTAAAGGAGAAGAGCGGGCGAATGGGTTGCTGACTGACTCGATTTTGCCCCAATGTATGCTTCATTTTATGTGATTTTGATATCCAGCTTATGCCGATGTTGGAGCATTTTTACGAGCCACAGGCTCTGTAAGAGTATTTCAACTATAAAAAGAAATAAAAATCGAAACCGCAACTTGGCTAGCGCTTAAGTGTTGCACAGGGACAGCCTGCAGGGGGGGGAAGCGCGGAAAAGTATGCCTCAATAATTTCAACCTACGAGTATCTATGGCCGCCAGAGATGTCCAAATTGTTTCCACACTTCGCACAGCAGCCAATTTTTCACTTTCGGCGCATTATTTCTGGCGCTTTTGGCGTCTACTCGTATCTTTTGGATGCTGCATTCCCCTCCCTCTCTCTCTGCCTCTGCCTCTGCCTCTCCCTTTTTCTGTTTGTGTTTTTTTTTTTTTTTTGTGTCGGCTGCGGCAAAATATTTTATATGCGATGCATTGCTCTTTGCCACGCGCGTGCTGCTCCAACGACTGCTGAGGATTGGACGTTGATTGGACGTCGGATTTTTTGTTTTTCCTTTTTTGGCCAGCTCGGCCAGCCACTCCACTAAAAGCTTTGAGTGTCCTCTTTTTGGGTGTGCCAGTGTGTGTGTGTGTGTGTGAGTGTGTGATTGTGTTTAGCATCTTGAACATGACGCTATAAACTGGACGGCCAGTTTTTGATGCAGCACTTCTGTTGCAGCAGCAGCAGCAGCAGCAGCAGCAGCGGCAGTGGCGGAGGCAGCAAAAAAAGATGAATGCTTTGGGGTAGTTCGTATTGCAATATTTCTTCATTTCTTTTGGCACGTGCACATTGCAATTTCACTAGTGGATGACGGAGCTGGAGAGTTTGGCTTCATAGATTTGCCTTGTCAGCAAGAATGCAAACCGGTTTGGCTCCCTTGAACCGGTCCATAAAACGAATCTACAAATTAACCCATGCCTCGCAGCGGCACCCAAATCAAGCCTCTTCTTGGCATAAAAGATTGTTAAAAAATCTGAAAAGACCTAAACTCTGAACTGAAAGATTATCAATGATAAGTGAGCTGAAGAGCTGAAAAGTGTAAGAAACTACTGCTTATATGCCAGATCGATACATTTTCCAGCCAATATCCGTGATCGATATATTTAGCCAGACTTGTGTACATTAAAAGCTGTAAATTTTCACAGTTTTCCTTCTTGTTTTTTGGTTTTTTCAAATCGTTAATTAGCCAAACACTCTGAAACTTGACTGCGGCATAACGAGAATTTCAGCAGTAATCGCATTCAATGGCAGAGAGAGAGGCAGGAGCACAGGAGGACAGCTCATTTTCACACGCCAGTCAACTGCTGGAGGCTAACAGTGCTCAGGTCACCTCATCAGCAGCATCATCGTTGCGGACTGTGGACTGAAATGGTGTCACCACTAGCGCCAATATGTTTGTCCTGTCACAGACCAAACGAGCGACTACTGAACGGTTGATATGGACATATCCAGCTGTCCGTCAGCTGTACTCATACCACTCGCTCCCTGTAATCCCAAACTTTAGGAGCTGTTGACCGAAACGCGTAACCAATTTTGGCGGGCGCCTGCTATGTGACAGAGGCCCATAGGCTGTTTCGACGGTGGATGTTGCACTTCATCATTACCCGGTCGTTATCGTGTTTTTTGAATTTAAATGATACTCGTAGCTTTCCTGCATGTGGATGCTTGTGCGTGGGCGTTTTTTTTTTCACCCACCCAGTAGGACTGGCTTCAGTTCCAAATGCGCTTCTAACGCAGCTCTTTTTGGGAGGCAGAAAACAGCTTACAAGCTATTTCTTCTATTTGTTGTTACTTAGGCAATACAGTTGGTTTTTGAACTGATTCTATTCCAAATTTTAGGCACATGCCAAAAGCCATTCTAGCAGCAGGCAACATTGCATGGGCAAGCGACCAATTCTCTTCCTTTTAAGGCTTTTAGTTTTCATGAAAATATTCCTCTGTTTATACCATAGCAAATAATATTTTCTCTTAATAATTTTATGCTTTTTAAGGCATATTTTGGAACCCGGTGTTGCATTCGATTCGAGATTCTACTGGGCTGTGCCCATATGCATTGGGCTGTAAAGAGGCGAAATGATTTGAAATTTGTGCTCGAAACACAATTTATGCCACACTCAGAGAAAACACCGAAACTTCTGAACTTGATTCACATAGAAATATTATCAGCAGATAGTTCAGATTTACTGAAATAACAGATACAATACTCCCGATCAATTATATATATGGGCACAGAGACGCCTCCTTTTACCCTCCCTTTGCCTGCAAAGGTATAGAAATAGTAAGGTGACTCGACCAAAGTGAAATTTTTCGAGTGTAGCTGCAGTTGCAGTTGCAGTTGCAGCTTTCTCTCTCTCTCTCCCTCTCTTTCAGTTTGATTGTCAATGTCGGTTCCATTTGAGCAAAATATACAGCAGCCGAACCTCAGTGGAAATGCTCCGGGGGTTTTCATCACACATACGACGCGTGAGCCGCGGTCGCATGCATAATTTTGATTCCCCAACTGTTTGTTTCGCCCCTGCTAACCGCCACACAAATGCTCATTAAAATACGCGAAAATGTTATTGGCGAAATGTTTTCGGTTTGCCTTTGAAATGTCACTTGTCCCACGCTGCGTATTCCATTTTGCCATTCTCTTTTTATACTCGGTTCCCATAAAAAGGGCTAAAAACAGTATACTTACTTCTGTGCAGGTCGAGAGAAGCTCGCATCTCTCTGAACCCATAAAGCACACGTATTATTTATTCTTGTTCAGGAGCAGCTACCTAAGCTTCCTTGCCATCTGCCATCAGACTTACTGATATTGCCCTGAAATTCAGCATTCTATACTTGCATTTTCCCGGGTGACGCCGACTAAAACTGGCCAGTATTGTACATAACTTGTAGAATTTTTTACCAAAGCCCCTGCTGATCTCAGAGCCCACTTAGAAACCGGTTCGCAATGTGCTCCTTAATCACATATGGTTTTTTTTTTTAAATATGCTAACCATAGCATCGCTAGACTCCTCTGCTGCTTCTGCTCAGGATGATAACCCGCTGATGTCATATAAATAACAGATTTAGTGGTCCCGGTCTGGCCTGTTGGCCATTTTGTTTGTTTTGGGCCTTTCTAGCGCTGTACAGCGGGTACAGACAGAGCCCGTTTAGGTAGCCAGCCAGCCAGCCATCCAGGCAGCCTGTTTTTATGTGTCATAACCATGGTAGGCAGGACATGGACTGCAATTGTTTGGTGACTGCGGCGACGGCAGCTTTTAATAGCCGAGCAGGGGCAGGCGCAGGATGAGGCGCCGGACAGAGAGGCAAACAATGGCGCTGGCTTCATTGACTGCGTTAATTGCTGTCATTCATTTGAAAAGTCATACGCGAGATTTTTGGAACAACGACCGGCTTTGGCCCTGGCCACCCATTGTTGGCTCACCGACCGTCCATTGGTCTCGAGAGCCGTTAAAACTGATGATGATGCGTTTACTCTTTCGCTTTCATTGGGGATTGGGATTGGGTTCGGGTTCATGCTAGGGTTAGGGTTAGGTTTGCGCTTGGGCCTGGGCCCGGGCTTGGGCTTGGTCTTGGGCTTCCATAACATTTAACAGCGATGCTTTTATATCGCCATCATCGTTGGTTGCAGCAGCAGTTTCTACAAATCTTAATCCCCCATTGGGGCCAAAACAATCTGCGCTTTTGCTTTTACTTTTACAGAGCGCACGCAGAACTTGGCCCTCAACCAATCATTTATGTCATATTATCTGCTTACTTACCCATCCCAACCCAACCGATCCCATCCCATGCCATCCCATCCCATCCCTAAACCATATTGAACCCATCTGAATCGGACTACTCCTTTTTCCTATTTTCACAAATCCAATTTGGCTGCTAAGCCGAGCAAATTTTTGTATTCGTTTATTGATTTTGCTCTGCTCTTGTCTGTTTTGGTCTGCTCTGCTCTGGACTGCTCTGAACTGAACTGGGATGCGTTGGGATGAGTTGAGTTGAGTTGAGTTGAGGGTCAGCCGGATGACTCGAACATTGCTCACACATACGAATAGTACTAGGTATTTGTGGCACAGGCTTTCTCTAAATATTTTGTTAGCTTTTGAAAATTTAATAGGCTTTTGAGTAGCATTTGATTTCGAATTTGAAGTTGAAGCTGAAGCTGAATCAGAATCTGTAGCAATATTTTAGCTCAGATAAGACAGATTAATGCTGACATAGCCGAAGATATCTGCCATAGGAATGATAGCTGGAACATTGAGTTGTACTTTGATTTATATCCTTTTTATGGCTATACCCTTACAGAGGTTACTATAGCTTTGTTATGAAGGAGGCATCTCGTACCCAGCAATACTTTGACCAAATTCAGTTCTTTCCACATTTTATTCCAAGAAAGAAGAGCCTAATATTACAATGATCATATTTGTAGCATTATTTTTATATGCTCTACTATATCTTTTAGCCTCTGCCGATCGCTCAGCAATGATGACTAATAATGTTGAGCAATAATATGGCCATAACATGACTCTGAGCTTATTCTACTCCAATAGTCAAGGCTCAGGCTTTAACGTCTAACTAAAAATATTATGTTTTAGCTTGTTTTGCATCAGGAGGAGCAAAAAGCATATATTTTTACCTGGCATACTGAAATTTTAATGGCCATACTCAGTTACAGTGGTCTCAGAAGTTGCTCCCTGTTCCCCCCCTGAAAAACTGCCCAGCGGATGCATATGAATTCCGCTCGTGTGGTTTTCCAAATGCATTACAACCACCCCCAGCGAGTTTTGGTTTGGTTTGGTTGGGTTGGGTTGGGTTTTTTGGAGCAGGGGCAAGCTAATCAAGGGCTATACCAACAATTTACTTAGCCAGCACTCTCGACTCCACTTGGCTGGCTTCTGACCTGTTGTTGTTGGGGTGGCGGGGGAGGGATGCCTTATGCCTTCCATCATATGAGCTTAGTCCGTGTGAATTTCCTTAGAGTCAGGCGTCGTTGGTTGGGATCTCTGCGAGTACGTCCGCATTGTCGGTTGTCCGTTGTCCGTTTTCCGTTTGTCTGTCCGCTTTGGGGCCTCATGCATAAACCAATTTGCTTTGCATAAGCTCAGGCGCGTTGAGGCCAAAAGCTGGGGGAGAAAGCAACTCCTGGACACCGTGTCTAACTCCGATTGCTGCAATTTTTGCCGTCCGTCGTTCATTTTATGCATTTATGCGCCTTTGTCTGCGGTTTTTTGTACTCCTCGTCTGCGGCGCCGGGTCATTAATTTGGAAGCGAGAGCCACCGCCATCGCCGCCGCTGCCGCTGCCGCTGCCGCCGTTGCCTTCGCTGCCGCCACCCTTTAACCCATAGACCAGACCCTTAAACATCAGCTTGTCCAATCAGCCGGCAAGTCGGACTGACTGCCTAGCTGGCTGCCGGGCTGGCCGGTCAGGTTCTTAACAGCATTTCCCCAATGAGAAATTAGGAAATTGCATTTGCTGGCAGAACGAAGCGAACCGAACCGAACCCAAACCCAAACCAAACCCTGCCAAACGGTCGGACGGCCGAAAATAAAGCAACTTGGGTAACGGAATTTACGCGCTGCACTCCGGCGAAGATTTGCAATCGTCGATAGGCAAATGCAGCCAAACATATTGGGGATCTAGGCTGGACGCAGGACACGGGACGTGGCAGGCGGCAGGCGGGAGGCGGCAGGCGGGACGCGCAGGACTCTTCGACAGCTGGAAATTGCCAAAATGTAAATTTTCATATGCTCGTTGGATGCCCATACGCCCATCGAATCCGAGGCCGTGCATACAAATTTATTGCTCATTCGCGGCGTTTGCGGTCATCAACATCATCATCATCATCATCATCATCATCATCAGAGTCGTCGTCATCATCATGCAGGAGGTTGGTAAAGAGAGGAGGGGTGGGTTATCATCAGTATGACTCGGTTTTTGCCAGAGAGCGCTAAAATATTCATAATCAACGCGGCATTAGCAACGGCTGCGTTTGCATTTTGTTTCGTTTTGTCGCGTTTCGAGCTCCTCCCACGCCTTATATATGTATGTGTATATATACACACACACATACATACGCATACTACTAAGCCTACAATAAATCACCTCTTGAGGTTATGTTCTAGTTAGGAATTGAGTATGAGAATGAAATTTTGTATGCTTCAAGATTTAAATTATTTCTTATGCAAGAGTCGCAAAAATCGTATCAAAAAATCGTAGAAAGAATTCTTAAATGATCTATTTTCTTTCTATTTTTGAACAGAATAATATATATATCCCATACTATTTTTATACATGAGTCTTATATATCCAATCTCGTCTATAACTATATGAGCTCTATTTGATGTTTCTTTACTCTAGGAATATCTAAGATACTCATTTTATAAGTACGATTCGACCCTTTATATATTCCAAATATCGAGTTTTATTTAAATTATATTCAATACTTTTCAATTCACCGGAAAGCACATGTTGCACAGGCTCATCCTTAAAAACCAAATAGTGTGACTGAAAGTACTCGATATTTTATCGATATTGCGATTAATTCTCTCCAAACAGCCGTTCATTCATATAAGAAATATGGACATTCAGCAGTGGCTGTATTGAATATATTATTCAATAGATGCAGGAGATTAAGGCTATAAAAAGTAGAGTATAAAAACTGAGCTGCTTCAGTTGTTGCTGTGAATGAATCGCATTTCGAATTTCTGATAGTTTTCTTGGCAGTTATTTTTGTTACATTCCAATCATTTCCATTGCAATTGGGTTTGTCTGTCTGTCTGTCTGTCTGTCTGTAGGGCTGTCTGTCTGATTTCCGTTTATTCGCTTCAGTGTGCGACTATGTATGAATGCCTGCTGCTCTGAGGATGGTAACAATAACAGCCATTAAGTGTGACCAACACGTAACAGGGCAATAAACAAGCGTGACAAATGATGCTGCTAAATGAAAGTTGATTGCCAGTTGACGGCCACACCTGTTCCAACTGCTCCACTGCTCGACAGGACCAGACAGGAGACAGGAGACAGGCGACACGGCAGACGCTGCTCCACCTGCTGCTTCTACTGCTGCTGCTGCTGCTGCTGCTGCTACTGCTGGGCAGTAGTTGGACCAGGCCACCGGGCAGCAATCAAAATTGTCAGAGAACCATCGAAAAAAGGAACAAGTAGCGCGAAAAAAAAAATATCACAGCACGAACGCCACGCAACGGAAGTTAGCGCAAAAGCAAATGTCGCTTACATCGTCCTGGAACAACCTGGAACAGGCGCCGTTCCTCTGGTCCTCTCTGGCCATATTAATAATGATGGCGGCGGCAGCGGCGGCGGCGACAAAACGCAAAATGGCCGCCGTTTTTGCTGTCGACGTCACGTGTCGAGGCTGCGTGTGATTTCTACGACAGGACAGGAAAGGACCGGACTGGACTGAACTGGATAGGCGGGGAGCGGAGACGGGAGAGTACAGAAAACAGTAGCGAATTTCACACGGCGAGGACAAACTGCAATTGACATTTTCTCGACTGTTGTTGCTGTAAGATCATCGATGTCCTTCTGTCGCCTTGCCAGATTGCAGCGCTTTCAGTCAGCCGCCCTTTTGGATGCCGCTGGAGCGGACGATATCGACGAGGGTCAGCAGCACTGTTCATTATTATACCCCGGCTGTATTATTATTGTTGCCGTTGCTGTTGCTGTTGTTGCTCAGCTGTCGCATTGTCACATTGAATTCGCTCGTCTTGTCAGTCGATAAAAATTGAATAAGTTCACAGCACGACAGAAGAAGAGAACAGCAGCCAAAGGAGCTGGGTTGGCTGAGGGTAGCTGAGGGCGGCGGATGCGGAAGCGTAGACAGACATCTGATAAATGCATTGTAATATGTCGTACGAAGCATGCTTTTAAATTAATTTAAATAAATTGAAGATGAATGAAAAATCTTCACAGCGTGCAATGAGCACAGTTTGAGTTCTTATTATTGTTGCATTTATACTCAGTCATGGAGTAAAAATAGTTTACAAAGAGGCAATTCTGACCCCATAAGGCATGTTCGAGCTTGCTAAGAATCGCCAGCCCAGTCGATTTTTGCCATATCGGCCAGTCCCTTTCCACAGAAGCTTTCAAACCGGATATAGTCTCCGAAAGGAGCTAGGAAAACCGAATTTAGTATGGGTAGAGAGCGTTTCCTTATCGAGCACTCTCTTACTTTCTTTCAAGCCTGCAAGCTGGTTCGAACTGGAAACTTGTTCAATCGGTTTGGTACGCAAATTTTGAGCAATTGGAGCTGCTCCACAAAATGAACCGGACCCCTTTTTTAATGAAAGAAAACTGAAGAGCTATAGTCAAACTATTCGCGCTAAAAGTAAAAAGCAGGAAAACTTTCCCCCTTTTGTTCGTGGATGAATTGCTCAATTTTCAATCTTTTTATAATGCTATAAACATCCAAAATATCATAATCTAATCGAAAAACTAAAATAATAACTTCTATATAAGTAAACGAAGACTTCTTCTTCATCCAGTCCGCCAATTAAACCCAGTTCATCGAGCTCGAACCCCCGAACCAAACCCCTTGCATTTTCGTCCTTTCGAGAAATCGAAGTCTTGCATTATTTACCGCCCATGGAGTGCGAGCTACAATCTATAATTAAACGTGATTTGTGTTTATTTATGCTTGTTTATTGTTTCATTATATCATATTAAAAAGTAATCATACTTTGGCAAGCAACTAAATTAGCCTAACTTAAAAATTAAAGCAAATTGAGCTAGTCAGAGTCAGAGTCAGAGTCGTTTCAACTGCAGAACTTGGTCCTAGCTCGATGGTATTTAAAGCTACCTCAGTCAGGTTGTCAGAGACAGTACAGGCAGGTGCTTCTCTCTCACTGTCTCTCTCTCTCTCTCTCTCTTTCTGTGTGTCTCTGTCTCTGTCTCTATCTGTGTGTCTCTGTAGACATCATTCCGCCACTCCCTTAAGTCAGCCAGGCGGCAAACAAATTACTAATTGGCAAGCAAAACGCTCTGCTTGTTTTCCAACAAACAACACAACGACCAAGTCGACTCTTCTTCACTGGCTTGATATGCTATGGTCTATGGTCTGGCTCTGCCAGGAAGGATGGGGAGCAAGGGAAGGATGCGAAAGGTGGCACACACATGGCACACAAGCTTCATTAACTCAAACTATTCTGCATTTTGCGATTATCAAATTGTCTTTACACACATGAAGCCAATGAGGAGCGGCACCGAGTACCCGAGCTCCGAGCACCGAGCACCGAGCTCCTAGCTCCTAGCTGCGAGCTGCGAGCACAGGGAAACAACAACAGCAACAACAGCTCTGACAACTGCCGACTGCTGATGGCAAATACCAAGTGCAAAAGTTGCCAGGAGGAGTAGTGGCAATGGAATGGAATGGAATGGACAACTGGCAACCGCAGAAATATGAAGCGCACGGTGCGACGATGACAGCCAGCACCAGCACCAGCACCAACACCAGCACCAACACCAGCAACAACACAACACAACACTACACGAATAACAGCAACAGCAACAACGACAAAAACAACAGCAGCAACATCAGAGAGAGAGAGGTGTTGTCTCTATGGCTATAGAAAAGTAGAAAATCCCCGAAATGCTTTGGGACATTTTGTTGAGCAAACATCCAAAGTGGCATGCAAAAATGCAGCAGGCGATGATGGCCAAGCATGTTGACGATGCCTGATATGGGTAAGAGTATAGTGACAAACTGACTCGACTATATACAGCCACTGGACAGTTGACAGCAACTAGACACATCAGGCCATATTATCGTACCTGACAGCGATTACTGAGTCTTAAATTTTGTGACTCCTACATTTGAAATCCCTGCAGGAGCAGGACTAGGACTAGGCGAGGCAGCACAGTTGGAGATTGGCCAATCGATTGAGAGTACGAGCTGAGAGACGGTTAAGGCAATCGCAAATACATATATCAAAAAAAAAAACCTTTAAAGAGCTGCGGGACTATGAATGGCAACTGGACAGCTTGTTGAATAAACTGAACTGAGCTTGGGAATTGATTAACCGGAGATTGGCCAAAAATGGAGTTTGCTGCAAAATATTCTCTCACTGCCATAGAATTTGGAATACACTTTGAATATTTTGAATACACTTTCTCCCTACGCACTTTGAACTCCTGGAACTGTTGGACTATGAAGAGACACTCGATAAAATCTGAGTGGAAATCTGAAAATCAGCAAAGCTTTAAAAAGGGTTCGGTTCGGGGCCTCGACTATAAAACTTGGACTATTCTATTCACGGACTAGTTTCAGTTACTGCTATATCTAAGGATTTGCTGCGAGATGGAGGGGATTCGGCTTGAGCTCAGCTTCAGTGGTTAATAGTTTCAAAGGTTTGCTGCCTGGTCCACTTCGAGAGCTTAGTAAATACAGATTACTTCCTTTCTGAAGGGTTCCAGCCTGCAGCTGAGATTAAATTAATTGTCGAAATATTAAGTATGTAGTTCCACTCATTTAATAGTTCCAGTTGCACCTAGGCTCTACAATGGTAGTTAAGCTTAACCAGACCACACAGAGAGACAGAGAGAGGGAGAGGGAGAGGATCTGTGCTCCACTTGGAAAATCCTTCTCAGTTTCTGTTTGTTTCTGTTTTTTGTTGTGGAGAACAAAACGCAACTTTCGCTAATGCAAAATTTAGGTCACTGTGTTGGATTGCAGCGAAACTTTAGGGGTTCCGCTCCTTATCCTCCGTCGCCCCTTGCCCGTCGCCCTTCGTCCTTCGTCCTTCCTGCTCGAACTCGAACTCGAACTCTTGGCAGGCAGCTTTTGTTGTTATGTGGAAATATGTTCCATTTAATTAACGCATGGAAACTATAGCTGGAAAGATGGTTCAGATGAGAGGGAAATTACACTGGGGCTCTGTCGCAGCAGATTAAAATAAATTGCATAGAAATTTATCATTCGAATCTCGGGCCAGACAACGGCAACAACAACGGCAACAACAACTTGACACAGTTGCAAAACTTGGCCTTAGTGTATATAATTGTGTGGCTGTGCCTGTGCCATAATTAATCATAATAAAATAAGAGACAGCAGCGAACCAGGTAAATACGAGAACGAGGCGAAAAATGGCCACAATATTCTAGCTTTTTCTTTGCCATCAAAATAAATGAGCCAATTAAGTGGGCCACAAGTGAAAATGGCCGACAAAAGCTTCCGTATACCGTGATGAGGGTTCTCTTCAAATCGTTACAGATACGACTCGACTCGACTCGACTCGAGTCGAGGTGTCTGGATCTATGGCGAATCTCAGGCTCAGGTGTTTCGCATCATCATCATCATCATCAATGTCTGGAATTGGGGCGCCAATTTTCTGGCTTTTACCAATTTTTGCGGCTGCTTGGGAAATTTATTTATTTCTCTGCATACAACATTTCACTTAAGTTGTCTGGTCCTTTCGTCGTGGCCTGGCTTAAACAGCGTTAACTTTGGCTAAGTCCTTTGAACATTTGCTTCCAATGAATCCAAAAGACTCGCTAATTGTTGCCCTTTCTCAGCTTTGTTTTCCAACACTTTCTATGGCTAATAATTGTACTATTTTTATTTGAGAGAATATATTTTATTTGAATTTCGACTTAGAAGATCTTAACCTTTCATTCTTCTCTTCTTTGCTTTCAGGTACGTAATATCTCAGTCTCTTTTTTGGAATTTCCGTTGGTAAATAAGCGAAAAAAGTACCCGAAATAATTTTATAATTCGCATAAAGCTTTAAGTAAATAAAACGCTAATTGGCGTTATACCTCAAAATATTTACACAATTTTGGTAAGTGTCATTTGTATGAGAGTTTATCTCAGACTATTCAGTTAAATATATCACAATAAGCGCTATATAAACGGAATTTTACTAGCTCTGCTTACCTAGAAATAATAATAATAAAAATAACAATATCTAATCGTAACTCCCTCCTGTTTCTATTTTGATAATATCAAATTCCCAGCTGAATTACAATGTAACAGTTGTAAGGAAAGCCTATCTGCAGCACACCGAAGACTCGAATGCCCTTCTAAAGTTTTCTTCGGGCTGATAAGATGGTTCGATTTTCAACAAATTTCGATCGATTATATATTTTGTATAGTATTAAGAACAGCTATTTGAAAATTTCATTGATATATTTTTAGAGACAAATAAGTTTTCAATACAAAAAGTTTTGGAGAAAAGCTTTCAAGAGGACAACGAATATTCGATAACCCTGAAGGCAAATATCTTTTGTATTCTCCATATGAATAATAGCTCTTTTATATAGAATACACGCAATTTATACAGATTATAACAAAAAAGGTTTAATTACAAAAAGTTCTGAATCTGAATATGAATAATTCTTTCACCAATAAAATTTTTAATATATAAAAATGTGGAGCATTCGTTCCGATTCACCCGGTTCCAATATAAAAATATGTTCCATTCAGGCAGCTCAAATAAAGTAGGTGACTAATTTGCACTGAAACAGACCGACAGACAGACAGACGAACTTGGCCATATTTTCTGTACTCGTCTGGAGAGTTCGGAAATGTCGTTAACAAATTGAAATACCCTTCACAAAGTTATGAGCTCGATGTAGCCAAGATTTATTATGAAGTTTAGTATCAAGCTGGGTGGGTCACTTCAGTCTCCGACTGTGAGCTGCACTGCTCCACAAAAACAAAAACAAAAAGAAAAACAAAAACAACAACGCGAAGAAATTAACTTTTTAATTGTCTATCTTTACTGTCACTTATCTTTATAATTTAAAGCTAAAACGCAAGCGAAACTAATTAGAGCTGTGGCACGTAACTAGGCACAAATCATGCGGCAGCTGACCCATTCCCATTCCCGTTCCCATTCCCGTGCCCGTTCCCGTTCCCATGCCGACCTCATCATCAGCTTCATCTTTTGCTGCAGCATCAGCAGCTGGCGTAGGTCCTTTTACATTTGCATGTGGCTCTATGCACTTCAGATGCAAGCGCTGCTCCTCTTTCGCCCCATAGACAACAACCGCAAAGGCAACAGAGGCGCCCAGCAGCGAACCGGCCACAACATCCGACCAATGGTGTTTGTAATCCACGACACGGCTAAGGCCGACAAATGAGGCGAGTCCGACACACAACAGCTGACACAATGGACGCAGTAAAGTGCCTGGCAACGGCCACCGGATGCGCTGCAAGTGGAGTGCCATAAAGACGAGGCCATAGAATGCCATACTCGAGTGGCCGCTGGGAAACGAGACGTGGACATCCCGTAGCATCTCCACAGTGGCACCCGACAGTTCCGTTTGGCAGGTGTATACCGTGTGGTAGACGCCACCCAATCGATGTGCCTCATCTGTGCAAAAACCACCATCCTGCAGCTGGGGCCGACAAATCTCAAAAAAGTGAGGCCGCAGTCGGCCAATTGACTGTTTGCCCATATTCTTGATGAGCGACTCTGCCGCATGGCCAAATAGAAACCAGCGCATAGTGTTATACACTGGCCAAAATTGTCGCCAACCCGTGCCGCCCGCTTGCCAGCACCTCAAGCTCTCCAGGATGAGTAGTGCAGCAAAAGGCAAATACAAGCCCATCCAATGCAGCATTTCGGGTGTCACAGTGTTCTCATGGTAGGGATACATAAGTGTCTCATCATCGCAGAAGAAGCCGCGTTGCGTAGTCGGTCCCCAGATTTGCTTGAAGTTCGCATTAAGGACGAGCAGCACGCCCAGCAACAGCACATCCAGCAAGAGGCGCATATGCCCCCTGTAGACAGATAGCCAATGGAGCTTTTGATCGAAACTCATGATTCCCCTGGTTCGTTCGGTTTGCTCGGTTCGACGCTTCACGTGTCACTGATCGCATCGGAAAGTCGAGCTCAGCGTTGAAGTCGTTACGGCATGGAAACAGAAACAGAAACAGAAACAGAGGCGGAGACGGCGACGGAGACGGTGGCGGTGGTGGAGATTGAGATTTCAGCATGCTCAAGCTGTTTCTTGTTATTAATTTATATTATTAACAATAAATAGGAAATTGAATATTTGTGCAAGCCGAATTGCGTATGCCCTTTACATTGGCCAAGAGATCAACAGTATAAGCCAGTCCGCTGCTTCTATACCAAGAGTATACTAAGTGCGAGCTAGTAGCCGTCTATCCTATAAACTATATATATATATTCCCAGTCAGGGTCAACTGTCGCTTCGATTTAGCTTTGTCTGTTCGTCTAGCCGTCCACCTATCTGTGAGAGACGCCAAATCTATTCTTTCCCGGTTCCTCCATGAGAGACGCTTATCAAATCTTCCAGATTTTCAGAGTTCTCTGACTTGTTTAAACTGATATATATATTTTGCAATTAGCGGCCAGACATTAGTTTACTATTTCATACTAGTGTTATATCAATTCTCGAATAGTTCTGCCAAAGAATCTTTCATTTGTTTTACGCTCCACAAGCCTCATCCGAATGTTGTTAGACTCATTGAAAGGAAGAGTTTGTGATTGTTATTGCTATTCTTACCTAATAAGTTCTGACGATGAAATCGGTTTAGATTGAAACCACTAAGGGGGTATTGTATTTTTTATAGTGCGTATACCCTTTAAAAATGATTAAAAAGAGTCCGTTCACTTATAGAAAACTTATGGAAGAAGCTAAAGCACCTTTGACGCTATATTTGGGATGAAAGTATTTATTTATTTTGTCAATAAAATAATGCTTGGGATTTTCTTTTAATTTAAACAAAAGAATAAATAAAAAAGAAGATTTTTTAGATAATTTTATTAATTAAATATTATTTTTAAATAGTTATTAAATTGAGCAGTGAAAGTTTGGTTTTTTTCCGTTAGCTGCCACCCTAAGAAACTTGATAATGTTGATGGGTTTCGCATAACAACTGACGTGTAGAGTATCCGCTAGGCGTGATATCTCTGGATTGGAGCCGTCTGTTTATTTGTACTTTAGAACAGTTTTTAGTATAAATAAGTCAGTTTTGCATGAATCCGCGTCACTGCCTCAAATTTTCGCACTTGACTGTGCGGGTTCCCGGTCTATGGCTGATAAGGAGCACCCTACAGGGGCACGTGTTGTGGGGACTCTACCACATTTTTGATGTTGTTGTTGCTGTTTTGTTTTTGTTTTTGTTTTTTCTTCTTGTTTTTGCCATTTGTCTGGCCTTGATAGTTCACATAACACGCGAGTTTCTGTTTACGGCTCAGAATTTGAGGCTGTCTGTCCGAAAAAAAAGCTTTCAGAAAGCTTCGTTTGGCATAGGAAACTTTCATTAAAAATAATTGTATAATTAGTTGTTTCTCAATGCAAATTCCGAGTAAATTGCCAAAAATAAGATATGCAAATAATGATTAATAAAAAAAAAGAAGCTTTCTAATGTACAGAGGGTTCCCGCCTCCTCCTCCTCCTCCGCCATAATCATAAATTCCCACGATCATTCAAAGATTTCCACGAAACGCATTTTAACACTAATTCAATCCACTTCATTCGTGCTTCGTGAGGATGACACAGCAAAAAAGCAGCTGCCCCAAAAAATGAAGTGTGAACAGGCTGATCGACGAAAAAATACCTTAATTTATTTTTTGAATATATGTCTCATATTATTATAAATAATTATTTACTTTGTTCTCTAAAATTTATAAATACTCCAAGATATAAATACTCCGATTGTTTTCCAAGAAAAAAATAAAACAAAGCCGCAAATATATTTTAATAATTTCCTATATGAGGGTATTATAAATAGAGAAATAAAATCATTCGTGAGTCATTAGATCGTTGTGTGGTTTCTATCAGGCAGCTAACAAATACTTGTAGTATTTATATATTAAATTAAAAGTAGGAAAGTATTTCTAATTTAGATAGAGCATATTAATACCCTTCTAAATTTGTCACGAAATGTGTAATGCGTTGACCACGTTCGTCTGTCCATATGCCTGTCTGTCCGCGTATCCTCTTTGTTTCTACGCCAAGTAGTGTCCTAGTTGTAGAGCTATGCCTGAATAAAATTTAGTGGTTCTGCTCCGGATCGGACAACTATATCTTATAGTAATCATAGGAGCAATCGGTTCGAAGGTTGTTGTATGGAAAACTTTTTGTTTCTCAATATATTTTAATGAAATTTACAGATTAGGAACAAAGCAAACCAATAATCATTGAGAGCGGGTTAATAGATCATATAGCAGCTAGTGCAGGAACAATCGGTAAAAAAGTCGTTGTATGGAAAACTTTCTTCTTTCTGAAGGTTTCTTGATGAAAGTAACCATTTAGATGGAGTATGGTTGGCAATTCAATGCCTAAAATGAGATCTGATCAAGATCGGACGACTATACCATATAGATGATATAGGAGCAATCAAATGCTTATTCTACTCTACTCATTTCTTCATTTAAACAAATAAATCCGCTGCTTTTGTTGCTGTGTCAGGCACGGTCGATCAATAGAAATGAATCTGGTTTCAAAAACAAATCACTTCCCCATAAATAGAGTATAACCTAAACAAAGATGAATGAGTATAGCGAAGTAAGAGTATATAGAACCGATCGAAGAAAGGGGAAAAACTTGTTTACAATTAATGAAATTGAATCAAATTAAAACTTATTTTCTGTCAGTGTTTATAGGCAACCAAGCGTGCCGCAATGCAAATATTACTCATCGTTCGGATTTGTTTTTTCAATACATTTATTATATTAATAATACGACAAAAAAAAAAATATATAAAAAAAAAAAGAAAACATACACAAATGGATCTTATGTAGGTAAACAGAATACAAATTTATGAAAACTTTACAAATGCAGATGAATGACTCGACAATATACAATATAAAATATACAATATATATAGATATAGTGGGGTATATAGGACTATGAGTTATGGAGTAATACTAGGAAAGATGTGGAGGTGTAAATTATACTAAAAATAATATTTATTATTTTCTTGCTTTTTGTTTTATTTGCTTTGGAATGTTTTAGTTGTATATTTGCACTTTCTTCACTTTCTCTTGCACTCTACAAACTATGTTCTGGGGGTTCCAAGGGGGCAGGATTCGGCCTAAACCTTGGTACAATACTGATCGTCGTTGTAGCTTCCATTCACACAGTATGGCGGTGGGGTACTGGGGCAGACTTCCTCCTGCAGCGTGGCCGAGGTGTCCTCCCGCCTCAAGCCACCGCCTAGAAAGCCCTCGTCGAAGGGCGTCTTGAAGAGCTTCGCAATGTAGCGGGCGGTGATCAATGCTCCGGCCACTCCCAGCAGCGAGCCGGCCAGCACATCCGACCAATGATGCCAGCTGTCCATGACACGGCTGAGCACAGTGAACCAGGCCATCATGAGGAGCACGAACTGCAGGAAGTGACGTGCCAGCTTGGAGCTGCGCCAGGTTAATTTGCGCTGCAAATAAAGCGCCACATAGAGGAGCGCGTAGAAGGCGAGGCTCGAGTGTCCGCTGGGAAAGCTTAGACGTGCCTGCCGGACATCCGCAATGGTGTAGCCCTCACCCACGCACTCGTAGTTCTCCACATAGCGATGCAGATTGGCCGGATCACTGCAGAGACTGCCGTCGCTGAGCTGCGGCTGGCAGACAGCTATGAAATGGGGCCTTAGGCGTCCAATGGTGTACTTGCCCACCTCGGTGGCATTAAAGGTGAGCAGCATACCGAAGCCGAAATAGGTTAGTTGACGGCTCAGCTCTATGTACCAGGCATAAATCTGCCAGCCGAGTAACTCCACTGTGGTGGACAGCTTACCGGCACGCGAGTAACGCACGCATTCCACCATGATGAAGATAAGGATCGGCAGGGCGCCCACCAGTAGACCCAGCATGACCGGTGTCACCGTGTTATCCAGAAAGGGATAACGAATTGTCTCGTCATCGCAGAAGAAACCACGTCGGGAGGGCTCCACAGCAAACTCATAAATGCAGATGGGTATCGTCAGTATCACCATGATGAGCAGCTCGATCAGCAGACGAGGCGCCAATTGACGCTGGACGACGGCAGACGTCCGTTGTCCCGTCTCGCTGTCTGTCTGCCGGCTGGCGACGGGAATTGTGCTATCTTCATTTACTTCAACGCGCATTTTGTCTGTCTGTTTGTCTGTCTGTGTGTGGCTGGTCTCGATGCGTTTTTAATTCGTTAATATTCCAATTGTATTATTATTTTTTATGCTGTGTAATTAAGTTTTGGGTTCGTTTGTTTTTTGTTTTTGTTTTTGTTTTTGTTTTTGTTTATGTTTTTATACCCGTCGGATTCGCTGGCGTCGTTTCGGGTTCGTTGTCAGTGGCTGACTGATCCGGCCTCGAGTGGGTAACGTTCTTTTAATTTAACGATCATTTCATGCTCCACGACACTTTTCTCATATTGTTTTTAGTCTCTTTCTCTCTCACTGACTGTCCTTCTCTCTCTCTCACTATGTCTCTATGGCTCTACTAGTTGCTCTCTGCGTCAAAGCAAGTCGTTTATTAGGCAGCTTAGTTGTTGCTGGCTGAGGAGCATTCCGCATTAGTCTAGATTAGACAACAACCAATTTGCTTTGTATTTGCAGCACTGAAAAAAATTTTGCAAAAAAAAACAAACTTAAATAAAGTCAGATTCAGTCATAAAGTCAGTTATAGAATTCTTCAAATATTAACAATAAATATTCTACTATAACTTTTGTTGCGCCAGAAAAGACTTTTTCGGACTGCAGCGCCGAACTCACTGGGTTCTTTCGCGCAGTGTAAAAATTGCCTCAAAAAAAAGCTCAAGATCATTTTGATAAGATAATTCAGACCGTGTTCCAGATAACATAAATATGACAGCTGCGTCACCTGTCCACACAATTCTCGCTCTATTTTTATGCCAAATCATTGCAGTTCAGCTCATTTTTCAGCCGCGGCGTAGATAATACCTCAGCGGCTTTCGTCTGATGATTAAAGATGATTAAAGGCAGAAACAAAAATTCAAAAAAAAAAAAAGAAAAAAAGCAGTTAAAAGCTTGCGATTTTTATCGTCTAAACAAACCATAAAAGCGGCCAACTTTCACCTACCAACTATTGATAAGAGTAGATAGAAAAGACGCGTATCTTGGGTCAACAGAGGCGGAGCTGCCAATGAGTGACTCACTAGACTGAGTCGTCGCCTATTGTTCCGTGCCGATGATGCATAAAATAGGCGGGTCGCATCCCATGAGATTTGCATTATCATCTATATAATTATATATGTATGTATCTAGTCTGTATAAGGCGGCAGCTGAAAGTGCAACGCATCCCGCAAGAGTGGAGCACGCTAATCTGTTGCTGCACTTCTTCTTCTTCTGCTCAAGAATGGCCCCCATTGTACAGTCTGCTTTGATCTTACGCTGATCTCTGAGCTCTGCTCCGATCAGCGTAGTTGGCTCTACCGGCATCTGGCTGGGGGAGTGTCTGCTCAACTGCCCTCAAAAAACGCGTGCGACATCATAAAAGTTGAACACACAGTCAATTGTATTGAAAGCAAGTGAGTGTGCTCAAGTCGAGCATGCACGACTAGCCGATACTCTGTACCCAGCTAAAATATACCCTAATAAATATTTATATAGAATTGTTGCGTACACAGAATGACTATCTATTTAGGGTGCTTCTCTTTTCTTTCTTCTAGCTTCTACGGTGCTTCTCTTTTCTTTCTTCTACTCTCTTCTCTTCCAGAGATACCCAATAATTTATGTATATAGCCAAGAATGTAGAACAATAAGATTTTGGAATAGTTTCGACTCGAACTTTGTGTTCGGTTCGCTGACCGGTTCAGGGAGTCACTGAAACCAAAGTTCTGTTTCGGTTTTTTGTTAACTTTTTTGTGGTTTTTGAAATTATTTAATAATATTTTGAATGGTTTTCCAGCTCTCCATTTTAGATAATAAATAAACTTATTTATTATATAGCGTAAGCATGATTGAAAGATTTGTTGAATTCTTGCTTTTCTATTTCAAAAATATTTAGTTTCTACTTAAGACCATATTTTTTTTTAGTTATTTTGAATCAATGCTTTTTTCTAAAAGGGGTTGAATTATATTGTAAGTTTCAAAAACCCAAAAATTTCGAACCAAAGAGGTTCATAAAGGTTCGCTTCACCTTCCTGGTAATAAGTTTAACAAATCTGGTATTATGATATCAGACTAAATACCCTATATTTACCCATACTTTATCGAATCCTCTAATTCTTCTGTTCAAATGTGACAAAGTTTTTGAACAAAATTGGTAAACCCTTCTTACCCATTGCCCGAATATAGAGTATAAAAAAAAAGAACTCATAAAACTCGCTCACTCTCCTCTTCGCCCACAAAGTGAGTACTATTCATACGCGCATTCGTATTCGTATTTGTATTCGTAGTGGGACGTCAAATGGCGCGACCTTTAATTGAATGAATAAGCGACATTTGATTGAATTAATGCTCTGCTCTGTGTATGCTGCTCTCTTTTAAGCATTTCTGCATATGTATATGGGTACCATACATATGTATATATATACTTATGTATGTAAATGTGTGTGTGTGTGTGTTGGCCCCATATAATACGGAACACTCGACTGGCGGCAACTGGCGCTTATTTGCCTCTGCTGTGCGGTGCGGGTTAACCGTTGGCATTTTAAAATGCACTTTGAACTTTCATCACTGAATTCTTCATGAATAATTGAGAAAAGACGTGAAAAGCTACACTGAGCGAAAAAAACAACACCATATTGAACCTAAATGGAGGCAGTCTTTACTTTATTCCAGTTCTCTATTTGAGTATAGTTTTTGAATACCCAGAAAATTTAAAACAGTTTGAGTTTGCATTTTTTTAAGCAAGAAATCGTCTTGAATTGAAAACGATATAGACTTGTTAAAAAATATATATATATATTCATTTTTTACTATATTTTTATTCTTTCGTATTAAAAATTATTGTATATTGTAAAATACACTTTAAAATTTCATAACTGATTTTTTTAAGATAATTGAGAGAAAAGTTGTGAAAGTCTACAAAGAGCGAGACTAGATAATTCTGAATTCTCTATTTCAATTTAATGTTCATATTTTAAGTATGTAGGTAAAATTAAAAATAAAAAACAATTAGAAAAAGTTCAGAATTATAACCGATAAAAAAAACATTCACTTCTTAAACCTCAACTCTTTTCTTAGAGAACTCTATCTAAAAATTCGTTGCTTAACTTCTTTTTTCTCTCTGTGTACCAATATTTGCATATATATATATATATATATATATATATATATTATACAAGTACATATTGAATAGTAAAACATCTTAAATATTATACTATAAATCCAATGATTTTTTTATGATCAGAAAGTATTTTGTCCTCACTATTCATTTA
The DNA here is from genome assembly GCA_018150835.1 of Drosophila repletoides. NCBI lineage: Eukaryota > Metazoa > Arthropoda > Insecta > Diptera > Drosophilidae > Drosophila > Drosophila repletoides. The sequence goes on from JAECWQ010000031.1 coordinate 2,624,767, forward strand.
TATACGTAAATAAAACTCGTAAATTTACCGATCTGCAGTTGATTGAAATTTTCTAAATTACTTTTCGAAGTCAATTTCTCTGTCTCTCTGTCTCTCTGTCTCTCTCTCTCTCTGTCTTCTCCTTGAATATTGTTTACTGATCCTGAGTATTACTGTTTTTTTATGGCTTATTGGTTTATTTTATAACTGCTTATTGCACTGGTCGTTTCATTTGGATTCATTTACCGTCGCACCACGCACATTAAACGGGGAGCAATGCTTCAATTTTACGATCATTTATTGGTTTTACGATCTGTGCCACTGTGCAGACTCGATCCGAATGTAAACTTTGAAGCGCCGCTTGCCGATCGCAACTGAATAAAAACAAACATTGTGAAGCGTTTCTTTTGTTGTTTACTTTGTAAACAAATCTCTCCCTCTTCCTCTCCCTCCCTCTCTCTCTCTCGCTCGCTCGCTCACTCGCTCCGTTTGCTTTGAGCTATGGCCAACGATCGCTGTGCGAGAGAGAGAAAGAGAGAGAGCAAAGCTTGTTGTGGACTCTGGTCAGTGGGCTTTATACGCTTATTAGTTTTGTGGATCTTAAGCTTATTGGTTCGAATCTTGGCTGAATCAGCGGGTTGATAGCTTAGCTTTTTGTAGAAGATATTTTAAGTATGTCACAAAATGTGTGTATTGCATTCACGAAGATCGATTCTTAGATCCCAATTTGACACGACCTGATATAGCCCTGTCCGTCTGTCTGTCTCTCTGCTGAGCAAAATCTTTTTGTATGGGCTCATGTCAAGACTTATAACTGCAATCGATCTCAAAAAACTGGGGTTAACTTTGTTTCCGAGATTAAGCTTATGATCGTATAATTTAGACCAAAATTTGGGCTTTAATTGAATCTAATTAAGATCGGACTATCATATAGTATATAATAAAAAAAAATATATATATATATAATAAAAAAAAATTGCACATCAGAATTTTCAGCAAGCTATTCCAAGCTGCAAGAGAGTATCTAAGCTTCGGCCTGCCTTTGCCTTTTCTTACTAATATTTTGAGTAATTTGGTTAAAAAACTTTGCAGCGATTACTTTAAATTTTGTTAATTTATTGACTTTTTGTACTTAAATAATTTCGTATATCTCAACGAGTATATTAATAGCCGTAAGTGGCTCGATTATAGTAGCCCGCGTAGCCGTAGATCTGCTCATTCCTGGGCCACTGGCGACGCTTGACTCTCACTTGCCTGAACAGATGAGCCACAAAGACGGCCATGAAGGAGGCGAGAGCAGCGCCGATGGCCAAGCCCGCAGCTACATCCGAGATGTGGTTCTGGTAGGTGGAGAGGCGCTCCAGGCAAACGAAAAGGGCCAACACACCGCTGGCCAACTGTAGCGTTGAGCGCAGGATGCGCAGCCAGGAGGCAAAGAGTCGTGCCTGAGCATAATATATTAAAAAGATCATGGCATAGCTGGTGGTGGTCACAAAGCCGCTGGGAAATGAGTGACGCACCAGCGCAAGCAGCTCCTGTGAAGCAGCAAACTCCGTGCAACTATAGCTATCGATAAACTGGCTAGTATTGCTGGAGGATTGCAGTGAGCAGCTCTCCTTTGCCTCATCCTCGCCCCAAGTGGGCTGGCACACATCAAAGAAATAGGGACGCAAACGACCCGTCGAAAACTTGGTCATTTTAATCACCAGCAGAACCAATCCCAAGCCAAACAGATAGACGCCAATGATCTTGTAGCACTCACTGATGAAGCTGGGAATGCGAGCACCGACGAAAACGAATCTTTGCTTCAGCTCCGCCGAGCTGGGCACAAAGGCTGCACGCAACATCTCCACGACAAGAATAAAGGCAGCGGGTAGAGCTACAACCGCTATGGTCAGATGCACCTTGGTCAGCCAGGGCTGGCGATATGGATACCGAAGACTGGTGTCGCTGCAGTGGAAGCCACGCTGGACAGTCACCAATTGCTGGGGCAGCACCACCAGGGCCGCACAATAGACCCCCAACAGCAGCAGGAAATCAATGATGAGCCGCGAGAGCAGTCGCGTGTTCGGATTGCCGCACATTTTGACACTGTGCCGCGCAGCTTGAAGATTTGGATGCCAAACTGTTTGTGTTGTCTGTGTGCAGCTGTGTGTCCGAGGCTAATTTACATGTCTATCGCAGTTAGTTACGAGTTACGAGTGGCCAACTGACTTGGCTGGCACTAGGCACTATGGAAAACGTGTTTCGAAACCCCTTGACTTGGCTTATTCTTTATTGTAGTACCACTAATACTACCGCTCGGAATCGTCGGAATCTCTCAGAGACTCTCAGAAACAATGCAGGGCCCAAGTCCAAGCTGTTTTGTTGTTTTGTTGTTGTGTTGTTGTGTTGTTGTGTTGTTGTGCTGGCATTCCCATGCTGTTTATCGATTGCTTAAGTATGCAAATTTTAATTAATTTATTCCTAATTTCTTAACTGGCTGAGAGGCTGATACCAACTTTCGGTGTGGGCTTGCTGGCTTGTTTCTAATCTGGCCTTTTGGAATGCTGCTTTGAAAAAGAAGTATTCTAGCCGTCGATTCTATTGGGTTCTTTTGCAAAAGAGCTTCTAATTTTTGAACAAAAGCGAAACTAGCTGTAAAAGCTAGCGGAACATTTGGAAAATATTCAATCGAATAAACCGAAATTGGGACAGCAAATCTGAAAATATCTCGAAACGAGTATTATTTGCAAAAGTGAATACCGAGCGAATCTGGAGCCAAGTCGGAACAATGTTTCGTTCCGCTTTGTTAACTTTCGGCTACAGCTCCGCCAATATTACGGGGATATTCCTCATCCATTCCATTCCATTCCATTCACTTTTCACTCATCTTCAGAGATGCTCACCACTTGATAAGCCCAATCGATTGGGCACTTTCTCATTTTCAGCTCTGCTCATTGCAAAATTGCACGTTATTAATTAACTTTCTATATGAGAAATGAAACATTTTCGCATATTATTATTATTATTATTATTAATATCATATGTTTATTAACTAAAAAAAAAATGTAAAATAAAATAAACAGAAATTTGTGCGAGCTTTCTCTCTCTCTCTCTGTGAGGTTCTAAGAGCACCTGCCTCAATATCAACATCAATATATCGCCATATCGTTCATCATCGGATCTGTTCAGGGCACGTAGCCATAGTTGTGATAGGTTTGGGCATATTGCGCCTGTGCCGGATGCGCTGCCAAATAGGGTAGGGTGCCAAAGGTGTAGGCTGGGAGGGCGGGAGCGACGCCATTGGAGGCAACTGCAACGGCCGCATTGGATTGCTGGGATTTGGTGGAGCTCTTGGGTGACACCTGTGCCTTCTTTAGCGTATTGGCCGAGTAGCCGGAGCGATTCCAGCGCTTGAAAGCAAACAAATCGGCCACATAGACGCTGGTCAGCCAAGCGAAAAGCACGCCCAGCAGGACGCCGGCCAGGACATCGGACCAGTGATGCCAATAGTCGGTTATCCTGGTGAGGGACACATACCAGCCGAACATGACGAATAGAAATTGTAGCAGATGCTTGAGCAGTTTCGAAATGCGGGTGCTAAGCGCCGCCTGCAAATAGATGGCCAGGTAGAGCATTGAATACATCATCATGCTGGCATGGCCACTGGGAAAGGATTGATTCAGTTGCTCGAAGAGAAAGTCCGTGACATTGGCATTGCTGCAGGTGTAGTCCACGACATAGCGTCCCTCGTTCTGAGCATCATGGCAGGTGGATCCGTCGGGTAGCATCGGCTGGCACACAGCGTAGAAATGTGGACGCAGGCGTCCAATGCATAGCTTAGTCAGTATCGTGGTGAACGTGAGCATGGCCAGGCCAAAGAGATAGTAGCCCGCCTGCTTGTAAAGTTGCGCAAGTCGATGCAGTATTCTACAGCCATCCCGCGACTTGTCCCGTGCCGAAAGATCACGTACGGCAGCTCCACCAACGGGCAGCTGCTTGAATAGCTCCACCACAATAATCACTGATGTGGGCACGGCCAGCGTTATGCCGATGAGCAATGCCGTCCCAATGGTGCTCTCCCTCAGCGGATAACCCAATGATTCATCGCCGCAGAAGAAGCCCCGCTTAAATGGCCTCACCAGCTTGGGCAGCACCAGGCTAGCCGCTGTCAATGCTGCCCACAGCAGCAGATCGCAAATCCCACGGGCCAGCTTCGTATATTTGGACATGGCGCTACTATCAACTGACAACCGACTGAATCAACTCCGATGACGATGACGATGGCGATGGCGACGCTGAGGTCTCTACCGATTGCCAAACCGCGCTTTACTAACCGAATGCCGCCGCTTGAATATCTTTTCTGGCTCTGGGCTCACTTGGCCGTGATTTTCTCTCTCTTTTTTTTTTAACTTGTTCTCATCGTTGGAATTGTGGCAGCTGTTTGCGGTCTGTCAGTCACGGTGCGAGTGCGAATACTCAAACGACTCAGATACGAATATTCGTGTTGCTACACTGGGAGAAAAAAACGGAGAGGTTTGAGCAGGTTCTGCCAAAAGATTCCCAATTTGAGATGAAAGTACTCATTGAGAAAGGGGGAATTCTTAGAAGAGCAATTCTTAAACTAAGATTGAGATTTAAATTAGAGGGGAAATTACTTCTAGAAAATAGCAATATGAAATTAACAACGGAATTGCTATTTACTTAGGATCAGGAATCGAGAAAGTAAAGATATTTTTATTTAAAAAACTACAGTTTCAAACTTATTTTTGGTCTGAATTTTAAAACTTATTAAAAAACAAATTTGGATTTTAAATTTTAAAAATTTCCATATCAATAATATTGTAACATAAACTCAGATAATCGTCCGTAAAATCGAGCTTATAGCTCTGGTAAAAAAACTTATTTCAAGTAGTAAACTTTTTCCCTGTTTGCCTGAATTTCTTCTAACTTACAATGAACTTTCGAAAATCCATATGAGGTATGTAAGATAAATGTATCGAAAACTTCTTTATAGCGCTTTAGTGAACACAAAAATATCCTTTCCAAAAGTTTAATTAAAATGAAAAATATGATAGATAGTTATAATACAAATATACTATATAAATATTTAAATAAAAGATAAACTTATTTTTATATCAGAGCTGTAAATGTTGAATAAAAAAAACCCTATAAATATTGATTAACTCTTATTCTTCTATAATTGATTAAACAAAAAAATATACATTTTGAAATTTAATTATAGATTGAAGAATAATGTTGAAATGAACAACTTCAAAAATAAGCTTTCAACTGTAAAAGAAAAGCTTTCTATTCTGCTTAGCTTGAAAGCTTTCTTGTAAATCTTTAGACTGATATTGGATTAATCATATAAATTCATGGTTGATCCAATATTTTGAGTCAAACTTTCGAATTGATTTAGACTAAAATCAAAAGTATTTTAATCAAAATATACTTTCGAATTGCAAGTAAATTACAAGTGTTTTTTTCTCAGTGTACTGCTCTGTGCGTGCTCCATACATGAATACCCGAAACGCCCCTCAAGTCCCCGTCATTTTTCAGCTGTTGCCTGGTAACGGCTCAAGCTGCCCATCAACAAGCCATAAATAAACAATTATTGTGCATTTATTTGATTTTCTATAAAAAATAAAAATAAAAATACTTTTAATGTAATAATAAATATATACGTATTGATTTAGCAATATAATTGTAGTACTTTCCGTTTTACTAGACATTAGATATAGACACCAGATCCAGCTAAAGCATAGATAATATGCCAATAAATAGAAATACGTATATGAAAAAAAAAAAACACTCCTCCAAAACTTTTGAATGCTGTGGTGCATTATTAGTGGAGAAACTGGTTTCACTTATCGTTGGCCCAGCCAGAGAAATTATTAAACCAAAGCGTATCATAAGAGGGAGCTCTACCTGTTAGCTGGAATCCCAGCGAAAACTTGTTTGCAGTCCGGTTGGGCGGATCGGGCGGATCGGGGGGAGGGAAGGTGAAGCCTGAACCTCGTCGTGGTTCTCTTCTCATCTTCGGCTGCAACTTCACTTTTGATGCGTGTGCATAATTTGTGAGTGGGTCTGAAGTGGAACCGCATCGCGGTGGACCAAGCCAACTGACCACTGAAGTGTTAAAGGGACGTCACGGACGTGGCGGACGGGGCTAATTGCTGCTTTTTGGACTGATTCGTACATGGGATTTTCTCTCTGCTGTTTCCAGGGGGGGCTTTCTTGTCCATGAGTCATGTGTGGTTTACGCTTGAACAAAGATTTTAAACCCAATGACCCAATCTGGTGAATCCGCACCTGTATCCCAACACCACTACTAAGACAAATGTGACGTCAGTCGTCGCATTCCTCTTGCTGTGGCGTCGTATTTCACAGCTGTCGGAATGTTGTGACGTTTCCCCTCGATTGCATTCGAAAGCTTTTAAGCTCAGCTGAGTACTGAGCACTCTGAGTACTCGAAAACTCTGAACGGGTATCGAATAACGATTCTCTTTCTATACATATAAATATGTACTCGCATTTATTCTTAGACCTTTACTTGCCATTAACTGAATTTTGGCTGTCTGCGGCTGTGGCTCGTTGGCTTTAAAAATTAGCAAATTATTTCCAATTATTTTCAGCTCTTTTTTTCATATTTCATATTTGTGGTGATAATTTAAACATTATGTTAATTGCACATCGTTTGGCTTCTACGAACACCAAATACCAAATTGTTTAAGCTAAACAATCAGCGTTTATTAATTTGGCTAAACAGCCGAATATCTGTTTGCATGGAGATATTATGCAAATTAACTTTATTAGGTACATTTTTCAGAAGAACTTCAACTAAAAATCTACTTCTATAGCAATTCTTTGATCATTTACAGGCTTATAGAAGCCATTTTGATCACTGTTTAAGGCTAGAGTCTTAAAGAGGCCAACATCTTGGCCAGAAGCCGCCTGCATGGCCATTTAAATCGGTCTCCTGAAGAGGAATATAATTCTGTTGCCATAATTGAGCATTGCCACAATGAATCTTTGTTTAATATTTACTTCAAACGGACAGATAAAACCTCTTAAAATAGACTCTCATCTAGTTTCCCTGGGTGCATTGCACGTGCAAAGAATTAAGATCAATTTATTTTCATATAATCTAAATTGTTTGATCAGAAAACTATTTGGGCCATGTTAAGTTTTGACTTGTTTGACAGATCTTTCATGCCTCATTTTCACTACGCTTCCAGCTCGATCAATAAGTTGTGTACTTTATTTAATATATTGCTTAGAAGTGCTCTTTAAAATAGTAGTTTTTTGTAACGTCTCTAGAAAAGAAATAAATGTTCAAAAAATATATGTTTTTTTGGTAGAGCAAATTTTTTTTTCATTAAAAAGTACTTTTTTCTATATAAAAAAATTTATTTTATCAAATTCGGAAAGCTGGTTCAAAGGTTATAGCCATTTCAGCAGAACAGCAGTGTGGAACCTATTCAGTTGACCGGCAGTGTAGCTTCTAGGGCAGCTTTTGCAACAATTAATAGAGTAGAACCAGTACAACATCATTTTTCATATTAATTTCATTATTTTATCTCATTTTTATTGTATTTTTACTTGAAATACTCAATATTTTATCTATCGAACATTTTTTCTGTCTGAGTCATCAACGCACTGCCCAAGCGGAAATTCTTGAATGGAAATTCGGACACTAAATTTAATTAATGACAAATATTTTTATATCTGTGTTAAGCACACAGGCTGCCAACCGGTTTTAAGCTTAACCGTTTTAAGACCGGATATCCGGCAACTTTTTTGCACTTTTAACCGATTCGCGCAACGAAGCTGAACTTGAATTAAATTGAAAAAAAACACACATTGAATAGGGATCTGGGTAGCTATTTTAATACCCTTGCAGAGGGCATATTAACTTGGTCATTAAATGGGTATTGCATTGATGGAGGCAGCTTCGATGAGTTGAGTATATAGAGCCATGTTCCAGATTGCAAATTATTAAGGCCAAGTTACTGCCAACAGATTTATCGGCTCAAATAATTGAATTTCTGGGCTAGATTCCCTTAAAAACGGAACAATTTATATGGATACTTCCCATATCCGCCCAAGGAGCAGTCTATAGAAACATCTAAATCAAGATTGCTCTTCTGTTTCACTTTGAATCATTGTTGATTTGTATAGGAATAGTTTCTGCCTGAGAGGCCTTACTTGCTGCGACAGAAACCGATCGCAAATACTCTACTTTAATCAATTTCTTACACTAATTTGGACTTTGATATGTATCTTTTTAGTGTATCTCATTAACTGCAATGCTGTGCTTATCACAGAGTTCCAATAATTATCAGTTATTTCCGGTGGCAGACAAATTGCCTGGTTTACTCCCCCGCAAATATTTCTATCTGCTTTGGTTGAAGCACCTGCTACTTGAGCAAAAATAAAACTATGCGAATAACAAATACACTCTTAAATAAACACATCGCATCGCTGGAAAGAGTGTAGAAATATAAGGAAAATATTGACGCCAAGCAAATAGTTGCCCTCCGCCCTTCGTCTCCAGCGCTGATAATCACCAATGTTAAGGTGCTCCAAGCGGCACTTGCAAAACTTCTACTCGGGAATTGTGGAGCTGTGGCGGATGAGGAGGTGTTCGGGATGAGAGGGGTGCCCCCATCCCAACTGCGTCGTAACGGGTGCGATGCAGTTGCGCGTTCTCGGTTGACGCTATCAGCCTTTGTAATCGCATTATTTTACACCTTTCCTTTATCAGTCACACCCGGTGGGCCTCTGAAGCAACATTCTGTTGTGTGACAATCTACCCTGTACTTATTGCAAATGTACACAAAGGGTATGCTAAGTTGATAGGGTTTGTATGCAACAGGTAGCAGGAGAAAGCTTTTCTGTATACTTTTGCAGAGGGTATTTTTGCATTGATCATAGTCATCTCCAGCCCAATAAACTATATATATATATATATTAATTAGTGATCTGGTAGATTTGACGAATTGATATAGCCATGTCCGGCTGACTGTCCGTCTGTCTGTCTGTTTTTAATGCAAACTACTCTCCCAAGCTTTGAGCTAATGACAAAGTCATACTACTCCCTGGAAGGGTATAATAAGCCTGATAGAAGCATTCTTCATTAAAATAAATAATCTATTATTTGAAATTCTGAATATATTGAAATTTGTATTTTATAATTGATGTTCTAAGAAAAGTCTCAAAACTGAAATATTTTTAAAATCTTTAAATTAGTCTAAAATTATAATAATCAACTATTTTTATTCCTGGAAAAATTAAAAATAGAAACTTAAAATTTAGCTTGAAAAAGTTTATAAAAAAAATAATGTTTTAATAGAAATAAAACATTTTTTTTTATTAGAGAACTAGTTCTGCGATAGTTAGTTTGTTCTGTGGTACAGGGTATACCCTAGTCGATAACTCCCTAGTGAAACTTTCTCAGTTATTGACATTAGGTTAGTGCTGAACAAAAGTTTTTACCTCTTTTTAACGAGTATTTTACGCTGCAGTAAAAATCTTTGAAAATTGAAAACCTTAGCCCTGCTCCCCTGCCTAATTTTGCATAGTCAGATTTTGTTTTATTTTGTGTTGCTATGTCAATTTCCGACATATGTACATACATGTACACATATACATATATATATATATATATATATATATATATATATATATATAGTCGATGTCTGGCTGGGTGTGAGGTCTTTTGTTTACTCCAAGTCGATTTGGGGGCCTTGTGTAACTCACGGATTGCTGCCATCCGCTGCTGCCTCAGCTCATTTTTTAGAATTGTGTCAATATTAATTTGATTTATTTCTCATTTAAAATGTCGCTGAAATCCTTAGATCGTATATAGCATTACAGTTACTATCACATATCAATTTCTGTATCTTTCTTTCTCTTTATCGCCGTTGATCATGATCTTATTTGATCGTCTCTGGGGCGCGTGCTGCGGTTCATCACGACTTATCGAGCTCAGCAAGTGGGGCGTATTTAATTGTGCTTCTGTGGTTTTGTTGGCTTTTTATACTCTACAACAATGCGTTATTGAGAAAAGGGTATAATAAGCTTGTATAGGACGCATGTAACAGGCAGACTTTGCCTTAAACTATTGTTAGTCCTTTTCGTCTGTTTATCCGATCTCGGAGAGTAAGAAAAGATTATCTAATAATGCAAAAGAATTACTGGTCCATTTTCCTATAAATGGGAGGATAAATTTCCCTGCCTCCTTTCCTATCCTCTCGATAGTGAAGATCAAAGTAAAGAGTATTTCGTAGTCGAGCAGTTTACCCTGATAACTCAAGCTATCATTCATCTTTAGATCGTATAAAACTCATAGGTATAATCGGCTTAAAGTATTTATGAACAATATTTGGTTTCTATAATTTCAATTAGTTTACGACAATGTTTCGGAAATATTAATTGGAATTTTTATCAATTTTCAATTCTATCAATTTTCAATTCTATCAATTTTCAATTGTTTTTTTTAATAGCTTCCAATGGCAATAACGCTTAGTTGGAAATAATAAACGTGGTAATAAATCATATTCCAGCGAATTTGGCTGTGCCCATTTAAAGTCCGTATCTTTTACTCCGAAATTAACATAAATTAACAGTCAATGGCCACAGTAGTAGGACAATTTCTATGTAAATTGAGTGGTGGAAAACTGGCATGAAGAGGCTCAATTCGTTGTGAAAATACAAAGTGGCCATAAACTTGCTGCAGTTTATGAACTGCATTTCCACTGTACCATGCACGACCCACCATAATTCGGAGTACTACTCCAAGTGCCTTGGTCTGCGGTCCCTCAACTGTCCACGCCGTCAACACCGCAACATCGCCACATCGCCGTCGTCTCCATTACCGCACACAGCTTCGCTTGGGTTGTGGAACAGCGACCTACATCAACAAGAAATGCTATAAAAGCACGCAGCAACCGATCTCGGAGCAGCGAGCCCAGCAGCCAGCTTTAGTCAGTCACGTTGTAATGACCTACTCCAATGGGTGTTCGTTGGAGCAGGAGCAGGGGCTTCGTAGGCTGAGGCTGAGGCTGAGGCGGAGGCACTCCTTTATTCCATGGCATTCGTCGAGTAAATGCAACTCTTTCATTATGTGCAAATGCCAAGTCGCTGGCAAACAGGCCTAAACAAACTGAGCAAAGGTAAACCTTGAAACAATTCAACAGTTTCCTCATTAGCGTCAACTGTGGAACGCTGTGGAACCAAGAAATACGAGTGCAGCAGTCCCATCCATGCTCGACTCGAGGCCCCAGGCAGAGTGTAAAACGCTGACGATTCTGCCGACGCCGACGCAGCTAAATTGATAAGAAAAACATAGCATTGAAATTCAATATCAGTGCGAAATACACATAAAACATTGGAAAAAAAATAAAAAAAAAAAACGAAAACCTCCTCCACAGACGGCTGTGGTGGGTTTTCTGGGTTCTGTGCCTCGCCAGTCGCTACCGGCAGCTCAGCAGCTCAACAGCAGAGCAGCGCAGCGGAGCAGCGCAGCCAAACGATCGTCACAGTCGCAGTCGCAGTCGCAGTCGCAGTTACCGTCGCAGTCGCAGTCGCAGTCAGAGTCTCAGTCAGATTCAAACAAAACGTCAACAACGGCGCGCAGCGCCGGATAGACAACGACTGGAGTGCGGCCAGCGAGGTTGCTTTGCCCAGGAAACCCACAGCCCACAGGCCAAACATCGAAAAAGCGGACAGACAGACAGACAGACAGACAGACAGCCAGCCAGTCGGACAGAGACGTAGACGGAGCTCTGACAGTTGGTTTATTTGGTCAATAGAGTTAATTTATTTAATTTGCGACTCCGAAAAAACATAAAATAAAATCGCGTGCGCGATTGCACGTGCTGCCTGCTTTTCCTCTCCCAGGCAAAGGCAAAGACCCAAAGACAAAGGAAAAGGAAAATTGCCTTTGATGTGAGGCGCTGGAAAACTTGGATGGGATTTTAGAAAGCAAATCGCATTGATAAATGTACGAAAAATAAATAAATGCGCAGTTCGTCGTGCCGAAAATACCGAAAGTGATTGAATAACCCAAAGCGTCTGTGTGAACAGTTTTTTTTTTTTTTTTTTTTTTTTTTTTTTTTTTTTTTTGACTTAAGCGAATAACCGAAAGAATTGTTGTGATTAAGACCCTCTCCCCCTCTCGGCGTCTATGAGATTCATCTAGTGTCGAGATCAGCTCATGACGAAGTGATAAGGTCGCAACAAACAAAAAAAAAAATAATAAATAATAAAAATAAATCAATTTGAAAACAAAAAAAAATCTATTTTACGTAGCGCTCTACATATATAAAAATACGCTCGAAAATTGTTTGAAGATTCTTAAAAGAAAACTGACTGATTCGCCAATGAAATAGTAGTGAAATGACAGCGGAATATATTGAAAATGACATATCAAATAATAAGCACGGCTATTCCAATTAAACTCCGAAGAAAGTGAAAAAAGAAGCACTCCGAAATTTGAATATTCTTCAAAGCAACTAAACTAATACACCAATATAATTACACAGAAATAACACCAAAATAAATTGAATTGACTTATCAAATAATAATCACATATATTCCGAACAAACTGCGAATGAAGTGAAAGGAAATCTACTCCGAATTCTTTTTTTTTTATATTGGAAAGAAGACTAACTAATCCACCAATACAATAATAGCGATATAATACGAAGATCCATTGAAATTGACATATCAAATACTTCGCTGAAACTCCGAAAGGCTCTCAATCAATCTACCAATATCGAAATAGTGAAATACCACCGAAATATATTGAAATTCGCATATCAAATAATACTCCGAAAGTGTCGCTATCAATAGTAAAAGGAAGAAAAAGGAAGCTACCCTAAATAATTCACACTTTGCAGACTCCGAAGTAACTCCGAAATTGAGTCGACATGCGCACCTTTAAGCGTGGCTTCTTCTGCTCGGATCTATCCATACGGTATCCCTACCATGACTGCACCATCACAGTGACCATGCTGCTGCTGATGATGCTCCTGCTGCCAATGCTGTTCATCAGCGTCGTGGAGATCATGCGGATCTGCAAGCATTTTCGCATGCGACACTATCTGCGCAATCTGTGGCGTTCGCTGGGTACGTTCAGCTTTGGGTTCATCGCCACCTATTTGACCACAGAGCTGGCCAAGCACGTGGTGGGTAGACTGCGTCCACACTTTTACAGTGCCTGCCAGCCGCGACTGCACGACGGCAGCAGCTGCTCGGATGCCTCCAATGCGGATGTGTACGTGCAGCAGTTTTATTGCAGCAATCGCAATCTTTCCGCGCAGCAGCTACGCGAGCTGCACGTGAGCTTTCCCAGCGCCCATAGCAGCCTGAGCTTCTATTCCATGTGCCTGCTGGCATTCTATGTGCACAGTGTGTGGCAGGGGCGTGGCAGCGTGCGCGTCATGCGGCACATTCTCCAGTTCCTGCTGCTTATGGCCGCCTGGTATGTCTCGCTGAGCCGGATCGCCGACTACTGGCACCACTGGTCCGATGTGCTAGCCGGCGCCGTTCTGGGCGTTGTCTACGCCACTATCACGGCCATTTATGTGGGCGATCTTTTGCATGCGCGGCCCCACGCGGCTAGCCCCATTGCGCTGGGCTACATGTGTGCGCCCACCAGCTGCAGTGGCTGCCACCAGCACCAGCACCACCAGCACCAACACCACCACCAGCATCATCTACACCATCAGCTCCTGTCCGAGAATAATAATTCTACAACTTCGACTAAGGTGCATTTTTTGGCAGCGGCTGCCGTTGCGGCCACCACCACAGCGGCAACATTGGATTGTGGGTCGCACAGCGTCGACGTCGACGATGACGATGACGGCGACGTAGACGTCGACATCGACAGCAACTGCAGCAATGCTGACGACGCTGACGATGACTACAAGACGCCCACAACACCGCCCGCTGGAGCAGCACCGTTGACGCTGAGCCTGCCAAATGAGGTCTAAGCCGACAGCAGCAGGGCAGGGACTTATCTAATAGGATGGATGGATGGATGGACGGATGGACGGACAGACGGCCTGCTGGCCTGCTGCCTGGCATTATTGTAACAGCAGCTATTTCGACTATTTTTCCATTAGATATCGAAATTCGAAGCAAACAGAAATATGTGATAAGCGCGCGGCGCACTCTTTTTACCTGATATGCACAGACCGCTTTACTTTAAATGATTTACGAAATCCGAGGCGAGACGGTTGACATTGTGCAACAGCAATGCGTCAATCTGGCAACGCTGCGGCCGCACAGTGGGCTCCATAAATGAATTGACCCACCAAATTTAGTTGCACACAGTTACCACGACTAGCACAGAGAGAGGCATTTTGGTAGAAGTAACAGAAAAATAAATACATAGTAAGGAAAGGAAAGCTGCAGACTGGAATAAGCATTCGAAAATTTCTGTACTTGGACCGATTGTTCCTATGCATCTATATATATATATAGAGTAGTGCGATACTCTTATTTGCTGGCCTTAAGAAAATATAGCACTTATGTCAAGGCACAACAAAGATTTCCCGATTAAACTGGTTCCTAAGGATATAGTGCTTCGATCCGACCACTTTCCCCTCCAAAACTGAGAGAGTAGTTTTTCGTAGAAACAGATAGATGGACAGAGAGACGGACAAGTCGCTGATGAATAACTTCTACTATATATTTTACGGAGTCGGAGATGCCACATTATAAATTCCATTCCGGCATTATAATACCCGCTGCAAGTGTATAATTAATCCAATTTTTTCGGACTTCGATTTTGCCGACTTTATCGGAAATTCGCTGCCATTGTATTATTTGCCGCCTCAGAGATAATATGGTGCCCCGTTGAAGCTACCCCGTTTTGTATCTTGTATCTGCAACTGCTTTACCACGGCTGAAGCTTGTTTGTTTGTAAACAATGCCGCAGTCACGTCGCTGCCGCTGCCACTGCCGCTGCCACTGCCACTGCCGCCGCTTTGAAGTGGGCAGTCTGCCAACGGCAACAGCAACGGCAATGTGCAACGTGCAGCAAGTCTGCGGCTGCCAAGCCAAATCAGCTGCTACAATCTTCAGGCAGCGACGCCTGCGCCGGCGTCGCTGCTGCCGGCGATGAATAGTTTTCAATGCTTTGCGATAGTCGCACACTCGATAAGGCATTATAAATAATGTACAAAAAAAAAACAAAACAGAAAAATATAATAAAAATTCAGAGAAAAATACAAAAAAATACAAAAAAAAATATAGTCAACAGTTTGTATTGTTGTTATACTTAGTGGAAGTTAAAGCGCATTAAAAATTTATTATTAGTAATCAATTCTGAAGATTTATGAACAAAAATATTTATTGGCTTTTATTATTATTTGTTTATGTTAATTATGTTTAAATTTTGTTTGCTTTAGCTGCTTCTACTTGTCGAGAGCCAAGTGTTTGCCCTTTTAAATAAATAAACCTTTGTTATTAAATTGATTTATGAAATTTACAACTGATTCATTTCATGGGAAATATTCAATGGAAAGAGAAGAGATTTCTTGCTGAAAGTTGATATACTCTTTACGCTGATCGAAGCGCCTTAAAAATGAAGGGTATAATGCAACCAAAACTTCCCTATCTAATTAATAATAAAAGATTGGGATTGTTCCTATGGTAGCTATATGATATGGTAGTCTGATCTTAACAAAACATACTCATACCCATCCATCTATAATGCTAGTTTTCTCTCTATATCTTTTTTCAATTGATCCTTCCTATAATAAACAATTATAGTGGTCCGATCCGCATTCACCTGGCTCTAAAACTGAGAGACTAGTTTGCAAAGACATTGGCCCGGACAGACAGACGTGACTCGTCTTATCGGCCTGGTCAATGATATATTTACTTTATAGAGGCGGAAAAGCCACCATTACATACTCCCTGACAAAGTTATAATACCCTCTGCCAGACTATAAAAGTGCAAGGCATTTAAGTTCACTGAATAAAAATGAATATAATAAACTATCTATTGCCAAGAGGTAGGAATCTTTACTTTAACTTTTCCCAATTGAAGATACTTTTCAGAAAAAAATACGTTCATCTAAGTGGCTCCTCTTTCTTTAGAAGCCGCGCTGTACCTATTCAAATGACGCGCACTGTAGGCGCATCTATTCTCTAGAGATTTTGCATACGCAATTCAAGCCAGTTTTTTTTGCTGCACTATTAACAATTCATTAACTTTAATATTTACACTCGTATCTGTATCTAAATTGTAATTTTTATTATTATGAATAAACTGGGTGCAAAGTATCTGCTAGTCGACGTTCAGCTGCGACTTGTTAGTGCTACAATTTGTGTCAATTAGTTGAGAACTAATTTCAGTCAGAGGCACAAAATTATTTCAAGAATTTCAATATCTCAGCCAAATTCCAAGAAGTGTCGTTTCATGGCAATTTCTTGTTGGTATTTCGTATAAATATTCCGTAGATCATTTGAAGAAGGAGCGCCAGATAAGACAAAGACCCACCGCAATTCTGATAGTTGTTATCGATAAAAGCAAATAAATATGTAATTGCGGTTATAATACGCCCTGTAGACGCGCACTCCAAAACCACACAATTTATTTAGTACTTTAGAGAATTTATTTCGTATCTAATCACTTGATAAAGACACATAGACACATAGACACATACATAGGACCGGGTCTATATATACTAAATAAACGAGTCGTGTCGGGTTGGGTCTGTCATAATCATAAGTCCTACTATCGTAGTACTATTATATAGGTACTCTCTTTCTTCATTTTGGCTGGAACTGGAAACGTGTTTTCTTACGGCATACCTTGGCTGATAGTTTCTAATAAACAAATTTTCCTATAATGGGTCATTCAAGAAGTTGCCGGCGACGGAAATATAAGTGCTCAATTGACACAAATGCTTCAGTAATTTGATAATTTTATTATGTATCTATGAATCAATGTGTGTGTGTATCTATTGCCAAAAGCAAGCAGCTTCTATGGGCTCCATCAATTTGTTGTTGTCACAAATCCATTTAGACGAAACTACGTTCGACGAGCTACGTTCGACGAGCTACGATTGCCAATTCCTATTGATTTTTGCCCTCATCCAGCGATTGATGTTTAAATTTGCGCAATTGAGGCGCATTACCTACTCACCTAGATATGAATATATACTTAGCATAAGATACGCACATGCGGATACATTTACAGATAGATTGAGATACAGATACAGATACAGATATCTGCCGCTGCTGGTGCTGCTGCTGCTTTGAACTACCTTCAAGTACAAAAGACTTTTGTTATCTGACGGAGCGCACAAATGCGAGACCGCAACCCAACCACAAAGAAAAGCCATAGAAATAAAATGCAAAACTAAAGCCCAGCAATTTATCCACATATCTATAGAGCTATACAGCTATAGATACAAAGAAAGCCAAAAAAAAAAAAAAAAAACAGAAAAAAATCTCTCTTTACTAATACAAAACAATTGTGTGCAATCTTGCAGATAAATTTCGACTCTAGGTGATCTACTGGTGGGCGGGACTCCTAAGTATTCAGTGCAGCAGCGGGAGCAGCGGCGGCAGCAGCAGCGGGAGCAGCGGCGGCAGCAGCAGCTGCAGTTTACTCTTTTTTCCAATTACAATATCTGTTTTCTTGCCTTTTTACCTTTTGCCATACAAAATATTTATAAATGCCAAAGATGCTGCACAGTGGTAAAAGTTGACATATTTCCTGATGAATTGCCAAATAAATGGGGCTATTAAATGAAGCTGATCTCTGGGTGAAGCTATCAAGGATAGAAACCTCGAAATTGAAGACTTTCGGCTTGAGGTTTTGAGCCGAACCTTTGGGTTCGGTTTGCGGTTCATTTTGAAGCTGAACCTGAATCTTGGTTGACTTTTAGTATATTAGTTTTTGTCTATTTGCTTAGCATTTTTGGGATCTTTATGGCATACTAAAAGAACAATAAATAAACTGGGGAGAAATGTGGCTAAAAGGAAAAAGACTTTTAATTTGAATTTAATTGAATCAATACTTTAGTGTTATTAATTTCATTTTATTTATATTTATTTTATGCTCTTATATTCTAGTGAATCAAGGCTATCCTTATAAATTATCTCTATAGTCCGAATTTTTTTTAAAAAAAATTGTTTCTAGTTGTTTGACTAAGTTTTTCCAATTTATCAAGGATTTTTTATTTGAATAGAAGACTGGTTAGAAGAACAATAGAGGAATAATACAGGAATAATAGAGAAATAATAGAAGAATGGTCGAATAGAAGACTGGTTTGTGGTTCAACTGGTTTGCTTGTTTTTTTTTTATTTTAGCAGATTTAGTGGTTCAGTGGCTCAGATTCAAAACGGTTCACAGCCCTAAAAAGAGTTCACTTCGAAGAAATCTCCAGTCATAAAGAACCAACTTTGCATTCCATAAAAGTAAAGTTTTCTTTTAGCAATTTTTGCCGAAACGATTTCCGATAATAGAGAATTTCCCACATATTTCTCCTATTTATGGTAAGAAGAAGAAAGCGCATGCAAATCAATGAAGAGAGGTGAATTTTCTTGGCATTTTTCCACTGTGACGGCATAGACTTCTGCTCACGTCGACGCACAGTTTGTCTCTGCTACTCTATTGACATTTCCTCAAAAACTTTTCTCATCAATTTATGTCAGTGTGCGTGTGTGTGCGGGTGTGTGTGGAGGTGTGTGTGTGTGTGTGTGTGTGTTGGTACTTGTAAATACGACAACGTTTATTGTCATTGGAATTATTACTGCCAGAGAGTCTGCCAGTCAGCCAGTCTGCCAGTTTTCCATCCTGTCTCCAGCGTCAACTTCATTGTAGGTAGACATCACAATGGTTGCCAGGGGAAAACCTGTTTTTCAGTTTGGCTTTTCTTTGCCCGCTAGCACAGGAGGAGCGTGTGAGGTGGAGGCGGGGCTCGGGGGCGGTAGCAATAGGGGGACAATTGTGTGGAGGGGGGTCTAGCAATGTCTTGCGTATTTTTTTTTTTTTTTTTGGAGTATGCGAAAATTTAACGAATCATGAAATACGATAATTGAACCATGCACAAGAGTTCGTCGTTGACGTCGCCGTTGACGTCGGCGTCGACGTCGTCAAGCAAGCAGTAGCAGCAGCAGCAGCAGAAGCATCTTCTGCTTCAGTTTCAGCGTCGGTTACTGCTTTGTTTGCCTCGCATCTATTTGTCTCACTCCATTTTCTATCTCTATCTGCGTGTGTGTGTGTGTGTGTGTGTGTGTGTGTGTGTGTGTGTGTGTGTGTGGGGATGCGTATGTGTATGGCATAATAAAATTTTATTGTAGCCAAAAGTTGCTACCACTTTTTCACGGGTAGTGAGACGTAGTTTTTTGGCATCTGCAGCTCCTCGTAATTGTTTGTGGTGTGTGCCTGCCCGCCTGCCTGCCTGCCAGCCAGCCCCCAGGAGCCAACAGCCAAGCGCCAGGAGCCAGGAGCCTGGAGCCAGGCGAAGAAAGACAAAGACAAAGGGCATGGAAGGAAAACTAAACACCCACATGGTTAGAAATTAGTGCAATGTGTATGGGAATGGAAGTGGGTTGGGGAATGGGAATGGGAATGGGTTTCGGATTGGGATTGAATGCCCTTTGTATGGCATCTGGGTGTGTGTGTGTGTCGCAACAATGTCATGGTTATCGTCAATGCCTTTGATTTCATTTACAGCAACTTAAGCTGCGGCTTCTGCGGATCTTCCGGCTTGTGGGGCATACTTTTAGGCGCTGAGTTTAATTTCAGTTTCAGTTTGTGCTTTCTGGCCAAAAGGTACGCAGTTTTAAAGTGGCTTTTTGTGAGTGCTGAGACGAAAGCTTGATAAGCTTATTTGTATCTTTTAATTTGCATTTATTTATAGATTTGCAGTGGAATAATTAGTTATAGAATAATTGAGTATTAGCTGGTTTCAGTCGGCAGCGTCCGGAATATTTTTCCGCTTATTTTATGCCTGTTTTTCTTTCTCTTCTCAAGCAACTCTTCTAATTGATAAGTGGTTTAAATAAAAACTAAAAATTTTGACCTGTTTTAGGATTTTCAAAAATTAATAAGTATCACAATGAATTAAAATTGAACTAAAGCTTTGAGCCTAACCGGTTCGAGGCCGCAAATTCAAATATTTCTCCAATTTGAACCCAACCAAGTTTGAACTAATATATAAAACAATTCAAATAATCTTGTAAATACTTAGAATTTCTTTTAAGTAGGCCTTTTTGATCTTAAAATAAATATTATCATGGTTTCAGGCTCATTTTAAATGAGTTTGCCTGATAATATTGAATGTATCTTAGTGAGATTTGTATAAGCCAAGGCTCGAACCACAATGCTTGGCCAAAACCGGTAGAAAGATTGGCTTGAAACCTTTGACAGTGAGCTTTGAAATATTGTTTTTAAACCCTTTTTTAAAAAACATTTATATATTTATGAAAATGCATCTTTATTATCAATTTCCGAAAAATACAACTGAATAATTTGTGTTATCTTAACTAATCGGTTTTAGTTTTAGCAGTGATTTGTTGTATTAACTTAATTCCAATAAAGTTAAGTAATCTTAGCCAAAGCTTTGAAGTGAAGCAAAAAAAAAATTCATATATATCGTTGTCTGTGCTTAGCGAATACGATTGCGACTAGTCTGGATGTTCTTGAGCTGCTTTTCCACCTCTTTCAAGTACTTCTCGGGCAGACAATTCTCCCGCATGGCCGCAATCTTGGAGCTAATCACCTGCTTGATGTTGGCATCACGCTGACGCTCTTGCTCCAGCCACTTCTGCATCCGATCTTGTTCGATATCTGCTCGGCGACGGCGCTGCGCTTCCTTGTCCGTCATTTGCTGCTTGAGATCGCGTCTATAGGTCTGGCTGCGAAGGTCACGCTCTCGATCGAGGCGTCTTTGCTGCTCCTCCTCCTTACGCATGCGCTCGAGCACCTTGTTGAACTCCTCCTCGGCGTGGGCGATCTCCTGCGTCAGGCGCTGCTTCAGCTCTAGCGATTGTTGAGCACGCGACTCGGCCAAATCCCTTTCCGCCACTCGCTTGGCTATGGCCGCTTCCTTCTCACGCTGCCGATACTCACGCTCAATACGATTTCGATCTTTGAGATACTTCAGCTCTTCGTTGGTCTGCCGGGTCTCCTGGGCCTCCACAGCTATAGTGAAAATGCGCTGCTGTCGGCGTTCGAACTCCTTTTTCACCAGTTTCTGCATATCCTTGAGCTGGCGCTCCTTTTCCTGCTTTTCGCGCATGTAGGCTGCCACACGCAGCTCCGCCAGTCGCTCCTGCTCCACCAGCATGGTTTTAAATACATTGGACATTTCTCGAATACGCTGTAGTTCCTCCCTGAAGCGAAGCTTGCGCATTTGTACAAAATTCCGCTGACGCTCCTCCTCTTCCCGGACCAGCTCGGTTGCCTTGCGTAAATGCTTGGCCTCCTCGGCCACTCGTTGGGCCTCCAAGAAGCGTTGATTCTCACGCTCGCTCAGCTGCTGGCGAATATCCTGTGCATATTTTGCACGCTTTTCGAGCTCAATGCGCTCTCGCTCAACCTCGGCATTTAGGGCTTCCTTTGCTTTCTCATTGACCATTTTGGCGAGGCGTTCATCATCCTCGCGTAGGGCCCTGGACATTTGCTGCTTCTCCTGAATCTGTGCCTCCCTCACTGCCTTACACTTGGCATCAAGTATCAATCGATTTATTTGCTTCACCTCCTCCTCTTGCTCCTGTTTGGCCAGCACGGCGCGACTAAGCACTGTATTTTTCTCATATAGAGCTTCATTGATATCGTCACTGTTCTCTTCTTTGGTTTCGGCCTTTCGCAGAGCATCGATCTCCTTGAATCGCTGCTTTGTCGCCTCCACCAGCTGCAATTGTGCCCGATGCTCCTCCTCACTCTGCTCAATGGCCTTTAGCTTATCCTGAATGGTTATCACCTTGCATTTATCCTTGAGTCGCTTTAATTCACTGGGCCGCAGCACTAGTTCCTTATTGGCCTGATTACGCCTCCGTTCCCGCTCATTGCGTTTCAATTGCTTCTGATCAAAGGCCGCAAATTGCTCATCATGTCGTCGAAAGCGATTGGGAGCTATCGATGTCATTGGACGATAGCCGCCCGGAGGCGGACGATACGCGGCCGTGTGAGCACGTGCCCTCAGCTCCTGACATTTCTGCTTAAGCTGAGCTTCGGCGCTTACAAAGCGCACATTACAGGCCGATAAACAGGGCATTATTCTGGCCAATAACGAAAAAAAAAAGAAAGAAACTCTGAAAATGTGCGGTTTAGCTGACTGCGGCGTTTATTGGCCAAATGTCTAGAAAATTGGTAAGAAAAAATAAATTGAAAGCTGCCCAGTTACCACAAGTCTGCCAGTTTGTTTATGCAGCAAGCGAGGGTCACCTTGGCAGCTTGGTAGCTGCCTGGTTACCCCCAACTAATGCAAACACCTCTCGTAACCATAGAGCAAGGAGTAGGGATTGGGTGGGCTGCAATTGATTTTTTATTGTGGCCCGAGGAGTGTGAGTATGTGCCATACTGTTTGGAAACTTATTTCTTTCATTTCATAGAAAATTCCCCCCGCTCCCATCCCCCCGAGCCAGCGACTGTTTCAGTTGTTATCTATTTTGGCCATTGGCTAAGCATTTAAACAGACCCAAGGTTTTTGGTGTCCTTCGAGTAAGCATCAGAAATGCAATGAAGCATAAATTTGGAGCGTTTCAGCCTTATGATTTATGTGTAATACTCAAGGACAAAAAGTGTAGGAAACACACACATACAATCGCACAACACCCACACACACACACACAGTGTGTGTGAATGTGTGAAAGAAGTCAGCAATTATGCGGCATACAATAGCAATAAGCCAACAAAATTCACACATTGTGGCCATTGGCCATAGAAGACTCGACTCTGGTGACTATTGAGCAAAAACTCACTCGGACTTGCCAACTGGACATTTGAGATATCGCATAAGGATGTCCGAAAAGAACGGCAACGGGAGTAACACCCATCCATTGCCCAACCAAGCGCTCAGCAGTGCCCAACTGGGCGTGTTGCGAGTCTAAGCTGGCAAAGTTTACGGCCACACATACAAATTAACTTGACCAGAGCAACAGACAGCCCAGCTGCCACGCCCACATTGTCAAACGCACGCACACACACACACACACAGCGAGAAAGTAAAAGAGAAAAGAGGTGGGCGGAAGTGGAAGTGGAAGCGGAGTGGACTGGGACTCTGTGAGTGGGAAATCTAAAACCGAAGGTCTCAACGATTTCTGCTGACTTTAGTAAAAAGTTTTTGGAATACTGAAAATACTTTCACTAGAACTATGCCGAGTGCTTTTTCAAGCTTTTCACAGATGCATTCAGGCGTTAAAGTCAACTTAAGCTCCGCTCTCGCACAGCAGAGGAGCATCAGTTAGCCCATTTCCCAGCTCCCAGCTCCCAGCTCCCAGTTCCCATTTACACAATTTCACTAGGGAACCCATCATCCCCTCAAGGAGGACACATTGCCTGCCGCAAATGTAAATTGACATTTTCGAGTGCACGATTGAGCAAATGAACACTTTTTTTTTTTTTTTTTTTGGCCTTCATCAAGGACCTTTACCAAGTGTAATGGCAGTCAAGCTGTTGGGTAAGCAAGCAGCGGCAGGCCTCCTAGGAGCAGTTGGTTGAGAGGTTATGCTTGGCCGCTTCGCACATGAACTTCATGATTACATGCAAAATGGCCAAGCGTCTTCTTGGCCACCACGCAGATGTGAGTCTTGTTGGGTGCGCGACTTTAGCATTTTATGGAGGGGGGGGCAACATTAGAGCATACTTAGACCCGGATCAGGTCTTAATTTATGCGGTCAAGTAGCGAGAATCCGTTTTGGCTGGGTAATTGAAGTTAAGTCTAGACCAGGGCTTGTCGTTGATTAAGGCCCAAGGATCCTATTAGGCCAAGAACACTCGTTGTTTACCTCATTCGCATTGTAAGCCACAGCCCATTGCCAACATTTGCTAATATAATTGTATTTTCTTCTCTCTGTTTTGCAGGTGAGTATCCAAAGATAAAGACATAAAGTAGCCAGAGGAATGTATGTGAAATAAAACCAGATCCAGACAAGGCAAAGACCATCTTTGGAATCGGACGGAGCCCAGCTACTGTAATTGACAGGCTTGAACACAAAACTTCGGATGTTGCCACTCTCAAAGCGGCCAGAGTTGAGGGTGTCTATGTGCATTAGGCCTTTTTGAAAAGCTGCTCTTGTTGCCGGCACTGTTGTTACAGAAGCCGTCAAATGCCTTCCAAGCCATATGATTCATTGGCGAGCTGCATGTGGGGCAGTATGGGGGAGTGTTTGTGCCGTTGCCAGACATGCATGTGTCCCGACTTATTTGCATAAATTATGTCGGAATGGGTAGGAGCACTGAACTGGGCAGGAGGAGCAGTAGGAGCTGGGAACTGGAGCCGGCGCCAAGCTACTTACTAACTCTGTACTGCTATTTATATAAATTTCCCACTGACAGACATTCGATTTCCGGCTGCAGATATTTTAGATGTTTCTCGTTCATGTACATTTTCATGAACATGTGCTGAGATTTTGGGCCCTGCTAGCGGGTTCCTGGCTGACAACTTTGCATAACTTTGTATGGGAATTATTGATGGTGGGCAGCTTTCAAGTTTGCATGCCAACAACATTTTCAGCCCTACCTCCATTTCCTTTTTTGTTACCCCCCTACAGCCCGCCCTTGGCAACTTGAGCAATTTCATGCAGTTTCCTGTCGTCCTCTGATGTTCACAGGACTAAGAGCACATCATTTATACTCAGCTCGCATGCATATTTTTATTTATTTGGCAACATATTTCGTAGCCAGATCTTCTGCTGCCGCTCAACGTTCCCACTTTCCCCACTCATTACTCATTACTCATACGCACCGTTGAACTTATGTTTTGGTCAATTTTTTATTACAACTGGCACCTCCTTCCCCCGCTCTAAGCATGCCATATAAATTTCCACACATTTTCATTGTAAATTAATTTTA
Source organism: Drosophila repletoides (assembly GCA_018150835.1). Classification (NCBI taxonomy): domain Eukaryota; kingdom Metazoa; phylum Arthropoda; class Insecta; order Diptera; family Drosophilidae; genus Drosophila; species Drosophila repletoides. The sequence continues at coordinate 2,649,782 of JAECWQ010000031.1, forward strand.
TTTTATTTTTCAACAACATTTTGATTCATATCGTGTCATATGTTAAGGGCCCAAAATGTTGCAGTAATCCCTTGATTAATGGGCTTAAATACGGCCCAGATAATTGACAAAAATATGGTACACATTTTTCTGATTACTCCATTTGCTTATTCCCTTCAATAAATACAGAAAAAAAAAGTCGGCTAAAGTTGTTGAACTAATTAATTTGCCTCTTGTCAAGGCACTCGGCAAGCAAAAATAGTACTCGATTTCTGCTTTGCCTTTCATTGATTATTAATCAAGCTGCAAATCTATTGAGATACAAATCTATTTGAGATATTCGCTCGCATTCAACGAATAATGAATACATTTTATTCTGTCAATTGGTTACAAGATCAACTGGGTTAGAATAAGTATTCCTATAGACCCATTCTGAAAGCCCTACAAAATTGCCTTTGCAGCCAGATTCTTTTTATATACATTTTTGTTTTTTTTTGTTAATTTCTTTGGCCCTTTTAAGTTGCGAGTATGCAATAAAATTTCATTGGAATAAATTTTTAATCATGCTGCAATACGAAACTGGTTTTTTTTCGGGCTTATTTTTGCATTTTTCAGTGCTGTTGGCCCGTTGGCTGCCCTTCTCTGGCAGCACGCTACGAAAAATATAATTTATATTTAATCCAACACACAAATAAGTCATTAACCATATTTGCCCGGGCAACGGAGCAAACGGAGCAATCCGAGTCCCCCGGTCGGTTCACTGACATCTTCTGCATGTAAAAATGAAATTTATGAAGACTGCAGCAAAGAATTACGGCCCGTTCTTTGGCTTGGATTTGGTTGTTGGCTCTGGCCTGGCTGCACCAGACGAAGGTGTCCCTTTTTTTTTGTTTATTTATAACGATGCTGATAAGATGTTATTTCAGGTCAGGTTGGTTCAATTGGCTGCTCCATTGTGAGTCACTTCAGTCAGTTCATCATCAGCGCTCAATTTGTCATTGATGTGTAGAATAGTTGTTAATAGACCAGGCGAGAGGCGGGAGACTACAATTTGATGGCTGGGACCCCCACAAATGATCGCAATTTATATTCAATTCATGGCTGAATCCGCTGCAAATACGCAGAAATTCACTTGAAATGATTCGAGTTCATATTCATATTATGGGCGGACAGTCGGACTGACAGACGGAGGGACGGAGGGACGGCGGGACGGAAGGACGGGCATTATAGAAACCACACGAGTACGTGCTACGCGTCAGCTCCGACGATCTCTCCTCATTCTCAGAACCCCAACAAACTGATGTTGGCGCCGGCTCTGGCTCCGATGGCGATTCGGATTGCGATTACGTGATGTTTTAATCAATTTTTGTTTGCCACATTCGCAAATAGCCCAAGCCTTAGTCGCCAAGTGCAAAAATTATTGCAAAACTAGTGAGGGAAGGCTGTCTTTGCTGCGCCGAAGATGAAATACCCTTGCAGACTGGCAAGTGCTCCCATGGGAACTATAAGATATAGAAAACGGATCTCAATGATTTTCTGTGAGCAGTTAGAAAGTATACATCTTCATCTAACTTGTTAGTTTTGTTCAGATATCTGAAAATACAAAAAAGTCTTCTAGACAACAACCCTTTAACTGATAGTTCCTATAGCTATAGTTAGATAGATAGTTCCTATTAGCTTTATAATATAGTTAACAGATCTCAATGATTTCTTTATCTGTCATTGATATGGAAAAACTTTCCTCTAACCTTTAAGGCTTATCTTGAGATACAAAGATGTTTTCCATACAATATCTTTCGGATCGATTGTTTCTGTCTACGTTATATAATTCTATATATGATATATATTGTTCTATATAATTTCGTTGACCGATCGGCTGGGCAAAAAAGAGGACGACACCAAATTCCATTCACCTAGCTCAAAAACTGAGTGAATAGCTGGCATAGGAACAGACAGACAGGCAGATAGGCTGATAGACAGACATAAAGACAGACAGAATGACAGACTGGCAGACTGACAGACTGACGGGCATTGCTATGTCGACTCGTCTCATAGTCCAATAATAATATATATAATTTGAAGAGGCCTATTTCAATGCATTACATACTTCATGACAAGTTTGTAATACTCTTTGTAAGGGTATAAAAACACTGGCAGAAATGTTTATGCAAATTCGTAAATGTTTTCAATTGATTAATGAGCTGCAAAGTTTACCAGGCCTATCAGTCCATCCGGCATTCCATTGGAGTATTGTTAATAATGTTGTTGTTGTTGTTGTCAGCGTTGTCTACTTTTTTTTCACCGGATATTATATATATCTATATATATATATATATATATATATATTTATTTTTATATATATATAAATATTTATATTGAAATTCCTTTCACTGTTCATTTACTTAACATGAGATTAATTGACTGCAATTGTCAGTTGCACATTGAGAACGTTGCCTCAAAAAATATAAACATTTTCCCTTTTAATCTTGACCGATAAATTGCCAATGAAGGCATATAAACTAATTATAAACTCATTTTCAGTAATAAAAATATTTATAAGGGCCCAAGTCTGCCTCTCTGTCCACATCTTTGTATGAGCTATAGCAAAGTTCTGATAGGAAGATTGCTGGCAGGGATTGAAAAGAATCCATTAAAATAGCCCAATCAGACAGAGAATAAGATGAAGAAAAAGAGAAGAGAATTGAGCTGAGAAAAAGCAGCAACAATTAAAGTTATGATCTGGCCGAATCTTAAGCAAATTATTGATTGTAATATTGCGATTAATTGCAAAGAATTATTCCAAAATTTTATGAGTTTCATTGCGAATAATAAACGCAGCAATTAGTTGGGTAAAAGGCATTTAGTTCCGTTTTTAATCTAGACTCTAGTAATGACCCTCCTCACCGCACTTAACGCCATTTTGACGCACGCCTGTGGCTACTTTAGTGTCTAGCCTGGCCTGGTAAAAACCAGCCAAGACTCAAACTTGGCTCTTGGAGCTAACAACGTCAAGCGCGTTGCAGACTGCAGCATGTAAACTGGAAACCAGCCCGAAAGGAGAGAGGGAGGGAGAGAGTGGGGGAGAGAGAGAGAGGGAGCGGAGGGAACCAGAAACCACCATCATCAGCAGGAGGACACATAAAGCTCCCAAGTGGAAAAACCAATAAACAAAAACCCATGACATGGTAGAGAGTGGTGCTGGATGGAGGAAGCTAGAATCGCTCCACGCCCTGTTCGGCCATGAGGCAGTTGAAAAATAAATTACGTACAAAATAACTGCAATACATGTAAATAAAAGTGGACACCCACTGGAGAGTCCTGGTGCCTAGGACTTATCCCTTGGCAGCTGGGGAAAAGCGATGCGGTGCGGTGCCGAGCGGCTGGTCGACGCTGGGGAGACGTCGACATCAGCGTCTCATCAACTGCTAGCCAAGTAAAAAGTCAGCCCAGGGAACAGTCAGCTCATTGTCCTGCAACCAGGATGTTGCGTCCTGTCCTGCCTGATGTGTGTGTGTGTGTGTGTGTGTGTATTTGTGTGCTGTCCAAAGGACTTTTATGCTTGCCACATGGCTGCTGTCCTGCACAGCGACATTTTGACGTCCCCAGCTTTCACTGTGGCTTGTGTGTGCCGAAGACCGAGGAGGAGTCATACCCGCCCGAGGCCAGAAGTATCACTTGTCAGATTAATTTACGTGTTTGTGCTGCCCCCACAGCACCGCAGCCAGCCAGGAGGACTATACATATACATACATATATATATATATATAGGACTATAGCTCTATATGTGTGTGTGTGTGTGTGTGAGTGTCCTGACAAAGAAATCAGCTGCTGCGGTGCTCCACATGCAAAAATAGGAGCAGAGGCATGTCGCCGGCGTATTTACTTGGGAGTAGCCTTGCTCCCAGACCTAGCCAGACCAGAGCCAGCACCCCAGCAGAATCTATGTAAATTTCCTGCTGCTCTCTCTCTCGCTCGTCCTCTTAAATCTGCTCAAATTTAAATGGACAACGCACTTCCATACACAAGCAAGAAGGATGTACACATACTCTCCCATAAATGCAACAAGCTTTAATTCCGCAAAGCAGTTTTTTGGACTGCCATGCCCTCAGGCGCCTTGTAATCACGCCTATGTCCCATCCTCTCGACCATCCGACTCTGCCTTGTTATTTGGCATTTTTCAATTTGTAAAGCTTTCGGATTTATTGGTGAGGCGGCAACAGTGGAATAGGAATTTATTATTATCGAGTGAGTTACCAAAACTCTTGATCTTGATCTGGCTTGATCTTTGTATAGAGGGAACTATATACCAAACTTGGTAGAAGTGCGTCAAGTCTCTGAGAACGGATGGGCAGATCGTGATGCCTCCTGATGAAAAATTCTTATGTTTATAGCCAGAGATTCCTTTCAGTATTTAGACGAAACTATAGACCAAATTTGGTCCTCTGAGATTGATGTGTCCTTACAGACAGACAGGCAGACAGACTGGCAGATAGACGGACTGACAGATAGACGGGCTGGCAGATAGATGGAAGGACAGAGTAGATAGAGTATATTGCCCCACGATCAAGATACTTATAAAGTCGGAGATGTCTCCAACTGCCAGTGACATACTTTTTGACCCACTGTAAAGGTAGAGACTATAAAAACTTTGCTGAGAGATTTCTGTTCACATTTCAAAGAGAATATTTTTGAAGCTAAATGAACGAGCTTAACTTGAGATAAAATGTTGAATATTTTGAGCCCGAATCAGGATAATAGTCATAAATAAAGAAAAAGTCATTCTTGAGCTATGATTAAGCATTCAAATACATAAAAGGAAACTTATTTAGGATTGATTTAAGACCAGAATTATAGATTTTGTTTGCTCTCTGTTCGAGTCTGTGGTATTTTTTATGAGTAAGCAGTAAGAATGAAGCTTTATCAAAACGTTTATGAACTGAATTGTCATTAAATTAAATGATTAAACATAGATATAAACAAGCTATTGAATAATTATAGATAAATTTTGACTGTCATTGTGTCAACTTATCAATTTTAGATCAAAATAATCTATTTTTGAACCATTAAAGATGCGGTTCGCAGTGGAGGGGATTGAGGCGTGTGTTTTTGTGTCCTCGCTTGATTTTAAGTTTTAATTTATGCAAATTGTTGCTTTTTGTTGTTGTTATCCTTGTTGTTGTTATTTTTACACATGTGTGCTGGTCTCTCTCTTTGTTTTGTCTGTATGTAACGTGTGTGTGTGCGAGTGTGTATCTTAATGTTTGCTTTAGACGCATTTAAATTCATCTCCCTTCATCCTGCCCTCAATATCCTTCATGGCCCACACACACTGTGGCAACCACGCAGCCAGCCTCAGCATCGATGGCAACGCTGCTGCCACCGATAAGGATAATGGAAAATTTATTAGTTTAATTGAATTTCTAAGGCGGAAGTTTTACGTTTACGTAATGATATCGTCCTCTTCGTCGTCGGCGTCGTCGTCGTCATCATCGACGTCCTTTGCCAGCCATACCAGGACACAGTCTGGTTCATTGCTGACGTTTTTGTTGTTGCTGTTGTTGTTATTGTCGGTGGCTATGGCGGTTTGTACACATTGTTGTCCTGCCTCCCTTTCCCCTTACCATTTTTGTGCTTTCTGCATGCGGCTTCTGTTTTTAGTTTGAGGTTTTGTATACCTCGATAATTTATTAATGAATGCATTTGCCTATTCCCTTACCACATTTTCCATTCCTGAGATTGCTTTTAACTTTGTTTTGCTCTGCTGCTGCTGCTGCTGCTGCTGCATAGTGTAATAGTGTTTGCTTAAATTGGCAACTGACTCTTATATTGGGCGGGGAAGGGGGGGCTGCAAAGCTTGGTATTTGCTTATCATCCTATCAGAGCTGAAAGATTATTTCATTTGTTATCAAAGCACTTGAGCATTTCCGCTGCAGTTTTCATTTCCTTTGGACAAAAATTCATTTGCATAGACAGACACTGACCCGTTAAAAATGGCCAAGAAAAGAGAAGGGCCGCCTAAAAGCATGCTATAGAAATTTGTTGCCGCTTCGCCGCGTCGTCAAAGTCTTAAAGGCACATAGTTAATCAGTAAACACAACAACAACAACAACAGCAACAACTGCAACAACAACAACAACAACAACAAATGGCAGACAGTTGGGACAAACAAGCTAAAACCAATTGGAAAATAAAGCAGAGAGCAGAGCGGACAGCAAAGAAGAAAGAAGACAGAAGAAAAAAGAGAGCGAGAGTTTGAAGAGTTGCCCAAAACAAAACACTTAACAGCTGCCAAAGCGCTGACTGAGTGACCTGAAGCGAGTCCAGGTAGTCCCAGGGAGTCGCCTGGTCTGCAGTGGAGAAAGAGAGCAGCAGAAGGAGAAGGAGAAGGAGAAGGAGCTGTGTGCAAACGGTAGCTGAAACAGCGGCAAGTGGTCAAGTGGCAACCCCTTTGCTGTTGCCTGAAGTGGTCAAAAGTGGCGCCGGGGTGCAAATGGCAAAAGCCAAATGATGAAAGTGCTGCTGCTGCTGTTGCTGTTGCTGCTGCTGCTGCTGCCAACGCCAAAGTCCTTGTCGACGTGGAGCGCGCGCACATCAAAGGTGCGAGCTACGCTGCAGGGTTCCAGATTGGGCAATGGGTTTGAGCTGTAAATGGAGGTCCTAGCGCGCCACTTTGCATAAATGACGGGTGGAAAGCGAAAATAATAAACTAGGAATACGCACGGACTGCAACAGGGATCGATGGCATGGCATGGCTTGGCTTGGCTTGGACGTCACTTGGATTGGGGCGCAAGCAATCGTCGTCTGCGTCGTCGCTCCTTTCGTGACCTTTGTGCCTTTTAATGTGGTTTGCCAGGCAGACACCCCTGCAATTTGCAATTAATCAGCAAACAGGCAAGCAAACAGGCAAACAGCATGGTGCATTAAGGCAGCTCCTGGAGAACCTCCTGGACAACCAAACAAATAGACAAAACAGACAGACAGCCAGACAGATAGACAGACAGACGGGCAGGCAGCAAGCAGCAACCAGCAAGCAGCAACTGTTCCTGTTGCAGTTGCTGTTGCATATTTCAAGGCGCGTTGCAGTCAGCCAGAGAGACACACATAAATTAACTAGCGTCTGTCTACAAGTAAAGGGTTAATTTTGTAAAATATTTTAATAGACGGCACTGCAGTGCCATTTGGCATTTACCCCCCCAAACTTGACTTACCCTCCCCCCTTCTCTACGACTCTCTCTCTCCTAGCGGTTTAGAACAACCCTTGCGGAGTGCATTGTCAGTTTGTGGCTGGAAGGAGTGTTAATTTATTTTGCATTTGCAAGTTTTTAATTTCATTTCTGCATTAGAGTCAATATTAGTAGCTAACTGTTTTACAGATAAGCCACGTGGCGTGTTCCTATAAAATGGGGTTGATATTTCCAGTATTTTCCCTATTTGCAGCTGAAAGTCCCTAAGGAAAAGCCAAAGTCTCGATTCGAACTTGGCCAACTTTAATAAACACTTAAGTAAAAGTATAAACAAAGTAGAAGTCTTCAAGTAAAGAAATCATATTTGTATCTGTATCTACAAGCTGTGAATTAGACGTATTTTATTAAAAAGATAGATAGATAAAAGATGGACTACTTCAGCCGCCAGAGATCAGTCCAGAATGAAGTCAAATTTTGGTTTGCTTTGCTTACAGGGATTCCGGGTGGCTTACGGTTCAGGGGTCGTCATAAAAAACCGGTTATCTAATACCTTTTTCGGTTTAAGAACCGGTTAATTCTAATATAGCTGCAGTGCGCGAGTCTTTTTGCCACAAATTTAAATTAAACTCAATTGGAAGTGCGAGTTCTTTCTTTGCTTTTAAAGCACATACAATAGGCCAGGAAATATACGAGTATTACACAAAAGGAAAAAGAATAAAATAATAAATGACAATTTTATGGAGTGGGATGATGATGCTGGCAAGTCTTGAGCAACTTTTCCAGTAGGTGTTTGTCTACTTGCCATGTAAGAGAAAGAATAAGCCACCGCAGTCCCAGTCGCAGTCGCAGGCCCAATCCCAGCACATGTGCTGATGCTGCTGCTGCTGCTGCGGGATAGAATCCAAAGCCGATGCCAACTGGCGACTGCCAACCGGCGACTGCCAAAAGGCAAACCAAGAAAATAAGTCATTAAAATGCGGATTACCCAAAGCGTAGAAGTGGATTTTTGCATGTTATTTGCGCGATGCGTCGCAGACTTTGGGCTTTGCTGGGTTCGTCGGATTCGTCGGCTCTCTGCCGGAGCCGTCACTGGTCGGGGCTCTCACTTGGTGCTTGCCGCTTGCTGCTTGCTGCTTGCTGCTTGGTGACTGACAGGGCGCCCGGGAGGCATATATGAGAGATACGAAGAAACGTCGTCGGGCATAGCGCGAATATGTTAAGCTCTTTTTGCTGGCTGTCTGTCTATGGGTATGGGAATGTGTGCCTGGGTCTGGGTCTGGGTCTGGGCTTGGGCCTGGGTATGGGTCTGGGCCTTTAGATTTGACTGGCAGCCTGATGCCTGAAGACCCAAGCATCCAGCGAGTAAAATATTTATTAATGATCCTTTTAAGATTTTGCGTGGTACGGCAACATAATTCATTTTGCTCATAAACTGACTGAAAGCGAAGGAACCGAGGGCAACACAAACAAACAGCACCAAATTAATAGATGTGGATACAAAAATATTTAAGTGCTAGATAACAAATAGTTCCCAGGAAACGATAAGCACAGTTTTAGATACCCATCAGAGATCACCTACAGCTATTATCAGCTGCATACAAAGCTATATAAAATGAACATATGTTTCGATATTTGTTATCTGCCCAGATTAATATTTGACACTTCTTCACATGGCCCCAAAACTTCTGTCATGCCAGAACCTTTGTCAAGCCACGGGATCTAGAAATCTTCACTGAATCCCCAAACAAATTCGTACATCAAAAGAAAAGTTGAGAAAAAAAATATGCCAAGAACTCAGCGCCAAATATCCGAAGAACGCCTTTAAATGCCAATTAATTTTGGCCCGCCGCAAACTGTCAAGTTGTTGTTTCAAGAAGAATTCCCAGAAAATCCCACACGTTTTTTGCATGCTCTTGGAATATGGATTATTTATATACTCTTTTATAGCTTTTGTAGCTTCTCCGACTTCATAAAGTCAGTGGAGTGACTGAGTCCGTCTGTCTGTCTATTTTGTACTAAGCGAAGGTTTTAAGCCAGGTTTAGGAAATTTCCTATAGGTTCTTCACTTTGATTCAGGCAGTAAACGGGTATATATTGATATATTTGAGAGTAGGAAAATTTGAAGCTTATTTCTAGTATTGGTAAAGTCTTTCACCTAATCCGCCCTAGATAGAGCTAAAATAGAGCTATGGCAAAGCAAACCCTTTTTTTAAGCTATGAAGCTCACCTCATTTAAGTTGTAGTACTCTGAATCAGTCAACTATATCATAAATTTGATATAGCAACGATTCTTGGAAATCGGAGCTATATTTATATATTTTCTGCAGCTTTATAAATTAATTAAGCCATTTACAGAGCTTATACAAAAGTAGAGTAAGGTTGGCCCAAATCAAAGGAACCTTGAGAAAGGGTATTTAAAATTCGAAGTTTGCCCTCTTTGCTTGTTGAATTTCTTTTAATTTTTAATATCAAAAATGTAAAAAATATAAAAAAAGAATTAAGCCGCCTAAGCTACAGCTGCCTCCCGGTTTCGCTTGCGATCTTTTAAGCCTGGTTTATGACACCGCATCGATCGGTTCACGAGGCGATTTTGCTGTTTTATTTGCCTCGAAATTAGCAATTAATTCACTGGGGACGCCCTAAAATGGAGGCGTGTGCTGATTTTTATTATTATTGAACAAGACGCTGACCATTCGGACGGACGGACGTTCGGTCGGTCGGTCTGTCGGCTGACTCAGCTCCAAGCATATTTCTGAGGTTCCAACTTTGTGAATGAGCGCTGCAGCTTAGGAAAGGTGAGGAGAGGTGGAGGGCAGCAGCAGCAGCGGCAGCGGCAGCGGCAGCTGGGCACACAAACAATGGGAACTGGAACTCTGGGATTGGGTGTGGCTACGTTGACGTGTGTGTAGGTTCAAAACTCGGAACGGAAATTAAAAAAATGAAAGAAACGAAAACAAAAACAAAGAAGGAACCCTAAACGCAGCGCTTAAACAGTTGGCCAACGTCAGGTGCGACTGGGTAAGATGCTTTTTCTGGCAAGCAAACGAAAGTGAACTGAAATTCTAGAGGACAAATAATGCTTTAAGAATGCCAGGCATATAAATATTAAAACTCAACCGGGGCTAATCAAAATATGACAGATCATTTTTATGGTCTTATAAATGCCTTGGCAATGCTCCGATACTCCGGATTCCATTTGTGCTGCCCCCTGCGCTCCTCCTGCAGCTCCCTGCGATGAAAGCTTTTTACGCTGGGCCTCTAATCCCCATTTAACATGCATACGCGAATGTGTCGTCTTAAAGGCGCAATAAATTTTCATTTTCAGCACATATAACTCTATATATAACAAGGAAATATCTACATATATATATATATATATATATATATATATATATAATTTCTGCAAGTGCGTGGAGCAAAGAGCAAAGGAACCGAAACCGAAACAGAAACAAATAAAATGCGTTCAATAAATTCTGCAGTCAAATCTGTAACTGGGGCTACAAACTGTTTTTATGCTGGGCGGGCTCTGGTCCGGTTCGCTTTTTGTTTTAATGTGAAAATATTTCCACATAAGCGATTTTTCACGTAAATCATATGATGATGAGGAGGGGGATGGGAGGCTGAGTATGGACGGAGGAGGAGGCGGGATCAGACTGAGAATTTAACCTCCTGGCAGTCACATGTGTCGCTTCGCTGAATGCGTCACAAGTTATGAGATTAATTCATTTGCTTTTTGCTCGGCTGCAAATTACAAAATTACGCCATTTCCTTTTGACATTTCTCAATTTCTGTTGAATTGTGTGCAACATTTCGTTGCAATCGTTCAGCTCCGACTCCATCTCCAACTGCATCTCCATCTCCGACTGCATCTCCATCGCCAGGCTAGCGATAGGCGCTTTTGTTTTTCACATGAATTTAAATTTATAAATATTTAAGCACTATGATAGACGCCGTCGACATTGGCAGCAGGAGCACAGCACAGGCAGAGGTTGGGAGCAGGGCAAGGACAGCTGTTCTCGTCGCGACGAGAGACGGCACTTGGCTGTAGGCGGTCGCATGCTGTTAGCCAAAACTCTCGACAGTTGGCTCAGAACCAGCATCAGAGTTGAGTACCGGTACAATCCGCACAATCCCTTCCCCTCGTCCAGGTCAGAGCTAGACACTCCTAGCCAGACCCAGGCCCAGGCCCAGATAGGCAGAGCTCGAGACACTCAGACAGACAGTCGACTCGACATGATAAAAATGAATCTTTGATGTCATTTGGGTTTTGTATGAAAATGTTGTGTGTTTTAATGAAAAAAGGGCAACAGAAACAGAAACAAAAACAAAAACAACAACAACAAAATCAGATAGTAGCAACCAAAGTTTATGTTTTAGCCTTTGTTAATGAAATTTTCTAAGGTTGCGAGAGCAGGTCGCTTTATTTGCTCAAAATATTAAAATCATAAATAAATTATAAGAGGCAAAGAGTGAGCAGAGAGTTAAGTTCAGCTTAAATTCCTATTTGAAATACACTTTTCTCTCTCTCTCTTTCACTGTACTAATTTCCAGGTCTTTTATTTTTGTGTTGAATCATTTTAGCCCGGCTGAGACTATCGTCGTGTGTCGCTCTCACAACTCCCACAATCATTTGAAAGCAATCATTATATGATTATTCAATTATTTTCCCCACACTTTTCGTGTTGCATTATTCATTTTGGCCAAACTTGTATCCCTCTCTCTCTCTGTCTCTGTCTCTCTCTCTCTCACTCCCGCTTTGGCCATGGCCAACAATCCAATTAACGTCAAAATAACGCCGCATACCATAGACATACTCGTAAGACTCGTAAGTAGACCCCGAGCGAATGAGAAATCGTTTAATAGGCGCATCAATCAGTTAGGCGTACTCATAAAACACCAGACACCCGAACGGCAACAACAACACAAACAACACAGGCAACAACAACAGCAACAACAGCAGCAAGAAGAAGACACACGAGTGGATATAAAACATATAAACATGGAGAGGCAACTATAAGATGCACATGCACATTTTTCTTTTGAAGTGGATGCCTTGGCAGCCGCAAGCGTAGCGACAGCAACTTTTCTATTCCAAGCACTCGAACACATGTAACATGTGTATCTTAAAGATACAGATACAGATACTAGCAAGGAGAGGCTAGAGCCACGCTCACCGAAGACTGCATACCCTGAAATATATAGTGAACTGATCTGAATAGCTTTGGGTATTCAATATGGAAAACTCATGACCAATCGTTCCTTTCTAGGGCAGCTATATAATATAGTTGACTGATCCGGCTGGAGCCGAAGTCTGATTGGCCTAGCTCAAAAACTGGGAGCCCTATACAACTTTATCCTGTTCAATAATATTATATATGCCTCATATAAGGTCGCGACGATATTATAATACCCCCTGGAAGAGTATTAAAAGCCGGTGTGTGTGTGGGAGAGAAGATGCGCCGCTCTGTACTGGCCTGCTCTTAATTGTTAAGACAAATCATACGCTAATGGCTATAAAGCAAAGTGTACTACGCGCATCCCAAAGATACGCGAAACGTGTGTGCCCCGTGTGGCATGCCTCTCGACGCTCTTTTACCATTGGGGCCAGTCTCTTTCTCTCTGTCTCTGTCTCCATCTCTGCCTCTGCCTCTGCCTCTGTTGCCGGCTGTGTGATGGGCTGCTCTCTGGAGCACACATTAAAAATTAAATAAACAATTTGCTGCAGTTTCATTGGAAAATGTGTGATTAAATGCGGTTGGCGTTGCAGTTGCATGGCTTTTTTTATGACCTCTGAAGTAGCTTCCAAGTTTTACGAAATGTGATTTGAAATGCATTTTTGGTTTTGGGCCATCAATTTTATGGCAAACGGATGTGTTATTGGTTCTTGGTATAAGGCTCTTCGACGGCTTGTTGCGGGCGTAACGGCCAAAGACCTGAACGATGATTCTACAAAACTACCAAACTATCGGACACGCGTACTATCGATAGCAAGAGGAGAACAACCTGTGCTCTAACCAAATAAAGTAGGAGCTGCATAAGAAGATTGTCCGTAAAAGACAGGGAAACCATAAATATTCTGGCCAAGGTTCAGTCGATCAAGCCTTATCCATTTGAGAGGATTAAAGCATCTATCTCAGGAACTCTGGGACTTAGGAACATCCGTAGATTCCTCTAGAAAAACAAATAGAGAAGGGGAAATATTCAACAGACTTTTCCTTAGAAATGTCCTGGAAATCAAGCAACTCTATACCGCTATATATACTGTCTATATACTTCTATATATCACTGTAGGAAGGGGTTATAAGTGACTTTATATCAGGAAACGCTTGGGATCTTTGTCTTCACATCTCAGCGCAATTGACGTAGCTTATTGGTCATTGGAACTCAGCTTGGCTTGTTTTCCCAAACAATTTGGCTGGGAAAATTAAATTAAATACCTAAAGATTGCAATTTGGTTAAATCATTTTGTCAATCGTTCGCTAATTGGCGCATCAAATGAAGACACCGAATAAGGGCAATGCCAAATTGTAGCTGCAGGATACGAGTTCCCATTATGCAAGTATCTGCATCTTTGTATTTGTATCTGTAGCTGTAGCTGTAGCTCTAGTTTTAGTTTTAGCCATGGCAGGCAAATCTCAGTGCACAGACACAATTCTAGCCAAATCAAAGATAATGCAAGTGCCAATTGCCATGCTCGACTGTCAATCAGTGGAGAGCTGTATAACCCGTTCCTTTACCTTCCTTTTGTTGGCTTTGGTCTCAAGTCGTAACTCTTGGAAATTTGTTTCCGCTTTTTGTTTTTTTTTTTTTTCCTGCGTCCTGCGAACGACACATGGTACATTTTTCTCCCCCTGTCTCGCTGCCTGCACTGAGATGTGCGTTACCAATTTTAAAGTTGGGCATTTCGGGGCGCCTCCACCCTCCTCCGGCCCCGCCCCCGCCCTTTGCAGCAATTACCAAACCACACAACAATCGTTCAATGGTAAAATAAAAGCGACTTAAAAATAGACAAGGCAACTGACAGAACCCACAACCAGAACCCAGAACCGAGAACCAAAACCAGACCAAAGAATTGTCGGCTGCTATTGCCAATGTTGTTGTTGTTGCAGCTGTTGTTGTTGCTGTTGTTGTTGGCTTCAATTTCGAGACAATCGCAAATTGACAATCAAAGTCTTCAAAGACAGTGGAAACTGCTGCGGCGGCACTGCCGAGAAACAACCGAAACGAAACAGCCAAAAGAGCCAAAAAAGAGCCAACATGGCATCTTTTTCGAATGCTTTTTATGTTCCCGTTCCCATGTGTGTGTGTGTGTGTGTGTGTGAGTCTGCGTGTGAAGATGAGTGTGTGAGTGTGCGAGTGTGAGTGCTTGCGACGCAAAAGCATTTGATTTAAATTGAGTTTGTGAAAATTTTCGTTGATTTGATTGAAGCAACTAAACTTGCACCAACCAAACCCCAACTACAATTCCCCCCTCCCCTTCCCCTTCCCCTCTCCCTCCTTTCCAATATTCACTCGTGAATGTTGTGAGTGCACTCAGTGACTCAGTCTGGTTCCTTCCACTTTCCTCTGCTTCATAGTAGCTCGTGGGCGAGCCGAGCTAGCGGATTACGCCTGGAGTGCATGCGGAATTTACTTTTCGGAAAATCTTCAGAAAAGATTTTCAAATCTTTTCAAATTTCCTTGAATTATTTGTACTGATTCAAATGTTTTGTGAAGTTTTAAAATCCTTTCCAACTCAGCTCAGAATATCTTAGAAAATCCGATAGGAAATGATTTCCACTATGGATTTCCTCGTCTTATATTAAATTTGAATTCCAATAATTAATATATTGTCGAGATTTTTGAAAAGCTTTTCAATACATTTCGAAAATGATCAAAAATTACAATTTCGTCTTTCGAATAAACAACTAATTGGAATCCAAATAATTCAAAGAGTTTTGAAAATATTTCCCTTAAATTCAAAATTTTCAAAATTTCTTAAAATTTTGCAAGTCATTAGAATATGTTTTCAAAGGTTAATTTTTTAATTTAATATTGAATTTGTATCATAATAATTAAAATATTTACTACACTTTTGAAAAGCTATTCAAGAGATTTCGAAAATGTATAAAAAAAAAAATGTTTAAGTAAGAAATAAACATCGAATTGGTACCAGAAAATAATTCAGAAAATTTAAAATAAATTAATTCATTAATTAATTAATCTCCTCCAATTATAATAAACAATAAATTCATATTGAATTTATGTCATAAATATTCAAATAGACATTTAAAACGCTTTTCAACAAACTCAGAGAATCTGTTGTTATTCAATTTGTATTGAATACCCAAAAAAAAATAGGGAATAAAATTGAAAAAAATTCAGTTTGAAAGCAATTTAAAAAGGTTTAATTTTACATGATTTTTAAAGGATTTATTTTTCACCTTTTTTCCGTTTGAGTTTATTGGCAGGAGAAACAAAAGAGATTAATTTCGCAGCTATTTTCGAGCCAATAGTGAAAACATTGTTCAAAAATAGAGTATCAGCCATTCTGTAATTGAGCTTAAAAAAAGTTGAATTTTACAGTTTTTCCAACCAGTTTTCCCAGGACTAAAATAATTTTTATTAAATCTAGGAAACTTTTGTATGCTTTTGTTGCAGTATAAATAAATTTATTAAGCCTTTTTTTGTTGTCGTAATCCTCCCAAACTTCTGTAGTGGGCCTAGAAGCGAGTGCCTTATTTTTATGGCCCTCATAGTTAAAAGCAAAAAGTTACTCTGTGTCTTGGTTTGGGGCTTGTAATCACTTGTTGTTGACCAATCTGGACACAATCAATATGGAGTTGCTTCGCTTTCGGCCCAATTCGGAGTTGGCTTTTTCTAATTGCCAGGCAAAAGGCCATTAAAGCGTTCGCCACTCGCTAATCTCTAATGCTTCTGGCGCTCATAAACATTTTTATTTTACTAAGATACTTCCGTTATCTTCTTCGTTACTCCGGCCGCTGTCTCAGTCCCAGTCCCAGTCTCAGTCGGAGTCTCAGTCCTAGTCTCAGCCCTAGACTGAGTCGCTGCTTTCACCAGCGGGTCCAGTGGAAGAGAGGGCTTTAATGCGAAGTCTCCGACAGTTGTCAGTACAGCAATTTTGTCACCTCTATGCGCCACATCATCATTATCATGGTTTTATGGTCTCAGGCTCGCAGAGCTGAAGTTGTGGCTGAGGGGAGAGAGAGGGGAATGCAGCCTGTGGGCAATGTGGCACCCACATGCCCCGCTGGCAAACGATGCGGCGAGTGGCTCATTAAGTCGTAAAAACGTTTTAATCGCCGGCGTCGGCGGCAAGATCCTCTTGCAAATCCATAAAGAGTTAATAAAAAACAGAAAATCACGGCGGTCTTTCATACAAAATGCCAAAAGACGGCCAGCCGGCCAGCGTTACGAGTATAAAAATGAGAAAATTTATATGCCTAACTTGTACCTTGGGTATATATATATTGAAACCACAATCTGTATCTCCGACTCCGACTGTCTATGGCGCTGTGGCTGCTCTGGCTGCTCTGGTTTTTATTTTTAATGCCCACGATGCTTCATTACTCATACCAAAAGCAGGGAATTGTGGAAGACCAGAGCCCCCCACACACCCAGCCTCTGTCTCTGCGTAATATAAAATGTCTCATTATCATTTGTCGGTTTATTTACTCTTGGCAGCTGCGGCGGGAGGCAGGGAGCTGGGAGCTGGCCAACTGTTTGCAATTGCGAGATTTGGCTAATTGAGATTCAGGCGAATGAAAAGTATTCGAAATCTCTCACTGAGTGCCACACAGGACGCGAGGCGAGGCAAGGCAAGCGACATAATCTGGAGCCACACAGTTAACCCTCATAGTCAGCCAGTTAGCCAGTTAGCCAGTTACCTTCAGAGAGTTATGTTTAACATATATCGCGGCTTTTAATAGCCATTGATTGTCGTTGTTAACATAAACTCGACTTGTAGACAACTGAAAAACTACAACAGAAATCCATTTAAAGTCAAACACAACACAACACAACGGGCGAAATTCGGAACGCATCAACGAAATCGAAAGACGACGCCTCCAACAGTAATACTCGTATCTGCCCCTTCTATGGGAATGCAGCCACGCAGAGCTGGCACTATTAAATAAAGAGGAAAACATCATTCCCCCTCCGCCTTCGCATCCGCCTCCGTCTCCTGCTGCTGCTCCAGCTCCTTTGTCGAACCGAACCGATTACTCGCAGAGCTTTCAGTCGTTGTTTTTGTTTGGTTTGTTTTCGATTTCTGTCGTCGCTTGTTGTTATTTTAATTTTTTGCTCCTCTGTTTTCATATAAATTATTGCGACACGAGTTCACTTCGTAGGGACAGACAACATTTAGTGGCCAGTTCGACGCTCACAGTCCTTCCTCGCCTCGCTCCTGTGCCACGCCCTCCATGCCATATATAAAAAAAGGAGGTGCTGGCGATCTTGAACCTTTGCCATATGCCGGTTCATTTATGCTGAATTATGTCGCGGAATGTTTGTGATTTCGGAGCTCCATTTATATGCGAGTATTACAATGCGCTTTGCATAGAGTACACCCAGTCAAGGCAGAAAGAAGCTGTAGTCGGGAGCGGGAGACGGCGCTGGGGTCCCAAAGGTGTCTCTGCGGGTACCTAAACAATTTTGGGTTGATTTCCAGCCAGATTTCCCTTCGCGCCCTTTGGCCTTTGTCTATGCGTATTTCGGCAGTATTTCGGCAGCCTGTCTGGCATTGTTTTTGTGCCCCTGTCTCCTCTCTCCTGTCTCCCTGTCTGCGTCTGTCCCCGACGCACTCGTGTCTGCTGTGCCGGCTGTCTAGACTTTTGGCAACCATGTCAAGGATTTTATTCACCCAAAAATGTAATTTTTATTGTTTCTTGCGCATTTGGGGACTCATTGAAGTTGTCGCAAACTCGTGCAGTTATTTGGCAATCAGCGAATTTGAATGCGCACAAAGGAGATGAGCAGAGGAGCAACTAAAGGCTTAACTGATCACATTTAATATAATAATAAGGACTCGTCTATAGCCATTTATCGTTTGTATTATCTCGCACAGATTCCACTTCATTTGTGCTCCGCTGAGGGGGAGAGAGTTCATTAGACCTTTGCGCATAGGTTCAGCCAAGAGGCTTTTGCTGCACACGCTATTCGCTGCCCATCATCTAATCTGGCTAGCTGGCTAGCTGGCCTAGCCACACTACATACATACATCCATGTCGATGTTCATGTTCACGTCCAGCTCGAGCCATGTAAGCAATCACCTCTCTGGCAACCCACACACTCTCGGCCCTGGACCCAGCCCAGCACAGGCCAGCCCAGCCCAGCCCGAATCCAGCTGGGCAAAGCAAATTTGATGGCAAGTGTAGCGATTTCAGGCTTTGTGGTTTATGTTCTTCATGTTGGATGGCCACAGCGCAGAGATTCGCCTCCAATAAAGATCTCATCAGGTACAACATGCATCGTGCGTCTTAACAGCTCCACACCCGCGCCTAACCCTCCTCCTTTTACCTGGTTACTTTGTGCGCCTGTGTGCCTCTTTTGGGATTTCCTATATAAAGTTGCGGTGCTGCTCTTTTGACTCTATCTGTGGCCTTTAATTTATTAATATTCTCTTGCACATCCCACTCGGGGTTTTCCTATTCCTCATTCGCTCTTTCCATCTCTGTCTTCTTTCTCTGGCTGCACACTTTGTATATAAATTTTTCAATTTGCGATCTTTGAACTGTAGACAATGAATTCTTTATAGCTTAACCTTGTCTACTGCTTCCACGGCTACGTCTACGTCCATGTCTACTTCAGCTTCTACTCCAAGTTCTGCATCCACTTCCAGTTCTGCTCACGAACAGCGCTGGTTTCTGGGTGCTCATGTGGTTACCCAGTCATCCTTCCAGCTTGGATTTTATGGAATTTTTTTTGCGCTGAAGGTGAATGGGTGAGCCGACTCGACACCAGTCCAGTCACATCTCCGTCCATGAGATTTGCCGTTCTGTGTATTTTCTTTTTCGTATACCGAGAGCTGAGGGGCCTATGATCAGAGAGTGCGTTTATAAGTTTATAAATAGCCAGAGTTTTCCTCCATTTTTCATGTTCAATTTTCCTGTACTTTACAACGGCACTTGTTGTGATCTTTTGGGAAAGTTGCGTTTCCTTCAGCTGTGATTATTTATTTTCACCAAATGTGAATGTGAATGTGACTGTGACTGTGAATGTGACTGTGAATTGGATTTTGAAGAAATGTCTGCAAACAGGATTTCCTCTGCTCGTATTCAACGACCCATTTCACACTGTGGCTTTATCAAAATGGAATCGGATAACAGTTGAAGCCAAAGACAAATGCCAAACACGAACTTGGCCAGAAAACAAATTGAAAAAGCCCAAAAATGAGTGAAAAAAACCAAAATAAATAACTGAATGATAATGAACTTCTGTGAGTGCCAGTGAAATAAAAACTAATGTCGCCCCAACACGAAAACTTACAAGAGGGAAAACTGATTTTTCTTCTTGTTTTTCTTTTTTTTCTTTTTGATGAGCCACAAAATCTTCCCATAGCTTAGCAGCCAGCGTCGCCGGTCAAAACGATCACGAGGAGAGCAGCACAGAGACTCTTTGTTCTCTGCCCACAAAAATTGAAGTCGATGCGGAATATCATCAGCCTGAATTTATTGATCATGATTATTGACGCCGCACAAGTCGTGGAAAGCAAAAAAAAGGAGAAAAAATGAAGAAAAAATGAAGATGCCCCCAACGATTGGCAAGTGCAGCCAGTGTGGAGTGGGTAGCCACAGGGTATTTGGTATCCCGAGTCGAGCTACTACTAATACTACCTGTTACAGATTCTACTCTTCATCCGCTCCCCGCCTGCCATTCTGTGTCTTTTTTTTTCTCCTCTTTTTTTTTTTTTGCAATTGCGCAATTGCCAGAGTGTAGGCGAACCGGCAGAGATGCCTCTGCCTCTGCCTCTGCCACTGTGCCGGAAGGGGAACAGGGCGGGCAGGCGGAGGAGCTGAGGAGACTCCTCGATTGCCTCGCTGTTGTGTTTTATCTTGTCGAAGTAATTCATACAATTTAAGTCGTATGGGTGGTGGAATCCTCCTGAAGGGTATCTGTATCTTAAGGGGCCTCCGTCTTGGCCTGGGCCGTTGAATTGAAATCGGAAATTCATAAATAAACTTTGCCTTTTATTGATAAATCAAAGTGAAGTGAAGCACTGCAGCACAGCAGCACAGCAGCAGGCGGTTCAGGTTGAGGTTGCAGTGGAAGTTGACGCTGAGGCTGAGGCTGTGGCTGAGCTTGCCGCAGCCTCTCCACCAGCCACCAGCCCCCTGCTACTTTTTGCTGCATGTGGCACCGTTGGCATGTGGCACATGTGAGCTGAGTGGGGCATTTATATTCGTATTCGTTCCTGGCACTGCTCAAAAGACAAAAAAAAAATCACTGTTAGTCACATGAATTTAAGACTTTTAGCTCGACAATTCTCTCTTTCAATTGAAGCACAGTGGAATACAAAACTATCGACTGTTCCACTGTGCGTTAACTCTTTAAGTTAAGTATCGGATGAGTCAGTGTTTTGTCATTTACCACAAATAAAAGAGGGGGAAAAAAAAACGGCAATAATAACCACATCAAAAGAGCTTCACTTTACGACTTTTCTTCTTAACAGAGTTGACCAAAAAAAGAAACATATAAATATTTACATTCAACGATAAAAGCCAATTCAAGCGCTCGGCATTTGATGGCTTATTAGACGCCACAGGAAGACAAATGCCGAACAAAAGCCGCTTTTGTAATATTTTCATTTGATTTTGTTGAACGATTTTTTAATTCCATTCATATGGCATTATATAGCGCATTAGGCGACTGCATTCGAGCGAAATGATCATTTTTATGGGTCGTCCGCTGTGATTATTAATCGATTCGAAAACCCATCAAAAAGTGTCCACAAATGTTCCTCAAAACTGTTCAAATTCGATATTTGGCTGAGAGGGCTAATACCTTGACACTTTAAGCGTGAATTGACGGATTTTCAGAGCCAAAGTTGGCCATAGTTGTGGCACTCTATGAAAGGCTCTAGACACTAATGCGTATGTTAATTTTCATATAGCGGTTTCTTAAAATCAATCATTGGCCGAAAAGCTGCATTGAAAAGCCGAGAAGTTGTGTAATCACAAACAGCTTAAGCTCTTTAGGCCAGGAAAGGTAAGAGTAGAGTCAGAGCAACGTAAGCGGCAGGGTATTAAAATGCCTTGTCCCAGAGTTTTGTCCGAAAATGAAAGTGACAGAATTTGTCAACACATGTGAGGTAATCATGAGAAATTTGTTAGCCAAAAAGCTGACTTATAGCCAAACGTTGGCTTAATTGTTAAGCCTTGAAAAACCGTCAGGAATTTTAGTCTAAATGGGGCTTTTAAGTATGGTAAATACTTCTCTACTAATGAAAAGTCAAGGTTGTAGTACCCTTCGCAAATATTTCAGTCTGCCAGGTTAAGAAACCTTCGCCTTTGCTTACCACTTTTTAATATTTCTCAGCTCTTTCTTGTCAGCTCTCTTACCAGCCCTCTTCTAAATCAGAATATTGAAACTGCAATCTTCAGGGCAACTGTTAAAGATCATTTTAATAGTTTAGCTCTCAATGCCAGACACATCACATCAATTAACTCCAACCAGTCCATCTGCGTCCCTTTCCACTAACGAAAGCCGGCGTAATCCGTATGCCATATCCATAACATTTTATTTCGCACTGCAGTTGGCTAATGAATACCGCAGACAGTTATCTACCCGATCCCTCGTCCCAAGCATTTGGCTAGCCTTTGGCAATTGGATTGTGGCCAGGCTGCCAAGACAACTTTATGGTCTCTCTAGTTTTTGAGCGCGACAACTTCGCAATGCGAAAAATCCCGATCCCAATCCCAATCGCAATCCCAATCCGAGTCCCAACACCTACACAAAGCGGCAGCCTTAGAGCCATGGAGCTGTGTGTAGAGAACACGTCCAAAAACAAAAGTCAGCGTATAATGAGATTAAAACTTGAACTTTGCAAGCCAAAAAGTTTCGACAGCCAAACAGCAGGTAAATCATTTTACGCACCCGCAACGTGGAATGAACTTGAAAAACTTTTGCAATATGGCAAGTCGGTTCCACTGTGGTTTTCCCTGTTGTTTTTAGCCGCTTTGAGTTATGAGTCGCCGTCTCCGTCGCCGTCGCCGTCCGCGTCGCTGTCGACGTCTCAGTCACCATTCCCGTCACCATTTTGCATTCATTTCTCATTATCGACATTCAATAAAAATGCAAGCAAAGTTTCATTTTCTTAGCTTTTTTTTTTTTTGGCTTTTTTTTTTTGAATATTTGGCATTTTGCCATTAGACGAACGGAATGTATTTTGCCTTTTTGGCTACCAAGTTCCACCAGACGCCATAAATATAAACGCGTCGAGTCAACTCCAGGGCACGCACCCACCTTCAGCTCCTCTCTCTCTGCCCCCAAAGAGAGAGAGAGGGGAGTCGGGTTATTCCCTAGTTATTCCCTGGGCACGGTTATTTAGGATGCCTAACCAACCGTGCTCAATAAAGCGTCGCCTCTTTGTATTTGTTTTGATTGTTTATTACTGCGGTAAAAATGACTCGCTTCAAAAACAATAACAAAGCCACAAAGAAGCAAGCAAAACTAAAATAATATTAAAAAAACAAAACATTTATGAGGTACAAAAACATGAATAAGCCACGAGTTCTAACTAGATTTGCCGAGGATTTAATTCCGCTTAAATATATTCGAGTGAGTGATTTGAAACAGCGAAAAACTTTGATTCATTATGAAAACTATTCAAGTCATACCTCTTATTTTAGAGAAGTCTCTGCTTAAAGGTTTAAAAAATATATTATTATAGTAAACTGAACTGCTGCAGGAGGCAGGGTATAAGAGAAAGGGTATATTTATAAGTAGCGACTGTTGATTGAGAGATTTAATATACTATCCCAAGGGACGTCATCATATGCCATTGTTAAATCTGGGTTCGGCTCAAAATCTGCCCTGTATTGTAGGGCATAGAATATAGAATCGAAAAAGAATTATACTGTGTAAATAAATGGCTAAAAAGAGTTTGCCAAAGTTTAAAAAATGCTTATAATAAGCGAAAGGCAGCATATAAGCCATTTAAAGTGTATAGGTATATTTATGGCCAGTAGTTGATCTAGCCATGTGCGCTTGTCTATCCGTCCGTCTAAATGAACTCTTCAATCTCGCCGAAATTTGGTATGTGGGTTAGAGTACATTAGTTTCATATCATATATATAAAATATAGCCATATATTTATGGCCAGGAGTTGATTTAGCCATATGCGTCTAACAGTGCGTCCTTCCCTCTGAGTGAATGCCTCTATCTCGTTGAAATTTGGTATATAGGCAGCAAATCCCATAAGCAGATCATCTGCTTATAAAGTATATATATCTTTATATATATATTAATGCTTAAAAGTCGAGCAGAGTGGTTCGATTGCCTGTCCTTCGTCCGTCTAAATAAATGCTTCGATCTCGAGGAAATTTGGTATGTGGGTTCCTATAAAGGAACTATATTAGATCAAGTTTCTTTCTACTTTTATCTACTAAAATTTTTTAACTCCTCAACTCAATAAAAGTATCTATTGTATTCAAAGAAAATTTATAGATAATAGAAAATATAATTCGACATTTAGATAAATTGTACAGTGGCTTGAATGATCGAATAAGAAAGAAAGAAGAATTTAACTCAGAAATCATTTATATTTATTAGAAAGAAAGGAATGACTGGAATGATATAGATATATATAGATCCTTATATATATTTTGATTTACCTATATATAGGGGAATTTGAAGGATTCAGAAGTATTTAGTCGTTTTTTTCGTCTGTTTTTCGTAGAGTGACTTATCGAAACTGGAGCAGCGCTTGTTATGGGCGAGGCGTAAAAGCTATTTATACTCTTTTATTTCTATATTTTCGAATATTGCTTTTAGAGCAAAAGCAACAAGAACAACAACAACAACCAGAAAATAACAATAAATGTTTCGTTTCACACTGTGAAATGCAAAAACCAAACGCCATAAATTGATTCACAACAAGAGCTGCATTTCAATTGGCGATTTGAAGCATGAAAGGAAAAAAAAGAGAAAAAAAAGTATCTACAAAAATATTATGCAAAATTAACGTATCTGTGTGTGTGTTGGGTGTGTGTGAGTGTGTGTGTGTGTGTGTGTGTGCATGACTATTCCTGATTTTCCTGGAAAAGTTGGCGGCTCATGGCTGGCACGCATTATGTATGCCATGCTCCTGCATCGATAAATCAGTCAAAACTGTCAAATGCATATAAATTATATGCAAGCGCGCTCCACTGCCCACTGGATAGTGGGTGTGCGGCCAGTTCTGGCCGGACTGGAGCTGGAGCTGGAGCTGGAGCTGCAGCTGAAGCTGCTGTGGACCCGGAACGCAGCCAGACAGAACAATAACAAGGCACGTATTGCATAAATGCAATATGCACATATCTACTTACCCAAAGTAGACAGGGGGGGAAGGGTTTTTGTGCGTGGGCTGTGGATGATGGGAGAGCGATGGGACTGCCGATGCATGCCATGGGATGCAGCCAGGTAAGCGCAGGCACCACCAGTCGTCAAGGCATAGAGGCAGGCGAGTAGGAGGTGTGTGCGCCTATTAGAACTTGTTGAGTGCCGTTTGAGTGGACGACAACGATGAGAGGAGGACGTGGGCAAAGTCGTCGTCGTCGTCTATCGTCCGCCCTCCGTCCACCGTCCTCCGTCGTTCCGTATGAAGTTATGTTAATGGGCAATGACTGTTGGGATTTGTATTAGATAGGGTAAATGTGAATGGAGGACCGGCTATACTCTCCACATCGTAACAGTTAATGCTTGAGATTACCAGAGCCCAGGAGAAGGGAGAAGCGTATAGAAGAAGGATGGAGCTCTTGCTCTAATGTATTTGACAGTTAGATTTTGCCTAGTTTAATCGGCACAAAGAAAAAGAAAAGAGAAAAAAAAGGTGACAGGACTGAATCAGTCAGTCAGTTAGGGGCCTTATGCCCCAATTCATTCCATCTTGGGAACAACTCTTTAGACATTTTTGAATGCATTATGGCTATCTACCAATTGACATCTCAAGTATTGCATCTCAACTGCTTACTGCTTCGCCACTGCTTGAATCTAATCTCAAAAGCCTAATTTACATTTACCCAACTCGCCTCTCTGGGACTTTTAATGATGCTGTTGGCCCGTTTAAAAGATCATCTTGCCGCTGATAGCCCCAGTGTCTGCCACAAAATGCATTTTTTTTTTGTTTTTCCTCAGCTGATTTCAACGATGATATGCTAAAAAATAGAAATAAAAAGAAGAGAAACGAAACGAAACAAAACGAAGAAATAACCAAACAAAAGTTCTTCTGTTGATGATTTGAAATAATGTTGCACAATGATGTGGCATAAAAGTCGTGGCAAAGTTGCTTGTTGTGTGTAAATCAATAACTGGATTTACCTTTTGTTTTTTTTTTCGTTTTTTCTTTCGATTTTCCTGGTCAACTAACCCGAACTTAACTGAAGGCCCTGCTTCATGTATGTGCGTCTGTCTGTGTGTGTGTGTGTGTGTGCGTGTGTGTGTGTGTGCATGATTTTATAGAAATTATGTAAATTATTGTTTTACAGCCGACTCCGACTCCGACTCCGACTCCGATTCGGACTGCGTGCATCGCGCGATAATATTTATAATACTGTACAATATTTATGTTAAAGCAATTATAGCTGACCAAATATTTACGCAACAATTATGATTTTTATCGAGTCTTGTCTTGTTTTTGGCCCACTGTTCCCCTCCCCCTCCCCATCCACGTCCCCCGCAGGGAAACTGAACCTTGACTTCTATTGCATTATTAACAGTGCCTACAAACGAGCATGATTGACTTGGGATGCGGGAATATGATGCGAGAAAGTTGTTGCTTAAAATATGTAAATCACTCTGGGTTTTTGCTTATTTCATGCCACAGCTCGGGTCACCGCCAAGGTGACAATGCAACAAGCTAAAAGCCTTCTGCACAGTAGCCAGAGACAAGCAGCAAACAACAAACAACAAACAACATACAACAATTGGCAGCTGTTGCAGCTTATGACAGCGACAACTACTATAAAAAAAGGCTAAACTCAACCTGCAGACTTTGAGATACCCTTACTGACTCTTTCATCGAGTTATCTGGAGTTTTATTATGAGTCTAACTCCTCAGCTTGATAAGGATATCTCAAGAATCAAATAGTTTGTCAGCGAAGAATTTTCTTCCTCTCCAAAAGTATAGGGGATAGATCCACCTCGTTTTCTTCTCCCATTACAAACTTGGCCACACAATTAGAATACCCTTGGCGAGGGTATCACAACAAACATGCAACATGCTGCAATATACAGCAGGCGATCGACGACAGACATTAGCGACAGGCGACAGGCAACAACAGAAATGTTGCATGACGCCAGGCAAATGCAAATGAGGCATGCGCCGCGTAGGCGACAAGAAACAGGGGCAACACACAGACAATGCCCCGGCACGTTGCATAGAGCGAACCCTGCGCGCAGGCGCAATACGCGAATTCCAATTGAAAGAAAGAAAGTTGCAGGCAGCAGGCAACAGGCAACAGGCAGCAGCAGTTGGTAATTTGTGCCAACTGTCAAAATAATGTAGTCAAACATCTCCAGTCTCCAGTCTCCAGTCTCGATTCTCGATTCTCGAGCTGCGAGTCTCGACTCTCGAGTCTCGGGTCTCCTCTCAGTTCCATGATTTATCCACTACTCGAATCACGCGCAATGAGCAATTAAATATGCGCAGTCGTGTGTGCCGCTCGAGATGGCTGCATGGAGAGGATGGGACAAACTTTGGCCACTGCCACTCGGTGACTGTGCATCATTTCACATCCAGGCATTCAGCGAGGCATCGAGGCATTCTTCAATTCGTTCTACAGCAACTGTTCAAGTTTGAGGAGTGCACGACTGCCAAATACTCTGTAGAGAAAGGAGGTCTGCATAGCAACTATTTTTATGCCTTCTGCTGCTCCTCGTTTCCAACTCTTTTGGTTAGATTCGCTTCAAGCAAATATCTCTCAAGCTGAGCCTGGTTAAAGGTTTATATTTCTGGAAAGTTAATTAAAATCAACTGGGGTCTTTTTTAAGGCCTAACAGACAGGCAGTCGTTTATAGCCACTTCGACTTGGCTGCTGGTTGGGAGGCTTCCTTATGCCCCATTTTATATTCACACAAGCTTGATATACCCTTTTTAGCCACTCTTAATGGGTATAGATTATAAAAACAGCTTGAAATAGCGCTTAAATTTAGAATTTCGCGCCAAAGGTGACTCATCCTGGTTTTCATTAATTTAAGTTAACTGCAAAAGTAGAAGGTAATTTCTTAGAAAAAAAACTGTTTCCCAGTACATTTTATTCCTAATTCGGGCTCTTGGTCAAAATCAAATTTGGTAACTTTAAACAGGTAAAAACTGGACTTTTCTCTATACAACCTTTGATGCCCATTTCCCGACCTTAGCAACCCATTTCCCCCCAAAAAAAGGGAATCTTCTGAGGCCCAGAAACTGAGCTTCTAAGACTGGGGAATCGGCTAAAGTAGACTCTATTCCATTCGGAATATTTCGATAAATGGAAAGCAGTCTTTATTCAACTTTTCTATTGATGTTTTGAAACTGAATTTCAGCTCAAAAGTACAAAAAACAAAAGGGTTTCATCCAACAAATTTTCCCTAATTGAAAAGTCTTTTTATGAGCGAATTAATTTTGGAATATTTTATATAGCATATCTGATAAATCAAATATCATTCTTCTAATTCCAGGTACGTATGGAGCAATATTTGGAATTATTTACACATTGAGCCATGGGCAAGTAGTAAGTGCAATGACCTGAATCTATTGGAGAATTTTGAGAGAAAACATTATCCGACTGCGTGTGTGATCCTTACATGGATACGCCTGTTAAGCGGCCATTTGAGAAAGTACCTCAAATTAAGCATAACAAAACCAAGCGACACTCATAATTTCAAGTGTTTATTATATGGAGACTCCGAGTCCGAACCAAGAAGATCTTTAATAAGTGACTCTGTATGCCATTGCATGGCGTCACAGTTGAAAGGCGGCTTTGTTCCCAGAACCTCGCTCTCTTCTCACTCTCTTTCTCCATGCATATCTCTATCTATCTGTCGCTCAGCTGGAAAAGATAAAACAGCAACAAAAAAGAAGAAAAATCAGCTAAAGTTTATTGCTTTGTCTATGAATAAGGAATGCAACTTAAAAACTCGACAAACGATAAAAGTTTTCGCACATGCAGCTGGCAGGGAACAGGGAGCGGGGAACGGGGAACGGGTAACGGGGAACAGGGAACGGGTACAGGGAACTGGGAACTGGGAACGTTGAGACGACGGCGCCAAGTGCTCCTGCAATGCACAAAATCAAAACACTAATTTATTGGACATTTGGCACAAACAACACACGGATCAGGAGCCAAAACTGAAAGGCCCCTTTGGGAATTTAGTTGGAGTTGGAGCTGTAGCTGGAGCTGGAGCTGTAGCTGCAGTTGGAAAGTCTCTGCGCTAAGTAGCCGGGCGGGCGAGCAACTGAGAGACAACCGGGACAAAGTCTCGCCGCAATTCTTGCACTCATAAATCACTTTCGCTGCGGCGACAGCAGCCAAAAAAAACAACATAGAAGTAGAAAAAACTTTAGCTCATATAAATTTTCAATAGCTCTCCCTCTCTCCCTCTCTCTCTGCCTCTCTCTCGCTCCTCCACTACTCCGAAATGAAGTGAATCTTCCCCAGCGTCTTCTGTTGGCCTTTTGTCTGCTGCTGTGCCACCAAGTAAAAGTGCAGCCTGGTGACAAAAATATTATTGCAGTTGTGTAAATATGTATGCATGTGGCAGGACGCAGGACGCAGGACAGGACGCAGGACGCAGCAGCAGCAGTTCCCAAATGTGCACTTGAAAATTTGCTTGTATTTGTATGCCACATAAACATAACCTCAAGCCACAGGATTAAAAAGAATCGTTTTCAAGTGCACTCTCTCTCTTTTTTTTGCATACGAGTTTCCTGTGTGTTGTGCCCGCCGCACTTCAAAATTCTTCTGCCTCCTGTTCCCCGTTCTCCGATCCCGAACCCCGAACCCAGACATACATCCTCGGCGCACACACACACACACACACAGTGCGCTGGCAGAGAAAAGAAAGAAATTATAACGAAGAAAAAAATCTGCCTGCTTTATACTTTCGGCAAGCAAACGATAGTCCTGTCGCACCGCTCTGCCCCTTCGCAGGAACACGAAGGATTCTGTTTGCCTGCGTTTTTGGCTGAGCTTCTTGGTTGTTTCTCAATGTTTGCCATTGCACAGTGGGCTCAATGCAATCAAAACCGGCACAAAAAAGAAATGAAAAGGATCTGCTCAACAAGAAAAAGGACTGAATATATTCTCAATATTCCTTTATAGATAGAGCAGATATTTTGTGTAATCTGTGCAGTAATCAGATGTTTTTCAAATATATCTGATGTTAGTGAGTTTTTAGTTGAATTTCAAAAGTTATGCTTTAGTCTTCAACCCCTTTCTAAATTAATGAATATCCCAATTAATTAATTTATCCATACAACTACGCTAGGTAAAGATATAGTATCTCGATCTCTAAATTATAACCTATTTTACGGCTTACCTGAGCTTCAATTCATTGAGATATCTTGAGATAAAACAAGGGTTTAAAAAGTCTTCAATAAAACCACTTCTAAACCGATTTTTAAGATATTCCTAAAGATATCTGGAGATATCTGAAATAGTTTTCAGTACAACAACTTTGCAGCTGATTATCGCTTTATTACAGATATCTGATCCGAATTAGAGGTTTCTTATAGATATCCGATCAGAATTGACTATATATTTTAGCAACATTAAGAAAAGACTTTGAAAGCAAAATTGTATTCCATACAAGAATTTCCAGAAATATCTCGAATCGAATGCTGCCGACCTATTTTCGTACTTTCCCCCGCAAGAAAAAGGACTAGAATCGATGCCAAGCCTCATTTAATAGGCTGAAAATTCGCAGAATCTTCGACTGCTTCCTTTGAATGGAAATTAAATTAAGAAACTGATTAATTTGGGAACTGTATTTCTGCATCTTAAGCCCACAGTCCATATATATTTAGCGGGAGAATCGAAAATTTTCACTAACAAGCATCCATTTATCCTTTGTCTTTCTCTCGCTCTGGTTCGAGTCCTTGGGTTTCCAGTGTAAAATTACACCAATATGCGGGCTGCTACAAATAAACATGAGGCTTATAGGCATATGATGCATTTCCCATTTATTTCTATACACGCACATATACACTGAGAGAAAACAGGTCTTAAAATTGAGAGACCTGAATATTTAGAGCCCAAATCTCGGCCTAATTGATATTAGTTAAGAAGAATTGTGCTGGAATAAAGCTGAAAAATAGGTATACAGTTCTTAAATCAAGCTTATAGTTGGCTTAAATGAGTGTTGAAATACAAAAGAGAGAACCAAATTGAGAGAATTGGCTGCAGCTCTCTCTCTGTCTCTTTTTGAGTAGCTTAATCCTTGTGCTAAGGAGAATGCGTCTTATTTCAAGCTGAATATGAATATTGAAAGCTTGATTCAAGACTGTTTCGTATCGTGCACTTTAAACTTGATTAAAGATTTTCATTCCTTCTCAATTTTCAGCTTGATTGCAGCCAATTTTCGGATTGATTTAGAACTGAAATACTCTCGAGTATTTTCTCTCTGTGTACGGGACATATGTGTGTTTATATATTCCTTTTGCCAGGCTGTTTCACATCAAAAGCAATTTGTTTATTTTACTTTTAGTAAAATCAAAACTAATTTACATATGTGAAACTCAATATGTGCAGCCAAAACGGCAGAGACGCCTCCATTCCACGTCTCTGAATTTGTCTCTCCCTTTCTCTTACAACAGTTAAAAACAAGCGGCTGCAATTAACAATTTAAGTGGCGGCAATAAAGGAAATTAAAATACATTTCCCTGCGCACAGCTCGACGCATATCAAATGCATTTCAAACAGTGTGGAAAATTGAAAATTGGAAAATCACTGCATGGCCAACCCAGCCAACCCAGCTGCCATTTCCCCCCCCCGCTTTTCCATTTTCCAGCGCTTATCATTCTGCATTCATTGCAGTTGTTCTTATCAACGAAAATTTGGAAGAGTTGCTGGAAGAGCTCCATCATCTGGTCGGGTTGCCAGTTTTGTTTACTCGCTGCATTTCCTTTTTCAATTGGTTTTTATCGTAAAACCCTTTCAGTACCCACCCCCTGCCGCTCTCAATTATGATTAACGATGCCGCTCAAGCCGGGACTAGTTCTCTACGAATATATCCACGGGTCACGGGTCCCAGTTGCCGGCTAGACCCGTCTACGGCGCTTCCAAAATTAGCTTATGTTTGTCGCCGCGTCATCTACTTTGGTTGTGGTCCCTTCAACATTATCGAGGAATAATGTTTTCCTTGGTTTCCCAATTTCCCCTCTGCAGTTGCCCTAAGTGCTAATGCACATTGAGTCCCGACCCCCGCATTATGTTATGATGGTTTCTCGACTCATCTTCCTCTTCTTCTGTTGTTGTTGTTGTGTTTTATTCGGAGTTTTTGTCTCTCAGCAACTGTTGTCAATTGTTGATTGATTTCTTTGGGCTGACATCTGAAATGTACCCAAAATTAGCCCAGTCGCAAGGAGTGTGAGTTGCTTTTTATGGGTTAAAGATGCTGCTGGGAAAACATTTTGTTTAGCATACATCATTTGGACACAGGGACGCCGCTTGGCAGCTCATCAGCTCATTTTGGGTTAAATTGAGTACTTGAGCCACAGCTACTCGCGTATCTGGAATGCAATCTCAAAACTTATTCCACCACAGGCAGATCAACGATCTCAGCAGACGACACTCAGAGTTCAAATAGCTTGAGAACGATCGTGAATAAATAATGCATGGAAGACTTGGCTTTTTGGCCCGATATCCCAAAAACTAACTTCCGGATGGTATAGGAATATATAATATAT
Organism: Drosophila repletoides; assembly: GCA_018150835.1. Taxonomy (NCBI): domain Eukaryota; kingdom Metazoa; phylum Arthropoda; class Insecta; order Diptera; family Drosophilidae; genus Drosophila; species Drosophila repletoides. The sequence continues at coordinate 2,682,029 of JAECWQ010000031.1, forward strand.
TAATGCCAGCTTCAAATGATCAAAATCATAAAACTTGGGAATTCAGATCTTTCCAATACAAAGCAAGTATCTCTATCTTTAATCAATATCTCAGCTGTAATTCTTATTTACCTATTTGTAGCGTATATATTTAATATATATAATAAATATATAGAGATTTTCCAATTTTTCACACTCTGAAAGGAGGAAATTTTCCTTATTGGCAGTTAGACTTTGTTAAATTTTCAAATTGTTCAGAAGAAACGAATATTCAAAAAAAACAGCCACAGTTTTTCCAATTAGCCAAACACATTAATTAGCCAAAATCCCACTACAGAAGCCACCTACGCGATCAAAGGAAAGATTCTAACTCTTACGAACAACTTTCTACCAATAAACATAAATAGAGACTATAAATCGTTACGAATTTTAAATGATATCACAAAGAGTCATAAACCACTAAATAGTGGAAATTTTTCTTTTTGTCAGTTAGACTTAATTGAATTTTTAATAGAAATGAATAAGAAAAAAAAAACATTAAAAGCATTCATACATTATTTTTCTACGTATTGCTTTCTATGCGTGGAATTTGCCAAAATCCCCGCGCGAAGGCCACAAGAGGAAAGCCAGGACAAGTTTCTACCAATAAGTCGGAGTATCGCGATATATATAGAGAGTATAAGTCGTTAGGCAAAGCTCTTAAAATCATATCACACTGAGCCATAACCAAAGTTTGAGCCAAGATAATAACCGAAGTGCAAGCGATGATCCGCTACTGGGGCAGGGGGCGGTGGTTGGAGGAAGTACGCCGGGTAATTAGACCATTAAACTTGTGCGCATAACCGTTAGGCGTTAGTATGTACAGTTGGAAGATGTTTCGAAGGGTGGCGACCCCCGAAATCGAATTTACAGTTTGTGGTTAATGCATTTCACTTACCCAAGTGATAAAAACGGAGCGATAAGCAAGAGTTTTAGGTTCTCTTTTTGTGGTTGGTTTTGTAGTAGGGTCGCTGCGCTTGCCCCGACAACTCGTGCATAGCCTCGCCACAGATCCCCCCCTGCCCCATACCCCGCCCCTGCCCCCTTCTGACTGGGCGTGTCTAATTGCATTACCCGTTGTCTGCGCCGTCGTTGCTGTTGCTGTATTCTTCGGCTGTCAATCGTGCGTCGCATGCATTTCAATTTCAAATTCAATTCACTTTTGGGATTCCAGCTTATGACATTCCTTTTCTGAAATTCTAATTCATTCCTTGTCATTTTTCTTGGATACCCTTGCCTGAGGGTATGTTAACTTTCTGGCGCAGTCTGCAGTGCTTTGATGAAGGCAGCTGCGAGCCCGCAGGGTATATAAGAAGGAAGGACTGATGCAGCCATGTCCAGACGGACGTCCTTCTGTCGCTCGGTCTTTTGTATGGCCGGATCGAAGAGCTATATCTTATAGCTGCGAGAAACACAGCCTCTTTGGATTCCAAAGATATCTTTATCTAAAAATTACAATTCATATGAAGGAAAGTAAAATGTTTTCTTACTGATTCATACAGCAGCCATAGGAAAGATCGAATAATCCAAGGATAGGGTATATAATCTTCGGCGCGCCTTTCTTGACAACTTTTTCATGTTTTTTTTCTGTGGCGCTCCTCAGTTCTTTATGTGTTTTGTGTAACTCTTTTGACAATTTATTAGAATCTCATTTACATTTCGAATGCGTGCGGCTTTCTTTTCTTTGGATTTGGGTATTTTTTTTTTTTACTTTTTTTTATGTTCAGTTCTTTTTCGTTTAATTGAATTGGAAATTGTTTTTTGTGTAATTTTTTATGGCTTAGTCATGCGTCATTCGCATTTACATTTTCGGTAATTCTCTTCGCTGGCTTTTTTTATTTTTTCCTACAGTTTTTTGTGTCAAATACCCTTTGAAAGAGCCGTCAAATTAGTCATTATAAATCTAAATGGATGGTAAAATTCATTTTGCGAAAACTATAGTCGATTTTATGATTTTCAATGGACACTAAAAATATTCACAATTTTATTGGATATTCACCAATTTGCTGGACAGTGTAGAAACACACTCACACTTAGCCATCAAATGATTCACTTTTTCATAAATTTATTGTCTCACTCTCGCTGGCAACCACAAATTATTTGCTGAATATGGAAAACAAAAAAATAATTGTATAACACAATTTTAATAGTATTTTGTATACCCTCACAGAGGGTATTGTGGCTTTCATATGATATGTGTCAGGCATTGAAGGAGGCAGCTCAAAGTATGGCTATATTATTGATCAGGAGGCCGAGCCAAGTACGACACTCTGTCTGTCTGTCTGTTGCTCAGTTTTTGAGCTAGGCGCATGAAATTTGGTATGAATACTCCTTTTTGTTGAACTCAGCACATATGTCCGAACCAGCCGTATCGGACAACTATATCATATAGAATAATTGCTTCAAAATCTGTAAAGATATTTTACATTTTACTCAGACGTAAGAAACAATTTCCCATTCCAATCAAGATCGTCTTACTATATCATATAGCTATAAGAAAAAACGTTCTACTCTAATCAAAATCGGTCTACTATATATAGCCGATATAGCTGCCTTAGGCACAATCCCAATATAACTAATGAAGCGACAATTTTCAAATGATTATTCCAGGTCCACTGTGCAAGGGTATCCACTCTTCGGCGCACCAAAGCCAGCCTTTTTCCGGCTAGTTTTTGTGCTCTACTCGTATATGCGTATCTCAGTCAGTTTATTGTAAATTGGCACTATATAAAAGTTAATTTTTTAATGCACTTTTAAGCTCTTGTATGAAAAAATACAGGCAAACCTTGTCAGTAAATTCACACACAGTGCAACTGCCACTGCCACTGCAACTGCAACTGCGACCATAATAAATTTAATTTAATTTACAAGCCGAGCTTACTTTGTTGATTTAATAGCATAACAATAACAAAGAAACAACAACAACAACAATAACAAAAACAACAGCAAAAACAACAATGAACAAGTGAAATTTGCAAACAGCTGACAAAGAAAACAAAATTTATTGCATTATGTTTTCATTTTAACAAGATTATTTTGCATTCAGCTAGGAAAGGGCTCAAACGCAAATATTATTTAAAATATTTAATTTAGTTACACATTTTATTTCCCTATTAAAAACAAATTAAATCATTAAGCGAATATGAAAAATTACACTGGTGTTCATATATATTTATTGCCAGTAAAATTAAATCAAATAGCGACTCTAAGGCAGTCCTAATTGAAGAGCTTTTTAATAAATCCATTTTATTTAAATACTATTGCTTAGTCAAGCCCAAAACAGCTGTTGTGCGGCTATGGGACGCAGGCTCGAACCAGTCTTAGCCCTGCTTTTGCTCAGAGAATATGGCGCTTCACGCTTCGAACCCATTGGTCTTGGTTCGGGCCTAAAAAATGTATAGTTACACCTATATATCTAGAGTTATGTTCATCATATTCATCTGTCTGTCTGTCTGTCAGCCTGTCTATTTGTCTCTTTGTCTATCTCCCTGTCTGTCCGTCTGTCTGTCTGTCAATCTGTGTCTAAGCAGACTTGTCTCTCAGTTTTTGAGGTAGTTGAATGAAATTTGGCTTTCAGTCTTCTTTTTTGTTACAATTATATATCGAAATCGGACAGATCTAATGACTATATCATATAGCTGCCATGGTAAGGAACAATTCGTTGTTGTAAGGGAAGCTTTTCTATCTCTCAAGATATTCTAAAGAGACTCCCCAGTTAGATTCCTTGAGGCCGACAAAGAGATTTAGCCTTTCCTAGCCAAATTTGCTTAATTAAAGTTAACACAATTTGAGCTGCATTTATGAAACCTGCTTGGGCTCAAGATTCGGCTCAATTTAGAAAAAAATAGTTGAATATCCGGAGACAAACCGGTTCGGCTAAAAACCGGTTTGCAGGCTTGGTTACTTTACATAAACATCAAATATCCTGTACTGCCTACAGCTCCAAAAAAACTGCGAGCCTGGTTAATATATTTACTTTACAGGGTCGGAAATGGCTCATTTTGTGACGAAAATTAATATACCCTCTACAAGGACACAGGCAAAAAAAAAAAAATAAAATACATATTTATGTGTAAATAGAATTGGCCCAAAACAACAGAACCGAACTGGAGAGAACAGAAAACAAACCCAAATTCAATTTCAAGTTTACAAGAAAATGCAATTTATAAATTAGCCAACTCGGAATCAAACAAAAATCAAAGGAAATGGTAAAACAAAAAGCAAAGCCTAGCAAAAAATATCGACAGGGTATCATAAATATTGCACGAACTGAAAAGGCGAAAGGATTTGCAAACAAATTTTCATGCTTCAGTGAAAACTAAAGCCAGAAAGAACAAATAAGAGGAATGCTCTCAACTAGAAACTGCTCGACTACGAAATACTCTTTACGCAGAGAAATCAGAGTATTTTTATAATATTTTGTACCGGTTCTCCCTTGGAGTTAAAGCTACTAGTCTATCTACGATTGAGACCTTTGACTAGCTGCTTGATCGTGATCAAGAATATATATGTATATATGCTTTATGGGAGTCGGAATATTTATATTTTCTTCTGTCAGTTGCAAAGATTTTTCTATAGCTTAACATACTCATTTGGGCGGATTTTGAATGGCCAAAAGAGTATAATAAAAATATTATAGAAAACAAAACAAGAAAATGAAACGGGGCGAAAGGAAAACATGGAAAAAGCCGGCAAAGGGCCAAGGATAAGCCTGCATAATCAAGTGGTTTTCGATAAATAGAGCAAAAGCAGCAGCAAAAAAGGGCCCAAAAAACCAGACCCTTGGCCAGTTAATCGAATATGTTTGTTAAAAAAAGTTTTGAGGCGTAAAAAGGCAGAGGCAGAGGCAGAGGGAGCGGAAGAGGCAGAACCAGTTCCAGCAACCCTCAAAAAGGACTGCTGAAAATTTAATTTGGCTAGCGGAGAATAGCGCTAGGAGTAAGTTTTTACGCGATCCTGAACCCACCTGCCTGCCGTTTGCCTATTGACCCACATTTTCCTGGGTCTCTCAGAGCTCCACTACTTGTTTTAATTTCCTCATTCTCGCCAGTGTTGCCATTCACTTTAATGCTCTTAAATTCTAAATTGCATCCTTTCTGCAAGGCAGGGCAGGGCAGGGCAGGGCGTGGCAGGGCAAGGGAGGGTTCCAAAGAGCCGGTTGTTGTTATTTCTCAGTCCTATTTACAATTGTTGCCACATTTCCGGGCATCTTTTGGCCTCAGCGCCTCTCCCTTACCCCTCAGCCCGTACTCGACATCTTCATCGCCGTCGCCGTCGTCGTCATCGTCATCGTCCTTCAGACGTTTTAATGATTTTCCGAGTGAGAATTTTTTTTGTTTTTTGTTTTTTTGTTTTTTGTGTATGTAATTTTCCTGCTTTAAATTGCTTTTGTGTTTTTGCTTTTCCTCTTGTTTTCCATTTTATACAATTTTATTTACTTTTTAGTTGCTCGTTGAGTTTTTGTTTGGCGTTTTATTTGCTCTCAGTTTTTCAGAAATAGTTTTCCTAGGAATTTTCAATGAATTAAAGCCAAGAAGCTCAACAGTAAATTTTTCGAGGGTTTACACAGAAGAGGTCAATACACAGAGGACTCTGCAGCAAATCCACTAAACATTTTCAAGGATTTATCAATTAAGTATCAAAAGGTTTTCTTTCTTTTTTTTTTTGCTTCTTTTTTCCACTAATTTTGTTCTTAATCCATTGCAAACCCTTTTTCACTCGCACGTGCCCTTTGAAAATCCCAAGCTTTGGAAGAGTCTATGGAAATTCTAAGAATGGAACCCCATTTTATACAAAAGCCCCAAAAGCCAACTCGAACACTCTGCCCTGTTTGCCAGACCACACGCCCTTAAAAATAAAAATAAAAATAAAAAGAAAGCGAAAACCTAACAAAATCAGCCACTTGACAATACAAAAGATAATTAAATAAACAATGAATAAAAGGTCTAAATGAAAATGAGAAAATGCAAATTGAAAAAAATATCCCTCTCCTCCTCCCCAAAGAAAATAAAAGGGAAAAATCTCAACTCTTTCCTATGCGAGAGAAAATGTAAAGTGTAAAGCCGTATAAAATCATTGGAGAACATAAAAGCGTAATAATAATTAATGAATTTAGCATGTTTCTGAGGTTGTTTAAGCACCTAGAGCAGCGCTAAATTATCTATAAAAAAATTAAAAATTACCCAAAATTAAAGCTGCCAAAAATTATGTTTAATAGGCGAAAAATCTTGTAAGCAAATCAAGGCATACCCCACGCAGCTGCCTCCTCTGCAAGGGTAGAAGAGGTATAAAATTAAAGGGTTTCTACAAGAAAGAATATAAAACTTTGATGGGGCATACGAGGCAAATAAATATATAGCAAATCCTTTCCTCAAATCAGGCAGGACTCTTTAGAGGATCGTAGAACTGCTGTATGTCTCAGAGAGATGCTGAGATCAATAATATAATGGAAGCTGATTAATAGCTGTCTTTAGCTTATTTCCTGTGGATTTATGCCGCTTAATTGGTGATTTCTTTAAAGGATTTAGTTTGGGGAAACTTTTCGCTTTCCATTGAAAGCTCACCTTGAAGTTGGTTTTTTGTGCCCTGCTCTCGCAGTGCATCCAATAGGCAAATAGGACTCCAGGACAGAACTTTCCAACGTTTTATGACAATCAACTGTTGTAGACTCTACAATGTAAACTAAAGCATTCCCCTTCAAACAAAATAAAACAAAACAAGGCAGAGAAGAGAGGAATAAAAAGGGAAAAAAGAAAGGAAAAAGGGAAAAGGGAAAACAAATAAAATTGTTTTGCGTAAAAATTGCAATCATGCAATGAAGTGGAAAAGTTTGCACAACGTGGCGACGTTTGTTTCTGGCAAACTTCTCTGGTTGTTGCAGTTGTTGCAACAACAAACAGAAAGTTTAACATAGTGGGAGTTTCGGGAGTTTGGGGGGTGGAATATGGGGGAATGTAGGCTCGAGACAAATGCTGCAGGGCAAATAAAAAAAGAAGAGAGAGAGAGAGAAGAAAAACTGAAATCGGGGGTATTCCACTGTAAAGGCAGAGAAAGCACCTAAAAATGGCGGCGACGTCGCCGTCAAAAGCGGAAACAGACGCCGTCATCATTGTCATGAAAGCGGTGCAACTTTTTGTATAATATAGCCGAGAGACGGCCAAAGGGAACTCCATGAAAGAAAGGGTATCGGGAATGACAACCCGTTGCCCTGCGGCGACGCGTCGCGTCAGACGAGGAGACGCCGACGGAGTCGGAGTCGGAGACGGAGACGCATTGCAGGCACAGACGTCGACGTAGACGTAGACGCCCGACGTTCATGATAATAATGTTCATACAACTAAAGTTGTGACATGAGCCAGCTATTATTATAGAAAAGAACTAAAACTGAGACTTCACTTAAAATTAAAGTGCAGCCAGTAGGGAGAGGGGTGTGCCAACACATTTAAATACTCTTTAAATGGCTAAGATACTCTACAATTCTCTGAGATAGTTGGTAGTTTGCCATATGCTCATCAAAAGAGAATTAACTTATATTTTGATGAGCCAGTCCGCTGATTTTGCTAGAGATATCGTAGAACTAGTTAGCAGAGGCACCGAAGACTAGATACCCTATGGATTTGATTGTTCCTATAGCAGCTCTATGACTTGGCAGTCTAAAAAGATGCCTGAAGAAGAGAGGAAAAAAGTTTGCCAGACAACTTCTCTTGAACCGATTCTATATGCTATATTTGTCCGATATTTTATTGGGATTCCGGAGTACTTTCCTCTTCACTAGGCATTATAGCCTACTTCCTGCCAATTACTCTTAGGAAATACGCCTTTAACCCCCTTAAATTCAGACAAAACTGAATAAATTTCAAGGGAACATTATGCCCTAATAAACCAACTTTAAAGTCAAGCCACTGATCTGGCTATAGCAGTTGGTAGTAGCTTTTGGCCAGGACGTTCTTCTCTTTGAATTTGTTTAGTTGCCATCAATTTCTCATGGTTTCTGTTGCAGTCTTCAGTGAGACGTTTGCCAATCGTTCATTTGGTGTGGCTAAACACATACAATTCTCTTAGCCAGCTTTTCTTTGGGCTTTAGCCCGACTCTTGATCTATTTTGGCTATCGTATGTCTTCCTCCTGCTGCTGATTCTCAATGGCTCGCCAAAGTGCAAAATGTTGTAAGTTAAATGGAAACAATAATGGGCTTGGGCTCTCCACACAATCAGAACGACTCATCGTCGCTTTCCATCCACATTCGCTGTGCATTTTCTTTGAGTTTCGCTTCCATTTTTTTCGGTTTTTTTTTGTTTTTTCGTGTTTGTTGGTTTATTGCCTTGCACTTTTCACTTTTCCATTTTCCATTTTCCATTTTGCGCTCTCCACTCGACGCTGTGTGCTGTGTGCTGTGTCCTGTGTCCTGTGTCCTGCTGCCAATGTGTCATTGTTTGGTGCTTAGTTTTTGCTTCATTTGGTTCATGGCGCAATTGTTTAATTTGACAGATGAATTGGCTTTCATTGTTTGATCCCTCGAGTCGAAAAATCTGAGCTCACCTTTGCTCTTAGCCCGCTTTGCTTGACTTTATTTGACTCGACTCTTAACTCTTAGCACTTAGCTCACCTTCCGCAAAAACTCTGCTTTGCGACGCTCCGTTGGCTGCCTGGCTGCCTGGCTGCCTGCCTGGCTTTAGCCATTTTAATTAAATCCCGAGTTCAGCGCTGCAATGCAAAACTTTTACCAACTAGCCCTAAAAAGTAGGCTCTGCAATTGCAATCTGCAACAACAACAACAACAACAACGACGACGACTGAGAAGGCCAAGACCGACCGACGAACAAACCATAAGACATAAAAGCAAAACCGACGCTCCATAACAAAGCCAACCACAGCAGTATTAGCAGCAAGTACAACAACAATAACAACTAGCAGGGAAATTTAGCTCCGCCACACCGAAGCTTAAATACCCTTGACGTGGTTTTGATGCATATCTTTTAAATACAAATAAATCTTGTAAAAGACATCTTTAGGACTAAAAATACGCTTCATAGAACCGTTTAGTTTTCAACCAATTGCGGCTGTTGCTGCTATATGATATAGTGGCTCGATCCTTAAGATTGAGCGTCAGTATTTAGAAGAGATATCTACAAATAACCTGTAAGTTTCTTCCAGATATCTGAAAGAATACAAAAGTTGTCAGTATAATAACTTTTAGATCCTTTTTAGACCAATTTTTCCAACCGAAGACAGCTATATGACATGGTTCTCCGAATCTATCAAAATATCTTTTACCCACCTCTAAAGCGGACAGAGCCACAGACAGAGGCACAAAGCTTCACCAGTTCGTCTCATCATTTTGTATATATCTTTTATAGAGTAGAAGTTGCCCTTACACAGTGCTCGACATAATCATAATACCCACAGCAAGGGTATTAAAACCAACTCTGCAGCAAAGCAAAAGAAATAGTTTGTCCAAACTATTTGCCAGCCGCCATTTTCATATGCAGCGTCGCAAGTTGTGCCATAATTTTATGCCACAGCAGCAGCAAACTTGTGCGGTTTTGCTATAACCCCTTCCCCATCCCCTTCCCCTTCCACCCGTACCACCCATTTTGACCCCATCCGAGCCACGTCCTGAGCCACGCCTAATAATAAGAAATTAGAACTTACGGCAGCCACTAAGTCTGTCCGCAACAGCAGCAGCAGCAGCAGGAGCAAAACTATAATCGTCTTGTACGAGTTCTTGGCTGGAACTTAAAGTTAGCCGCAAAATGTCCTGCTAAGAAGTAGAGTAACCTTCTGCTGGTCTTAGCACCTGAAACGACAATGACTTAAGCATTGTGGCATTTGCTGTCTCCTGGCGTTTACTAGCTTCATTCCACTGCGGCTAAGCTATAGGCTAAAACAGACATCTTAGAATTGAGGCTAGATCTGGCCCAGGCATCTTTGGATAATCAGGCAATCTGCATAGCCCCGCTACCCTTGGACTCGATTGTAGGGCATACGTTCTTCGGCTGACAGTGTCCTGTGGCCTCCTATTCTGGCAGCCTTTTTCCCCAAAGCTGAAACTGGCCAACGAAATATCTTTGATCCTGTTACCTTTGAGAATACTTTCTCTTCAACGTGCTATGTCCTGTGGCCTTCCTTCCTGCGTCTCTTCTCCATTTTCCCGCGAGGCTCGATCGCACGACGCTCAATCTAGCCAAGGCATCGGCTCTCTATAAACACTTCTGGATACTCAGGCAATCTCTTTGATCCTGTAACCTTTGCATTCGATGGCAGAGCATACGTTCTTCGACTTACAATGTCCTGTCGTCTCCATTTCTTGTTGGCTTTTGCCACTCTGTGTCTTGCTTGCTGCATTGCTTTCCCGTTGGCTGCTCCTCTTAGGGGGCCATTTCCCACAACGCAGCGGCTAGGTCCTTGTTCAGTGTTGTGAAGTGAGCGCAGCGCATTATTTAGGATTTACCTTTATGTTGTTGTCAACGTGGTCGTTGCCTGCCATTGTCCTTGTTGTTGTTGTTGCTGTTGTTTTTGTTTTTGGCTCCTTTTGCTGACTGCACTCGCACATCAGTCCAAGGACGAGGCTCAAGGTGTGCCTGCTCCTGTCTCTGCCACTCTACCGCTGTCTCTCTCTCTCTCTCTTTGTCCTTATGATGCTGGTGATGAGAAAATGCGAGGCTCGTGTGACATTTTCATTATCGTTGTGGGATATGCGCTTTTCTCTGGCCTGCCATAGAGTCTCTATCTATTGCTACTTTCGCATCCTGCTCCTGGGCTCGCCTGGGCTGGGCTGTTGTGACAGCGACAGACCAGATAAGGTTACAAAATTATTAGTACGGATTTACAATGCTCTAGTTATAAGAGGGGGTGTCTGTGTGTGTGTGTGTGGCTAATACTCAGCCTTGGAGAGAAGAGGTCCCTTTAAGGACAAGCTCTCCCTGTCGCTCTCTCTCTTAGCCTTTTAAGATGCCTCAAATTGGCTTAAAGCTAGCACTGCATTCGATGCACTCAGGCGAATGCATGGATAAAACATTTTTTAAATTCAATAATCGAAAAGAGACGGCCAAAATACTTCGCCCCAGTCGCTTAAATTGCCATCAATTTATCAAGTCGAAAATTCAACGCTTTGTGCATTATTTTGCCAAAGTTGAAAGTTCAAAGATTAACACAATTTCGACAAATAATGAAAGCATAATGAAACGCAGCCACAAGCAGAAGCAGCAGCAGCAGCGGCAGCAGCAGCAAGTCCTGCGACAGGAGCACAGGAACTGAACTGAACTGAACTGAACAGAAGACAGGACGGCAGGGCAACACAATACGAACGATGGCTTTTGGCGGGGGGGATAGGCGGGCGGGCGGACAGTGGGCGGTGATATTTCCTTTATCATGATATAAATTCCACTTTTGCAGCCGCCTGCCTGGCTGATAAAAATGGGTATAACTTGTGGGGATAAGGACTCTCGCCAGCAGATGCGAGATGCGAGATGGGAGATGCGAGATGGGAGAAAAAGAAAAATGCAAGCAGGAATTTGAAAATTTCAATTACGCGTGCAATGAAAATTACGAAAACCCACAAAAGTCATTTTTCTTGATCGATTTTTTTTCTCTTTCTTTCTGCTGGCCTCAAACGAAACGCAGGCCAACAATGCGAAACGCAGAGGGGTGGCAGCGGGACCAGGAGAGCTGGAGTTGGGGGCCGGGAGCAGGAGACACCATCTAGGTGAAACGGCGCTAAAGTTTGATGGCGTTCAGCTGCTCTGAGCGGGCTTGGAGGGATGGGCAGATGAAAAGTTGGCGCGACGCTCGCGAGCTGCTGTTGCTGCAAAAGTAGAGAAAAAGCAATTTCAAAATCCCAAAGAAATTGCAAAATTCCATGCGGTGATGCTTGGTGGCGACAAAGGGATATATAGGATAGGATGTGGCCAGGACGCGACGGCCGGCTTGTGGAGATGCTGATAGCAGCCATTCACCAAGCCCGTAACCCGCAATCCGCAATCCGCAGCCCGCATCTTGGTGCACCTGCAATTGCTGTAAAGCTGCTAGAGCTTGCCCACCACTAGACACATCAGTAGGGTTAACTAAGGGCCGGACGAACAACCAAAGGGTTACGAGCCACTCTCCCCCCTCCTCTCGCCATCCCAGCTGACAGTCAGCCAGGCAACCAGCCAGCCAGCCAGCCCCCAAGTGCAGGTTTAACCGGCATACTTCAAGCCCCTTTCCAGTTGCCACTGTTTGTGTTGACATTTGCCAGCTTAGCTTTGGAGCTCCTGACTCCAAATTCTCTGTCTCACTCCGCCTCTCTCTCTCTCTCTCTCTCTCTCTCGCTTTTGAAGTGTGGCGGATGTGGCAACTGAGTAAGCCATCTTTACCAGCAAAGGAGCAGCAGCAGCAGCAGCCGGCAACGTCTTTTGTTGGCTGTGTGCTAGTTTTATGTCATCTTACCACTTGCACCTGCAGCAGCTCCCAGCTCCTTGTTGTAGATTTTCTTTTGCCAGCCATAATATTTTCATTTCTTTTTTTCTGTTTTTTTTCCTTTTTTTTTTTTGCACTCCCCTCTCGACTGGTGAAAACACTTTTCATTATTTAGTTTTTCATATTTCACATTTTTATTTGTATTTGACAACGAGCAGCTACGCGGGGTTAGGTATCAGGGATCAGCTCTTTGCTGCTTTGCTACGTCCCGGGGACTGCTGCTGATGAGGTCATCGCAGATCTCTATTCCAAGCCAGCCATCATCATGCGGTTGCTTCTCCCAGGTATACTTCAAATTTGGTATACTAAAACGGAACTATGACTAAGGAACTTATTTACTTAATGTGATTTCCTAGGAAAAAGTACCACAATAATTATACGATTTAACAAAGGGGCGCAACAGGAAAGTATCTCAATTTATTTGGTATAAACAAAATATTTGTATCTACGTCAATGCTGCCTCCAATCAATTGTTTATAAATACTGCTCACTGCTGAAATTTCCATCTGTGAGAGGCACAAGCAAAAAAAAACAAAATAAGAGCTCTCCCACAAACTAAAGATACGAATGCGACTACTATGAGATACCCTGGGCATGCCTGGCATGCCACACTGAAAACTGGACTAGTGGAAGCGAAGGAAACCTCACCTCACCTCACTGTATGCCTCAGCTATTGCAGCAAGGGGCATTTATTTGTTGCAGAGTGGGCTTAAGGGGCACGGCCTGCGTGGCACGATTAAATCTTTCAACGCCTCGGAACTGAGTCATTGGACTCACAGCTGCTTTTAAATTGAATCAGCCATGCACAGAGAGAAAAAAAGAGACAGATTTAGTGCTCAGATTTGAGTTCTGTTATATACAGAAATAAAAGATATATACGAAATATTCATCCTTTTAATTACTAAAAACTGAACCGATCGAATTGCAAATTTTTGACCAAGCCAAATCCACAGAAAAACCCCAATCAGAAGAAGAATTCCATAAAGGAAAGTAGATGAAGAAAACAGAAAGAAATAACAAATAAAATGGGGAAAAACTGTTAAAGCAACTTTTTTGTTCCCGATCCGATCGTGTTCAAAATCATTTTCAAAGAAAGTTCTGAAAATTGAATAAAGATCGCAACCCAATTCGAGGGAAAATTTGTACCTTCATAAGTGGAAAATGGGCTGTCAAAAATGAATGAGGAAAGCTCTCATTTTCCCGACGCTATAAATTAAATTCTAAAATATTAGTTTCTAATATTCTTTTGAAAAATCGCTGTAAATTTGGAAAATAGTTGCTAAATTTAGCTTTTTTATGTTGAAAAAAGAGCGGAAAAACTGCAGAATTCATATTTTATGTTTTCCTGTTGAAAGGTGAGAAATATCAGTCAAAAGTCCATAAAGTATTTCCTTCTTGTGCGATTGCGTTTCAATAATAAAAGAGCTGATTCTGAAATATCCCAGGTTGAAGAAAAATATAATCAAACCTTTGAAAATGCCTGGGCAAAGCCGGCTAAAACTGGCTAGTAATTGCTTCTTTCTCTAACCCTTAAATTTTCCTAGACATCAGCGAGAGATTCTTGAGAGATCGGTGAGAGATCGTCAAAAGATCTTTAAGTATAATTGAGTATATTGAAATTTTTCTCAGTTCAGCTGGAAAATTGAGAATAGAAAACTTGAGAGGCCTTATTCAAGAGCTTTTCAGACCCAGTTGAAGGAGTGTCACTCTTATAGCTGCTGAGAAAAAGAAGGGAGAGAATATTCAATCTGTTCATTCAGCCTCGAATTGAGCAAGACACCCTATATTTTTCTCAGTGTACAACAAGCAGCAACAGCAGCGGCAGCAGCAACAACATGTTGCGTTCATATTCAAATTTGTAGAACGTGCAATGAATTTGAAAATGAAAATGAAAATGAGTAAACACGCAAAAAGCAAAACAAACTGGAATACATAAGCCGATTGCTGTTGTTTCTGTGGTTGCGGTCTGTGGCTCCGACTGTGGCTGTGGCTGTGGAGCTGTGGGTCTGCTCTGGGTCTGGGGTCAAGCGAAAACTTGCCGGCTTAGTCATAAGTATTCCAATTGCACAGAGGAAACCACTGAAACTGCAACTGTAACTGACTCTGTGACTGAGACTGAGACTCTGACTGAGACTCTGACTGAGACTCTGACTGAGACTCTGACTGAGACTTTGACAGAGACTGTGGCTGTGGCTGTGGCTGAGGCTGACCTGCCATCAAATTGATAACCTTTAATGGGATTTGAGGGAGAAGGCGCAGCGCATTGATACGCGACTTGGCGGAGACATTTCATGTGGCGATAACCAAGTATATTCCCTCTGCTGCCCCTCCCGTCTTGTTTATAGCTTTTTCTGGTGATGCTCTATAGTAATTCTTGTAGAGTCGTAAAAAGCCATAACAAAGTGGTTCTCGATGGATTTTATGATGCATTCTACTTATGATAAATGCAAGTTAATATAATTTTTGGAATGTTGAACCCACTGAGCCGATAATTGAGCTCCAGCTCCAGCTCCAACTCCAGCTCGAGCCACACACACAAATTGTTATTATGGCCCTTGGGCTGGCGTCATTTATGGCCTGAAATCGTTCAATTCAATTTGATTAAAATCGTTTATCGACCTTCTGCTTCTTGAATCTAGATCAAGTTGCATTTCCTGCCCATATAAATCTCGTCATTGTTTACAGATCTCAGCGACTGCAGCCACTGCAGCCACCGAGCCACAGAGGGCGTTTTGTATGACAATTTATTTGCATTGCAAATTCAATTTGTTTGCCACAGGAAGGAGGCAAATTTCTTGGGCAAAATGGCCAAGTAACTCGTATAAGGTAAATTTCCAAATGGACATAAATTTTGCGAGCATGCAGCGAACAATTGATATACCAATTACCCAACTGTTGTTGCTATTGCTATAGCTGCTGCTGCTGTTGTTGGCCAACAACTAGCCGACTCCAATGACCAACTGGAACGCCAAGCCATAGGCAGCAAACCGAATACAATTGTCGACGCAGCTGCCCATGGGCGTCTGGGGTTGTGTGGGTTGTGGGCTGCGGACTGCGGTGTGCGGTGGGGGCATAATCGTGTGGTTCGAATCTCAGTTTGGAAATTAGCAGCATTAGAAGGTGCTTAAGAAGACCAGTCGCATACCAAAGGCCTTACTGGGGCTGCACAGCCTGGCCAGATCGAGTAGCGTTCCAAACGCAAGGGTCAACTCGAGTGTGAAGCGTTTTGGGTCTCTTGATAATTGCAGCGAGTCCAAAAAAAATGAAAAAAAGAAAAATATTATTTGCCAAGCTGGCTAAATGGCATTTACCCAAGCC
The DNA here is from genome assembly GCA_018150835.1 of Drosophila repletoides. NCBI lineage: Eukaryota > Metazoa > Arthropoda > Insecta > Diptera > Drosophilidae > Drosophila > Drosophila repletoides. The sequence continues at coordinate 2,697,820 of JAECWQ010000031.1, forward strand.
TTGGTCGTCGTCGTCGTCGTCTTGGCCATATCTTTTTCTGATCTTGGCTTGTATGCCCCGCTGCGCATGCGCACATTAGCAACGTTTAATAAGTTTGGTCCGTTGGCCAGTCCCAGCCCCAGTCCCAGTCGCAGTCCCGTGGCCAAGTCATCGAGTCATCGTTGGACTTCCACTCAGATCCGGTCTCATCAGTGTTCGCGTAATGAGCCATTATAGAATCGTTGCGGTTTTTATTGCCAAGAGGCAGGGGCAGAGACAGGGGCAGAGGGAGAGGCAGAGCAGCTGTTGACGTTGGCATTTTGGCCATATTTGTCCACGTTGTGTGATATTCGTTGCAGCCAACAATCGATTCAAGTTGCCAAACTTAGCTCAGGTTACAAGCCTTGTGCGTGAGCCACACATTAATTGGCAACGGGCAAAAGTTTTGGCTCTCAAAACTCTGCTCTTTATGGTGCTGCTAGTCGAACCGATCTTTTAGCCATCAGTTTCTAAACAATACCGACATTTTCCTAGCCACATTGAAATCATTCAATAACTTAAATCAGAATGATTAATTTACGAATAAAGCTGCGAATCATTCAAACTTTGAGTTATCACAGCAAAATTACAACAGTGAATCGAATTGAAATGAAGAGAAAACTGGGAATAAAAAAAATAAATAAAAAATATAAACAGAATCAAATCACATTTGTTTTGAGTCAAAATGAATGATTCGAATTATATTTAAAATTTATCTTGAGTCAATTTCTTTAGTGTCTTTTCAACTAAATGATTCAAACAACATTTTATATTCATCCTGTATGAAATTATGATTCTTTAGGGTCTTTTCAAGATGAAATGAATATTCAAAAGTTGTAAGTTTATTCAGAATATATCCATAATTTAGCAAGTTGAAAATTGAAAAAATTATATAAATTTATTTTAAATTTTTAAATCAATAATGAATAATTCCAATATTTTATATTTATGAAGTGCTTAAAATGAAATATAGAGATAAACACACGTCTAAAAAAAAACTTGATCCATCTTCAATGGAGTGCAACAAAATCTGGAATATTTCGAGCCCAGCTCGGGATATTAGTTATAAATGAAAAACAATTCACTCTTGAGCTTAAATTAAGCTGAAAGTGGTCAGAGAATAAGCTTCAACTCTGAAAATAAGATTATTTTGGCTTGAATCAGGTTTGAAATAGAAAGGAGCGAACCAAATTGCGAACCAATTGGTGTGAGCCAATTTTCGACGCGCTTTTAAAACAATCTCGTTAAGCCTTAATAACATATCAATCACAGCTTGATTTAAGATTTTTTGTTCTTAAAATATCATTCTCAAAATGAGAATTTTGGGTTAACTTGAAGCCAAATGCACAACATACTTTCGGATTGATTTAAGAACGGATTTAAGGCTTGACCTTTCAGCGCTTCCTGCTTCAAATATCATTCTTGAAATGAGAAGATTTGGGTTGATTTAAGCTAAATGGATATTAAAGTATTTTAAGATTGAATTAAGATATTTTCTCGCAGTGTACCTAATAAAAAATCGCATTGCACTAATTAAGTCATCGTTGAAGCTAATTTAAAATTTATTGTTTACTTTCAGGTGAGTTCAATGCCCAATTTCTGTAGCCGAGAAATGCCAAGTGTTAATGCTATTTATCGGTTTGTAAATTATATATATATTCCATATATTTCCTAGATTTTATTACACTTGTTCGGAATGTTGTATCAAATATTAAATACGCCCAAAAGAATTAATCTGGAATGCATATGTATAGAGGAGAATTACTTATATAATTCATACAGTCACATAGAGAAGTACTCGTACTTCCTGTTCCCTAATAAAAATAAAAAACAAAAAAAAATAAATATATTTAGTTTATGGGGAAAAGGCGATAACAATATCATCATCGTAATGACTCAGGCTAAGTGCTTTTCGTTTCGGCTCTGCGAGAATGAACGGACGGACGGACAGACGGACAGACGGACGGACGGCCGACTTATGTAAATGTCAATTTTCACTTCATTGCAAGTGGAATAATTCGAGTATTTACGAGAAGCAGCCTCAAAGGCCAAGCAAAACCAATTTTTTATAGTTTTCCCTTGTTTTTTGTGTGTGTTTTTTGTTGTTTTTTGTTGTTTTTTGTTGTGTTTTGTTGTGTTCATCTTTCACTATCAGCCAGAAGAATAATAATGTACAATAAGTAGTAAAATAAATCGTAAAAACAATCGCACTGCAACAAGCAATCAAGAAATGTATGCCAGATACGCGACTACCCACAATTGGATGGGTCTTCTCGACTAGCGGATACCCTGTTAATAGTGTGGCAAGAAACACCCCAATATGCTGAGCACTCTCGACTAGGGAATAGCCTTTAACTAGGCTTCCAAGAAGCAGTTTAATTTCTTAGTACTCTAGACTAAGGAATACCCTTTAACTAGTCTCCCAAGAATCTGTTCAAAATGCTTAGTAAACTCGCCTAGGGGATACCCTATAAATAGCCTTTCAGGAAACAGTTTATTGCTTATTACTTTCGGCTAGAGAATACCCTTTAACCAGAGTTTTATATACTTAAACAATACTTGGTGGTAACTAATAGATAAATTTTATTTCTTATTATATTTAAGTGAAACCAGATACATTGGTTCAGGTTCCGCTTCAGTTTAGCAACTTTGGTTCGGTTCACGTTAATGAAATAATCGCAGATTTTGCTTCGAAACGAGCTTGCAGTCGTGTAGCTAATTTGCATATAATACTATTGCTCCTATAAAATGAATATACCTCTTCAACTAACATTACAGGATATATAAATAACAACAACAACATTTAATCTACAGTTAGATTGTTCTTGCTGTGTGTAGTTCAGCAGTTCTCAACTTGGATGCATTCAACGCATTTTTTATTGCAGCCGTTTTGTTATACCCTTCCAGAGGGTTTTATAACTTTGTCAGGAAAAGTGCAATGTATAGCAGAAGGTTACTCTGACCCCATAAAGTGAATAGTCCTTTATTCAACAGGACTCTCTGAGACCAGTCAGCAATAGCCTTGACTCCTCTGCTTCTATGCAAACTAGTTCAAATTTGGTATGTGACCTTTTCTTTCTTGTACACTGCAAATATATCCGAATCGTCTGGATCGGACAACTATAACATTTAGCTAGTTATAGAAAGGATTAAACGCTCCCAAATGGAAAACTATTTGGTTTCTCCAGGCAGCTGGGTAATATTAGAAATCATAGGAACAATCGCTGCAGTCTCCCAAAGCGTATTCCCGTCTGTAAGGGTATTTAAGCTTCGGTGTGAGAAAGACAGCCTTTTCTAATATATATTGTTTTTTTGTGGGTCGTCTCAGCTAAACGATTTTATCAACAGAACTTTGTTTTTCAAAAAATAAAAGACAAAAAGCTTAAAACTGAAAACCGAAAACCGAAAAAAAATAATGTGTTCGTTCGGATATTCAATAAGCTGTGCGATATAATCAACGAGCTTTTTGGGGAAAATGAGGAAAAACTCTCTGGGTGTGCGAGTGTGTGTGTGTGTGTATAGGCAGTTGCTTGGGTTGTTGTGAGGCAATTAAAGCGCAACCAGAGCCATTTCTCAATAGATTGGAGACCCCCTCCAAAAAAGAGAGAAAAAAAAAAACTGACCCAACAAACGAGGTTCGAGGTTTGCTGTCTTTCTGTCCGTCCGTCCGTCTTTCTGTTCCCAGTGCGCGCTCCAGAGTCGAACAAATGATATTTATCGGCATGCCATTGTCTTCTCTGGGGCCTTTTGGCCTTTTTTTTTTGGTTTTTTTTCTTTGGTTTTTATCTGAGTGTCTCTTTCTGCCGAAGGTGCCGCCGACTTGGCTCGTTACCGAAATGCGTCAAATGACAAATGATTTAAAATTTATTATCACAGCCAGGTCGCATTGTCCCACACACACAAACACACACATAGATACATCTCTCTGTGTCTGTGTGAGTGTGTAGTTTTTACTTAGTTCCAGTTTTGCATGAGCGAAAGTGAAAATGTTGGCCTGACTCTTGTGACATGTCTCAGTTTAGCCTTTTTTTTCTTCTGTTTTTATTGTATTAGCAGCCCCATGATTAATCACTGAAAATACGAAAATGATTTTCAAACTTTCCAAATTCAAATTTTTGTCTTTGTATACCCTTTGAAAGAGTATTATAATTGGCATAACCTTTGCCTCTTGAAGTGTAGGGCATTCCAGGAGGCAGCTACAATAAAGATTATTGAACAGGATGCTGAAGCGAGTCATGTGTCCGTCTGTCTGTCGGTTTCTAGGCAAAGAAGTAGAACTGTTTTGGATATTTTATAGGGAGCCTTCAGAAGAATCGTTTCAAAAGTTGTGGTATTAAAAAGTTGTCTTTTCCTTCAGATTCCTTTATTTAAGCCAACAAATTATGGACCTTAGTTTTTGATTTAATTGCTGACTTAAGGTGGTTAGGATAAGACTACTCTATCCTACATATTTATTAATTAATTAAAATATTTATTTAATTTTTTATAAAAAGCCTTAAATCAGTGGACACTAGCAAAAAAATATAGGGTATAATTAACAGAATTACATTTAAGATTCAATTTTATTATAGTAAAATATTGAATACCAAAATTAGTTCTTTAATAATTAATAAAAAAAAAAAACTATAATAATAGAAAAATGTAGGCTCCAAAATGTGTAGCTCTGATTGGGGGAAACTCAGGAAAAAAGCCAATCAGACCAAGAATAGAAACTGACTGGAAGAAGAACAGAAAGAAAAGCAATGGGAACCAGTCGCCAGTTCTGCTAGGGAAAACCTTAGTTAGTTGGTCTTTAAAGATACTAAAAAGTGAAAGATAGCAGTGTATTTTCTTGAATATATATTAAAGAATATGCAGATCGAACTGCTACATCTTTTGGCAAGGGTATGCAGGGTGCGGTGTGGCTCTGAGAAAGTTCTGCCTTAATAGTTGTTGCCGCAGTTGGCAAGTGCTCAATTGTAGCTGTGCCTAATAGGGTATATATCGATTGGTATTTTCGATATATTTACATGTGTATAAGTGTGTGTGTGTGTGTGTGTGTGTGTGTGTGTTTAATGCATTGTTATTGTTTGTTGTTGCTGTTGTTGCTGCTAAAATTTGCGTTTATTCATAAAAGTTACAATAATTTACAATTCGCTGGGTTTGCCGTGTGCAAATTTGTAGATTGCCATTTCGGGCGCTGCCTTCGCCAACAACTGCAGCAGCAACAACAACAACAACAATTCGAACAACATAAGCAAATAAATAAACACACACACACACACACACACTCACACACACACATTAAACTATCAAAATAAACAGCATTGCATTGCGGGGGCGTAGCTGCAGCGGGGGTCTTGTGGATTCTGCGGGGGGTGGCCCACCCACAGGGGGGTTTACTTCACATTGAACGCATATTAATCAAGCGCATAATTTGCTGCTTACTGTTGAACGAACGTGAATAACGAGCGATAAAAACTTGGCAAATATAAAATGAAAACAAATTTGTTGTGCTGCAAGTCAGAGCGAGAGCGAGAGAGAGAAAGCGAGACAGAGAAAGAGAGCGAAAGAAAGGGGTTTAGGGTTGTGCACTGAAAGAATTCCCAGCTAGCAGCAATTAAGCCTGAAAATAAATTATACAGAAATCAGTCCAATATTTCGGCCTAAAGTGTAGTACAAATTTTCAAAAATTCGTTTTCAAAAAAAAAAAACCTTAGGTATTCGGTTTGCTGGAAATATATTCAGAAGAAAGCCTCTGTTAGACTTTGATAATCAAAATAAATATAGATATAAATATTTAAAAATATTATAAATTATTCTTTGTTCGAAACTGTCTAAAAATATTAATAATTATTCCTTCGTTATTTAAGCAATATTTTCAAAATCAACGCGAAAATGAAGCAACTCTACAGAATTTCAGCTATTTCCTACCCTTGATCAAAAAACAAGCTCAAACACGCTTGAATTTTGATTTCTAAAGCTTCCTCGTTCTGTTTGGATTTTGGAATCGGAATTATAAAAATTATTTCAAGATTTTGCTTACTAATTATTGGTTAATAAAGTTGATTTTAATAGTTTTACGGGCATTTTTCCGATCTTGAAAGCACTTGCACTGCCAGAATTTCACATTTTAAAGCAGAACCCTGAAAGTTGTGCGGGATTAATTCTCCAGAGAATATATATAAATATATATACTTCGTTTGGCTTCTCCCATTAATCTTTAAAAATGAATTGAATAAAATAGAGAACTTGTCCATAACATGGTTTTTTCCACATATTTTTCCCCAGAGGGCGTCGTTTTCCAAAATCCCAGTTATTAACTTCTTATATTTATATTATTCTTTTGGACGTGACTAAGTCAGGAAAGAGAGTTTTGTATATAATTATATAGAAAACTATAATGGTTAAATCCTAATAAATAAAGTGAAAATTAATCCCTGCTTAAGTGCAAATTTGTTGACCAAAAGCTGTAAGAGTTAAAGCCTCACAGCCATGGCTTTCTCACAGTTTTTGGAGCGTTTCAAGTCTACAAAATGGCCGGGAAACTGCTCTGAAACTCCCACTAAATTTCACTCCTAAAATGGCCAGTTATGAGTACGCACGGGCGATGCCGGCTATAGCCTGCTAAGGCAATAGAATGTAATATGAATGGATATTTTCTTTTGGTGTAGGCCAACAGTAATGGCAGCCAATGAATTTGCTGCAGTTGTTGCCTTATTGTTGGTTAACCATTGAAGAGCCAAAAATTTGCGCTGTGGCTGCCAAATACACACACACACACACACACACACACACACACACACACACACACACAGAGAGAGAGAGAGAGACACACACACATTGGTGCATTGGTGGCTGCTGTTTATTTTAGAGTTGATTTTCAAGTGAACAGTTTACTTAATATACGCAACGCCACGCAATGCAAATTACGCATACGCCAGAGTTGCCAGAGTTTGCGGTTAGCCGAGCAGCGAACCCACCACAACTCTTCTCTCTCCTCTCCTCTCCTCTCGTCTCTCCCCTCTTCTCTGCTATCTCTCTTCAACTGTACTCCTTTTTCACTCCAACTCATTGCCCAAAAACATTTCATGCCAATAATTTTCGATAAATGCCACGCCCACTCATGTAGACACACACACACACTCGCACACACTCGCACACACTCTTTGCGTCTGGCCACCTCTTCAGCGTTAAATTGGAAGCACTTTAGATTCACATTCAATTAATTAATTTAAGCAAATTGTTTGCTTCAAATTAATTGAATTTGCATTTAATTTGCGCTGACGAGAGAGACACGACGACAACAACAACAGCAGCAGCAGCAGCAGCAGCAGCAACAACACCAACAACAACAGCAACAACAACAGCAGCAGCAACAGTAGCTCTAGTTTGTCAACCAGTCTGTTAGCCAGTTAGGCAGTTGAACAGTTTGGCAGTTAGGCATTAGTTAGTCAGTCAGTTCTACTTTGGCTAAAAGCCCTGCCCCCAAAACTGAGCCAATTGATTGCCAATTTGAGACGTCCCAGCGTCAAGGCTCTCAGCTACCTTTTGGCCCCTGCTCTCCTGCTCAATGACGTTCAATTTATTAACACACTTTATTTGGCCGGAAAAGCGCAGTGTTAGCTGCTTAAACAACAACGGCAGCAGAGAAAGGGTTCTGAAAGGGGTTTAGTAGTTTGCCAAGCTGCCTGGAAGGCGAGCTGTATACCCTTACTTGGGAGTAGGCCACTTCTGGATCATAAAATACATATATATATTGATCATTGACGAGATAGAACGATATAACCATCTCCGTCACTCCGCCTGTCCGTCCATCCCTTCGTTTGGCTGTCCATCTGTCTGTTTCTTAGCCAAATTAGTTCCCAATGATCAAGCTAGCTGTATAAAGCTTGGCTTCATCTTCATTTCAGAATACATCGGATCAAATATCTACGCCATATAACTAGCATACGGAATATCGGTTCAAATATATATAAAGAGTTAAGGCAGGTGCTTCTAAAACTGGTCAGATCTGTATAAGATTGAACTATGAGTAAAATTGGGCTGTATTATAAGAGAAATTAGTCGAAATTTATTCAACTTATAATGCCTTATGTAGAATAAATTACAAGGATATTCATATCTATTTGCTATTCCCAAATTGAACTGAACAATCGACAGGATTATTCACAGCTTTAGCCTTACCTTTCCAAGTTTCACTTTAAATCGAATCGCTTCAAACCAATCGGTACGATTCAAGAAAAGCCCAGGTTCTTTCTGGCCCTAAAATGAATTGGTAAGACGTCTGACTGAGTTTCAAAACAAAGGCCCTTAGCAGAGTTTCGACTGGGCGTCCAAGCCATAAACCGAATCGATTCAAAACACTTCACTGATAAGTTTTGAGACACATTTAAAAGACAGAAAAAAAATGATATTAAATTGGAGGGTTACTCACCTGTCTGACTTGTTTTTTAACTAACGCGAAGAGGTGCACCGAGCGACTGGGCGACCGAGCGACTGGGCGACCGAGCGACTGAGCGACTGGGCGAGTGATACTAGAATCGAAATACTCATACTTAAGAGGTGCTAAGTGCTGTAGATAATAATGCAAATTTTGTTTTTATTTCATCATGCGGGAAGGCCTAGAAGAGAGAAGCGGGGCGAAGGGGCGCAAAGTCATTTAGTCGTCCATTCGGACGTGTTGCAGCGTGTGGCAGCAACAACAGCAGCAACAGCAACAACAATCAGCATGTAGGCATAATGATAATACCTACATAAGTACATATAATAATTATTATTAATTTTAAGCCAATTAGGGTAGACAAGTCGGATGAAAGGCACTACTATAAAATGGAAAAAAAAAAAAGGAGGCGAATAATTTGCGCTTTTCACACTAATTAAATGCGAACGCGAAGCGAATGAGCTGACAACGAGCAAATGAATTGCATTGACACAAGGATACGAGGCAGAGGCAGAGGCAGAGGCAGAGGCAGAGACGCAGACAGAGACGGAGACGGCGAGACGGACAGGAGCAAGATGGGGCAACAAATTAAAGCAGCGTCGCATGCTACACAAATGATTAAAAATGTAAATTTTAATTCAATTTCGCTGAAGAACGAAGCAAAATAAAACTAGTAGCTGTGTAAAGTGGTTTATTGTGAGCCGGAGCTGAGCTGAGCGAGTAGTAACAGTCGCACACAGGACACGCTGACTGATCCTGGTTGCTGACTGCAGGATGCTGGCTGCTGGCTGCTGGCTCCTGGCTGCTGGCTGCAGGACCCAGATGCTAAGACAGACGGCGGGCCAAGTGACGCGACAAACTTTGCCGCAAGGCAGCATGGAACAAAACACAGCAAAAGAAAAGTAAAAAAAAAAAACAGGAGGAAAATAAAAGAAAAGCCGAAGCTGATAAAGTAGCTTGCCGGAGGCCAATCAGATGAGCATTGCGTTGGATGGGTTGGGAGAGGATGCGAGAGAGGACAGGAGGACAGGAGGGCAGGACAATGTGAAGATAGGAAAAATCTCAGAACAAATCGAATTTCTTATTTGTCAAGAAAAAACATGTTGTATCTTGCATAAAAAACAGCAGTAGATTCTTGAAATATATTTGTATCCGGATCCCCTTTACAGTTTGCAACACAGATCCCTTTTTTTCCCCCTCTCCCCCCGAGATGCATCCTTAAAATGAAAAAAAAAACGTCGGAAAACCTCCACTAGTTAAAGCCCAGTATTAAATTCCTGGCTGAAATCAGCGGTAATTGGCACAAGGAACTTGGATGATTTTAACTCCGATTTTTTTTTATCGATTTTATGCGTGAAATGCAACTCTGCTCTGTTAATATGCAAACAGCTGTTCGCTTCTGCATGCGAGTACATGCATAAATAATTATGTTAATTGCATTTTAATTTGGTTTGTAATTTTTAATGGAAAACTAGCAAGGAAAAGGATACGCAGATACCCTAACAGACTGCAATAACATGTAAGGGTTTCCTTACCCTTTTTCGAACTATTCTTCCTATAGGAGATATATGATATAGTAGTCCGATCTGAAGAATTTTGAGTAAGCATTTTCATAAAGATATCTCCAGATATCCTTTTTATTCCGATATGTCCTGCTGAGAACTATTTTGCACTTAGACAGACAGACGGACTTGGCTATAATAGCCGACTTATAGCCATATTTCAGCATACAAAAACTTCCTTTTTCCTTGTTCAAAAATAGAGGTTCTTCAACGAAGTTGCCTACTTCTTGACAAGGTTATTATACCCTCTGCAAGGGTATACAAAAATTATTGTTTTTATTAATAAAAGGACATTTATACGGCTGATAGAAACGGTCGTGTCTGAAAGTTCATTTATTTGTTAAAGCCCAAGAAACTTGGTCGAGAGGGATGAACAGTGTGCAGTGTTCAGGAGAGCTGGCGATTATCTAGCGTAGTTCTGACTACCAGTTCGCTGGTTTATCAAAGCGCGAAGCGAGAAGCGGAAAGAAAAATATAAGCTCGCTAAAAGGTTACCTAAAAACCCAGCAACAGTCCTATAAGAGTCCACCGACAGGACATCATCATCATCCTTCTCTTTCGTGTGCCGTTGGTTCCAGAGTGAACGGAATCTGCAATTCTATTCCCTTTCTATGCCCTTTCTCTGCACTTTCTGCTTCCAGCTTGCTGCTTGCCATGAAAGATGGCAACGGATTGTATAGAGTAGCACTACGCATACTGAGGATGCTGATGATGCCGGGCAGGCAGCTAGCCAGGTGTGGATTTAATGCGCGGCTTGGCAAACGGGGCGGGTGGAGGGCGAACCGAGCGAGGAGATGCCATTTTGCTGGTTTGCTCTGCACTTTTTGCCAACGCGGCTAGCAAACACTTTCCACTTTTGCCACAAGACAAGAAATACAAAAAAAAAGAAAACCCGAAATGGACGTGGCCTCGCGGATTCCCAGACTCTCGGAGTGAAAAAGATCCAACAGCAGCAGCAGCAGCAAATGCAAATAACTTGCAGCTTTTTTTTTCGGTCTTTTTTTGTAACTATCGCAGCATGCGAAACTGTGGCAAGGCTGCTGCGGGTAATCAACAAACGTTTATGGATGCCACAGCTACTTCTCCTCCGCCACCGCCACCGCCTCCTCCACCTCCTCCGCCTCCCGCAGCTTCTGCTCCTGTTGATGAACTTGTTGATGATCGCCCCGCTGCAGTTGCTGCCATTTGGTCATTAGTTCCTACGCGTTTTGTCGAGAGCTTTTTGATGAACACCATCTGAAAAAAATAGCCAGGAAAATGTGAAGCTAAAATGGTCTGCTGACAGCATTAAACTGATGTGAGTTGGCTTTAGTCGTAACTCGCTTTGCAAAAGTTCTTTCCCTTTGGGGGCATTAAATTGACCATCTTGTCAGCTTGCAGTTAGCCAATTAGTTTAACATTTGGAAAATATATTTTCTCTCTTGGCGTTTTTAATGCTCTCTACACAGTTAAATGCTTTTAAATTTCTATATTAAAGGCGTATGTAACAGGCAGAAGGTCCTTTTCGAAAGCTATATGGTATATATTCTTGATCAGGTTCAGCTGAATCGATTTAGCCTTCTCTTTCTCTATCTGCTCTCTTAATTTTGCACTCATCGAACACGGCTGCATTACTTTGTGGCTAGAGAGTAACCGATATCCAAATGTTCGTCTAGTCTTTGGGTCCAGACTCCTGTCTTCTTTTACTCTCTTATTCCACCACTGCATTACATGGCGTCTAGAGAATCATCGATAACCTTATATTAGTATAGTTTTTGGCTCCTCATTCTCTATCTATTTTTGTCTCAATGAACACCACTGCATTACTTTGTGACTAGAGAATAACCGATAACATCGTATTCGCATAGTCCTTGGCTACTCACTCTCCATCTACACTCTCTTCCTCTCAACGATCACCTTTGCATTACATTGTGGCTAGAGAGTAGTCGATAGCTAAGTATGCGCATAGCTTTTCAGCTCCTCACTCTCCAACCACAATCCTCTTACGGTCTTATTGGACTCAACGAACACCGTTGCATTACATTGTGGCCAGAGAGTAGTCGATAGCTAAGTTATCGTATAAGCCCCACTCGCATTGTGCAATTACCAACGACAGAACTACAGGGCTGTTGACCAATGTTTATAATAGCCATATTATTGTATACAAGCCATCTCCCAGCTTGTGCTAGATTTATTTTCCATATTGTTCGCTTCACAAAAGAAGAGTCAAATGGTAAACAAGTCCCCCGTCTCCGGCTCCACCTCCGCTCCCCTCCCCATCCCGCCTCTGCTGTGTATAGATGGAAAGTGAAAATTCAATTTGGCAAAGCGCGAAACAAACAAATTAAATTATAATTAGAAAAATAAAAATAAAGAAAGAAAAAGAAAAATAAGAAAAGAGCCCAGACAAAAGGACGTAAGAAATAAAGAAGAAAAGCGTGAAAAACACAAGCGAAAAATAAAAGTTTTTCTCGAGTGGAGAAAAACTTGTTATTTTCCTGAAATGGTTTAAAAATGCACGTTGTTAATTAAGCTACAACAATAATGGGAATACTTAAGCACCCAACTGCGAGGCATTCAGGGAGTCCCCCCCCCAAACTCAAGGACGACAAGGATAATAAACCTCAATTCCAATTGCAATTGCAGTTCCAATTTCGAGCTAACTATGCGAAAGGTGTTTTCGATGATGTCTCATATAACAATTACAAATTATTTCGGAACGCCCCCCTATTATACATGCTCGTATATCCTTCCTGAGGACGTACACGGTAAATTACCAAAGTCAAGTGCAAGCGCATCCTGAGATGCTTAAAGAGCTGCCACCTTGAATGGCGGGGGAAACGGGGATTCGATGGTAAATCGAATTGCTTATCACCTTTTTGGCCTGACAGACATCAGCATTCGATTCAACGAGGACACATTCGTTAAAGTTCTTTGGGTACCTGGTCTGGTTCTGGTACCAGCCCCTGCTCCTTCGTCTAAGTCTCCTGACTGCGTCTGTCTGTCTGGCTGTCGAAACCCTTTTGGCATTTTAGCATATATAGTTGACAAAATATGCAGCTGCGTCGTTAGTGGCAGGAGATATCTGCACTCCGACGACTGCCCTGCCATGCCCTGCCCTGCCCTGCACCGCCCCGGCCTGCTCTTTCTCCTGCTCCTCTGGCCACCGCAATATTTGCAACGATTCGATTGTCAGGCCAAAGGCAACCTCCAATTGGGTTTGACTCGGTGCGTCGTTCGTTTGGGGTTATTATTATTTCTGATATATGCGGTCTTACTTTGCGGTTGTCACTCGGTTGCTCTGTCACCGCGTCGAGAACGCTGCCACGCTGCACAGCCGGAGGACATAGCTGCGACGTCGGCGTTGGCGTTGGCGTCAGCGACAGCGTCGGTGGTCCTGCGGTCTTCACTCCATGTGTCGTTCTGTCATGGTTACATGCAAATGAAGCGTGAGTTCCCGAAAGGTGTTGAAAACGGCTGCCAAATGTATGTGGAAACAACAACAGCAACAACAGCAACAACAGCGGCAACAGCAGCAAGAGACGCAGCAGCAGAAGCTGCTTTCTGGCATTGAATTCGGAAAAGTCGCCTCCATCTCCAGCTCCATCTGCATCTGCATAATTTTATGCCAACCATTTCAACTTTTATTCCGCCGGTTTTTCATCTTTTGTTGACAGCCTTCTCTCCACTCGATGACGATCAATGAAGGAGGCGCCTCTCCCTCTCTCTCTCTCTCTCTGTGTGTGTGGCCCTTCGAGTAGAGTAGAGAAGTGAGGGGAGGCGAGGCGAGGCGAGGCGAGTTGAGGTGGCAGCTCTATTTTCAGTTCTCCAATTCGAACAACATGCTGTCGAAATTGTTTCGTAATTGCAATGTTGACAGCGCCCACGTGGTGAATCCATAGAAGGTCCTTGTCAGGCGACAACTAAAGGTTGGTGCTGCTGCTGCTGCTGCTTCCTCCGGCTAAGCCTGCGACTTGCCGAGGTACATTCAATTTACATTTTTTTACACTTTTCCCAGAGCTGTAAAATTTGTTCTGCCATAAGATTATGAGACTGGAAGTAATGGAATTTTTACTATTGGCTTTGAGAGTACTTGGATGTCTCCTCCTCCATCTGCTGCTCCTCCTTGTTTTCTAATAAACTAGCTTAAATACTCGTAGTTCTCTTTAAGATTATGTTGTAGAATTTCAGACTGAATATATGTGTACTCTTCACTTGAATGTGCCTAGCAATTCTCTAATGTATGTGCCCTCCCTCCCTGCCTCTGCGAAAAAAGGAACCAGCGCACTTTACTCTCGCTTCTGCGCTCCTTTCCAGCTCCTCCCCAGCTCCTTCCCAGCGTCTCATAACTCTCCCAAATAACTTTGTGAATTTGTCTGTGCCACAAAATTGCTAAAATGCAGCCAGACATTAACGTGTTTCAAATTTTACGCATGCAACCAAACGAAGCGACACATTTCCAGCTCCGACTTCTACTCCGACTCCTACTCCGACTCCGACTCCGACTCCGACTCCGACTCTATAGCTTAGAAGCTAGAAGCAGCAACCCAATTTTCCTGCTGCTCGCCCCGCGAAAAACCCTAGCAGTCAGTGGAAAAGCCACACATGTGTGTAATTTTCTTTACGAGCACATCACCGAACCGGAGCAGCCTCTAGCCACCAGCCAGCCAGCCAGCGAGCGAGCGAGCGAGCAAGCAAGCAAGAGAGGAGGTGGAGCAGAAAGGAAGAGCTCAAAAGTGTCGTCTGATAAACGGTGCCAGCTACATACTCCCCACCCCGCTTCCTGCTCCTGCTCCAGCTCCAGCTCCTGCGACGAAACGACAACTCTGTCGAAATAGAAAATTCAAATTTGAAAATATGGAAATGCAAGCAACGACAGCGACACGGTGACAGTGGAAATGAAGTCTTGGCTGAGGCAGCTGCTGCCCTTCACCAGCTCACTGAAACTGCACTCTCTGCTTCAGTCTCTGTCGCAGTCGCAGTCGCAGTCGACGCCTTACAGTGGGTCGTAATTCGATTAACACCTTGGTAGAAGGCATCAGCGGCAGCGGCGGCGGCGGCGGCGGCATCGCTGGCGACTATTGGCGTTTAATTGGTTAGCAGCGTCAATGATGGCCCAAGGAGTAGCTGCAGCAGCTGTTCTCCTCCCTTCCATTTTCCGCGTCTGTTCTCAACCTTAGCGCTCGTTTCTCGTTCCATGTCTGCGGCTTATTAGGTGCGGAAATCTTTATTGATTGATGCATTGTTTGTTTGGCTTGTAGACGACGTGCGCCCGCAGTTTCTTAGTTCCCCGACTCCCCGACTCCCTGACTCCCTGGCTCCCTGGAGAGAGGAACAGAGTTGAATCTGTTGGAGGGGAGGGGGGGGCACACATCAAGTGTTTGAGTACTTGGCCCGCTCGTAATTCTTTCAATCAAATATCATCCTTTGTCTAAGTGCCAGATGCAATTTGAATAGCAACAATGCATCTATTTAAAATCCGGGAAAGGGAAAATCCATTTTATGGCATTTTTCAAAATATGTGTACATTCCGGATGGAGTTCATGACCTAGACAAGAGCTTCTCAGGAGGGAGTTGTAAATCTGTTTTTGCTGCACTCTTCTGCCGCTGCGGCTGATGCTCTTTGAGTCCTTCTCTGCTTTTTGTCCACGGCTTCAACTTCATTTGCAGCACGCAAATTGCATTGCCCCGACGGATGGACGGACGGACGGCGGACAGAGAGGAGCCAAAGAGAGAGAGAGAGAGAGAGAGAGAGAGATTGGGAAGAGCAGAAAAATCCCCTTTAATTAGTTCGCCTTTCGTTTAATGCAATCGCGAAAATATTTTTTAATTTAAAACGCGTAATTCAATATCTCGCGTAATTTTATTTCTCTCTTACAAGCGAAGAGAGGGGTGGGCGAGGGCGAGGTCAGTCGGCCAGGGCGCAAAGTGCCTGCCAGTCATTGTCAGCTCTGACCAACCCCCGCCGCCCCATCCCCTCCCCCTTCTACCCTCCCCCCTCATTCGCTGCGTCCTTTTTGCGCGTGTCCTGTTCAATTTTTATGCAGGCCGTAGAAAATGCCGCGCGAACATTTTTGCGTGCGCTTCGATCGATGGCCATAGATGCGACGAGTGCATCCACTTGCCACATCCACATCCACATCCACATATATATATATATATTCATATACATATACTTATGTATATGTGTGCCACATATATGGAGCAGTTGCAATAATAACAAAAACAGCAAATGGCCTGCAAAATGAGCCGCTTGATGCACAGAGAAGGCTCCGGCGGCTCTGGAGGCTCAGGCGGCACCCGAAGAGTGACCTGCATTCCAATGGATGACGTTGCCTCTCAGCCATTTTGTTGTTCAGTTACTGCCATTCGTTGTTGTTGTTGTTGTTATGGGTTTTGCGCTATTGTTGTTGTTGTTCCCTGTTTTTGTTTATTATACCCTGTACTCCAGAGAAAGGGTATGCTAAGCTTGTGCTAAATGTTTGTAACAGGCGAGGAGAAGGACACTTATTTCCACTCATCCCGCATGCATACATTACATAACTGTTGAAAGAGGTTCGGTTCAGCAGCTTGAGCCCAATGTAATGCCTTAGATTCGGTTCACCCACCGGTTCAAGTAGACCCAGCATGTTAGCCTCGGCTTGGAGCATTGGTTCGCTGTTCTAAAAGTAATTTCTCTTCGGAATAGCTTAACAAAAATTTAATGTTTATATAAAAACCTTTTTAGGTTTGTAAATTTGACTAAATCTATTAAGTTTGCTGAACCGAACCAATTTTATTCAGCAGGTTATAACCGGTTCAGGCTTAGATTTAGGAAGTGATTTTTTTTGTAGCTTGCGTTTTTTATACGGACGGAAATCCTTAGGCGAACCGCTTCAGAGGAGTTCAGGCAGTTAGGGTATATTAGCACTGTGTACAGGGTAGTTCCACGTCGTGCACTTTTCTTAATTTCTGTGCTGTTTTTTTGAAAACTGATGCAGGAAATGCCGCAACGCGTCTTTGTTGTTCTTATTGTTGTTGCTGCTGCTGCTGCTGCTGCTGCTGGCCCACTCGACAGTTCGAGAGTTCAAAGCTGTTGATGATTCCGGGTCAAGAGTCAGGCAACAACAACAAGGACAACAACAATATTGGTCACTTGTTGTTGCATCTCTTTAAAGCCAGCTCTGCCTCTGGCTCTGCCTCTGCCTCTGCCTCTGCCTCTCTCACGCTTCGCTCTCTGCTTTTAAGTGCTGATCAAATTTCTTGATTGAAGCTTTAAGTGCAGGCCAAAAGACAAGGGAGGACAACGCACTGCAGTCTGTGTGTGTCCTTAAACAGGATCCCAACCATCGGAGAGAGACGGCAAGATAGTGATGCAATAGTAAGTAATTGCAAAGTGAAGCTGAAATGCAACAAATGTGCAAAGTCTCTCCGTCCGTCCGTCCGTCCACAGGATAAGGAAGAGGAAGCCCTTTTTTAAGAGTAATTTGAGCCTTAGCCAAAAAGGAAGTCAATTTGTAAGCAAGTTTTCATTTATTTTTTTTCGAACTAAAACCGAATTTACAGCTATTAAATAAACACAGAGTCCCAGGACTAAAATATAAGCTACAAATTTGATTAAAAGATGCCCAAAAAACAAAGCCAAAGTAATTCAATCTTGTAAGTATATGAAAAACATTCATTCCTTAAGACTTTTTCCAGGATGTTTATTATTATGACGAGTATGAGATACCCTGTAGCTAGATATACGTCTTCCAGTACGTTTCCAGTACTTTACGGAAAACAGTTTCTTTAATACCTCCTGTCTCCGATCGCTTACAGATCGATTCAGATCTTATATCTATATAGATATATCTAAAATTTCGAATATTGAGTTTTCCTTGCCGTCTTTAACTCTCTTAAGTAGTGAGATCAAAGCGGAAGGACTGTAAAACAGACGGATATTGCAATATTGACTCAACTCGCATTGCTGATCGAGAATATATATGCATATATCTAATTTTTTCAAACTTAGTTTATTCCTCTTCCCAACACAATTGAGTACAGCAATCCATCATTGCCCTTACAGGCTCGAATAAGAATTTGATTCTTGCATTGTTCCAATGAATACTATATGATATAGTCATCCGATCTGGCTAGTTTTTGGCATCGTGTGGAAAGCAGTTTTTTGCATCCAACTTATAAGTTTTTCTTTCGATATCTTGGGAAACAAAAAAATACTGCTTGCTAAAGTTCTAAAGCTGATTCTACCAATAGCAGCAATATGATATAGCAGTTCGATTTTTACCAGGCAAACTTACTCCTACAGTAAGCTTGTCATTCTCTTTCTTTCTTTCATACAAGAACTTTTTAAGTTGACTGCTACTTCCGAATAAGATATAGTGGTCCGATCCAAAGTGACTATTTCTGACTAGCTAAGAAACGGATAAAGTGGTTCGATCCGAAGGGGTGAAACGATCTAAGCTGGGTTCCATCCACAAATGAAAAGCGGCAAGCTGTAAGCCAAGATATCAAAAGAGACTTTTGACTTTCTACGGGCAAGGCCGGATAGAATATTGTCAAGATTATCGTGGAGTATAAATAAATTTGAACAGAATCCTTGTGCACAGTGTGTGACCTCCTTCAATTCGAATGTCGAATGTCGAATGTCGCCGCTTCTCTCATTCTGAACTGTTTTTGTGGCATAATTTGCAATGTGTCAGTTGCAAGCGATTCGCTGGCTGCGTTACGCTTAGTTCCGTTTCACTTCGTCTAGTCTTCGTCCTGGTCTTCCATCGTCCTCGTCTCCGACTCCTGTTCTCTTCTAAATACTCAACATTTTTGCACACAACAGGAAATTGAGTTTTCATCGACAGCAGAGCGGCGCGGAGGACGAGGAAGAAGCAGCAGCAGAAGCAGTAGAAGAAGAGGAAGAGGAAGCAGAGAAGTCCTATGCAAATAATTTCAGTTTCAGGCTCGTCTCGCATCATGCGGCGTTGCCACATTCCGTTAAAAAGAACGTTCCAACGGTAGTGTCTTCTGCTGCTGCTGCTGCTTCTTCTATATGCTTCAAAGCTGTCAAAAGAGCTTCAAAAACAACTTCCGTTACATGAGGATACAGGGCTCAGGACTCAGGGCTCAGGACTCAGGACTCAGGACTCGGGATTCAGGATTCAGGATTGAGAATTGGCCCCCTTCCCAAAACCTGCTCGCAAAAGTTAAGCCATTAGCGAAATGTCCTTTACTTTGCTTATAACGCAATTTTCTGCTTCTTTCTCTTTTGGCCTGTCCATTGTCTGTTGCTTCGTTAGCCCAGAGTTTTGGACACACTGTGCTTGGCTGCTGCCGCTGCCGCTGCCGCTGCTGCTGCTGCTGCTGCCTCGGCGCTAAATGACAACTTCACTGTCAGCATTTTAAACTTTTCGCCCCATGCCCCGCGCCCCGCGCCCCACGCCCCACTCCCCTGGCCGGCGCACGCCTCCTGTGAATCTCCGTTGCCCATTTTTCGGATGCTAAGCAAAGTTTTTCGGTTGTTCCTCTCGCTGCATTGTGTCCAGAACGCTTTCGGACCAAAACTTTACTGCAACGTTAATGAAGTTGAAGAATTTTTTTTCTATTTTTTTCTATTTTTTTTTTTTGTTTCTAATTCGTTTTTTGGGTGACAGCTTTTTTAGCGGGGCGGGCGTTGCGAGGGGGCTGGCTGGCTTTTTGTGTGAAATTTCGCTTTGTTTGTGCAACAAAAACAAAAGTATCCGTAGGATCGCACAGGTGAATCTAAAATGTAATTAAGTAATGAATATTTCCATTGTTTTTCTATTATATTTTATTCAACAAGGAATTCCACTGAAATTAGTTTTAGTTTCATCAGTTTGGCTTGTTTTTTATATAGAAAAGTATCTTCATAGAGGAGAAATGTCTTCTATTAACATAGTTCTCACACTTAACAGCGGCAGAATTATGTATGTTAAGATAACATTATGGCAGGCACACTGTTACAGTGTTAATGTAAATGCCCGCAGGCGCCACTTTGCAGTTAACAGCGAAACTTAACGAAACGCTGCTGCTGCTGCCACCAAAAACAACCCTCCACACACGTAAGTGCTAGGCGAACATTTCCCCTTCGTAGGCCGCAAGCTTTGCCCGAAACAGAAAGAAAAAAAAAAAAACTTCAACGCACTTTTTAACCTTCAAAACACATCGGCAGAGTTTCGTTAAGCATTTCGCTGCACAACGCTGGGGTCAGCGCAACAGCGCTGCCAGCGTCGGCAGCGACGTCATGCGCAGCATAGAGCGTGCTCATCGGGTTAGCCGACTAGTCAAACGAGTAAAACAGCAATAACAATGCGAACGCAGCATCAGCAGCCCTCCCACGACACTTGCGCTCTGACCGACGCTCTCTCTGTAGCAGCAGCAGCAGCGTTCGCAGCAGCGAAACTGAACGAAGGCATGCATTGTGCTCTCTCGGCTAATGGCGCTCTCGTATATCTGCTTGCACAGAGAAAAACACGCTCGGAGCAAATTAGTTTGAAATCGTCGCTCGCTGAATTCACTTCGCATCTGAGCCGACCCGCACGCCACGCGGCCGTCCGCGCAACAAACAACAAAACGAACGACCGTCGAACGTCGAAATCGAAGTCTCGAACTCGACGCTCACACAAAAATTGAAGTTGAAGTTGAAGCAAATTACACAAAATATTTACCGCTTGTCTTACTACACCTGTGCGTGTGTGTGTCTCTCTGTGTGTTTGTGTGTGATTTCATTTAGCTTGTTGTCGCTTGTCCTGTTATTCTCCTTACCGCCTTCGTTTTGTCGCGTCTTTCGCGTTTATTTTTCAATTGTTTTTGTGCTAGAAGAAACCAAAAAGAAAGAAGCAAAAAAAAGCAAAACAATCTTAAAAAAAATATTGTGAAATTGCATTGCATATTTTTTTTTTTTTGTATTTTATTGGAGAAAAAAAATAAATAGAAAATAAAGTGTCCCAATGTGAACAAAGATTTTTTTTTTCAAAATTGAAATTCAAAAATATTGAGAAAAGGAAATATTGAGAAATTGAAGTTTTAAATGTTGGCGCCCAAAGTCAAAGTGTTCAAGTGTTGAGAGTCGTCGGAACAACAACAAAAACAAAAGAAACGAAGGAAGGAAGGAAGGAAGGAAGGAAGGAGGAGGAGTTCCTGAGGAGTCCGTTGCTGTTGCTGTTGCTGGCGCTTCTTCTTCTGCTCTGCTCAGCGCTGCTCCGCTTCTCAGCTCATCTATAAATCCACTGTCCACTTTTCACCTTTCCACCTATTTCATCTTTCTGTCTGTCTGTCTGTCTGTCTGTCCCGAGTGTCGGTCTTTCTGGGCCCGTAAAAGCCGCCAAAATTAAGTTCTCAAAGCAGAATCAGCATCACGCATACCGTCACACGGACAATCTCTACGACGGTGGCACCGACACCGACGACGACGAATGTCCTTTGGAATCGACCACAATGAATCCATACGAGTATGAGTCGACGCTCGACTGCCGTGACGCGGGCGGCGGCCCCTGCCCCGGCACTCTGCCCATGACTGGCCGCCATATGCCCCATGCTGGAACAGGAGCGGGCGCAGGCACCGGAGCAGGTGGCGGAGCTGGACCTGGCGCACCTGTCCACAGCCAAACGCTTCAGCATCAAAATCAACAGAATTTACAGGCAGCCGCCGCCGCCGCTGCGGCAGCCGCTGCAGCTGCCCAGCAGTCGTCACACTACGATTACGAGTATCAACACTTGCCCCATCGTCCACCGGATACCACAGCCAACTCAACGGCGCAACGCACACACGGCAGACAAGGTGAGTTACCCTTTTGGAATTGGAGTCGGACTTGGAGTCCCTTATTCACCTTGCTCCGAGTCCGTGGACAGAAGCTGACCTGTCCCAGCTTGATTAGTTCTGTGATTTGTGCAAAAGAGTGACGAATCGAATCAGATAGAAACGGGACAAAAGATTCGATTCCGTCCATTTATAGAGTCTTCATTCAAATTTTCTATTTCTTGTGCGTTTTTGAATAGAGCTTTTAGTTTTCCATATTTCTTCATAAAAACTGAGCTTATTGGAGGTAGAAAATTCTATTTTCAAAAGTTCTATGCGTGCATTAGTCTAAAAAATAAAATCGGAATATAAAATTGTGGTTCTAGAATATAGTTTTCGAGTTCCTAGAATATTGGTTCGACCCTAGGCTCATTCGGTTATTTTTTTCAAATTTTTTGTTTGATTGAAGTGAATCCATAGGTCACCTTCGAACCGGAAAATATTACTTTTTAGACAGAAAACAACAGCTTTAAGCTATTTTTATTTATCTGAAAAAAATTTGAATACCATTTTTAAAGCAATCCATGGCTTCAATTCTGCTTCACATTAGATTCAATTTATAAAAAAATCGAGTTTCCGGATTCGAATCAATTTGGTTTAAAACCCGTTTTCAGGCTTGATTTTAATAATTTGATTCAATTGTAAAGCATAAAAAATAGTTTGGCTTAAAATTTTACTGACTAATATTCAGTTTATTTTAATACTTAGTTCAAGTGAAAATTGTTAGTATAAATAATTGGAATAAGGATTGGAATAGTTTCTTCCAAGGAACAATTCTTAGTAAAAAAAAGAATATTCAGGATAAACTATTATATTTAGTATTAATTTTTTATTCTTAAAATAAAAGCTAGTAGATTTTTTTACTCCATAAAATTTAGTACCAGGATTATCAAAAAACTAATTATGAGCCTTTAATTTAGAAAGCTACACCCACTTTTTTTACTCTTAGAAAAGTGTCTTTAATAGTGCCCAAAATTAGACCAGATGGAAATCTCAGAGCTTCCCCTATAAAATAGTCAATTTTCATTTACTTTCATTTTCTTAGAGACTTTAAAGCCAAAGAAAAGCTAAATAGAGCTTAAAGTTAATCTTGGGAATTCTCGTTAAAGGTTCTTAAATAACTCTTTCGGAGAGTTCTGATAATACGATTTAAGCCCAAACTATATAGACGCATTTGCGTTGATAACTTAATTCCTATTCCTATTTATTTCGATGAAAATTCAATAATACTAAGCCAGTAAGCTAGCCGCTTAAAGCCAGTTAAGATGTATGCATACATTTCTGGGCTAGCCGGGAAAACTTTCAGATCCACTGAGCTGGCAAATGAAAATTGCTCAGCTCATTTTCATGTTGATTTTCATAACCCGCCAGGACAAAACAGGACAGGACGGGACAGGATAGGACAGGATAGGACAGGAGAGGACAGAACGGAACCGTGAAAAACTTGCGACAACTTTGAACAAATTAGCGGCGCTTATCGCCCGACGAGAGAGCTGCAAACATTTTGCATAAATTAAACAAATTAGAGAAAAGCCACATTGAGTCGCTTGAGCTGGGAAAGTGAATTCCAGATTCGAGATTCACAATTCACAATTGGACGGACGGGCGGACGGGCGGGCGGACGGATGGGAGGTGGATCCGGGAATGACATTGAAATTGAGATTTGGCCGCCGCGGCGCACAATACACACAGGGCAACATGATTTTTCCAGCTGAGCGCATTTTCCGAGCGGGTTTTTCATTATTTGTCTTATTAATACAATAATACAAAAGCGACTGCAGCAACAATAGGAATAGAGCCTGCAAATTATGAGGACAACCGGGCAGCTCCCCCCCGCTTCACCTCATTCAATCTCCCGAGGTGCCCCCCATCCTCCCAAGCCAGCGCGCAGCTCACACCATCAATCCATTTTCATAGCCGCTTCTCACCCAGTCGCATATTAAAGAATTCCGAATGCGATGCCTGCGGCTGCGGCTACGGCTACGGCGACAGGACGAGGAAAAACCTCGAAAAACTCTCGAGTCGAGTTTCGAGTGGAGTTTGGTTACAATTGCCACAGCTCGCTCAGTCCCGCTGTCCGTCTGTCCGGCTGTCTGTAGGTCCGTTGTCCTTTGGGTTTGTTTGCTCACTGCCTGCATTTCAAAGTAGTTACCCCGCCCTCCCCGCCCCGACACCGTCTATCTCTCTCTCTCTCTCTGTCTCTCTGCAGCCTGCCTGATTTTTCCTTTGCCGTTTTTCATTGCGTTTTTTCCCAGTTTGCCGCTGCGGCAAATTAAATTTAAGCCGCTGCCTGTCACATAAATCCCAACTACCTCTCCGCTTATCCCATCTACCTAACCCAACAGCCTTTTTTACCAACACATCTCTCTCTCTCTCTCTTCTTCAAGTGTCTAGTTTCCCTTTTTTCGGATATATTAATAGACTTTTCACTGAGATACAAAAGGATTCAATTTCAGACTTCAAAACTGCAAAATATTTGAGCTATTTCATATTATTTTGGTTCTTTTCGAACTGCTAATCTTTTGAGAACTTTCACTTGCTTTTAATATTTATAGCCTTATAAAGGGTATTATAATTGTCTCATTGAAGAAGACTACTTTTTAGTATATGTTAAATTGGGACGGATCGAATAACTATATCTTATGGCGCCCAGTCTGAGAGTTCTTAAGATAAAACTTCCTCTTTCATCTAGGGTAGAGTATTTTCCAA
This sequence comes from Drosophila repletoides, assembly GCA_018150835.1. Classification (NCBI taxonomy): domain Eukaryota; kingdom Metazoa; phylum Arthropoda; class Insecta; order Diptera; family Drosophilidae; genus Drosophila; species Drosophila repletoides. The sequence continues at coordinate 2,722,298 of JAECWQ010000031.1, forward strand.
GGGCTTTTCAACACTTAGTAAGATAGGATTATTATAGGCCAGGGTATCTTGTCGTCGTTTCTCCCAACTAATTTGTACTACATTTTTTTTTTTGACTATAAATATCTATAGAGTATCTCAGAACTATTTTATTAGCGAGCTGCCCAGAAAATAATCTTCAAAATTATTCAAAATATTAGCATTTATTTCTATGTCCCATATTCCCTTTTGCTGTCAGATATTTTAGATATAAAAAACTGTGCAAATAGCTTTCACATTTCTTATCAATTTGACTATTTTCGAAATTAAATTATTTGAAATATTTCGATTTTTGTTAACTTTATCCTGTTATTTGGCATGTCTCAAAAGGCAAAGCCACAAAAATACGAGAATCGCCCCGCTCCCTTTCAATTTTATTATTTCCGTCTTCTCCCAATTCGAACTCAACCTGCACACACGCACACACGCACACACACACACACACACACACACATATGGAATTTGCATAACTTTATTTCTGGCATTCTCTTGCTTTATACCCTTGCAGAGGGTATTTCGACTTTGCCACGAAACATGTAACGAAGCAGGCAGTTCCGAAACTATAAACTTTATATGATTATTGTTGATCAGAGAGATAAGATGAGTTGATATAGCCATGTCCGTCTGTCTGTCTGTAAATTTATAATTCCCCTCTGCAGGGTATTTAAAGTGCGGCGTGCCGAAGCAAGCCTTTGCCAGACCAGTTAATTTTGCTGGTGTTATAAAAACAATTGCCGAACAATTGAAGAGTGCAACGAAATTCGTAATAAAAGTGGGGAATGGGAGCAAACGAAAGAAGGCAAAGAGAAGGAGATGGAGATGGAGAGAAGTAGGAATGAGGGAATGAAGGAGAGAAGGAAAGGTTCTGTTCTACGTGCAAAAGCTGAGTAGGAAAGCCCGCAAAACAAAATTGTAAATTTACAACAACAAAGAAATAAATTTCGTAACTGCAAACAATAAATTACAAAACAGCTACTGCTACAACAACAACAACAACAAGAAGCAGAAGAAGAAGCAGAAGAAGGAGAAAGACGACTTTCGGCACTTCACTTTTGGCGAAAAGAAACAAAATTCAATAAAATGGTCAAAGCAGAGGATTTTCGGCGGGGGGGTTCGGTTTGGCGGGCTCGTAAATTTTGCACCACTTCAGCGGGCAGCTGGCAAAAGGCAGCCAGCACAGCACCAACAATCCCCTACAATGCGCTGCCACCAGCAAACAGCCTACCGACCCGAACCTTCTATACCCTTCTTCAGCCGTCGCCCCTGCTCCTCCCCAGGCTCGTCATAAAAATTCTAAGCGAAAATTTTGCGCCTTCTTTTTAGGCTTCTGTTTTGTTTTTTTTTTTTGTTTTTTGTTTTTTATTCGGAATTTCTTTTTACGGTGGCATAAAAATCCTACAGAGAATGGAAAATGAGAAAAATTCCTGCATTGGCGGCGCTGGCAGCTGTTGATGTGTGAAAATTTGCAAAGAAAAATACGAAAAGCAAAGCACACGAGGAGAGGGAGAGGCAGAGAGAGAGAGGGAGAGGGGAAGATTCGAATATTTATTTTCTTTGTTTTTATTTATGATTTTAGATTGTGCTGTGATGTTTTCATTCCTCGACTAGTCGCCGGCAATTAGTCAAATTAGCCACTTTGCCTTATTAAATGCCAGCAAAGATATAACCGCTCCCGGCCAGATGGCCTGGCCTCCAATGTCAATCAATATGCCCAAAAACAGAAGAAAAAAAAAGAAAAAAAATTTATATGGAGAAACACGCAACACACATTTAGAAACTGAAAGCCAGAAAGAGCCCCCGAAAGCAGCAAGGTCGAATCGAATTTTGGAATCGCTTCCAATTTTCACACACAGATTTTTCCAGCAGAGCGAAAAAAATTTATTTGTTTATGCCGCCGCGCCTGATTACTTTATGGACCTGGCGGACCTGGTGGACCTGGTGGACCTGGACCTGTACCTGGACCCACCAGACCCCCGATGATCCCAGACCAACTAATGAGGCCGCTCCCCGCTTCGTATGTTCGCATATTCATTCGATTTTTCGATTCGTGTGGTTTGTGTATCCACCTGGGCCCCGCCTCTCTGCCCCCTGCACCCTGCACCACAGCAGCGGTTCCTGAGTAGCCACTTGGCCACTTCATGTGCCAAGCTTTGTTTATTTTTGGTTCACTTTTGTTTTTTTTTTACTTTGCCAATTTTCCTTTGGATTTTTTATTGGCCTAACACTTGCAGCGTTTGGTATTTCGATTCGGGTATGCTCGACTGTTGTATACCCTGGCAGCGGTTAGTATAACTATGTGAGGAGGCATCCCCGACCCTTTATAATATTGAACAGGACGCTGAGGCGCGTCCTCCGTCTGTCTGCCCCTCCGCTTTACGCACTAGCTGTTTTTTATAGGGTATAAATAGGGTAGCTTAAAATTTTATTTACTTAACATTGAATCAATAATTAAATAAACCAAGTATAAAACTCGAAATTTACACTTTATATTATTGCTCTCACGCCGATTACAGGGTATACAAATATCGACTCAGGCACTTTTTTTATGGCGTTTTGTTGTTCGTATAAACACCAGAATTTTGTAGTGTTGTTTAGATTTGGTGTGGTAATTATTGTTGGCGGGTGCGGTCGTTTCTTGGATTAGATTTGAATTTGTTTATTGGCTGCCGCCGTGGTTTCTCCGCATCCCATCGCCTCGCCTCGCCTCGCCTCGCCTAGCCTCGCATCGCCTCGCATCGCATCGCATCGCATGTTTCAATAATTTTGCGCTTGATGTAGTGTTATGGGTGCCATGGTTCCACTTGCTCCATTTTGGCATTTCCTATTTTTGGAAGGCCTTCGTAATTGTGTACTTATTTTTTTTTTTGGATGTGGGACTTACCTAACTTCCTATTGTTCGTACTGTTCCCTGACGAAGAATAAGGTAGGAATGCTTGAATCCAATGAAAATACTCTGTAGAGAGAGGGTATCTGAAAAGTTGTTTGTATTTCCAGGTGTATATACACATTATCCTGTGCCAGGAAAATGCTTTTTTTCAATAGTTCCTGTCTTAAATTTGCGATTATTTCAATATTTTGAAAATACTTTTATAGTTCAGTTCTGTGTCTTCTATAGCCTGGTTATAGAACAACATATTTTTGAGTATTTTTTCATATTTTTACGCAGAGTTTTTCGAATTCGATTTCGAACATATTTTTCAGTATTTTTGCATATTTTTACGCAGACTTTTTCGAATAAGAAATTCGATTCAGTTTTTATCCAACTCTTTAGTATTTTTACTTCAGTAATTTAAAAAAAAGTCTTAAGTTTTTAGAAATTTTTTTACTAAAAAACAAACTTATTTTCCACATTTCTGCGTCGAATTGAAAAATATGGACATTCGGTGGTGGAAGTGGGTACATCAGAAATGTTGACTGCTTTCGAAAGGCTACAAAAATATAATAAAAATTCTGGGCAAACAAGTTTCGTATGTATTATAGGAAAGTGGAAACTATCTTTTTGGGGATTACGAGTACTTTATTCGAGGCATCAATGTTTAGATTCCTTGATGCCCGAAAAACTGTTAATACCTTCTTATCAATGTGTTCGGAGCAGGCAGCTTTGTCTAAGTGATCTGTCGCCTGAAATTGGCTTATTTGTAATGCCTGGGCGCCTAATCCTCACTTGCTGCTAAGCTGCTCAGCGACTAATCCTTAAAATCAACCTTGTTGGCCAGCTCAGACTGAGACTGGCGGCGGCGCTAGACCTTTTATGAGGCCATCATAAGCACAGCTGTCATATTACAGCCTTGTTACATAGAGGGCCCAGTAAAATATTTTACAATTGCCGGTTTTACATAACTCCCCAAGGGGCAGCGGGGGGCAGCAGGGTGGGAAAGAGGGGAACATCAATGGGAGCAGCATTTGTGAAATGTCTGCAGCAATTTTCGCATCTTTTTTGGCTTTTCTATTTCTTTTTTTTTTTTGTTTTTCATTGGTTTTGTTTTGTTGGAGATCTGCGGAAACTGTCAATGACAGAAGATGACTAGGCGCCGGGAACTGAAATTCCAACTTATTACTTCCTGACAGCTGTCAAAAAATATGCAAACACCCAAAAAAAAAGGAGGAAAAACAACAACAAGAAGAAAGGAAGAAATATGTAAAACTATGCGTCGAATTGTGCGCAGAATTATGTAAATCAAAGCGATTTGTAGCAGGCCAAAAAGGAGTAGAAAAACCAAGCAGTTGGGATATTCAAAATGTCAGGGACAGACAGACAGACAGCGGGGGAGAGAGAGAGAGAGGGAGAGGGAGAGGCACAAAGAGGTAGTCGTTGAAACTGCTGGGAAAATTACACGTAAACAGCAGGAGGCCGAAATGAACGCCCTTTTTTTTTTGTTCTTTCCTTCTACAACAATTTTTGCAAAGGACCGAGCATAAAGGACACACTCACACTCACACTCACACTCACACCAATACACATAAAATACTCTTAAGCCCACACACTCAACCTGTGGAGGAATAAATAGTCTAGTGTCCCGAACCGGGCCCGAGCGATAATGATGCGCAGGACAACCGCAAATGAGCAATACTCGAGCAGAGTCTATCCCTTTGCTAAGCGGATAAATTAGCACCGAAAATTTGTTAGTTGTGATGAACCCAGCCGAACCCAACCGAACCGAACCGCACCGAACCGAACCCAGCAAACAACCTGACCTGACCTGTCCCCTCGCAGACCTGCTGCGAGGTGCTTCTACGTGCTCTCGACTTCGTTTTTAACATCTTTTTTTTCTCTGAGTTGAGTCGAGTCGAGTCGAGTCGAACCCAGTTGCAGTTGCATTTTCAGCTGACGGGTCGTTAATGGTTCCATTGTCATTTTGGGATTAGATAAAGAAATTTTTCTGTACACCTCTCGTTTCCTTTCTGTTCGCTACGTTTTGTGCACCACGGCTCATTGGCATCCTATGCTATATTGAGGGTCTGTTAGGTCGCTTAGGGCGAACCCATTCACCAAACCAGAAAGATTATATTAAAAAATAAGTCAGAGCGCAGAGAGTGAAGAGTGCTCGAAGAAGGGGTACCCTGTAAACAGGACTAGTCTGAAAAAACAACTATATATCAACATTTTGTAAGAGTTCAAGAATATATATACTATGGGCATTTCCTTCGAATTCCCTAGAAAAGAACAACCCTCTTTAGCCAACCTTAACACCAATTATAGATCTAATTACGAGTGATAAGTTAAGACTATTGTCAGAATATTTTCTTTGCTTTCTTTCTCTGCTTTCTCTGCTTTCTCTTGACTCTCTTTTGTCAATAGATAAGACGGATAATGAGTGACTCACTCGTTGATATTATAATTTGATTTGTGCTTTTAGTCCTTTAGAAGTAGGCGGATACTTGCCTGTTCAACCTGAACAAGAATATATATACTTTATATATGCTTTCTCATAAATTCTTACCAATTAATGGACTCTTTCTGTATTCGTTTTCAAGGGGTAAAGAGTCAGTCACTCGTTCATATTATAATTTGATTTTTCTCAGGGAAAAGCCGCTCTAATTTTATTAGTCAAAGTCAGAGACAGACAGAGAGACAGACATTCGATTGGGTATTCAAAACTGGAATATTTTTATGTTGCTACCTTGGGACATTGGTTATTTATACACTGGGATTTGTATCTTTTCTGCGTCAGCGGATGTGTGCCTGCATCTAGTATCAGTCTGTATGGATATTTTGGGTTACTCGGATAGGAAGAGCACCAAAAAACACAAATTCAGAGCTTGTGCTCCGATAGAATCAATGAGGGAAAAGCATTAGTCACCACATGCTACAGTCTTAAGTATAGCATTTTTTTATGGCTTGTACCACATTGTCTGGACTGACTGGCTGACTGGCTGATAGAATGACTGACTGAATGCCTGACTGATGATTGTTAACAGTAATTGCAGCAGCAATTGCTAAGAATTCCCTATAGCGAGGCTATCCCCTCCCCCCCTCCCCCCTATGCCCCTCTGGCACTCTCCACAGGGAGCTAAAACGCAAATGCACGCAAAACTCATAAAAATATGCGAATGTTTGCCTTTTTTATTGTCGAACATTAAATTTATTATTTTTTATAGAATGTTTCACAACTGAATGCAAATTTGTTTCAACGCCATCCCCTCCCCGCTCCCCACTCCCCCCTTCCGACTCCCCACTCCCCACTGGCCGCACTCTGAGTTACGAGTGTATTCCTTGGGTTTTTACGAGCGCTCAGCATTTCTCATTTTAATTGCATTAAGCGAAGCTATTCCAGCTTCCCAGCTCCAGCTTCATCTCCGGGAGGATTGCAGGAGGCTAGAGAAGTGAAACGGAAACTCGAACTTTAACTTCAACTTCAAATCTTTCTAGCCAGGTCATAAAAAGTAATGCCCGCTATACGCTTCGCAGTTTTTTCCCGAAAGTTGTTAAAACTAAACGTAATGACACATTTCAGTGCACTTCCCAAAGAGTTGTTCCGAATTGTGGCTTAGACCAGAGGGTTGCCTCCGATCTGATGAGTGATGCGTGATGCGTGATGCGTGATCTGATCTTCGGGGGGGTCTGCAGTTCTACGACAATTCCCTGAAAATCCCTCCTTCTCTCTCTCTCTCGCTGTCTGTCTGTCTGGGAGTAGCTGCGCCCAGTCGCGAGTTGTGGTTAGTCTGCAGGCAACCCCCACATCAAGTCTGGTCCCTCCTCCTGCAATCCATTGCCGCGATAGCCGCAGTAGTTGTCTCTCATCGGGCAGCTGCTGCTATCGCTAATAAAATATCAGCATCGCTATAAATACTCGAACCCATAATATATATGCCACTTGAATGGAGCTCATTTCAAAAGGCAACAACTGCAGGCTGTGCCTCTGAAAGATTTCATTTATCAGCGCTACAAACGGAAGCTCTCAATGGCATGGCAGAGCCACTCGGGGAGAACACAAACTTTTGACCGATATATCGTATATATAAGCCCATGCATGTACATATGTATAGGTATATATATATAAGTCGTATATATACTAAACTTTATCCTGTTGAGGGGCAGCCGGCGCTGCAATAAACCCAGCAAATATTAAATACGGAGAGAGAGAGAGAAAAAAACGCTTTTAATGCGCCGAAATCTGGACACCTTAAGAAGTACCAAAATTAGGCAACAGATAAGGGACAACAGGGCCGGGACGGGACGGAGCAGGGGACGGACGGAACGGCAGCTGTTGGTCCACTAAAAAGGCAAACAAAATGCGGTCACTAATAAAATTTTGCGTTTCTATGCTGCTCGCTGGATAAGGCGCACTGTGGCCGGAACACTGCCTCCGGGTTGTGCGTGGACATTTCATCATTAGAAGCGGACGATAAAAATAGCAATGACAGAACAACAACAACAGCAGCAACAACAACAACAACAACAGCAATAACAACATTCCACGAGCTTATCAGAAAGGAAATCCAACATAGCCACGTTGACAACTACGCGAGAACCAAAGATGGAGAACGAGAACGCGGGGAATGGGAGCGAGAAACAGAGAATAGGAACAAGAAATCAGGGAAAATCATTTTCATTTTTATGAGATAAACAGCAGAGCGAAAGATGTAGGAGGAGAATGGAGGATGTTGGAAGCCAAAGCCAGAGACAGAAGAAGAACCAACAAAACGAAACGAAACGCAGCGCAACGCAACGCAACGCAACGAAACAAAACAATAAAATAAAATTTAAGATACATTTGAGACCAAAACAAATAGGCAGAGAAATAGGCGCACAATAGAGCGAGCAGGAGAGGGAAAAGGAGAGCGAGGGTGAGGGAGAGAGCAATACAGGAAAATGGAAAATGTTTTGGCTTGTTTGTAGCTGTTCTTAAAGTTGTTGTTGTAGCGAAAACATTAAAATTGTGCCCGCCGAGTGGAAACAATGTCGCAGCTGTACAAGAAAAAAAAGAAGGAAAATAAAGAAAATACAGAGAGAGAGAGAGAGAGGGGGAGAGGGAGAGAACGGAGGGAAAACAGCAAAAGGCAGACGAATATCAAATAGAAGAAGAACCCGGAGGATGTGTGTATAATAACTTGCCCTTGCTCATGGCTTTTCAAGTAGTAGTAAATTCTATTGGCTCTTTTATGGCAGACGACACTTAAAGTAGTTTTCATGTTGAAGATACATGCGAAAAAAAAAAAAAAAAATAGGGGAAAATCTGTCAGATGGCCACTTGAAGCGGCACAGCTCTGCCGCCAGGACATGTGTGTCTGTGGTTTCATTGGTGCCTTGTGCGATAATAGGGAGTGATCAAGTGATAAGACGGCCAGTCGATGGAATAATGTGAGGAATACTTTTTAGGCACATCCATGGCACAGACTCGCCGCATATCTGTGTATTGGCCATTACAGGGAACAGTGATTACAACCGGAAGCTGGTATGGCTGATGCGCGCATCTTAAAGATACATTGGTAAATGGCATTTAACGGTTACAGCAAACCTCTAAAAGCGTTACCCTAATGGAACTTTTACGATAGTTACGCATTATGACAGCCAGCGACAATACCCCCCGACATCAATTTTTATGCTTTTTTTTCTGCTCTCTATACCCTTGCAGAGGGTATCCCAAGTTTGGCATAACAGATGCAATTATTGATCGGGACTCTTGGACGAGGTATAGACTGACTCTCTGTCTGTTCAATTGTAGGTCTGTCCGTTTGTCTCTTTCTTCTTTTAGGGATTCCTCTTTTCACTATACGAACTATATATGTCGGTGCGGTACGGATCGAACTACTATATAAGATATATAGCTGTCATAGAAAGAAGCAATCTGCTTTAAAAGTTGTTGTTCGAAAATATTCCATTTGATTTCCTAGAAGTCTGAATAAAAGTTGAAGATGTAGAATTGCATTTTCCAAATATTGGCTAAAAATGACTAAGATCGAACCACTATATCATATAGGAAATATTGGTAAAAAAAAAGGATAATCGTTCTGAAAGAAAGTTTGTCTAAAAATTTGTTTTTCCTTTTAGAAATATCTTTCACATTACTCTCAAAATTTATGTTTTAATCGAAAGAAAGACTTACAGATTTTTTATTCAAAACTCCTGGAAGGGTGTGCAGTCTTCGGTGCGCCGAAGTTAACATGCGTCTCTCTAGTTTTTTGTTGATTTTTTTTTTTGTGGCAGGCAAAGCAAGCAGAAAAAGTATCTTTAGCTTAATGTGTGTGCATTAGGCACTTGCATAGATATAGATACAAGATACATTTTGACGCTGCGTGCGGGGTTTGTGTTAAAATAACACCAAAAACACCAACAACACCAACAACAGCAGCGGCAGCAACACGAACAACAACAACCACATTTTTGCACATTTTCAGCATATCAACTTACAATGGACGACGCGGCACGCAGGACGACGCATCAGGTTACAGGGACCGGCTGGCTGGTCGTTGGTCCTTTCCATGCCTGACGCTCCGTCTGTCCCTCTGTTCGTCTGTCCGTCTGTTGGCCTGGCGGTCTCTCTTTTGGTTATTATGCATATCGTATATCGTATATAGCGTATAAAATGCCCACCCTCGTCGCCGCTGTCTAATGAAAGGCCGTTAGTGTCCTGCGTCCGGCTAAAAAATGCGGGAGCAAACACTCGGAGAGTCGTAAAATAATAATAGTGCCTCAAAAAGAAAAACAAAGCACAACTGAACAAAACAAAGCAAAACAAAACAGAAAACAGAAAAACAGGTCTTAAATTGAGCCACACCGGTTTCCCGACTCCCTTTCTCCCTGTTTCTGTCTGTCTCAGCCCAGTTTTATATGCTTTCCTTCTTCTTTTCCCTATCTATCAAAGTGTAAATGTTACCTAATGTTTTTATTTGATTAGCGTTTGCTACGTGCCGCATTTGTTTCTCGTCTCTTGTCTCTCGTCTCTCGTCTCTCGTCTCTCGTCTCTTGTCTCTTGTCTCTGGTCTCTGTTTGTGCCCCACGAAGAGCAGTGAAGAGAAAGGAAAATGCTCTGCATTTTTCTCCGAAATTTTTCAGTCTTCTCATTTGTTTTGCTCATCTGAGGAGATTTCCTTTTCTCTCTCTCTCTCTCTCTCCCTCGCTCTCTCTCTCTCTCTCTCTGTGGCACAAGATTAATTGTGTGCGCGTAAATTTTTTAATTTCGTGGAAATAATGTTGAGCGCTGGAATTTCATTTTTTTTCCTGGTTTTTTTTTTTTTTGTTTTTTGTCTGGTTTAAGCCCAGAAGACTCTAGGGCCAGCTTCATAGTCTGGACACATGGACACTGGGTAATTTGTTTGTGATTTGCTTTTCTCAACATTCCTTACCTACTTTTCTTTTTTTTTTTTTATTCTCTTGTGGGGGGTGTGCACCTTGGGCAAGTTCTCTTTTTTTTTTTTTAAGTACTTTGAAGTATTTTCTTCTTTTTTTTTGAAATTTCCAATGTTTTCTAATCACTTTTTATGTCCTCTTTGGCTCTTTGCAGGTATGTAAATTTGAACTTGATGAGACTTGTGCTTAATTTTAGAATCTATGGTGAGTTTTAATTGAATTTTGTGAGCATTATGCCACTTCAGTGGTTGCCACTTGTGGCAGGCTACTCGCAATTAATGCAGCGGACAGCTACTGGAAACTTCCCGCAGTGGAATCGATTGAATACACTCGAAAAAACAAGGCTCTAATTGTACCTAAAACTGACTTTAAGTAGAGCAAAATAGAGCAGATGGATTATCAGAATTGTTTTACTCCAAGTCCCCAGGATTCCTTTGAATCCTTAGATATAAGAGTATCTTTTCTATCATATGAGAAGGTCAACTTCTAAGCACCTTTTCCAGAGTTTTCCTACTAGTTTTTCCCACATTTACATCAAATTATCGCACATTTTCCACCTGTCTCTAAACGAAAGTAAAAGGAATAAGAATGGGCCACTCCAAGGCATGCCACGCCCACCCCATATAGCGCCTTCGTTAATTGTGTCAGCCTCCCAGCAGAAAAAAAGGCTCAACTGAAAAGTAAAATGTTTGCACTTATTGCTCTACCTATGAAAATATTCGTATCCAAGTGCCTCTCTGGATCCATTCTCCCCTCTTTTTTTTGTTGTTGTGCCTCTCCTGGCTTTATTGCACTGCAATTTGTTTGATGTGCTGCCTCAGAAACTTACGGCTCAGATTGTGCGATTTTATGTGTGCCAGACAAAAGCCAAGCGAAACTCTTAAGGTAACAGAGAAGCGGCACAAGGCAAGGGAGAAAGGGAAAGGGAAAGGGAGAGGGAAAGGGAAAGAGCAGCAAGGCATAACAAAGGCAAGTGTTAAGGCCTCGGAAAAGTTTGAGTCCTGCCACAAGACGGATAATAAGAGTAAGCAAATAAAACTTTAGGCTTCTGGTTACTGCAAGGACTTTAAGGTACGTTCTTTTTATTATATTTTGGTTATACTCTGTAGACACGTAAAGAAAGGAGTACTACGACCAAAAAGAGTATAGCTTATTCGTGCTGAGAATGAGTAGTGGCGAGTGTAGCCATGTCCTTCCGTCGGTTAGTACGTTAGTCTCTCCGTCAATCTCTGAATAGATTTCTGCTCAGCTTTAATCGGATTTCCTTTATAGAGTATTTTCTAGTCGTATATTGTCTTTTATTCTATTGTGTAATCATTGACTTAAACTCTTGCATTCTTCTATGCTTTTTCTATTCCTCTTTGTCTCCTTCAATACTCTTTTTTCTATCAAGTATTCTAAAATTCCAGTCCAGCACTTGAAAATGGTTCATAATAATAATAATTTAGTTTTTTTTTTGTTTTTTTTGTTGCTTTTGGTGCTCGTCTGTAGCTGTTGGTAGTTGGTAAAGTTGTGTCGGAAAATGGAAAATGGAAAATTTTGTGCTGACAGTTGTCACTTGATTGTTTTCATTTCATTTTTGGGCCATCAATATGGGAAAATATAATAACTTCTGAGCACAAGTACAAGGTTTATTTGCTTTATGCTTTATGTTTGTCATCAGTCGGTTTCCAGGCAGTCCGGATTTCGGACTCGGGACTGAGGACTGAGGACTGCGGACTGAGGACTCTGGACCGGACTTTGGCCTGACATTTTGCTGTCAGTTTTTGCTTGGCATGTGTGACAGTAATCATGTTCAATCATGTTTTGTTGGCATAAACTTGAGCCATCGACAATGGCTCTCTGGCATTGACATGAACGGCACTCGGAACTTGTTTATGCCATGTGGATGGTTAATGGCACAAAGACTTTATTAGGCGCCTGGCGTGAGCATGGCGATGGGAATGGGAATGGGAATGGGAAGGCGAGGAGCAAGTTGAGGGTGAGCTGAGGTCCGGTCCGGTACGGGACAACGAAAAGTTGTGTTTGCTCAACTGATCAGCCGGCAACAAAGCGGGAAAGCAAAGGAACAATTGCTGAAGCTTGGATTGCCATCTCAACATTTTCCACAAGCTTTGCAGCTTCTGCCCAGCGCTCCGTTCTTTACCAGCAGCAGCCGCCGCACCAGCAGCAGTCGGCACTTTTAATAAATTCAACAAAACAGAGCAGAGAGTCGTCCCCAGCAGCATAAAAGTAATAAAATATTAATGAAATTCCAAACACCTCTCCTATATGTATGTCTGTATGTGTGTGTGTGTGTGTGTGTGTGTGTGTGTGTGTGTGTGTGTGTGTGTGTGTGTGTGTGTGTGTGTGTGTAGGCCCCCGCTCACGCACCCAGCGCTCCAAGGAGCGAGCGGAATGAAGCGGCGAAGAGAGCTTGGAACTCGGAGCACGCAGCCCGCAGCCCGAAGTTTAGCTCGAAACTGGGAACGGGGAACTGGGAACTCTACTGGCGCCTTGAGAGCAATTTTTTTGCTGCTGCTGCTGTTGTTGTTGTCGTGTTGCTTTCGCTAACAAAGCACGCACCGGACGAGGCTGGGAGACGTAGCTTGCTAGAGACAGACACAGTCGGTCGCCACTTCCGGCAACGTGGCAGGCACACAGATAGACAGACAGACAGACAGACGAAGAGCGGGCCAGGGGAAGAAGGCAAAGCAATGTCAGGTTCTTTGGCCATATTTTCGCACCTCGACGCGACGCCGTTGGAAGGAAGGTAAACGTCACATGGCCATAAAACGTAGCGCCAGCCAGGCATGGGTCATACACGAGACGGGAGAGGACAGGAGAAGGAGAAGAGGAGCGATGGTGTGGTAGAGGCGAGACGTATACAAATATGCTGCTTGTTATGAAGAATTGCCTAACGAAGCTGTTTTCCCTATTACAAAAATGACAAATTGAACTGAGGATCAGCCTTGGATTGGACTTATTCTTTTTTGTAGCACTTCTCCGGCTCCTCACATATGGCCAATACTAGTGCATTTTAATAGAATTTTGCATTTGAGAACAAAGGAAAGTGAATTGTCTGACAAGCGAGCTGCAACAACAATGCAACAATTTGTGGTTAAGCACAAAAAGAACACGAATTGCAATTGAAGAAACTAAACCCCTGCCCCCCTCGAGCACTCGCCCCCCTCTCTACACCCATGTCAGCAAGGAAGTTCTATGCCAAATTCAATTTGCCCGAAACTACAAAACAAAAGAAAGGCGAACAGAAGGGCGCACAGAGCCACAAAAGTAGACGAAATTGATTTTAAAAAGCAAGCTGAGAAGAGAAACTTGGTTAGAGATTGGGGTAGTAGGGGATACAATGGGTTAAGGGCCGTTTCAACTTGGTTAGGGGCTGGGTGGAGATTGGAGATTGGAGTTTGCCTGCTGCTGCTGCTGCCACTGCTGCTGCTGCTGCGGCGGCACGAAAAACAAATTAAAGTAAATTCCCCAATTTCATTTTGCGCAGAGCAAAGTACAAAAATAATAAAAGGAGCAGCTTTAGAATTGAATGAAACAGAAGGAAACGCAGCGAACTAAACAATTGCATTTGTTATGTGATTCAAAAGCGGGGGCCCAAAACGTGTGGAACGGGGGGGCGTGGCATGGAAATTGGAATTGGCTTGGCTTGGCTTGGATTGGCTCTGTTTCTGGGTCTGGTTCTGGTTCTGGTTCTGGCCAGATGAGCAACTTTAAGACATGTTATAAACAAACATTTGTGCCTTTTTGCTATAGACCAACCGACCAACAACTGTCACAAATTGCCTTGAAACGTCCTTGGGCGAAAAGTTTATCACGATATAAAAAAGTTTTAACAATGATCATAAATCAGTGAAGAGTAAACAGCAACAACCCCAAAGCAATCTACTACGAGTAATGGAGAATAATACGCAGGCCTTCGTTTTCATTATAACAATTGTAACTTTTGCTCGATTTTCCTCTCCAGCATTTGCCTAATGGGCCAAGGACGGACGGACGGGCAGACGGACGGGCGGGGTAAAGAAAAAAAGAAAAGAAGAGAGAAACTGAAGCCATGCATTTTCATAAGCATTCATGCCTTAAATTTGTCCAAAACGGAAAAGTTACAGCGCTCCTGCGTCCTGGAAACTATAAACTACAACTAACTTTCGACTTTTACTTTGGCGCTTTAATAAAGTGTGAAAATGTGAATGGGCAGCTGAACCAGAACCCAAACCCAAACCCAAACCCAAACCCAAACCCGAACCCCAAGCCAGAAGCTGAACCAGCGCAGAAGACCCAAGACGGAACTCAGACGGAGACGAGGCCAACTTGGCCTTTAGTTTGCCCTGAAAATCGATACGTGAGATTGCCTCAAGCAGATTGCCGGACTACAAATGTTTGGGGCATGAAATGGGTGGCATTTGGAGCGGAGCGGAGGGGAGGGGAGGGGAGCGGATGATTCTGTGGATTCTGCTGTGGCGGCGTATTTCATAAATTTTTCAACGCTTTGAAAATGTTATTTATATTTCATGGCATGGAGAAGAGAAGAGGCGAGAGAGAGAGAGAGAGAAAACTTTTGGCGCATCACGAACGACTACAAATCGTGCGTACACACCCAACCAAGGCAGGAAGCCTGAGACAAATCGGAGGTGCCAGAGGTGCCAGCCATAAGAACTGAACAGAGCTGAACTGAACTGAACTGAACTGAGCACAACTTTTACACTTGGCCACTGGATGTGGGGCAGCGGCAGTGGCGTCGAGATGTGGTGATGTTGCGTCGTCCACGTCGCTTTACGGCTTCGTTTATTACGTGTGAAAAGACGACAAGGATTGCGGCAGACGGCAGACGGCAGGCGGCAGGCGGCAGGCGGCTCTAGCTCCATTGCTGGTAGGTGGCAGTAATGCGTCCTGCGACAATTTTTCGACGTGCCCCATAAAGTTGTTGCAGACAGGACGATGAAACGCCTGGACACGTGCAAATGGCCAAGTTGCGCCTAAATACGATTCCGATTTCTATAGAGTATCGACTCGACTACGGACTATAGAGTATATATATATATATATATATAAATATATATATAAGCCAGAACGTTTATCGTCTTCCACTTGACTAGCGCACAAATAAAGCTTCAGATTTCGAACTCATTCCACAGATATATCGATGAGGTCCTTTTCCAGTTTGACATTACGCTGTCAGCTTTTAGTGGCTGACCGACCCACTATTACTTCGGCTTTCACAACATTTACTAATTATAGATTCCATTTGAAAAAAAAGGAGTCGTATTTTTTTTTTCTTGTGCTGCACGACACATTCATAAATCATAAGCACGCCCGTGCCCCTCCCCCCTCCCCCCTGAGGCAAGCCAGAGACCACCGTCCAGTGGTCGGCACGTGCCCCCCGTTTCGGAGTTAGATTTTATAGGCAGGGAGCAGACAATGGACTAGTTGACAGTTTACCACCTGAACAGAGTTCCAGAGAGGCGACCTAAGTCAACAATTAAGTTTGACATGCAACTTTGCAACATTCGCACGGGACAGTAGTCTCGAATGTTAATAAATTTATTGTTGTACAAATTTGTTAAACAACTTCAACTTAATTATACAATTTACGCGAACAAATAAAACGGAACTGTGCGGGGCACTTGACGTTTCGTGTGACCCACCCTGCTCCCGCTTAACCTCTCTGCCGCTGCCCCGTATGTCTGCTCTGGTCTGGTCTATATATATATATATATATATATATAGATGTGTGTGTGTGTGTGGGGTCTATAATTAGCGTCTGGCAGCTCTCCGCTGTGAACTCTGAGTGTTAATTGAGCAGCGGAAGAGTAAGAGTAAGAGAGTGGAAGAGCTGAGCAGATGAGGAGCTGGGTAGCTGGGTAGCTGGGGAGATGGAGGAAAAGTCTGCTAGAAAATTGCCATGGACAGTGGTCGTCGTTCCACATTCAAGCGAATAATTAATATGCTCTCTTTGCACCCCGCCTCATCCTCATCCTCATCCGCATCTCTAATGCTTTATTCGCCGTTTATTGATTTATGCAAATATTGACACATCAATTAATATGCCAAAAATTGAGCAGAGTTTGAGCGTTGATCTAATGCTAATTGAAATTTGTGGCTAACTGGATTCAGGATTTCTGTGGCTGCACTGTGGCCAAACAGTGGAAGAGACAGAGACAGAGACAGAGAGAGAGAGAGAAGTCTACAGTGGAACCAAAGACATAATAAAGATGTGCACTTTGTCGACTATCCTTTTCACCATAAACAAATATTTTGTTTGTCAAACAAGGCCGAAACAATCTCAACAAAATTATGAAAATTTCTACCCCAACACACACACAGATACACCCAGGCATATGTGTGTGTGTGCGGCATAAGGCGCTGCATAAATAAAATAAATAAAAATTAACATAGACAACATTGTCAGTGGTTCAAGGTGGGTGGCACACATTCAGCCCACATATCTCCATAAATAAAAATAAATAAAATAAAAATGAAACGAAACGAAATGAAACGAAATGAAATGAAATGACGTCGGTAACGCGCCAAAGGCAACAACATTCTTTTTTTTTTTTTTTTTTTTGGTAATTTTTGCTAGAATTTTATTTGGCTTTTTTCCCTCCTTTTGCTCTTCTCCCTTTGTTTTTTTTTTCTTCGTTTTTTTCTTTCTGTTGTGTGTAAACTGTAATCTAAGATATTTTCCTGCTGGGGTGCCAGACTTATGAAAATATGAGACACATGCAAATTATGCTGAGAAAAGACGCTTCGCTTTAAGGTATTCCGGGTATTCCTGCCTGCCCCGTGTTCCCCCGTTTCTCCCTTTCCCCGTTCCCCCCGGTTCATTTGGCATTTCTCTTTGTGATGCGTGAAAGATAAAATTTTTTTTATTTATTTTGACTGTCGAAATTTATAGAGAGTCTGGCGCAGGCAATCGAACTGGGGAGCTGGGGAGCCGGGGAGCCCCCCAAATGAGATATACTCGCACCATCTGGCAAACACTTCATGAGCAGCCAGGTGTTTTCGGAGATTATAATTTTATGGCTAAATTCAATTGAATCAAGCCATAATAATTCATAACCAAAAAAAGTAAAAATCAAAATAATCAGAGCTGTAATGAATCAATTAATAAACTGTAGACGAAAGCTGAAAGCTGATAAAAAGAAATGAATAAAAAAAAGAATATTTAAAGGAGGTGAAAGAAAGAGTTAAAGTGAGTCAAGTGCCGGAGCTGAACTGCCTTTACTCAACGCCTTTTTAGCTGCAGTTTTTTCAACTCTTTGGAAAGAATCTTTTAGTATTGCTCTCTATAAAGAAATAGCTAAGATGTAGGGGAATTACAAAGTTGTCTGCTATTCCAAAATTATATTTCACTTCATTTTCTAAGCTATTCAGCTGGGGCTTATTAAGAATCGGAGCTCGTTTTTAGAAGACTGATTCATTCCTTAGAAGACATGACTTCAGAAAAGCGAGTCATAAAGAGGTTTCTACTATATTATTATATAAATATAATGCTCAAATCGTCAAGCCGATTTGGATCTACTGATTATTTAATTTCCCATTTCTAAGCCTGCTTCTTTAGGTGTTCCGATCTATCCACATTATTTATTCAAATCTCTGCGAAAGATTACAGCAAAGGATGTGCTTGGATTCAATAAACATTGGTGAAGTTTTAACAAAACTTCCTATAGAGATATATAATCTAGGCATGCATATCAAATTTTGGGTGCCTGGCTCTTTAAGTCTCTCAGATTGAGTTATAGTGATAGAGAGACAGACAGACAGACAGACAGTTAAAAATAGTTATGAGTAGATCGAATTGGACGTTATCATGCAGACAGACAGACGGTCAGAAGGACAGCGAGTTGGCTTGAATTGGCTGCTAATTCTGACCAAAAATATGTTTACCTTTTAAGGTAGGAGAGCTGCCTCCTCTCAGCTGTTACATACTCCATCCACAAACTTAATATACTCTTTTTATCAGAGGGTGTTTTCCATGAAAATGAAAATCTAAATGTTGCATACTAGGGCAGCAATGCCACACACTTGTGTGTGTGTGTGTGTGTGGGGCAATTTAATAAACATAATGATCAGAGCGTGGCAAGACGATGATGAAGTTGCCGCCGCTTCGTGACAAAATGACATTTTGCTACCAGGCTACATAAGAAATGCTTGTATATCTTGTGTGTGTGTGTGTGTGTGTGTGTGTGTGTGTGTGTGTGTGTGTGTACATACGTCTGTACCTTCCGATTCCCTCAGTCCCTCAGGCCCGCTTGGTCGCTTGGCCAGGCTTTTTGCTTTAGGTTCGGGCTTAGGTAATGAAGAAACTGGCAATGAAGCAAAAGAAGTTCCAGCAACGGAATTGAGGAGAAGACTGTTGGAGGTTGTTATTTTAAAATTTAAATTTTTTTTCTCTGTTTTTTTTTTGCTTCTTTTTTATAAATGTGTTCACGCACACCCAGCCAAGAAATACACACACACAGCACACTTAACCATGGTGAGTGTGTTGGGTGCATAAGAATGCCCCAGAGTCGTCGACGTCATTAAAAGCCAAAAAGGCGGCGACGACAACTCCGAGAAAAACTCACTTAAAATTTCAGTGCACGTGAAGGAGCCGAGGGGAAGAATTTGTATATACTCTCTGAGGAGAAAGGCAGGGGTAGCCGCTAAGAGAAGAAGAAGAGGAAGTAGAAGGCGAAGACGGCGCGTGAGTTTGTATTTTTCTTAGCTTTTTGGTAGTACATTTTGTTGTGTTATTTCTGGCTGGTTCTTTGTCCTCCACGGTTAACGGTAAAAGCGTCAAGTTCTTCCACTGCATATTTATTAATATTGCTGTTCCTCCCTGCTTTGGTATTGGCCATAAGAAATTTAAATATTAGTATTTGGTATGGCCCAAAGGCTTCTTTTGTTTTTAAGCAAATTCCATGTGAAGTTTACCAAATCGAAGCGAAAGTTTCGAATATTGAGAATCTAATTGAATTCTCGCCAATAAGACCCACAGCAGCTGTGCAAAAAGCTTGCAATCCACTTGGATCTTAAGCTTCTAAGCGAGGATCGAAATGGAGCTCTCAGATTCCACTTTATTTCTTATTGTGATTTTAGTTTGTGCCCAGCACTTGAAGTCGAACGTCTCGTGAGTCTCTAGAACCACAATTAAAACGTATTTTTTTTTTTCGGACTAAAGATCATGATCAGCGAAAATACTTTCTTTATATGGAAAGTATTTGTAGTGTTCAATTTTTTACTCAACTTGCTACCAAAACAAACACAATTCTGGAAAACGCTCAGTTGGAAACCATAGCACTTAGAGCTGCATAAAAACAAGTAAGAATTTAGTATAATCTGCCCTAACTTCTATAAGACTACTGAGGATTCTTCCGAAATTCGTAGTACAGTCTGTGAAACTAAGCCTTTTATTAGTATTTTTTTTAGGAGGAACAAAATCGATCTGTTATATAGAAATCTACCTATCTAGACCTTAAATTGTGAGACATATTTCGTCCTTAATTCTCAGACATAATCGCCTGGAACAGTAAGAAATATTTCTTATACTTTATGGAAGGGATTTGCCTCCTCTCTCCCTACCCATTGCAAGCTTGGTATACCCCATATACAAATTATGAAAAATTACAGGGAATTAGAATATTTTTTGCCTGCCATGACATCATTATTGAACTGAACTTTCGACTTGTTGTTCTGCCTCAATTTAATGATTTGTTTTCTGCACTCGAATTTCATCAACAACACTGACCTTCCACAGGGGTCTGGTCATATTGCAGTGAGAGATCCTCATATCATGTGATGCTAGCCATGACTTGGTCATATTTATTAGCCAATGAATGTGTTTGGTTTTGAATTGCTTTAAATCAGTTCATTCTGCTGGGTATGGTAGAGCCAGTAAAGTGTCCTTTAAATACCTTAATGTTAGCACCGAGCCGAAAACACAACCAGCAATCCAGGACCGACTCCCACCAAGCAATTGTTGGTTCTAGAGAGGCTTTTAGCACGGCTCTGCTGTGAGTGCAAACAATAAATCCATTGTGGCCAAAGTGAAATCAGGCTCAGCTCTCTCGAAAGCCACTTCATTGCCATCTCCGTGGCCGTCTCAGCTCCCTTCTCCTCCGCCGTTTCGTTTCGTCCGCCCTCCTCTTCCAATCTTCAAACACTTGAGACGTCGACGGCAGTTAATGCTAAGCAAGTGCCAACCCTGAGACTCAGACCGAAACCGAAAGTAAAATGTTAATCAAGCTGATTGAGTTCTCGAGCTGAGGAGAGTCGAGTCGAGCCGAGCAGAACCGAGCCGAGCAAGGAAGCTCACAAGGAGCTCTGTCAGGGCAAATGGAAGTCTAATTTTAGGCGCTAAAGGCTTTGTGCAGCTGCAAGGGCACAATAGGAGAAAGAACAACAAACAAACAAACAAACAAACAAATAAACAGAAAATACAAACGAAAACTCTTATTAAGATTTCTATTGGAGCATAAAAGCCAAATAAAGCGTACAGTGCAGAGGAGCGATGAGGAGTGGAGAGTAACAGATGAAAATGAAGGCTCAAGGTGCAAAAGCCGACAATAAATATGCGTTAACTTCTAATAGAGAGACAGTGGGCCTGCTTGGAGATGCGAGAAACGGAGCAACGGAGCAGCGGAGCAGCAGAGGGTTGAGAGAAACGTGTGCAAAAACATGCAAATCCCCAAACAAACAATTTTAGCCAAGGGTATAAATGGGTAGCACAGGGAGAGAGCTCTTAAGTGGCAGTCTGATGAAGACGACAGGAAGCAGAAGAGCAAAAAAAAAACACACACACACAGACATATATAGATGCGACAACATAAAAATTGAAGCTAAGAAAAGGGCTGCAACCATACAAACATATATATTGTATACCCTATCCCAGAGGGGGGCGTGTGACTGTCGTTATTGTTTTTATTTTTAATAAAAATAAAGCCAATGATGCAAGCAACCACTTTGTCAAGGACAGGGCCAGGACTCTGTTGACTCAGTGCAGGAGACGTCACAGTAACACGCCCCCGTCCACGCCCATTTTAACACTGCGGGATAGAATTTTGATATCAAAAATATGCGATAAGTGAGCTGAAATCAAGCAGTTTAAGCTTAAAAGAAGTTTTCGCATCGCCAGACTTGAATTTTTTTTTTAATCATAGAACTGCCAGCGATTCTATGTTGTCCTGATAGACAGACGGATAAGAGATTCAACCTATGCAATGAAATTTATGCGCAAAACACAATAAAACATGAAAGAAAGTCGTTTTTTTGGCACGTCGACGAATTGAATACCCTTTAATAGCGCATATATGACTGGCTTTTGAGCAAGTGTATAGTAAAGTTTCAGCCGGCATTAAAGTCCTTTTACATACTTCAACTCAATATTCGATCTAGCATTCCAATAGTAGTGAAGAGTATATGATATAGTAGGCATATATTGGATCGTTTTTTTCCAGAAAGTCCAAAATTACTCGTTTACTAGGTCTGTTTTAGGACTGCTCGTAATCGACTTATAAGGAATATGGTTCCGACCTTGGTATTCGATTTTGAATGAAGGAAATTCATAATACCCTCTACCAGTCTAGGGTATTGTGTATTGTGGAACACAGAGGAAGGACATGGACACGTATGCTGGCAAGCATCTCCTTGCCGGGTTGCTCCACAACGCGTGTATATGGTGCGCCCCCCGACCGTTTGAATGCGCCTAAAAATATGCTATACAAACTGTTCAAGTTGTTTACACAAGCATATAATGAGGAAGCAAGGCGCGTCCAATCATCTTTTTTTTTTTTTTTTTGAAGAGGCGGCCATATTGGTTTTCTTCGTCCTCGTCCTCGTCTTTGTGCTGGCCCCCTCTGAGGGATCCAGCATTTGTTTTTCTTTGCATAATCTTTGGCGCTTAATAATGTTTCAGCAAACGGCAAACGACATTTCAGCTGGCGACGTTTGCGTCACTCGCAAACTTGCGGCTCGTGATGATTTCTTTTCCCCGCCTGCCGCCTCCTGCCGCCTGTCGCTTTCTTCCCTCTACACTTTTTTCGTCCTTTCGTGTACCTTGTGACGTGTGCGGACAAGTTTATTTTATTTATTTTCTTTCCTTTCTTTTTTTTCTGTGTGTGTGTGTGTGTGTGTGTTGTGTTGTTCTTGTTCTTTAGCGCTTTTTAGGGGTTGCTGACTAAACGCACCATTAGTCTTTGGAAATAGCTTAGAGCGAAATTTACATTATTAAGCTTTGGCTGCCAGTGAATTGTGGATGCGAATTGGACTCGCTGTGGCAAGAATTGGGGTCTGCCAGTCTGGATCCGTACGCGGGCCCGGGCCCGGGCCTGGTCCGGGCCTGGTCCGTGCCTGGTCCGTGCCTTTGCGTTTTTCATTTCCGACATTTTAGGTTTGCCTCATTTGTGCGGCTGCCGCGATAACGGTTACAACTAGAGCCACTCACAGCACTCACAGTGGCCCATTAATGCAGCGTTATTACAACGCAATGTCAATATTTATTTTTTGACAATTTTCTGCAACTGTTTGACGACGGTTGCTCTCCAGCTAAAACTGAAACTAAACAATATTGGCAACCCTAAATAAGCTGTAAAGGCTTTGCCACTCCAATTGCTGGCCATATTCTAAATGGTTGATTTAATGCTGCCTCCTCGAAAGTACAGCAGGGCAATAGGTCACTCTTAAAGTGCTGCCAATCAGCTGCTGTTTGCCGAGCAGAGTGGGTAAAGCACAGGTCTAAAGAGAGCAACAAAATCCTTTAGAACAATTCAGTGCTGGTGTCGTATTAAGCTGAAAATGGTCTTCGAATAAGCAGTGCCTAAATCAAGATTATTTAAGCCTTGACTAAGGATTGTTATACAACAGATTAACCCAAAATTGAGAGAGAATTGGTCGAGTTAGGTTCTGCGATCGAATCGCATCGAATTAGTCATGTTTCAAGCTGGGATTGAATCGAGAATTGATGGGGTTTCACAATTGATTCTAGGCTTGATTCAATGCTGTCTCTTTCCCAGTTCAAACTTCAATCAAAACTTGGCCTAAGATCTGTCTTCTTTATGCTCTCTGTAATCTCTGTCTAATCAACATTTATCCACTCTTTTCTTTCCAGGTATGTACTACTTCTACTCCTAAAATGGTTAGGCAAGATACGCACCCACAATTTATATAAACAGATCGAGAGACTTTCACTTTCTCAAAGACTTAACCGAGTCCAAGGTAATTGCAATACAATGAGATCAGTTTTGGGGCGCCTCAACGAGCCAGCCACAAGCTAATCTCAACCCAAACAATTAGAGAGAAGCAAAAAAAAAAAAAAACGAAGAAGAAAAAAGAAATAAACAGGCCAACAAAATCGTGAACTCATGAAGATGAGCAGTTTAGGTCTAATTGTAGAAAGTGAGCGGAGACGGAGACCGAAGACCGAAGACCGGAGACCGGAGACCCAAACAAAAGACAAACAATTAGCAATTTTTTGTTTCCCCATTTTTCCCATTTTTTTTGTTTTTTTTTTTCATTTTTATCCGCCAGTCAAAGCGAGCAAATTGCCCAAGAAAATATGATTTAGTCTTTGCCTTTTGGGTCATCAGACAGCAGTCGGCGGCTGAGTACAATAGACAATTTTGTCTGATTATTAAACTATCAGTCGGATCAAGAGACGCGAATCAACAACATAAGCCACACATAATGCTGAGAGACAGTCCAAGACTAATTAATCATTTGGCGAAGACACTCGCCAAATACTCCAGAACGGAGCCCAGTCCAGACTACAGTTTGGGGTCCATATCGGTTGGCCCCTTAAATGGAAATTAAATTGCTCGGTAACTGCAAGCAGTCAGCCAGGCAGCCGGGCAGACAGGCGTCTTCGGGGCTGCATTTAACGATAAATAGATAGATAGATGGATAGATAGATAGATAGATAGTCGCACTTCCTAGTCGATTCGCCACTTGAGTAATTAATTCTCTCATAAATGAATTAATTGAATTGGATGGAGTAGGGCCGGACCTGCATGTGTGCAATCTCTTTCCCTACCAATCCAATTGAAGCCACTTTAATGAAAGCCTAACTTCAGCGCGCCGAAGACGGCATACCCTGCTATGCCAGCCATAGCAAATGCCACTTAATTTCATTGAGCTGCCTTGAGCGATATTCACACAGAGAGACAGACAGACAGATGGAAGTGACGCCTCATTATGCTGATTACCCTTGGTGACAAAGTCAAAGTACCCTCTGCCAGGGTATTCGAATGAGTAAGAGGGACAGCCGCATGGCGGGTGAAATTCTATTTTTCTATATGTAGATATTGCTCAGTCCGAGAGCAGCAAGTGTTCGCCTTTGATTCCCGGAAAGAAATATTAAAAAGTTAACAGTGCCGTCTGTCCGTCTCTGCAGCAGCGGATGAGTGTTTACACGATGAATCCGTTGGAACGGGCGAATAGCTGGCGAACAGCTCAATCAATCAGCTTGTTTAGAAATGTTCGAATGGCCACAGAGAGCCAAACGCTAAGTAAAACGAAAACAATAATAAAAAACAGAACCCAAACCCAAACCGAAACCGAAACAGAAACAGAAACAGAAACCGAAGCCAAAGCCAAAGCTGAAGCATTTAAAAGAGCCATAAAAATCGAGCAACCGCAAACGCAAAACAAACAAAAAACAAAAATTGTGCTAAATTTTATTTTATTTATTTATTTTGTTGCCGCTTGCCGCTTGCCGCTTGCCGCAGATCAGAAATCCTCAGTGTGAGGCAAGAAATAATTCATCAGAGAGTCAAATTTGTGAGATATTAATCAATGGCTATATGATCGGGTCCATTGGGACAGGGTGGGGCGGCGAGAGGAGGGGCGGGGAGCACACCCAACCAGCACATGTGGTAAATCTCCGCGAGTGTTGGACATGCCAAAGTCAATTTTTGTTTGGCGGCAAATTTCAAAGAGACCCCGGTCTGCCCCGCCGGACCGTCTCTTTGCTTTTTGCGTCTAGTTGAAGTCAATCCGCAGAGGCGATGCGAGGCGAGAGGCGTTTGCTCTGGCTGAACCCACGCAAAATGCTGGGAGAAGTGGGGCCTGTGATTTGGGTTTACGTGGGGCACCAACCACTTGGAAACAATTAAAGCCATTTGACATTATTTTGTTAATGGTTTCTGATACGTCTTTGTTGTTAGTTTTATGTTTTATGTTTTTATTATTGTTTTTGTTTCTGCTTGCGCGTTGACAAGAACTTTTGCTTTGGCCTGGAACGGCGCTCGGTCATTAACCATATTTAGAGGCAATAAAGTTGTCAATTTGTCCGACACTCCACGGTTCGGTTCATAGGTAGAGTCACAGTGAAAGGCAATCACTTGACCAGATAGCCAGTCAGGTAGTTGACATGGTTTTAATGCGGCTCCAAAATGGATCCGAATGAGTATGAGAAACAGCAAACATATTTGGCCAGCTCGCTTGACAAGCACTCAAATTGTACAATAAGTCGACTGAGCGAGAGAGATGTGTGCGATGGGAATGATATATGGCACATTACAAGCCCATTAAAAGAAGTCTTCGTCTTCGGCTTCGTCTTGGTCTTCGTGGATTTATCAGATTGTCAGTTAATTTGCATAGCCATAGATCTGCAGATAGTAGCCCGACTTAACACTAAATAGAACGTGTGAAAGATGACCGAATCATAAGTCTTATTCTGGCTTAATCGACTCTGGCAACCAGGAAATGTTGGTTAGCCAACAAACCTCTTCAATCCGCCACAACAACAAC
Source organism: Drosophila repletoides (assembly GCA_018150835.1). Classification (NCBI taxonomy): domain Eukaryota; kingdom Metazoa; phylum Arthropoda; class Insecta; order Diptera; family Drosophilidae; genus Drosophila; species Drosophila repletoides. The sequence goes on from JAECWQ010000031.1 coordinate 2,748,336, forward strand.
CACCCACTATTATTTGGCCTGAAAACATTTTAGAGTCAGTTATTGAAATCAATTTACTTGCATAATTTCCATATTTGTAAAGTTGGCAATAACATTTCACCTGCCGCCGCTAGCCAGCCACACAGCAAGCCAAAAGAAAAATGAAATGGGAAAAATGTTAAATTGGTTCGCTTCGAACCATAAACCAAAATCAAACTATTAATTTGCACTGACAACAATGGCCAATGGCTGATTGCATAAAAATCAAGTGCGAAAGCCAAGAAAAACAAAAACTTAAGTGACGGTAAATGAAAGTGAAATAGTATCAAAAAAAAAGCTAGTCAGAAAAAAGGCTAACTTCGGCACGCCGCAGCCTAGATACCCTTACAGACGTTAATAATCATTTCATTGCTCAATCATTACTTAGGCAGATTTGATAGTCCGATCTTGATCAGTTTTTGGATGCTTTTATCCTTTAATAGTGATCCAATCCGTCCAATTCCCTTTGGAGCTAGCTCAAAAATGGGGAACCTAGTTGGCGTAGAAACAGGCAGGTGAACAGACAGATGGATATGGCTATATTGCCCCATCTTCCTGATCAAAAATCTATATAATTTATGGGATCGGATAAGCCTCCTTCAATGCTTTGTACATAGTTAGTTAGAAACTTATATGACCCTCTGTTAGCGTATACAGAAAACTGAAAGTACAGCCCGCCGCCACTGGCTGTGTTCAGACCATTTAAGGTGAGGCATCAAATCGAACAAAGATGGGAAGGGTAATTAAAAGTTGGCCATTAACTACAGTAAACATTCGCGGGAAGCCAATCGACAGGCGAGAGACATTTCAAGGTCTTCCCAATGAAAATGCATTAAACGCCAGAAATGTCCGGCGAGCTGTCAAAGCGGAGCGGAGGGAACGGAACGGGATGAGACGGAACGGGATGGAACGGGCGAGGAGCAACTCGTCGATAAGCCAACAAAAAAGTCAAATCAAAAGCAATCAAATTGACAAAACGTCAGTGTAATAAAGCGTTGATAAACCACAGAAATAGCAAAAAAAAAGAGGGGAAAAAAATATAATCGGACAGTGGACAAATGGACCGAATGACGACGGAGCAACAATGAAAAGGAAAAATTGATTGGCCAGTGCCAGAGAACAAGACTCAGACAGGCAGACAGACAGACAGACAGACAGGGACAGAGATAGAGAGAGAGAGAGAGAGAGAGAGGGACAGCGAAACAACAATCAGCGAAAACCACGAAACCCAAACTGAACCACGAGCATGCGCAGCAAAAGTGGTTAATCCGGACTCTGAACCAACATCGCGCATTGTAAGGAAACTGATCACAGCCACAGCCAAAGCAAAGCGGAGCCGGGTCGGGGCTGGTCCAGCAAATTGCACACGATTCACGATGCGTTGCAGGCTATACTTGAGAGGAGCAGGGAACGGTTGAGCACAGGGAGGGGAATCACTATGGATGGCATTCATACACGTCTGCCGCAGCAGCAGCGACGACGGCGGCGGCGGCAGCGGCAGCGCTGCTCAACCAATTTGCAATTTAATAGCGCGCCACAAAATCGAACGATCGTCGATTCGAGATCGGGATAGTGGATAGGGGATAAAGCGCAGGGGGGGAGGAGGGGGTATTGGGGCAAGGCGAAATCAAGAGCGAAGCAGCCATGAAAAGAGATGTAACTGCGGCACTGAGATATTCACAGTGTTTGCTTATATAGAGAAGCTGATTGGGGATCAAAATGTATGTTGGGTTTTCTGTATTCCATTCCGATTCTGAGCAATATTATCCAATGGCAAATTATGCCTAAATATTTGTCAAATAAATTTAAGTTCGATCTTCAATAACCGCTGAACAGTATAATCGATGGAAAAGCTCCAAAATGGTATATGAAAAACTGAAAACTATCTGGAAGATAATATCTAAATCAAGTCTGAATCGAGTCACCGGATTCTCCATATTTTCTTTTTTTATTTAATATACCAATTAGTCTTGGTTCAGGCTCAACATCTTCTGAAATGAGTTTAAAGATCATGGAAAATTAATTTAAAGTTTAAAAACAAAACAACAATCTAAATATTTGAAAAAATAATTTAAATGTCAAAATATAATTTTTGAAATTCAATCAGACTTATTGGTTCAATTGGGGTTAAGGTTCAGCTTTTGGTTTGACATCTTGCTTAGGTTCAAGTTGGATTCGAACCGGTTCGGTTCAAAACTAGCTGGCAACTTTCATTGAGATCAGCTTTTGTATGAATCACTTACAGTTTTCAGCTTGTTTTCAGTTCTCTATTAACGCCAGTTTCTCGGATTGTACTTGAAATTTTCAAATCTTTTAGCCAAAGTAATTTTAATTTCAACTGCCAGTCGGCGGACCATGGTCGGAACCCAAATTGAGGAGGCTGTTGATTCTGAGGCCATTACATGAGGCGGAGGCTAAGCCAAAGACCACTTGCGGTCAGCTTATGCCAGTTGGGCCAGTCGGCCCGTCCGCCCGTCCACCCGTCCGCCCCTACTGCCGGCATTTCCACCAAGCCATGCCATGCATCCATCCGTCCATAGAAATGCGCACTTTTCCACGGCTTTTGTCTGTATTACTTGAACGCTCCTCGGTTAAGTTCGGTTCGGCTTGGCTTCAGTTCAACTCCGTTCTATGTTGTGGCCTATGTTGACTTTTCATTTCCTTTTCTCATCAGTTGATTGTTGAAATTGTTGATGGTACTCGTTGGGTTGTTGTTGCTGCTCTTGCTGCTGTTGTTGTTGTTGTTGTTCCACAACGATTGCCCACAGCAGCTGCTGGTGCTGCTGCTGCTGCTGCTTTGCGAGATGCCGCATGCCGATGCTCCAAGTCTCTGTACGAAGCTGGAGATGAAACTGAAGCCGATGCTTTCTTGGATTTGAAAACTTAAGTTTTCCAGCCTACTTGCAATATATTTGCAGTTTTCTGTGTCTGTGCTTATTTATGTACGCGACCTTATAAGGCGAAATAGCAAAAGAGCAGACCCTAAGACTGCATCAACTAGCCAAAGCCATAGCCATAGCCACAGCCATAGCCATAGCCATAGCCATGGCCATACTAGCCATAGCTCGTTCGTTTCTGCCGCTTTTGGTCATATTCAATTGTTAGTAGAGCCCAATGAGTCGGGGATCGGCACAGGTACACACGATTCAGACCTGAACGCTTCTTTGCGCCTTTGGGCCAAACGTTTTTGGTTACAAAGTGATTGCTTTTTATTGCTGTTGCTTGTTGCTGTTGTTGCTGCTGTTGCTGCTGTTGTTGTCGCTGCTTGTCGTTTCTTTGTACTTGCCTGTAGTTGCCTCATAATTTGTGTTGGCCATTTAGGCATGCGTAATTTCGGCCTGCTATTTTTGGCCTGCTTATTCTTAGATGGCTTTAGCTGCATGTGCAAAGGAATTTACTATTACCTGCTGGAAATTTCTCTCTCTGTACTTTTGCTTAGAACTAAGTTCTCCTTCCGTTAGCTATAAAAGTTGCCAGCTTCTGCTCATCGATCAACCACTCCAACAACACCCACAGTCAACTTTTTACAAAGCTTTCAGCTCATTTATCAAGTCCATACTCGTTTAACTGTTGCATTTCTAACTAACATTCACTCCAAGCCCAATCCGTATAAGCATTTAACCCTCAGCTTGCCATACATTATAGTCATTCCCCAACTTCAAGCAGCCAAAAGAATTTGACAGCACTCTTTCCGCTAATGATTTAAAGTTGCTTTTACTACCAACTAGCAACTAGAAAGAAGCAAGAAGCAGGCAGCAAGCAGCAAGTAGCGAGTAGCAACTGCCAGCTGCGAAGCTTAAGACTAATGTTCTAATTAACCATATGCTACATCATTAACTGCAGGCGGAACAACGTTACCCGGTTCAAAGCCCGCTCCGGCCACTCGAGACACGAACCCAATTCAAAGCAAGAGCCAAAACAGAACAGAACAGAACAGAGCAGAACTGAAGCCAACCAAGGCTTCGAGTCCGTCGCCAGGTTCGGTTCCTTCTGCGAAAATTGAGAATCATTCTTCATGCTGTCAAAATGTCTGACAGCTAATCAGCAATAACTGTCATTTAGCAAATAGTTGCTCATATTTGCACTTAAGCAAATAACCAGAGACCAGAGACCAGAGACCAAGCACATATACATTGGAGAGGGGGACAGAGACAACACACTCTGGACTGACACTGACAGGCGGCCCTGGTAATGGGCAATGGACATGGACATGGTCTGAACAGAGCCGAACTGAACTCAAATAGCAGTCGAGGGACAGTGAATGAGAAGCTATCGAGGGCCTCTCCCGTAATGTCTCATTGTAACACTTCCTTTAAAACCGCGTCGTCGTCGTCGTCGACGTCGACATCGACGTCGTCATCGTCATTGTCGTCTAACTGTGACTCATGTCCATAACAGTCAATAAACATAAACATGGCTCGTACATGGGGCTAAATGAATGATGGACATCGAGTGGCTTTTAATGCCGGTGCCGCCGTTAATGCCACAGTTGATACCATAGCCAATTCCAAAGCCAATACCGGTACCGGTGCCAGTGCCGGTGTCGACTGGCAGTGCCTGAAACTTAGCAGCCCCAACTCTCCCAACTCTCCCAGCCAACTGGGCAACTGGGCAACTGGCCAAAGCGCATCATTAGCCCAAAAATAGACATCGTCGTTCGCTAGCTCAGAGTCAGAGCAATGGCTCTGGGTTGAGACTATCGAGACTGGCTGCCCCTGTTGCCTGGTGCCTCTGTTGATTTCCTAGGAAATGAGCTGCTTAAATGTTTAGCAAAACGGTAAAGCGGTGTATATTTCCTAGCTACAGGAGCTACAGCCGGCAAAACAGAGCTCTTGCTTGGCCCGCAACTAAAAAGCGAACTCTTCCAGCTATTAACCTTGATGTTGTTGCTCTTGACGCGCACACAAAACACAAAAACTGCACATGGGTTCATCATCATCACCATCAGCAGCAGCAGCGGCAGCCTTGGGCATAGACCATGGACCATCCTCATGCTCATCCTCATCCTCAACGTCATCATCATCATCATTTTCATCCTCATGCAGCGCACGAAAACCGCAAGCTCAGGCTAACTGGCATTTCGTAGTTTTCTGTAGTTTTGTGGAGTTTTGTGATATATGCGACGCACGCCGCCAACTGCAACGGGAAAAGAAGAAAATGTGGAACAAAAAGTTACAAATAGTGTGGGGAATAGCGTTCTAAAATTGTGCTTCTTCTCCATGTTGTAGCTATTATTGCAGTGAAAGCTACAACCAAATGACACAGCAACATATGCTGGAATAATGCGTTTTGATAGGATTGCTTCTCATCCAGCTAACATCTCATTTAAATGTGATTAATCCGAGCTATGAGGCCATAATTTGTAACCAAAGAAAAGTCCGCTTGTAGGTTGATAGTAATAGTAATCGGAGAGTAGCTCTAAACTGTAATTACCCCATAGGAAAGCGAAGTGTAGGGTATAACTGCCAGGAAAAAGAACTCTCGCAGTTTATCTCAAGTCATACATCAGACTTTTGCAGTTGCTGGCTGCTGGGGAATGGGACTGGGACTGGGATTGGGAGTGGGAGTGGAAGTGGAAAGGCAGGTCACCCTGTTTGTGTATTCAGACTCCATTGATGGCACACGATGTCGACGCGATGTGGAAGCAGCAGATGCATCTAAGTTGGGTTTTTGTGGCTGCCTTGGCAACGCTTAAGCTGCACCGCATGTGATTACCCAGCAGTTAGTTTTGTTGAGGCAGCAGCAGCAGCAGCGCCAGTGCATCAACATCAGAATGCCAAGCTTTTACCCCTGATACTACTCCTCTCTCTCTGTCCCTGTCTCTGTTTCTGTCTCTGTCTCTCTGTCTATCTCCCTCTGAACCTCTACCTTTTACTGCAGCCAAGAGCCGACAGCCAGCTCGGTTGGTTGCCATAAGCTCCTAAATTGCCGCTGTGCGGCAAATAGAGTTTCAAGCTTGCCTAGCCTCAGAGTTCCTCAATCCCGTATAGCTTTCTCGTTCAGTCTGTTGATTGACCTTAAAGCTTGAACCACAGACCAAGTAAATAACTGCACCCTGGAGTAGCACCAATACCACGTCTTGGTGGTCCCAACACTTGACTGCCATTGAATCCCTGAGCCCCAAAAGAATCAGTTTTTAACTGTCTGGATGGATGCCTCATGCTGCATCATGCCGCGCTTTAATTCAGTTATAATTTCTGTTACGGCCTCTCCGTACCAACCCCCAAGCCTTCGTCCTCTTTGCCCCCATCGCTTGATTGCTGAGTTATCCCATGATTTCTCCTCCTTTCCTCCTTTCCGCCTTTCCTCATGCCATTTTCCGTTCTTCAGTTATTTCACAATTTGCATGATGTGGGAAAATAATATTTTCATTGAGGATTTCTTGAGTGTGAATCGGCTCAGCTGAGGGCTCTGTCTCGCCTCAACCGAATGTATCTTTCAACGCTTATGAAAAGTAAGCTGAAAAGGGAAATCCTCTTTGAGTAGATATAGACTCAATTCGCCTGTTGATCGGTCGGAGCTGCCTCCTTTTGGTTTTGAAAAGGAAAATCACCTTTGCATAGATAAAGACCCACACAGCCCCATCGACTTAGTTCGACTTTTGATCGGGCGGAGCTGCCTCCTTTAACCTTGATACAATTTTTTTTGCAAGGTAAATAGAAATATTCGGATTAGACCCTCATTAAAATTATACCCTCTAACTAAATTCCATAGACCATTAATTACCATTTCATGTTATAATTAATTGTTTGATTAGCATTCAATGCTGTGGTACACACAAAAGTATCTGGCATTGATTTATGAAGATGATCGAAATTCAAGTAATAGAGCTCTACTCAATGGATCTCGTCTAGGTGATACTCTGTACTTTGGCTTTTTTTCATTTATTCTATGCCAATATTCGAGATTTTCAATGGAGACCAGCCATATATCATGCCGAGACATCAACTGTTTCTGATGTTTTTTTCAGAGCTGTCGGGTTTTAAACTCCTACAGACGAATATGTATTCTTTTTTAACCATTCTTTGATGGTTACAGAGTATAAAAACATGAACAAAAGAATTAAAATGCTAAAATAAAACCCTCCAAAACCAAAAGAGACAAAAAAAAAGCTAATTTTTCAACAAGCTGTCGCCCAAGTGGAGCAAAGAACAACGAATCATATTAAGAATTGTTATTTACCATCAGTATTTAAAATGTCAAAAGTGCCCCCACACTGGAGACTCGAGAAACGTGAAATATGTTGAATCTGCATGGTAAATGAATTGTTTTTTTCTCATTTTTTTATTATTATTATTTAAGATTGATCGTTGCTTAAAGAGCAACTTAAGCAAGGCAGAGAGAGAGACAGAGACGGGCTCGTTTTAGGGTGGGCCTTGGGCCCCCCCGAACACCATAGGGTTAAACAGTTACACATGGGTCTCAGCTGTGAGAGTGTGTGTGTCTGTGTGTGTGTGTGTGAGTGTAGAACCAGCAGCTTGTGGCACAAAGGGTTGTGCAATGTCAAAAAGAATTATTATTATTAAAGAACAGGGTTGGGTTCCATATGAGAAGTTGGCATTATAATTGCCATAAAAGTGACAGGCCGTAACACATGTAGGCACACACATACATATATATATGTCTGTGTGTGTGTGCTCGCTGTCATGATCGATGTTGCTGTGGCAGCAATGATGCTGCACTTTATAACCCATAAAGTTGACATTACAAAATGCATACGAATATTTTCGCTTGACTCGCTCGATCGAGTAGAAAGAAAGAAAGAAATAAATAAATGAAGAAAAAAAGATTGCAAAACTTAACATAATTTATGATTTATGCATGTAAAATACATGAGTGAAGTTAATTAACACCCCATCGAAAAGGCGACGTGATCATTGAAACACCAACGTGTTTTTTTTTCTTCTCCGGTTCATTTCGACATTGTAAACTGTCAGAAATGACAGATCGCTTTATAAGGCAGGCGTCGGCCTCAAAGAGAAGCGGCAGCGGCGAAGAGTGGAGAGGAGAGCAGAGGAGAGAAGAGAAGCGCAGGCCGCCGCAGCGAATTGTAATCCGATGAAGTGTTCAAAATTGTTAACGTCTCTTCAGCAGACTTCACTTAAGATGAGTTCCTTGATTACTTTGGCAAAAACTTTTTAAATGCTCCCAAAAAAATAAAAAACTTGGTCCCCCTCCCCCCCTGCCATACACTTGCGGTGCGTTTGTGTGTGAAATTTAATTAAAAAATTCCTTGCTATGCATAAATTTGCCTTTTGTTTCAACAAGTAAAATAAAGGAGAAAGATTGGAAGGCAGCTCTACATAAATATATATATAAATATACCACTACTACTACTCGTGCATAGAAGGAAGGAGTCTGAGATAGAGGATGTTATTGTTTGTTGCCAGCCATAAAAATGTCACCATGGCAATGCCAACTGAGTCCTGAGTCCTTCCTACTGAGTCCTGCGTCCATTTTGCAGCTCACACGCACACACGCACACACAAATTACTGCATTATTTTACAATAATATTTGTAGCAGTCCGCCAAAGGACACACACATACAAAGGATATATATATATATATATATGTATGTATGTATGTATGTAGAACGATATAAATTAAATTAAAAATGCTTTTCTTCATTCGCTCTGGTTTCTTCTCTTCTTGGTTTGACATTTCTCTCTGCTTAATTGCTTTGTTAATTAAATGTGTTAAGGCACATAAAAAGGATATGAAAGCGCGACAGGCGTGCGCTTATGCAAAGGACATTAAGTTCACAACAATAAAAACAACAACAACAACAGCAACAACAACTCTCTGGCCCACTAATATAAAATACATTTGCGCCGTAAATTATCGTGTAATTGCTGAAAGTGTGACTAGGCGGACGGGGGGGAAGGAACTAAGGGAACTAAGGACACAGGACACAGGACAGACGTCAGAGGATGGAGCCAACAAATAATAAATTGGATGTTAATTTCCTTTGGCAAATGCAAATGAGCAGATGATGTACACTGATGACCAAATAAACAAGCCACCTAATGATATGCTCCTAGTTGTATTCCGAACCTATCCGGGTTCCCATTGTGCTCAAACGGGGGTTAAATTAGTTTTAATGGGGCTTACCCAGTGCTTCTTCAACTGCAGTTTTTAATAATTGAAAGAAAATTTTCAAAACTATTTTCAGAAGATTCACAGTGAGAAAAACAACAGCCGAAAAGAGGGCTAAATTGAGGGCAATAGAATCTTGAATATTTTGAGCCTGAATCTCTCTCTTAAAAGTCATAAATTAAGAACAATTCAGTCTTGATTTCAGTTTGAAAAATAGCCTTAAAATACTCGTTCTACATATGTATATAAAATTGGAGAGTAAGAAATACTTTTTTCCAGCTGAAAATGGGATTAAGTCAAGAATTTTTACACTTAATTCAATACTGTTTCTTTCTCCAAGCAAGCTCATTTTGGCTAAGAAGCATACCTGAATTTAATTTGTTTTTTCTTAAGATACCCTTCTTGAAATGAGAATTTTTGGCTTGCTTTAAGCTTAATGCCTATTATTCTACTGTTGGCACTGTTTCGGATTGATTTAAGACCAGAACTCTTGGCATTTTTTCCTTCTATTTGAGGCTTATACCCAATTTAATTCCTCTAGCTCTGACAGACAGCAGGATAGGCAATCGCCTTTTGAGCCTGAGCATATATATCTATATATACTGGAAAGAGTCCGCATTTCTTCCTTTAATATACGACTACTTTCACGCCAGCCTAATATACCCTTTCTAGCCAGTTTTGTTGCATAGAAAAGTTGGTTTGCAACTTGTGTGTTTTGAAATGTGGCAATTATTTCAACACCCAACTGACCCATCTTATATAACTGCTCTTTCAAAACATTTTCCATTTTTTTTTATTAGTTTTTTGTTTTTCTAAATTTCAAGACTTGCTTGTTAACAACAAAAAAGGCAACAACTAACCACAGGCAATTACACGCAGCTGCTGCTGCTGCTGCTGTTGCCTTCAACGGACGTTTTAGGCAAAGTCAACTAAACTTTTCAAGCAAAATTAAAAGAGAGAAAAATAAAAAAAAAGAAGGAATATTTCAGCAGACTGAGATACCGAAAGCCTGCACCCAACTACAACATACTCGTAATACCAACAAAAGCTGCAAAATATATGCCAAACTGTCAACACGGTTCCCCCATTCCCCCCCTCCTAACAGCAACAGCCACTGTTGCTCTTAGACAGCTACACCAAAGGGGCATAGAAAAAACAGTAGCCGGAGCTCGGAGCTTGGAGCTGGGAGCTCGGAGTGGCGGATGAGGTCGGGTAAAAAGGCGTATAATCAAAATAAATATTATGCGCCTAATGCAGCAGCAATTGCCACAGAGCCCAGTGCACACACCTCTGAAGTAGACAAACAGACGGGGGCAGACAGACAGTGGCAATTGCAACTGCAACTGCAACTGCAACAGAAACAGCAACAGCAACACAAACAGGTGGCAACTTAATTAGGCATTCAGTCAAGGCTCCATTTGGCTGCTGTTGGCGCTGCGCAGGCGCCACACTTTTGTGACCAAACGAAATGTTAATTTGTTTTTGTTCCGCAGAAGCTGGCAAAATGTTTAACTGACTGACAGGCGGACAGACAGACAGACAGACGGACAGGCGGACAGACAGTTGCTGATGAAGATCTACAGAGTTACATCAAATGGCCAACAAAATGCGCCAACTGGTGAGCCAAGTGTCTCCACTGTGCGCCGAAGCTGATATGCCCTTACGAAAACTGTTTGAAAATTTTGTTGCTATGGGAACTATATGATCCGATCCGATATTTCGATCGATTGCAAATAGGATATAGTAGTTCGATCTTAATCATTCAAATGTTCGCAAAGAACACATCAATCCTTTGTTCACAAAATCTTGAGGAAACTTTTATACCGATTGTTCCTAGGGCAGCTATATAATATAGTTAACTGATCCGGCTGGTATCGGCACATATACACTTTAAATTATATAGTTCAGTTCATAAACTAATAGACTAGATTGATAGATTGATAGACATAACATGACAGACGGCAGGTCTTGGCTAGCCTGATAGCCTGGTCAATAATCAAAGTTATCTCCTCTATAAATTTGGTAAGAAAGTCCTAGAACCCTCGGCAAGAGTATAAAGAAAAGTGCAAAATACTGGGCAATCAGGGCGAGTTTTTGGGTGTAACACACACAAGTTGTAGTTGTGTGTGTGTGTGGTGGTTGTTGTTGTTGTTGTTGGGAAAGCAGAAGAGCAGCCAAGTGGAAAAAATAACAGCAATGGGAAACAGATGCAAAGTCAAGGCAGATGATGAATTGGCATGCAAAATGAAAAGGGGGAGCAACTGGAAAAAATGGCCAAAAACATAATAAAAATTATATATTAATAGAAGAAGAAAAGTTCAAGTGATGACTAATGCCAAGAACAAAACCCGAGACACGCACAACGCCCACTCAGAAGACGCCTTGAAGACGCTTAGCCCAACCCACGATTCTGTGGCATGGGAGCAGGAGAGTTGGGGAGGAGAAGGTGCAGGAGAAGGGGCCCGCCCGTCATGTTGCAAATTCTCAGCCGTCAGCGGCATAACTCATTATTTAATGTCAAATCTGGTCGATAGTTGTTGTAGGGGCAAGTCGTGCGTGCGTGGCAAGCAGTAGGATCGACGGAGGGGCAACAACTACTACAAATGTCAACAGTTTTGCAATGGAAAGTCAAAGGCAGACAGACTGACTGAGAGACAGACAGAGAGACAGACAGGCAGACAGACAGCAAATCGATGCACTGCCAGATTGCTTGCCACAACTCACAACTTATAAAGCTTGCGCTGCTGCTTTCTTTCCCTGCCGCAGACGTCTCTGCCACCGCCTAATGACATTTACACGCATGCAAACACACATAAATCATTTGCGTTTGTCAGTTCTGACAGCAGCAGCAGCCCAAGAAAAACCCAACAAGAAAAGAAACAAAACACACAAAAAATTGTAGGAATTTACGTTATAAAAGAGATGGGGGGGGGAGCACTACACTACCCCAGGCCCCCTCCCCCCCACACACCCAAAGGATAATTCCAAGCAGAACGAAAAGTGCCTCGCATGAGGATTGAGTGTAGACAATCGATTCGTAGTGGTTAATCAGTCATATTCATATTTATTTTGAGTTGCGGTTTCTGTTTTTGACTCAACCCATGCTAAATCTCTTTCGGCGTCCTCTGCGGCTGCCGCTGCCGCTGCTGCTGCTGCTGCTGCTGCTGATGAGGCAAGTACCAAATCCATTGGCCACGGCTCGTCAAAAGTTCTTGGAAGAGCAACTATAGGCCAGGTGAGCCTGGAATTCCTTTCAATTTCATCGCCCGTTCGACACAACAAAAAAAAGAAGCTATTTTTTATTGTCAGCCACATTCGCAGCTCATTTCACATGCCATTGCCTGGCATATAAATACTAGGAGTATTACTCTATGAATTTGACATAAATATGTGTATGTTGGGTTTCGTGACACCGAAGGAAAGGAAACTAGTTGGACACGCTTCCCTGTTCCAGTGGTACCAGCTGGCTCTTTGGCTCTGGCCCACCCAATTTAAGTGGGTCATGTGCCAAAACATCAGTTTGATAGCCAGACAATTGGGGGTCGCTGTTCCTGTGGTTCGTGTCGGTTACAGCACATGTAAATGATTCTTCGTATATATATTTTGAGGTCCCTATCAGTGGGTGGGATAATTTATGAAATGCCAAGGACTTGTGCTGCGTAAATGAGGCGAATTTAAACCGGAGTTATGCCCTTCTGCTGCTGCTCCCTTTGCAGATGCTGTCAAGAAATGGGAAAAAGTGTTAAAAACAAGCAGCCAGAAAGAGCGGAAAGCCAAACAAACAAAGCAAGAAACAGAAACACAAACACAACACACAAACTTGTTACCATTGTTATTGCTGCAAGTCAACAACTGACACAATGGAAAATGTCAACGTCACTCATCGCATACCCTTTATACCCAGCCCTGGCTCTTCATCCTGCATGATTTCCTTTCTGCCCATCTGCCCAGCCATATAGCTTTAAAAATTAACACAAAAATGTCCGCACACATGCGGCTTTCTCCTGCCTCGCGTTTAAAGGATCTCCCCATTCTCCCAGTGGCTAACAATTTTTGTAATATTTTGAATATTTGCCTGCTCTTTGGACTGCTGGCTGGCAGGAGGAATAGGAAGGTTGGCTGTTGGCCATGTTGGCCATGAGTCAGAGTTATGGTGTGTGGATGGGGCGGACAATGATTCTGGAAATTTAAATTGAAATACCCAACATAATGCTCAACACTCAGCCGCAAATGCTGCGGATTAAGTTGGGCTTCCGGTCTCTGGTAGCTGTTTTTCGGTGGTTCTATATAGTCTCTGTGGACGCCTCGCTGGCCTCTCTAGCCTCTCTAGCCTCTCTAGCCAGAAATAATGTCATTAGCCACAACTGTCAGCGGACTCGTCGCCACATGTCTTCATAATTAAATGTGCAATGCCATTGCCGGCAGTCGATAATACTTTACAAATTTAGAGATTATGACCACCCCTCACTGACGACGAGAGACAACCCAGGCCGCAACATAGCCAAACCCAACCCCGACCCAACCCGGACCCACCCCACGAAACATTCAATAAAAAATAATTAATTGCAGTTTTTGGCAGCAAGTTTTTCTGAGAGAGGAGCTATCCATTCACACCCCTTGAAATGCACTGGGATTTTCTATAGCCAGCCAGCCCGCCAGCCACCCTACCATTCTCCCTAGACAATCCAGGAACTATAGCGACACGATATGTTTATGGCGTTGACAAATAATGACATTTTTATGATGGTGCCGGAGGATTTTCGGGGGTAGGAAGCCCTGCTGCAACAACAACAACTACGACTCGTACTACAACTGGAAAACTGGTAGTAGGATGGCCAGTATATACCGTTATTGGCGTTGATAATGCAATTTAGAAGCTGTGGGTCTAATGACCTGTACCACAGTCAGGCAGCCAGGCAGACAGACAGACGGACAGACAGACAGACGGACAGACAGAGAGTTTAATATTGTTGCTGTTGTTGTCGTCGGGGGGCTTAATGACTTTTTACTTGACGCTATTGAACACACAATTTCTGCTGCGATGTACTCCCCCCCTGTACGTCCCCTCGCTGCTGCTTCTTCTTCTTTATTATTATTATTATTATTATTTTTCTTCTTCTTTTTTTTTGGCAATTTTGCTTTGTTGTTGACCATTAAATGCCTCATAAACTTTTAATTTAAGAAAAACGTCGTTACTTTTTTGCTATTGTTGTCGCCGTTGTCGTTGATGGTTTGGCTTTGTTGCTATACCCTTCCAGAGGGTATTTTAACTTGGCCACGAAATGTGTAATGCATTGCAGAAGGCATCGACGACATGTCAAAGTGTGAAGCTCCACGAGAGGCGTTGATAGAGCCATGTTCATCTGTCAGGTAGGTAGAAGAACCGACCAGATCGAACGACTAGGTCTAAGGGGTTTCTTTCTTAATTCTCACTCCAGTCCGCAAGGGTATTCACTCTTCGGTGCGCCGAAGATAGTCTGTCCTTACTGGTTAGTATTGCATTTTGTTATTACTTTAAGTGCGCAGCTTCAGAGACTGAGTGTTTGCTATACTCTATTCTATTCGCTCTATTCTCGTGTCAGGCTGTCAAATGACAGCTGTTGATGTAATTTTTCAATGTAGTTGGCTGAAACCTTTGGCCAGAAAGTGGAACTGAAGGAAATGCGTTATTTTTAAGCTGCTACGAGTATCTTTCTCATATGCTAATCATAATTTTGACTTTCTTTTACTTGCAGGTATGTACCGAGTATGATGAATAAGCCTAATGAGTATATGATGAGTGAGTGACAATTTTTGGGTCATATAATTTATTCAAAATTTCTCAACACTAAATCTGTGAAAACTGTGGCGCTTCGAAAACAAATGGCAATAAATTGTCAAAATATTTATGTCAAACACCAGAGAGTCGGGTAAGGGCCAACCGATGCAGGGTTCCAGGTAACTGGCGATGGTTATCGCCAGACATCGCATGTATTATTATTATTATTATTATAGTGAGCTCTCTATGAACAAATGATTGAAGTGAATGAATGAATGAGTGAATGAATTGACAAAATGGTCGGGAATTGCAGACAGCAGCGAGACAAAAGTGGCATCTAATAAATATAGACAATGGCAACGCAGGGTCGGTCTATTGCGATGGAGACACAATAGACGGCGCAATGAATTAGTCATTTATAGCACGTATTATTCGGGAAGGGATGGATGGAGATGGATGTGTGGGGTCTGCCACTGGCACTGCGTCTGTCACTGGCACTGGCACTGGCACTTTAATAATACTAATATTTATACCCTGCAAACGAACCGTTAGGGCAGCAAGGAAAGGAACGGGGAACGAAGGGGAAAGGGCGGGCGTATGGATTGACTGACACTCATGAGCATAAATTTAAGCACTGTAATTAATAATCATTTAGAGAGATGCAGCCACAGCAACTTTTGCTGTTGTCAGTCAGCCAAGAAAGCTACCAAAGCCGCCAGTGGCCACTAATCTCCAAGACGGAGACCGAGACCGAGACCGAGACGGAGACGGAGACCGAGACCGATGCCAATGCGTCGAATAAGTCTGAAACCCGTTCCCCTCTTTGGTGTTGTCAACGCAGCTGCTTGAGGTTTGGCCTGCTGTGATATATGAGCACTGGCAACAACTCTATTTCTGTTGTGCGTCCATGTGTATGAGTTACTGGTAATGCCGTATTTAGACCAAAAGGATTAGCACAAGATACAAATGTATCTTAGGCTAAACTGATGAGCGCAAACATTGCCCATTGCTCACAAGAGAGTGGGGCGAAATAAATTACCCAAAATGAAACTAAGACGGAAGTCTTAGTCGGCTAGACAAACTAGCAACAATTAAGAAAGCCAAAGTGTTGGGCATTATTTTTCTATATGGAACCAGAACATGGAACCCCAAAAAGATACTTTACTGGGAGCTACTACTACTACCACTACTGCTCCAGTGGTACTACAATGTAGTATCTTCGTTTTACATTTCTTCCAAAAAGTGAACTCAAATGATAATCATTCTTTGTTGTATGCCTCTTCTGCTTCCTCTTTGCTTCCTCATTTCTCGAACCCAACACACAAATTATGGGTTAGCGTTAGACTTCAATCTTTTGCCCTGTACTCTGCCCTTGCTGCGCTCTAGGCGACTCTGCTGCAGAGACACGAAATCTGTCGGGCAGACAGCCAAAAAAAAAAAAAAAACAAAATACAGAAACAACAATAACAACAACTTAAAGGGCAGCATCCCAAACAGCTTCATGAATGAAACAATAGCCAAGACGACGAAAACAAAGATTCGAAGATCGAGGGAATGAAGTGGCCAGTTGGCTGCTGACTGCCGACTGCCAACTGCCGACTGCTGGCTCAGAGCTCCTTCTTTGGTCACGGCTGGCTACCTAGAAGCTTTTCTGTATCTCTGTTATTTTGTCTGTAGTATATGTATACTCGTATTTTTCGGTAGCCGCAGGAAAAGTACATGACATGCTCCACACATCCCCGCTCTCCGCTCTCCGCTCCCTGCTCCTTGTCCGCTGTTAGCCCTCAATTGCTCTTCCAGCCTTCCAGCCAGCCAGCAACTACTTTGCTTATGCACTTCAATTTTTTACTGCCTTCAAACTACAAACTACTTTCAATTTGTAATTTGTGGCTGTGGCTGTGGTCGCTGCAGTCGCAGTCGCTTTGGCCTGAAGGAAGCAAATTGGTAGAACCGCGGGGAGCTCATACCCTCCAGGTATGAAGGGGGTGCTATTTTGGGCTGCCTCGTTCCAGTGCTCGCCCCCTTTTTGCGGTAAGAACTTTAAAATACTAATGAGTTTTGTTTCGTTAAATGCCCAGCAAGTTATCCGCCAGAAACTATTCGTTCCTCTGCAGTTAGGAAGACAAAGAACTATGCGTTGAGGTAGCATCCAGTTGAAAGATTGAAGAAATATATAGAGCAACGGAAGAAGTCTTGTGGAATGCACCTCAAAGCGGGTGTAAACAATAGAGACGATGGCTAGGAACACAGACTAAACAGGAAATTGTTGAGCAAGAGCCACTGCAACGCTCTTGAAATAATTAGTTCAAATGGAGAACTATTGCATCCAAAGGGAAGGCATAATTCAGGCTATGGAACTAATCGAATAAACCCTTCAATGAATGACCCACAAAAGTAACGCGCCCTCACGATTAATCAGAAAGCAACTTAAATTATGCGAATCAGTGGGAACGTTCTCTAACCTTGACCTGTGACCAGGATGGAGCTGAAGAAGTTGTAATGGACTTGCAGCTGGAATTGTAAGACGCAATTGGTTCCGGGATGGGGGCGGGTTTCAGGACTAAGGACTAAGGGTTGCGCCGGCGACTTTATGGATTTTAATTAATTTGCAAGAATTTCCATGACAAAGCCGCCTCAGCTAGCAGTACTCTCCAGCCCAGGCTCAACTCAGTTGCCAGTCCTTGGCAAAGTACGAGAATTTCTCGGACGGCTGTACTAAGAAATTCAATTTCCGCTGCCTCATAATTATTTTCTTTCAATTTGAAAACAGACAACGTCGTCGTTGTGAAGCCCCATGAATTACAACCGACGGCTATGAGACTGGCTTATAAGCCCCAACTATGCCTCCGCCACCCACGCATACATTAGCCAGTCAGTCTGGGATTGGGATTGGGATTGGGACTGGGACTGGGATCGGGATTGAGATAGGGTTTGGGCTCTGAGCTGAAATCCAGCTGCATAATTAGGTGCAAGCAATGCAAAAACTATGTGCAGCATAAATATTTTTTGGAGAATTTCTAGAGCCGAAAGCAAAATAGGCAAAAGAACGAGAAAAAAAAAGAAGTAGACGGAAAAAAATGGTAAAAGAAGAAAAGGCAAAATGGACAAGCGAATGGACAAAGCAAAGACTAAAAAAAAAAATAAAAAACAAACAAAAAGTCTCTAAACTAAACGGCGGCGACTGTTGCGTGCATTGAATATAAAATTAGATGGCCAAGAGCAGGAGCCAACTGAGTACAAGGCCAAGACTGAATACACAGTCCAGCCCCAGCAGTCATATACGCCAAGTAATGAAGTTCGCGGATCTTGACGTAGATGGCCGCCAATCGCTGGAAAGAAATCTTTGCTCCTCTTCGCTGGGAGAAATCTCAGCGCGGTTCATGGAAAGCGTTACAAATCTCGGCGAGAATTGTGCTTTGCATAAAGAATCGCTCACTGGCGGCGGCGAATGCAAATTGCCAAATGAATTCAGTACAGTGGTCTTTATGCCACGATAATTGCATAATTTTATGCGAATCTTTTTATTAATTTGGTATTGGAAAAACGGCTAACTGACGGGACTGGACTGGACTGGACTGGTGGCAGTCCAAGTGTGAGTCACTCATTACTTCAATGTATTTCTGTCGCTTCAATCTCAACCATTTGAGTCGTTAAACAAATGGGTCAGTCGACACACTGCCCTTGCAGCACCACTGTGCTTAATTGAGCGGAATTAATTATTTATTTAAATTGCCTGCAGCTGACGTAGTAGAAGACCAGAAGACCAGAAGACCGCCAAGGCAATTTGTGTTGGCAAAAGAAGTATTTGCAGCATTATTTGATAACATGCTTTGCCAGCTCGCCTCAAACCTCTTTACTCATCCTCCTCCAATCTCTCCGTGCTCCATGCTCCATGCTCCATCCTCCATCCTCCATACTCTCTTATTTGCAGCACGCACACGCAGTGATTTT
The DNA here is from genome assembly GCA_018150835.1 of Drosophila repletoides. Taxonomy (NCBI): domain Eukaryota; kingdom Metazoa; phylum Arthropoda; class Insecta; order Diptera; family Drosophilidae; genus Drosophila; species Drosophila repletoides. Next base: position 2,767,159 of record JAECWQ010000031.1, read on the forward strand.
AATGCGCTGCGATTATTTGCGTGTGTTGCGGACATTTCTCTTGAGAGTCGCGGCCAGGTCCAGCTCCAGCTCCAGCTCCAGCTCGATAGGCACGCAATGAGCCAAGGACCCAACCGAAAGCGAAGCGGGTCGCGGCGTCGCGCCGGGGTCTGATTTTTTCTTTTTTTTTTCATACCAACTTTAACTCCGTCTTTGTCTCTGCAATTTTGCTCAGTGCCTTGGCTTTTAATGTCGCATGTCAACGTTGTCATGTTGGCCATTTTTTTCTTCTCTTTTTTAGCCGTTTCCCGCAGCTGCTTTGCGCTTCGGCGTGGGCGTGGGCGTTGTCGCTTTTGTCGCTGAGAGTCGGAGACTGTGTGCCAGCTTATTTGCTTTAATTGCAACTGCTACACATGCTTAGAAGAGGCAGATAAATAGTAGTGAAAGCCGTAAAGCCGTAAAGTGGGGAAAGATTGGAGGAGCACACACTACTGGTACACACACACACTCACACACACACACATGCCATTTGTGATGAGTTGTTGTAATTTGTGTTGTCTGCGTAGGACGACTCGGACGATCCGAATGGATTTGCTTGGCTTGCGTGAGCTGCACCCAACAACAGCAACAGCAACAACAACAGTCAACAAAATGAGGCTCAAGCCAAGGCAACAGCATCTTCGCAGATGGAGGTGCGGTATATATGCATTGGATTGAGCAATTTATATGGGAAAAGAAGAGGCAAGAAGGCAGCCGAAAAAGAAATAATATAACAAAAAATGAAATAACACTTCATTAGCAAGGGGCATTCAGGGTCTGCTCGGCGCATGCAACGTGGGTTGCTGCTGCTGCTGCTGCTGCTGCTTTTTTCTTTTATCGAAAACTGGCGAAAAAACTTACAGACTTTTAATGAGCTGCAGCCGAGAGATGGTGTGAGAGATGCCCCTTTGCCACAAGCTGGATGGTACTCGTAGATGGTAGATTCAAGATTTGAGAGCCGTGAGTTTCTCTTGGAGCTGGAGTTGGAGTTGGAGGCCAGGCAGGCAGGCAATCATAAGAGCTTAAAATCGGTTAGGCAAGACTTGGGCGTGGCAGTGCCGATAATCACAACAATTTCGATTTGACTGACGATGCAACAAGCAGCCCAATCGAGACACTTTATGCTATACCCCAAAAGCATTTTCCACTTTATGACGAATCGAATGGAAGCCGAACAAAAACTCGGAAGGGACTCTGCTCTGTGCTCTCTATGCTCTCTATGAAATGCCTAACCATTATTTTTTACAACCAGCAACGAAATTTGCAAGCCAAAAAGTCATTTGGCCAAGTCGTAACTCGCACAATGCTGCAACCCACACGCTGATAGCGCAGCATCTACTCATATGGACCCGAGACCCTTTGTAATAGAGAGTATAAGCTAGAGCTGGAGTCAGAGCCGGAGCCGCAGATGGAGAAGGAGGCGGAGGCGTAATCAAAAAGCAGTGTGCAGCTTAAGGCAACTATATGACGTAGACGTAGACATGGACATAGAGCAGAAGGAGGAACCTTGCTCGAGGGGCAACAGACAGAACTAAACTGTGGCATGAAACGCAATTTTCCCGAAAAGCGTAGTCAAGAAAGGCAAGGCGAAATTTTCTACCTTTTTCTCTTCTCTCTCTCTCTCTCTCTATCTCTTCTGTTTCCCTAGCAAGCGTCGGCTTATTGGCCCCATCGGTCGCTGTGTCCGTTGCTGTTGCTGTTGTTGCTGTTGTTGAGGCTCAGCCAAACAAGGCCTTGCCACTTTTGGAGGAGGCTAACGGCCAAAACAGAAAATTGGCAGAGCCAAAAAGAAAAAAACTATCCGAACGGGTTGCTGCGTTAGTTTCTTGCTTGGCTTTCTTGTAATTTAACAAGAAAACAGATTGTAATCGATTGTTGACGGTGTTGCGGTTGTTCCTAGCTGGTTGTCCGGACCGTTACCTCCTCAGCTCAGCTCAGCCCAGGCCAGCCCACGCGCCTCACATATTAACGAAAATTCTAATAGATTTCACTTAATTTATTATAAACAAAGCAGACGCCGCAACGATCGCAGCAATTTTCCATCTCTCCATCCAATTTAGCAGTCATTTGCCTGTCGCCATTCGGCGTGTCTCATAATTCTCTCGCTTATTACGAGTACTATTTGCCAGTCTGTTCAGTTTTCTTCAGTTTTTCAGCTTTTTCTTTCTGTTTTCCACCTACGTGACGCCTTGAAGGAGACGTTAATAGTCGACGCTGCCTCGGCGGCTGCTGCTGCTGCGTCGGCGCACAAAGCATTCCATTGGATACATTGGCCTCCTCCTCCTCCGCCATCTGCTTCTCTTCCGCATCTTACACTCTTTTTTTTATGGGTTTTTAAGTTTTTTCTTACCCTCCTCTCCCCTGCTCTGGCCTGCTCTGGCCTGCTCTGCTCTGCCTGGTAAGTGCTGTATTTATTTTAACTTTTATGTGCATTGTACGTTAAGTACAACAACAAAAAAGAGTATTAAAAAATTAAGTTTTTCCCTGCGTTAAGTTTTAATGTCATTCAACTTTTGACTGAGTTTAGTCTTAGCTTTTTTTGTTGTTGTTGTTGTTGGGTTCGTACGTGCTTTGGGCTGATGAGGCCGGAAAGTCGGTTTTGCCCCGTTTATCTATGTTTATCTATTATCTATGCGTTGACTTGATCTAGCTTTTTAGCTTTTTTTTTTTGTTTATGTGCCCTCAACAAGCTTGTATTCCCGCACATGACCTGAGGTTTCAATTTTAATGACCAAGTCACTTATATGTGTAGCGTGAAGGTTATCTGCCTTGTGTAGTTGGAGGAAGCAGCTTTACATTAGTAGTAATTAGCCGGGGAGTGCGAGTACTGGAACGCCTACAAAGGCGGAACTCTACTTGGGGTACTAAGACTAGAGGAATTTGCTTAAGAATTGCCTCAAATTTGGATGCGGAACACGGCTTAGAAGCTAGCTCGATATTGGATTAATATGTCGCCTTTGGGCCAAGGGTTTTCTTGGTAGGCAACAATCATACGAGTAGGCATTTTCCATAATGCGTTCGCCTCAATTTATTGACTATATTTTATTATCAGCTAGGAGTTTCCTACCCTCCCCTTCCCTCCCCTCCGGTATGTCATCCTGCACATACAGTCTCATATGCGTGCCCATTGTGGGCTGCCAGATAGATAAACGAGCCATGTGTGGGAGTGGGCGCTTTCCGAAACCTGGGGCCGGGTATGGAGTAGGCTTTGGGAGCGGGAGCGGCCATCAGCGATGTGCGTGTTTTGAGCAAAGGATTTTTGTGTGTCGACCAAGTTAAGAGCGTTCGCTGCGGCAGCGTTGTTGTCGATACCAACAAATACCCCGTTTTGCCGCGCCAACAAATTCGCATTGTGCTGTCGTCGACATCGAAGTGAGGGTAACAAAAGCTGCGCTAAAATAGAAGGAAAAAATGGAAGGAAAAACTATGAAAATGAAAACCCATATAATGGCCTTAGGTAGCTCGATGGGTTCGTGGCGACAACGCGTACCAAGCACCTCCTACAGCTGCCTACAGTTGCGCCCCTTGCCCCCTTTGCCCCCTTGCCATGCCACAAGGCATGGTCGTCTTATTACCGAAGCTGAAGCTAAAATTGCGTGTCTACGTATTGGAAATTGGTAGAAACGGGCAGAGAAAACTGTTATGGTGTTATGGGTTGGCTTTCCCATAGCTACTCTACTGGGATACTTTTATTATCATTGTATCCATATCACTGTAGCCAGCGGTATCGCCTTTTCTAATCTAGCTAGGGCCATGGATTCGCTGCTGCCTAGTTTCATCAGTATTTTTAGGACTTCGAATGGAGGCGTAGTTGACTACAACCAGAGGTGGCAATTGGGCTCAGGGGGGAAGCAGGATGTAGCGGTGCGTGGGTGTTGGAAACTTTACTCTAATGCTGCTTTAATGTGTGTGTGTGCTTGCAACTTGATGCATTTTGCAGTTGGTCTTTGGTCCTCAAATTGCCTCAGATACTCGATAATTGGCAGACCAAATTGGCTGTCTTTCTCCCAGCTGCATTTTATGGTTTTATGATTGGTTAACCTGCAAAGAGCTCTGAGCTCTCTTCAACTGAATAGTAACTAAGGTTTCTTTCTCTTCTCAGGTATGTAAACTGATAATCTTTAAATTCCTACTTCATACCTGTCTGAGTACCAGGTCCTTATTTATGAAATAAGCAGAAGGAAGAGGAACAGTTGTGCCTGCTGCCATAGGGCAACTTTATCAATTCCCAGTTGGCATTCGCATTGCAATCGCAATCCCCCAGATGCAATCGCCAGCTGAGACTGGCTAAGTAATGCAATCATATTAAAAAAGATTCCATATATAAATATATGGATATATGTATGTATGTATGTATGTATGTGTGTATGTATGTGTGGCAGATTGCAGCAGTCGAGCATGTAATCAATGTAACTACAACTTGTTTGACAGCTCTTAGCATAAATACTTGACAACAACAGCAGCAAACAGCGACGACGACGACGACTAGAGTCTCCTGCATCTGCTCCTGCTCCTGCTCCTCTATCCCATCTCCTAGCTCCCCTATACCCTCTCCAGTCTTCAGCTACGGCGTTGACAGGCACACGGTATACGAGGTGTATGGCGGACAGGACAGGCAAGCGACATAAACAGAGAACCCTTGGAAAAAGCTGAAATCAATACAAGCTGTAGGAACATTTCTTACTTTGGCACATTTAACGAGAGAGCTGTGCCCAGATACCGACACTGAACAGATACAGAAACTCAGATACAATTGTACCGAGTATCATCATTATTATCATCGTCAATATTATGATTATTGTTGTATATTCGTCGCTTCGCGCTGCAGCAGCCCAAGCCAGTGGAAGCAGGACAAGCCCAAGCAGTCTCTCTGTCTGTCTGCCCCTGCGAGTGTCCTATCCTTTTGATCTTTTGTCTTTTGCAATTACAATTATATTTTATTTGCCCGAGTTGACACAAGAGACACGACGACTGGCTTTTTGTGTCTCTCTAATAGCCCTTTGAAAATCAATTACGACTGCGGTCATAACCGAGACTTTGCCTTAATATTATGTCAATAATTTATTTACTATTTCTGTTGTTGTTGCTGTTGTTGGACTCCTGATTGCCTGCTGCTGCTGCTGCTGGAGTAGTCTGGGTCTGCATCTGCAGCTGGGCCAAGAGGCACGTACACGGCCTGGACACATGTTCTAGCAGGAATTCTACATTGGAAATGACATCAATTCTCCGGTGTATCGCCGCGGCTGGAACCAGACTCGAGCAATGCATTTTGCAGATGTTTTAGCGCAATTTGTTCGATTTGAGCGGGTTGTGGAAAGGGGGGAAAGCAGCTTGCCACATCTTGGCCACATTTGTAATTTGTAATTTTGCTGCTTTTTTTTTTTTTTCCTTCTATTGCCTGCTGGCTCGCCTGTCAAATTCCTCGCTGTCTTTTCCTGAGGAGGCGCAACAATTTTAAAGTGTTCCACTCTAATTGTGGCTATTTTAAAGCAACCCGAGCTGGGCTCCCATTTGTATCCTGGCAGTGCAATGGGTCTTAAATCAAAGGCGATAAAGCACGCAACTCTTTAAGGACATTGCTGCAGGAGTAGTGGCTGGCATAAATATAAACCTTACGACTCTGCGATATATATAGAGAAATTTCTGTGCACATAACAATACAATTTTTCACATGAGCAGTTGAATAGAAGGGGCGGGCATGGCGGGCATGGCGGGTTTAGCGGGTTTCTCGCTAACCAGCCAAAGAAATTCCTCAAGTACCTTTGCGACTGCTTTATGGCCAGTTCCTGGGGGAGTGGGTGTGGGTGTTGTGGGTGTGCATGGGGCGTAAAATATGTGGCAAGTGGCACACAAATAAAGAATGCACACATCTTTCTCTCTCTCCCTCTCTCCCTCTCCCTCTCTCTCTCTCTCGCTCTCAATTTTTCTCTTTCACTTTTCTTCTGGCTGTGTCTCTAAGTGAATTGTGCGATTTTTCTTCATGCAGCCCTTTGCTGCTTTTCCTTTACTGCCGCTGCTGCCGCTGCTGCTGCCGCTGTTGCATACTTTGCAGCAAGCAACAATTGCTGACATTTTGTGCAACAAAATTGTTTGCCATTTGTTGGCCATATTTATGCGACAAGCGTCCAGTTATCGCCATCAAATGATGGCGGCCAAGAAACCACACAGCCAGCCACTTTGTTTTGAGCCACAATCGTCTTGTTAGTGGCGCCACCAGACAACGCAAATAAGTCTTAAATATGGGCCGAAAGACACATAAAATGCAACAATATTTAATTAGAAAAACAACAAAAAAAAAAATGTAGAAGAAAATAGAAGAAGAAAGAAAATCTGGCCGTAAATAAATGTAAATCTCCAGCGATCCTTCTACGTCTGACTACTGACCCAAGAGATATTGGGAAAAGAAAATTGCTTTAACCGCTTTGCCGTTGCAGTTGACCCCTTGACCAATGCCTGTGCCGCATTTCTCCTGGCTCATCTTCGACCGCAGTTTTTCCATAGGAAAAATCTTTATATATATATATATATATATATAGATTTTCATGGCTGACCGCAAACCAAAAACCAGTTTCTTCTCTACAACAATGGATGGGCAGGCAACAACAGAGAGAGAGGCGAGACTATTTTGTATCTTTCCTCCTGTGCTGCAGCTCCCCTCCCTCTCTGAATGTATCGTCTGCCTGGCAGTCTATAAGCTTCAATATCCATAAATGTCCAATGTTTTGTTGTTGCTGTTGCTGTTGCTGTTGCTCATGACTTTGGCTAGCTTGGCTGGGCTGCTTGGGTTGCTTGGCATTGCTTCTTTCTTACCAATCTTTCTTTCTGTCTGTCTGTCTGTCTGTCTGTTTTTTTTCTGTTTTTTTTCTCTTTGTTTTTCTGTTTTCTTGTTGTGTTGTGCTTGGCGTCCAGTTGACCAGTTACCCAGTTGTGAGTTCGAGTTGCCGTTTTCTTCTTCAGGCTTCAAGATTTTTATCGGTTTCTACTTAAGTGATTGTCAGTCAGTCATTGGTCTGGTCGGACGTTGAGGAGCCGCTAAAGGATGGTTTGTCCGTGTCTGGTTGCCTTGGTAACGTTGTCGTTGCTGCTGCTTCTGCTGCTGCTGCTGCTGCTTTTGGCATCAATTTATTTAAAGCCTTGTATGATATTGGCCTGTTTGCGCTTGCCCCGTCCAGTGTCTTATTAAAACGTTGAGCTGCTCGGGATCAGAGCATCATCGTCATTGGAAAAGGCAATGCCGCTGATAAGGCGATGCCACTCTTCCCCTGACGATAAGTCGAGAGATCGCTTCGCTGTTTTTGGTCTTGCAGCTTTTTATGGCCGCGCACAGCCGCACAGGTCCTAGCCGCCAGCAGCCCGCCCCCTTAGCCCCTATCGCCCTGCCTCAGCCGCCCAATTGCCAGCCGAGTGGGAGTTCTATGCGAATGCACTTTGAAGGCTTTTGCAGAACCGATGAGCAGTTTAATTAGGTTTCAGCCAAGTGTGAGAAGAGCTCTTTCCGCTTTCCTCAGGCGCAAACTGAAATCGTGGAAGCGTACGAGCCGCTCACGTTGCTCCTAGCAAAACTGCAAGAATTTGTCAAGTGCCAACAAACAACTACACACACACACACTGACACACACACTCACACACACACACTCACACATATAGAGATGTATAAAAACCTCTTAAAAAAAATAGCAGGAAAATAAATAACACAAACACATGCGACCCACTTGAAGTTCTCTTTTACATTGCGTATACGTTGCTGCATGCAACGTACAACACACAACATACAACACACAACACACAACGTGCAACGTGGGTGGCACTATTTATGCGCATTTTTTATACAGAAAAAAAAAAATAGTAAAAAGAAAACAAAAAAAAAAACAACCTTTCGTTATGGAGCTTTTTTTGTGAGCTCTCTTTTCGCTTTTACTATTTTATTTATAATTTTATTTAATTTTCTTGCCTCGTTGAGGTCCTCGCCGGCCCAGACTCCTTCTTCGCCCACTCATCTATGTGTGTGAGTGTGTGTGTGTGTGTGGGGGGGCGTGTGTGTGTGACTGAGAATGTGTGTTAATTCTATTGAAATGCTGTCAAGCTCGCAACCAAAACCAACGCATGTGAAGTGGCTAAGTGTGTGTGTGTGTGTGTTGTGTGTGCTCTTGTGTGTTTACATGCCTGTAAATACACACACCCATACACACACACCAGCGCACACACACATGAAAAGTGCAAAAGGGTCCTGCCGCTAAAAATGAGCAAAAATTGCACAGAAAACACATGCGTACTAGTTTTTCAAATTAGTTTTAGTTTTTTGGATGCCAAACAAATAGAAAAAAAAAAACTAGAGTAAACCCCGAAAATTTAATACCCTTGCAAAGTACTTTTAAGGGTATGGCATAGCACATATGTGGTAAAGCATGGAACAAGCATATTAGTTCCAGGCGTATATTTAGAAAGCCCGAAATTAGGGGGAAACAATTGGAAATTTTAGGTTTGAATAGGAAAACTTGAACAGTCTTAAAGTCCAATCTGAATCAGGAAAAGCTCAGCAGACAATAAGCTAATCAGAAGAAGAAGTAAATGGGAAAAAGAAGTAGAGATATTTGGTAAAATAAAAGAAGGAAGAAGCAACAAGGCGAAGGAAGCTAATAAGAAACGACACTGTACTGAATAAGGTTAGAAGTACTGCCGGAAAAGCTGAGCATCAATGGGGAGGCATCTTTCTGGAGATGATTTTAGACAAGAAGAGACAAGAGAGAGAGAAAGAGAGAGAGAGACAGAGCCAGAGACAGAGACAGAGAGTAAGATCTGTGAAAATTTGTGATGATAATGCAAGCACAATACCCGAAAACGGTTGTGCAAAATGGTGTAAATAAAGTACAGTACTGTTCAAAAGCAGAGTGTTTGATTAGAAATATTTAGTTGCAAATTGCAGCTCCAATGCGCTGGCCATTGGGCTAATACCCGCTGTAAGCGTATTATAAAGAGTAGAAAATTGTAATATATATCCGTCATATATATAATGGCGAAGCCAAAAGCAGCAGAGCAGCGGCAGTGGCAGTGGCAGCGGCAGTGGCCGCGGCAGAGCAGCAGCCACAGCCGCAGTCGACTTGAAATTCTTTTACCACATTTGGCAAATTAGAATTTACGCTTCTTTGTTGTGCTTGCTGATGAGTGTGTGTGCGCTCTGTGTGTGTGTGTGTGTGTGTGTGTGCGCTGTGTGTTTGTGTGTGGCTGTGGTTGGCCTTTTTTGCTACTTATTCACTTTTATTTCCATTTTGTGGACGTAGAGCGAGCAAGCAGCTGGTTAGTTAGTTATGTAATATGCAAATATATTTTGATTAATTTAATTAAATTTGACTTAGTGCATTTACCCACATTCCATAATAATTCTCAACTAGTTTTAGCCTTTATGGCCTTATCTATTTACTACTAGTTTGGCTTTGAGTGTTGCCTCCGGAGACTACCCACTGCACATTATTATATTGCTTGTCTATGAGGTTCTACAGGGATCAGGAGCTGGAGGAGGAGGCGGAGTAGGGTGTGTGTGTGTGTGTGTGGTGTCTGGAAGTTTACACATTTGCACGTAAAGTTTCATTCATGTTTGCTGTGTACTTTTTCTCTCTGTCTCCGCCTCTGAGCCTCCTCTGGTCCTCCGCTGCTGCCCCGCCTCTACTTTTCTCTGTGCTCTTTGCCAAGCCGTAAAATTTTTGTGGCTGAAACTTTTCGTTGCTGCAGCATACAAAAAACTAAATTAGTAAATTATAAGCCGCTCAAAATTAATTGCAAAAAAATATTTACACACGCGCTGCACTCGAAACTTGCAGCAGCAGTGCGGCGGCAGGGGCAGCGGCAGCGGCAGAGTCAGCGCCAGCAGCTGCCAAAATGGAGTTTTAAAATTCTTGCACACACACACACACACACACACATAGTACAAGTGGGGAGTTGGGGAGGAGGAGGAGGAGGAGGAGGAGGCTGGAGACCAAGACGAGAGCACACTGTGAAAGTACAGAAAACTGCATGAAAAGTAACGCAAAGTAGACGGGGGGGAAAATGGGTTGGGGCGGGGTGGCAAGCCAAGGCAAGTCGAGGCAAGGCGAGGCAAGTCGAGGCGAGGCAAGGGCTAGTGTCTGTTGTTGCCTAGTGGCAGATAGTTTGTTGTATTTACAGCGCAAACCACTTGAAAAAATATTTTTTAATTAAATTACAAAATTGCTAAAGAGTTGGCTGCTTTTGGCTGTTGGATTTTAGCTCTCTGGGGCTCGGTTGCCAGTCTGCTTGCAACATCATGAAAAAAACAAAAAACAAAAAGGCTGAAAAGAAGAAGAAAGCAACTGCAAAGGGCCAGCAGCAGCAACAGCAACAGCAACTAAGAGCAAAAAAGCCACAGAAGCAGCGCAAACATTTTTGAATCCACTAGATGGTCAGCAACTTGGATCCTTCGAGCCTTCGAGCCTTCGAGCCTTGGATCCTTGGCAGCAGCAAAGTTTTTAATTGAGTATATGACCTAATGATGGAGCTGTTGGATTACAATAATCTCTTGATAGCAGCAATAAAATATTCCCGCTCTCTCTCTCAAAGAATTCTTAAGTCGTGATCCTTTGAAATTTCTCCAGCTTTTTCCGCTGTAAATATTTAGTGTTTTGTGGCAAGCAACTTTAAACACAGCTGCAACTGACCCAACAAGCAACGCGCAACACCCAGCAGAGCTGGCGTCAAATATTTATTTTAATAACCTTCTTTCTCGCCGTGTTGCAGTGTATATTTAAATAACCCAAACCACTCCCTGTTCTTTGGCTCCTGCTCCTGCCGCTGCTCCTGCTGCTGCTGCTGCTGGTCCTGCTTCCTGCTCGTTTCACAGCAGAACTCTTAGTGCAGTTTTAAGTGTTTCGCCAGCCTGTCGACTTTTGTCGTTGTCATCTCTCTCCTGGTTAACTGCCAGCTTCCAGTTTCCAGTTTCTTCAGTTGCCATACAAATTTGTGCAACACCAGACGCCTTTTTACTGTGCAGCACAAAATGTAGGTGAATGCACTGTGAAAGGGAAAATGGGTGGAAAAATGGGTGAAAACTCGGTGCTTTTTGTCTGCCACAGCTGCGGCCACTTTTCAACACGGACGTTGACTTTGCCGCAGCACTGTTAACAGAGATCCCAACGAGGATCAAAGGCAAAACCCACAGATACAGATACAGATACAGATACAAATATTCACAGTGGTTTCGCAAGAGAACAAACAAATTAATCATTAAAGATACGTTAGACGACGACTGCTGCCTCAGGGCCAGAAGCCATCAGATTATTATTATTATTATTATTAACACTCTGCTGAACGTTTTGGGTTTATTAATGGCATCAGCCACTTGTGTGATTTGCATTTCTAATCTTTGATAATTAGCATTTAATTATTGATATTAATTTCTCGACGAGTCTCTCGTTCGAATATCTCAAATATTGCCAGAGAAATGCGAAGAGAGATTCTTGGAGAGTAAACAAAACTGCTCTGAAGTCTGCAACAATTGCGTAAGAGCTTTCCTTTGTTTCAGTTGCAGTTGCATTTATTGTTTTGTTTTTTGTTTTTTTTATATGTGCCACATGCATTTTGTTTATAAATATTTTTGTTTTTGTGGCAAACAATGCGACTGAGACTGAGACTAGAATAACGCGAGTCATTTCCGCATTTCAGCTGCTTCCGCATGCTGTGCTCTGCCCCAGTGCCCATCCCATCCCATGCCCATGCCCCATTCCCCACTCCCATTCCCCATTCCGTCTGTCTACTAAGTTCCAGTTCTAGCTCCAGTTTGAATCCCCGTCTATATTGTTTATTTTGAGTCAGTCGAGTCGAGTCGAGTCGCCAGAGTTCTTTGCAGTTGACGACTTCCAGGGGTGAGAGAGGGGGTGGAACCGGGTCTATTCTGTTCTGTTTGGGCTTTAATTTGAAAGAGGGACAAGTTGAAGGAGCAACAAGATTTTGTAATATTCCATCTGCTGACATATGTAGTTCATTAGTGGAAGTTGTTGCTTGAGTGTTTGTTGTTTTTTTTCTGTTGTTTTTTTTTTCTTTTTTGCATATGAATCGTACACAAGATTTGAATTAGTGCTGTCAAATCTTTGTCATACATCACAGTAGTGACAAGCAGCCCCGTGGCAGAGAGCTTGAGCGGAGCGAGAAGCGAGAAGCGAGAACGGAGAGCGGAGAGCCGAGGGGTCATGTGCCACTCAATCAGAGCGTTGCCGGGAATAGCTTTAAAACAATTGCAACATGTTGCCTGCTGGTGGGTCTGGTGCTGCCTGCCAACCGTTTACCATGATGATTACAATGAGAGTGAAAATGATGACGATGATGACGATGATGATAATGATAATGTTGAGGATGATGTATTTGTTAGCTAGTTTTGCCAAAATGCCAATCCGATTGCGACTGTCCAATGCAGGGCACGAGAATTGATTGATTAGCACACACAGAGCGAGAGTGAGAGTGAGAGGGAAGAGCGCGGATGCGGATGCGGATACGGATTCTGGCCATGTAATATTTATAAGGGTTGCCCAAACGTCCAACCGACCGACCGACCGATAGACAGACGAACGGACGGACGGATTGAGCGAATGCGTGCCGTGGCTCATTAATATTTAGCTGGCGACCTAGCGCCGGCTTCTCTAGCATAATTAAAAGTGACTTTTCCAGGCAACCAGGCAACCTATGCCCAGCTCTCCTCTCCTCGCTCCACTCTCCATTTCCTTCTGCTCTTCCTCCTCCTTCACGTTGTTATACCCGCTCTAACCCGACACCCAGTGGCAAGGTTGGGTAATGCGTTAAGTTTTTCGTCAATGTCGACATTGTGGCACAGTGGGCCCACTGCAGGTTTTATCTAACAAAAATGCTAGCTCTTGAGCTGAGTTAATTTGTGTGGCATTAAAATAGTTGTAGGTATTTCAAGAATGCTGTGAAAACAGCCAAGAAGCATCAATTAAGACGATTCCCATTACCCGAAATTCTTGGCATTTTGAGCAGCTTTTTGGGGCACGGGTTCCACTGTGCCCCGTTGGTCTTCTAATGGCTGACAGTTGCTCGAAATGATGATGACAGTTTAGATGAATTAGTTTGTTCAGTTTGTTGTTAATGCGTCTAATTAATGCCTCTACTTCAGCATCGAGTAGTCTCCCCTGCCTCCCTTCAATTCCTCGCTTAATCAATGTAGAATAAACATTTGGATATATATATATTTATAAGTATTATTCAGATATATATGTATATTTTAGTGACCCATTTCTTATGTCATCATTTGCATGACATCGGACTGCAAATATCTTTTTGTTGGCACTTTGAAGTGAGCGACATAAAAATGATATTAGTTCGAACAGCAGAAAGCTATAAAGTCAATCTGGAGGAGCAGGCCAGAGGGCAGCGGGCAGCGGGCAGCGGGGCAGTTACCAAGTTGATGGTTCTTTTCTTTGAAATCCAAGGAAAACTGGAGAAAAATCTCATTTTTATCCCAATGTAATACGCATATTTATTTCATTTATTTATAAACGGAACCCACTAATTAAGGGCATTTTTCATTTTCATCGCGCAAGTGGAGTTTTCTGTGCCCACACGAAATTACATCAAATATCAATTAGTGCGTTATGGAGGCGGTCTATGGAATGCCCGCCCGCCCTGCCCCGCTCCGCTCCGCCCCGCCCTTCCCCGCTCCTCTCCTTTATGGGCACTTTATTCTTTGACCCAATTCAGTGGGGAGTTGTCAGTTGGGCGAGAAAACCTCCCAGCCAGCATCCCAAGTAATACTACACACAGCCGGCCCCCAGAACTGCTGGCTGACTGGCTGACTGGCTGGCTGGCATTGTTTTTAGTGCATTTTCACACTTAAATTGCGCCATAAAAATTATATTAATTTCAATATTAGTCTCATTAACATCCAGCCTCCAGTGGGGCATCATAAAAGTTGTGAGACAAGTGAATAGCCAAGGAAAAAGCAGGTTATAAAAAAAAATATAGAAAATGTCTTAAGTTTTGAAAGACTTTTGTGACATGTACAAATCGTAAACTTTAGTCTATAAATAAAATATGTGCCCTATCAGAGCAGCAGCAGTCGAAGCAGCAGAAGCAGCAGAAGCATCCACAGCTATTAGCCCGAGTGCCAACGAAACATTTTCAAAGAAACGCATCACAAATGCAAAAATAATCAGCAAAAATCGCAACAAGAAGAGCAGAACGGAACGGAACGGAACGGAATGGAATGGGACAGAACAAAACAGAACAAAACTGAACAAAACTGAACAGAACTGAACAGAAAACGTAAAAGTCTGAAAAGACAATCAGACAAAATCTTACTGGAGACAGCGGACTGTACGCGACTTCAGCAGTTGACTTTAAGTGCCCTCAGCGTATTTGCGTATTATGAACTCAACGGAAAGAAAAAAAAAAACTGAAATAAAGAAAGAAAAACTTCTTATACAAGTAAAAAGAAGTGCAGCGAACATGCTCGACTTAGCAATACCCTGTACCCAATGCCATAACAAAAGAAATACCTGAGCAGCAGCTCTTCTGGGGTCTTAAATAAGTCCAGTACTCTTTAAACGTTTGTTTGAAAGTGTCCTAGTTCAGCATAATACCTCTAGATCGGTCCATTTTATTGGAATTTAAAGGACTTGCATTATCCACAGCCGGAACCTGCATAACAAGCTGACTGTTCCTAGCTCTTATAGTCTCTGAGCTCGACACATACCTCCAGACGGAGGGACAGACTGGTCTCTTTATGGGCTCAGACAAATGCCTCCTGCTGCCTGTTACCCACTTAATATACCCTTTGTAGCCATTGTCTGGTTAGAGAGTATACAAATTCTGCGTAATCTACATCGGGCTTAGCAAGAAGCCCCGCACCATGGGCCGCAAATGCTAAAAGCATTGAGAAATTGCGAGGCTCGACACAAGTTGATGCAGATAATTCGCGTTGGCTCCACGGTGCCAGACGTTTTTGGCATAAATTGATATGAACTCTGCCAATTTGAAGACCAAGTCGCAGTCCAAATTTGCATATGAAACGCACTGTTCAGATAGGAATTCAAATTCAAATTCAACTTCAAATTCAAATAAAGCGCCCACAGAGAGTGAACAGAGAAGCAACCAGAGAATCGTTGGGTTTTATCAACAAACGGAAGCTAAGGCACAGCAGTAATAACAAATTAAAGGGCGGATGATAATGCATATAAGTGGAATGGGATTCCTCTATAGCTTAGAAGGCACAGCTGCTTATAAAAATACAAAATATTTAATTACAAAACACACCCACAATCCGTGAGATTGCGGCGGGGCGGGGGGGGCGGGAAAGACGACAAGTGCATTGACTTCCTGTAAGGCTAAACCCCGACCCAAAATGCAATGTCGTATAACAATGGGGAAACCGGAGAGTGTCGCACTTCACCTACATAACGCACTTGCAGTTGCATTTTTTTCTACTTATACCCTGTAAAAGGAGTATATTGTAAAGTTAAAGCAGGTAGCTAGGGCTACTTAAAGTGGGTGGAACACCAGCTGGAGCTGGTGCGATCTCAGGCGCTAGAAAAGCTAGGGAAAGCATTTTTGGTGTGTACCTCTCTCTCTCCCTCTCTGTCTCTCTCTCTCTCTCTCTCTCTCTCTCTCTCTCTCTCTCTCTCTCTCTCTCTCTCTCTCTCTCTCTCTCTCTCTCTCTCTCTGCCTCTCTCTTCTCTCTCAATCTCCCTGTCGCTTCTCCTATATTATATATATATTATAAATATCAGTAAAAAGCTATACAAAGATATAGCCTAGAGATTCTACCTTCATATTACCTAAATTATTGCTCATATATGAAAAGTCTTGGATAGATTCCACCAGCGCATTCTTATAGAGTATCTACTAGTCGAGCAGCACTTTAACTTGTTTTCCTTTGCCAAGTTGTAAGCAACAAAGTTACTCACTTGTCACCCCAGCTAAGGAGTATCGATTACATCTACAAAACTGAGAATTCGAGCGGGAAGGGAAGGGAAGGGAAGGGAAGGGAAGGAAGGAAGGGAAGGAAGGGAAGGGAAGGAAGGGAAGGGAAGGGAAGGGAAGGGCAGGGCAGGGTACGAGCGCATACATATATCTAAAAGTTACTGATGTGTGATAAAAAAGATAACTGATAGAGGAGAGCGTGTTTAAAGTTAAGAAGTGTACCAGGAATGGGTCAATTATAGCCACTATCTTATGGCCGTATATGAAATGTGAGAAGATCAGGCGAATAAGACTAACCCTAACATAAAATATAAGTTTTATATCGACACTTTAAACTCATCCATTTTCTTTGTTTCTTTTTCTTGGCTCTTTCCAGGTAAGCTTCAGAGACTGTTGACTGAATGAATGAATGAATATTTATTACAGGGTATGTCAATTAAATGAATCGCTATTGAATAGTCCCTAATGATTCAGCAAAGAAACCAAATAAAAAACATAAAAGACAAACTTTAAAATGCATTGAAAATAAACAAGCAAAAGTTTTTGGCTTGAAAAAACCGAACGCAAACACAAAAAATGGCTAAAAGTGTGAGCCAAACTAATGCAAAAGGACACGCGCTGAAGGTCAGCTGAAGGTGAGCCATGGCAGCCAACAGCCAACAGCCAGCAGCCAGCAGCCAATTGCCATTTTGTGGGTTTTGGGCCACCTTTTTGAGGGCCACCCAAAGAACAGGTGAAAGCAAATAAACATGTGGCATTTTTATTTGAGGCAGCAAATTTATTTAGCATGCATTTTCAACGAAACTAAAGAACGAAAGAGAGCGGAAAAGTGTGGAAAATGTTGTACATTTTCACTGGCATACATACGTCAGTGTGTGTGCGTGTGTGTGTGTGCGTGTAAAATATAAACAAATGGTACGAGTCTAAAGGGGGGCGAGAAAAACATGCGCTGCGCGTTTTTAAATTGATTTTCACCAATTCTCTGCGTGTTTGCGCATTTCTGTTGAAAGCGTTTTACAAATTACTTGGCCAACATATTTTATTTGCGGTTTAATTAGTTAGTTGGCCAACAAGCGGACGGACGGACAGGCGGACAAACAAGCAGAACAAATGCAAGCAGCGAATTACGGATACTTTAGGGTATCTTTTTTCCCACTTTATTTTTTTTTTTTTAGCATATTTCTGTTGACTCACTTCCGACGCCTACAAGTTCCATTTTTCATGTAATTCCCTCCGTTTTGTATACTCTCATATCCGGGCATGTTTATCAACGCAAATGTCGAAACAGCAGCAACAATGGAAGCAATAATACTTCAACTGATCCAAAAAATGTACCCACTTATCGGACGGAGAACGTATTATTTCTGAGCTGAGCGCCGAGCGCCGAGCTCATTCGGAATGTTTCTTGATGAAGAAATTCATAAGCGATTCCAAGTAATTTATTAGTCAGGCGGTCGTCTTTGATTTCTTGAACTAGAGATCAATGCCGTCGCCTCTGATTAGAAATGTAAAACAGCAGATTAGACTATTTTGTTGGCCTATGCTCCCAGCTTTTCACATATCACTTGGTTTTGTCCCGATTTCCGATTCTCGATTCCCGATTCTTAGATTTCCCAACCAATAATTAAAGCTTCCGTCCGAGAGAGACGTTGAGCAAGGCAATTAAAGAAAGAAAAACTGAAATTTATGCGTTCAATTAATAAGCACTGTGGGCTTAGTTTTGTTGGAAGGACATAAACAGAAATTCAACTAATGACGGCTAATAAACACCGACCGAGCGAACCCGGTAACTAACTGGGCGGTGGGCGTGACCGATGACCGATGACGAGGAGTAAAAAGCTACTTAATAAAGAAAACTAAAAATAAAGCAAAATGAGAATGAAAACGACTACTAAAACATGCAATTTTCAACAAGATCCCCAGCCAGACGGACATGAATCGCATTTGAAGTCGTTTAAACACCAGGCCGACACACCAAGCCAGGCCAGTAAATACTTTTAAAAGCCATGACCAGGCAGAAAAAAAAGAAGCGAATTCCCTCAGTATTGAAAAGCAAAAGATTTACAAGATTTACACTCACACACGAACCTGGACACGCATGGCTTTATGTTAAATAATAAATAGCCAAAAAATAACAAGAAAAAGAGATGAAACCCGTACGTATAGAGGAGCGGCATGCCACGCCGTGACTAGGCACAAAATGTTGCGACTTCAACTCGGTCTACAGGCCACAAGCATTGGGGAAAGGGAGCGACGGAGGGTCTGGCGTTTGGGTTAAATAATTGGTTATGCCAAGGCGTCAATTAAGTACTTTAAAATGTGGGCGCCAAACAAAAAACTTAAAAAAAATCCAATTCGACGGCAAACGATGTCAATAATGGCTTGATTCCAAAATTAAAGAACATATTTTAGACCAAATCTACTTAGGACATAGAATACATTGCAGGATATCTAAAGGTTTATATAGAACGAATTTTATGCTACCTTTTTGAGAGAAACATAAACTGATGACAGGGTAATGTAAGACTGCGTTTGAGACCCTTTCGAATAAACGTCAAGGAAATGGGTTAGCAGTTTCTTCTTAAAAATAGTTGGCCTTTTCTGTGTTACCACAATTGTGAGACAGGTTGAAGCACTCCCTGCCGTAGACTCTCTTTAGACGGTAGCAGAAATGTCACGGCTGAACAAGTCTCTGGCGCAGGCGCAGTTGCAGTCGGAGGAGGGTCTAAAACAAATAAGCCAAAGACCAATAAAACAGTGAGCCATAAAAAGATGCAACCCTCAGTGCACAGGTAATAAGTAACTGCGGGACAGTAGGTCAAGCATCGAGTGGGGGGAGGGGAAGAGTAGCAGACGATAAAAAGTAAAACGTTTTTCCGGTTATTTACGAAAATTATAAGGTAACATAAAAAACACAAAAACCGGCGAGAATGAATGAGAGGAGCGGAAAGGAGAGGAGAGGAGCGGAGAAGGGTCGGGTTCATCTGAAAGACAATCGGACAATTCGTCAACTATGTAAAGCTTATTTATTTATTTATTGGATTGCCGCTTTGTTTCAGGCTTCTTCTTGGGCTTAGTTTATTAGCCGTAAAGTAGTAAAAACGATTCAGGTAAGTGCCAGTTGTCAGTGGGTATTGCGTGGGGTCAAGAGTTAAATGAAACTCAACAGAGCGTGCTATACAAATACAAATACAAATAGAACTACACACACACCCCACACACACACCACACACCACACACGCACACACACACAGCAATCCATTAAGCATATTCGTATAGTTCGTACCTCCGCTTAGCTCTATTTTCTATTCATTTTGTGGTGTAAATATAGACCCGAACAAAGGCAGTGCTCTAATTTTGTCGCATGCAACCATCGAGCGATCCGTGGGCGTTCAAGGGGCGTGGCAAAAGAATAGAATACAAAAAAAAAAGCAACGGCAATGGAAAAGTGTAAATGTTAATATCTAATATAGACAGGCTTTCGAGTCCATGTTATGACTAATTGATAGGCCTTTTGCTGAGATGGCTTAAGCGCCTTCCAATCATTTGTTGAGTCTGAAAATGGGCATATTCCTGCTTTGAAATATGACTTATTTTATTCAGGACAAATTCACGCATCATCCAAGATATGAAAACTCCAAAGAAACTCTTCAATTGTAACTCAAGTCCAAGCTGGCCCCGGGGGGAATTCGGAGTATGTTGCCTTCCATTGGGGAAATACAATTGAAATTAAATATGCTCTGTGTATTATTTACAACTGGTAAATCTAGCGGACTATTGGCTCTCCCCCACACACACACGCACCCACACACACACACACACCCACACACACATGTCCTGCGGTATCATTTCATTTCTATTCATTTATTATTATGTTTTTTTTTTTTTGCTTTTTGTAGCAAACAAAAACAAGCACTGCCCCAGCGCGTAACAAAAGTCAAACAATTCTGAATCAGGGCCTAAAGGGAGGGAGAGCTGAGCAGTTACAGCAAAAAAGAAAAGAAAAAAAATGAATAGACACAGAATGGGCATGGGCAGTTTTTTTTTGTGGTAGGATGAGGAGCAATCCCGTTGCCGGATCGGCGTTAAATGCCGCGAGTCTTCGCCTGTCATCGCAATTACAAATGCACATGTGAACTGACTGTTGCCTAGAGAGAAGGAGAGAGAAGAGGGAGAGTGGGAGAGTGGGAGAGACAGAAAGCGGTGCCTGTTCCGCTCCCCTGCTGCATAATGGAATATTAATAAAGCAGTAATATGATACTCTATGCCAGGCGATGGCTATCGGCGCTACATGTCGTCGGCGGTACTGATGAAATTATTTATATACTCGTACCTAGCAGCCAAAGCAGCGGTTGAACGATTCCCGAGGATTGCGAAACGGGAATGGGGAGGCCGCAATTAGTCGTAGCTATGGCAGCGCCAACAATATAACTTAGTAGCCAGAAGATACTAGTCCCAACACACACACACACACATATACAGTGTGTGTGTGTGTGTGTGTGTGCGTGGAGAACGGGCTGCGTGTGTGGCTAGCCGGTAATTGAATACCTTGTCCGTTGTTGTCGGTTGCACACATCATTGAGCCTTATCGCAGGAGTCGCGGCTTGTGGAACTTGGACTCCGACTGGCACTCGCACTCGAACCGGGAATCGGAATCGAACTCAAACTCGGTCAAGCTGTCAATCAAATGGGAACCGATGCTTCACTGCCCAATGGCCAATGGCCAATGGCCCGAAGGTTTGTGTTGGACAACGGGACAACGGGACAATGGGACACCGGGAGACCGGGACACTGCGTGTGGGTGTTTCAGTTTTGAATTTCCGTTCATGCATTTTTAATGCTAGCTCTATAAATGGGAGCGTTATCAAGCGATTCCCAATAATAACTGGACGCTATTATTTCGTATGGAGACGATGAGGGGGGGTTGGGTAAAGAGGGAGGCCAATTGTTGTTAACAAATAGTTGTGTGCGTGTATTTAATCTAATTAGTAGTGACAACAAACTTGTAAGGCACTTATTGATACGACTGGTAATGTCAGTTATATATAATTGGCTCCGACTCCTACTCCGACTCCGTCTCTGCCTCTCTGGGGGCAGGTAAAGGGTTTCAGCTGCTTGCAGCTACGACTTTCAAATGACTTCCTGGCAGTGGGCAAGTGAGAAAGTGAAGGGTTAACTGGTACGAGTATCTCTCCTAGAAAAGCCCAGATAATCCACTTTTAATCTCACCCATACACATTTCCCACGTTTTCACGTTTCCACGTTTTGAGTACCTACTCTCTCCCAATTCCCAATTCCATCTGGGGAACTATTCAGCTCAGCTAACAGAACTTTTTTTTGTATTTTGTATCGTGTAATTTGTACAATGTATTTGCATTAATGACACTTAATGCTGTTGTCCATGGAGCATCACATCTCGGCACGAGAGATGACAATTAGGAGGAGGAGAAGGAGGAGGAGCAGGGGGGGAAACCCGCCTTGACAAACAAAGCAACCGTTGAAAACAACTGAAAACACACACAAAAGCAAGCAGAAGACATCAAAATACATCGAAAGAATAAAGAATGGAGAGCAGAGACGGTGGGACATGTCATCATTAACACGCACAAAGCTTATACAAAGAATGCCATGTGGGCAAATAAATGATATACATATACAGTGGGTATGTGTCCAGGGCGTGGATTCGAGTCGGTTTCGGTTAGAAGTTCCTTGGGAGATCGATCGTTGCAGGCATTTTCACAATTGTTGTTTTTACAGCTTGTGTTTTTCCAGTACCGAAATTCCGTTTATGTTTTGTTTGGTTTACTGGGGGACAGTTCTCATTAGGTTTTTGTGAACTGTTTTTACAGTTGCTGTCGATTTCTGGTCGGGGTATGGAAATGACTCACGTAGGGCAACTTTTTAAGCCATCCAACAAATTAAGGGCATTAAAAAGTTCCACACACACACAAGCAGAAACGCACACACACAGATACTCTCAGTCAGTGTCAGGCAGAGGGAAAGATACTTAGTTGGAATGCGAGTTTTTCAATTTTCACGTACTTTCCACACAGCAGCAGCAGCAGCAGCGGCGGCGGCAGCGGCAGCGGCAGCGGCAGCAGCAGCAGAAGCTTAAAAATCAGCCAAAAACTTTGCACGATTAGTTGGCCATTTCGTGGGTTTGGATTTTCGGGAGTGGGCCAATGTGTGGGCAAAGTTCATTCCATTTTAGCCCACCCTCCCCCTCCCCCTCTCTCTCTCTACGCTCAGAGCAGGCGAGAAGGTGTTGGGAGTGGAAAGAGCTGCAGCCATTAATCATAGGATGCCTGCCTGCTGCACTTTTTGAATTGCAATTGGAATTTGGTCTAGCATTGGCTTTGGCTTTGGCTTTAGCTTTGGCTTTAGCTTTGGCTTTAGCTTTGGCTTTTGGTTTGGGATATGAGGGGGGTCATAGAGGGGGGAGGAGGGGGCGAGGGGGGGCTTTAGCTGTGACTTTGCCTGCCGATATCAAAGTTTTGCCTTCATTTGCATATCGCACGAAAAAGTTACGTTATCATTTTGCCGCCCAGTCCAGTTCAAATCCCTTTTCTGGCATTTCTATCGAAAGTCACATTGGATTAAAAAACAAAAATTTCTCTGCACTAACTCACAGTTTTTCTCTCCACCCCCCTTTACCCCCCTTCTAGCTGTGTGTGCAGCTCGTAAAAAAGGGCAAAATCAATTTAAAGTTTTGTTGCATAAATTTGCACCGCATTTTTCGTAACTGCAACGAACGCAGCTCTGCGAGACGCCACGGGACTGAGAACTGAACTGGACGATAGATAAAGTTCGGTTCTAAAGTTTTTCCTTTTTTTTTTTTGTTTTCTATTTTGCCTTTCTAATGCTCAGTTCCCCCCCCTCTCTCTCTCTCTCTCTCTCTCTCTGCTCTCGTTTTTTATGCATGCTTCGTTTTGTTTTTACAATAAACCCATTTAATTGTTGTGTCAAAGTTTTTTGGCCAAAAAAAAAAGAAAGAAGAGAAAAAAAGTTTAGAGATTTTTTTTTTTTTTTTGTTTCGTTTTAATTAATTGATTAGCA
Source organism: Drosophila repletoides (assembly GCA_018150835.1). Classification (NCBI taxonomy): domain Eukaryota; kingdom Metazoa; phylum Arthropoda; class Insecta; order Diptera; family Drosophilidae; genus Drosophila; species Drosophila repletoides. The sequence continues at coordinate 2,790,169 of JAECWQ010000031.1, forward strand.
TTGCAAGTGACAGTTGAATTTGTTGGGGGAATTAAAAAATTAAATGGACAGCCAGGAACCAGCCAAGTTCCGAATAATTCTTGTTTAAACATGCATTAATTTGGTCTCAACGGTTTGGCATGATTAGTTGCAACGGTTTTCAAGGCATTGGGCCACACTCTGAGCTCAGTTGAGTTGAGCTGCACTGAAGACAACAAACCGACAAACATTTTTTAATTAAACCTCAAGCAATTACAAACGCTGGAAGTCATCAGGCGACACAAAGGGACAACAGCAACGTCGACGTCGACGACGAGGACGACGACGACGACGACACCTCACACAGTTTACACTCGAAATGACATGCAAAGAGCGGAAGGAACGAGGACTACGGCGGGCGGAAACGCAAAATTTGGATGCCCAAAAATGCTTGGGAGAAGGTGGGGCAGAAGCTGCTGCTCTGCTGTGGCTTTGTGTGGCACTAATTGATGTGCCAGCCTGGCTGCTACTGTCTATATGTCTATGCCTCTGACTGTCTCTGTCTCTTTGCACTGCAGCTGACATAGATTTGCACACCAGCAGCCACTGCCACTGCCACTGCCTCTGCCTCTGCCTCTGCCGCTGCCTCAGCCGCAGCCAGCAACAGCTACAACTACAACTACAACCACATCCACATCCACATCTACATATAAAGATGAAGGAGTTGCTGCAACAGATGCCGAGGACAAGAGGACGATTCGAGCACTTGAACGTAGAGAAGAAGCTGCCACAATTTTCTAATTATTCGCAAAATTTTATGCCAACAAAAGCGCACACACAAAATGCAGGCAGCCCATGTGGGCGGCACTGGGCGTGGACGTGGGAAGGGAGGGGGCGGGGCGGATGCGAGTTTGTGGGGCGCCAAGTTTTATGCAACATTTTTGGTTGCCGTTGCCAGCAGCTGTTTCAGTGCGGCAACAATAACGAACCGAACGAATATTTGCAGCTGTGCAGCACATCTCTCCCTTTTATTTTTTTCTGAATACCCTTGCCAAGGGTATTATAATTTTGTCACAGAATGTGTAATGCGCTGTGAAACCATAAAATATATACAATATTCTCCAGCGCTTGCTGCCTTCTAACTAGAAGAGTCTCTTGGTGGATGGAATAGGAGCAGATCGAATAACTTTATTATAGAGCTGCTGTGGCAGGGAAAACACTTTTCTCTCTGAAAGAGTATTTAAGGTGCGGTGCGCTGAACTGGAGTTTCCTTGTTGTTTTATGTGTGTGTTAAATTTTACATTAGTTCGATTTTCATTTCATTTGCTGGCAGATACTTTTGGCATACATTTTTCAAAATGACGCCAACATCATCGACATTCTTTTTGGCTTTGGTTTCCCTGTTTGCCATATTCCATTTTCCATTTTCTCTACTCTATTTTTTCTCTATTTTCTTTGTTTTTTTTATGTGTTTTGTGGGTTGCTTGTGCCTTGCGATGCGTAGAGTTAACTTTTGCAGCATCAGCGGTTGGCCCCACTGAAAAAAAACAAATTTTTGGACTCCTTTTGAGTATTTGAAAAAAATGAATTTTTCAACAGAGATGCGCACATAATTTAAAGCTCCATTCATAAATATTGAAACTTTTGAAGGTCTCACACGAAAAGCAGAGAAAAAGGCCAAATAAAAGCAATAAACAAATGTCCATCGTAGCAGCTGACAAATGACAGTTAATTGCCCGGTCTAATGAATACCCATAACAAAAAGTAAAAACTGAAAAACCAAGCTATAAAACGGGTTATAAAATCCGTTGGCCACTGAAGCGTTACACAATAAAGCAAAGAACAGGGTGTGCCAAGGCACACACACGCAACACACACACAACACACACACAACACACACAGACACAACAAACATCTCAAACACTAATTGTATTTGGTGAGAAAAAAAGGCTAAAAGGTAACAGCATAGAAGCATAGAAGCATAAAGCAACATAAATTGACGCTTCATTAGTTTCTAGTCTAATAAAATTTGCGATTTCAGTAAAAGAATTAAAATGAGCACACCCAAACTGCCAGACTAGGAAATACCCTATAAGTCGGTCGCATTTTAACTAACTGAATGTACAAAACACCAAGAAAAAAGCTTGCTACCCCTCAAATAAAGAGACTATTTGGCTAACAAATTCAAAGTAATTGGCAAGCTAAATTTAAGTTTAAAGATGCTTAATTTAAGTCAGAATCTTATTTAAAAAATGCAAGTAAGCTTCCTACTGCTCAAATCAAGTATGAACAGTGTTAAATAAGTGAAAGAAAGCCTATTTTAGACTAGAGTCAAGTATGATGGACTTCTAGTTGAGATTAAATCAAGCACGATAAATCTTAAACTAAGCCCATTATAGTTATTATAAATCTTCATAAGTTTAAGTGTAGGATAAATCAGGTTTAAATTCGGTATGCTATATTCAAACCGACTCGGCATAGAAGCTGGATAAAGTCAGAAATTCTGAGATTAAAAAAAGCTTATTTGAACTAAGAAATTTCATACTTGGTTTAAGGAAATTCGAGATTTCAATGATTCAGAAACGGAATTCTTGACTTTAACCGGTTTTTTGTTTTGTCTATAATATTTCAATTGTTTTTTAACCATTTCTATGCCAGTTAACTTGATTTATTTTGCTTAATCTTGTCCTTCTTCGACTTTAGCTTCTCAGATTGTTGGATTAATATTTTAGTCCTTTTGTAGCTCATTTTTCTTTAGTTTTGGAATAGTTTTCTTTGGATTAATATTTTAATCTCTTTGTAGTTCGTTTTGCTTTACTTTTTGGATAGTTTTCTTTATTTTAATGTTTAATATTTTCTTTTATAAAATTAATAAGAGAAAGACAAATTTTATCAAGCTAAAAATTGAGACAGGCTTAAATCAAATCAAATTCCTACGAAGACATCTTTTAGATGTTAGCCGCCGAGTGTAGCTTGAAAACAGCCAAATATAGCGATTTCTATGTGATTTCCTTGGAATTGATAACTGTGCGGCAGGCAATCGACTCGTTTTCGTATAACATTTGTGGCTATAATTGAGAGTTTTGCAATTTGGAAACGTCTTTAAGCGTTTTATGCGGCTACCGAATTGAGCGAGCTAACTGCTAAAAGTTGATTTTCAAGTTAATTATCTGTTGGCATGTGCGGCAAGTTGCTTCTGCTGTTGTTGCTGTTGTTGCTATTGTGGCTGTGGCTGTTGTTGTTGCAAATAACTAACAAGCAACATCAGCAACATCAGCAACAGCAACAGCAGCAACAGCAGCAGCAGCAGCAGCAGCAGCAGCAGCAGCAAGCAACAGCAGCTCTGACGTTTTAATTGAGTTTGGCATCCATGGCAGCTGCGCTTGCAGCGCCTTTTGCCAAGTTGAAGCCGCGGCTGCGTTCAACTTAAATAATTTCATTACAAGCAAATGTGCGTTGAGTTATATATTTAGCAGGGGAGGAAGGGGAAGCGCTGTGGGAGGAGACGGGAGGGGGAGCACATTAAGTGCTTGCAATTTCAGTTAATTTGTAGAGGCGTTTGGACGTTGTTTTCGACAAAGTCCTTAAACGTATCCTAATAGCAAACGCTGGCTTGGTTGGCTTGGTTTGTTTTTTGGAGCCTGGAAAGGCTGCATTTTCCGTTGGCTATCAATGATCAACTAGCAATGCACAATAAAAATTAACTGGAGCAGCAATAACAATGCAAAAGCCATCAAATTGGTGCTAACTGTATGCCGCAATCTCTCCAGCGATCTCCCCGGGGCCAGCTTCACGGCGGGTTTATTGTTTGGTTTGCAAAACTGCAATACGAATATACGAAAATACGAGTATATATTGCAATTTCGACACTGATAAAGCCGGCAACGGAACGGAACGGCAGCGGGAACGGGTCGGAACGGGAACGGGCCAATAGTGCTGAAAATTGTTCAGTGCAAAATTCGCATGCGGGTTATGGCGAGATTCGGTTTTATTTTTGTTTGAAGCGACATTCGCTGGGGCGTCATAAAAATTGATGGATGCTCTGCAACTACAATATTCCCGCCGCCAAGCCCAAACCTTGCATGAAAATGCATAAATGAAAACAGGAGCAGGAGCAGCCGGAGCCGGAGGGTGTTCGGTGGGGCGGGGGGTCAACAGGAGCAGTTGGCTGACTCTGGCCCAGTTCTGGGCACAATAGAAATTGATCGGCAACAAATTTGAAATAATAAACATTTATTTTTTGAACAGAACACATAAATTTTTGCCATTGAGCCATGACAAGTATTTATGGAGCAATCGAAACTATTTCGATACGCTGTCGTTGATTAAAAACGGAAACGGTCGATTGTCAAAAATGAGAACTAGAACTTCACTAGTCACTAGTCCGCATTTCGCAGCTCACACAATTCCAATGCCCATTACGGAAATGTAAGAAAAATATTTGGACAGGATTCTTGGCCATCTCCTCCTGCCCCGCCCCGCTCCGCCCCGCCTCTTTCCTCCCTTCGAACAGCAATTGAACTGGAAGGAAGCATTGCCAAGAAAATGACGATTGCAGTTTCTCATTTTTTTTTTTTTTTTGGTATGCCAACTCCTAGACGAAGGAGCGACGGGCTGCCTACTTTACTTGTCACAATGACAAGGACAGCCGCTGGAGATAGAAATATGATTGCAAGAAAATGAAAAAAAAAAAAAAAAGAAGCAGCTCTCGTCCAAGTATTATCGTTTTCCTTTGTCATACTTTTCCGAATGCGAACTGAAGAGCTCTTTAAAATCAACTGCAGTGGCGAATTTTCTTCTCCTTTTTTTTTGTATTTTTTGTATGTTTTCTGAGTGGCAGACAAATCTTTAAATAGTCCCTCTGCTCTTAAGAGGTCAGCGAACTGGCCAAAGAATGTGCTCGTACATGCACATAGCTCGCAAGAGGTCAAGTCAGTCAGAATTCTAAAATTGTGGCTAAAAAAAAATGGCTTTTATGTACGTGAATTTACATAACTCTTAGATTGTTTTGCTATTCTATGAGTGTAGTGTGATTTTTATGGCCTGTTATTACGTACACGCCGCCAAATGCGCTGGAAAATCTGGGAAAAACTAAGGAAAACTAAGGATGGGAGAGAGAGAGGGAGAGGGAGAGGGAGAGTCTATTGTGTCCTGACACTTTTGCGATAATTTATGCAGTTTTTACTTTGTTTTGGCTGGCGATTCGCTCGCCACTTGGCAGCGACTTTGGTCTACATTTGTGGCATGTGGCGGGCTGGGAGGGAAGAGGCAACTGCTGCGCCTAAAATGCGGCAAACATTTTATATGTCTGCTTATTTTATGGCCTTTGGCATTTCAAATGCAGAGCCATAAACATGATTTCAAAAATTGCTTTTGTCGCATTTGCCTGGCACTTTTTGGCCGCCTTTCAAACAAAAAAAAAACCAGAACGTTGGAGTTGATAAAGGACTCGGCATGGCTGGGAGTTGCTCTTCAAGTGAAGCCTTTGCTTGACTTGGTATTCGGTTGATTAATCGCATTCCAATTTGTGCCGCTACTTGCAGATAAGCTTATAGCGTGGCCCAAGGGAAGAGGTCAGAGTTGAGGGAGGGGTCAACATGCAACATGCAACATGCAACTGGCGACGGGCAACGGGCAACGGGCAACCATGGGCGAGGCTTATCGCTAAATGCGCTCAAGTAGCTCCTCTTGACCGACCGCACACAAAACACCATTGTTGTTGCAAGTACAAGAACAAGAGAAAGCATATATGGACATGGCTCAAAGCAAATAGCTTCAATTGTCTTAAGCTGCTTTACCAATTAGACACTGTGTGGTTATCTGAGGCTTCAGCTCCACTGGCTGCCCACACAAACAATAAGAGACAACCCCAACCCCTCAACCCCTCCACCCACAGAGCCATCAGCTAACCAGCTAACCAACTAACCAACTAACTAACTAACGAACTTATAAACTAAACAATGCCGCGAGCCATCGCACAGCACATGAAAGGACCCGTCTTCAAGTGATAATTTAACACGTACCACAAACGAGCTGAGTCCGAACCTTGCATCCAATATTATCCAGGATATTCAGAGTCCAACTCCGAGTCCGAGTCGGAGTCACGTCGCTTGTTTCATCATAATCAAGTGCTGCCAATGGCCAAGCCTGCGGCATAAATGTCAGCGATTTGATAATGGAATGATGGCTGGTTAGCCATCGAGAGGCGGGGAGAGAGGGCGATAAATGGGATTCGGAATGGGCAGGGGAATGGGAGTGAGAATGAGAATGAGAGCGTGACAAATATCTGGCCGGTCCTTGAGCACAATCCTCAATCCTCAACATTAGTTGGCATTTGTTTTGGTTGTCTGCGAGAGCAAACGATGCGAACCAAAAAGAAAAAAAACGCAAAAGACAAATATTTGAAAAAATTGCACAAGAAATGAAAGCTGTTAAAGTCAGCGAGGGTTTGGTCTTGGACCAACAATAGACCATATATTTTGTACCAGGACTGTGTGGACCCCACTTCAACCACTATTCCAGAGTGCTATCGATTTGCTATGCCCAAAAAGAGAAAAAAACCGGAAACAAGGCTAACTTCAGCTGGCCGAAGACTGCATACTCTCTGTGAGTGGATTAGGCATTTGTCTAATACTATTACCAGCTTTTTTTCCCTCTGATATAGTAGTCTGATCGTACCAATTTTCAGTAGCTAACTTGTTAGATTCTGGGGAAACAGGAAAAAGTATTCCATAGAACGACGGATTATGCCTTTAATCATGGCCCTACTTAATACTGAATATATATTTCAGGGAGGTTGCCTTTCTCGTGACAAAAGGAAGGAACCCCAGGCGAAGGGTATAGGCAAAATAGAAATAGAAATAAAATAAAATAATAAGAAAAACCGCTCTGTAATCAGGAATTGCGTTTGAATGGCGGCTTATTTGGCAGCCTTCTGCACTTTTTTTTTTCTCTTTTTGCTCTATTTACTTATTAAATTTGTTGAATTTATATACCATACGCAACTTGGCGAACGACAACAAGAAAATAAACCACAAGCCGCACCACCCGCCGTCCCCTGACCGCCTGCCCGCCTCTGTACACCCCCCTTAATCATAACTAACACATTTCTATGGCAGTTCCTTTCAGTCTATTCGCATGTAAACAAAATGCGAGTGTGCGTGTGTGCGTGTGTGCGAGTGTGCGAGTGTGCGAGTGTGCGAGTGTGCGAGTGTGCGAGTGTGCGAGTGTGTGTGTGTTTGCATTTATAACTCGCTTTCATTGGCATTTATTTTTGGCACTCAATCCTCTCAGCCCTGCAGGAGCGGGGGCGGCAGGAAAGGGGGTGTGGCAGCAGCAGCAGCAGCAGCTTTGGATTGATTTGGCTTTCATGAAGCAGCCTCGCGCGTTGAGTACAGTGGGTGTGATTAATAGGCAACGCGAGCAATTCCAGTTGGGTTCCAAGAATCTCTCTGAGAGGTCCGTTTTTTTATTTAATTATATTTTTTGTTATTTTAATTAAATTATAATTAGCATAGACGCAATATTCCTATGCATCGCTTGAAACCTTTGAATTTATCCCTAAGATTGACACGTAGCGGCCTCAGCTGTTGGCCCAAACTGAATGCATATATGTATCTGTGAGTGTAGTTGTATGTGTGTATGTATGTACTACACACACACACACACACACACACACACAGACACACTGCCAACTGATTGCTGGCAGCCTTTTTGCTCATCTTCAAATAGGATTCGCATTGAATTTTCTTGGTTTCTTTTCTTATTTGGCCAACTAAATCGACTTTGCCTTTGTACTCTTGTATTGTGCCATGTATTCAATATGGCATTTCTATAAGCTACAGATACATTTACCCACACACACACACACACCCAAAGGCACATATATATATATATATGTGTTCCTGAAATCATACAAACTCATATGAGGAGTCTCCGTTGTAGTTGAGCCTCTCCATACACTTGCGTTTTCAATTTGTGCGCTTTAATAATTCACAATTCAATAAATGCTAACAAATTGACATTGTCCAAAATGTTGTATAGATTTTTCCTTTTTCTTTTGCTTTTTTCCTCGGCTTTTCTTTCCTTTTTCCCCCAAACAACCCTGTAATCATATGAGCATCTCTGGGAAGGAGTGGAGCGGACTGAAGTGGCGTAGAGTGGAGTGGAGTGGCGTGGAGTGGAGGGGCCCACGAATTACATTGCCGGGGAATTAACTTGAGCGACTTTTATGTCAATTCAATACATTTAATTTACTCGACAATCTCAATATGTGTCTCTCTCTGTGTGTGTGTGTGTGTGTGTGTGAGTCTAGAGGGATTGTCATGTGGGGAGGACATCATTTTGTCTGTCCTCCAGTCGTCTTATATATATATAAGGTTTACATGGCATATTCTCTAAGTTGTTCTTGTAGTTTTTGCGCAAAATTTACGAAAAATTAATTTGTAATTTTAGTGAGTTTGCCAGCGCTTCGATGCGATGTCAACGTATGTATTTGTGGCCAGGACTCGCCCCCCTCCCCTCTCCCTTCCAGTCTCTCTCTTTCTCTGTCGGAAAATATCCTGCGGCGCTCACAAATTATGTGCAAATAAATTGCTTTTTGTTAAGTGGCTTTGCATAAGAAGTTCGACTTTGCGGTTCTTTCAGCATATTACATGTGTGTGCCTGTCTGTCTGTCCGTCCGTCTGTCTGCCTGCTTGTCTGTCTCTCTGCCTGTCCGTCCGTCTGTCTGCCTTGGTATTATTTGATCGCAAATGAATATGTAAGTTGGCAAATATGCAATACACACTCGACTTATATTCAATTTATTTCTATTAATAGTCGAGCACATGCATTTTGTATGCTTTTTATTGGTTATTCCAATCGAATATTAACCAATTCGGGGGTGAATACGTTAGCAGAAGGAGCGTGTTGTCCTTGGCGACGCAGGCTAATTAAGCTTGACGGCTGTGGAAAGGGGAAAGGACAATGGAAATGGAATTCGAGGTAAATCAATTGCATGAAAACTTTTATGACTTGTCGCTGCTGTTGTCTGGGCCAATTGGCTGCAACTATCGACACCTCAGATTATTGGCAAAAAGCAAATGGCCTGGAAAGAAATAATAATAAATTTGTGAAACAACTTTTGGGGCAAAACTGAACAGAAAACTGTTAATTAATTCATACAAAAAAAGACACTGTCAATATTCGACTGAGCGCTACAAGCTCTCTAATCTGGCTAATCCAAACAATACAAAGCCGTTAACTCAATGGCCAAATAATCAGCTTAAATGGCGCTATAACGCAGATACCAAGACTCAAAAATCTAAAAAGATATATTCGAGTATTTTAATTAATAAAACTCGTTACCAACAAAATTTTTACGCTTCACAGCAATCAGCGTTCATTAGAGAACAAAAAGCCACAGTGAAGCAGGGCCAAAAGCAAACTTGAAGAGAAGAAGAAGGAGAAGAGAAAAAGCTTTAAATAAAAATGTACTGACCCTACGAATTCTACTTAAAATATGTACGAAGAACATAATTAATTATATGAGCAGGCGTTACAAAACTTCCCGTCGAGCAGCAACTGAAGAAGCGTAAAAATTGTCCAAAACAGAGAGAGAGAGAAACAGAAACACAGAGAAAGGGAATGAGCAGCGGAGAGGAGAGGAGAGGAGAGTAGAGAATATTGAAAGGCCTTAAGTTTTTACAATCTGCCAGAGAGTTAATTACAATAACAACAACAAAAGCAGCAAAGGTAGCCGCCTCGAAAAGAATCCACAGACGAAAATAACTAACCGACTATCTACGAATTTAGGTAACACCCTGCAGTCGGGGTCCGCCCGTCATCAATATTTCTGGCGGGGAGGAGAGGGAGGGGAGGGAGGGAGAGGTAAGAGCAGTGCTAATGTCCATGCCGGGCTCAAGTCATTTATATTAATTTTAATAACATTGTTAAGCCGCAACGTGCCTAGGATTTGGCCTAGACAAACCAACGGAGCGCTCCGTCGCCGAACAGTCAGAAAGTCCAAACGGGTGTTAACGATGAAACACTTTTCGGTTTATGAATTTTTGAGCAGATAATCAAGCGAGCCAGCTTTGTGTCTATATAGCCATAGCTATAGCCATAGCCATAGCCATAGATATATATATGTATCTATGGCTCGTATATTAAAAACAAATTAGCGTTTTGTTCAGGCCGGCCCAGTCCGTGGTGGAGGCCAACTGCCAACTGCCAACTGCCAACTTCTAACTATGCTTTGGACCTCATGCAAATAGGTTTTTAAGTGCATTGGCATTTTAAGTTGCGTGTCAAATAAATGTGCATTATATTCAGGTTTGATTATAATAAATTTGATAAATTTTTGCAATGCGCCAATGGGCCCAGATCGAGTTACATTGCAATTAGTGCGAAAATGGTTTTTAATTGACCCATAATGCGGTCTGCAGGCCCCAGAGAGGCGGTTAGTTAGGCCGGCGCGGTCTCTGACCAGCCAGCCAGCCAGCCAGCCAGCCGGCCAGCCAGCCAGTCAGCCAGCCAGCTCATCTGATTGGGTTAGACAACGAGTTGATTTGTTGGTTATCTGACCGTGACCATATCCCAATAACCGTGCTGTTCAATTATTTGATTTTCGTATTTGCGGTTAACGCGCTGATTGCGTTCCAAATATCGGTTTGCATATCTCATCTCTCATCTCTCATATCTCATAGCTCATAGCTGATATCCTCTCATCATCGGAATAGTTTCCACTGTAAAGATATTCCATAGCTGTGGCCCCAACTGAACTGGCTCTTCTCTGGTGGCTGACAACAACAGTGACGTCAACTTTCGCATATTAATTACTTTTGATTTTAAGGAGTGAGAGTGAGAGAAAGCGAGAGAGAGAGAGCGAGAGAGATTCTCTCACTCCTCTGCTTTTCTTTTGGTGGAGAACTATTTGTGAAGCATGATAATGACCCATGCCAAAGCCAGCGGGAGTGAAAGGCTGCCTCTATGCTGTGTACTTAGCACTTTTCCGGGGAAAAAGAAAAAGGCCAAAACGAAAGAGACAAAAAATGGGGAAAAAAAAAACGTTAACCATGATGCCTGCTACTGCTACTGCCACACTTTGCGTCGGTAATTAATCATCATTAGATTTTCGTAAACGATGCGGATTTTAAGTGGGATTTGCAGCATCTTCTAGCAAGTCCATTCAGTCTATTTGGGCAGATAGACAGACAGACAGACAGAGGGACAGAGAGACAGAGAGACAGTGAGAGCTACGAGTATCTATCGGAACCCATAACATGCTCATTTAGTAATGATTTTTCTGGTTTGGCTCTTCCTTTTTTTTTTTGGTTTTTTTTTCGTATTCACTTGAGCGTATTTTGTGCTTGGTCCATTCATTCTCTAGCCAAGCTCTCCCATCTCTCTGGCTGTTCTATTTGTTCTCCTCGTAGTCCATGTCTTTGCATTGACAGCTGGGGCTGCTTATCTGTCCTGCATTTGACATTTAGCATTAAAAACGCTTTAATAATAACGCAATAATAATGCCCTCAGCTGGCAGCTTGTAACAATTTTTGTGCGGGTGAAGATGGCCAGAAGACAGCGCCAGATATTTATCATTTCATCAATCAAATGGACGACGTTGCGACGTCTTCCCGCTACATTTTGGGGCTCTGGGGCTCTGGGATTCTCGGATTCTCGGATTTTGTGTGTGTTGAGGAGTGTGGGCCAAAAGAAAACTTTTCATCATTTAATTTTGCCGCTACAATTACCCAAGAAGTTCGAGCCATCTCGAAGGATGAGCATGAGTCAGTTCAAGTCCAAGTCCAAGTCTCAGTCTGAGTCTGAGTCTGAGTGGCGAGTCCTTCAAAGCATCATCAATCTCTTTTAGCGTGTAAGCAAAATGGCGGCCATTGGCAGGACAATAACGGCAAACGCACACAACAAAACTTATCAATTACAATGTCCGCCATTTTGTTGAGTGGCACACACACACGCACACACACACACGCACACATACGCACATATGTGCGAACATAAATCTCATAAATGCATGTCATATTTAAAAGCCAAGCGAAAAGCCCCACAAAAGTTGCGCCCTTGGCTTTGTCATAGATTCTGGCTATGAGTAGTGGTTCAGTGGTTCAGTAGCTCTGTTGTTCCGTTGTTCCGTTGTTATTTCTTCTGCTTTCGGCTTGGACTTTAGCTTGGACTTGAGGCTGGGGCTGGGGCTGAGGCTGAGACTTGGGGCTTAGTTATAGGTCGCCAGTCTCATTTGTTGTTGCTGCTGCTGCTGCTGCTGGATAGCTGGATAGCTCAGCAGCTTTGGAGCTATACGAGCTGGCTTTTGATGCCTTTAGTATTGTTATTGTTGTTTTTGTGGTTGCTGCAGTTGAGTTATGACTTAAGCTGACATTTCATTAGTGAGCATTAAGTGTTCTGCGAATGAGTTTAACTACTACTATGAGACACATCCGACGCGTCCGAATCTGTATGGACAATGGAGAATGGCGAGTGGAGAGTGGAGAGTGGAGAGTGGAGCGGCCTGCTTGGGCTTGTTTCAGGGCATAGCCTTCCCTTAATTAGTGGCTATAATACGGCAGGCAGTATCTAGAGCAAAACTCTTCACACTGGTCCACACACTTTTCTATACACACGCACACACACTCGAATCTAGCGGACTGTTAATTAAACATTATTCAAACTGACCACAGGCTTAAAAACTTATGCGAATGCAGTAAAAATGGGAAATAATTAATTGAGTGGCAAATACAAGCGTTAAACAACAGCAACAACAACAACAACAACAAATCGAAATAGTTAACTAAGCTCTGATGAAGCATGTAGCATAATGTAGTTTATAAAGTTTTAATTACATCTGCAGGAGGTAACGATTGTCGGTTGCCCTATAAAACTACGGACTACCCCAAGATAAACCTGCCAGTGGAATAGCTACCAGAATAGCTGTATTCCTGTAGTATAACAGGCTGTTTATATGGCTGCCCTTTACAGGGAATCAGTTCTAACAATACAATTTGTTCACAGCAATAAATAGAAATAAAATTCAAATTCAAATTCAAATTCAAATTAAATGAGCTCAGGGCAGTTCAGTTCAGGTCGAGCCATGTCGAGCTCGGGCTCGGTCCTCTGAAGTGGGTAAGCCACTCAAGTGGCCACAGCGGTGCTTGAGTGAGCGAGTGAATGGAACTGACCACGGACTGCTCTAACTGACTGACTGACTGACTGAATGACTGACTGACTGAGTGAATGAGTGAATGAATGTGCAACTGAACGAACGATTTGCATGCACACAAAACATTTGCAAAAATGGCAAGCGCCATGGCTAAGTAGAACATGGCGATTCTAAGGGATTGGAGCTTGAATGTTGTCGGTAGAGTGGCGAGGGAGGAGAGAGAGGAGAGAGAGGAGAGAGAGAGAGAGAATTTTGGAGTGGGGTTAGTACTCTGTACTCTACTCGACTGCAGGTCAATTAATTAGGGTAAATTAAGTGCAGCTGTGAAGAAGGGAGGCAACTTAAGCTGCTGCTTCTACTGCTGCTTCTACTGCTTGCAGGCTGCTTAGCGATTTGAGTGGCAAGATTATGAACTCAGGCCGGGGCTAAGTGTGTAGCATAAATCCTTAAATACTTACACACGGAAACGGTTTAGTATATTGCCCGGAAATGGAAAAGCTTGAAAATGCTAAATGCTCCCTGCTAAATGGTATATCTCCATATCCAGTTCCAGTACCAGTTCCAGTTGCAGCTGAGCCTGGACACGATCGGAACAATTCAAGTCGTAGCGTGTGCCAATGTCCAGATAAAAGTGCTAGGCATTTGTATTTGTCGAGTTGGCATTCACCGTGCACTAGATTAAAGCCCCTGGACTACTATAAATGAGCCATGGAATTGACAAAGAAACATAGCCAGGAAATTGAATGGCCTGCATTTCCTGACTGCCTGACTGACTGACTGATTGTATTTTATTTGCCTGCTTTTGTTACGTGTAAGAAAGGACTTGTGCAATTCCAACTGAGAATTAAGGAATCCCTATAAGAAAAGAGCTATTATCGTGCTCATAATCTTCATTTAATAAACGCACACGCAGCTTATAAAACTGTCTTAATCATATGAAGAGCTGCATAGCCTCCAGTCTTCTGCTCGTGTACCTCCTACAAACAATGGACGGAGTGTATTAAATTAACACAAAAAGATGGGTTTATATTAATGTATCTGCAAGATAAATAATGTGGAAGTTCTAGTGCAATAATGAACGTAATGATAACCAGCAGCAATGACCACAATAAACAATAACAACATGAAACATCGGCTATTACAGCTCGGATAACGACAACAATAATAAACTCAATAAGCAAATAAGTAGCTCGACAGCAGAGCGGAAGAGTTCGGGAGGGGGGAGAGGGGAAAGCAGGTTACGCGGCGAATGGAGAACGGAGAATGGAGAACAGAGAACAGCGAATTGAGAAGATGCCGAGCTATATTTGCATGCATTCTAAAGAAAAGCCAACAACAGCAAACAGCAGCAATTTATGATGGCTATACAAGAACTGTGTGGCATCCAATGGAATGGAATGGACAATTGACTTGCCTCGTGGCATTGTAGTGCAGTGTAGTGTGCTGTAGTGCAGTGTAGTGTAGTGTAGTGTAGGCTGTAGGTACGAGTAGTAGGTGTATTATGAGTGGAGCAGCAGCAGCAGCCCTCAGCTGCAACTCGTGTGCGGACGATGCCTGCAAAATGTTTGCTGCAGCGATAAATTAAAGCGCACTAACTAACCAACTGCAAGATAATGGCAAATGAAGCCGTAGGAAGCCTCCTACATGGAGGCCGCTCTGACCAGGCTCTGTACCAAGCACAGGCAGAGGCAGCAGGCAGGTCGTTGAATGCCACAACATGTTGCGCATTCAAATGAAGACCGCGTGGAACCCACACACAGAGACAGCAGCAGCAGCAGAAGAAGAGGTTGAGCCAGGAGCACGTTCATTCAAATTGTGTTCCGAGTCAGAGCTGAGCTGAGCTGAGCTGAGCTTCATTGTTTGAATGCCGCCGCTGCGCCTGCGCAGTAATTTATTTCATTTATATTTTGCTTGCCCCCGCTGCCACCGCTGCCCCCTGCCACAAACAGGCTGCGTTTTATTATCATTGCATAAGCACAAAAAAGGTAATTCGGCTCACATTGTTGTGCTGCTGCTGCCGCTGCCGCTGCTGCTGCTAAGTCTAAAGTCATTAACTTTTGTGCATCCACGAAGCCAAGTTGCGACCTCGCCCAGTCGCCAGTTGCTGCTGCATGTTGACTGTTGCCTGTGCCTGTGCCTGTTGCCTGTTGCAAGTTGAATGTTTGGACATGTGCTTGCGGCTACTGTACGCGGGCAGCAGCCGCAACAAGAACAAGGAACAACAACAACAACTGATTGTCTGTTTGGAGCTTGTTTTCGGTTCGGTTTGGAATTGAAATTGGAATCTAGACAACGGACAACGACAGCAACAGCAACAGCAACAACCTGATGCTGCCTACGCAGAAATATGCCCTGTACCCAAAAACTTTATCCGGTATCCATGTCCAGCTAACGAAGCTTGGCCAGAGTCAGACTCAGACTCAGACTCAGAGTCAGAGTCAGAGTCAGAGTCAGAGTCTGCTCTCGCTGATTAGCAAAGCATTTTCTCATGATGGGCCAGGGACTTTATGTAATCGATGGAGGAGCCCCCCTGCCGAGTGCGAGCGAACCACACGAAATGCATTTTAAATTGTCGCCTATTTATCAAAAGTCCAATTTGTTTAGTATGCTGCACGAAATTTCTCTCAATTACAGCTCGACAATCGACCATCGACCAGCATCCAAAATTTGCATATCACTAGATGAAATCATTTCACAGTTTCGGCCAAAGAGTTAACCAAATAAACGATAATAATATACACTATACGACATAAAAATCGAAAATAAAAGTGAAAAATAAAAAAGTGGCTGGCCAAGTGTCAGGCAACATGACAGTTGACATTTTATGCCGTTAATATGCAGACAACGCATCGAAAATTGAATCTCGTATCTCTCATGTGGAACGCATTTGTATCTGGTATCATCTCATGGCTCGCATCTGGCGGTATCTGGCTGGTATCTGGCGGTATCTGGTGTCTGGTATCTGGTTACTATGGCTAATTTTTTGTCACTTGACTTATGCAAGTTTTGGCTTGATTTCCATTTGAATTTTCCATTGATTAACATAACAATGGGCCCTGCTGAAGCGGGCCTAAAAAATATGAGCGCTGTAAACATTCATTAGGAAGACATTTAAATTAATTTTTGAAATGCATTTTCATATTTTGAAAGTTGAAAAGTTGAAAGCTGGCCAGCTCCCTTTCTATCTCTCTATTATTATTATTATTATTTGTATTTTATTTGTATTATTTTGCCATAAATTCACATAAATTTTTACTGATTTTTCACTTGACACTTTGCGCTGTCAAAAGCATTTTCCACTGATGGAAAAATCTCCCATATTATATGGAAAATGTTAAAAGTAAATCGGAGGCGGTAATTGCTGCAACTGACATTGACATACCGACACAATAAAATTCAGCGCGGTTGCAAAATAAACAATAACAACAACAACAACAACAACAATAAAACAAAATAAACAACAACAGCATTTGCAACAACAAGTGTCACAAAAGAAACAAAATACAATGTGGTTAGCCACAATATGTAGCAAATTAAATTATTGCAAAAAAACCTTTAGCAATAAAGCATAAATATTGCGAATAATAATGACATTAAAGCCAGAAAAATATCATAAATAAAATTACAGCTTGAAGCTTAAATCTCTCTTAGCTTATCTCATCTCTCACAGCCAACTAATCCATTGCTTTCTCTTTTCTTTTATTTACAGGTATAAATCCAGAACTAAACTATTTTAATTCCAAGCAAGATCTTAGTAAGTGTTTATTATTCTCTGAGATTGGCCCAACTCTGCAGCTGTATTTAGTAAGAAAAGTCTATTTTTGGGCAGCCGAAGTTTAAATACCCTTCCTAAGTAGAATGAGCTCTTGAAAGTTCCATAGTCTCTATGACAGTCTTAAGATTTAGTAGTCCCATTTTGAATATAGAAAACATACTCCTTCAGCTAAATTCTTAGTTTGCATAGAAGTAGACAGACGGACAGACAGACGCACTTAGCTATATTCACTAGACTGAATGTTCTCATCAATAACCTATATTATTTATCGGATCGTAGATTATTGTGAAGCTCCATTCATTGATTCGAACCCAGTTTAAGATCTGATTCAAGTTCAAGAATAGGGAGTTCCTAGAGGGAGTTCCTAGAGGTAGTTCCTAGAGGGAGTTCCTAGAGGGAGTTCCTAGAGGTAGTTCCTAGAGGGAGTTCCTAGAGGGAGCTCCTAGAGGGAGTTCCTAGATGGAGTTCCTAGAGGTAGTTCCTAGAGGGAGTTCCTAGTGGGAGTTCATAGAGGGAGTTCCTAGAGGTAGTTCCTAGAGGGAGTTCCTAGAGGGAGTTCCTAGAGGGAGTTCCTAGAGGGAGCTCCTAGAGGGAGTTCCTAGAGGGAGTTCCAAAGCCATTGGTATCAATTCGAACCTGGGTTTAAATGAGCTTTCTAAATATGTGCGCTGTTATATACTTTTTTTCAAATTAAGTTAGGAAAAAGCTTACTTTCTGACGAATTTATTTATACTAAATCGTGATTCAAAGCACGCATCAAGATTCTCCTTTAACTTCGCTACAAGGACAATCCAAAGTTCTCGGGTTGGTGTTCTAAGCGCCAAACCGAGTTTCTCCCAAAATTTGAGAGGCTTACATCCTTTTTAAGTAACTGTCCGACTTCCTGTTGCATCTATATATAGGCTCTCTCTCTCTCTATCTCTCTCTCTCTGCCTGTTTCTGATCTGTTTACGGAGACTCTTTAGTATTTATTATGAATACCAAGTCGAAGTAAATATTTTTGTATTAATTAACTGCCGGAGAGTGGGAAGAAAGTTTGTCTGTTCTGTTATTTTGTTGGTCTACTCACTTTCATTTTAAAGCCTGCAAGCCAATAAGCCAAAGTAAGCAACTGGCCAAACACATGTCCCTGTGTCCTGCCCCTGTTGCTCGACACTAGCCAAATGGTTAGCAATTTTTAAACAAGATGGAAAACACCCAGGTACACGGCCAACACGGATGGAAACAAAGGTGCAACACAGCAACACATGTATGGCCAACACAATAGATACACTCGCACACACACTCGCACACACACTCGCACACACACACATGCATAGAGTGGCTTGTAAACACGGCGTAAATAGTTTCAATAAACGAGAGCAGAGAATGGAGAATGAAGAACGGAGAACCGAGCATGGAGAAGAGCAACAACAACAACAACAGCAAAAAGAGCAACAACTAACGGGGGAGTAGTACAACAACAGTTGTTACACGTGTTGCTAGCCAGCCACGCCCACTCGGCCAGCCAGCCAGCCAGCCAGCCAGCCTTCCTGCATTTACCATTCCATTCCATTCCATTCCACTATTGTTATTATTTATGTGAGCCAAACAGCAGCTTCCGTTTGTACCACATGCGCCACGTTGCGGCAACGGGTAGCCGCGAGGAGCGGCAAGGAGCGGCGAGGAGCAACACGGAAAGGAAACGGCGGCGGGCATTTAAAAAATACACGCAGTGAGGCCTTGACTGCAATATGTTGTTGCCTAACAGCAGCAGGTGCTCTCCAGCCGTGCTGCATTTTTATAGATTTTTAGCAGGTCAGCGGAACACAGGGGACTGGGAACACTGGGCGGGGGCTGGCCAAAAGGGGGGGTGTGTGTGTGTGTGTGTGTCGCTGGCTTGTTTTTCAACAATTTATTTAATCATGGGTTAGCTTCAAGTTGCAACAACATAGCAGCAGTTCCCTTGCAGAGGGTATTTTACTTTTGTCATTGCAATAGGCGTTTGTTCGAGCCGAATCTGTGGTATACTATTGTCCGTCTGTCTGTCTATCTAGTTGCTAAGACTGAATGACACTTGGATCGAAGAACTATATAGAGAGCTGACTTAGAAAAGAACAGTCAGCCTTAACAATCGGCTTAAATAAGCAGATTTCAGCGCTATATTCAGTCTGAAAGGGTGTGCGAGCTGCGGCGTGGCAACGATAGCCTTTTCTTGCTAGTTTTTTCTAGCATTCTTTTTGGCGGGCATCGTTTAATGCGATACGAGCGCAGCTGCCAACATTTTCCCCCGCCTTTCTCCCTCCCTCTCTCGCTCTCGCTCTCTTTGGTTGGCACACATTTTGCATGCCATTAAAAGTCAGCGGTTTGTTTGTTGTGTTTTCTATGTGTGTGTGTGCGCCTCAAGTTATGCTACGTTTTTTTTACTGCTGCCGTCGCTGCTGCTGCTGCTGCTGCTGCTGTTACATTTTAATTGCTTTACATAATGGCAGCGTTGTGTAGCTGTGGCTGTTGCTGTGGCTGTTGCTGCTGCTGTTGCTGCAGTTTTAGTTGCTGCCGCAATGTTTTTCCATTATTTTTAATTGTTGCTGCTGCGCCTGTGCGTAGGCACTGAAAAAGTTGCATAATCCGTGGCCAAAACAGTTCCTCTGAAATGTATGTCGACATGTATATAATACTGCACCGCACAGCTGAGACCTTGTGCTGAGACTTGCACTGCAATTAACCGACTTTAATTGGAGAATTAACTTTATGCCAAGAGAGTTCAAATGCTACGAATAGAAATCATATCAGCACAAACTTTTTAATTAAGTGTGTACAAATTGTGTAATACATGCCCGCTGGAAACGTAGCAAACTGATAGAAATCCGCCGAGTTGTGGCAAAGAAGCTTAAAAGGGAGAGTCGATCACAAGTTGCAGCCCTGAAACTTAACGTAAGCCGGCTCTCCGCCCCCGCCCCCGCCCTCGCCCCTGGCACCATCATCATCATCATCATCATCAGCATAATTCGCACGGCTCTTTGCACCCTAAAGAAGATGGAAAATTTTGTTCATGCGGCGGCGCATAATTAGCAGGAATAAACTTTTGCAGCATCAACTAAACTTGAAGAATGTTGTAAGCGCGCAACACATAAAGAATTTCATCCCAGCGAGCGCTATTTAAGACGTTGACAAGGAACATTAATAAAAAGAAAAAGAACCACAGAAACCCTCTGTACTAACCCTCAACTAACCCTCAGAACTTTCGCTACTTTTCAATTTTGAGCAAACTTCAAAAAAAAAAGAAGCGAAACCAAGAAATGTTCTAAATTGCTTGGAACGGCAGTTTGGGGCAGGGTCAGTATGCAACCCTCGAAATGGCCAAAAGAGAAAAAAAATTAAGATTGCTAGCTAAAAAGAGAATCTCATTTTACGACTCTCGAATGTGCACTAAAAGCGGAGAAATACGGGAGAAAAAAAAAGAAGAAAACCCCAAAATGAAAAGCAGTTTAAATTTTTAAATTATATTAACACAAATTGAGAGCGGCCACTGGAATGTTGAGTGTAGAATCTGGACTGGGATTGGGGGAATAGCTATGGAAGGCTCTGTGAAGTGTTGCCTTTTTTTTTGCCATTTGGCTTGGCTATTACTAAGTGCAACCAACAACAAATAAATTAACAAACAACAAAGGAGGAAAAGGCTGTTTTCGGTGTCCCGAAGAATTTATACCCTTCCAAAGTGGAAGAAGAGCTTGATATAGTTGACCGATCCGGCAGTAGGTTACATTCCAAATTTCATTCTAACTGCACAGAAGGCAATGGCTCTAAGAATTCTGAGCTTCGTCTTACCAATTTAATCAATTTTTAAAATATACTTTATGGCTCTTTCTCAATGTCAAATTTATAATACCCTCTGCAAGGGTATAGAAGAAAACCTCCCAAAAAAAAAAAGCCGACTTGGGACGACTGCTTAAAGCACAGTGCTGCACTTGACCAGAGAAACTTGGTCTTCAAGTATCTCCAATTAAAGTTGTTGGACCTGGGCTCCATTCAAAATTGTGTAATGCGAAACTTGTAATGTATACGCAGCGTAGTCGCGAACGGAATGGAATGGAATTTGTGTTTGTATTGTATTATTACATGGGGTATGTACGCTTGTATTTGCTTACGTGGCTGCCTTTGTTGTTCTTCCACTGTGCTCAATACGAGGGAATATAATGATGAATGCTTATTTGGCATATTCTTCATTCTATTATACATATATACGCGTATTATTTGTTGAATTTGTTGCTGCCTGCGCCTGCGTTCGCCTTTGCGTTTGCATGGCAACTTTTGTCAAAGTTGTTGGCAGTTGGCAATATTATACGGAATACGCGGAATACGGCGGAATCCAATTAGCGCTGACTACCAAATAGACGCGTAAATAAAAACTTGATTTATTTTCTTGTAGATTTTTGTTTTTCTATTCTGTGTACACGCCTCGTATTTATGTATCAATATCAATAAATCATGAGGAACTAAGCATTTCTTCAAATCTGCTGCATACCTTCAGGCGTATAAGCTACAGAATACGACTATGAAGTCCTTCAGCTGTCTGTCATGTTAATCTATAAAATTGGCCAAAAAGCAGGCTTATATCGTATAGAAGGTTGCCAAATAAGCAGGAACTATGTCCTTTTCCATTCAAATTGTTTACGCTATGAAAATAGGACAAAAGAGTTGCACGTCTTCAACATATTGCAGGAGATTCGCTTCGGGTGATCCAATCCATGATTCGGTTCAAAAGACCAGCTTGAAGTGATTCGGGCTCGAATCGGTGTGGATTCCTGTAAATAAATAGCTTTAATTGATTAATAATCGATTAATAATTGATGATTAAATAAGTTGATCACCAAATGAAATGTAGGGTCATGATCATGATCACTGTGATCACAGTATAAGCCCTGCTGTTAGCTAGCTCGCTAGCCGCATTTCTTTGTCTCTTGGCACACAACAAAGAAAAGAAAAAAGAAAAGCAAGCAAACACACACACACACACAAAGGCAAACTAACAGATACACACACACACACTCGCACACACACACACACACGCGGGAACATACACTGAGTAGACGCCGCCTCGGGTGATTGCACACGGAGAACATGAGCTAAATAGCTGAAGCTGGGTTAGTTTGGGCTTGGGCTTGGTTTGGGTTGTGTCAGGTCATGTTGTCTGTCAGCTTGTTGCACTTGGCCTAAGGCTCATTAATAGAGCGATTATTTTTTCCTCTATTTTGCACACAAACTGTCACACTTGACTCTCGGTTGTGTGGGTGTGCGGGTGTGTGGGTGAGTGTCACTCGTAGGTCGCCCGGCAGTTTTTAAGGGGGCGCTCTTGTTGACACTCATTGAGACAAAAGTGCTTAACTGCTGCACTTTTACTACATACTACAACTGAATCTGTTGGCAGCAAACTACGACTATTTTTTACGACTACTCTTTTCACACACACACACACACACACACACAGAAAGAGAGAGAGAGGGAGAGGGAGAGAAAGAGTGTGTGGCAACTTGAGTTTCTTTATTTTCTGCTTTTGTGCGCTTAATTTGCTTGTCAGGCGCAGTAAGTTTGTAGGCTTTGTGTGCTGACAATGGAGCGCTGCTAGAGGTTCGCCTCTTGCGGCTCTTGGAGCACTCCGGAGCACTTGCGGCTGGGGCGTTAGGAAATTGTGTTGCATAGCGCAAGGCGTTAGTGAAATGTCAAGCACCTCGACACATTGCGTTCCACGACAACACTACAACAACAACAGCAAGACGGGCTTTAGAAGGCAAAGAAGGTTAAGCACACCCAACACACGCACACCCACACACACACTCACACATATTCACATTCCCGTTCACAGCTGACAGAGCGAGACAGAGAGAGAGAGAGAGAGATCTCACTGTATGCAACCACAAATGGATTGAGTGGGTAGATTTGTTAGCCCCTTGGCTGCCAGTCGCCAACACATATGAAATGTTAATGAGCATTTATCTCTCCTCCTCCTCTGCCTCCTTCTGCTGCTCATCTTTCACTCTGGCCTTCATTTCTTGGGCCACTTAAAAAACTTTTGCTTCATTTCCGCATAGCAGCAACAGTAAAAAAATTGCACATTTTTTTGCATTAATTTGTGTAATTTCACGCGAATTGAGTAGCAGCAGCAGGAGCTGGAGCGGGAGACGGAGCAGGAGCAGGAGCGACCTAGTTGCGAGTTTCTAGCTTTCTCTCTGGGTGACTGCAAGTTTTAACTTGCCACACGAAATGTGTCAAATGTAACGTTAAATTAGATTTCGCTCTTTGTTTGCCATTGTTTTTGGCCAACTATTTGAAAAGCACCCGAAAAAGTTTTTTGACTGTGCGTGAAAAGTGCATAGATGATAAGTTCTATTTATGTCAGGTTAAATAAGTGTTTCAAATGTTTTCCGTTGACTTCTTTTTGACTGGAAGCTAGAACATTTTACAGCCGGCTCTGGAATGTTGGCAATTAAGCCGGGCGAGCTGCTGCTTTAAGCCTTAAAGTATGCAATGCTTCTTAGTTACACATCACTGCAGGCCAGGCCAGGCCAGACGGGGCTGACACGATAAAGTAAAAACCGCAAAGTATGCTATAGACACACGCCACGCCCTTTTTTGTGGGGGAGGGGCGGGGAGGGAGTGGACGGAGGCAGAGTGTAGACGCCGGTAGACGCGACGCCCGACGTCTAATAGGATTATCAAGAGGGTTGCACTTGCCACTAAGTAGGCAAGAGCCGTAGGAAGCAACCGTGCAAAAAATGATGAACTCAAATCGTTGCAAACGGCTGGCCTGCGGTTTTTTTGGTGGCATCGCAAGCACCTCCCCGCCAGCATCTCGTCTTCGTTGCATGCCACAAAATCAATTAAGCGACGTCGCGTCTCCTCAGAGCTTGACAAAAACTATCAAAAGCTGTCAAAGTTGGTTTGCCAGCCGCAAAATGTGCTGGCTTTGGGATACGTTCATCAAAGGACCATTCCCCGGACGGCAACTGGGTCAATGCTTAAATTGATTAACGCGCCGCAAAGTATACACAAGCAGAGAATGCTTGACTTTAGTTAGGCAGCAAAAGACTCCACTAATTAAAGGTGAGAAGGAAAGAAATTTAAGAAATTGCGTTTGGGCTTAGCTTAGGGGCCAACATCAGCATATCAACGTGTAAACAGGTTTCAATCAAAGTTTGATCCTAGCCAGGAGCAGAGAGTGATGGGGGACGGAAAGGAGGGGAGCCTAACAAGCTTTAGTTGCCGCGCATAGCACAGTTAGTACGAGTAACTAACTAGCATACAAAAACTCCCCACTAAACCAAACAAAAAGAACCAACTTTTACATAAAATATGCGCATCGCGTGCCTTTGGCTTTTTACCTTTCTATGTCGTGTTTAGTATTAACGTACTAGCCATATCTGTGTGTGTCAGCGTGCGTGTGCCTGTGTGTGTGTGTGTGTAAATCCCACATACACACACACACACACACACACACACATATATATACGTATACACATACACGTGCGCGCCAAGAGAGAGAAACACAAAACGTGACTAAGCTGACAATTGTGTCGAAGTAAATCCAAGTTTTGTGACCGTACACTCGGACTAAATAAATCTCCAAGAGACTGAGGCGAGCTCGGGGGGAGAGGGAAGCTAGCGCAAAAGTTTGACAAACAACAGTCGCATTAGTGGATGCCTGAGGGAAGGCAGGGGGTGTGTAGGGATGGAGGGCAGGAGCTGGGTCTTAGGTGTACAGGTAGCCCCTACAGGACAACTGACATAAATAGTTGGGCACAGATCAGCCCTAAAAGCTTGCCCAAAATTTAATAAACCAAACAAAACATACTCCGACCAATCTTGGCCAGAGTAGAGTCAAATTGCATTAGAATTTGTTGCTTAAATTTAACAAGTTTGCATATTGTATTTATAGTTATGTATGTCAAAACACAGCAGCTACACACACTCACACACACACACCGCACACACACCCGCTACACCCACGTGCTGGAAAATGTTGGAGCAAATATAAACCCGAGACAAACGGCAAACGTTTACACGCATATAGATGGCCCGCATTAAAGTTGGGTGCCAATATACTGGTAGAAGCTGTACGGTTAGGGGAAAGGGGAAAGTGGCCAGGGGGGGAGGGGGGATCAGGGAACGACTGTACTCTCTCTAACTAGGTGCAGTCAACTGATGGTACATAAACAAACACAAACACACACAACACACATACTCATAGTTGCGTACACAGCTAAACAATTGTCAGTTGGAGCGCTGTTCATACCCTACCAAAGGGTATACTAATTATGTCATTAAATATGCAACGCCTAACAGTGGACAGCTGTCTCTATGGCAGCAAAGTTGCCTGAAAAGTTGTTGCTTGAAATTCTCATTTGAGCTTCTGCAAGGGTATTTAATATTCGGTGTGTGGAAGGTAACGTTCCTTACCAGCTATTTGTCTCAGTATGTGTGTGTGTGTGTATGGCATTTGCTTATCAACAAAATGGCAGCAGCCGCAGCAGCAGCAGCAGCGACAACTAACAAAATAAAGGCAAAACCTGCAATCGGTTGCATTGCGTATACGCAATGTTGGTCTCCTGACGGGCTGTGCTGCAACATAAATCGATGCAATTGCCACATATAAAATCTGCATAACGTTATCGATTCTGCATTTAGCATAGAGAAAATAGAGTCAGGAAAAACAAAGCATTTATCGTAATATACACAAGTTTTCACATTCAACGTAAACATAAACCATTTGCCAACTGCTTTCACTTAATTCGCATTTAACCCGCCGACACAGAACGGAACGGTGCGAAAAGGCAAGGAAAGGAAAGGAAAGGAAAGGAATGAAACGAAACGAAGAAAGCAAAGAAATTGTTACCAACAACACCTCAGAGGATGCCTATATATTCTGTTACCCATTTACCGGGCACAGGACATTGCTGGCTGTGGATGAAGGCGGAGTCGGTGGATGAACGGGGGGAAACTGGAGCAATTCATGCTTAACTGACATTTCAGCTGTCATACCAAAAGTGCTTTACATTTCTCTCCTTGTCAGCGCAGATGAAGATGAGAATGCGAGGAGAAGATGAAGAAGAAAATGAAGCAATGTTAATGATGTTGTTATTTTTATACTCTGTATCCAGACAATGGCCAAAGAAGAGTATACCCAGTTGTTGCTAAGACCTGTAGAAAAGGCAGAAAAACATCTTAAAGAGAGGACACCTAATTTGCTATGCATACACCAACCATATAACGATTGTTTTTAGTTCAAATCTTAGATACTAGCCCAATATCAGACAGTCTTCCAGAGCTACTTCCTTCACAATACATAGATAAAAGGATTCAGATAAAGAATGATGAAATTATTCCAGAAAGAAAGAAGAAATTATTCAGTGAAAGAGAAGAAGCTGCGCTGTATGTTTCTCCTAGAAGAGCTTATTTATAGAGTATTTGCTAGTCGAGCAT
The DNA here is from genome assembly GCA_018150835.1 of Drosophila repletoides. Lineage (NCBI taxonomy): Eukaryota > Metazoa > Arthropoda > Insecta > Diptera > Drosophilidae > Drosophila > Drosophila repletoides. Next base: position 2,816,514 of record JAECWQ010000031.1, read on the forward strand.
ACTCAAGTTTGTTGTCTCAAGCACCTCAACAAAAGGTGCTGGAATCCGCATCCATCCTCTGCATTGTTCATTCCTGGCGTGCCACAAGTAACTGGTGTCGTTTTTCGGTGCTGCTGCTGCTGCTGCTACTCCCGCTGTGGCTGCAACGCCCAAGAACATGCTGTTAATTTAATTAACATTACACATTTGGTCCTGAAACATTGTCTTATAAGCCGTTTAAATCTTTAACTTACCAAAAAAAAAACAAAGTGTTCATTAGTTAAAGATTGGTTTAAATGCAGACCCTGCCCTTCCTGCCGCCGTCCCTTGTAGAGTGCTGAATATCAAGGAACTTTAAATACTCTTGCTATTTGCTCTGTGCTTATTTCCATTTGTTGTTGAGTGCATTATAAAAGCATTAAACTGCAAGCCAAAAAGGCCATCAACAGACCAAAGGGGGAACGAGATGGAAAGATGAGATGCAGAGGGGTTGCAGGGGGTTGCTGGGGGAAGGGGATGGGGTGAAAGCAAATGCCAAACGTTGCGCAGTGCCAAAAAACTCGGCAGGGGCAAATTTGCTTTGTCACGCACACACACAGCGAAACAAACTAACACAGATAATAGTGCATACACACACACACACACACATATATATATATATGTATATATGTGTATATATATATATATAACATCGCATTTGTGCAGTATGTGTTGTCGCTTTTTCATGCTCCGCCTGACGAAATGCCATTACACATTTTGCGTAGCCAAAAACAACAACAAAAGCCACGACTACAACGACAATTCGCATTCAAAATGACAACGACAATGACAGCAGCAGCAGCAGCAGCAGCAACAACAACAATTGGAACAACAACAAGGGGAACAACACAAACAAACAACACCCACAGAAAAATAAACGCTGGGGGTTGTAGAAATGAAGATAAGCTGCTTATCAGCGCCATTGCCTGGCCTGGTTGTTGTCGTTGTAGTTGTAGCTATTGTTGTTGGCTGCGCTAGCTTCGCATTCACATTTGCTCCTCCTGGCAGCTCCTGACTCCTCCTGGCTGATCTTATGCTTGTGTGGCTGCGGATGCGGATGCGGATGCCAATGCGAATGCGGATGCGGATGGTAACTGCCAAAGCGAGCGACGACCATTGCATTTACTTTTGTTTGTCCGCCAGAGTTGTCGTATTTTGCTGCTTTGCTGTTTTGCTATTTTGCTAGCTTTTGCACTTGATGACAATCCTGGACAGGACTGGGAGTCGGGAGGGGCCAGCACAATTGACATTTTTGCCACTCATTGTTTAATATTAAACTAATGCGCGTGTAACAGCCAGTCCCCTTGGCTCACCTTGGGGGGCATTCTGTGTATGTGTAAACGAGCAAGAAAAACTATAATCAGCTAGCCGAAAACTTAATACCCTTCTTCTTAGTTCATTAGTAATCCCAGCTTGATAACAGTTGGCCAGCTTCCAGAAAGCACTTCGAAGTTCTATTAAGAAATCTGGGGAATAAAACAAGTTTTTCATAGGGCAGCTGTGCGATATAGTTATTCGATCCGCTCTGTTCCGATAAATGTGAAAACTGAGACTAACTCTATAGACCCAACTATGATTCTGCTCAGTAATAAATGTACTTTCTGTGGTCGGGCAGTCCTGCTTCAACACTGAACTGCTATACCCTCTGTAAGGGTATAATAATGCCATCGTCTGTATATGCAAATGTCGAAAGTGGCGCTTAACTTGCGGGATATAATGGCAAAATAATTTGCTTTAAATGCAATGGAACTGGCACTTTTAAGAGTCGTGTAAGACGCTTCGACATTTGGGATTATGGAGATGCACAGAATGATGCAATGAGGGGTAGTATTTACGCGTATTCCTTGGGGTATTCGTGGCACGGGGCTCAGTTATTTAATTTTCAGTTGAATTGCATTGCGCATACGCTCTGAGGTCCTTGCGGGCCAGCGTCAGCTGTTGGCAATTTAAATTTTCTGCTCATCAGTGTTAAGCCGCTTAAATCTCAAATCTAATTACACCCAAGCCAAAGACAAAAGTCCACAAATATTTTAGCCAGAGCTGCTGCCTCCAGTTTTTAATCACAGCTGACCAACAGAGGCGGGGAGAGGCAGCGATAGAGGCAGGGAGAGGCAGCGAAAGAGAGAGAGAGAGAGAGGCTATGCGATGCCAATTTCTGAAAAATGTGCCCAACTTTGCTGCTATGTTTAACCGCGTGAAATAATCTTTGCTGGCAGCAGTCAGCCGTAGTCCTGCCTGCTTCAGCCCCAGCCTCTGCTGCTGCTGCTGCTCCTGCTTCTGCCCCTACGCCCAGCACAGCTGGGGCGCGTTTCATTATAATGATAATGCGCAGGCCCTGCAGCCATTCAGCCATCCGCATCCCAAGCTGGTGTCACAATTTTCCGCAGCTTAAATTTCCAACTGCCCCAACGCTGGCCACTTCACGCGCTTTCCAGTCTTTTGACCGCAGCCAGCACAGAGAGCGAGCAGTCAAATCTTTTGAGCCTAACGCAATGCGATTGGGCTACGTTGGATCCCTGGTCCTGGCCCTGGTTCTGGTTCTGGTCCTTGTTCTGGTATTCGTTTTATGGTACGGGATTGTGTTCCTAGCAACCAACCAACAACAACAACAACAACAACAGCAACAACAAAACTAGGGAACAGCATTCACACACGAGCAGACAGCAGTCCTTGATGCTGCTGCTGCTGCTGCTGCTGTTGCTGCTGCGGCTGCTGCTGCTGCTGCTTCTCGATGTGGATGGGCGACAAGTCGAGAGGCAGGATATAATTTTCGCGCCAAGCAAATCTCAACAATTTCGAATTTGGCCCGTTTGGCCTTCGGCTCTTCCGTTCGTCGTTTTCATTTTATTATATTGTCGTTTTTGCTTTTGGCATTTGAATTTGTTGAGCATCCTGTTTGCTATCCCATCCCATCCTCCCATCCCATCCCTATTCCACATCCACATCCACATCTGCCCCCGTCCACTCGACATACACTTTCTATCCTGCTGCCGCGCCTTTTAAGCCTATAAATGAGCTTAAAATTTTCTATACGAATGAATGCGAATGCTTTTGAAATTTATTATACTCATAGAACTGAACATGGAGCGCTCGGAGCTCGCCTTGGCCAACAAGACATTCTCGGAGTGTTGGCATTGGACACCAATACACAAGAACACATGAATATATGTATGTGTGTGTGTGGTGTGTGTGTGTGTGAATATGTGTATGTATATACATATATATACATACTTATCAAAGGCATTTCGCGCCGACTTCTCGAGGTTGTTGTTGTCGTCGTCGACGACGGAATTCAAATTTTTTAGCGCAGCAAATTGAATTTTATTTCGATTTCTTTCGGTGCTGGAAGAGACGATGGCAGGCTTTTGCTTTTGATTTTGAAATTGCCTTTTGCTTGGTAATTTTCTGTATTTTAGAGATACATTTATATGTATGTATGTATGTATGTGTGTGTGTTTATATGTGTGTGTATTTCTGTCGCTGTGTTTGGCTGGCACCGCCCAACGACAAATTGAATTTTCAATGCTGCTAAATAATTTCATTTTCATTTTTTTGTTCGCTTGATTTTTGAGCCGTATTTCAATGCGCACTGATTGCATGCTCCTGCAGCCAGCAATCCGGCAATCCAGCGATTCACCCACAATTTCCATTTGTAGTTGTTTAAAAATTCATAGCATACTTTTAGTGTCAAATGTGCAATGAAAAAATTGGTTAAATTGCTGAAAATGTTTTTAGAACGAATGAATGTTTTATGATTAAGACAGAGAGCCGAAAGAAATCAGAATCCTAAAACATAAATCATATAAAGCATAAAGCATAGTTTTATCCCAATTGAAGAGAGAGTTAGGAGCGGAAAGGCGCATCCAAAACTAAAGTACTCATTTTTCTGACACTCTCTCCCAATCTCTCTCTCTCTCTCTATTTTGCAGGCTTTCTCCTGGAGGGAGTCACGCCAACGGCACCACCGGATGTTCCGCCACGTAATCCGACAATGAGTCGCATGAATAATGCTCGTTTAATTGCCGGTACTAACAATCCCAATGATCTGGGCGTTGACTTTGAGCCATCGTGTTTGGTGCGAACGCCATCGGGCAACGTTTACATTCCTAGTGGAAATATAAGTGAGTATTCTAGACGGACAATGACAATGGCCCAAACCACTTACCACATTTTAACCCCCTTCTACTGCTGCTTCTTCTGTTAGCCGTAGTAGTAGTAGTAGTAGTAGTAGTAGAGTAGTAGTAGTAGTAGTAGTAGTGGTGGTAGTCCCATGCAAATCCACTTGACTCATTTAAATGTTTAGCGGAACGGTGAATTCCATTTGCCATATTGCCATAAAAATGCAAAACATGAGAAAAATACATGCGAAACCGAAGCCAGAAAATGGAAAATGAGAAAATGGGCATTGGGCAATGGGCAATGGGGAAAATAGCAACCGCATTTTGCAGCAAATTTGCAGCTCTTTGTTTTGCGCCATGCGCCTAAAATGCCGCAATACATTTGCCATTTATTGTTTTTTCAACAATCTTTTTTCTATTTTTCTTTCCTTTTTTTTTTTTTTTGCTCAATGTTCATTTGGTTTATGGTAGTTTGTTAGTCTGTTGGTCTGTTAGTTTGTTAGTTTGTGTGTTCTCTGTGTGTGTGTGTGTGTGTGTGCGCAGCATATCAGCAAGCAGGCTTTAGGGATAAAAACATTCGAAAGTGGAGTGAATATAGTCGACTCGACCGACCGCAACAGCAGCAACAGCAGCAACAACAACAACAACAAGTGCACGGCACTAAACACACCGACCGAAAAAAAAACACAAAAAAAGAAAGGATAGAAATTGCCACGGGGGCCTATAAAAAAAATACCAGTAAACAGGATATTCTCGCTAATGCTAGACTAGCAGATACGCTGTAACTACGGCCGGATGCCCTACAAATACTCTTTCTAGGGCAAGCTGTGTATGAATCAATATTATGTCTTAGGGATTGACTAGGAATTGGCACAGTAACGCCAGTAAAAGGACCACCAGTTGTGCATACCCTGACTGCTCATTGGCAATGGGTATTGAGTATAAAAATAAAAGCAGAATCTAGCAAACAAATGCGATAGCCTTTTGCCTTGGCGCACATACATATACATATATATACATATATAATTCCTGAAAGCAGGAAGGGAAAGGTAGTGGCATAAAGTGCCTATAAGTGCCGCTGCACTTAACTCATAGCAGAGCCTTTCAGGCGTTTGCGATTTTGTTATTTTTTTTTTTTTTTTGTTGCTTTCTTTTTGTATTTTTGATAATGGCCAAACGATGTCAGAGAAAAAAAACAATGTGTGTAGTATTATTAAATGAAGGAGGAAAGCGAGTGAGAGAGAGAGAGAGAGAGAGAGAGTAGAGAAAGGCAGGCAGGATGAAATTTGTAGCCTTAAAAGTTGCAGTGGCATTTGACAGAATGCAGAAGAAATGCTGCAACTAAAATGCAGACACACGCAATTTCAATTGCATACATCTGGGCGCGTGCCTCGAAATATAAACAAATGCGAGAGCCAAAGTAACAAAGAGGCGAATAACAAACAGAGCAAAATAACAAAACGAGAGACACACCCACACACCCACACACACACACACCTGCGCCCCAAATACTGTTGTCTATTTCTTGCGTGCGTCTCTGTGTGTGTGTGTGTTTATGTTACACATTTGAATAGCATACTTTCTGGCTGTTGTGCAGTTTGCTCACGCGTGTGCCTGTGTCTGTGTGTCTGTGTGTGTGTGTCTGTGTGTGAGTGAGTGTATTTGTGTGTATTTGTTTTATGCCGCCTTTTGTTTACTTTTTTGCACTGTGAAAGTACTCGCACACACACACTCACACAGCTGTTGTTGTCCGTAGCGCAGTATGTATGCCAACCTTTGTCTAGATTTTGCTGCGTGCCATACAAAAAATGTTTCATTCTTTTTCATTTTTTTTGTTTTTGTTTTTGTTAACGTATTCTTCATCTGCGAGGCGAAATATTTTCCAGCTGGGTCCCAGCTGTTCGCTGGAGTACATCAGAGCTGACTAACCTAACCTAATTGCTATGTAAAACTTAAGCTGGCCGCTGTTTCTTAGCTCTGAATAAATGAATTCTATTTTATGCATTTTAAAGCTTTAATCCTGTACCTTTTCTCGTCTAAATTCTGTTGACAATTTTTATGCATTTTTCATCGTTGCTGTAGCTAACCGTTAACCCAAGCCGAACCGATCCGAACCTAACCTAACCTGACAAGGACTTGAGGCTTAGCTCCCTCTCTCTTCTCTCACGTGCAGCACATCAATATTGAATGGAGCCGGTCGCTATTTGCATATTGCATATCATTTTTGGGATAGAATTGTTGCTGTCCAAAGTGCAATTAAATGACAATTTATGAAATTCTATTTGCATTTATGCATAAATTGATAAGCAGTTGGAAAACTTTCGACTCCAACTTTCGACTGCAACTCAATTTTATCAATTGCAGCGCAAAGTATGCAACGCAAATGTTGCATTGTCGCAAAGCACACACACACACACACACATATATATATATATATATATATTGATTAAAATTCTCTACAAATTGAGATTGCTCCCACTCCCCAGTGTGTGTGTGTGTGTGTTCTCGGCATTCTGTTTGCTTTTTCGGGGCTTTTAAGCCTACTCTCTTTGGGAAGTCCTTCAGTCTTTGGACTGCCCCCAATGGCAGAGCGAGAGAGAGAGTAGAGCATGTGCATACAGTGGATATTTTCATTTCATCGCTGATTTTTATGCAAAAATATTATTTGTTGACTTTTGGCACCCGGTCGGAGAAAGGCTCTCAAACACAGCGTAAAAGTTGAAACTGAATTCGTTAGGTGAAACGGGTCTTGGCCAGGAGAGACGGCTGGAGGGGGATGGGGGGTGGTGCAATGACAGAGCCAAAAATAAACGGGCCTACAATATTTTTGCCTCACTCTGAATATACATATTCATAAGTAAATAAAAGCAAAAGGCAAAAGGCAAAAAAAAAACAAAAGTTTACGCATAATATGTGCAATATATAGCTTAAAAATTTGTGCCGTTTTACAAATACATATATATATTTTTGTTTTTTTTTCTCTTTATTTCTTTGTTTCCTTCTCTTCTGGTGGAAAAAGCATGAAAAAATGCTTATGCGCCATATGCAAACGCAAATAAAAATGGGCATTCTGCACGATTGGGTACCCTTCCCTTGCAGCCATCCCCCGCCCGTTCGGCACCCAACTCACCCTCTCAGTTGTCATAAAGTGAAACAAAAGTTTTGGCCACGAATTAAAAATATGTATATACATATATATCTATATATATATATCTACATATAGAGCTGCATACATACATACATCATAGGAGAAAAATTGCATAAATTTCTGCAGCTCGCGGGCGATTTTTGGCAAAAAAAAAAAAAAAAGTAGAGAAAAAGTGGAAAAGAGAGCTCAACCCAAAACAAAAGTCGACATATTGATGGCCTGATGCTGTCTCGATGCCTCCTCCACTGCAGCGCAACGCTGTGATTCACTGCGTCCACTCCAGTGCCAAATGTGCTGCATACTATTCCATATTCTGCATGCCTCAGTTAAAGCTTTAAATTTTGAACAGCTGCCACTGCAAGCAATACAAATGTTTCGGCTATCTGAATAATGAATAATGGAGAGAGATCTGATGTTAAAGTCCCAAAAAAGCATTTGTTTTTTTTTCCCCGCTTCACCCACTTTAAATTTGTAGTACGATTTTTGCAGTCCTCTTAACTCCTGAACCGACCCGAACTTTAAAATGTTATAAGAATTAAAAATATTAGAAATAAATAAGAAAGTCTCAAATAATTTCTTCTATGAAAGTGATCCAAAAGTAGAGCTTAAACCTTGATTGGATCTTAAGCCCCGAACCGCAGCTCCTCTTAGAGCTTTGGAGCCTCAAGCCAAGATGAGGGAAGTTAGTTTAAGGTTTTGGAACTTAAAAAAGAACTCGAACCGAAAGCTGTTTAAACATTAGAGAAATTTGCATCCATAAGCCAACCTTTCATTGAAATTTTTAATCTTTTCACTCGAACCGAAACGCTCCTAAAATTAAAAAGATTTGCATCCTCAAGCCAGGAGTAAGGTTAGGGTAGCAGCGCCTAAGTACAAAACGTTAATACAAAGAACCGGTGCATTCTGTGTGAACCTGCGAACCCCTGGCGAACCCCTGGCGAACCCCTGGCGAACCCCCAGAGTCCCTAGAGAGAGAGAGAGAGAGAGAGAGAGAGAGGGAGAGAGTTACACAGACATTGCACTTGAAATGTAATGGCAATTTGACTTTGGCTATGCAAATGCCCTTTGCCCCCTGCGAAACGTATACTTAATGCCGTTTTTTACTGCGCCAAGTTGTATGCTTCGTTTTCATTATAATAACAGCCCGTTGCGGCATTTTGATGCGGTAACTTCCTCAACTCTTTCTCTCTCTCTCTTTTTATCTGTCTGTCCGCTCGTTCTCTCATTTACTGTTGCTTTAATTTTTTATACCGTTTCGAGGTTAGTTTGCAAAACTTTAGCTGTCATTGACCGGCCTGGACACAGAGAGACCAACCTATAGAGGGGACCAAAGGCCAGACGACCCGACAGCCGACAACCGACGACTAGGCGCGCCCCTTTGTCTAGTGGCTGGCCAAGCAGCCAAGCAGCCATCCAGGGCCAGTACCAGCGCCAGTACCAGCGCCAGTACCAGTTGCCATCCAGTTGTGTCCTTCAACTAACTTTCAGTCCATGCTACGACTACGAGTCGTAGTCTAGTCTAGTGAAGTTTAGTCTGTTGCGGTCCAAGCTGTCCAGTGTCTATTGGCATTGGCTCGTCGTTATTGCTTTCGACTGGTTTGGTTTATCGTCTCTGCCAGCCATGGAAATACTCGTAAATTTCGAGAACTCACCCACCCAGCGACCCACCGACCCACGCCTAGTGAGTGGGTGAATGCTTTAAATTTGTATAAATACGACGAAGTGGTGCGAGCACGTTTTGGTTTTTGTGCTGCTCTCTGCTCCGGCCGCTGCTCCGGCTGCTGCTGCTGCTCTGTTGCTACTAAATTCATTCATAATGGGTTTTTCACTGCACTCACAGGCCAGTCCACCCAGCCCATTGCCGTGCTCCACTCCCCTCGCCGCCCTCTGCCCTGCTACATAGTGTATATAAATTTTGCGTTTTTACGCAAACTGAAATTTATTATGGCGCAGAGTAGTAATTTATAAATTTTATGCCTGCTAAGTACTGCTGCTAGATCCCCTCCCTTTCCGCTCTCTCCCCGCATTCTCCTCTCTTCAGTAGACTTCACTTTTTGTCCATTTATTATTATCAGACTGCAGTTTCAGAAATTAATGAATATCTCTGAATGTTATTCCGTTCAGTTCTTTGTGCAACGCACTATTTCATTTTCATTTTCATTTTCATTTCCATTTTTATTTTTAATTTTAATTTTATTTAGTGGTTAAACAGCTCCGATCTTCAGTGGGTTTTCTTTTCTTTTTCTGTTCTGTTATCCTGGCGCTACAAATTGCCTTCTGGTTAGTTTTTAGTTGTTGCAGGCGCTGCACTTAGCTTTAGCCAAGGCTATATACACTCCTATCTATATATATATATATATATAGTGTGTGTGTGTGTGTGTGTGTGTGTGTGTGTGTGTGTGTGTGTATTGTGTAAACGCAAAAGCTTTGGCCATTTTATGCATGTGTATATGGCAAATTTGTTGCTTTTGCCTTCCACATTTGCTGTTGCACAAGGCAATAACCATTTGGCAACTAGAAATTGGCATTTTATGTTCGCCTGTCTACCTATCCGCCGTTGCCGCTGTGTATCTTTTGATTTTTGAGTGCAGATTGTTCAGGATTTATTGATATTGAGTGCGGTTGGGTCCTGCGTGTGTGTCTATGAATATATGGATATGGATTGAGGTGAGCTTGTGGTGCGGTGCGGTGCGGTGCGGTGCGCTGTGGTGCGAGGCGGGAGGCGTAACTGCTAACTGCTCTATAACAAAGTGCTTTCTCTCATCACTTAGTGAAACAATTTCACAATTTCACAATTTTCTTCATATGCTGAAAGGCTAGGACGAAACTTTTATGGCCTTGGTGCACATTCCGCAGGTACTGGCAACATTTTTAGCCAAAAATGAAGTGCGTCTCTTCATTAGAGTGAACCCAAAAGTTTTTTTCAATTTCTTAAAGCATACTTTCAGGTGGCGCATATGAAATAACTTTCGCCTTTGTACATCCTTTACTCTTGAAAGGCGCCCTGAAAAGTATGCAGCAGCAGCAGCAAATAGCTGAGCAGCGAGAGGCATGCCACAACATTAGGAAAACAATTTTTGTTTTGTCTTCGCCTCCGTCTGCGTGGCATGCTTTATAATTTCAAAATTTCAGTTTCTTAAGAGAGGGAGAGGAAGAGAGAGAGGAGGAGAGAGAGGCAGAGAGGGGGTGGCGGCAGGTGCATAATTTATATGCTTTTAATGATTTCGCTTTGGCTTTGTAAACAATTTTTAATGATTTCATACGGTTACATAATGCATTCTATGCGACTCTTTCGTGTTGTGTGCCTTTCTTTTTGTTGCTGTTGTTGCGTCTATGTAATTAAAATTGCAATGCATTCACTCTGGAGACACACACACTCACACACGCACAGTGGTGCAAGTGATGTGGCTGTCGCCTTTGTTGCCACGAACCCTCCACATATATGCACAAACATATATATAAATATGTTAATTAAAATAATGTTACCCCAGCTAACAGCAGCAGCAGCAGCAGCAGCAGCAGCGTTAGGCGACAAAGAAAAAAAGTCAAGCCAATGCCTTAGAATAGCTGCACACTCACACACACACACATGTACACACTTTCAACATGGTTCCCTGCAGGCGAGCTTTGTCGCCATTTTGCATTTACACGCCACGCTCAACGCCTTTCAAAAGGCAACACTCCCAGGCCAGCCTCCTTACACACGTTACGTATACGCAACGTGGCTCGCAACAGCAGCAGCAGCTGAAGCCTGAGCGGAGCAGAACGGAATGTAAACAAGCGCAAGTATGATGACTTCCGTTGTGGGAAATGCCGACAGGCAGCTGCCTGCTGCCTGCTTCCTTGCTTTTCTCTGCCCTGCCCTGCCCCCCTGCCCTGCCCACCTCATCAGCTGTGCTGACATCTTTTGTGGCTCCTGCTTATACGATTTTCGCATTGAAAATAACTGAAAAAAAAAAAATTGTGGACGCAAAAATTGCATTTAGCCCAAGACGACGAGTGGCAGGCAGCGTCTGCTGTGCCGGCACCACATAATTATGAATTGAAAATTTGCTGGGGAAGCGGCCACTTGGGCTCTAAACTGCGGTAGTCGCTACCCAAGTAGATTGTATAATTATTTAAATAAAACGCCGTTGCATTTCCCCAGCGACGACTTTCGCTATCTTGAGACATGTCGAGAGGCTTTCTTTTTTTTTCTTCTTTCTTACGAGAAAGTCCTGCTCCAAGCCCCCAGCTGCTGTGCTGTGAGTATAGGGTATATTTAATTAAAATTTAAAATCTATTAGAAATCACATTAAAGGTAAGTGATTATAGATTGGAAAAGGCATTCAACTGCAGCGTATTCAGTCTGCCTTCAGCTCAACATCAACGCTGTTGCCTGAGGTCATTGCAATTTTGTGCTTGCCACACGAAAGTCTCTGGCAAATAAACGAGTTGACGAGAATACGTATACCCTTACGCCCACAAAAAACATACACACACACACACAAATACTTGGTCGTCTTGACGGGAACGTTGCGCGCTCTTCTCGTCCTGGCGACGTCGTCAACATGTATGAAAATTCATTTCAATTAGTGAAATGGTTTTGGGATTTGTATGGCAGAAATCCACCAACGAGCAAAGCTGGAAAGGATGGGCCCGGCTCGGCTCGACTCGACTCGGCTCCTCGGTCGTAGCGTGCTTGCCACGCTTGTTGCAACTTTATTTACCTTTACGTGGCGCATAAATTGTAAATAGAGATATAAATGGGTGTGCAATATTCTAGGGATGTGGCATGTGAGCCGCATTATGAGCGTTGCATCAGAGCTGTGTGTGTGTGTGTGTGTGTGTGCCTCAAACATTGCGATATTCCTTGAGCTCTGAGCTCTGAGCTCTGAGTGCTGAGTCTTGAGTCACTCGGGGAATAAGATTGGTTGGTTCATGCGGAGGCCATTGAACTGCTCTGACTTTAAGTATACACAAGTAAATTTTCTTATCTTCTGCAAATATTTACTTGGGTTCACGCTAAAAGGAAAAGGAACCTCTTTCTTTTTTTTTTTTATTTTTTTTTTTGCTGTGCTTTGTTTGCTTTTCTTTGGTCTTCCAGCGAAGAGCTGTGCGTATTTCGCCCAGCTACGCCTGCCAGGCGCATATATGAAGATAAATCTATCCTTTTGAAGCTCCACTCGTATTATATGGCCACATGCATATATTTATCTAAAGTGCGCTGTTTCATTTAAGTTGCTCCCTTGACGACACTTTTTTGACGCTCTTTTATCAGGGACTCCAGAACAAGCGGGTCCAACAACAGCAAATTTATGCAACTAACAAAATGTTTTTCTCTGCTTTTTTTTTGTTTTTTTGTTTTTTTTCTGTTACCTTAGTTTTTATCGCTCTAAACATTTTCCGGAACAAGGCTGATGGTGATGGGGGGTGGGCCAGTAAAGTAAAAAGTCCGCTTCCTCGCAATAGTATGGCATAGTTTTTTTTACTCTCCTAAATGTCTGTGTCTATGTGTGTGTGTGTGTGTGTGAGCAGTCCTGGGGGACTTTTCTTTCGACTTTTTACTAGCGTTGCAATCTGGGGGCCCCCGGATAAAAAAAACCTCTTTCAAATTCCGAGTGATAAGGGAAAGGAAAGCTGGCAACAAGAGGCGTTCGCGTTGCGGTTGCAGTTCACCGCGCGCAACCAGCATGGAATGGGTCCAGAAGTAAGAAAAAGGGATCCATTTGCATGTGTGTGAGGGCTACTCATTAACATGTGATAGGTTTACCTTTCTCTTGATTTATTCAACTTTTTAAATGCTGTTCCCAAAAGCGAGCTAAGCTTTTTGGCTTAAAAGTTTCACTTTGGTGGGCGGATCCTGCTCCTTACGGATCGCAGGACTCTTTATAGCTGCTATTGTTAGGAGAGGTCTTGTGGCATGCTACAATAATTTATTTAAAATGGGTTTCTTTTTGCTTATATCCTCCATATATCCCTCAGGGATAACTAAAGCTTGGATATAACAATTGCTTCTTATTTATCATGATGTTCATTGTAATTTTCGCTGCTCCAAACTGGCAGACATTCTGCAAGTTTGCCTGACAAGTGTGACGAGTTTTAAGGTCCATAACTAACCCACAAAGCAGCCAGCTAAGACACCAACACCCCCTGCCCAGGCCAACTCACCTTGGGCATAGTGGTAACTGGGCTGCTTCCTAACCTAATGGTTGTGGTTGAGGCCTAGGCACATTACACATGTACACACCGCACAAAGAACAGAACCGGCAAGGCAATAATAGTAAATCCTGCGCCTCACCTCACCTTTCCCAGTCCGGTTAACCCCAGCAGTAAGAGTGGAGAGAGAGAGAGAGTAGAGAGAGAGGGAAAGGGAGAGTGTAGAAGATTCCGGCACAGACTTTCACATGAGTCGTTAAACTTTTTGCTATTGTAATAGTTCTGCTTGGTTGGTTTCTCTTTCTTAGCTAGCCAGAAACCACACACCCAGGGTTGATGGTGTGTGTGTGTGTGTGTGCCAGTGTGTGTGCGAGTGTGTGTGCCAGTGTGTGTGCCAGTGTGTGTAGTTGTTTTACATGATTTTTGCTCTTTCCTCTCGATGCTCGGTTCTGGGTTCTGGGTTCTCGGTTCTCGGTTCTCGTTTATGCGCATAATTTATAGAGTGCGACAATATGTTGCCGTCTGCTTGGCTGGACGAAACTTTTGCACTCTCATCGGAGAAAGTAAGATTTCTTTGCTCATGTGTGTGTGTGTGTGCACACACATATACACACAGCCATTTTTGGAGGGGTCAGAGAGCAGGCGAAAGTCAAGGCTATTAACTTTGTCTCCTCTTCTATTAGGATATGCACGGGGAGTGTGTACTCCACATATCAAAGCGAAAACATCATTTGTAATGCTGCTTTTGGTAAATTATCTAATATTCCACCTGCCAAATGCCAGCTACAAAGGGCAGAGAGCGTGATTGATAAATGAGATTTACCTTTTAGTGGTGCTAATTGTATGCAACGCTAACTGGCCGCAAATAGCAGAGCACTCAACATTCAGGCCGAGCTCAGATAATCACAAACGATATAATGACAGCAATTACCATTAGTATTTGTATTAGTTTAAAGTCAAGCAGCAGCAGCAGCAGTAGTTGACCAGTTCAAGTTGGCCAGAATCATGCGCCTTATACCTCAATTATATAAGCCTCCTGGGATAAGGAACGGAGCGAAGCAGAGCGGAGCGGAGCATAAATTGACAGCTACTGATGGAGGAGAGAGGTGGCCAAAGACTGACTGTCGGCTTACAGAATAAATGCGTCTCAAGTTGGCCAACAGTTGGGTTTATATTTTTGTCAAGACTTGACATTCATTATTCAAATGTCTCACCAATTTCTTTAGAGCCAAAGTCTTAATCCGGGATTCGCCAATCAACGCCATCTGATTAGGCACACGAGCAACTGACTGGCAGAGCAGCAACAACAGCAATAATTTTCGCTTAATTAAAAAATCCAAAGAACTTCCATAATCTCGACGAGAAGAAGAGAATTATCGAATGATAATGACAGCCAGGCAGACAGACAGACAGACATACAGACAGACAGACTGACAAGCGGAAAGACCGAAGGAAAAGCAGTCATAAATGAAAGGAGGCCACATCAAATCTACTTCAAGGGTTGAGATGAATTCTATTATTATTCACTGGCAGCTTAGTCGGCCACAAAATCTACCCTTATTAAACTTTAAATAAGGGGCTGAAAGGGGTGGAAACCGCAGCAAATGACACTTGTCTAATATGATTTACCATTAATCTCGAATAAGTTTGTAAATAATCAAAGCTTTATATACAAATATAGAGCAGTAAAACTGTCAATATCGCTGGTTAATTTGAGTAAACGCTGTTAAGTAGTTCTGGCTTAATTTATAATTAAATTCAAAAAAATTTAGAGCAGATTTTCACGTGCATTTTCCGCCTGTAAGCGTTGATTTTTCCATATGAAAATCACTTCAATACCACAGACCACTCTCATTAGACTTCTCTTTTAGACTCGGGAATTTGGCCTAAATCTCTTGGTTCTTACGGAAAGCTAAACATTATCCGCGGGCTCTGATAATAATCAGATATATTAGCTTTGTGTGCTGTGTCTGACAAGCCTATGAATTATACGATTTATTAATATAAATAAAAATAATTAAAATAGTTATTAAAATAGTTTCCCTCTTGTGGAGCGAAGCATTTGATTTTCACTTTATATATTTATTATTTGCTGTTTTTTTTTTCTTTTTTGTTTGTATATTTTTGGTCGTAAATAGCTTAATATTTAGCGTATCTGACAGTTGGCTCTGTATGCTTTATATATGTAATTTTATTTAGAATTTTGTTGTTAAATGGCAAAACACAGCCGGATTTAGCCTTTATTGTTTTTGTAATATGCGGAAAAACATGGCATAGCTTTTGGGCATTCAGTAATAATATATTTAAGGTTTATTAGTTAGCCACAGGACTCGCAATTAGCTGTTTAGCAGGCGGCTTAATATCCCACACATATCTATAACAATTTACAGCCGATTTAATATGTTTAATATGCTATTTATTTATTATTTTTTTATTGCTATTGCCTTAACATCTAAACGGCTTTAAGCTGCGGCAAAGCCCTTTAAATTCACTCCAATCGGAATGGTATTTTGGCAGTAGTTTAGTTACTGGCTTAGTCTGTAAAGTTGCTTGAAGGATGTAAATAATTATAGTACGATTATTGAAGATTTTATTGTATTAATTTGTAGAAGGAAAGTTGGTATATTAATATGTAGCTGTCTATTCTGCTAACAGCTGCTCTTCCTCCTCTGTTAAACCTCATGTTAATCACTGAAATAGTAGCAGATGCAGAGATGCGATTTCTCTAGTGAAACAGGACTTTCTACTGTAGATTTTAATACTAGAAAGGATATATAGAACACTGAGAGCACTGCTCCATATTTTAGTTATTCATAAATGCCCAAAAAAATGTTAATTTTGCCCATTGTTATAATTGGAGTCGGTATTTGGGCTCCAGTATTTAAATGTTTTTAATTTTTTGTATTATCGATCTGGCTGCATCAGAAAGTATTGTTCAATACAAGTTGCTTTCGACATGGATGCTTAAAAAATAAAGCAATAATAACAGTCACACACTCACACACACACACACACACACAGAGCTAACACACATATTTGTGTGGACAAAATGTTAGCCAATAAACTTTTGACCTCATTTTGTCAAAATCTACAAGCAGAGACAAACTAAACGCTGTAGTTTCGTTTTTATTGGAAAGAGAGAGAGAGGAGAGGGAGTTTACGGGGTGGAACAAGTGAAAAAATATTTGTGCAGGCAACCTGTGCTGTTCCGACTGGGCTCCTGGGTAAGAGATCCTGCACACGACACTTTTGACTGGGCAGGAACTACTACCACTACTACTGCAAAAAAAGGAGAAAAAAAAGGGAAAAGCTAGCAAAATATTTGCGCTCTCAGCGGCATTCAGTTGTTGTTGCTGTTGCAAGGATTATAAATTATAACAGGCTCGCACGGTTATTTATGTTGTGTCAATGGCGACTGGTTCCGATGGTGCCAAGTGCACATATATATATAAATATATATATACATGTATATATAATATAATAGTGCATATATGTGTATATATATATGAAAGAAAAGGACATATATCATCAATGAATGCATGCGCGCTTAGTTGAGTGGAAAAAGGCTGGCGGATGCGAGAAAACAACACAAAAAACTATGGCCTACCAATAGGCAGCCAGGACAGGCCCGACCGGGCCATCCCAGGGCAGGCAGGCAGGCAGGCTTAAAGCGACTCTCTGCTCTCGACTTGAAATCTGAGCAGACATCCTCGAAGCTTTTGATTTATTTGCTTGACGGCAATCATTAATTTGTTTGGGACAAAAACGAATAAAAAACAGCAGCAAGCTTAGCTTACAGTTTCAGCTGCTGTCAGCTTTTGGTGACACAAACAACCACCGCACAGCCAAGAAATGAAACGAAAGAAAATTTAAATAAAACCAAACCGAACCAAACCGAACCAAACCAAAACCAAACCAACAAAATAATCCGACACATGCGCTGCCAAATGATTGCCTTAACTCTGATGCCACTTCCCACTTGCCAATTTCCACATAGCTCTCTTACCACTTCCCGCCTGCCGCCTGCCTCCTGCTGCCTGCTTTCCCTGGCTCTCCCTGGCTTTAGCTACTGCAGATCCAGTTCCAGTGCCAGCGGCCCACTAATCCCATATGTAGTGTTTTCCATGTGGTTGTCATACATAAAACAGAAAGACACTTTATTTAACAGCATAGATATCCAAATATATATCTTCTATTTTTTTTTTCAAAAGGGAAAGAGCAAGAGAAAAACGCGTTAGTGGGCCAAAAAATCTTACCAGCTTTAATAGCATTTATTTCGAATTTATTTTAAATGACAAAAGAAAGTTATAAAAAATTAAGAGCTTCGGTTTGCTGGCGTTCAGCTTTAGCTATTTATAGATAAAAAGCGGCTAACTTTACTACTGCTCTTCTATCGATTCTAGAATCATTTAACCAATGTGTGCTGCGTGCATCCTTATCTATGTGATCCTTTAAGGATCGTCAATTTCGATTTTTAGACACTTCACTCAGAAATATTCGCTTCTGCCTCATAAGATAGCTCTCTTCTATAAGCCTATCTATTAGCCTGTATCAATTAATTTGCTTTATATTCATACGAGATTAATAAATATATTTGCTTCTTTGAATAAATTTCCCATGAGTTGTATCAAATTTATCATATAATTTAAAATTTGTTGAATGTCTCCCACTAGACGAGTGTTCAATATGCGAAATATCCATTCGAGAGTTGAGTTTCTTTTTGGGTCTCCATATCAGTTCGCAGTTGTTCGATAAATCATTGCCTACTTTTTTGGATGCCGCCATAACAGATCAGCTTCGCCGCACAACACCCATTGATTTATTAGGGAAGGAAATCTGCTCTAGTGTTTCTTTGCAAAACAGAGAAACGAAGACCTGAAACGAAAAGCAAAAGCAAAGCAAAACCAAAACCAAACCATCATCAGTCACCAGGCAAACAAACACTGCGCTGAGTCGCGTCATTATATACAAAAAGCTTGCATACATTATGCCGCTGCTATTGGGAAACTTGTAGAAAAAGTCATGCAGCTCCTAGCTACCTGCCAACTAACTTGGCCAACGTCGGCGTCGTCGTTGGCGTCGATGTGGATGTGGCTGTGGCTGTGGCTGTGGCTGTGGATGCCGATGCCGATGCCGTTGAGTGCGCGTGCTCTCAGGCAGAAACACGTACAAGAAATCATGAAATGTTGCCGCCATCATACCGAAAATTGTACGGTAACGTGCAAGCAATCAAAGTACATGAAGCCGAACTACAGTCTCCCGTCTCCCATCTTCCGTCCTCCGTCTCCAGTCTTCAGTCTGCCGCCTACCGTCTGCCGCCTGCCGTCTCTGACTTTGCTGCGTCCGTCTGCGACCAAGTCACGGTTGCCGCAGAGGCACACGTCTGATTTTTACTACACACGTGTGTGATGTGACGTCAACAGGACGTCGGCTGCCTACTGACAGCTGGCACTACCAAGGCACAACTAACACAAAGACTTTCCCTCTCTCTCTCGCTCTCTGTCTCTCTGTCTGGAGCTCCTCTCGACTCCGCCTAGACATTGAGCAAATTTCTGGCAGCAGCGCCTCCAAAAACGTATGGCATAACTGACGGCCCAGACGTGCCACAACCGAAGCTCGAAGCTGCTCCTACCACTGCTCCTACGGCTGCTCCTGCTACTTTTTGCTGTTTAAGTAAGCATGCAAATGTCACATGCAGTCCACAAAGCGTAGCAGGAGGAGGAGCAGTCGGCGTGATAAGCAGTCTCAGTTATCAACGTGCTAGGAGAAATGTATGTGTGTCTGTCTATGTGTCTGTCTGTGTGTCTGTCTGTGTGTCTCTGGCTTCCACATTCCATAAATGATGGGCCACATTGGTTGCCTGCCGACTTTCAACTGGGCTGGGGCTGAATTTAGTGATTTCCCCAAGCATGTGGCATACTTTTATATGATTTCGTTGTGGGCATAAGAATTTTGGTTTATGGTTATTGATTTTGCACGCTGTATTAGTCGCTTGCTTGGGGGCTAAGCTGGCTACGTGGATAGGTAGCTGGGTGGATAGTGGCTGGCTGATTTGTGTCAGCAGCAAATTTTGTGTAGAAATTGTTGCATACTTTTTTGGGGGGGGTGCTGCTTTCCTCCTAGCTGCTTAAACCAGCAATTCCTTGCTGTGTATTAAGTAATGCCACATAATCTTGAAAACTTATCCCATATACTATGTATGCTAGACATTGGCCTATAATATGTTCCCAAAAGACGCAGCCTCTGTACGTGTGTGTGTGTGTGTGTGTGTGTGTGTGTGTGTGTGTGTGTGTGTGTGTGTGTGCTACGATGAGCTACGTACTTGCCGTTTATTTGTTGATCAAAAATTCATAGTATACAACGCAAAGGTGTCAATAACTTGGCTATATGACTCCTGACTTCTTCGACAGGCCCTCTGGTAAATCTAAAAACGTAATTTACAATTACTGCACGCACAAACAATTTATTTTCCAGTGCAGAGAAATAAGCTAACCATTTTTGTGGCTGACTCCGAGTCGCGTCTTGAGGCAAGGGCAACCGGCAACGGGCAACTGTCTCCCAGGTGTATTGCAAATCAAAAAATCAGGCAACATGACGCAAAGCACACGCACGCCCAGCCAATCAGTTAAATGTTTGTTGAACTCGCCAGTATCGAGCACTCGACTCAACTCGACTCGACTCGACTCGATTCTCTAAGGAGCACAAACTCGCAATGCCTTCTTCTCTTCACTTCTCTTCTTCTACTTCTTTTTTTTTTTTGATTTTTTGGATTTTTTGGGATGCCTTTGTGGCACGCCTTTGCCAGAGAATTGAGTAGAATTGAGTTTGCTACCCAAAACCACAGAAAAACTGAAGAGCTACAAAAATCAAATGGAAGAGTGCAACCAAACACACGGAGCGACGCTCGACGAAGCGCCAACTTGAAAAATCGTTTGTCGCAATGTGAGAAATGAAGGAAATTGGGGGAAAGGGCCAAGGGCTATATGTGAAAAACCCATGGAGCAGGAGCGTCCATCCAGTTCACGCGCAGACGTACTGATTTGGCTTTAAAAAAAAATACGACGAACCAAAAAAAAAGAAGGAAAATGCTGCCACGTAATGAAACTGACAATTTAACTCGCAGTTCTGTGTATGCGTGCTGAGAAATCGTGTTATCGATTTAATGCGTTCAGCTACACACATACACACACACACACACATATAAATAGCATATACATACACACACACACACACATTGGGTATGCTGGTATGTGTGTGCATATGGAGTAACCAGTGTGCCCAGAGTTTTGAGAACAACCGCGTTTTGCCGGAAGGGTTGGCTTGCTTCTCCCATTTCGGTTCGCTTGGGTGTTGCTGTAGTTTTCTTGTTGCTTGTTGCCGCTGCTGTTGCCGTTGCCTTTGCCTTCCTTCTGCCATTTTTCCTTTGCCTTTGGCTCTAGCTTTATCGCTTGCTTCTGTCTTTTGTGACTGACTGACATTTTCGTGTTGTTTGCTAGACTTCCCTTTGGCCTTATTTTTTCCGTCCTTCTTTTTTTTTTTTTTTGGTCAGAATGCCAGTCTTGTCGGCAAAAGCGTTTGATTAATTTGCAGCAGTTTTCAATTTGAAATTGCTTTAGTTTCCTTCTATTCCTTTTTTTTTTCCTCATGTGTGTGTGTGTGTGTGTGTGTGTGTGTGTCTATGTGTGACAATTGACAGCACTTTAGAGGCGTCTCTAAGCCATGGCCGTAACTTGCCTTTGACTGAGGTTGAAAGCTTCTTATAGAATGCTGAGTGATTTTTTATTGCATTTTTAAGCCGCACTCTGACCTTCATCAGAGCATGTATCGAATTGGCTGCTGCTTTATCCGCATAAACATGTTTATTATCGCCTTGCTTCAAATATTTTATACTAATTTTACAACCTTTTTTTTCCTCTTTTCTCGTTTCAGGTACGTATACGTAATTTTCTTGATTCAAAACTGACATATTACAAGTGGGGTAAGAAGCTGTCCTTAAGACTGCTGTGAAATTGGTAGCTGAATTATTATTGATAGTTTACAAAGGAAGTTAAATTTCAAGTATATTAAGCCATAGATAAAGAACGAAATAGTAGACTGCTGAGCTATGAATGAGAAATTGCAAGGACATGTGGATCGTGCCTATGAAATAATTCAAAGCATACGCTTAGGCGTTGTGGTATCTGCTGATGATGAACTGTTTGAATGTGACACCAGACAGCAGACAGAAGACAGCAGACAGAAGACAGGAGACAGCAGAATGCTGCGAGTGGAAACAAGTGAGGCAGTTCATTAGCCCAACGGCTCCTATAACTCGATACTCTTACAATCGTCACGATAAATGCCACACGCAGTGGCATGCAACGATTTTATATGCTTATTATCATTACTGACAGTTGTCTGTTGTTTGTTTTTGTTGTTGTTGTTGTTGTTGTTATTGCGGCAGAACGAGCTGTGGGAGTGGAAGGAGTGGCAGGAGTGGAGGAGAAGGTACTGCCTGGTGCTGTACATTATTATGATTATTATGAATATGCAAATGAGTCAAAGTTGCCGGTTGCCAGTTGGCAGTTGGCAGTTGCTATTTTCCAGTTGCCGAGATGCAAATGCTGCTGTTGCTGTTGCAGTTGCAGTTGCAGTTGCAGGCACTCATTATTATTAATATGGCTGAGAACTGAAACTGAGTGGTTAAACATGCAAAATGCTTTAAGCGAATTGCGAACAGAATTCGAAATGAATGAATGAATGAATGGATTAATGCTTCGAGAGTATAAGGGTGAATGAATGAGCGATGCGATTGCCAACTGAAGATGTTTACTCTTTCGCCGCCCGTCGTCTGCCTCTGCTGCTGCTCCTCCCGCTGCTCCTGATTCGCCTTTATTCTATTTTATTCTGTTGCATATCAACAGATTCAGCCAACATGCGACATGCTTCATTGTTTGTCAGTATTTTGCATACTCCTTGTTTGACTTTTCCCATAATATTTGTCATTGTTGCCGTTGCTGTTGCCGTTGCTGTTGGTTGCCCATTAACATAATTTCAATTTGCATAAAATGGCGTTAAATATTACATTTTGGACAGCTGCAGCAACAGCGACTGCGACTGCGACTGCGACTGCGACTGCGATGGCTGACTGACAGCGGCCGCGCCCCGTTGCACAGTTACCCCCCTCCTAAAGTGGGCGCAGCTAATTGCAGGTGTGAATGTGTCGCACTATGTGCATTGCGTGCTTCATTAGCCACACACACACACACACACACACTCAATTATATGCACACACACACACACACACACACACACGCACACAGCCCCAAATATCATATAGACCCTTCGTAGGCGCCCTTCCGCTCGTTTAATATTTTATTTAGATTGCATTTTTGCATAAATAATGTGCATTGCTTTTTCGAAATCGAATGAGAAAAATTTCCACAAATTATATGAATATTATTTAGTTGTTTTGCGGCCGGTTTGTGTGCATTCCAGATATTTATTATAATCATAATAGGCTGGAATTGATATTAAAGCTAATTGATTGAAGCGCTTACAGATCTAAAATGCCCACAATATGCCATACTCTTCCACAAGCAGAGCAGTTCCTATCACTTGAGGCTTTGCTGCTCCATTGCTGCCAGCTGAACCGGTTTAAGCCCGTTTAATATAAACTTAAACCATGCAGAACTAAAGCTGAAACTAAGCCGAAGCTTTCACAAGTCTATTAGCCCTTAGTACAGGCCCTATCGATAGTTGAGGTTGACTGAATATCTCATAATTCTCTCATTAAATTAAACCAAACTTTTGATTGAAAACATGTGGCAATTTATATGAACCCAAACCACTAGACTCGAAGGTCGGACCACATATTTTTGAATCGTAACCGGAAGTGACTATGCGAATCGATATTCCGCAATTATTTTTGCTTTTTTTTTGGCTTACAGCCTTCGTTTTAAGCCCCAACTGCTGCCAAAGCGCTATGAACTGTGCCTTTAATCTACGCTTTCTTAGGATTCTGACCACTTTCTCCTCTTTTCTCTTCAGAATTGGCCTAACCAGAGCTATGAAGCTCTTTTGGCTGTAGTACAAGCGATTTTATGCATATTTCATGGGCAAGAAAGCCTTGGGAGCCACTCGCTCTCGACTTAAGCATTTTATTTATTAAGTTGCTTTATTTTTGACTCTGGCGCCAGTTAATATTACCAAAAATTTCTTGGCAAAACTAAAAGCCTTTTTCGAATGCGCAAATTGGCGAACACTTTAAGGCAAATGGCCTGGCGTGGCGGGGCGTGGCGTGGCGAGGCGCAGAGCCATCAACGAAACTTTGAAGTATTTCCAACTCGATTATCATAACCCAACTAAGAATCATAATCAAATTTACCCATTTGACACTAAACTTTCTAAAAAGGGGGGCGCAGGGGCGCAGCAGAGGGGGGGGGGCCATACCTATGCAGAGCGGCATGGGGAATGGGTTTTAGGTTTTCAGTTTTCAGTTTTCGGTTTTCGGTTTGTGAACTGTAATGCGGCATAGAAACGAAGATAGGACGAATGGTACTTGTCGAAGGATGTTTCGATTTGAAGGATGTTTGCGTAGGACACAGCCAGCCTGGAGAAAGAAGCAGAAGAAGAGAAAGAACAGCAGCGTCATCGCTATTGCGTTATTGTCAACAACAACTGCCACAGAGTTGCCTACAAAATTGAGTTAGTCAATTAGAAATTTGTTTCTACTTTCTGCTGGCCATGGCCAAGGCATATGCCATATGCCATATGCCATATGCCAAAGCATTTACAATTTACTGCTCTTTGCTGTAAAATTTTGAGGTTTTTGGGTAAGTTGTCAGCATTTTTGGACATTTGTCCAAGCTGCGGCTATGGCAATCCAAATTGACAGAAGATTCCGTCTATGTCAAGTCATACGCATGATTCTGTCATAGCCAAAATGTTTAGTGGCTATAAAGCAGTCTCAGCCCGACATGGAGGGAGGTTGCGTAAATTGACATCCCTCCCGGCCTGGCCAAGTCACTTTATGGAGTCATGCTTACAACGCTTTCAATTATACAGCCGGAATTGTTGGCCCTAAGCTTTTAGCTTTTTATGCAAGCTTTAGGACATAAAAGCCCACACACAATCAGCTATACAGGCCATAGACAATGCAATTCTATTGGCATTCTCTGAATATACACACACATACACACATACACACATACACACATACACACATACATATACATATATACAGGCATATGTATGTCTAAGCTCATTAAGCTGGCCAAGTTTTTAGCCTTAATTTGGCTTTGCATATGACTTAGCTGCTTGTTGACTCAAACTCCAACAGAAATTCCAACTCTTTTGAGCCAGAATATTGTTGCATTGTGGCCCCTCTGTGTGTGTGTGTGCCAGTGTGTGAGTGTGCGTGTGTGTGTGGTAAGTGACTGTGCGCAAAAGCCATGCAAATAGGCCATAAATTTATATTTTATTGGCTCGGACAAAGCTTAAACTGACAATTGCAATAGCACGAACCATCGACCTATTCCTGCCTCTCCAAAACTCTTCGCACAAACAATTATGTCAACTATAAACTGTCATGTATTCCTGCAGCCAGGACTTCCTCCCTCTCCCTCTGTGTGTGTGTGTGTGTGTGTGTGTGTGTCGGCATGTGTGTTGACAATGGACTTTTGGCATTATGTGCAAAATTCTGATATTGCATACTTTCAGGTGCCTGGCCAAAATGCTGCACAATATATTCCACACTGCTGCATACCTTTATTTGTAGCAGGCCTAAACAAAGCGAGAGAGAGAGAAAGGAGTCTTAGCAGAAGATGTCAAAGTGATTTGCAAAAGTTGTTGTTTTAATGCTTGACTTTATAAGGCACCCCGTACCACTGCCAGGTGCAAAATCAGGTAGAAATATAAGCTAAACATATGTTTTTGTATAGCTCTCCCCGAGGAAATGAAAATGCAATTTTCACTTATGTAATTCTAATTCAACTGGAAATCTATATATGTATTTACATATGTAATAATTGACGCTTTCCTTTTTAATTGGCAGGGTCCAATCGTTGCTGGCTACAAAATATTATTTTCCACGCGTCGCAGATTAAATACCCTTCCTTTTGAAAGTTGTCGCCGATTGCTTTCAGGCTCCTGAATGATTTAGTAATCTCATCTTGGTAATAGCTCTGGGAATGCATTTAAAAAGTAGACCAATTTGATAGGCAGGTTAAGAAACAGAAAAGCTTTCCATAAGCCAACGGCTTAAGCCGATTCTTCCCATATGATATAGTTATTCGATCCGATCCGCTCTGTTCCAATATATCTTTTGAAAGGCTCTAATACCAGATTTCAGTCAACTGAGAGACTCAATGGATCGTTTAACAGACAGACAGACAGACAGACATCCTGATCAATTATCTATATAATCTATAGAGTCGGCTATAGGCCAGCTTTAATGTGGCTTTAATAACTGTCATACCCCAGGCAAGAGTATATATTCTATGACTAGCTGCATAATATGGTAAATGAATGATAATAGGCCAATAAACGGCAACAAAATGGCTATAAGGGCCAGTTAGCACCCGAAATTATGCTTTTTAAATTTTCTACACCACACTCACAATTTATATATGTATAAATTGTTACAAATTATTCGAAAATTCTAGTTATTTTTGCTGTTGCTGTTGCTGTTGCTGTTTCTCCTGCTTCAGTTGCATTCGAGCACTTAACGCAATTTTCATTTCGATGCTGTCCACATTCAGTTGGTTGAGTGTGTGTGTGTGTGTGTAAAGTGTGTGAATATAAAAGCCAATAACGCATACGCCCCATTGCCCCGCACAATCGTTCGTTTTGCATCCTTCTTTCTGTATAAATTTCAATTTAGCTCGTGCAGAAATTTGCATTTGCAGCTGTCAAGCAAATTATTGCAGGCAGCTTAGCCCGTTGTCCTTTCGGCCTTCAGCTTGTTGCTGTTGCTGTTGCTGTTGTTGTTTTAATTAAAAAATACAAAAAATAAATAAAAACATTTCTGTTGCTGCCAGTCTGTATGTTTGTCTGTCTGTCTGTCTGTCTGTCTGTCTGTCTGTCTGGCTGTCCGCTGGTCCGCCTGTCCGTTTGCTTTGCCATTCAAGTGTTAATTTTATTGACATGTGACAGCTAGCAAACAGTTTGCCTGTTGGCAAATATTTAAATGTTGATACTCTACGTATTTTTGTTGCTTTTATTGTCATTATTGGGGTCGCTGTGGTCGGAATGGATATTTTTAATGAATTTAATAAACGCAGCACCCGAAACAATAGTCGTAATTCTCGTAATGCCTCCAAAAAGCAGAAAACAACAAAAACAAAGGCAAAAAAAACCCATTTGACATGCAAGCCAAGCCGTGAAAGAGCAGTAAAAGGAATTCCAAATGGAAACCAAAACCCAAATGTAGAGACCCCAAGCCCAGACCCCAACCCCAACCCCCAATCCCAACCGAAGGAGGAAGGACGCGTAGTAGGTAGAAACATTAATCAGCGTTAAAAGTCGCATTAGCAGTAAACAAAATGGGCGCGGCAGGTGGAGGAGTGAAAGGCAAGCGAAAATTGCACGCAAAGCCAACGCTGAACCGAACCTAACTGAACCGAACCGAACTGAACAGAAGCGAACCGTACCAAGCCAAGCCAAGAACAAAAAAAAAAAAACAGGAAAAAAGCGAAAGAAGCAACCCAAAAACTGTCGAAACGTAAACGAAAACGAAAAGTCGAACAAAATTGGAAAAATTGTTGTTGTTAGAGTGCAAAACGAAAGCGAGAAAGAAAGCAAGAAAGAAGAAGCAAAGGCAGAAGAACACGCACAGAGTCAAAGAAGCTTTTGTTGGTATCCGAAAGCAACAACAACAGCAACAACAAAGAGAGGAGGAAGAAATCGTGGCAAAATGAGTGACTGGCAGTCAAAATCATTAAAAAGTCGTAAAAATCAAGGCAAATGGTAAACAAAAAGTGAAAACGGGCAGCCAGGAAAAACCAGTGGAAACATTAAAGGGGCATTCCACAGAGAAGGTGGCACGAGCAGCGAGAGAGAATATAGAGGGAGAAAAGGAGGCGGCTACTGAAATACGCACGCTTTATAATTAGAATTTAATCAAGCGCAAATCGCAAACGTTCGCAGCACACAACCCGAAATGGGTTGGCCCCGGCAGGAGGCAGGAGGCAGGCGGCAGGCGGTAGGGGGGGCGTGGCCGGTATACGAAGCTATTGTTTAAAGTGTAATTAAAAGCGTCGTGAAAACCTTTTAGTGCAACGCCAGAAAACGAACCCAAAACACCGCTCCGATAATATTAAATTTCGACCAACAACAAGAGCAAAAAAAGCTGGAGAACATTGCCGGATCTGAGAGGCACGCCCAGCACACCCAGCAGAGCATAGATTAAAAGTAAAAGCCCATTAGGTCGCCTGACCTTGTCCGACCTTCGGTAATTGATGGTAGGTGAAAAAAAAAAAACAAAAAAAAAAGCAACTTTTCTTTTTTTGCATGTGTCATCTAACAAATGATGTGATGTCCAGGTGGGGATATATGGACTATGGGCTATGGGCTACGGAATATATGGGTACAAAAGCCCGGACCTTCAATCATGGCCAATTACACAGTGCAAAAGCTTTTGGAATAGATTTTCAATAGATTCCCACCTTAATGGCCGGGCTTCTCCTATTTCCAGCTGAACATGCAAGCGGCGCATGAAATAACACAGCTCAAAAGCCAACAAAAACAAAAGAGACGAGCGGAGAGCGACGAGCGGCGAGCGGGGAGCGGGGAGCGAAGAGCGGAGAGAGAACTTTTGACATTCTAATTACTGACGCAGGCAGCAGCAGCAGCTCAACACTGTTCGGCCGGGAACACTGCACAACACGAGCTGAGCTACTTGTCATAGCATAAAGTTTGTCCATAAACAAATTTTAATGGAGCAATTATAAGCGTCTACAAATGCCGCGAGAGGAGCAGCAGCAGCTCTCCTTTTCTCATAACTAAAAGGGCAAACTATTTTTGCACAAACTATAAAGGATATATACGTTTATATGTAGGAAGGATATATGTGGCAAAGGTTGCGTTATATATTTTTGTTGGAAAAAATGCAAATGTGTAACACTTGGAGGCACGAATGGCTTAAGCACGAACTCCGATGACGCATGCGAGTGTAAAAATAGCGTTAAACGTCTCTAGAAACGGCTAAAAGCATGCACTGGCATTTGTTAAAGCTAACCCTCGACCTGGTCCTGGTCCTCGTCCTGGTCGGCTTTACGCCCTTTAGACTTCATTGATATGCAACACATTTGAGGTGGGGCTCTGTTTTTTTTTTTTTTTTGTTGTTGCTTTCATGCTTATCGAAAAAATCAGCAGCAGCAGCAGGAACAACAGCAACGAGTACGAGTATCTGAAATATCTTCATAAATATCCAGTGCCTACCCCAAAGGAGGGCTCTGACGATTCATTCAACGCAGAGGCTGACTCACATAGCAGTTAACCCCTTGTTGCCAGCGTGCAAATCCCTAGCTTTTGTCTACTTTTTCCAGCATTTTTTTTTTTCGCTTTTTTGCTTTTGCCATTTTTTTTGTTGTTTTTTTCTGCTTTTTGTTAATACTGTAGCTAGCCCTATTTCTATGACAGACAAGCTCGCCCAGCTCTGTTGGTAATCTATTAAATGTTGTCAGTGCGTTTACTCTTAGGCGGTAGACAATAAAACTGTTGAAGTGATTAAAAATAGTCATAGTCGGCTCTGCCTCACACTGTGTGGCATGCACTTCTCTTTTTTCTCTTTTTTCCTCTCTTTTTTCTCTCCTTTTTTCTCATACCTTTTGTGTTATTTTTTGTGTGTTGGCAAACGGGTGAAAAACAACAAAAAAAAAGTACTGAAACCATTGAAAATCGATCAAGTCGATGGCGCGGTAATGGATTTCTGGGCTAGACAAAAGTTTATTGAACTGCATGTCGACAATAGCTTTTAGTTGTCGACAGGATAGTGTGATTAAATTTGTCTACAGTGGTCACTCGGAGAAGAAGCCTCGATAGAAATTGTTGGGGAAAACTTGAAGCAGCGCTACTTACTACTACTAGTTGGCCAAGCCTTTCTCCGTCTACCGCTCTCCGCCTAGAAAGAAGCCGCATAATGTGCGCACACCCACAAAGGGCACACCGAGAATCTTAGACTAATCGTTTTTTGATTTCTTACCTAACCACAAAGGCAAAGGCGCTTTTTTTGCCCACCTTGTCTTGGCCTCTGTCAAGCAGCCAGGCAGGCAGGCAGGAAACGTCTTCAGGAAAAGGGTTTTCACAGCACGCGCCCATTCCCAGTCCAAATCTGAGTCCCATTTCCATTCCGATTTCTTTCCTGGTCCCATCTAGATTGTCCTATTTGCGCAGAGAGTAATAAACGCCTATCTGCAGCCACGCGTCGACTTGAAACGACCTTTAACCCGACCCTTTTTTTTTTTCTTTGTTTTGTTTTTGTCTTTGGCTGCGGCTGCGGCTGTTTTCGCATTTGTTACTTTTGAATAATGTCGTTTTAATTACCGCAACACTTTGAAGACCGTCGCGTTGCCAGGACATAATCTCAATCAGCGGTCGAAAAAGTAAACAAAAACAGCCAAACACCAAAAAAAAAAAAAATAGAAATCATTTTAATTTAACTGGAAAAAAACGGCTAATTACTTTTGTGAGTACATGTGTGTGTGTGTGTGTGTGTGTGTGGGAAATGTGGAAAATTAAATTGAAATTAATTAAATCTTGGAATGAAAAATGTAGAATTGCAGCTGAAGGCGGCGAGCGAGAGAAAAAGATGGAACGATTGAGAGTGACAGCGGAAGAGCGCTTCAATGCTCCAAGATTTATTACAACAAATGGTGGCTTTTTTTTTAGTGCACGGCTAATTTTGAACGCGTTCTGCTTTTCCTTTTCCTTTGCCTCTTCCTTTTTTTTTTAAGCACTTATCCTTCGTGCTGTGTTGAGTCCTGCCGAAGCCCCCGCCCTGCCCTGACGTTGATTTGATTTCTTGTTGCCTTGGCTGCGTTTAATTATAAAAACGCACTTCACTTTGGGCTACCTTTTTTATAAGGCGCCCTGGGTTGGAGGCTGCCAGAATCCAATCAACCGCTAAGTTGTGAGCCTGCCTGGCGTTGATTAAAGGAGAATTCTTCCTTTTTTTCTTTTTTTGCTGCCTGTCGTTGCGTGCTCACAAAAGTATGCTACATAAAATGCGTATCAGCTTAGGCAAGCCGCTAATTGACGAGGCAGAAGGGGCCGAGGCCGGGAGGCAGACGAGCAGCGGCGGTTTGTAATTGAATTGAATTGATTTAGTGGATTTTCATGAGAGAGAAAGCTGCCTTTGTGAATTGCCTGCTGTCAAGATACACAGCTACCCAGCTACCCAGCTACAGGTACAGGTGTTAACGGCGTCGACGTGACGCTAATGAATTCCAAGGTGGGAAGGAAGTTCTTTGGCTTATGCAATGCTCAAAAAGCCATTACAGTTGTTGTATGTTTCCGGGATTTTCACAAAAACTGCTGCCTGCCTTCAAAATGAATTAATCGGCCAAACAAGGACCCGAAAATCATTCACTAGAATATGCATTGAAATGCATTTCAACAATTAGCACTGAGGCATACCAGTTTGTCTAACAATCGCTGATGGAGTCAGCCAGCCGTCGTACATCATTTTTATTGCACAACAAAAATTGTCAAAATTGTCAATCAGGAGGAAATGTGTACGCGTCCGTAGCTCCTGCATTGATCCCCTTACCCGCTCAACTCCAAGTGAGCCTCTGTGTGCCGCCTCACCAAACTTTGATATCATTGCAAAATTTCATTTCCGCACAGGCCTGACAGGTAATGTGCATGTGTGACTCCCTTTTTTAACATCCTTCCCCCCCGGGTTCCCGCTCAGTTTGCTCCTCCTCTTTGCCCGCTTGCGCTCCTTTGTAGCTGTCGCTGTTTTTGACAATTTTCATGTTTCAATATTTCATTATATGCGGCAGCGAATCCTTTGTTGCTGTTGTTTCTGTTGGTGCTGCTACAAAATTATTTATACATAATGCTGGCGCTGGCGATGGGCGTGGCAATAGCTTGGGCGTTTTAATGCTCTCATATCCGCCGTACTGAAATGAAACCATCCCCGAGCCATGCGAATTGCACTCCACTCCCCATTAAATGCGGCATGCGGCATGCGGCCCGGCTAGGCAATATCATTTACGTTTGGGGACCGTTCGCTTTTGATCGATTATGTACGAGAGTTAGGGCTAAAATACTATATATATATATACATACATATATATACTATATACACTGGCAATATTGGCTGTCATTGAAAAAAGCAACACACGCAAAAACTATGGCACGCCCTCATCATTAAAAGGACCCCAATAATGATATATTCGATTGCTGAAAGCCAGGTATACTCTTTCTT
Organism: Drosophila repletoides; assembly: GCA_018150835.1. Classification (NCBI taxonomy): domain Eukaryota; kingdom Metazoa; phylum Arthropoda; class Insecta; order Diptera; family Drosophilidae; genus Drosophila; species Drosophila repletoides. The sequence goes on from JAECWQ010000031.1 coordinate 2,848,348, forward strand.
AGCCCTCTCTCCCCCTCTCCGCTCTCTGTGGCTGGTTTTAATTTAAAATCCAAGCTGGCTAAGGCTACAGTTTCGCGACCAAAACAGCCAAAGAAACGAAATAACAACACAAAGAGCAAAAAATAAAGTATTGGTAGCAAGGAGAAATGGGGGGAGAGAGAGAGCAAGAGCAAGAGAAGGAGCAAGAGAAAGAGACGTTAATGACAGAATAAAACGAAATCCAAACATAAATTACGCGCTTATCAATTTCATTTATCTTTTGGATTTCTTGGCCGTTCGCGCTCCTTTCTAGCGCTGGCTGGCGTTTCGCTTTTATTTTGATGGTTTTGTAATTGAGTAATAAACTTTGGTATCGTTTCGTTTTTGCGTTTCGCCAAAGTTCAGCACAGTTCTTCGACGCGGTATTTGTGGCCCAATCGCCAAGTCAAAACCAACTGGCAGCCATAATAAATTTCCAAAAAGTTGTCTGTTCTGTTCTGTTTTTTTCTGTGGCTTTTGTGTCGCTTTCACTGGCAATAATGAGCCAAAAGAAATTACCCAGATAAGCAGGCAAGTTCCTTAACCTAACGATGCCTTTAATAAACGTCCTTCCATAAAAATGGGCCATTATCAAATATGTATGTGCTGCACTCCTTTTGCAGGTTAATAACTCCTCGCCGCGCATCTTTTTCTTTGCAATTTTCCAAACACTTTGCTCGTATTTATCACAAGTTGTCCCCTGCCTCCTCCTCCTCCTCCGCCCACCCATTTGAAATTTAATGGCCAATCAGTCAAAGAGACATGCATCTTTGGCAGCTCCAGGAGCAACCCCCTTTTCTTTCCTGCATTCCTTATCAGAGTCTCTGGCTCTAACTCTTAACTCATGCGAGTGCATATCTCCATAAACAGAGCAATTTATTTCAATTAAATTTAAAATAGCAAATAAATCTTCAAAGCATGTGGAATGCTTGGATAATTCGCTTCAAGCTTAGCCCAGTAGGAATTTGGTTCGATGGATGGGTGAATTGGGGATTGGAGCCACCCCGCAGCCGGAAATTGACGCCTATCAAATGTGCAAATCAAAATTGTCGGTCATTGTCGCAGTGCGCCTAAAATGACACACAATAAATTTTTATTTGGCGCTTTATTAAATTTCATTCGCAACCCAAACGAGCACGAACTACAATCCGGACGGACTATCCGCAGGACATGTCCATGGACTCGTACTATCCACATTTATGTATGTGCCGTGCCGGGCCAGGCCGGGCCGGGCCAGACTGTCTGACATTTGTCTGGCATTGGCCATATAACAGAGAGTCAGACAGAGAAAGAGTCGTCCCTCCCGCTCTGTTAGTCCCTGTCCCTGTCTCTGTGTCTGTGTCTGTGTGTGTGTCGTTCACGTCCACGATAACTACCAAAGTGTCCAAGCGCCCGGGGCGCAACTCAGTGGGGGCGTGGCGTGTTTGGCTGCCTTTGGCAAAAACGCGTTCTCCGTCTGACAACAGCCGCGGAAAAAGGCAAATTCATCAATTACTTAATATAATTACTTTTGGCTTTCGGATTATGCATATACACCAACCAACCAGCCAGCCAGCCAGCCAGCCAGCCAGCCAGCCAGCCAGCCAGCCAGCCAACCAACATCCTCTCACAGAAAGCATTGCATACTGCGCTGCGTGGCATCATAGCCAACATTAATACTTAATATAATAAATTGTAGCCAGTCGGCAATGGCATCCACAGAGTCACAGAACTGAGCCCTCCTCCTCCGCCTTCTCCACTTTGCGCATATTTTTCAACGCAGTCGCCACAAAAACAGAAACCATAGCGAAATGGTGGGTTCTGTCTGACTTCGTTTGGCCCGCACGGTTTGACTTGACCGGGTGCCAGTACTGCTGCAACTCCATATACGCAATTACCAGTAGCTCTGATGAAATTATCAGACTCCCGCCCCCGCCTCCCGTAGAGAAAACACCCCTCATTGGGGGACTGGCAGAAAGAAATGTGTGGATCGCGCGCGCCGGCTATTGCAGCCTATTTGCCATTTTAATGGCTTTTAAAGTGCAACCCAAATGGTAGACAAAGGGTGCAGAAGGGAGCCCCTTTGATGTACTACTATTGGTTAAAGACCCTGCCGCTGTATAAATAAAATGAGTGCTGCAACTAACAGCCATCAAAGTGCGACTAGGAAATATACTTAAATTTAATGTTTTCACTGGAAATCATTGCAGGAAACTTAATAGAATAAACGCTGGAAAATCAAGTAGTTCTCACTTGAATCTCTGTCCAGCAGACCCAGTCTGAAATTGTGAATTCCAATCCTTTTCAAGCTCGAAATTCTCGACTATATCCTGCGCTGAATCGCTCTAAGACCCAGTACAAAATTCTGCATTCAAGTCCGCTTCAATCTCGATTATATCCTGCGCTGAACCGCTCTACACTCAATCCCATAAAATAATAATTATAATGAGATTAATGGCAGGACTCTCTTACTTGATTCAAGCAGATCCTTGGAGCTTGCTCTTTTATCTATAGAAATATATCACTTTGGTAAGGAACAATCGCTGAGACGCTCTCGAACAGGCTCAAACGATTTAGTAGCTTATTTTATTGGCCATAATTGTCGTAAACTTCTAACTGTTTGGGCGTCATTTTATGGGCTAATAAATTGCATAATTTTAACATTTTGTCAGTTCATAATTTTGCATTAATTTATTTATTGCAGTCCATATAGACCACAAATTAAAAGTAATTAATTTCAAGCTATGCCAAACCGATATCATTTTTTGTTTTGTTGACAATCAGAATTTAATGCGAAAAAAAAACGCATAAACCTATCGAACTTTGAATTTAATTCAATTTGTTCTGCCGTTGTCCTGTTAGGAAATACGCTCTAAAAAATAATAATTTAATAAATTTCATAATGTCAAATCGTTCGTTGTTGTTGTTGTTGTTGTGCATATTTAATGGCCCCCAGTTTCATACAATTAAAACAATTAAAAAGCAAATACAGAACAAAAAAAAAAAGGAGTAGAAAAATAGTAGCAACATGCATAATGGCTCATAAATAATGACACGTATTAGAGCCAAAAGGTAGGAGTATTTATTACCAATAAATATGACAAAAATTGCATTGCTCGTATTATTAAAGAAATATCAACTGACAGCTGTGTTTATCTATGGCGAATATTTATGACAATTTCCATTAAAATTAGTTACAGAATTTAAAAGCGTTCAGAATTTGGTCAGTAAGTCGATTAAACGTACAATTATGCAGTCCATACCCTCACAGCGGGTATTATAGCTTTCTCATCCGGCAGCCTTTCCCATCGACCCCATTAAGTACTATATATACCCTTGATCTCAGGACGTTGGGAGAGGCATATCTCTCAGTTTATGTGTAAGCTTGTCTCTTAGTTTTTGAGCTAGAGGCAGGCTAAATTTCATGCAGGAACCAGTCGAATCGGACAACTATATCATAGCTGCCTTATAAAAGGAGCAATCGGTCTAAAAACTATTTGTTGCTCAAGATATCTTCTCCAAACTATTGCCAAGATCGGACTAGCTAATCATATGGCTGCCATGGAAAACTACTGACTGAAATTGTTATTTCCAAACAATTACCCAATTTAGTGTTCCAGTCTGGCAGGGTATACATTCTTCGGTGTGCCGCAAATAGCCCTTCCTTAGTTATTTTTACCACACTATTTTTGCATATAATTCCTAATGCCAAAGCAGGGTTTTTTGTGTCCTTTGACGCCTATCCTTTTATTATCCAAGCTGCACAGTGTTATTCCTACTTGCTGCAGTGACAACAAAGAGCACAGAATATTGCGTGGGCAACGGGGGCGGGGGGCAGGGAGCAAATGAAATATGCAACGGAACGAGTCCATGGTTCATTAAGTATGCGTCGTCCAACGGGGCAAACAGACGAGCGCTCGAAAGTATGCAATTGAATTTAAATATTGCAAAAGTCCCTCACACATTCATATATGCCATATGTACGTATGCCCGGCGTTGCCCGGGCAAAGTTATAATTCAAATTGTAAATTCACATTTTGGGTTTTTTCTTTAGATTTTCCAACATTTCAACATGTGACAATATTCAGAAACTCAGCGTAAAATCACTTAGACTGAAATAAAACTTTTCCACACTCAACCTTTGGGCACAGAGATTTTCCAACGAAATGGATAAATTTTTCGAAAAATTGCTATGCACTTTTCATGGGATAAAAAGCCAAAGTTTATATCTAACGATTTTTGTCCTTTTGTGGATGGAATTCTCCAGATTTCTGTGTCAGAACTTGGAGAATTCTGAGAATTTAAATACCAAAAAAAACAAATGATGGTACAGCTGTAGCAGGATTAAATACTATGCCCCCTGCCGAGACTAGGATTGTAGGACTCATCTCAAGTGATTACCCAGCCGCTGATTCGATTCGCTGCAGTTCTGCCTTATTTTTCTTTCATTTTTAATTCGCAATTATTATCTGTCTGGTTTTTTGTCTTCTTTGCTTTATTTTTGCTTTTATTTTGTGTTATTTCTGTCTCTGTTCCACTGACATTTCGACAGTTTAAACGTTAGTTGTTTGGCAAATACGCCGGTCAGAGGCAATTAATTCAATTTACAAACTGTAGAACAAGTTCCACTTAACAATTTTTTAATTATACGTTCAATTAATAGTTTATATTTGAGTTATTCGGTCTTTGTATTGGTCCAGGCAGGCGGCCAGCTAGTTTTCCAGGGTGGAAACTGGTTGGGAAAACGGCAGGCAAATGGAATTGGGGGAAAACCGCAAATGGCCTATTACAAAGAGTGTACATTAATTTCAATTAATTGCGATAACGCTGACAATGTTTATTGACTATAAAATAAGCAACAGCCAATATATATATACACCAATACATATATATTTATGTGTGTGTGTGTGTGTAGGAGAAGCTGAGTGCAGTCGGCGCATTATGGCAACAACCGCAATGTAAATGGCCAACGAAATGGCGAACAAAAAATTATGAAATTGATGACCAAAATCGACGTTGCAGTAATTTAAATTAAATACATTAAAATTATAATAAAACTGAAACAAAATGGAAAATATACGAAAATACAAAAATACAAAATGCAAGGAATAAAAAAAGAAATATAAAAAAAAACAACAGCAAATAAACAATAATAAGAATAATAATAATAATAATAATAATAAAAACAGGGAAATTGTTGCATTAAAAGTGCGGCAAAAAAATGCAATAAATATGGCAGCGCTTTACAGTTCATTAAATCGAAAACAAAAGGCAACCGCCTGCATTTATTTTACCTGTTCAATTCACCAGCAACAAACAAACAAACAGACGGACAGACGGACGGACGGACGGACAGACAAACATGCATTTCATTTAAATTCGTTATTAAACACACACAGTCCCATTTATATGTGTATGTGTATGCATATCACAGTGTATTTAATGCTGGCTTTATCGCAATTATTGCCATTAGTTTGACAAACGATGCCACAGAATTATGCAGCATTTCAAGCTAATTAAATTTAAAGATCGGAAATGCCAAGTGTTCCACAAGAGCTGCCGCTCCAACAGCTCCCACGGCAACCAAAGCTCCAACGGCAGCAGCAGCAGCAGCAGCAACAGCAACAGCAACACAAATCATTTGCAATTAAACAGTTGTCGTAATTATAAACGCACAAAAGTATGCTATAAATTTGTGTATCCCAAAATAGAGCAGCAAGAATATTTGGCACGTAGCACACACACACACACACAGAGACACACAGACACACGTGCAGAGCACGTAGCAAACATCATCGCATTCTCTCTCTCTCTCTCTGTCTCTGTCTCCGTCTCTGCAGTCTTCTCTCTGATTTTAATTCTCGTTGAAATATCCTCAGTCTCAATGTGCCGCCGCGGTTTAATTGGTCTAAAAATTGCCAGTCAACGTAGATAAATTTTTATTTGAAAAACTTTATTAAACATTTGCGTTGCACAGGCAGCTCACGTACCTGCCACGCCTCCTAAATGCTCATGCTTATTCCCCGTATGTGTGGCTCTCTCTGTGTGTGTGTGTGTGTGTGTGTGTGTGTGAGTGCACGAGTGTCCTTTGGTCGCCTTTAGCCATTGGCCTTTTTTTATTGCAAACTTTTTCACAGTAACTTTTTGGCATTGCTTTCTATTCCGTTTCACTCGTTTATTTTTACTTTACTTTATTTTATTTTATTATTTTTGTATTCCTTTTTTTTTTGTGCTTTTTTTGAATTTTTGTTATTGAAAAAGTTTTTACGTTTTGTAAAAATTATATGGCAAAGTTTTGCTTTGTAATTACATGCAGCAGCCACACACTTAAAAAAAATATATATATAAAAAAAACCAATTTCAGCCAAAAATGGACACTCGAAGTAATAAAAACATCGGGCAGAGAATGACGTAGATTTTGAATATGTTATCAAAGGACATGGAGCCGTGTCCACGTGTCCAATTTGAAGGCGGCTGTGGGCTAGGAGGCATCTTTTGAGCGAGGCATTGTTAATAATAACATGGCTGGATTTGCCGGCTAATGCAAAATTTTAATTAAACGCCGGCAAGAGAATAATATTTGGCCATGGCAAACAATCAAAATGTATATAAACTAAACTCTAGAGCTCTACACTGATAAGCTCGGCATTAAGCGGCTAATGGTAAACAAACCCTACCGGTTACAGCCGGGCTAACAGCACCACTAACTTGGCAAACAAAGGCGAAAACAAAAACGGACCACGGCGAAAACTTATTTATGCGACTCTCTTTCGCTCTCGCTCTGTCGCTCTGTCTTTGTGTTGTCTCTCTTGTCTGGCATAGAACTAAAACTGTTATCAAATAATTTATGCGTCTCACCTGCAACAACAAATTAAGTTTTGTTGTTGGCCCAAACAACGCCTGGTACACCCATCCATCCAGTAGGAACACCAGCAGGCAATACAAAAGGCAGCCAGCAGCAAGAAATCCACGTGCCTTCCACTTCCACTTCCACTTCCACTTTTAACTCATTAACTAAGAAGAAAGTGCTGCCTGCTTGGCTGCCCTCCCGCCTCTTTGACCGCCTGTTTTGGCCATTAAAAGACTTATTTTTACACTTGCATAAACTCATTTAGTGCTAGAGTAAACTGAAAATTGTCTATACAAAAGGTACACAGCCAGCAGCCAGCAGCCAGTAGCCACCACCCACCACTGGCAGCATCTTTGCCACCTTATCACACGGCACGTTGACTGCGATGGAAAGCAAGCGCATCGTGACATAAAATTAATGCCCAACCGACAATTTTAATCGGCAACAATTTTTGTCTTGAGTTATAGCTCCAAACCGTAGTCTCTCGCACCCTTAGACGGGGTCGCAAAAGTTTCTGGCAAAGATTTCCCCAAGTTTTTCGGCAGGCAACACAAAAAAGGAGGAAACAAAGAGGGGTCGAATGACATGCAAACATACAGACAAAACAGACAGACGGACAGACAGACAGACAGACGGACAGACAGCCAGCCAGCCAGCCAGCCGGATGCGTATATTTGAAACTTATTAAATTGCTATAATTTATACGACTTATCTCTCGAAGGCGGTGTGGCAGTGTCGTCTTCATCTCTGTCTCCGTCTCCGTCTCCGTCTCCGTCTCTGTTTCGAGGGTTGCTTAAGACTCGTAAAATACTAAGCAGAAAAGAAAAAAAAAGGAAGAAATCTCATTGCATAACTAGAGGTGCGCACACGGCATGAACCTGCGACAGTTCGAGGCAAGCGGCAAGAGGCAAGAGGCAATGGCAATGGCAATTAATTTACATGCAAATCGTGCCGAAAGTTTTTACCTCCATTCTGCGCGCTAAGCCCCCCCCCGGCCAACCGCCCTCCCGCCCAGTAGCGTCGTCTTAAAGTATGCAACATTTTCTTTCTTTCGCTTAAAGGCTAACCAGGCCAGAGAGCTCTCCACCCGCCCCCCGCTCTCCCCGCCCCACACACCCACACACTTGATTAGTGCTGAAGGCGGCCGCCCGTTGTGCCGCCTGCTTAAAACAATATGTCGAGGAGGACTACTGCTCGTACTACGATTACCGAGAAGCGAGCAGCGAGCGGCGAGGACCGGCGTGAACCCAGAGCCGAGCCGAGAATCGAGGACTACGACCCTTTTGGGATCGCGACTCACGTGCGTCGATGTCGACAGGTTTCCGCATCGTTAGAAGACCCAAGTTCTTTATTATGCTCATTGCTGTTGTTGTCTGTAGCGCGCGGCCTAACAAATTGCAATATTTTTTTTTTCCTTTCTTTTTTATTGTTGTTGATTAATTGTACAACAACAAAAGGAGCGGTGGGAAATGAGCGCACATTAAACATTTAGTAATGAGTTTAAAGTTTTAAATGGAATTTTTGATGAGAGAGATAGAGACAGAGAGAGAGAGAGGGACGCGGAGAGACTGAGAATTTCTCATAGAAAATCGGCGGGAAGGGGATCGGCATGTGGACAATTTTTTGCCCACTTAAGTACACTCAATTATTGAGCCTAGGCGGGAGGGAAGTACTCGTAATTGGGCCGCCTCTCTTTCTAGGCTTTACTTCTAGCCTATTTGGTCTATTTCTTAGTCGAAAGCCGCTCTAATCCATAATAAATCCATAAAGAAACCCCGCTGCAATCGCTTGGAAGCTCTTTCCACTGCCTTTGTTTAACCCATTCTGATTTGCGCACTTGAAACAAATCTCTTAAAATCCAAACACTTTGTACATACAATAAACTTGTGTCTATATGGAGCTCGGCTTGCTTTCTTTTTCAATTTTCAATTTCCACTTTCCACACACACACAAAACGCGACCATTAAACGCTTTAAAATCAACATAAACTCCACGACGACAGGGGCAATAAAGTCGACTCAAAAATTGCTTCCTCCGCACATAAAATCTAACAACATGGCGAGCCCCAAAATCGTTCTACATGCCTAAATTCCATCACACATACGCATACTCTTACTCGTCCTCGTCCTCGTCCTCCGGCTCGTCCTCGTCCTCGTTGTACACCCACAAAAGTAAACGAAACACTTTACCATCGACCCTCTTTTCTCTGACTGCTGACTCCCCCTCGATTTGCCACACCCCCCTGGCTACGCTCTCTGCCCACTTAATACTTAAATGCAAACGTGTAAATTATGTGATTTTTCCCCGGCGGCCATGTTTGTTTGCAAACTCCATTACCAACATGGCGGGAGCTTCCTTCAGTCGCGACACCATTCTCTCTCTCCTAGCTCCAGCTCCAGCTCCTGCTCCTTCGCCGCCGAGTCACCTGTTTGTTTCGAGAAATCGTCGCGCTTTACCATTAAAAACCAACAAAAAAAAAAACGAAAAAAAATACCAGACTGAGTACCCCTTTATGTGTTTTTCATGTACTTTTATTTGATTGTCGCACGCTTCGGCGCCCGACAGGAAAATCTACCTACCAACTTTGTGAGTAGGCAGGCCGGAGTACTCCTCGAGTAGGAGCTGGAATTTATAGCTCTGTTTTAGTGCTTAAAATATTAGCAAATGTTCATTAACGACTATGCAAATTGGCGTTAGTCAGGCTCACTTAGACCACTGTGCCAGTCCAGCAATTACTCAAAAGTACTTAGCACACAATTGACAAACGGAAAGGTTTTAACTGCCCAGCCAGAGAGAGTATTATGTGTGTTCCATTAAGGCACAGCTCAAGCTCGAAGCATACCCATACGAGCCTCAGCTCTCCATCTCTTCAGAGAAGGTCTCAGGAGTTGCCATTTTTCAATAGGTTGCTCTGCAAAAGGCAAGTTATTGGAGCAAAGGCAGCCCGGAAACAAATTAAAATATAATCAAGCCCAGCCCTGGCTGGGGTTGCCTTGCCTTGCCTTGACTTGGCTTGGCTGCCTTCCCTCTAATATTCTAATAGTGTTTATTGGACTACAGCAACACCTTGGCAAATGCTGCACACACATAAAATATAAATTTGTAATTTTAATATTATTAAAAATGTTAAATTACACGCAGCATAAATCTCATTTGGGTTTGTGGATGTCTGCGAGAGGGGATGTGGTGCGTCAGCTTGTTGTTGCCTCTCAGTTTAGTCCGGGGGTTGAGCAGCACATTTATACACACTCACACACAGACACTGCTCACACACACACACACACACACACACAGGCACACACACAGGCACAGACACACACTTGTGCACACATTATACAATAACCATTACTGGCAGCTGCGTTTGCCACACTATTTTTATTGTTTTTTTTTGCCGCCACCACGCCCCCTTTTTGTGTGTTGTTTTAATTTAAGCGATTTGCTTTGGGTTCATATAACAGCCACAGGCTTAACGAGCCCAACACCAGCCTGTCCTTTCCTGTCAATTTTACATTTTTGCTAACAGCAAAACAAAAAAAAAAAAAGAGCGCAAATCAAATGCAATAAAATTAATAGATAAACAAAAAGATTAAAGATTTAACTGACCAAAATCTAAAAATTTTTATCTCTCATATGCAGACGGCATCAAATACCAACAGTTTTGGCCCAGTTAGCACATATAATACGATAAGAGCCGAGATTAAAGTAACCCTTTAGATTGCTCATTTTGCAAATATTTTGTTAACATATTTATTGACTTGTGTCAAGCCATAAACAATCCTCTAATCGGCCAGCTTATTTTGTAGTGATCCAGTGATCCTGGAATACTGGCCGGCTTATGCTGGCTTCAATTAATCCCACTTCTATGAGAATTCCACTAGCTTAAGATCTCTGTTCATCTTCTATAGGAATATTGCCCCGAAATTACCTAGGGTAACTGTGAGCACTGTTAAGTTTCGGAAATATTGAACCACATTTGATCGATAAATCACACCTTCAGTTACTTCAGCTCCTGCTCTGTCCTCGGCTCAACCTTCTAGGAGGGGCACGGCACTTATTGAGCACACTTTCTTTAATGAGGCAGTTGCAGAGAGCACTTCCAGCCCGAAAGCTATCAGTCTGATCCCCGGTCGGGATGCTGCTGTTTTTTAAAAGCACCCAATGCCCATTAACTTATGTGAATTTATATGTTTCAACGATTGCCAGCACTGACTACCGAATGCTCTTATGCGTTCGTTAATTATTCACACACACACACACACCCCCACACACACACATAGAGCTCCTCACATCCCTAAATCGTAACACGTTTTGGTCATAAAAATCGCCCCCTAAAAATGGCACGCCCCCTAACGAGGCGAAGCCTGGCAACTGGCTGGAAGGGAAGCAAAGCGCTTAACCCTCGGAAACTAATACAAATGTCTTTGCGGATCTATGGACATTTATGCATTCCTTTACAGGCAGAGCCCACATACTGCCCCACTCATCCTGCGAGTCCTTCCACACGCACACACACACACATACATATATATGCAGGGGATCTTGACATTAAATAAATCTAACATCTTGTATAAGCTTAATGGGTATCTTTAATACACACTCTCCCACACACACACACACACACACACGCACACACACATATATAAAAAATGACGTAGACATTATTCACGCTTTCATTGTGCACAGACAGACAGACAGACAGAGAGACAGAGAGAGACTAAAGGAACGAGTCGAAATGGTTTGACCATATTCATTTCGGGTTACCCAACGTCTGCCGTGGCAAACAATGCCCTCCAAGAATGCGTCGCCCCACTGTTTTTGGCTCATTGGCATATAGATTCATCCGGGCAGCGGTTGTGCGAAAGGACATTTCTGCGGCTGGGGTCATTTTTGGCAGAAACTACCAACATTTTTCCGTAAGACCAAATGTTTGTCACACACTCAGCACATAGAATACGCATATACATTTGCTTCTATGTGTGTGTGTTTCTGTGTCTGTCTGTGTCATCTACCACAAAATGTTTAACCAAGTCTGGCATTGATAGCATTATGCACTGCTCCACAACATATATATATATATATATATATATATATATATATGCATTAATATATAAGCAGACAATTTATGGATGGCTTTAACTTGATGAATCAAAGCTGAATGCCTGAAAAGCGGCCACTGATGAATTCAAGTTGAAAACAGCGTGAAGTTCAGTTGTGAAAAATGAACTTATATGGCAGCCATTTAAATAGTAATCCTAGTTTATCTTTTCACCTTTCGGCTTACAACACAGCTGACAAGATACATACAGAAGATACATAGATACACATAAACATCCGGTCACATTCTCATTTCCTCATTACCCTATTGATTTAGCCCTGGGCTCCGTTTAAACACCCGACCATCCATCCCATAATCGAATTATCATCATGGCGTCAACAAATGATTTCAACTTATGCTGTTCGTACCGTGCCAGAGCCAGAGCTGCCCACATTTCCACTTTTGCCCTTCTAATGTTGGAACTGTCATCGGAATGATTGTCCCACGGCGAGTCCTTTTTTTCACATCACTTCACTGCCCCACCGCAGTGAAACCTTTCAGCCATCTTGTTTTTTCTTCTCCTGTTTTTTTATACCGTTTCTCCTGTTGTCCGCTTATCCGGCTGTCCTCCGTGTTGGCAGCGTCATTGTCGCTGGTCATTTTCCCTGCTTACTAAATTCGTTGATTCGTTTTTCCATTTGGTTCCCGTTTGCTTTTTCTGGTTTGTCGTCGACGTCGACGTCGCCGTCGTCGTCGTTTGTTTGAGGTTATGTTGAATGTCATTCTGTTATCCTTGTGCAAATCCTTTTATACAAATGAAATTTGCGCCAAATGGTGATAAGCAAAATACAATAGTGTCGACAGTCGACATTCACCGGACGCTGCCCGGGTTTTGCCACTGCTGACTGACTGCATCAGGCAGTAGCACTGGGAGAGTGGAACATTTCCTCATAGGATGAGGAGGTGTTAGTTTAATGAAATTCAGTTTACAGGATATGTGATTTAGTGGAGATTTATAGATGCTCGATGCATCGTTGCACTTAATTGATGACTAACCTAGTTTCTCTTTTCTCTCACCTTTCTTTTATCCAGATATCAGCAAGGGCTCACCAATAGACTACAAGAGCGGTTCGGCCTGTTCCACACCTACAAAAGACACACTCAAAGGGGGCTACGAACGCAGCACTCAGGGCTGCATGGGTCCAGGGCTACCGCCAAGGAGCATGAATGGAATGCCTACCCATCATTATTCGGCGCCGATGAATTTCCGCAAGGATTTGGCCGCACGTTGCTCAGCCCACTGGGTGAGCATTGCTGCGGTCTCGGCCCTTGGAGTCCTCTGTTTTCTGCTGGTCCTACTCACCTGGACCGGCACCTTGCACTTTTCGCCATCGGCGCCCTGCACAGTTCTAGTCGGCAACGAAGCCGCTGAGGTTACGGCGGCCAAGAGCACCAATACTGATCTATCCAAGCTACATAATGCATCGGTACGCGCGAAAAATGGACAAGGGATTGGAATCGTTCAAGGAGGACAACCTGGTGGTGGCACCTCAACGGCTACTGTCACGACGGCCACATCGAATACCGGTACTGCTCAAGGATTACAGTCGACATCCGCCTCGGCAGAGGCCACCTCATCGGCAGCCACTGCAACCTCCTCGTCACAATCCTCGCTAGCTCCTTCGACATCGCTATCCTCATCCTTGGCGAATGCCAATAATGGAGGTAATTATGCACAAGTTTTAATTATTTTTAAATGAGTTTTCGCAAGTTTCGTGAAACTAAGAGAGAAGGAGAAACGAGAAGCGAGAAGCGAGAAAACGAGAAAGAAAGAGAGCGAAACAAGAATCAATAAAGATGGAAAGAGAGAGGCGTCTTTGCCATTTAGCACCCACTGGCGGCGGTCAGAAACTTTATATTTTTTTTTTCATTTTTTTATTTTTTGTTATTTTTTTTTTGTTGGTTTTTTAGCTGAAAGTTTTCTTTCTTTGCAATTGACAGACGCCGCTGCGAGGCTTAAGCCGAACGCCCGATTATTCAAATGACTTTTCCATTGTATTGCGCTCATTAAATACTCAACTTGAGCACATCTAACTAAATAGATTTCAAAGCAGATACGCCCGGTTCACCGAAGAGTAGCGGAGCTTCGACTCTTTGTGGAGAAAGGCAGAAGCCAACTCTACAATAAATTCTACATTCATTGAAATACAAAACAAAATGCAAAGGACTTTAAATACTTTGAATATTTTATGTAGAGTTTCAAACTTTGCATCGTTTAAATTCAGAATTGTTCTCTGTATATTTTATTGAAGCCAGTTTTCTGCTACCTTTTCTGTTATAATACTTTTTTCACTACCCAATCTCAATTGATTGGTAGCAAAAAATGAAATTTGAAACATGCTTAAATCGATAAGTGTGCGCTTAAGGGTGAACCTTAACTGGCAACCCTGAAAAGAGCTTTAAATGCTGCATATTTTCATGGCGAAACTATTCATACTTCTGCTTGACGATTAACGTAGGAATCAGAGTCAGAACTCTGCTATTTTTATCAGTGTATAATTTATTTCTATTGAAAGCATTTCCCCCGCTCACATTTTGTTGTTGTTGTCAAAAAGTCAGTGAATTGAAAGCGCTCTGGTTTATTTCGCAGTTTATAATTTTTTCGCTTGGCTGGGCTAAAATAGGAGTAGATTTTTGTGCTGCATATTTTTAGGTCACATGGCACACACATGACACTTAACATTTGGCAATTAAGCTGTCAAATGTTGACAGACCCCCTCCTTTCGGCTTTCGGCTTTCGCCTTTCTCTTTTCTCATTTCGCATTTCCCTCTGCTATTACTGCTCTACTCTCTGTCTCTCCCTGACTCCCTGTCTCCGTCTCTCTCTCTCTGATATCGACCCTTGAAATAGACCGTTACGGGCTAAGCAACCTGTCAGCCTTACCCACACGCGCCTATCAAAATGCAATGAACATTTCTGACAGGTAGACTTGCTTGAATTGAATTAAAAATACATTGTACAATACTTAATTTGAGCACGCGTGGGTTTCTACTCATCGGGAGTAGCCTCGGGTTATGGCACTGCTTCCTTCCACACATACATATACATATACATATACATATATAGGTACACAAAGGTATAAAGTAATTTCGCTCTTCAAACTCTGCTCCACGAATACCTTTAGCGAGTCAAGGCGGCGGTACAGGAGCAGTGTCAACGTGGCTGTCTGTCAACGGTTCTGGCAAAAAACGTCGCCGCCATAGACGAAGTTTAATGGAGTGGCAGCAGGGGCACCATGATGATGATGACGACGCTGATGATGATGATGATGATGATATGGTTGCAGAAACTTTCAGCGACTTAATTACAAGTAACGCAACTGGAAATCATATACACAAGTCTTTGAGTTTGAGTACACCAGCGAAATCCATAGGCGGATCTGCTGTAGTACACCAGCAGCAGCAGCAGCAGCGGCAACCCAAGGAGCCAACTGTCATCGCTGTGGGAACACAACAAAGCAATTACGATATAAGTTTGCACAAAATCGAAGGCATTTCGAATCTGAAACAGGATGAAAGCGATAACTTTATGGACGACATCAGTGACTATGAGTACGAGGATAAAGTTGAAGTTGAAGCGAAAGATGAAGATGAAGATGAAGACGAGCAGATGGCGCCAACAGAGCTGCCAGAGCTGGCAGAGCTGGCTAGAACTAGGCAACAATTTGGCAAATCATTAAACGGCAATTTACGTAAAGCAGGTAAAACGCTTGTCAAGCCCCAACGGAAGTATGAACTTGAGTTTGAACTCAAAGAAAGCAGCGATAATATCGACGTTGAATCAGATACAGAGTCCACCAGCATTACTCCTGTTATTAATGGCTATAATCAAACTGACAGCAGCACCCAAAGCAGCAGCAGCAGCAGCAGCAGCACAGCGACCTCCATGCTGACAACCGGGATGCCGGGAAGTGACAACGATGACATTGTTGAAATCAACACCAGCAGAAGGAGCAGCACCAGCAGCAGCAGCAGCTTCAGCCCCACCGAACAGAATGAGGGGATGTCCTCAATCGTCTATGTTATTGAAAATGATTTTCAAATCAAAGAGGATCTGAAACCTGCCGCTGCCACTGCCACTGCCACTGCCACCACCTCTACCACTGCCGCTGATGATAACAATAATGAGCATGATTTAGCCGACAACTATGAGGAGCACAACAACAAGGAACAGTCAAAGCCAAAGCCAAAGCCAAAGCCAAAGCTGAAGCTGAAGCCACCCCCAGAAAGTATAAATCAAACTATTGCCGACGTGATGCTGAGCGATGCGGCACTTTTTGATAATGAGGATATCGATATAGTCAAATTGGACGAAGTGCCTAACTCCAATGAAGTGGACCTTTATAAGACGGCGACTCTCGACGAGTCTAAGGCAAAGCCGCCGCTTCAATCCCCATCAATAAATGAAAATGAGGTCTTAAAAGAGCAGGAATCGAATATAAATTTTGAGAGACCAGCTCATCTAACGCCATTGAAACCATATGTCAGTGAGAGCTTTGATCGCCCCAGTAAACGTATCATGGTGAATGTTACCATAGCCACAGATGATGGCAGCGATTCCATATACACGCTGCATGTCGCCGTGCCCATGGGTGGTGGATCTCACAATGTGGAGCAAGTGCTGACGCACGAAACAAAGCTTCAGGATGAGGACAATAATATTGATACCATTGGCAGCTGTGTGCCAGAGCCGCCGCCCCGCATGCCTGATTGCCCCTGCAGTTGCCTTCCAGAACTGTCGCCCACTTTTATGGCGAGCGACAGCCATGCCGCCGTTGACATTGACTCTCAGAAACCACCAACCGAGCCACCGCCTATAGAAATGGCTACTATTTTGAGCCACCAAAACTACTTCGATGATTCAAATGATGATGGTGAAGGATCAGAACTTGCACCTGCGCCTGCACCTGCCACTGCAACTTACCGCACTGTCACCGCAAGCACCACTACTAATTCGCTCAGCTCCGAGCTTAATAATCATAATGAGGCTACCAATACTACTACTACTTCTACTACTACTACTGAGACTGTTGGTGCTGGTGAAAAGTTTGCATGTCCCGATGTAATGCCTATACTCATACTGGAAGGTGATTGTACTGTCTGCTCTCTCGCTGCTAACCCCCAGTTCAAGTGCTTCTAATTAACCTGTCGACTGAGCTCAGCAATGACTAACCCCACGACTAAATTGCTGTACAAAGTATTAACATTTAGGCTAAAAGTCTTACTAAACCTAAACCCTAATCATAACAGAGACAGATTTGCCTCTGCTCCCTCATACTTCATCTGTACAAATTCCTTCAAGCATGAATATATGGCATCAGCATCTGGCTTTGTAAATCCGCCCACTAGGAAAATAGTTAGCATATCCATTTATATATATATATATAAGTACTAGACCACTTGATGTAAAGGGTCAAGATCATATAACGAATTTCCCCATCTGTTTATACCACAAAGCCCCCCATTTGAAACATATTTTACACCAAGCAATATAATAATAATTAAACCTCAATTAACATGAAATTCAATTGTTTTTGTGTCTCTATCAATCTATCAATCAATCACTCAATCACCATGCAAATGCTGTTGCGTCGCCCCGCTATTGCGCTTACCTGAAAATCCCCGCTAGGTGCCCGTACCTTCCCAGCGAGAAGTTTCCCACCGGATGGCACCACCTTTGGCCAGATTACGTTAGGGCAAAAACTATCGAAGGAGATACAACCGTACAGCTATTGGAATATGCAATTCTATCAATCGGAACCGGCCTATGTGAAGTTTGACTACACCATTCCCAGGGGTGCATCCATTGGAGTCTATGGGCGTCGCAATGCATTGCCCACCCATACTCAATACCATTTCAAGGAGGTTCTAAGTGGGTTTAGTGCTAGTACACGCACCGCCAGGGCAGCACACGTAAGTATCAATAATGCCACATCGATGTATACTAAAGCCAAAACTAACTATTGTCACTCTCATTTATGTACATTTCATATGAACCACCTAATCGCTACACACATCATGTTCACCACACATCCTTCCTTCCTTCACGACGGATCGCTTGCTTGCTTATCAACTGAAGCTTTCCATAACGCGGGAGGTGACACGCTACATGGAGCCGGGGCATTGGTTCGTCTCGCTGTACAACGATGATGGGGATGTGCAGGAGTTGACTTTCTATGCAGCCATAGCGGAAGATATGACGCAGAATTGCCCGAACGGTTGCTCCGGTAATGGCCAGTGCCTGCTAGGCCATTGCCAGTGCAATCCCGGCTTCGGAGGCGATGATTGTAGTGAAAGTGTTTGTCCAGTGTTATGCTCACAGCACGGAGAGTATATCAATGGCGAGTGCATTTGTAATCCGGGCTGGAAGGGCAAGGAGTGCTCACTGCGTCACGATGAGTGCGAGGTGGCCGACTGTAATGGTCATGGTCACTGCGTCAGCGGAAAGTGCCAGTGTATGCGTGGATATAAGGGCAAATTCTGCGAAGAAGGTAGAGATAACAGTGTATAAGCAACACAACTCCCCCAACCAAGAATCCCCCCTGTGCCCCCCTTTGTTTCCCGTTGCGACAGTAATTGAATTTTATTTAAACACTTTCCCGTTTTTTTTTTCCCTTAGTGGACTGCCCACATCCCAATTGTTCGGGACATGGATTTTGCGCCGATGGCACATGCATCTGTAAGAAAGGCTGGAAGGGAACCGACTGCGCCACCATGGACCAGGACGCCTTGCAATGCCTGCCTGACTGCTCGGGTCATGGCACCTTTGATCTGGACACCCAAACCTGCACATGCGAGACAAAATGGAGCGGTGATGATTGTTCCAAGGAGCTGTGCGACCTCGACTGCGGTCAGCATGGTCGGTGCGAAGGCGACGCCTGTGCCTGTGACCCGGAATGGGGTGGTGATTACTGCAACACGAAACTATGTGACAGTCGCTGCAACGAGCATGGTCAGTGCAAGAATGGAACATGCCTGTGTGTAACTGGATGGAATGGCAAACACTGCACTATCGAGGGATGCCCCAACAGCTGTGCTGGCCACGGACAGTGCCGTGTGAGCGGCGAGGGTCAATGGGAATGCCGCTGCTATGAGGGCTGGGACGGACCCGATTGTGGCATAGCCTTGGAGCTAAACTGTGGCGATAGCAAGGACAATGACAAGGGTTGGTCATAATCATTGTATATCTTTATTTAGAAACCATATTTAATCCACGCCATATCCAATAGATGGTCTTGTTGACTGTGAAGATCCCGAATGCTGTGCCAGTCATGTCTGTAAAACCTCCCAGCTGTGTGTATCTGCACCCAAGCCCATTGATGTCCTCCTCAGGAAACAGCCCCCGGCAATCACTGCATCATTCTTTGAACGCATGAAGTTCCTGATCGACGAGAGCAGCTTGCAGAACTATGCCAAGCTGGAGACCTTTAACGAGAGGTAGGTGCTTCCTTGTAGCCAATTTGCTGTGCATCATTTTTAGTTTAAATCGAAAAAAAAAGAAAAAAAAGAAAAAAGAAAAAAAAAAGACAAAGTGTATAGTTTCCAGAATTGGCGATGGGCCCAACGAGGCATCCGATTTAAAAACCATTATCCTGTAAAATACCAAACATTTAGCTGGATTTTATATATACTACAAATCAAATAATAATCAAAATAGTTTGCATAATTAATATTTTTATATGTTCAAATATTTACGTTTTTCGTTTTCGTGCCCTCGTCTAAAACAGATCCTGAAAAAAAACAAAAAACCAAAAAAAAAAAAAAAATACATAATACATCCATACACAAACATACCAAAATCCCATTATAAATCTTGTAAATATAAATCCCTACATGTCCTTTGTTTAAAACAACCTTCTATACTAAAATATACAAACCAAATCAGATCTAAGCATTTCAAACATTCTTAAGGTATATCAAATAATTAAATATCGCACTAAGTATTGATGACTTGAAAACAGATTTAGCGTAAATTAAGCAATAAATTATATAAGAATAATACTCGTAAATTACACCATAAGTTCACCTTTCACAAGGGATTGAATCAATAGACTCACTCCTTGTCCAATAATCCCAGGGATACAGCTAGTCCAAGCTGGAAAAAGACTCTTGTGGAAGGATCGATGATGATGATTTCGGTAGGACCGAAACCAAATTTAGTAGGAAACATTAAAGAACATTGTGACGGGTTTCAAAACACAAGAAATTCTAGTAAAGGGTTAACAAAAATCAACAAAAAAAAAACAACGACAATCATGCTAATTCAAATATTTTCTCTCTGCTCTCTTTTTCTTCTCAACACGCGCATCCTTATTCCGAACAAAAAAAAAAAAACAAAAAAAAAATTGAAAAAAAAAATACTTATTTACTACTACTACTACTACTACTCGCTCCACTTACTACTCTACTCGATACTAATTTCAATAATAAACACAAAACGAACATATTGCGTAAACGAATTCCAAATACTTTGTAATAACTAACGAATTCCATTCGCTACTTGTTCTCGCTGTAAATCAAAAACAAATACTAACAGCATTTTTTGGAATTATTTCAATGCAAGGTAAGCAAGCGAAATTCCGGTACTAAAATACTACTATACTACTAAAATTATTACTAATACTACTACTGATTCTCGATGGTTGTTTGGTACACTCTTCTTTTCGTTTCGTTTCATTTATCTGTTTTTCTTTTTCTACTCGTTTCTTAAAGACTTTTACACTATTCATTTATATTTAGCGTATTTAACTAAATAAATATTCAAGTATATTTTTTTTTTTTTTGTTAAGACCTTTTTTAGTAGCTGATTTTACTTGTGGGAAGGATTAATCGTTTTATTTTACTACTTTTTAATCTCTCGCCAGACAACCAATAAAATAATTAAACAATTTGGGTTTTATTTTAACATATGTATAAGCTATAAACATGTTGTACTTAGGTCAATGCTAGGTCACATACAATGCTATATACCAAATATATACATATACATACTACTATATTGTTCAAATTGTAAACCTTTATGTGTTGATACGAGTCTTATGTTATGTGCGTGTGAATTTTTATCATTTGTAATTATCGCATCATTTGTTATCGATAGTAGCTGCGAGTTCTAAGTTCAATATATGCTTGCTAGTCGGATATATTTGTAGTTGAATCCCCTATAGAGCCAATCACTTCGAAGACCCGACTAACTAATTCTTTTGTTGAATTCCCAACAGCCGTTCTGCAGTTATCCGTGGACGCGTGGTTACCTCCCTTGGTATGGGATTGGTTGGTGTACGCGTTTCGACGACGACATTGCTGGAGGGCTTCACACTCACCCGCGACGACGGGTGGTTTGATCTGATGGTCAATGGTGGAGGAGCTGTGACTCTGCAATTCGGACGTGCACCCTTCCGACCGCAGTCACGCATTGTGCAGGTGCCATGGAATGAGGTGGTCATCATCGACGTTATGGTCATGAGCATGTCTGAGGAAAAGGGTTTGGTCACGACATCTACGCACACTTGCTTCTCGCACGACTACGACCAAATGAAACCGGTGGTGTTAGCCTCCTGGAAACATGGCTTCCAGGGTGCCTGTCCCGACCGCAGCGCCATACTGGCCGAGTCGCAAGTTATTCAGGAATCGCTTCAAATACCCGGCACTGGCCTGAATCTGGTCTATCACTCCTCCCGCGCAGCTGGCTATTTGTCCACCATTAAGCTTCAGCTGACGCCAGATACAATACCTGCTTCACTCCATCTCATCCATCTGCGCATCACCATTGAGGGCATACTTTTTGAGCGAGTTTTTGAGGCTGACCCTGGCATTAAATTTACCTATGCCTGGAACCGCTTGAACATATATAGACAGCGCGTCTATGGCGTCACAACAGCCGTAGTGAAAGTGGGCTATCAATACACTGATTGCAAGGACATTGTTTGGGATATACAGACAACAAAGTTGAGTGGACACGACATGTCCATCTCTGAGGTTGGAGGCTGGAATTTGGATATCCATCATCGCTACAATTTCCATGAAGGAATCCTTCAAAAGGGTGACGGCTCCAATATCTATCTCCGGAACAAACCTCGCATCATACTCACCACCATGGGCGATGGTCATCAGCGCCCGCTTGAATGTCAGGACTGCGATGGTCTGGCCATGAAGCAGCGACTACTTGCACCTGTTGCGCTGGCTGCCGCTCCGGATGGCAGTCTATTTGTGGGCGATTTTAACTATATTCGACGCATAATGACAGATGGCAGTATTCGCACTGTGGTCAAGCTGAACGCCACCCGCGTCTCCTATCGCTATCATATGGCTCTCAGTCCACTGGATGGTACTCTATACGTTTCCGATCCAGAATCTCATCAGATTATACGAGTACGCGACATCAGTGACTATTCACAGCCAGAACAGAACTGGGAGGCGGTTGTTGGTTCCGGAGAACGCTGCTTACCTGGCGACGAAGCGCACTGTGGTGACGGCGCCCTGGCCAAGGATGCCAAATTGGCTTATCCCAAGGGTATTGCTATCTCCAGCGATAATATCCTGTACTTTGCCGATGGCACCAATATTCGCATGGTTGATCGCGATGGCATAGTAAGTACACTTATAGGTAACCATATGCATAAGTCGCACTGGAAGCCTATTCCATGTGAGGGCACCCTGAAGCTGGAGGAGATGCATTTACGCTGGCCCACCGAGCTTGCCGTTTCGCCAATGGACAACACACTTCACATCATTGATGACCACATGATCCTGCGAATGACTCCCGATGGACGAGTTCGTGTTATATCCGGACGTCCGCTGCATTGTGCTACCGCTTCAACGGTCTATGATACGGATCTGGCCACGCATGCCACCTTGGTCATGCCGCAGTCCATTGCTTTTGGACCTCTGGGCGAACTCTTCGTAGCCGAAAGTGATTCCCAACGCATCAATCGTGTGCGCGTTATTGGTACGGATGGACGCATTGCATCTTTCGCGGGTGCCGAGTCCAAATGCAATTGTCTAGAACGCGGTTGCGACTGCTTTGAGGCCGATCACTATCTAGCCACCAGTGCGAAATTCAATACCATTGCCGCCTTGTCCGTTACGCCCGACGGACACGTGCATATTGCCGACCAGGCCAATTATCGCATACGATCCGTAATGTCAAGCATACCAGAGGCAAGCCCTTCGCGCGAGTATGAGATATACGCACCAGACATGCAAGAGATCTATATATTTAATAGATTTGGACAACACGTCTCCACACGCAACATTCTCACCGGAGAAACGACTTATGTCTTCACTTATAACGTCAACACATCCAATGGCAAGCTCAGCACAGTGACCGATGCGGCGGGCAACAAGGTCTTCCTATTGCGCGACTACACCTCCCAGGTAAATTCGATTGAGAATACCAAGGGACAGAAGTGCCGCCTACGCATGACTCGCATGAAGATGCTGCATGAGCTGAGCACACCGGACAACTACAATGTCACCTACGAGTACCATGGACCGACAGGTCTGCTAAAGACGAAGCTAGACTCGACTGGACGCTCTTATGTATACAACTACGATGAGTTTGGTCGATTGACTTCAGCTGTTACTCCGACTGGAAGAGTTATTGAGCTCACCTTCGATTTAAGTGTTAAGGGTGCTCAAGTGAAGGTCTCAGAGAACGCTCAGAAGGAGATTTCAATGTTAATACAGGGCTCAACAGTTGTTGTGAAGAATGGAGCCGCAGAATCACGCACGACTGTGGACATGGATGGTTCAACGACAAGCATCACGCCCTGGGGACATAATCTACAGATGGAAGTAGTACCCTATACCATTTTGGCTGAACAGAGTCCACTACTAGGCGAAAGTTATCCAGTCCCTGCCAAACAGCGGACTGAGATTGCAGGCGATTTGGCCAACCGGTTCGAATGGCGCTACTTTGTTCGACGACAGCAATCTTCACAGCAGGGCAAGCAAAACAAGGGAGCACCACGACCAGTCACTGAAGTTGGCCGCAAGCTCCGTGTCAATGGAGACAATGTGTTGACTCTGGAATACGATCGTGAAACTCAGTCAGTTGTTGTTATGGTCGACGATAAGCAGGAGCTGCTGAATGTGACCTATGATCGCACTTCACGTCCTGTAAGCTTCCGGCCTCAGTCGGGCGACTATGCCGACGTTGACCTCGAATACGATCGGTTTGGACGTTTGGTTAGCTGGAAATGGGGTGTGCTGCAGGAGGCCTACACCTTTGATCGTAATGGACGCTTGAATGAGATCAAGTATGGTGATGGCTCTTCCATGGTTTATACCTTTAAGGACATGTTTGGCTCACTGCCACTAAAAGTAACCACGCCACGACGATCGGATTATCTCTTGCAATATGATGATGCAGGTGCTCTACAGAGCTTGACAACGCCAAGAGGTCACATTCACTCCTTCTCACTGCAGACATCTTTGGGCTTCTTTAAGTATCAGTATTACTCACCCATTAACCGCCATCCGTTTGAGATTCTGTACAACGATGAGGGCCAGATCCTCGCCAAAATACATCCTCATCAGTCTGGCAAAGTTGCGTTTGTGCATGATGCTGCTGGACGTCTCGAAACTATACTGGCAGGACTCTCAAGTACCCACTACACTTACCAAGAAACAACTAGTCTGGTAAAATCTGTCGAAGTGCAGGAGCCAGGCTTTGAGCTACGCCGCGAGTTCAAGTATCATGCCGGTATTCTGAAGGATGAGAAGCTTAGATTTGGTTCAAAGAACTCACTGGCATCAGCCCACTACAAGTACGCCTATGATGGAAACGCACGCTTAAGTGGAATTGAAATGGCTATCGATGACAAGGAACTGCCCACCACCCGCTACAAGTACAGCCAGAATCTCGGACAGCTGGAAGTAGTGCAGGATCTGAAAATCACACGTAACGCTTTCAACCGTACGGTGATTCAGGACTCAGCTAAGCAGTTCTTCACCATTGTGGACTATGATCAACATGGACGCGTTAAGAGTGTACTCACGAATATTAAAAGCTTCGATGTATTCCGCTTAGAACTGGACTATGATCTGCGCAACCGCATCAAATCGCAAAAGACAACTTTTGGTAGATCAACGGCCTTTGACAAAATCAACTACAATGCTGATGGACATGTCATTGAGGTCCTGGGCACAAACAACTGGAAATATCTTTACGATGAGAACGGCAACACTGTTGGCATTGTCGATCAGGGTGAGAAGATCAACCTTGGCTATGACATTGGTGATCGAGTCATTAAAGTGGGCGATATTGAGTTCAATAACTATGATGCTCGCGGTTTCGTAGTCCGTCGAGGAGAGCAAAAGTATAGATACAACAATCGTGGTCAACTGATCCATGCCTTCGAGCGTGATCGGTTCCAAAGCTGGTACTACTATGATGACCGCAGCCGCCTAGTAGCTTGGCACGACAGCAAGGGAAATGTCACACAATATTATTATGCGAATCCCAAGACACCAATGCTGGTCACTCACGTGCATTTCCCCAAATTAGGAAAGACCATGAAATTCTATTATGACGATAGGGATATGCTAATCGCAATGGAAAACGCCGAACAGAGATACTATGTGGCCACTGATCAGAATGGTTCTCCATTAGCTTATTTCGACATGAATGGAAGCATTGTGAAAGAAGTGAAGCGCACGCCTTTTGGACGCACTATTAAGGATACCAAACCAGACTTCTTTGTACCCATTGATTTCCATGGCGGACTGATCGACCCCCACACGAAATTAATCTACACTGAGCAGAGACAATACGATCCAACAGTTGGTCAGTGGATGACACCACTTTGGGAGACGCTAGCCACCGAAATGTCCAATCCCACCGACGTATTCATCTATCGGTACCACAACAATGATCCTATCAACCGAAATAAGCCACAGAATTACATGATCGATCTGGACGCCTGGTTGCAACTTTTCGGCTATGAACTGAACAACATCCAGAGCAATAGGTACACCAAACTAGCCCAGTACACGCCACAGGCCACCATCAAGTCAAATACGCTGGCGCCAGACTTTGGTGTTATCTCTGGCTTGGAGTGCATCGTCGAGAAGACCAATGAGAAATTCAGCGACTTTGACTTTGCGCCAAAGCCTCTCCTCAAAATGGAACCCAAGATGCGAAATCTTCTACCACGTGTTAGCTACCGTCGGGCCGTCTTTGGAGAAGGCGTGCTTCTATCAAGGATCGGAGGACGTGCATTAGTCAGTGTGGTGGATGGTTCGAACAGTGTGGTACAGGACGTAGTTAGCTCAGTGTTCAACAACTCCTACTTCTTGGATCTGCACTTTAGCATACATGATCAGGACGTTTTCTACTTTGTCAAGGACAACGTACTCAAGCTGCGAGATGATAACGAGGAGTTGCGTCGCCTGGGCGGCATGTTCAATATATCCACGCACGAGATTAGCGATCATGGCGGCAGCGCTGCCAAGGAGCTAAGACTCCATGGCCCCGAGGCTGTAGTAATCATCAAGTATGGTGTAGATCCCGAGCAGGAGCGACATCGGATACTTAAGCATGCCCACAAACGGGCAGTAGAGCGCGCCTGGGAGCTTGAAAAGCAGCTGGTTGCAGCCGGATTCCAGGGTCGTGGTGACTGGACAGAGGAGGAGAAGGAAGAGCTCATTCAACACGGCGACGTCGATGGCTGGATAGGCATTGACATACATAGCATTCACAAGTATCCACAGCTGGCAGATGACCCCGGTAACGTGGCGTTCCAACGCGACGCCAAACGCAAGCGACGCAAGACAAGCAACAGCCACAAGATGAGCTCCAACCGACGACAGCAGAAATACGGAGATGCGAGTGCGTGAGTGGAGGAGGAGCTGGAGAGTGAAGCTGGCGACGAAGCAATTGAAGAGTATGACGGGCCGGAGGACTATTTGATAGCAGTGGGAAGAGCTGTTCAGAAGAAAGAGCTGTTCAGCGAGACAGCCGAGGAGCAGTTTTTGTAATTATTTAGGTGAAATACAGAAGCGATAAGCACAATACATACACACAACAACAAAAACAACAACAACAACAACAAAAGGAACACATTTAAAATGAAAAAGAAAAAGAAAAAAAAAACACTTCAACTTAACTAATTAATATAAACTTTAATTGCAATTAAAGTTTAGTATTAGTCACAAGGCAAACCCTCGAGCTATTCGAGCTATTCGAGTATCGAGTATCGAGTACCGAGCTGAGTATCGAAATGCAAACCACGTAAATTTCTATATATGTATGTACACAAAAAGAACAAAAGAAAATATGTATGTTGATGTTGAGATTAAGCTAACAATAGGTATATATATACATATACATATACATATACATATACATAATTATATATATATGTATGTATGTTTAGTCCACGTGTAACATTTAAGGGAATTTTTTTTTTGCAATTTGCAAATCATATGCAAATAGAAAGCTGAAGTTTTCGGCAAGAAATAGGCAATTAATGCAGAATATATACGATAAAAGAGGCATAAGTAAGAAAGGGAGAATTACTTCAGGCATATATATTGAGTATAGCATAAAGAAGATTAAGGCATGTAATGACAATTCGATTGGAGAGGATGGGAGGCAGAGGCAGTAGCAGGAGCGGGAGCGGGAGCAGGAGCAAGTTGGCCGAAATCGTAAATGAAAGTCGTAAGTGAAGTTGTCTCTTTTGTGTTTAGTCTACAGAAGTCTAATTAGCCAGTTGCATTCGATGTCAAAAGAAAAACAAAAGAAAAACATAAAAAAAAAAAAACAAGTATTACTCAACTCAAAATAATAAGTATATTCAAATAAGTAAAATATTAATATAAATCATAAATTAATGTAAAAAGTTCAATGAGTCCCCCAGCAACAGCAAAATGAAGCAAGCAACACACACACACACACACACACACACACACAGAAATCAAAACAGACAAAAAAGAAAAAAGAAAAAAGAAAAAAGAAAACCGGAAATAGCATCCCCTAGCCGAACCCTGCCCCAATTCTATCGAAAAAGAAAGCTAAAAGCTGCTGCTTCATTTTAATAATGCTTTGTATATAATTACATAAACAAATACTATTTAAACTATGCTTTTAACAGTCAATGCATTTTATTTAATTATTAATTTTTTACTCATTTTTATTCAAGTTTTTTAATCCTTGATTGTGACTTACATGACATTTATTATACATATATATATATATATATATTTTTTAGAACGAATGCTCGAATTTACCATACAGAAAACTACTTAAGTTTGACAGCCAAAAATCAAAAGAAAAGAAAAGAAAACGAAATGAATTATCTGCCAGCTATAAAGAGAGATTATCCATATACAGATCAATATATATATATTTATTCGTACTACTCCTATATTCTCCATCTTCTTCTTATTCTTCTTATTCCTCTTCTACTTCTTCGCTATTTTCCACTGGAACTGTTGAGTTATTTCAAAAGGCAAAATGCATTAATACTTTTTACAAATTGTGATATATTTCTAAACATTTCGTTTCACTACTTGAAATGTTGCAAAAATAAATAACGAAAATCGAATAACAAAAAAAAGAACAAAACAAAAACAAAACAAAACAAAACAAAACAAAAACAAAAACAAAAAAGAAAAGAGAAAAAAAATCGAACCGAATGTTTATAACAGCAATGTACTTTACTCATACAAACAATTTTTTTTTTTAAAGTTAGTCTCTTAAGATTTTAGTTTCTCTTAAATGCAATATTTAATTTAACATCTTTGCCATGTTAATTTTTAAAAGCAATTCAGTTTTAAATGCCTTTAATCCAATGCTAGAATAAGAGATATTTTTTTTTTTACTGATAAACGCATATATATATCCGACTATATATATATATGTATATAAATATATATATTATCCACTCTCTCAATATCCTATCTGGAGCTTTGGCGCTTTGCCGGAGTGTTTTTTGTTTATAATTATTCATATTATTAAACTATTTATAACTGAAACTAAACTATTGACTATTGAGATATACATAAATAATCTAGCCTTTAAGTCTTGAACATAATGGAAGCCCCCCCATATGAATCATACCCTGTAATATAGACACACTCAACACACACACACACTCACACCCCGCACATACACACACACACTAAACCACACATCGTCACTAAGGATTAGGCTAAAGATAAAAGGATAAAAGAAAAACACACACACACACACACACACACACAGAAGAACGAAAAGTAGCACTCAACTAAAATGAAATTGAGCAGAGGAGATAAAAAAAAAAACAAGAAGAAAACAAAAAACGTAGGAATTAGCTAAAGTGTTAGTAATTTTATTAAATAAAATTATACATAAAAAACAACAAAAAAAACACAAAAAAAAAAAAACAAAAAGAAAAAGAAAAAACTTAAAAAATAATAAACATCAAAAACACTTAAATATGTATGTCTAAGCAAGCAAAAAAGAAGAAAGAAAAAAGAAAAAAGAAAAAAGAATAAAGATAAAAACGAAAAGAAAACTCAAAAATTGTATGTACTATGCATCGATAGTGTGTCATGCAGAATGTTGTGTATGGAAAGGGAGTAGAAACAGGAGCAGATAAAAAAAAATAAAAAGAGAAAAGAAGCAGAAATACAGAAAGCATAAAGCATAAAGCATAAAGCATAAAGAAAACCAAAATTTCACGTTTTCCAAAATAATATACGAGTAGCATACTGTTTTACACAAAGCGAATTGTAAAATTGCAGCAACCGTACGAGTATATAAAAAAAAATGTATGTGTAGTAAAATTAAGCAGCATTATATTAACCAAATACATAAAAATGAAATTATTGAAATCAGCTAACGAAACGAAACGGAACGGAACGGAACGGAACGGAAGGGAAGGGAACGGAACGGAACGAAAATTGTGACTGAACAAAAAAAAAAAAAACAGAAAAAAACAGAAGAGAAATAAACAGAAAAAATACATCTACTCAATTGTGCTTAAATTTACTCAGTATATTTTGTTCTTCAATGCGAATGCAAGACACACACAGACAGAGACAGAGGCAGAGGCAGAGACAGAGACAGAGACAGAGGCAGAGACAGAGGCAAGGATATTCTTACTATTCGTTAAACTCATCTTTAGATTACTGTACTTGTGCTGATAGTCCTTATCACACACACACACAACCACACACACACACACACAGCCATTGATAACACACATTTTGAAATTAAATAAATTATGCATAATAATTGTATTGTATATCAAATGTACTTGAAATTGTCTCCAACGTCTCTCGCTACATAATTATGCATTATGCAGTGTGTACTGCTAATCTCAAAAGAAACAAAACAAAACAAAACAAAACAAAATAAACGTAAAGTAAAACAAAAACAAAAACAAAAACAAAATGAATATAATGAAAATTGAACAACAAAAGATACTCGTAAGCAAAGCAGAGAACATAATACACACACACATACACACCACACACACACACGACACACACACACACACACATTTATGGCATGCCGATATACATGTATATGATAAAACCATATATAATATCTAATAATATAACGAATAAAAAGCGATTTCAATAAAATAAAAAATTACAAAAAAAAACACAAATTTTCTCTCTTTTATTTTATTTATAAATAATTTGCCATAAATAAATTATAATATTGAAAAGCTGTTTAAAAAACATAGAGAAATTTTTCAAGTCGAATATCCTTAGATGATACCTATATCCTTGAATGCCCTTCAATGGAGTCGGTCCTTACGATCTAAACGCCAATAGTCCTGGCAAAATCTGCAAGGATATAGCCGAGTTAGAGCTTTTTTTCTTCAAAAAAAAAAATTGAAATTTTTCCAAGGGGGTAGCATAGGAAAAATGTCCTAAAATTAGAAAATCGCCTGTAATTCGGCCATTTCAAGGACTAACAAGATGTCCTTTGGCCATAAGATAGTCCGTATCGTGTCCGATCAGGATATGTAATAAAAAGGA
Organism: Drosophila repletoides; assembly: GCA_018150835.1. Classification (NCBI taxonomy): domain Eukaryota; kingdom Metazoa; phylum Arthropoda; class Insecta; order Diptera; family Drosophilidae; genus Drosophila; species Drosophila repletoides. The sequence goes on from JAECWQ010000031.1 coordinate 2,879,265, forward strand.
CGAAAATCATTCAGGCAGCGGAGAAAAAAGGACTTTTCTGTATATAGAAAAACACCTATAACTCGGCCATGTCCTTGCGAATCCTGACGAGTCCTGTGGCAAACGGTAAGTATTAATAAGGACCATCGACTGACCAAAGGACATTTAAATTGTCCTTGTAGTTCTTGAGTTATCCTGCAATTTGTGTTTTTGATTGATTTTCTAGCCCATTTCGGCTGAATTTTTTCAAGTCGATGATCCTTAGATGACCCCCATATCCTTGAATGCCAATCGATAGAGTTGGTCCTCACGAGTAGATTGCAGTTTGTCGCTCCAAAATCCGTAAGGATTTGCAGAAGTTATGTCCTTTTAAAGTTCCACTTGCAATATAAGCAAAAGCAGCCACAAAATAATTTTTGTTGCATACTTTGAAGGGCATCGAGAAAATCTCGTCGTTATTTTTTTCAATTTGGCACAATTTGAATTTTTGCTAATAGGCAAATAGAAATCGCAGCAGGTCGACGGATTTTGGGACTGTCGACCTGCTGAGAATTCTGTTCGCCTGGTGCTGCGCCTGGGATTTTGCGCAAATTGGCGCTGGTCTTGGACAATTTTAAATGTGCCGAGTCATTGCTTGCGGACAGTTGCTTCTAGAAAAGTATCTGCTGGACACAAAAGTATCTGCTGGACACAAAGTATCTGTCAGATACAAAAGTATCTTCGAGGTACAAAAGTATCTTCGAGGTACAAATGTATCTGAAGGTGTCAATAAAAGTATCTCAAAGATACAAAAATATCTACAAAGTTTTTGATTTTCTGATTTTCTTGCTCATTTCAACTGAATTTTTCCAAGACGATGATCCTTTTTAATATCAAATTTACCTGTAAACAAATGCAGCGGTCTTTTTGAAAATTTAACAGACAATATTTATTGCGTTGCATACTTTTGGGGATTATAATTAAAATTGGATTTTTAAAGATTTAACTGACAACATTTTTTGCATGGCATACTTTTAGGGTGTGTCTGAAAACATTTTAAATAAACGGCAGCTTGTTACTGATTCTATTCGCCTGGTACTCCCAGCCACCAATTTTCGATATTCGACTTCCCCAGCGACGGATTTCTAACAGACCAACATTTTTCAGCAATCTGATTAATGTTATTTTAACAGTGCGAATGTTAAGTGCCGCTGTTAGTTAACTATCCAAATGTTAATTAACATAATTAACATCTTGACTGAAATTTTCTAAGTCCAGGATCCTTAGATGACCCCTATATCCTTGAATGCCATTCGATAGATATAGTCCTTACAATTCTAACGAAACATATCCTGGCCAAATGTGCTAGGATTTGGCCAAGTTACAGCTATTTTTCTACCAAAAATGCACTTAAAAAGTTTCCAAGGGGGTGGCATAGGAAAAGTGTCCTAAAATTAGAAAATCGCCTGTAACACAGCCATTTCAAGGACTATCAAGATGTCCTTTGGCCACCAGATAGTCTGTATCCTTTCCGATCAGGATATGTAATAAAAAGGACTAAAATCCTTCGGGAAGCTGAGGAAACAGGACTTTTCTGTATACAGAAAAACACCTATAACTCAGCCATGTCCTTGCAGATCCTGACGAGTCATGTCGCAAACGGTAAGTATTAATAAGGTCTATCGACTGACCAAAGGACATTTAAATTGTCCTTGTAATTCTTGAGTTATCCTGCATTATGTGTTTTTGGCTGATTTTTTTGCGCATTTCGACTGAATTTTTTCAAGACAATGATCCTTAGATGACCCCCATATCCTTGAATGCCAATCGATAGAGTTGGTCATTGCCATCCTAACGAAATAGATCCTGGTAAAATCTGCAAGGATATGACGGAGTTATAGCTTGTTTTCATACCAACGCAAAAATGTCCTGCAAATTCAAAATAGCCGTAACTCGGACATTTTAAAGACTATCGAGATGTCCTTTGGATACCAAATGCTCCTTATCCTGCAAGGTAAGAATACGTAACAAAAAGGACGAAAATCCTTTAGGAAGCTTCAAAGAAAGGACTTTCTTATAAAGAGAAAAATTTTCATAACTCGGCCATATCCTTGCCGATCCTGTCGAGTCCTACCTAAAACAGTAAGTATTCACAAGGGCTATCGACTCACTAAAGGACATTTAAATAGTCCTTGTGGTTCTTGTGTTATCCTGGATTTTGAATTATTAAACTGTTTTCTTATTAAACTGATCCTTAGATAATCCCTTTATCCTTAAATGCCAATCAATAGAATTGGTCCCTGCGATGCTAACCGAGCAGGTCCTGGCAAAGTCCGCAAGGATTCAAGGACATCTTACTGTTCATCTAAATCGCGTCATTAGGAATCCTGCACTTTCTAAACAATTCTCTTCCTCGAGCTATCCTCTTCCTCCCATGTACTCTTCTCTTTCATGGACTTCACTGCGTCTCTCCATCTCTTTCGTGGGCATGTCCAGATTACAGTAGAGACATGCAATGTGGGCAAAGGATAAATAACATTAAGGAATACACAAAATAATAATAACAAGAGGCACAACGGTTCTTAAATTAAATAATTAAATTAGTTACATAAATTAGCAGTTCTTTTGTCTTGGAAACTTTTTCAAAAAGTTCGTTTTATATTTCGTGACTCAGTTTACAATATAAATACTAAGCAGCACACCATTCATTAAGATTTTCGCTTCTACAATAGACTGTGACCCTTGGGATTCTCAGTGAAGAGGGTGGTGCCAGACGGCTGATTGGTGAAATTTGAATAGGGCGTCGAGGCCAGTTCGTAGACATTGGCCTTCTGAAGTCCATCCGCATTGCGCGTTAAAACAAGAAGCTTTCCATTGAGGCTTTTATCGATAGCCTGCAATTCGCTGAGTTTCTTTTGCTGATCCACTACATAAATATTATAACTGACGCCATAAAGTCCAAAGAGCACTTCCAGCTCGCGACGCAGTGTAGGCAATGTGATGTACTCTTTGGTGCCACTATGCTGAAGCAGAATAGAGGCCTTGTTGCTGTTGGTGAAACGTGGTTTCAGTTCATCAGCCAGAGTTACATTCAACCACGCAAGACTAGGTAGCTGCAGATCTCCCGCCGAGCAAATAGACAGACTTAGTTGAATTCCTTTAAGGTCCACAAGCTCAGTAATTACGAGACGTTTTGAGGCCGCTTGCTTAGCGTCTAATGGTACAAACTCTGATTTCACCGCTGCCTTTATCATAGACGCATAGTTGACGAGAACCTTCTGCAATTGAGCCTGGGTTTCTTGAGCTTCTTTTTTACCAGCCTTGTCTGCTTTTAGCTCATAGTAGATTATTACAGGATCTGTAGGAATGAGCTGTGCTTTTTTCTTCAACTTTTGAACGCGATTGATAACTTCGCGTGCCAAGCCTTCCTCAAGCAATTCTTCGTTGGGCGTCATGTCCAAGAGGACGAGAACTTCATTATCGCTGTGTGCCTCAAAGTTGCCTCCAACCTTTTCGGAGGTACAATAAATAACGCGCACTTCCTCCAACTCAATGCGTTGGTCCAATATGGTAAAGTAGCCCTGTGCCACCTGTTTCTGAATCTCTTCATCCTTAAGTGCTTTGATGGCGGCCATAACAGCCTTAAAGTTACCCTTCAGACGCTGACCCAGTGTCTACGTTGGCCAAAGTAGAGATTGTTAAAAATAATTATAATCAAATAACAGGTTGAAATTACTCACCTTGTGATCTGGTTCTGCACGCAGTGTTACTCCATACTTTTCCTTGTCCGAGCTCAGTGTTAGTTTACGCACATTCAGCTCGCTAAGTATAAAGTCCTCAAGGCTCTTAATCTCCTGAAGTGTTTGCTTGTCCTGGTGGATAACAATGATCCCCGAAACGGGGTACTTGACGGGCAGTGTGCGACGGTCTCTCATAACGCGACCCAGTTCCACAACAGATTGCATCAAAGCTACAGACCTCTCAATGTCGCTCCGGATAAACTTTTGCTGGCTAACGGGCATCATTTGATAATGTACTGAATCAGTATGCTCCAAGGTCCCCACAGGCTGGAACAGCACCAGCCGTTGGAAGATGTATTCGGTTAAGTACGGAGTAAAGGGTGCCATCATTTTCACCATTGTGAACAAAACATCATACAGGGTATCAAGGGATTGGATACATTGTTCAGGGCCCATTTCACCCTTGATACGACGGCGGTTTAACCTCACATACCTTAAGAGACAGTTTTTAAATGAAATATAAAGAAGTGCAGTCAGTAAATGATGTCTTACCAGTTGGTCAGCTGATCTATAAACTTAGTTAGCCTTGGTACTACAGTGTACAAGCGGTACATTTTCATCTCTGTGGCAAAGAACTCTAACAGAGACTCCTTAAATGACAGGATCCACACGTCAATAACCGATGCATGTTCCATGTTCTGTAAATGACGTGCTCGATCATAAGTATACAATGCCTTGCCGTCCAGGTCTTCCTTCTCGTAGCGAATAATGTTTTGCAGCAGGAAACGATAGGCATTGTACCACGGTAGGAAAACATCCTTGATTATATCACGGACGCCTTCCTCCTTGAAACGAAGGCTCTCCGCACGTACCACAGGCGAGTTGATTAGATACAAACGCAAGGCATCTGCGCCGTACTTATGAACCACCTCCATGGGATCTGGATAGTTCTTCTTGCGCTTCGACATTTTCTGTCCATCGGCGGCCAATACCAGTCCACTGGCAATGAGGTTCTTGAAGGGTGCCTTATTAAACAACGCCGTGGAGATTACCAAAAGCGTGTAGAACCATCCGCGTGTCTGGTCAATGCCTTCGGCAATAAAATCGGCTGGGAAATTGTTCATGAAGTCCTTCTCATTCTCGAAAGGAAAATGTTGCTGCGCGAAAGGCATTGAACCGGATTCAAACCAGCAGTCGAAAACAGGTGCAATACGTCGAAGTGGTGGGTTTCCAGGCACTGCCGAGGGTATCTCAATGTCATCAATAGTCTCGCGATGCAAATCAGTGACCTTAACGCCAGACAATTCGGCCAACTGTTCTATGCTACCAATCACCACAGTCTCATCGCCATTCGGAGACCGCCAGATAGGTATAGGTGTGCCCCAGTAGCGGTTGCGTGAGATCTACATAAATATATGCATATTAATATAAGTAAATAAATATATTTTAGAAATACATATGCAACTATGCACAAGGAATAATTCAACTTACTGCCCAATCTCTGGCATCCTTAAGCCAATTACCGAATCGCTTCTCCTTTACAAAGTCCGGTACCCAGTAAGTCTGAGAACTGCAGGCCAAGAGGTTCTTGGACATATGCTCGACGCGCACAAACCACGAGGGCACCGCCTTGTAGATCAAAGGCGTATCTGAGCGCCAGCAGAAGGGGTAGCTATGCTTTACCTGCCCACTTGACACCAAATTGCCGCTCGCCTTCAAATTGGCAATAATGTTCTTATCTGCATCCTTAACGTACTGCCCTTCAAAATCGGTCACCTCAGATGTAAATCGGCCACTATCGTCCACAGGGCAGACCACCTGGCTTGACTTAGTGATCAGGCCAGCTGCTAGGCACACTCGGTAATCGTCCTCGCCAAAGTAGGGCGCATTATGTACAATACCAGTACCAGAATCCTCTGTAACATAATCATCCACAAGAACACGGTGTGCCTTTACCTCGGCGCCACGTTTGGCAAAGTAAGGGAACAGCGGCTTATAGTGTAGACCCTTGAGCGTCTGTCCAACAAACTTTTCCTTAATTTCGTAGTCCGCTTCCGTCTTAAAGACGTAGGATAAGCGCGACTCGGCCAATACAAACAACCGATCGCTGTTAACATCGCGCACCTACATCAAGTAAATCAAACAAATCAGTATGCGTTATAAGTTTGGAATTATGTGCTATGCATACCTTGACATAGGTCATAGTGGGATTAACACAACAGGCGAAATTGGAAGGCAGTGTCCAGGGTGTGGTGGTCCACACCAAAAAGTAAGTGTTGGGCAGCGATACAGCTTCCAGAGCAACGACAACGCACGGATCAACGACGTCCTTGTAGTTTTGATTTGCTTCAAAGTTTGATAGCGAAGTGGTGCAAGCAGTTGAATAGGGCATAACCTTAACGCCCTGGTATACCAATCCTTTGTCGAAGAGCTGCTTGAAAATCCACCATATGGACTCCATGTACCACGGATACAATGTTTTATAGTCATTCTTAAAATCAATCCAGCGGCCAACGCGCGTCACAATGTTCTCCCACTCATCCGCATACCGCATCACAATTTTTCTGCACTCGGCATTGTATGCCTTAATGCCCATCTTAGCCACATCTTCGGGCCCTTTGATGTTTAGCAGCTTGTCAATCTCGAACTCCACAGGCAGCCCGTGGCAATCCCAGCCGAAGCGACGATCCACATGGTAACCCTGCTGGTAAGCATATCGCGTGACAATATCCTTTATGGTTCCTGCCAGGATATGTCCATAGTGAGGCAAGCCGGTCGCAAAGGGCGGTCCATCATAAAATGTATATCTAAGAGAGCGTATATATATATACGGTTAATAAGAATATTTTAGGATGATGCAATCGCTAGCGTTACTTACTTGGGCTTTCCCTTTGACAGCTGGCTACACTTTTCAAATATGTTGTCTTCTTTCCATTTCGATAGCACAATTTCTTCTTCTGCCGGAAAGTTGATGTTCTCCGGTATACGGCAAACGTCTTGACGCTCTAGTTTCTTTTTAGCGCTCATTGCTGTTTGGTCTAATTAATGAATAAATAAATAAACACTTGCACTTTCGACTTGAATCAAATGTTAAGTCTCACCTATTTCACTTCGTATCCAAATTGTCTAATGCGAAAAGTGCTGTGATGGCAAACACATGTGCTCATCGAATGCACTCTTAAAATCGTTACTTATGTATCGTATTTTCGATAAGTCGATAACAGCCGGCGGCATACATTATGGATACTACGGCAGAAACTAACGATACATTCGATTTAAAAATACTAAATTTATTATAATGCGGCAAATTTAAAATCGATCAATCTATAAGATATTGCATTTTATATAATTATTTCGTTGCTAATATTTTATTTATTTTTAATTGTAAAAAAAGTGGCACTATATAACAAAAAATTTTGTCACTTTAAAAAAGTTGATAGACGTATTAAGTTAAATAAATTGATTTGAATTGAAATCATTTAACTTTATATTTTCAGTGAATTTGTTATTTTTCCCACACTATATATTTTAAGCATATATCTGATATTAAATTTAAATAATAAGTTTGTATGCAGATTCTATAGCGCGAACACTACAAACCGATTTTTATATGGAATACCATTTTTGTTATAGGTTTTCCTAAATAAAATTTGGGATTTAGATTTAAATAAAATGACTTTTTATGTTGAGATTAGACGATCTTAAGGCAGTATAATCATGAATTTTGAATTAATGTGCCATATTCCAGCAGTGACACGTGACTCGCGATTTGTTACCCGTGACAGTAAGAATATTTTCTACCAAATTGGGTAACTGCGACTTTATCTTAAAAATAAATGTAACTAGTAATTTAGTACACAAAAAACCCACACATACAATGTACACATTTCGTCTGGCTACTCTTTTATTATCTAAATAAAGTTAAATAAACACAAATAAACTATATTTTTAAGCTGAACAGTGTAAAGAAGCGTACGTCTGCGCTAGTTGGCGTATTTAACGCTAATTAATACTCTCTGAGTTCCAACAAACACAAAAAGAAGAATATCGCGACTCCCTGTGACACACTGAAAATTCTTTTACAATGGCACGCCCAATTTTTCCCAATCAGCAAAAGATTGCTGAGAAGCTGATTATTCTGAATGATCGAGGCCTGGGCATACTGACGCGGATTTATAACATAAAGAAGGCATGCGGCGATACCAAGTCCAAGCCGGGTTTTCTCTCCGAGAAGTCGCTGGAGTCTTCCATCAAGTTTATTGTAAAACGCTTTCCCAATATCGATGTAAAGGGTCTGAATGCCATAATAAACATCAAAGCGGAAATCATTAAGTCCCTATCACTTTATTACCACACGTTTGTGGATCTGCTGGACTTTAAGGATAATGTCTGTGAGCTGCTGACTACAATGGATGCCTGTCAGATACATTTGGATATAACGCTTAACTTTGAGCTGACCAAGAACTACTTGGATCTGGTGGTGACCTACGTTTCCTTGATGATAGTACTCTCACGAGTCGAGGATCGCAAAGCGGTACTGGGACTCTATAACGCTGCCTACGAGCTGCAGAATAACCAGGCGGACACAGGGTTTCCACGCCTGGGCCAAATGATACTCGACTATGAGGTGCCGCTAAAGAAACTCGCTGAGGAATTCATACCCCATCAACGGTTATTATCAAATGCACTCCGCTCTCTGACCTCTATATATGCCCTGCGGAATCTGCCCGCTGACAAGTGGCGCGAGATGCAAAAGCTCAGCCTGGTGGGCAACCCGGCTATTCTGTTAAAGGCCGTGCGTACGGATACAATGTCATGTGAGTACATTTCGCTGGAGGCTATGGATCGCTGGATTATATTTGGTCTGCTGCTGAACCACCAAATGCTGGGACAGTATCCTGAGGTGAACAAGATTTGGCTTTCCGCGCTGGAAAGTAGCTGGGTGGTTGCACTGTTTAGGGATGAGGTGCTCCAGATACATCAGTATATTCAGGCGACATTTGACGGTATCAAAGGCTATAGCAAGCGCACTGGCGAAGTGAAGGAGGCCTACAATACGGCCGTTCAGAAGGCGGCACTGATGCATCGCGAGAGGCGGAAGTTCCTGCGCACCGCCCTGAAGGAATTAGCGCTTATTATGACCGATCAGCCAGGCCTGTTGGGCCCCAAAGCTATCTTCATATTCATTGGGCTTTGCCTAGCGCGTGACGAGATTCTCTGGCTTCTTCGCCACAACGACAATCCACCGCTGCTGAAGCACAAAGGTAAGTAACCAACAGCGGGTCAAGACGTAGTAAGAAAACCAAAGCAAATTTACAGGCAAGAGCAATGAGGATCTAGTGGACCGTCAGCTGCCAGAGCTTCTATTCCACATGGAGGAGCTACGTGCCCTGGTGCGTAAGTATAGCCAGGTAATGCAGCGATATTACGTGCAATACTTGTCCGGCTTCGACGCGACGGATCTGAATATACGCATGCAGAGCTTGCAGATGTGTCCAGAGGATGAGAGCATTATTTTCAGTTCGCTGTATAATACAGCTGCCGGCCTGACTGTCAAACAGGTGGAGGATAACGAATTATTCTACTTCAGGCCCTTCCGGTTGGATTGGTTCCGTCTGCAGACTTATATGAGCGTGGGCAAGGCAGCTCTGCGCATTACGGAGCATATTGAGCTGGCTCGCCTGTTGGATTCTATGGTGTTTCACACTCGCGTAGTGGACAATCTGGATGAGATACTCGTGGAGACGTCAGACCTAAGCATCTTTTGCTTTTACAGCAAAATGTTTGACGATCAGTTTCACATGTGCCTAGAATTTCCGGCACAGAATCGCTATATTATCGCATTTCCGTTGATCTGCAGCCACTTCCAGAATTGCACGCATGAGATGTGCCCAGAGGAGCGGCATCACATACGAGAACGCTCACTCAGTGTAGTCAACATATTTTTGGAGGAGATGGCCAAGGAGGCCAAGAACATTATAACAACTATATGCGATGAGCAATGCACCATGGCGGACGCCCTGCTGCCCAAGCACTGCGCCAAGATTCTGTCCGTTCAGTCGGCTCGCAAGAAAAAGGACAAATCCAAATCAAAGCATTTTGATGACATTCGTAAGCCAGGTGACGAGTCTTACCGCAAGACTCGAGAGGATTTGACCACAATGGACAAGCTGCACATGGCGCTCACAGAGTTATGCTATGCCATTAATTATTGCCCCACTGTCAACGTATGGGAATTTGCGTTTGCGCCCCGGGAGTATCTCTGCCAGAATCTGGAGCACCGCTTCTCGCGAGATTTGGTCGGCATGGTGATGTACAATCAAGAGACTATGGAAATAGCCAAGCCCTCAGAGCTGCTAGCGAGCGTACGCGCTTACATGAACGTTCTGCAGACAGTGGAGAACTACGTCCACATCGACATAACGAGAGTGTTCAACAATTGTCTGCTACAACAGACTCAGGCACTGGACTCGCATGGAGAGAAGACTATTGCGGCTCTGTACAACACTTGGTATAGTGAGGTTCTCTTGCGGCGGGTCTCCGCTGGGAATATTGTATTCTCAATTAACCAAAAAGCATTTGTCCCGATCTCTCCAGAAGGTTGGGTACCATTCAATCCACAAGAGTTTTCGGACCTTAACGAGCTGCGCGCTCTGGCCGAGTTGGTGGGCCCATATGGCATAAAGACGCTTAATGAGACCCTCATGTGGCATATCGCCAACCAGGTGCAGGAGCTAAAGTCACTGGTGAACACCAACAAGGAGGTGCTAATCACTTTGCGTACCAGCTTCGACAAGCCAGAGGTGATGAAGGAGCAGTTTAAGAAACTGCAAGACGTGGAACGCGTACTACAGCGTATGACCATCATTGGGGTTATCATCTGTTTTCGTAATCTTGTTCACGAGGCATTGGTGGATGTGCTGGACAAACGGATACCCTTCCTGCTCAGCTCGGTCAAGGACTTTCAGGAACATTTGCCAGGCGGCGATCAGATACGCGTCGCCTCCGAGATGGCCTCGGCGGCAGGTCTGCTTTGCAAGGTGGATCCTACGCTAGCCACAACATTAAAATCAAAGAAACCCGAATTTGATGAGGGCGAGCATCTGACCGCATGTCTACTGATGGTCTTTGTGGCCGTATCAATACCAAAGCTGGCACGCAACGAACATTCCTTTTACAGAGCCACCATCGATGGCCATTCAAATAACACTCATTGCATGGCGGCGGCAATTAACAACATTTTTGGAGCCTTGTTCACAATCTGCGGGCAGACCGATATGGAGGATCGAATGAAAGAATTTCTGGCGCTGGCCAGCTCATCGTTACTGCGACTGGGCCAGGAATCTGACAAAGAGGCCACTCGCAATCGCGAGTCTATCTATTTGCTGTTGGATGAAATTGTCAAACAGTCACCCTTCCTCACTATGGATCTCTTGGAGTCCTGCTTCCCCTACGTTTTAATCCGCAATGCCTACCATGGCGTCTATAAACAAGAACAGATACTGGGCCTCGGCCTATAGACCTTTTAAGCTGAAAAGTTCTCTTATCCGAGTATTTACGTATTTTATAGTATATTTAGTTTCCAATAATATCGATCTAACTGCGCGAATTACGAATATATTATTATTATATTTTGAAACGTATGTACGTATTATCCCCTGATATAATACCCCTAATAATCCAAATAAGGCAAAAGTATTCAACTTTTTGATACAACATTATTCGTATAAATAAAGTGCATTTGAAAAACGATATTCTCAGATTATTCAGATTTTATTTACCTGCGAATCTACAGAGGGAATCGTCAGATCTGAACGATTCTGCAAGTACTTGCATTATTATTTTATTATTATTATTATTATTTTGTTTTATTTTATTTTATTTTATTTTATTTTTACTCGTATGTATATTTAATGTGTATTTAAGTTTTCGGTTTTTACGTGTTTAGGTTCAATCAATTTCCCACAATATTAAATTATTTGGTCACGTTTAATATTACTTTATAGATTTGTGTACAAATACTTGTTGTAGGTAAGTAATAAAATATGGTTAGGTTTTTTCAATGTGAATTCCATTTCTCTAGCAAATATAATGAATTTAATCTTTATGAAAGTATTTTTTTGTGTAAATTTCATAAAAGAATTCTCAATTCCACCACAAGATTCACTTGTATCATTTATTTTTTTTTTGTTTTTGGTTTTGGATATTTTTTGCATTTAATACCTAGTTGTTGTTGCGGAAATTTCAAAAATAAAATCATTCAATTTTTCTTCCTAAAGTGGTGCATTTACGAGTAGTTTTGGGATTATTTCTATTCAAAGCCCTCGCAGCGGTCTCTATTTTAATAATAAAACACAACTAAAAAGAATATCTAAAGTCGAGAGTGACCGACTAGCAAATACTCTGAACCATAAAACCTATGGAAAGTTTCTGAAGAAGTGCAGTGCTTATAATTCGAAATTTTTAAACCTATTCAACAGCGTTTAATTGCAGTCTTGCTAATTTTTATATCAACTTTTTATGGATATATCAACTATATATCGAAGTTGATATAATCGTGATCATAATAAACGTATAGAGGATGTTTCAGGTTCTAGATGGACTTGGGTGAATCAATCCGATTGGTAATCCTAGTTAAAACTACGAACCGATATATTTTTTCTCTACTTTTCGGGAATAGAGAAAGTTTGTAGGGTAGCGAGGAAGTTGAAGGAAGTTTAAGGTTGCAGACAGACGTGACTGACTCGATTCGATTGGTAATACTGATTAACAATATGAACCGATATATTTACTCTTCTTTTAACTAGTTTTCAATGGTTACAGAATATAAAAATAAACAACATAAACACGAAATAAATCAACTCAAAAGTGTTGAAATAATAAGTTAAATTTATTGGCAAAATATACTTGGCTTTTCAGAAACATTTCGCGAAGAATTTCTCTTTTGTTTTTTGAGGTGAAACCAATTAAAAAACCATATATATGTATATATATATATATATATGTGTATTCCGCTGAAATCCTACAATATTTTTTTTTTTGGTTAAATATACCACAATCACTACTTGCTGCTAGAAAGCTGGCTGTATTTTATCATAACAATATCTTTAGTTATCTACATTTAAATGTCATTAATTATACACATATCGTATTATATGCAATGCAATGCGCTTCTGAATATTTTACTAATTCTTATGTTGTTTTTATATATTTTGTTTTAGATTGAGTTTTGTTTGAAAATGTTTATTTATTTACTTCTTTTTTTTGTTGTTTTTTTTTTTTTGTTGTTGCAATCAGTCAGTCAGTTTAGGCATCTGTTGACTAATAAATTGTCGTCATTGTCTTTTGATTTTTTCAATACAAAAAATATATGAACTTCAAAAAAAACAAAACTAAAAACTTTTCTTTTTTTTTTTGCTGTTTTTTCGATTCCTTTTTTTTTTTGTTTAAAATAAAATCGCATTGTTTGCTAAACGTTTTCTTCTTTTTTTTTTTTTCTTTAAAGCTCTCGAGTACAAAAATCTGGATAAATAAAAAAAAGCTTCGAAAACTCCATTTCCCATATCTTTAGAAATTTTCTCTGTGTGTGTGTGTGTGTGTGTTGTGTGTGTTACCTTCTGATTTAAACGCTAATTTATCATAATATTTCGTAGTATTAATTCCTCTATGACAATCTTCTTCGCATAAAAAAACCCTAGAAATATGAGTACGAGAAATTATGTCAGTATTTCTGTGCCTCTCTATGTGCTGAATCATTGAATGCGCTAAACAAACTCCTCCTGCTCCAGCCAGGGATGCTGTAAGCACTCTGCTGCCGATGCCCTTATGACCGGATTGTATTCCAACATGGGCAGCAAGAAGTCCGAAAACTTCTTGGCCTCCACCGGATCCCAATCGTATTTCTCCACTAGCACGTTCAGTAGGCTCCAAGGCTTCAGTTTGGTAATGTTGCGTAGGCTGCCTGCAATCCAAAGGAATACATATTGTTTAGACCAAGTGAGAGCCACACAACCCTTAACACTTACCATAGCTCGTGAAGTACTTGAGCCCGTGCTTTCCACGTAATATCACCGACTGTGGTATCGAACCGAGTAGCTCGACAATGTGTGCCAAATGATCCTCGTCTCGGCTGTAGGACTCTCCCGCATGCGGATCAAACAGATAGTCGCCTGTAGCCAGCTCAAAGGCCAGGCAGGCTGTGCTCCATATATCGGCGGTATAGTTATATGGTGCACCCAGCAGCACCTCAATCGAGCGATACTGTCGCGTCTGTATATCCTCGGTAAAATGATGATACTGGGCAAGGTGGGCAAGCAGATATTATTCAGATTCAGATTCAGATAATAATTTGGGGATTACGAAAAATTGTACTCACATCGTAGCAGGCATTGCCCAGATCGGCGATCTTTACCCTCACGTTGCTGTTGTTAATCAGCGATTGTATTGTGTGCGTATAGGATTGACTCTGGCTCTGGTTCTGCGAAGGAATGGCATTGGCATTGACATTTAGTTTAGCTGTGGTTGCTGTTGTTGCAGTGATTGGAGTCGCGATGGCTGCTGATGTTGTTATTGCTGTTGTTGTTGTTGTTGTTGATGTTGTAGGTGTTGCTGTGATTTTATTATCACAACTGCCAATGTTGCTGTTGTGATATAGGTCTGAGGTTGTTGCAGTTGCAGCTGTTGGCACGAGATGCGTATACGAGTACGTGCACGTGCTGGTGGTAGTGGTGGTAATGGTGGTGGTGGTGGTGTTGCTGGTGCTGCAGGTAGCTGGAAATGGTGCATTGCCAGCGGCAGGGACGGATTGGGATACGGGTGTGGCTGTGGTTGTGGCTGCGGATGCGAATGGAGTGGAGGATGGGCATGGGCAAGGGCTAGTGTTGTGTCTATCGATCGAATTCATATTGTTGATGTTGTTCTGTTGTTGTATCTTGGACGTGCACGTGCTTTGAGTATTCGAGTTGACAGTGTTGTAGGTGGCGCAATTCTGGCTAATTGAGTTGCTGACTGTTGTGGCTGTGGCTGTGGCTGTGGCATTGGGCAGCTGCATTGATAAATGTGAGAGTATTTGTATATATATATATATATATATATATATATGTCGGTTGGTTACACAAGGAAAGAAAAGAAGAAAAGAACACACAATTTTTGGTTTTCGGTGCAATGCAAAAAACATTCAAAAGAGGCTGTTGTCTTCGCAGCTGGAACTGCAGCTTTCGATCAGGCTCCAGCTACGAATATCACTAATAAAACTAAAGGCTCTAATATATATATGTATGTATATGTATGTATATGGCAAAGCATTGTGTTAATAATCAGCACTCAATATCCTTTCGATGCATATTGAATGCTGTGCCAAGCTTTATATGAGGAGAGTAACAACATTCAGAATTAAAAGGCGATTAAGCTGAGTATTTCTTAGGCTCAGGCAGAGACATTTATATGGATGGATTATATAGCATACTTTTTGGCGGAAAGCGTGTGGGTGGTTATTACGAGTACATCTAAAGCTAAAGCCAAAGCCAGTTGTCTTTTTTTTTTTGGTTCAGCTTAACACAGATTAACACTGAAGCATTGCATACTTTCATAGGAGGTAAAATATATGGTTAGTTGGTGTGAAGGATTTAAATACATATATATATATATATAGAAATAATAGGAATAATTGTCTACAACAAAGTTTCTAAACGGAAATAACTGAAAGAAGCGAAGACATTCAATTGTGGACATCTTCAGTTAATGCCCCAAAAATCATGTAGCAGTAATACGATTAGTCTAAATTTTGATAGATTAGTAACGAGTAAAACCATCAAAAAAGAAGCATGAGAGAGAACAGAGAGGAAGATACTTTTTAATGAGTACTCTACTCTTCCCTTTCTTACTAATAATTAGTACGAGCCAGTCGTAGTTATGTATCTATTCAAAGCATTAAACATAATTACAGAACGAGAACTAGAACGAGAACGAGAACGAACGAGCGAGAAGGCGCAGAACTATCCACCTCTATGGATGGGGATCAACTAAGCACATTACCTTATCCGGATTTATGCAAACGTTATTCGTATTTTGATTTAGACTAACGTCTTGCTCGGTAGGCGTATCGCTGGCAATGGTGCTATTATCACCGAGGGTGTCGGTGTCAGTGTCCTCATCGCGTTCAATAGAAGACTGCTCGGATCGGATATACAGCCCACGGAATGCCCATGAAAATGAAAAGATTCCCATAATACAAAACATATAAAAAAAATACAAAAAAAAATACATAAATAACAAGGAAAGTAATTGAAATTAGAGGTACATATTTGCGCCGAGATGATCTTTGCTTTACGAATAGACACTTAATCTTATATGTACAGACATAGATATATATGTGGACTATTTACTGAGAGTTGGGTGCAAAATGCTGTGTCGAACGGACGGAGCACTCCATGTGGATTTCATTAATTGGATGAGCTGAAAAGTGCTAGAAACTGCTTATTCATTGTACTCACCTTGGCAGTGATTTTCTTCTCAGCACGATAGCGATTGCTTAAATTCGTAGTACCTCCGATTATGGGACTTTCAACTCCGCCCACACTCACGCCAACCAGACCAATGCCATTGCACTCGTTGTCGCCCAAAAGACTCGAGTATTTGGAGGCCAACGAGGAGGTGGTGTTGGAGTTAAGCGTGGACGATGTGGTGGTATCGTCCTTGTCCAGCGAGGACATGACTACGGCAGCTAATGGTGTCGAGGATGCCGAGTTGTTTGCAGTACTGTTGCTCGTATTCGTTGAGCCATTCGGTTCGATCAGCGGCCACTTGGCCCGTGTCTTCGTTTGTTTCTCTATCGAGCTAACTGTGTACCGAGGGAAGGAGTTGATTAGAGATTGATTAAGCCAACTTAAAACTAAGAGTCTTACTGTACGAATCGGGAAAGTCGACGCCTTTCACACGCAGGTTGTTAATCTCATCGTCGATCTGCTGATTCATTGCAGCAGCATTGTCAATCACCAGCAAAATGTTCTCAGGTTTAATATCCGTATGAATGATGCTGCACTTGGTGTGCAAATAGTCTAATCCTTCCAGCACCTGCTTAATAATATTGCGCACCTGGGCAATCGCCAATCCCTGGTAGTTATTCTTCACAATCAACTTGTACAGACTGCAGCCGAGCGCCTCGAACACCAGGCAGGTGTGCACACCATTCACACCACGCACTGTAAAGTGATTCATCAGTCGCACGATCCGTTCCCGCTTTACGTCAAGAGGATCTGCATCCCGTATGGCCTCCAGCAGGCGTATCTCATCAGCTGCAGTCTCTATATAATGCGGAGCACTCTTTACCACCTTGAGAGCCACATACTTTTCGTCTCTGCAGAGGAAATAGATAAAATTAAAGGGCTTTTAAGGCATTGTTGGCTTATTCCCATTACTCACTTAAGATCCCGGCACAACCAAACGGTGGAAAAGTGACCCCAGCCGAGTTTGCGCACAACACGAAACCGATTATCGAATATATCGCCAATGACCACCGGATGATAGCCTCCACGGCAATACTGTGAGGCATCCTCCTGCTCCTCATCGGAGCCATAGAGACTGCTATCCGGTGAATCTGGATAGATTTCGTCTGTGGTGCTCAGCGTGCCACGTGGCTCAGAGCTGAAAGAATTAAAAGAAAAGAAATAATTTTGTTAATCAAGTAGAATCTGATGAGGTTATTAAACGGAAAGTTGTTGAAATAATCTCGTAAGCCCATGAGAATGCCCCAGTTAAAGCCAACCCACAAGCATAAACCTTCACGCACATTAATGTCACTAAATCCTCATCCTCCTGGTCTACCACTACCGCTTGGACTATTGTCTCCAGTGGCTTTATGTCAATAACAGGCGGGGGTAGATTAATCGTTAAAGGTTGCTCCCTGGGCGCTAGATAATTCTCGAGAATTCGTTCCTTGGGCGAAAGTGGCTCAAACTTCAATGTGGAACGCTTTTGAGATTTGGGACGCTTCGATTGATGACGCAGTGCAATGAGTATTGGTCCTGCTGAGACACAGTTGCGTTTCTTGGTGAATCGCTTGCGACGCCTCTTCTCCTCCACCTCCAGCATTGCTTCGGAGGCTGCCTCCTGCGCTGCTCGCTTCTCCTGCTCGGACACAAAGTTAAAGTCACAGCTCAGCTCCTTGGTGACTTCAGTGGTGGTAATAGGCGAACCCGTTGAAACATTTTCGCTGCTCCAAGGCTTTAGCTGGTGCATCAGATAGAGAAAGAGCAGCAGCAGGCAAATCTGTAGTCCATAAACAAAGACATCGTCCTGTGCCAAAGTGTCGATAATATGGCTAAGCAGTTGCTTTAATCCCATAGAAAAGGTCAACAGTTGCTGCGAGTAATCCATATAATTCCGCGTGATTAGTGGCCAATTAATGCGCCAGGAAGGCCATGGCCATTCACTCGCCAATGTGCTAGCATTGGCCTCCTTCGGGCAGGTGGCACCCAGTTCCGAACTGTGCGTCCACCAGCTGTCCATTTTTGATAGTTTACTTTGTTAATTTATTCTCTACACAATATTTGATTGGTCCTTCCGCGCCTACATTGCTTCACATTCCGCAGTTCCAGTAACAGGGGGCAACTCTCAGCTGGGTGGCGGGATTACCAGACAGAAAGGGACGGAGTGAGAGAGACGGGGGGTGGTTAGGGCTGACTGAAGACTGCAGACCGAAGACTGAAGACCGCGGACCGCGGACCGAAGACGGACGACCTTGACTTTGCTATGCGTGGGCGGGTCGCGTTAGTTTTCGCATTGTTTTAGCAGGCTGCAATCAGTTTGCACTCTTTACTTTCGAATTAAACGCTTAGGCCTTACATAATAACGAACGGCCAACTCGCGCGCGCCCAGAGAGAGGAAGGTAAATAAATAAATAAATAAATAAATCGCGGACCGCAAGAAATTTTAATTATGAAAAGTATCTGTGTATCTTTTGTACACCGTTGTTTTCGACCGTTTCGTTCCGAAGCATTGGCGAGAATGTTGAAAACGCTTGTCTTTTCTTATTTTCGCCATCAACTGAGCGAGCCAAAGTCAAAGAATTCAATTCGTGCTGCGAGTATTTTCCGTTTTCTGTTGTTGCTTTTGTCACTACTAGTCCGATACATATATAGCCATATATACAGACCGATATATACATAGACATATACATATATACATATGCATTATACATTATATGGATATATGTAGATGTTTGTACACAACTTGGAGGCCTTACACAGTATATCCCCATACAAACTATATATATACTCGTGTTCCTACCGATTTACATACATATATATGTATGTGTGTATGTAGGTATGTATGTGTGTATGTACGTGTGTGTGGTGTATCTATATTTTGGCGTCATTATCCAATGTACTTCATCAACTCATCGTTGTAGCACGCGGCTAGGCGGAAAGTGCCGGTCATGGAATACACAGAGAACTGGCAGCTAAACATCATCATCATCTTGAACATCACAGCAACATCATTATCATTGTTTTGTATTTTTTTTTTGTGATTTTTGTGATTTTGTTTTTGTTTTCGGGCACCGTGCCAAAAATGCCGTCTATAAAAGGGGTTCTCAACTTAAAGGATTTCGATTTCGATTTTGACTTTGAATATGTTCTTCATGGAACACTTGGCCTGTAATAGGCCTAATTAACTGGGCTTTGTTTTATTGCAAACAGTTAAGTATATAATATATTTTTTTCTTTCTTTTTCTTAGGCAACAATCCAAGTGTTGGAAAGTTTGTATGTATATCGGATAGATATGTAAATTTTAAGTTTATTCAGTGACTAAGCGGACGGTCGGTCGGTCTTTCGGTCTTTCGGTCTGCCTGTATTGATTTTCCCTCCTGCCCAAGCTTAGACTTGGGGCCAGCCTTTGTTCAATTGTAAATGAATGTGTGACGGCTGCCTCTAATAAAACACTTGCTCCATGCATGACTCACCCTAATGCCACAATGAGAAACACGCACCTTGCATCTTGTGCTTTGTTCCCTGCCTGCCTGCCTGCCTGCCTGCCTGGCTGCCTGACTGCCTGCCTAGCTGCCTCCCTGCCTCAGTTCTCATTCTCATGAAATTCTCATTCTCTGCTGCCGCTGCTGCTGCCGCTGCTGCTGCGAGTATTATTATTAATAGATGTGGCATATAAAAAACAATAAATCGCTGTAAAAATAAATGCTAATAAACACAAGTGCCTGCCAGTGTGTGTGCTAGAGAAAAACGTCATAGTTTACTCAAGTGCATCATTATAGCCGGAGGAGGAGGAGGAGGAGGAGGAGAGCTGCAGGAGGCACAGCTGTCGAACCGACGGACGGCCGCACGGACGTACGTTTGGCATCACGTGCTGCTTTTGCAAATGAGAAACGTAAACAAACCGCAAGCATCTACATAAATTGGAGTGGTCGCTGCGTGGGCTTCCCCATAAATACATAAATATCTGTGGGTGGAAAATAAAGTTCGCTGTCAATCGAACGTTTCTTGTCCTATTTACAGCTTCTGCTTCTTCTTCTTCTGCACAGTTGAACAAATCTGAAATCTTATTTCTTTTTCGCAGTATTTTCTTTTGCTCTTTTTTTTATTATCTAATTCCTATGCCACTTCCTCTCAGAGTCATTTTCGAATCCAAGGCTCCATTTGAATTTATACACACTGTGCCCATGGAAATAAATAGAGTATATGATCCCTCATCCTTGCCAGGAAGGATGGCAGCTACATATAAATAAGTTTTCCAAGCGTTTAACCTGATTGTCCATTGGGAACCATAGAAGACAGAAGCGGGTTCCTTTACTTTGAAAAACAGCACAGGTAAAAGAGGGAAGTAGCGAAAATCCCTTCTTTATAACATATTGGTTTCGATACGATTTATTTTCAAAGACTATAAATGAAAATTTCCATCCTGCTGGCCTGAATCATGCTTGCCCCTTGACGTATCGATAAAAGTTATTATTTATCCTATTCAGTTCAAAGTCTATTTAAAATGTAGGGATTTTCTAGAAGGGTCACATGCTTGCCTGGCTGGCAAATTGAGGTCAAAGTTCATATCAAGTTTTGAACGACTATCTGGGAAATTCACTTGAAAGCAAAGTCCTTTATGAAAATCAAAGATTTTGGACTCCCTTCTAGATCGAAAAATGGTTGGGAAAACAATGAAAATGCTCGGCAGTCGCATAGGTTTTGTCACACTGTGCGTTAGCTGGCTGACTGGCTGGCTGGCTGGGTGAACGAAAGCACTTGGCTGACCTGTCAGCACGTAAATTGAAAGGTGCTCAATGAAATTAATTGAACCCACATGACGATATGCGATAAAGCAGTGGTAGGAGTAAGTGTATTAAAATCAGTTAAAATCTAAATGGATAAAAGTGGTTGTGGGTACTCACAGGCTGACAAATGGTCCTCGCAGTGCTGGCATATCGCGTCGCCGATTGAGCGGCGGAGAGAGTGACAGGGAAAGAAAGTCCTGCTGCGCCTTGTCCTCGTCCACAATGCTCGTCGGAGTGCTGTAGATGCGAGTCGTTGGCAGGTAGCCAATCTGCTGCAGAAAGTCGTCCCGATACGAGAGCTTTGTAGTCGATTGTGAAGATGTCAGCGTGCCGAGTGACAGCGGCTGATGAGATGCTCCAGCGCCATGATGATGCAAATGGAGATGATGGGCGGATGTTACCGCCACCGAGGCCATATTCACATGATGATGCGTTGTGGGATGGAAGTGTGGATAGGGTATGGGCGCAGATGCTGGTGTGGATGCATTACCACCGCCATATCCCAGTCCATGGACGTGTGACAAGTAGGGCGGCGTAATGATCTTATCATCGAAGCTGCGCCGAAAGCTGAATCCCTTCATTGAGTTGCTGTAGTTGCGATGAGACAACGGAGAGCTGCCCAAATCAATACTAGCCGCCGGTCCAAGCAGTTTCATGGTGCTCAAATAGTTGGGCGACCCACTGCTGGCCGGGCTCAGGGTTTGCGTCTGCGTCTTGCCGCTCGCTGTGGCTGTTGCGCTGCCCAGCATGCTAAGTGCCGGCGAAGTGCGCAGCTGTGGACTTCCGCCGGCCGTTGTTGCTGCTGTGTTGCTGCTGCACACAGAATTGCCGGTGGAAGAGAGGGGTGGTGAGATGGCACTCAGAGTGGAGATGCCGCTGTCACTGCTGCATATGCCAGCCGGCAAAGCATGTGTATGGCTGTGTGGCAGCGGTGAGTGGGTTGGCGATATGAGATGATGCTGATGCTGATGCTTGTAGCCGTTGCTGGCGCTTCCATTATTGCCGCCGCCCCCCTCTCTACCGCCGTTGGCGGCGCTGACCAGTCCGGCCATGCCGCTACTAGGTAGTACCGGAGCCAGCTTGGCAATGAGCCTGCAATATGCCCAATATAGCCAGAAAGTCGATCTGATTAGCGACTGCTAATTTTTTGTTCTTGTTTCTTGGGAAATTGCCCGTCCTGGTGCTGGTTTCCTCCTGCTGCTGCTAATGCTGCTGCTGGTGGTTGCTCTGGGGAATGTCCTTTCGCCTAGCAGCTACATGTCGTCGTCGTTGTTGTTGCGGTCGTCGTCGCCTTACTCCACATCCTTTTTCCTTTTGTTTCCTTTGTTTGTTGCAATTACGCGACTAAGCTGCCAGTGCGGCCAGTGAGCTGCCAGCCTCATTTCCATTCGCAGCCATCAGCACGAAAATTTCAAGTATTTAGTTTTATGTAGCATACTTTTGTGCGTAAGAAAATCAATGAAGCCCCAGCCTAAAGCATTTTAATGCATTTTAAGCAGCGTTTTTCGTTTTTCGCGTTTGCTTTGCTTTGTAACCCAAATTGCGCATGAAAAATCAACACACACACACACACACACACGCACACACATACAACATACACCTCACACACACACACACACACACTCGTTGAACTTTTTTTTTTCTTTCTTTCAGCCGAATGGAATTCTTTTTCTCCGTGATTTTCAATACTTTTGTTTGGCAGTTTCGAATTTTTGTCAGTTGCTTGCAAATTAATTAATATTACTGAACCAATTGGAAATTGCACTTCACATTTTTCACTAGTCCGTTTTTTGACTGGGCAGCAGGAGAAAAAAAAATACCTTTCGATTTTCAGTTAAAACTTTGCAGTGCGTCGCGCATGAACTCTCCGACTGTCTATCGGTTTCTGACCCGTAAAAACTCTGCAGCGAAGTTTCGCTGAGCCGCCTCCACTTACTGCCCAGCCTCAGGCCGCGCTCTCTCTCTCTCTCACTCTCTTTCTCTGTCAGTCTCTCAATCTTTCTGAATGTCTCTATTATTCGCTCTGTTGTGGAGAGCGCATGTGCCGGCTTTCTGGCCAGTTACTGCAAAGGTATTTAACAGAAAAAACACCAAAACAAAGCGAATCCAAAGAGAGCGAGAAGCGAGCTGTGCGCCGTAAAAAAAAGCTTACTGTTTGCTTACTGACTGCTGTCCCAGTCAGCTGTCAAAACTTTGGACCTAACGTTAACAACAGACTCAGCTCTCGGCCGTGTTTGTTTACCAATACAAAGCTCAAACTCAATAGTGGGCAACGGGTCAATGAAATGCCGGACTTAAAGATATCTCGTTGGACTAGCCTGAAGTAACTATAGTAAACATGGGCGTGGCAGGGCACAGATTTCCGGATTTCCGTATTTAAATTGTCTTTGAAAAAGATTCTCCGACTTTCAGCGGAACCGAAACCGACACCTTATAAAACCAATTTAAATTCTTTTCCAGAAACGAAGCTGTTTTAAAATTATGGAACGAACTGAATTCTTCCGAAAACACCACGCCACTTGGTGCTGGTACTGTTCCGGCTCATCTGTCTTCTGTTTTCTATGGAAAAAGTTCTGTACCAAAATGGAAATATTATTCACTCGAATTCTTATTCCAGTTTCTGCCATAGAACTGTTTCACCATATTACTCTCAAGTAATGGAAAAGAAAAGGACAAAAACTCCAGGAGGAAATACTGATGCTGCATAGACTGCTGCCCAAAAATGTAGAGGTTTTCCAGGATATTTAAATCGAATATTTTCAATACGTTTATGTTCTGTGGAGATGTCAGAGCCATTCTCAATGCTCTGCTTCATTTCCTGTGGACTCCAAGCACATGAGCCATATATTCTAGTATGAGACGTACGCAGAAAGGAAAATAATTTATGGGAATCGTTCAGTTACTTCAGAGCCAGGTTTAATAAATCCAAGAATAAAATTAAAATATAGTTGTGAATTCGAAAAAAATCCTAGATTTATGGCACCCACACCAAAACTTACCATCCTAAAGCATCCTTTTTTAATCATCTATTGTATTATTTTTCAATTGCATAAATAATTTGGAATATATTTTTACTGCTTGGATATATATCAAATTTCTTGTAACCAGCTCTTGTAGCTTCAGAGATCGAAGGGCATATCCATCCGTTCATATCTAAGTCGACTCTATATAATCAGCTTCAGCTTATATATAACCATATAATGTGATTCTCGATCCAGTCAGGAAAGCAGGAACCTAAAATCCAAATGTGGTTTATATATTTTCGTTCGTATGGAAGGAAATGGCCATATCGAGTCAGTTATTGATCCTAAACAAGAATATATATGTATATATATAAAAATGGCATCAAAGATGCCTGCCCCAATCGCATAAATAGATACAAACAGACGATTCCTTTAGTTTATATAGTAATTTTTATTTATTTCGGTTTGATTCTGTTTCTGGCAATTTAAATTTGAAAACAATTTTTAATTTTAAATGTAAGTTTTGGAATTGGTTTTTTTTTTTTGTTGTTTTTCTCGTTTTTTTTTTTTATTTATTTTTTTGTTTTTGTTTTGACTCATACGAACAATAAATACACACGGAAAACTTTAAAATGTAATTATCATTAATTGAAATTTATATAAGTAGTATATATATATATGTATGTGTATTTATGTATATATATACACATATATATGTATGCATGTATATATATATATCTGTATTGTGTGTGTACATATTGGTTGCTGGTTCTTTATAATTGATATCAATGATATAACACATGCACGATACTGTAAAATTTTGTAACTATTATTATTATTATTATTATTATTAATTTACAAATACAAATACGGAAAACAGTTTCAGGTTATTAAATAAAAGATAATAATCCAATACAGTTCGAAATAATACATATTGAAAATTGAAAATTTAAATTTTGTATGTGCAATACTTTAAACGGGACAATAACATCTGGATAGCAATATAGGTTAAGTGACTTGGATATTTAATATAGTATTAAACAATCGAATGTTTTTCTTTTTCTTTTCTCTTTTCTCTTTTCTATCGGGAGCAATTCTATGACTTATGTATTTACATTTGCCTTGCTGACAACAGTGGGCCACAGACTCGGAGAGGGCCAGCAAGAGATGGCCGCCAGGTGTTACCAGATATAATCTCCGACGTGACCGAGCCATTTTGCAAGAGTTAATTGGTTTTATTACATACATACATATTTTAACAATTTAGAGTAAACCTATTTCGAAATGGTCGGAAGTTATATTTTCCCACTTTCAAGAACATAATTTTCAGCTAAGAGGCAACACACATACAAATGCAAACTAAGTTTATGTATACATATAGATATCTGTATGTATATATATATATATATATATATATATGTATATAGTATTGTTGTATACATGAAGAGTTGAGCGTACATTTTACAAGCAATCCAATGTTAGATGAGTTTTACATATTTGGTTATAATCGGTCTGGTTTTCTGTTCAACTCAGTCCTCTCCGCTCAATCTTTTAAGTATCGATACTTTGTTGCAAATAACAGTTTAAGTAAGTACCATCATCATATCGGAATAGATTATATATGCACTTTGTTTAAATAACTAGCCAAAAAAATTGATTTATTATAAGTATATATTGTAGTTATTATATCATCTTGAGGCGCATCGATACTGCGCTTTATCGGATTTAATTCCTCGTCATGTGAGCCTGGGATAGTAGTTGATAGTTGATAGTTGGATTGATAATCGATAACTGATTGCATGTATTATTATAGATTATTTCCTTTGATCAGGTTTATCGAATTGCAATTGCAACAGTGCATTGGAAAGTCTTGTAGCGGATCGATTAAAACTTGCTAACTCTTTCTTAACAATCATATCATAAATTAGAATTAAGTCCTATAGCTTACAATAAATATAAGTATGTTTATATTTTTGATTTTTTTTACCAAATTATTAACAAAGAAATAGTGATTAAAAAAATGTGTGTGTTTCTGTGTATGTGTGTGTGTGTGTGTGTGTATGTGTTGGCTGTTCAAAACGCTCTCATGAATTGGGGTTTGGTTTGTCTTGCTTCAAGCATGAACCTAATATTTTTGCTTAACCATATCTAGATATAAAAGAGAAAGAGAGAAATAATATTAGAGTGAAAAAAAATGATGAAAAATTGTGTTGTAAAATTATAATAATAACATTCTAACAATAGTTAATACCCTGTACGGTACGACAAATAAATAAAACAATTTTCAAAAATTGGCAGTGTGAATATCTAGTTAATAAATAATACAAAACAGAACTAATCAACTGGTTCAAAAAAAAATATATATATAACAATGTATTTACAATCTCATTCGAAAAGAATTGATTTATCCTCAATTTATAGAGCCAAAGGATTTCAATGCCAGTGCGCCACAAACCTAATGAATCGCATGATTTATACAGCAATCATTGAATATATATGAATATATATATATATATATAGAGAGAGAGAGAGAGTATATAGTTCAGTTGGGCAGTGTTTGATAGTGCCCCATCATCTTAGTATTATTGTTGGTTTGGGATTTGATTTGAAATTGAATGGACGTCCTGGTTGTTGGATGTGAATACGGAGAAAAGTAATAGAAATACGAATAGAAAGTAGAAAGATAAGAGGAAACCATAGCGAAAACTATACTGAGGCTCAGCATATTTCTAATCATCAATACAGCGGTCGTATGGATGTATTATCTATTTTCCTGGATTTTCGCTGTGAAAATGAGTGTCTAAAAATATACGTTTAGGTCCTATAACTGTGCTACTATATATGCTACGATTGCATGTATACATTTATTTATTTATATATTTATATATGTATATATATATATATATTTATATATGTGTATATATTTATGTGTGACTCATTGCTCTCCCAGACAAGAGGAGCGCACAAAAAAGAGAATATGTGGAGCGGCTTTTTAGTATCAAACTATACTGCAATACATTCAAAGTTTGTTTACTGTGGTTTACAATATATTCATTTTCATTTATGTTATTTTTTTATTTTTGTATTTGTTTGTTTTGGTTTTTTGTTTACTATTTTTTGCACAATTAACAACAAGTTCGATGGTCATAGACGCTTTGTTAAGTTAAGCTTGTTATTGTACTGCTGCTATGTGTTTTTTTTCTAGGTGTATCCTTGACTTTGCTAGACAACAATAACCTCGTAGATCTTTGTTTCTTTCTTTCTTTCGTTCTTTCTTTCTTTCTGTCTTTCTTTGGAGTATGAAGTAAGAGGGCCAACTGCTTATATACCTGGTGTGTATGTGGTCTGTTCTGTTGTGTTCAGAGACGTATTCTCATTGGCAGCCACTGGAGCTCCGGTAAAGGGATTCACTCCGACCGCAGCGCCACCGGGTGGCGGCATGGCAAACACGGGTTGACCGCCAGCTTGCTCACGCGGTTGTGTGGTTACTGGTGCTCCTCCGGCACCCAGATTAACATCATCCAGATCAACGTCCTCCTGTGTGTGTGTAAAGAGAATGAACATGATACGAGTTAGAGCAGTCTCATATATATATGTGGAGGATCATCATTAGACCGAGTCTTTGTGTGTGTTGCGGGAATAGGTAATTGAAGTAGCTTTCCAGCATTGTTTAGTCAACGAGTGAGTTTTCGTTTAGCAAGGGAAGCTAGCCAGGCAGCCAGCGAGCTTAGCCAGCGAGCGAGCCTTTTGTATATACAAAGCATGTTATCATTTACATCTAAATAGTTTACAAATCAGCTTGAGCAAAACTAAAATAAATTACATTCAAATCAAACAATAAACTAAAACTAAAACTATACAAATACACAATATTACATATTTACAGCAGACCAATTGTAAGAAATAAGATGGAAATAATAATAGGTGGAGAGTTCATTTACCCAGCAGCCAAAAGAGTGCACCAAAAAGATTAGAGAGTTCTTGTCCCTTCCATGCTTTTCTTATATGATACGAAATAGTTAGATTCTCGAAACTTCTTTAATTGGGTATTTTGGCCAAATAATATTTTTCGCTTAATTTTGTTCTAGAACTTCTAAATTTTGTTGTTACGGTGAGTGTGTGTTGGGTGTTGTTGTGTGGGTTAGTGGTTAGTGGTTAAACACACACAATTTGAACGGAATTGAATTGTGGATATTTGCCCTAAAATCATGCGGTACTCGTGCCGGGGTCACATCGTAGTCTTATACTTACAATACGTGGCTGCTGTCCCAGATGTGGTGGCAGATCGCTGGCCTCTCGATTGCCATCGGAGCGCTGGGCATTTAAATCCACATAGCATAGGTTCATATGGCAATATATACATACATATCATATACATATATAGACCGATTCGGGAATCGAATCGAATATGAATACACGTATATATGTATATATGTATATATATGCAATATTGTTTAGTATGAGCCGCGCGCAGGCGCATTTGTGTGTGAGGTAGTAGGTGGATATGATGAGTCGATCAAAAGGTAGTTTTGAGAAAAAATAAACAAAATTAGAAACGTAAATTTGTTGTTTTCTTCGTCACATACATAATTACATAAATTCAAAAAGGAATATTCATACAACGAAAAAGAAAACAAACAAAAAAAAAAAAAACAACAACAACAAGCAATCTCTTTATGTAAAAAATGACGTTAAAAAACAAGAAAAGCAACGGGCAAGGCGGGGCAGGGCGAGGGCGGGGGCGGGGCTGAACTGTTAATAACAACATAATAAACATTGAGTGCCCATTGAGTGATTTCTATATATTTATATATATATATATATATGTATCCAATACGCATTGCAATTTCAGTGACTAATGCAGAGACTTTGAAGCATTTGATGATTTTCGTGTTGTGTCCATATTAATTACAAACTAAATATAATAAAATATAATATAAAGGGTATATATAAAAATGATTGAAAATGATCGAAACACTTGGGTGGAATGTTAGTCGTGTTAGTCGTTACCTTTATGTCGCTCTCTTTCTCGAAAATAACACAAAATCAATCTCACAATCTACATACTTACCCCAACAAAAACAGAGAAAGGAGACAGAGGCGGAGGCGGAGGCGGAGGAAGTAGTAGAGGCAGTGGTAGTACAATATAAGAAAGCAGTTAACAAAACAAAAAAAACAAAAAGAGTGGAAAACAAAAAGAAGAAATACTTAAGAAAATAAAATAAAGCATTTATTGAACGTGTGCCGATTAAAAGCCAGTCAAAATTTATGCATTTGGTTAGCTAGAAAACTACTTTTGACTAAACAATTGCCTCACAAAAATCATCAAAATGAGTCCAGTGTTTAGTTTTAGCTTTTGGATAGATAGACTTCTGTGTATAGGTGTATAAGTATATAAATATTATATATGTACAAGCGGTGTGTGTGCGCGTGTGTGTGGCGTGGTGTGTGTGGTGTGTGTGGCCTTTTAGTTGTGCGAGTCAATGACTTATTATTGTCTGTTATGTTTATATCAAAATCGATTGTTTTTCTTGTTTTTTTATCGTCTTTTTCTAAGTTTTTTTCATTGTTTTTTTTTTTTTTGTTTGTTGCAGTTTTAAATTAAATTTAGAAGGGGTTAGTAGTAGTAGTAGGTGGGCAGGGGCTCAATCAATAACCAAATCATACATCACTCACATTCAAATGTGAATACTGATCGTGCGACTCGTTCACCGGCGGTTTAAACTTGCCGCAGCAGAAGTTGCAACAGCAGCAGCAGCAGCAACAACAGCAGCAGCCCGTCAACAATGTGCAGCAAATGACCAAAGCCTGTCGAAAGAGAAAGAGAGAAAAAGAGAGTTATCAATCAGCAAACCCAGTTAAATCCAAAGAGAGAAGCCATCCGACTTACCTTCACTGCCGGCGATGTGACCACAAAGTATGCATTCACATTCTCCTCACCGAACTGCTCGGCAATGTAGAGACCCAGCGATCCATAATTATCATAAATATTGCGTTTGGTTTGATCGCTCAGTATCGAGTGTGCTCGATTGACCTCCTTGAACTGTGTTTGGGGGGGGAAACCAGTTAATTGATTCTCAATTATATTTAAATATCGAAAAAAACAAACAAAAGTGTACTTTACCTTATCGGCAGCATCAGCATTGTCTGGATTTTTATCTGGATGGTATTTAAGTGCAAGTTTTCTATAAGTCTTCTTGATATCTTCAGCTGTTGCTGTTTTAGGAAGTCCCAAGATCTCATACAGCGAATCGCCCGATGTGCTGTTGGGAAAAAGTGAAAAGAAAATTAAATATAAATAACAATTAACTAATAATATTATATAAAACAATTGTATGGAAAAGCGAATGGAAACCCCCCTCCCAACAAATTATCACACGGTACAAATGTTTTGCATACCCTTGCAGAGGGTATTATAAATCGATCACGAAATGCGAAGCAGGCATTTTTAACCCCAAAAACTATATTTTTTGTTGATCAGGGCGATGAGATGAATACTTATAGCCGTGCCCTTCCGTCTGTCTACTTTCTGCAAGCTAAGCTGATCAGTTTTTGAGCTGGGGGCATGAAATTTGATATATTGCTTTCTTTAGTCGGAACCGGCCATAGGAAAACTTGGTTGTTTCCCAGGGTATCTTAATGAAATTTAAAAGTCAGCGGAAGGAGAATGTTTTTCAAACGTTTGCCCAAAATTACTAAGATCGGACAACTGAATCACATAGCTGCTATAGGAAGAATCAAATGAATAATTCACTTTGTAAGGGTATGCAATATTCGGCTTTGCTTTAAGTTTTTTTGAGTGGGTTGCAGAGCGTGAGAGATGACAGATGATGTGCTGAGCAAATGAAATGCATCGCAATAAACCTAATCTCTGATCCCTTTCTGAACGTAGCTGCTGCTGCGATTTGTTGTTGCTCTCTCCAAAGCAGGCAGTAGACTTTCTGTGCACGTAGAGCTAAGCAATATGGCTATATATATTTTTTTTTCTTTTTTTTTTTGCTAGTGATGGGACAGCGATGACTAAGCACCGAGCCACCACAGCCATCGGGTGCTTTGTTTGGGGAGCATTTCACGGCAACAGCAACAGCAACAGTTAAGGGCAATGCAACACGCGATAGAAATGCCCATACAACATACAGCAGACCTAATAGCGCCTCCGAGAGGGGAATACACATTCGACATTGAGCCTTGGACGGCGGCAGAACGCGGTTGGGTGGCTGTCGCTGACGCCGTCGCTGTCGTTGTCGCTGTCGGATGCGTATGCAGCAGTGGCAGCAGCTTGGCATTGATGACGCACCCGCAAATGCAGCCAAGACATGACTCTACTCACACCTCCCCTCCCGCTCCACCACACCCCACCCCACCACACCCGACCAAATAGCAGCCCGTTTTGTGTGCAGTGCAATTTTTGTCGCCTGTGAGCAGCGCATGTATTTGGTATGGATTTTCTAACTCTCAGGTGGCTACCTAATTATACACACACAGTGGACACTCGATAATCAGAAAATTTGATATTCAAATTGCTCATTTAATTAGAAGCACAAACTAAAATCAACTCATAATCAATTTATATGTGCTGGAATATAATTGGGACCTGTTCATTCCATTCTCTGGGGGTGCACAGCTTTTATGGGGCAGATGGAAAGTTATACTAGTTTGATTCTAATCAGAGAACAATCTTATGTTTTACCAACTACTCTTTATAGTAATCTTTTTTGGTTGGTGACTAAAGAAAAACAAGCTTCTAGAGCCCTAAAGAAGGCATAAAATATTAATAATAATACAAAAAACTATGGACAAGTTCTCACAGTAAACTTATCCACTGCGCTCGTCATCATATTTCAAACTGTTCTAGAAGTTTCTAGAAATATTTGGGAAATTCCGCCGGAAAAGTGGCAGGAAAACTCTAGAATTTACTGTTCTCTTTACAGTGAACAGAAAGGAAAAGTTATTTTAAACACAGACGGGAAACAGAAGAACATTATGGACTTATTCCGGGCAAGACAGGGTGAAACTGGCAGAACCAATTAATAGCTTCGATTATAGAGCGTTCACTGTATGAACATAAGAACTGAATTGCAACCCTTAACAGTATTTAATGAACGGAATGGCAGATTTGCCAGAGTGGCTGGCTGGCTTATTGCAGCTTAGCCCCTTAGAAGCAAATCTACGTGCTGATAACAGAGCGAGGAATGTGGCATGGGGTTAACATGCATAATTGTCTTGAGGTGAAGAGGAAACGTAGGCAGCACTCAAGGCAAAGATCATCATATACAGATGTTACTTGTGGGCAGTGGGAGGGGTAGGGGGAGGGGGTGTAGAGGCAAGCATAAGGCCAAGGACACAGAACAGAAGAGAACAACAGTTAAAATTGGCCCAACCCAAGGCAAGGCAAGGCGGCGTTTATTCTGGGCGAAACTATTCTCAATAGAGGCAAAGAAATGTCGCTAGAGCATTACTCATAGTACTGCTATAGTATATTGTATAACATACTCTACTTATCTATGAATTGTATGTACATATGTCGCGACGCGACTGAGTGGAGATTGAGTGTGGGGCGAATGTTTAGCGGCTAAAACCAAGTATAACGCTCGAACGTCCAGTGTAGTTATAGTTATTCGATAGGAGCAGATAACGAATATTAATAAATTTCACTCGTTTCTGTCCGAAAGAGAGACAGAGAGAGAGAGAGAGGGCGCACTTGTTGTTGTTATCAAAAGTCATCAGCTTTTGCAGCTCGCTTCTGTAATTACATTTGCAATAACGATATATATACACATATGTATATATAAATATATATATATATATATATATATGTACATATATAATTAGCATACAATAAGCCAAAACAGGCAAACAGGCAAACAGCTGCCCTCTCTCAGATTTTCGAGGCTGCAGCCCTGTTTATCCTGCCTGTCAAACCAAAGGAATTCAATACACGTTGCTGCTGACGCTGCCTCTGCTACGGCTGCTGCTGCTGCGGCTGCGGCTGCTG
Source organism: Drosophila repletoides (assembly GCA_018150835.1). Classification (NCBI taxonomy): domain Eukaryota; kingdom Metazoa; phylum Arthropoda; class Insecta; order Diptera; family Drosophilidae; genus Drosophila; species Drosophila repletoides. Next base: position 2,912,194 of record JAECWQ010000031.1, read on the forward strand.
CCTCTGTTACTGCCGCCTTTGCTGTTGTTGGAAAATCAATTGAAAGTCGACGGCGCTGCCGCTGCCGTTAGCAGTGCGCATCTGCCAGCTGCACAATGTGTGTTTGTGTTAGTACTGTGTGTGTGTTGGTATTGCTGCCAGTATTCATATTCGCATTGGTATTGGTATTTGTGTGTGTATGTATGTGTGCGCAGAAGAAAAAAAAAAAAAAAGAAGGAATTTGAAGAAAAAGCATTTGCAAAATTTTATACTTACGACAGTTTTCTTTTATCCATGCCACCGCCACTCATTTTGCTGTTGTCGCGTGCTTATTGCTCGATATACGATACGAAGGGACGACGTTTGTTAGTAATTAATAATTAACACTAGTTTTCTTTTTTTTTTTTGCACGCACTCACACAATTGGGAAACAACACATTTGTTATATTTGTCACGGAATTGTAAATGACTACGGCTACTGTATCGTTATCGATTGTTCTGACTAGTGATGGGCGTGTGCCGCGTAGTTTCACGCACGACTACCAAAGCATCAATGCTATAGTGATGTACGTCAGAACTGAATATCGATGTTCTACATTGGGTAACAAAATCGCCGGGAAAAATATCGCTACCTCGATATATGCGAAATTTGAACATCGATAGACGAACTTTTTTTTTTTAAATTTAAAATTATCTTTGAATTATTTCATTTATTTTAAACCAAATAGTCGTATGTTATATATTACATCCAAAACTATTTGGTATTAGGAATGTTAAGAGCTTACATTACTTAAGTAATAATAATAATAATTTATATATAAGTATATATATATATATAAGTAATAATAATAATTTCTATGTATATACATAAAATAAAATACAAATTATTATAGAAACTTTGAATAGAATATAATGGATCCAATTCACAATACATTACCCTAGAGACCAATAAGTTATTCTAAAATTTATTTAGAACCCAGTTTGAGAGCGATTTGTAGCTATCCCGTTGTAGCTCTTTGTTGAAAAGCCGCGATGGTTTAAAAAACCTCGTTTTTTATCGAAACATCAAAGATATATTGATGCAACGATAACTTTTTATATTACTACAATGTACCGCCATCGATAAGAGTGCAACAGTAACTTTCTTTTATCGATATTGCTCGTTAATTGTCAATTATTTAAAATGGCATATAATTATTCATAAAAATAATTTATTTTACAGAGTAGAAAATGATCACTTTCGGTTTTACTATTTTTTTTAATATACTATTTTACTATTCAAAGTAACTTTCATCTAATGCTCTTTTATCGATATATCCTTTTTATTGACATCGATACAACAGCTGTTAATTTATGATATATTCACTTTTTATTTACAGGTTTCTGCTTTATATTATATTTAGATTGCAGAGCAGCATAATTAAAATATTTAGAAAAATTTTAATTGTTTAATTTTAAAATGTTTTTTTATGAGAGCGCCAAACTTGTTATCGATAATCGATATTTTTCTGAAAAGTGTAACTGAACATTCGCAACTCCAATTAGAATATGCCGCTCGGTTCAGTGTCGATTTGGCGGTTGAAATTGTCGGTTGTGTGGCGTAAGTGATGTTTGTAACTGTACCCGTAAGATAAATGTAACAGACAACCAAAAACCCAAAAAAAAAACATTTGCAAATCTTACACATTTGAATTTTGGACGAAACAAATAAAAATAAAATCGCGCGTGATCTGTTTCCATAATTTAACAAAATTTCATCAACTTTTTTAGCTCATGCTCAAAATCTAAAAATCTACAAAAATTTGTTGGCGGGTCATTTATAGCAGCGCAACAGGTGTCAAGTCAGCCAATCTGTTTGTATATCTCTCGTTTTCTTACAGTCTTCACTGAATTTTATTCTGTTTATACAATCAGTTTTAGCCAATTTGTTGGGAATACAAAATTCAAAAAAATTCAATGGGGGACTATGAGATCTATGTCAAAAATGTGGCACTAATAAATTATTGCACATTCGCACGCTCTCGCACACTCTCGACTCTTTTAATGCAGAAATTGCAAATAGAAAAAATAGAAAAAAAGAATATCTAGTTTTTGCCTGTACCGTTCAATTTTCAATTTTATGCGTGCGTTTGAGTGCGTGCAATTTTTGTTAAAATCATTTTTCTTTTTTCTTTCTTTTTTTTTTTTACTGTGCTTTGCTTTGCTTTGCTTGCCACAATACCAAAGAGAAACGTGACAAATTTTTTTAAGTGCTTTAAACAACAACAATAGCAAAAAATGCTAACATCAAATGCAAGGAACCATACAGCTGCGGTCACAAAAATAGTTTTAGCTTAACTGTTTCGTTTTAGGAATATTTTCAGCAAAGATTGATCGACTTTTGTGATCGTCTTTCTGTGTGTTACAAATATGTTTTAACAAACACTTTGCTACTTTCCAAGTCCAAATTTCTGTACGAACAATTTATATTTACTTGTAAAATGTTTGAATCAATAAGTTAATAGTCCAATACTTTCACACAATAAGAAAAACTTAATAAAAAACTGTTTTTCAACTAGTTTTTCAGTTCAGTTTATCCCAATTAATCCTTAGCGCTCTTTAACTGGGGATACATGCAAATGGTTTATAGAAGAGAATCCAGAATTCAGTGCTTAAATCGTTTTCCAGCAGAATGCAGAATTTTCAAAAACTAAATTCGAAATTCTTGATTCAATCTCTGGATTCTATCCTGTTCCTAACCTGAGTCAGCTTTGTATAGTGAATAAGTAATAAGATTAATTTAAGAATTTTCGTACTTGATTTAATCTAATTGATTTTATTGCTTTACATACAACTAAAAAGATTTCTTCGACGCACAGCGAGGAAAAAATGGGGAAAAACCATTATATGAAACGATGTCCTTTCTTATCCTCCAAGGTCACAAAAAGGGGTTTCAAAGTGAAGAAGCTCTAATTTTTACCCGATTGACTTAAAATTCGGTTTCAAATCTGCAAGGATTCTGAGAAAATTGTGTTCATATTATAAAGGAACACTACTATAATTTTTATAGGAACTGTATGTATGTATTTATGCACATACATTCTACATGCATACATACATATGTATGTATTAGGGTGGACCTCTCTAATATGCAAATATTAAGGTCATATTCTCACCCCCGCCATGCGATTCTATCAATATGAAAACACGTAAATAAAATAAGTTTTAATAGGCCCCATATACATACATGTACATACATATGTATATGTATGGATGTACATACATACATACACACACATGTATGCAATAATTTAATAGAAAAAGTTTACAAATAAGTTTAGTAGGCATGTTTTACGGCCTATAAAATAGACTCTCTCCATCAATACATACACACACACATATCTATGTGAATATGCATATGCATATCTGTACATATGTATGTGTACTTGTGTATGTATGTGTGTCAGTGCACGTATGTATTTATAGCACTTTTGGCAAAAATTGTCTAAAGTTATAAATTTATGCCAATATCCATAATCTGAAATCCAATTAGCATTCGAGCGCAAATGAACGCGTCGCGACGCGACGCATATTGTTGTCGCCTGTCTTTTACCGTTACATATTTTGGATGCCTTCCTCCCACTCACAGCAGCGGCCACCCACGTAGAGCCGAGCCACTTGAGACCCGCTGCAGAAATGCAGCAATTCGTATTGACAATTCTTATGCAATTCCACAAACCAACAACAACAACAACAACAATTTAAACAAATTTCGTATGCAACGAGAAAATAATTGATAAGCGCCATAAAAAATTGAATACACCAACAAACAGCAGCTGCTGCTGCTGCTGCTGCTGCTGACGTTGCTTGTGTGCCAAAAAATTAAAAAATTGAGCGTAAAAAAAAAAAACCAAACAAACAATGCAATTTTTTCCACAATTTAAATAAAATTATACGCGATCCCCAAAACCCCAAAATGAGTCAGTAGCTCAGTGTCAGGCGCGTGGCGTTGCATGCCTGTGCGTATTTTGCAGCGACGCAGACGCAAACGCAGACGCAGATGTCGACGTCGACGTCGATGTCAACGTCAACATCACCGTCGACGGCAACAGCAGCAGTGAACTATCGTAAGTCTGCTCTGCTGACTGACTTTGCTTATACCCTGCAGCGTATATGAAGTTTTTGCAAATGTTGATACATTGAGGAAAGGAGAAAGAAAATATATATATTCTTGATCAGCAGCAAGAACTGACTGTCTGTCTGACACAGATACCTAAATGCGGGTAGAGCATATGCTCGACGTGGAGTTGCGTTATACAACCGGGTGCTGTGACACCAAAGATCAGCAGAGTCTTAGATAGCACTCGATCCCCACCAAGGATGAAGTTCACGACCAAACAGTAGTGACTTTGATTGGTACCTGCGGAAATATTCCAAGGGGGCGCTGATTGACGCTTAAATTAATTCCGTGCGTGGGCACCGTGAGATAAAGCCATCGTGGCAGGAGTTCACGTAAAACACAATTGACTTTAATGTCTGTCTGACACAGAGTACAAGTGGGAAAACTGTTCCAGATCGAACAAAGATAGCTCTTAATATACTCGAAAATCGAATTATAAACATAAAAGTAAGTCAAAGTAATACTCAAAATGAACAAGTTGCATTTTAGAGTATTTCACCTCCGTTTTGATGGAATTCTTAAAAGAAAAATAATGATTTTGAATTCCATTAATTTTCCGGCTTTGGGCATTACTCAAATCTTCTCCCTTTCCTATTTGTGAGCAACTATTAAAAAGAGACTAGGCCTACGGCTAGGCTAAAATGGAAAACCAAAAAAAGGTTAGCTTTAAGGCTCTGTCGATTATTATTAGACTCTTCTTTAATAAGTTTTTCTGAAAATAAAATTAAGCTTTATTAACACAAACTCTAAACCTAAAGATAATTATTTAAAACTCAATAACGCTAAAGGCTAGGACTGAGCATTGTATGTAAATATATGTAAAAACGAAATAGAGAGTATCTATGCGTCGATATCTCGCGCTTAGGGCGCTCTTTCATGTTTTTTTTTTTTTTTTTTTTCTGTTGTCGTTAGCTTAGGTGGTGTGGGCTGAAGTGGGGGAGGGGAGACGCTGTCAGACTTGTTCATAATGCCTTCTGGCTGGCCGCATGGCCGATTCATAAGCAGCACGCAGAGCAGAGCAGAGCAAAGCTGAGCAGAGCAGCGCAGCGCAGCGCAGAGTCATGCTGCGTGCGCTTTGCATTCGCTCTGTCGCGTCGCTGCTTCTGTCTCACTGACCACACTCAACAACTGCATATTGACAGCTGTTGCGCTTGTTGTTGTTGTTGTTGTTCTTGTTGCTGTTAAGCTTTAGCTTTGCGCATATATGTACACACACACATGCGTACAAACATATGTGTATGTGTGTATTTATAATCTGTGTGTTACGCATCATTTTTATACCCTTGTAATGGGTGTTGTAATTTGGTCACGTGGATTGCATGGATTGCATGGAAGGAGGCTGCTCCAGGCTTATAGAGTGTATTTTCTATTGATCAGCAGGTGTCTCTTTGTCCGTCTGTCTGTTGCTATGCAAAGTAGTCTCTCAGTTTTCAATGAAATTTACTATGCAGTCTGCTTTTTGTATGCTGAAAGCGACTCTTTAATTGGAGAATTATATCATTCAGCTGCCATGGCAACAATCTGTCTATAAGTTGCTGTAACAAAAGCTTTTTATACCCTTGCAGAGGGTATTAAATTTGTCACAATTGAGGATGGCATCTCTGACGCTGTTCGTCTTCCCGTCCGTCTGTCTGTCCGTCTGTTTCTAGGTGCTTTTAAGGCTTACTCCGCAAGGGTATGCAATGTTCGGCTAGGCTCTCTTTACTTGTTTTATTTACATCATTTAAATGGAGTATGGATTAAATAATTCATTTTTAATTAAATGCGTTGCATTAAAAATGAAAACTCAAATTGATAGAATTATAAAGAGAAAGAGCGCTAATTGTGGATAAAAGTAAAATAAACAAAAATATGCAAATTAAAATACTTTTGGATTGTTTATTGAGCACTTTGAAGCCTGCACGATAAGCGACGGCACACGTCAGAGCCTATCTGGCTGGCTGGCTGGCTGGCTATGGCTAAGGCTATGGCTATCACGCGTTAGACATTAAACTTAAAATAATACCATCCATAGTATATATACTATACACGCATACTTAGACACTTATATATGCATATAAAAGTAATAATACTGATTAGCGTATGTGGGCCAAGAGATTATGCAGATTAAGTGGCATGTGGAAGCGGTCTCCGAGTGCTGATCGCCGAGCGCTGAGTGTGCGTGTGGCATAGCATAAGAATTGCCCGCAAATTACCCGCAAATGACTCGAAAACAGTTAGCGGACGGCCCGCACCGCCTTCATGCGAGTGAGATACTTGCCACCTTGCCGTGTGGTAACACATGCGGCTTTAATTAAATTCTCTTGTAGATGGCTTTTCAATCAGACACTCTTCGCCCACTCCTCGTCCCCCCACCCCCAGCAGGCAACTGCAGACATTACCTTATCACTGGCTAAATGCAAAACATTCACATGGACAATAACTGTGGGTTCTGTTGTGGGTTCTGTTGTGGGTTCTGTTGTGGTCTCTGCCTGTGCGTGTGTGTGTCTGTGTGTGTGTGGGTGTGGGTGGGTGTGGGTGGGTGTGTGTGCTTCGCTTTAAATGTTGAACCTCAAGTTGACATATGTTACACTGCGCTTGCCACTTGCCGCTTGCCGCCTGCCGCCTGCCGCTTACCGCTTATCACAACACTCTGCTATAAACACTTACCAAGAACAACAACAGCAACAACAACAACAACAACAATGACTGACGCTGAACAGCAATGGCTAAAACAACGAAAAGGCCTCACCCGTTGGCACAATTTCAGAGTGGAGGCGCGGTCGAAAAGGCAGGTGAAAAGCGAGCACTGTTCGTTGAGTGGGCGGACGGACGGGCGGTGTTCTGTTCAAATGGTATCCCATAAAAAAGTTCACTAAAAATTTACATAGCCATAAAAAAAAAACAAACTCGCAAGTGCTCATATGTATGTGTGTGTGTGTATGTGTGTATGTGTGTATGTATATGTAAATACTCGTAAAACATATTTAAAATGTTTAATTAGTAGTAAATAAAGTCTGCTCAGTTTAGGAGAAATTATACCCGTAATATGCCAAAATAAAGTAAAATGTTAACGCAAAACTAGTAAGAAAGGGTAGCCTGCAACGCACCGAAGATTAGATACCCTTGCCGACTAGAATAACAATTTGCCAGCTATATGATATAGTAGTCTGATCTTTATCATTTTTAATATACTTTTAGAACTCACAGTCTGAGATCTTGTAGGACTTATTCAGCTTCCTTAAGAAACCATCAAGTTTTTCATACTTTTGAACCGATTGTTCCAATAGGAGCTATATAACACAGCAGTAATCAAACTACTATAGCAATAAAAATATTATATATTATAAATACTGATATTAATTGATATATAAAATATATATAATATGATAATACTTGTGTAACATAATATATCATACAATTTCTATCAGTTTTTTTTTTTAAATTGACATGAGTCCTTTTTGCTGTCTCCAATACAGACTCATATATATGTCGAATTGACCAGGATCGGCTGACTATATCCTATCCCATATGTTCAGTTTTAAACACTCTTTTCGTTTTATATAACTTTATGTACGCCACATTAAAGACAGACTTAGATAGGCCTCTCTCCACTGGGTCTCATGGAATTTCCCTTCCCTTTGTACCCTCATCTCGCATTTAATTGAAATGGAATGCAATGAAAGACTCCAGGAGTCATTGGGTGGGCGGGTTAGGCGCAGATCCAAGAAACAATTACACCTGTGAGCCTACAGGTTAAGTCTGAGGAAACTAAAAATTTCAATGTTCAGTTTCCTTTATCAGATTTAATTCGAATTTTATGCATTCTCCGATTGTTCTTCCGTATTAACATTAAAAAAACAAAAACGGAAAACGAAAAACGAAAAACGCAAAACGGAAAAGGAAATGGAATGAAATGCAAAAGAAATACAATTAAATTGTTGTGGGTTTGTGTGTAAGGGAAATATTTTATGGAGAGAGGCGGTTGGCTAATGGCTGCTCGAAAGCTACAGGAAAACAATGGCCATAACAAAAATTACCAGGACGTCGTCTTAGGCCTTGGGAATGGGTATGCTGCGGCCTCTAATGGGCCACCTACAAGGCTCGATTGGCTACTCATGCTGTGTGGGTACTTCCTGTTTATGGCCTTCCATTTAATGGCTACACCTCAGACTCTCCAGCCCCAAAACTAAAACTGAGATTGCAGCATACCAATCTCTGTGGCCTACGCTCTTCCTGCTGCCAAGTGCCGGTAAACAGCCAAATTAACATCTTAGCCTGGCTAACAACTGAGACTTGTCTTTCGCTGAGCAGATTTAGTGCTGGCCGTTTAGCTGCCCCGCATTGAAAAAAGCTGCAGCTTTAAATCAGGAAATGCGTCTATAAATATACATTAAAAGCACATTTGGGTGTATCTGAATAAGGCAAAATTAGAAGAAAAACGTTGGTTTTATCTCTCCAAAGTTTTACGTTCATATTATAATTAAAGCACTTTCAAATCAGAAAGTTCAATTTTTTATTTTAATAGGCGTTTTTCAGGTTATCTTGAGTAAAAGTTACTCATACTCCTAGAAAACAAGTTCCAAAATTTCATAAATCTAGTATTACTTTTTTTTCTATTTTATTTTATATGGAACAAGATGCATCTCGCCATTCAAAAAAGCTGTAAATATTGTCCATATGGAAGAATAATGAAGTAGTTGAAAATTCTCTGAAGCATATATACTTTCGATTTTCATAAAAAGCTCATAAACTTAACTTAAAATCGATGGGGTGCAAATTAGAAGTTTTCCCGTATAATATTGACTCATTGAGCTCATTTTCCGACCTTATGGATGGATTTTTTAAAATAAGCAAAAAACACAAAGTGGAGCATTGATCGAAAAAGAATTTTGCAAAATCCCCTCTAAGTGGAAACTTTCATTGCAACAAAAGTCTTGCGTCCTAATTTCATCAACGTACCCAATCAGACCAAGAATAAACAGAACAGAAGAAACTCAAAGAGAGAGAGAAAGAAGGAGAACAGAAAGAAAATTAAAATTAAATTAACGTAGATTGTGTTTTGTTCTGGTTCGGTTCTGGTTCTGGTTCTGGTTTTTCCTGCGAAACTATCGCAAACTTTTAAAGCTGACAGATTAACTGTTAATGAGCCCGCAATTTAGCAACTAGAAACTTTGTTCGGAAAACTTTTATTCCACTCTCCACTCTCTCAGCTTTGTGGTCGCCTAATAAATAAGCTTTTTAAGTGGAAAAGAGCAGCCAAAGCTTTGGCAGCTTTCGAGCTGAAAGAGTCGTAAATAGATTGATCATCATCGGCCAATTATATGTTATCCGAAAACCCCTTATCAGAGACAGCTAATAAATCAGCTAAAGACTGGCGACGCTAGCCTTTTTTTATACTCATAGTTTCAAAATCATAAATTTCACGCTATCAGCAGTAATTTTTATGTTTTTTTTTTTGGTTTTTTTGTTGTTGTTGGTCTCCTTTGAACGTTACGATGGGCACGCAGCCAATTGGGTTCTTCTAGGGACAAAAGTTCACCACATTCAGGGTGAAAGATAAACTCAAGTGCAGCAAATTTAAATGCAATTTGCTGAGTTTCGCCTCAGCGCGACTTTCAAGTGACTTGCACGCAGTCGGGCGGAGAGGGGAGGGGGATCAGGTGGCAGGGTGGCAGGGTGGCATTCCGGCATCCCTGCATGACTGCGGTGACATCAAACAGCTTCCAGTACTCCTGTACTCCAGTACTCCAGTACTCCAGTACTCCAGTACTCTAGTCACCCTGTCGACCCGCTTCAAGAAAAAGCCAAGAAATAGCTGCACAGAGAAATTCCTTTATATCACACAAAAATGCACAAGAAAAACAATGGATGCCATTGAAAAAGAAGAACTGTCTCCTCGAAAGAACCATATGTCTCTTCAGTCTATTCGCTTTAAGTCTGGGATCTGGAGCACATCCTTAAAGTGCTGCCGCTGTAATGGTATATTCATTCAATGTGGGTTTATGTACTTGAAAAACTTTTCGGCAAGTCATTGGGAGCAATGTAGGCAGCGAACTTATCTAATACTTACTGCCAACATAGGCAAAGTTCTTAGCGCACAGCGGAAAAACAGTGAAAGATACAGGCAACAGTAGATACAGATACACAGAGAGATGCCAGCATGGCGTATACGCAATGTGTGTACGTGCGTTAAACTTTCAGTGGAGACTTTAAAATTGATTTTGCTGTAATATATGAGCCTGGTGCCTGACGTCCATCTCGTATGGTGGCACCCCCCCTGCTCCGGTTGCCGTGACTAATGACGCTTCCTTATTAATTGGGTCGACTTTATTGGAATTCCTTTACAAGAAACCAATATGATATGCACCTCGGCCATAAGGCGCACTGCTTCGTGTCTCCAGGAAATAGATGCCCAGTGCGTTTCCATTTGCCGTTTCCACGTCACCCATGCGTAGCGAGGACCAGCGGCAATTCTGTGGGCTCATCTCCTCCACTGTACTACATTTGGCGCTAACAAAATCATTTGCTGCTGACCACATCTCGCCAGCCAAATCTAGGGCACGTTCATGTGAGCAGGCATCCGGATCTGTAGTGCCCCCGCAGCCTGGCTGCTGTTGCCCGCCATTCGGATAGAAGTCTACGTCTCCAAGTTGCGTCATGGTGCCCAATCCAATGCCATTAGTATGCACAACTTCTACGAGTTTGGCATCTCGGGATGAAAGCTGATGCTGCCGTCCATTGGCATCGCCAGTTGGATCCAGTGCTGTAATATGTGGCAACTGCTCAGACAGTAGCTGATGCACTTGATCCGCCACTGCGCCGGCCAAGTGTGCACCCTCAGCAAAGCCCACAAGCTGCTGCTCAGTCAGCGGCACAGCGAAAAACTGATGCAGCGTTATAATGACGTCACTTACACTGGCTACGATCTCCGATTCGCTCTGTCCGATCGAATCTGTGAAGTCCACCACAAACACATTACATGCCTCTCGCTGGAGTAGCGGAGACACCACCTTCAAGTGTTCTCCTGCTATTTCCTTGGAGCTGTTTCCCTGCCAGCTTGGAATGTACACACTAAGAACCAAAATCATTTATCAGAGGAGCAGGCTTTGGGTTAGTTCTGTTACTAAATGACTCACATGACTGGCTCAAGTGCATAGAATGGTGAACGAATCAATGATTCCACTTCCGGAACGATGCGATGCGGTGTGTCCTGATTGCGACGTGTATAAAGCAGAAAACCAGGCCCAGCAGCTTCCTCTGCATCTGCTAGAAATCTTGGATTTTACCTAGCTCTATCCACTGTAGTGTTAGATTCAGTTTTCTTACCTCCAACCACAAGAGCAGCGGCTGCCAGCAGCAGGCAGCTTGAAATGACCATTCGGAAACGCATTTTGTAATAAACTGATGACAGCTCTTGGCTCTTGGCTCTTGGCTGGCATTCCGCGGAGCGTTGGCCGAAATACAGTGGTAACCGATTAGATTATCGCACTTGTTTATGGACCACCACATTGATAAGAGCTTCTTATCTTACATTAACCCACTAATGACGCGCCATCGTTGACCATTGAGCACGAACGATACCCGAACTGAACTGAACTGAAGGCTTTTGACCTCTCACATAGCCTACAAGTTCCTCCACGTCGATAAAGTATCTTTTTTTTTTGCGCATTTTGTATTTCTCTCACGCCAAAAATTACGACACAAATTGTTATTTATGGTTCTTGTTGTAACTTGTCAAATTAATCAGAGTTGCAACGTTGCATAGCAAGTAGTAATAGTAGCTCCACGCTCCTCCTCCCTGCTCCCAGTTGCCACCTTGAACGATTCCATTTGCATTGCACGACTGCAGCAAATTGCATTTAATTGCTTGAAAGATCAACTTGTCGAGTCGGATTCAATGGCGGGCTTGAATGCAAAACGCTTTACTCGCAAATGGTTTGACTGACTCACTTGCTCACTTGCTCACTGTCTCTCTGTCCCTCTGTCCCTCCATCGTCAGTGCAATTACTCCGCTGGGAGTGCAGCCGCCACTTGGCGTTGCATCAATGCCAGCTGGAGGAAAGACAATGGCAAAGCAGCTGGCAACTACACGCAAGACTGCTTTTGCCATAAACTATAAACTCTATTTTGACTGACAGACCTGGCTTGTACACACCCAGTACCAGGAAACAATTGGGCCAACAATTGATGGCCAAATCTCTTTATTCTTTAGAGCTGCACCCCATTGCAGAGTATTATATGATTTGGGGGCTTAATGCTGCTGCTCAGAGTGTTGCAGTGCTTAGGGTAAGTTTCCAGACTTGAGTTGAAAGCAACAAATTGGAGCGTGAAGTGGGAATTTTTCTAGTTGCCTAGCTTTAATGTGTTGCTAAGCTTTCCCAGAATAAACTTGGATAAATCGCTTGCAAAATTGTCTGTCAGTTGCATGCGGCGTTGCCAGGCGAAGAACAATTAATGAAATAGCATGAACCATGAACTACTGCTACCAAGGGTCCTTCAATGGCCAAGTCAAGCGTTGCGAGAGACTCATGCTGGATTTATGGATAAACGCACGTTATTAAATGATGCCAACGGCGACCCATTTATAACCATATACAACATAAAGCCTCGTCGCGAGGGAGGCGGGAGGCGGGAGGCGGGCGGCTGGAGGCTGGAGGCTAAAAGGAGAAGGGAAAGTTGATCCAGTCTCTTTGTATTAGCATAAGCCACCGAAATGGGCCAGTGTTTGTGTGTGTGTATTGGTACATGTTTCTTTGTGGCCTTGTGATAAGCCAAGTGAAAGAATTGTAGCATATCCCACAGGCGGATGCAGCTAATCAGAGCAACGGCCAGCAGTGGCGAAAAGAAAAGTCAATATGCCGCGTGTGCAAACTCTGAAGTGTTTGAAAGAGATTCAATATGTTCGAAGGTTTTTTTTCGTTTTCCCAATATCACTCATACGCAGGGGTCCCCATACACAAACCAAAACCCATAACGAAACGCAGACAAAGCTGAGAAATAGCGTGTGAAAGGAGTAATCAACAAACTCTCAGAGTCAGACACAAAAATCCAAACAAAGACATCCGGTGGCATGGGAAATTTATCACTAGCTCTTATGCTGCTGTATATTCATTCATACGGCATTCATGCACTCGGTACAGTGGGTGAAAAGAGTATACGACAGGCAGAAGGAGGCACCTATAAAATTCAAAGGGTGCCTCCTGTATACCGTAGGCAAATTATTTAAAGTTTAGGTACAATTTCTCATTGGGAAAAAGTGAATAAACCTTTATGTGAGACGATGAATAAGCAGGGTATTTCCAACGTTCCCACTGCCTTTTATGATGGCTATAACTTATACCAGCTGTCGGAGAGATTCGCACTTCTCTTTGTCTTTGTGAAAAGCAAAAAAGGGAGTAGAAATCCAATATGTTACGAATCAATTCTCTTTAAAATTGCTTTAGCTATCGATGTGAGTTAGTGGGAGTTATCTGTGGGCGTGGACAATGCTCAACTATGTAAATAATCAATTAATGTTGTACCCTACGTTATATGCGGGAGTATCGAATTTCAAATCAATTTTAGTCAGGACGAAAGTCACCTAACAGCCAGTTTAACGATGCTACTTAAAAGTAACCTGAACTTGTCATTAAAAAATAATGATGGGTGTATATTTAGATGGCTCTAAAGTAAAATGGAATGCAAAAAGGAAACAGCGTTAATTAATGATGTTTTGCAGAGGAAGAGGAAGCAACGCAGGGGAGTGGAAAGTGGAAAGTGGAAAGTGTCGGTGTCATCGAGTGAATGGAATTGCCAACCAGAAGGTGAAGGAGCTGTTGTCACAGCTGAAAGTTCAACAAAAATGTTGCAACAAACTAAGGAATCAGCTCACAAGGATATTGCCGGAACAGAAGCCACCACTACCCAAATACCATTAAACTAACCGAATCCACATAGTCTCAATTCAAGCTGATTCCACTGCAGACAATTGTACGCATGTAATGAGTACATCACGTACCGCTCCACTGCACTGTGCCGTTCAAACCCGTCCTCATTTTCAACGAGCTTCCGGATTTTTGTTATTGCTCTTGTGTATTTACCAGTTCAGTTTTAGCCATGCGGAGATATTTACGCTGGGCTACCTCACCGGCTCACAGCGTCGTCCGGGAAACCTGGACTATCAGCGTCCGGGAATCACCATTTCGGGAGCCATCTCGCTCGCCGTGGAGCAGGTCAATGCTGGCAGATTGGGCAAGCTTGGCCACTCCCTCGAGTTTGTTGTGGCTGAGACTTACGGAGACGAAGTCGCCAGCATAAGACAAACGGCGGCTCTGTGGACGCAGCAAGTGGCCGCCTATATTGGCCCGCAGGAGACTTGTGTTCATGAGGGTCGCATGGCGGCGGCTTTTAATTTGCCCATGATCTCCTACGTAAGTTTTAGATACTCAAATATACTAAATAACCCATTAAATATCCGGTTTATTCCAACAAAAGTACTGCACTCATCGGGACCCCTCCAACAAGCAGGACTTTCCCACATTCGCAAGAACACGTCCTCCAGACACACAGATTTCCAAGTCGGTTGTCGCTTTATTGCTAGCCTTTAACTGGACACAGGTGACTTTTCTGTACCTGGACGATGCAAGCAGTCAGTATCAACCTGTGGCGGAGACTATACTCAACACACTGAATGGAGCTGGGATTATTGTGCGTGACATTCGTACATGGAACACCATTTACCACCACGGATTTATGGCTAATCCATTTGAAGTGCTGGTGGAGCAAACTCATGCGAACACACGCAGTAAGTGGGCAAAGCCTTTTGTTGTCTGTGAGATGATATGCTAATTCAGCTTGTATCCAAGTCTACTTAGTACTAGGACACTACTATGAGCACGTGGGTCTTATGATAAGCCTACAGCAGAGAGGTTTATTATCACACGGCGAGTATTTTGTTGTGGGCATCGATATTGAGCAGTATGAGCCTGCCAAGCCAGAGAAGTATCTTCGTGGCCTGCTGCTGGAGAAAGTTGAGCCACTGGCGGCACAAGCGTTTCAATCCTATCTCGGAATAGTGCCTACTGCTCCCGTTTCCTTCGCCACTTTTGCCAATGAGGTGAGCTCTACAACAGCTGATTGGATGCAATTATTTGGGCTTTCCTCACACTTATCATATTTGTATTTTGTTTTTTTTTGTTTAGGTAAACAAATACATGGAACGACCCCCATTCAATTTTCCCAATCCATTGGGTCTTTTCGGTGGCGCAAAGCAGGTTGGCTCAAAGCACTTTCTTTCCGGCTTTCTGTTCCTATTCAGATGCTATTACTTCAATTCCTTTCCAGATAAGCGCTGAAGCGGCCTATCTCTATGATGCCGTTCATCTTTACGCCAATGCCCTTCTCTCTGTTCTGAAGTCCGGAGGGAGACCCAAGAATGGCACAGCCATTGTGGCGGCCATTAAGGGCTCCCACTATCTCAGCGCAATGGGGTGAGTACACATGCATAGTGTAAGTGCTGAACCTTGACTAATGCTATTGCTTCATGTGCAGTTACCATGTCTACATTGACGAGAATGGGGATGCTGCCGGCAACTATACAGTATTAGTGAGAGGAACAATCCGTAACAATCGCAACCAGACGGTATTGGGCCTGGTGCCTGCAGGCACCTTTAGTCCCAAAAGCGGCAACAGCAGCAGCGAGGCTTTGCCTGTGAGTAATCCTTTATAATACGCTTTTCCGTCTGTTTTTTATTTAAACTATTTTTGCACATTTACGCTTCCCTCCCAGAAGCAGGTAAGCACTTTGGACTAGAAAGATACACACATATTTGACAGCCTATTTCCCGTTTATAAACCTTTCTTTTTATCCCTGTAGGATCTAAATTTGTACCGCAACATCGACTGGGTTGGCGGCATGCGACCTGCAGCCGCTCCTCGTTGTGGCTTTGGAGGCGAGAAATGCGTCAGTAAGTAAATAATGCAATTTCTTTCACAAATCAAATAGTAATCTCTCTAATCCATTCAGATTATACGGGCGAAATATCGGCTGGTATCGCGGGAGGTGCGCTACTATTGTTGGGTCTCGTCTCGCTGGTTCTCTATCGCAACTGGCGCTACGAGCAAGAGCTGGACAGCCTCCTCTGGAAGATTGACTTTCGCGAGGTTCAGGTTCACGAGAACGAACGGGAACAGCAGAGCCAAAAGCAAACACGTGTAAGTCCGAGGAAAGAGTCCATTAAAGGCAGAGGACTTTGGAACAGGGTGTCCAAAGCTCTCTTTACCCACTATATATATCTACAATTGGCCAAAGAAGTAAAAAACAAATAAAGAATGGAGGAAAATAATCCACCTAGCTGTCTATCTAAGTTGGAAATTCTTACTGCTACCTGTTACATTCTCCTAAACACAAACTTTCAATTCTTTTTCTTCTATTTCTTGTATAACTTGAGTAATATATGCATTATCTTTGTATCTGGTTCAACTGGAACTAGCTGATTAGCCTACAAAATTAGTTGTTCTATTCCTCTATTGCTAATGGAAAGTTAAGCATCCTCCTGCCTTTGCATGTCTGACAGAATTTGATAAATCAATTGCCGCGTCGTCTTCCTTCGCAGTCAACCCATCCATTAATACGCACCAGCCAGGTTAGTCTAAGCTCCAATCCTGATGCAGACTTTCGTTACACGACCATCTTCACGCCAATTGGACTGTATAAAGGCCAGCTTTATGCCATTAAGAAGGTTCGAAAGAAAAGTGTGGATATCACACGCGATATGAAAAAGGAGTTGAAGCTGGTGAGGATTACTTTCAGTATACACTGTCAGCTTTATTTATATCATCCCATAAAAATTAGCTGAGGGACGCTCGTCACGACAATGTCTGCGCCTTTATTGGCGCCTGCACGGAACCACCGAACATATGCATCATCAGCGAGTATTGCACTCGAGGCAGCCTTAAGGTCAGTTAGTTAGTCTAACCGAGCCTTATTCCGGCTAACCACCCTTATGCTTGCAGGACATACTGGAGAACGAGGACGTCAAGCTGGACAACATGTTCATTGCCTCCATGGTGGCGGACATTATACGCGTGAGTGCTGCTGTGTAACATTATACTAATGGCATATACCCTACCTCTCCCGTTCATTGTGTACTTATGTGTTTGCCTGACCGCCCCAAACCTCGCTTCTCGCTTCCACAGGGCGTCATCTACTTGCACGAGTCGCCCATTCGCTTCCACGGCTCGCTGTGCACATCAAATTGCCTTGTGGACTCACGGTGGGTGGTAAAACTGACGGACTTTGGTTTGTTTGCCTTCAAGCAGGGTATCGAGGACAACTCCACAGATATGCAGCACATGTCAGCCAAATGTTTGAGTGAGTAGTTACTGTGTCCCTCCATACGAACTGATGGTAGTGAAGGACTTTATTCCAGAATTGTTGTACCGAGCGCCAGAGCTTTTGAGGCAGGGCCCCTCCTCATTGGTGATGGGCACACAGCGCGGGGATGCCTACTCCTTTGCTATACTACTCTATGAGATGCATGTCAGGCGAGGACCTTTTGGGGAGACGGGTCTAACACCCATGCAATGTTTGCAGAAAGTTGTGCAGCCACAGGATCAAACGCATCCCTATCGACCATCACTGCAACCCCTGGAGACGGCCTTTGATTGTGTCAGTGAGTGCTTGCGTGAATGTTGGGCCGAGCGTCCTGAAGATAGGCCAGAGTTTAAGACAATACGCACCAAACTGAGACCCCTACGCAAAGGAATGCGGCCCAATATCTTTGACAATATGATGGCCATGATGGAAAAGTATGCCAACAATCTGGAAGCCTTGGTCGACGATCGAACGGATCAGCTGCAGGAAGAAAAAAAGAAGACTGATGCCCTGCTGCATGAGATGCTGCCAAGATGCGTTGCCGACCAACTAAAGAAGGGTCACAAAGTGGATCCGGAGCACTACGAGCAGGTCTCAATCTATTTTAGCGATATTGTCGGCTTTACGGCCATGTCCGCCGAGAGCTCACCGCTTCAAGTGGTTGACTTCCTCAATGATCTTTACACCTGCTTTGACTCCATCATAGGCCACTATGATGTTTACAAGGTGAGATTGCTATCCAAATCCTCATCTTTATATAACAATTGTGTGATTTTTACAACAGGTGGAAACAATTGGTGATGCGTACATGGTCGTATCAGGTCTACCCTTGCGGAATGGTGATCTACACGCCGCCGAGATTGCCACCATGTCATTGCATCTACTTAGCGCCGTATCTGAGTTTAAGATTAGGCATCGGCCTACTAATCGGCTATTGCTGCGCATAGGCATCCATTCGGGTCCAGTCTGCGCCGGCGTCGTTGGCTTAAAGATGCCAAGGTACTGTCTCTTTGGGGATACCGTCAACACGGCTTCGCGCATGGAGTCTAGCGGAGTGCCGCTAAAGATTCACTGCAGCTGCCAATGCCGGCAACTGCTGGAGCGGCTGGGCGGCTATCACTGCCAAGAACGTGGCGTCATATCGATGAAGGGTAAGGGAGACCAGCGAACATATTGGCTTATGGGTGAGGATGAGGAGGCACGGGTGCGCCGCACTTATGAGCGTTCTCAACGGCGAGGTTCGCGGGCTCTTAACAAATTCATTCAGGGCACCATCAAGCAAGCCCAGGAACAGGGCAACGACTGTGGCATACGCTCCTCGCTGAAGCAAAAGAATTTGCCTCGTAACTCACTGACCCGATCCTCCAGCCTTGAGTCGCCAAAGAAACTGCGCTTTGCCGCTGGAAATATGCTGGAGCATCATCGCTATCACAGGTAATTGATAAGTCGTTACTATTGGACTTGAGTAGAATTAATACTTTAATATTGCAGTGACGAGGCTTTGCTGGAGGTAGACTCCTACACCGGTCTGCGACGATGCTCCGGCGGCTCGACTCACTCACGCTACGAGGAGTCAACTCTATCCTGCCAAAGCATCGAACAGTTTGAATCGTTGCAGCACAAACGGCGACCCTCCTCCTATCCGACGGCCAATACGCCGCTGCTAATGAATCACGTTGAGGTCTAAGAGGAAATAGTCGTAGTATGAGAGGAGTATCTCAAATCTTAGAACAAAACCCAATTACAGGAATAACAAATAGTAGAATTTATCATCAGTATCTTTAGCCAAGTATTATCGCGGTTTTAAGCTCTTGTCCGTTGCTTTAAGTGTTGTTAGAGATCGTATAACTCTTGTCTTGATTATGAAATACTCGTTTTAACCAAGAGAGGAAGTTTCACTCTTAATATATATATATATATATAGAATACTTTGCTTCTCTGATATGCATAATCAAAATTGGAGTTATAGGCTCGTCCTCGATGTGAGAGTGATTATAAATCTAGTCGTCGTACAAAACAAAAAAAAAAAACATTAATACGCTAACTTAGAGAGTAGATTAATTAATTAAATCAATATCAATAAATAAAACGCCGTAGCAATGTTCTCTCTTTTACCCAAGGGAATTGAATTTTTATTTCAAAACTTTTATTTCTTTTTTTTTTTGCTGTCTTGAAGACATTTGCTATTATAATATGTATTCCTTTTTGTTTTTGTAATTTTCAAACTTAACGTATTTTTTTTTTTTTATATATATATTTGAGTTCAAAACCAATTTGTGCATTTCTCTGGGCGTGGTACGTCAGCCCTAAAATTTGATTCCCCCTATTTGTGAACTGTACGCGAAAGCCAGCTTTCAAAAAATTTTAATTTCTCTGTATGTTCTCTTATGTGTATATATATATATATATAATATAGGTAGGTATATAGGTATAATCTCTAATAGGGAATTTCAATTTGATTGCTTTTGTTTTTGAACATAGTTTGCTAGATATATGTATGTATATTTATATGTATATGTATATGTGTTGTGTGTATTCACTTTTTGTTTTCTTAATAAGCCACAAGCCTTGAAGCGCACTTTAATACCTAAGCTGTAATTTAGTAATTTAGTAATTTAGTAATTATCTTTAATTGTTTTAGTTTCTTTGTTTCTTTTATATTTTTCTTTTAATTACATAATTTTCGAAAATCCCTCTCTCTGCGCCTCTTTAATTATCCTTTCCGCTTTGTGTGTGTCTGCTGTGGAAATTGGGTAAATCGAATGACTTCTCTTCTTTTTTGGGGGCGGGGTCACCTACTCGTAATAATAATAAACTCTGTTTATATATAAATTCTACACAATTCAACAAGTTACTAAATAACAATCTCATACAAGTCTAGGTATGAATGTATATATATATACCTATATATATATATGTATGTGTATATATATAATGCTTTGATTTTGATTTTTCAAAATGCCAGCAATAACAATTCGTCTACATAAAATATGCATCTCAGAATCAACGTTTATATAATATAATTATCTCTTTTTTTTTAAATATTATTCGACTGCCAAAAGCATTTTGTAGGCGGCTCATTTCGGTACAAAACTAACAAATGGAGCAGTGCTTCCCGGTTTTTTTTTTACTTTGGTAGGACTGACTGATAACAAATTTGCTCATAAATATATATATATATGTATGTAAATACGTATTATACTCGTATATATGTATATGTCGGTATTTGTTAAATGCGTCTCTGAAATAAATAGTGTGTCCATAATCCTTTTTAATTTTCTCTCTTTTTTCTGTAATTTTCCTTTTTTTTTTTGGTTTTTTGATTATTCAATGCGTGCACTCAACTTGCGAATGCTCTACAAAAATTGATCAACAATTTAAAGCGTCTAAAGCCAGCGGTAATTTTGCTACCAATATTTGGTATTAAGAGAAGAAAGTACTCTTAGTATACACAATGCAGGATCAGCATCTCTGCTCCTTGTAAAACTCTAAAAAAAAAAAAAAAAAAAAAGAAAGGAAACTATCGACCTCTAGGACTTTGGAGAAAGTCACTCGTACTCGTACTATCAATTCCTTTTGTAAACTAATCTGCTAAGTTATGCTGATATCCAGATATAAACATGAAGATACAGATACAGATACAGATACAGATACAGATACTCTCTAGTTAAAGACAAAGTGTTCCGAGTGGGTGCAGGTCGCGCGAGCGTGTTCCAAATGGGTGCAATTAGATTACAGATACCTTCTAGGAGATCTGTTTACGTCCCGCAATATACTTAAATACAATCCTTAAAAGAACTTCATCTGGGCTTTTTGGCCAGGCTGGTCGATCTGGAATGGTAAGCTGTTTTTAGACGGCTTTCAATACAAACAAACGCGCAAACCTTTTAAAGCCGTGCCGTGGGCTGGAAGGAGGCGTGTTGCAAGGTGAAGGAGGCGCCGAGCCACCAGATGAGCCACGCGACGATGTAATTGATAGCGTCGAGGTACGTGGCGCCGTGCAGCCCAAATATATAGCCGAACCCTTATCGATTTCACGCAGATCCACACGTGATCCATGCACAGAGGATGGCACAGAACCTATGTTAAATAAGGAGATGGTTAGAGACAGCTAGAGATAAGCAAATATATCCAACACTTACCGGTATATGCATGCAGCCCCGCAGGACTGCTGCGGGGACGGACGCCGAAACCACTTACAGTGCTGGCGCTGCGCTGCAGCTGTGCGCTTCCATTGTCTTCTGCGGCTGCCGACTGCTTGCGAGTTCCAGCACTACTGACTCGCTCTGTCCCACCCATGGAGTTACCTCTGCCACTTGCCTTGATAGTTTGGCGCGAGGGAGAGCGTTTCAGTTGGTAGTGAAGCTGTTGTTGTCGCTGCTCTCTACGGGCATCCTCAAAGGCTGCCGCATACTCAGCTGCCTCACTGGAGGTTGTGGGTGCTACACTTAACGATAGCTGCTGGCAGGCAATCTCATCTTCGGGAATGCGCTCCGTTCCAACCGAACGACGTGGCAAAGGCGAATGCTTCGGAGATGTGGGGCAGGATTGTGCGGAAACAACAGAGCCTCCTGCAGCGCTACTAACGCTCAACATGCTCGAGGATGAGTTGGTGTTGGCATTGGAGGATTGTGCACGCAGCCTCGATTGGGTGGTAGAGGTGCTCGAGGGACGCCGCCGGAAGAGGCCTTTTGTCGGATCCATGTTGCAGACGCCTGCCAGGAGCAAAGAAAAGAAATAAAACAATTTATTGTGACAGTTGCCGGTCAAAACATTTTATTAGTCAAGTTCTAGTATGGGTAATAGACAAATTAGCGCTTGTCCTGTCCTTTTTTGAAAACTCGCTTGGGTGCTACAGGGCGAGCTGCATGAGATGGACGAGATGGTGTCGCCGGTGTTGCTGCTGTCAGGCCCTGTTCTTCTTCGAACTTTCGGGCTAGTCGTTTCATGTGAGCCGTATAGGAGCTGTGTCGCTCATCGTCCTCCTCATCATCGTCTATGTTATTGACAAATCGTCCCACATTTCCGTCTGCATTATAGTAGATCACGTTGGGCATAAGCTCCTCCCCAGAGCTGCTGCTGGACACACCAGTCTCGTCATCTCGATCATTGTCCAATTGAAGCTCAGACTCTAAATTAATCACTAAAGACTCTCCGGATTCCCCACTGGGTGTTTCTGTAAAGGTTCTAGTTTTCCATTTGTCTACGATAAACCTAAGAGTATAGGCCATATTTTGCCGCACTGCGGTATCCTCTGATCCCCCAGCCTGTTGGCCAACCACGGACACAGCACCCATTGTATAAGTGGGAATGTTCGCACCTGTGGGACACTTTTCGCCGCGGGAGCAATTGCCCTCGCAAATGTCACGATTCTGCAGAAGCTCTTGGTAATTGTCCAACGCTAGTCCACACTTAATCCGATCAAGCTGCTCTAAAGCCGACGACGGAAAACGTTCCCTCAGCCGCCGTCGTTCATCGGATAATTTGTATTGCTCGAACTCCAGTAGCTGCGTTTGAAAACCCGTATTAGGATTGGCAACTGCGCGACCTGCGCGCACCACCTTCAACGCCTCCTTCCAGTTCAGATGAGTGGCCGTCATAATATATGCCACAGCGACGGTTACCGAGCGCGACATCCCCGCCAGACAGTGGATCAGCACGTTGCCCTCGCGTAACCGTGCCGCATGAATAAAGTCATTGCACACGGAAAAGTATTGGGATAAATTTTGATCTGGTGTATCCGAGGCCATCACACAAAGATAGTGCTTGTCCTGAAAAGTTTTCAAAATATTATTTCCCAAATAGCAAAGAGATTAAACAGATCAGATTAGTATCAGGCCATATAACGCCTACCGGTAGAAGACGCCTTGGACTGTCATGTATAGCGATAATGTGCGAGATTTTGAACTTCTCCAGTTGCTGATGATCCTTGGAGTCGCGGTAGTTGCCCACATATAGTCCCGGCAAGACCTGCAAAGGGAAAAGGATACACCGGTCAGTTCAGTACTAAACTTTCCGCAGGAAACCATTAAATACTTTGCCCATATGCCAGTTCATTGTGTTGAATCTGATTAAAAATATTCCCTAACTATTGGATTTGTTTGTTTGGAGAACCAAAAGGCTATTTGGATTGTCTGCCGCTGTTGCTATTTATCGTTGCCATTGACAACTGACAACTGACATTGACAACTATCTCCCAGGGTCACAAATAAAGCTACACAATGCTCATAATATTATTTATAGAAAGCAGTTCTCATAATATTATTATGTCGTCAAATATTGGAAAGAGGTAGATTAAGATCTTCTCTGTTGGCCAGAGAATTAAATGTGTTTCCAGATTGTCTATAGAGCCGCTAAACGACAAAGTTTTGCTTTCAGATTCCCATCAAATATGTATGGAGTAACCATGGGTAACACATTAAAGTGGCCTTCGGGAGGGAGGGTTTCAAGCAGAGCTGCATAACTATCGATAGAATCGCAAGAAATAAACAGCAATCTTTAAATAAATAAGAATTTTTATATTCATTGCTCGACTAAGACATACTCTGTAACCAGGTCTTAAAATACTTTGCTGTAGTATTTTTGTTTTTATTTTTATTATCGGATTGCTCTTAGACTTTGCAGCAATAACAGCAGTCTTTAGCTTCAAAACTTGCGCATGTGCGTTCATTCAGACGGACGGACAGACGGACGGATAGGCAGAAAGAACATGAACTGAGCTTATAATCCTTAAAGCAAACTATATACAATTCATGGGCTGCTTATGCCTGCTAAACACGCTCTGTGCTACATTTAGTAGAGATAATCTTAGAAAAGCCTCAGAATAGTTTTAGAATAGTCTAAGAATAGTCTTAGAATAGGTTTAGAAAAGCCTTGGAATACTCTTGGAATTTTCTTGGAATTTTCTTTGAATAGTCTTGCAAAAGTCCAAAAGTCTTGGAATAGTGTTGGAATAGTCTTAGAATAGTCTTAGAAAAGTCTTGGAATAGCGTTGGAATAATGTTGGTATGGTGATGGAATAGTCTTGAAATAGTCTTGGGATAAATTTTGAATAGTCTTGAAATAGCTTTGAAATAGTCTTGAAATAGTCTTTGAATAGTCTTCGAATAGTCTTTCAATAGTCTTTAAATTGTCTTTGAACAGGATTATAATAGTCTTTGAATAGTCTTTGAATAGTCTTTGAATAGTATTGGATTAGTCATGGATTAGTCCTGGATTAGTCTTGGAATGGTCTCGAAATAGACTTGGAATAGACTTGGAACCTTCTTGGAACAGTCTTGGAATAGTGTTGGAATAGTGTTAGAATAAAGTTGGAATAGTCTTGGAATAATCTTGAAATAGTCTCTAAATAGACTTGGAGCAGTCTTGCAATTGTTTTGCAATTGTCATGCAATTGTCTTAGAATTGCCTTAGAACAGTCCTAGAATGTCTCAGAAGAGTCTTAGAAAATCTCAGAATAGTCTTAAAAAAAAGCCTTAAAAGTATTCTACATTCTAGTGAAGAAAAGATAGAAATCTGAAGCAAATATCTTATGGCTGCCTTTAATAGAGACATCATCAACGAGTTTTATATAGGCAAATCTATAGCTATAGTTCCATCAAGAATTTCCAGCTCTAGCACAATTCCATCAATAGTTTCCCTGCTCCATGGGGACTCAATTAAGTCCTGCTGGTTTGTCTATTTCAAGTTGGTTGCAAGTCAATTTGGTAAAAGAATTGCAGTATATATTTAATATATACTCTAAATGAAATTGAAAGAATAATTAGGTTTTTTGGGCTGCGAGGACATTTCGAATTACATAGTCAGAGTCGTTCAGTGTAGTCGATTGAAAATTGATCTCTTACCTTGTTCATGCCATTTCCCATGTTTCTTCATTTAAATGTTGCGGACTCCCTCCTTCAATTGTCAAAGGAATTGACTAAAAATGCTGAAAGTACAATAAAAGAAAAACGAGAAAATCCTTTAGTTGACAAGTTCATTGCAAATCATTCCAAATGCGAATGTGTGTGGCTGTGGCTGTGGCTATGGCTATTGTTGTGGGTTGGCTCTGTCTGTCCTGTTCCTGTCTGATGAAAGTGCAACTGGCAGCAGTTGCCAGCTGTTGTGACTGTCATGGCCTCACCTCCTCCATCAACAACAAACACCGTCAACAGCAGCAAAGACACAAGAAACACAACCAGAAGCAGCAGACGGAGAGGTAGAGGGAGAGAGAGTGAGAGAGTGGTTCCTCCATAGACAGACAATAGTGGCCTAGACATAGACACAATAGAAAGCGCCGCGTCCGTCGCGGAAGTAAACAAACCTTGACGTCCTTGGCTTTGTTGCATCTCATTAGTGGGTTAGACACGCTGACAGACAAACAGACAGACATTCAGGCCCAGGGAGGCAGAGAAAGGGACAATCAGCCAAACAACAGCCGAGGGCAAACAAAAGCAAAAAAGTTGCAGAATATTGGTAAGGAATTCAAGTCAATACGGCTCAGAGTTGGAATGCCAAAGGTTAAACGTATTACTGAGTATATCTTGATGTGAAATGCTCATGTGGCATATTTGATTGACCCTCAAAGGAAGCCGAGGCGACAAGGTGTGTGTGTGTGTGTGTGTGTGTATGTGTGTGTGTATGTGTGTGTGTGGATTATAGTAGGGATTACGTCGCAACAGTTGGTTGACTGCTCGGCTGAGGCCAAAAGCAGCCTAAACAAAGGAATGCTCATAATAATAAAGTCAAGACGCTGTTTGGCTAGGCAGCCCTTGACTTATGTAACGAGGCTAAAACCTCCTTGAAAAGGCGCATCTTACGTGTATTATCCAAAACGGACCCTTTGTTACCGACTGTACCAGATCTCTTTAGTTAAGTTTCAACGTGAATTAAAGAGAGCAAATGTGGCGCTTTGTTCAATTGTCATAACTGACAAGAGGCGCGTGGGCGTTTAATTGGCTGCCACAGGGACTGCCACAGGACAGACCGAAAGATGGCTCAAAGATAGAGCACGTGTGGCACATTACTGGAGGCAGCAGCAGCAGCAGCAGCAGCAGCTGTCATTAAGCGAACAGGCCACACCAAGGGTACTTTGCAGCTTGAGCTTGCATCAAAGCAATTAAAAAAATTATCGCACACAACTCCTGAGGAGGCATCTGGGCCAATTGATCAGACAAATGACTGCTTAGCCCCTTAGACCGCTATGGTTTTCAAGTGTGCGACAGTGCATCAAGTCGAACTGAACAGTGCCTAAAAATAGTAAATGCCCATCCCGCACACACACACACACACATCAAGGCTTTCAATTCAATAGCCACCCTCATATATGGTAATTCCTTGTGCAGTTTCTGTGAGTATTCTGAGCCTCTGGACAAACACTGAAATGGCCATCATATTTGGACATTTTCGCAATCGCATTTGCTCAAAGGCTATCAACGAATGGATCGGAAAAATATTCAAAGCTTTGAGCATTTAACGAGGCCTTTCCGAGCCCATAAAGTGTATATATTCTTGCTCGTTAAGAGCTAGAAGCTCCAAATTGGATATATATTATTATAGTTTCCTTTATACCATACATAAATCGAGCTTGTTTTAAAGCTCCCTCGACTGGAGCACCATCAAATGTTTAGTTTTTCAGACATCCTGTTCCCTCTCTAAATGTAAAATGAGTCGCCCTATTTATTGATTCATATTGTTTCTTTAGTAAAGAAAGTCTTTCTTCTATCTATCAATTGCAACTTCCAGATAAAGTTGTCCGATACTGGTAATACCTGATCATCCTGTGTTAAATTTCTGTAAGGGTATTAAAATCTTCGGCTTGATGAGAAAAACGATTCCGGCTTGATAAATTAAAAGAAATGGCAACACTGGGAATGGATGGTTGCCAAAAGTTCGAGAAGTGCAACAAAAAACAAAAAAAAAAAAAAGTACTGCATGCTTTCAGGCGCAGCGGAAATGGCATTTAAATTGATGGCCGCCTGCTTTAATCAAATTAAACACTTTGGCAGCATGTTGCACTATTAACGAGGGAATTGAAACTGGAAATGGATGTGGAAATGAATGTGGAAAGGGGGCAGCCCCCTTCGTTTCATTTAGCTGACCAGCGCCCCGGGGCAGAGCCAAATGAGGTGGATTATTTGTTTCTATTTCCCAAAGTGTTTGTTGAGTGATCAAAACGTTGCCAAGTTTTTTGCTTTTTTCTATCACTTTGCTAATTGGCAAGGAAGACCGTGCAATGGCAATTTTCTTATCATTTTTTTATAGATTTTATTACACGTTTCTAATGGACTTGCCATGAAATTCAATGTAATTCGAATAAAACTGTCTGCATAAATTAGCAGTGCTTTTGGCCTTGCTGTTTAGCCAATAATTGTGAAAAACAAGGGCCAAACATGTCGCCCGTGGCGTGCCGCACGGTTACGGCTCCAACTGGTATTGCCATTGTCAGGCCACCAGCGGGCAGTCAATTATATCGCTTACATATTTTACATCTACATCAGCAATAAATATAATACATATACACACACATATACATATACATATACATATACACATGTATGTACATATATACAAAATGACACACCTACAAGCAGAGCAGCGTACTAGGCGACTGACAGTGGTGCAGCTTAATGGGTTTTCATTTTATGACTCCATTTCTCGTGTTGGGCCAATCCCTAGCAAAAAAAAAAAAATTAAAGAGGGGCCTGGGGATTCGGTCTGTGACTCAACTTTGATGGGGGTTTCAATTGTTTGCCCGAAGCTCAGCACAACAAACGGGGGGCAAACTGTTGTAATAAATGTCTATCTGTCTGTCTGGTCTATAAACCATGAAAAGGACACACAACTGGAAGGGCGCCCACACACGCATATCTTCTTTTTTTTCCTGTTTTCCTGTTTTCCTGCTGAATATAAGTGCCGCCGATTAAGTTTTGTTTTTCACTCTGAGCTGACAGTTTTTTTAAAACAAATCTCGAGTCCTGCCTATACAAGAAAATTTACTTTCAGGACGAAAGCTAAACGAGCAAGGAGCGGCAACCAGCGCCACTTTGTCTGAGGGCAGTCAAATGTCAGGATAAGCCAGTTGGGACTGGGGACTGGGGTTTTGGGGGGGTGTCCTGTGAGCATGGGATGTGTTTTTAGAAGTGAAAGCGGCAGCCGACAAGACGCCGAACCGGCACCCGGCACCCGGCTGCCGGCTGCCGGCTATCCGCAGTTTCCACGTGCTGTCATAAAATAGTTTATTAGCATACAAGCGGCAGCAATCATAACAAGGGGAGTGGCACACATGAAGAGTAACTGCTGATTCCACCGTTTCTAGGATATGTTGCCTTTACTATGTCCTTGGGCCTAAGCCTTCTGCTGAGGCTGCTGACAACAGTAACTGTATAAACTTAAATATTTGATGCTCCTAAACAAACACATTACATAATACATAGAATACTACGGATACAACGAGTACTCCCTCCCGTAGCAATCCAAACTGCTGACCGGTAGTTATCCTGTCAGAGACAAGGACAAGGTGTGGCAGCGGCAGCAACTTAACTTAATGCCAATAAAACTGATATGTGATTACAGTTGCAGACCAGAAAAAAAAAAAGAAGAAAAACCGTTCTAAATTCTGGCTTAACCTTGCACAAATTCAGTCTGGAATTGTTTATTAAAGGCCAAAAATCTGGCATTACGCTTGGAAGAGTGCTTCCCATTCAGCTCTCCATTTTCTATTTTATAAATAATTTATTGCCAAGACGGATTTGTTGGAGCACTCAGCAGAAATCGCAGCTTTCACTGGATTATTGGTATTTATTATCTATTTATAAAATGTACCTTGCATAGGTAATAATACATATATATATATATATATATATATACGTACATATGTCTATATGCCGGCTTAGCCCGAGTCGCCCGTGAAGCGCAAATATTTAAAGCGTAATTTGATATTTTGGATTACACTTCTACGCCAATCCACTGCTGCTCTTTTTTGAGAAATGATTGGAAAATATGTTCCAGGAAAAGGATACGTTTTATAGCTGTTCGTCTCTCATATATCATCTTTCAGATAAAGTTTGAAATGAAAGTTAATATTTTATTTAATTACTAACAGCCTGAAAAAGCCATACAATCTCTTTCAGTATCCTGTCAATATTCAGTCGTCCCTAAAAAGTAATCCAGCTTGGACTGAGTTGGCCAATAGGTAGACTTATCGCCTTAGCACTTTAATCAAACCTTCTGCCGCACTTGGCAGTGAATCCATAATTTACTTCAATAATTAAAATATTAAAGTTATTTTAATTACTAAACTTTTAAGGTAACTCTTTTCCGTTCTCTCAATATCTCAATATTTGCGTTCTTCACTACCTGCGAACGTATACAAATTGTTGAACGTATCTGCAAAGTTGTTTCAACCAAAGGATTCTCTGTCAATTCTCGGAATTTAGGGGGAGAAGTCACTAATTAAGTTTATCCTCAAAAGCACGGACATGCTTTTCATATGAAAAACCCCTTTAATTGCTACGTATGGGCCAGGACTGTACTGGACTGGACTGGACTGGGCTGGTTTGGCTTGGGGGGCTGGGATTATATGAAGGTTGCCAAGCAATGCAACTGCAATTTGTGGTGAAGGCTGCTAATTACGAGTATGAAATGAAATTGAAGTGTGGCAAGGTTTAAGCTATACAATTTAATTTAAATAAATAATTAATCAGGCTCTGCAGGTGTCACAGCCAGGTAGAAATGTAGAAAAGAAAAGGGTCTCCGTTTGCGATCCTGCATACTAATTTGCTTTTGCATATGAAATGATGAGCAAAAAAACCCCCCAGAAAACTTTTCAAATTTTCAAATTTTCAAATTTTGTGTGCAACAAGGGAAATTAAACTGAGGCTTTGCCTCTTTTTTCGCCTATTCTTCAGTCTTCAAGCGTTAATCTTCCATCGTTCCAGTCGGCAGTCGCCAATCATCAGCGTCATCCAAAGTGAATGACTGACCCGCTCAGCTGTGAAAGCGCATGGAAACCACTTTCACGTCTCTGGCAATGGAATTGTTTTTGCCAGAGTAAATGTGAAATGGATGGCACGTTTAGAGGCATTTTCACACCAATTTAAGCCCCAAAAGGACACAAAAGGACATGAGCGCCGTGGCATTACCTTACATATTACTCATGTGGTAGGATTAGTTTTTTTTGGTGTTTTTTTGGGGTTTTTTCCAAGGGAAATGGCATAGACGCCTCGCTAATTTCGAAGTTGCGTGCAGTAATAATTTCGTGGTAATCGTAAAAATCCGCCAGAAAAACCCAAAAAAAAAAAGAAGTATAATAAAGGACTGCAAATTACGCCATCCTGCAGTGTAATTTTCTAGCTATTTGCATTAATGCCGGGAGCAAGGAGCAGGGAGGAGAGCTGGTGAATTAACCAGAAGGGAGTGTTGGCCAACAATGTTGAGGCTTAGGCCATATTATAAATATAATTCAGAGTGGATGAACCCATTATACATACATTGACTTTATATTGTTGTTGTTGTTGTTGTTGTTGTTGTTGCCTTGCACTGGCCGCTGCTGCTCCTTTTAATACGCTCGAGTTGGCTTATTCATTGGTTCGTCCTCCTCACTGGAGCTGCATTTGGCGCGTTGGCGCAAGAGCTGCTTACCCCCCGCTTCCCGCTTCCCGCTGCCCGCTGCCCGCTCCCCGTCGAACTGAGCTGCTGCTTGGCCAAAAAAGCAACAATAGAAGAGAGATGAAAGCAATCAACCGTGTCAGTGACTCCTTCACGGCAATGTTGTTATATCACCAGGACGAAATGGACGCCAGCGCAAAAGCTAATGCCAAAAAAAAAAACAAAAAAAAAGAAATGGAATTTTATACAAACGGCGTCCGCAACGCGTAATTTAGTTGGAATACATTTTAGGCGCTGTTGTTGTTTTTTTAATTTAATATATTTAATAATATTTTTTTATGAAATTTTAATTGTAATTCCGTTCCGTGTGTAATGCTTTGTCAACTGGCAACTGGCTGAAAGTTGATTTGTTTGGGGCTCTTCGAATATTTTCTATTTTATTTGATTTCATTTATTTGATGTGTTGCGTTATGCAGCTAGGAAAACAACAACAACAAAAACAAAAACAAAAAACAAAAGAAAAGAGGCAACGAGCGGCGGAGGAACGAACGGAGTAAGTACAACGAAATAACAAAGTCCAACCGCAACAACGGCGCGAGAATAAAAAAGAAAAGAGCTGAGTCCACGGATTCGTTGAAAGCGCTAAAACACCTCAAACGCTGGTCACAGACTAAGCCTCAAATTGAGGCAAAGTCTTAATGTAACCCAACTCAACTCGGCTCAGCTCAACTCAACTCAAATCAACTCAACTCAACTCGTAGCAGGAGTCACTCGAGTCGACAGTTTTGAGTGAAAAAAACACCCGAGGGCCATGAATGAAGCACTGGGCTTCTCGGCCTCAAAGAGTATTCTATTTCCACCCAGATGGAATACTTCGCTCTCTGAGTAATTCCCAAACAAAAATTGAGTGGCAAACTAGCAGGAAAAGAAACGGAATTGAAATTCATTAATTTTATACGATTGTTCCTATACCAGCTATATAATATAGTATTGTCCGATCTGAAACACTGTTTGACATATAACTTAAAAGTTCTATCAAGATATTTTGGGTAACAAAAATGTTTTCCTTACCACAACTGTTTGACTGATTGTTCCTATGGCAGCTATAGGATATAGTGGAGCGATCTTAATCATTCTTTCTACTTTAAAGAAGTTGGATTAAGAAACAAAAAGTTTTCCTTACAGCAGCTTTTGAGCCGATTGATTCTGTGGGGGTTATAGTTATATATTATAGTAGTCCGATTTCGATAATTTTTAATATGAATTTAGAAACCTTAATTTATCAGCTAACTTATTCCAGATTTCTCGAGAATCAAAACAGTTTTCTATACAACATCTTTTGAACCGATTGTTTCTTACTATGGCAGCTATATAGAGTACTCCGATTTCAATAATATTTAATATAATAAAAAGTTTTCTATACAACATTTTTTGAACCGATTAATCCTTCCTGTGGCAGCTATATCATATAGTAACAAAAAAATCAACCAATTTTCATTTCCCTTGCTCAAAAACTGAGGCACTAGTTAACATATAGACGGACGGTCGGATATGATATATAAAAATATTTTATATAAAAATGATATATTAAATATATTTAGTTCTACCCGAATAACTGAATAAAATGTAAATAAAAAGACAAATTGTAATATAACAGAAAATAAGTCAAGGAACTCTTTATCCGACCCCGGTTTTTCCCACTCAAGTTCGAAAGAGCGAGGGACAACCTCTGAGTAAATACTCTTTGCTCGGCATGCGCAGTGTGCAGTCAGGACAGAAGCGCGCCAAATGGAATCACTCAAAACGGCAATAGGCGACTCCGCTCCAGCTCACATGGCACATCCTCTTATGCGGTTATATAATCACGGTAATAGAATGACGGGAGAATAAAAAATGAGTCTCTGAATACCTGAGCCCCGGCAACACCGGGCAGCATTAGAAGCGAAGAACGGCCAGTTAAATTGGCCAATCATTGGTTCTCAATTCATTCAGCGTTCGGCCGTTCATTGAGCCGTACATTCATAGCCATGATCCATAATTTGATTTGTCGACTCATCGCCAGCAACTCCTGTTTTGGGCTTTGTTTTGGACGACCCAGTACTCCATAAAAGGCACGCGAGGCTGTTACTACTCGTTTAATATTGTTGATGTTGAGTTGTTAATGTTGTGTTTTTTTTTTCCCTCTTTATTTTTTGCTTGTGATTTGTTGCTTGGGAATACGTTTACTTACATATTATTCATGCACTATATATATCTATATGTATATATATATATATACATATATATTATGTACCTTAATTATACATAGTCTTTTTATAAGAGGCTGCTTTTTCTCCAGCTTGAATGGAAACTAAAGCTCATTCATTTCCGATTCGGTTCAGAGATTCAAATCGGTTTAAAGAGTAGTTATTTTTGATCTTAAAACCGATGCTCTCTTCTCTTGAAAGTTATTTTAGATGAGTCTATACACTTCTTTTATTAAATTTAATATAAACTAGTAAGGAAAGGCTATCTTCGTCGCGCAGAACATTGCATACCCTTGCAGATTCGAATAAGAAATTTTGAACCGATTGTTCCTATGAGAGCTATATGATAGCTTCCGATAAATAGGCTGTCTGCCACAAAAAGAAAGTTCCATACAAAATTTCATTCACCTAGCTCACCAAGACTAAGGGTATAATTTGCATATAAATAGATGAACAGACGGACGAACGGACGGACGGACAGTCAGACATGACTATATCGACTCGTCTCGTCGTCCTGGTCAATAATATATATATATATACTTCATGGGGTCGGAGATGCCTGCTTCAATTATTACACATTTCGTGACAAAGTTCTAATACCCTCTGCAAAGGTATAATTAGTAAGGAAAGATTATATCCAACCTGCCGACAAGTCAATACCCTTGCAAAATGGGAGAATAATTTGTTGTTCCATTTGATTATTATTATTTATCCTATAGCAACTATATGATATAGTAGTCCAATCTTGAAACTTTCGGTAAACGTTTAGATCTGCAACATAAGTTTGATTAAAAGATAAAGAAAAGTTTCTCATACATCAACTTTTGAACCGATTGTTCCTTTTTGTAGCAGATATATATATATATATATAGTTGACAGATTCCGACAAAGGTGCTGCCTGCACGAAGAGGAAGGAAGTCTGACATATCTCACCAATAACTGCACATAAGCAGACGGATAGACGTACGTACAGATATATGGCTATATAAACTGAACAATATAAATACCTTGTGGGATCGGAGATGCCCCCTTCAATACAGTAAACATTTCGACAGAATATTTGAATACCCTCTACAATTATTAAACAAAAAAACAGGTGAAAAACTGGGTTCGAACTTCGAACTCGCGAATCAGAGACTGCCGTAGTAATTTTATTGGCTTGCAGCCTTGATATATATGTATATATGTATGTATGTATGTGTAATAGTGTGAGTGTGTTCTGGAAACGTGTGCAATATTTAAAAATGAATAATTTTTGCTTTATATGCTCAGTTGGCTCCGTTGAAATTTGGTTGTTGTTATTGTTGTTGCCTTCGCCCGAAACGATTTGGAAAATACATCGAACGCA
This sequence comes from Drosophila repletoides, assembly GCA_018150835.1. Classification (NCBI taxonomy): domain Eukaryota; kingdom Metazoa; phylum Arthropoda; class Insecta; order Diptera; family Drosophilidae; genus Drosophila; species Drosophila repletoides. The sequence goes on from JAECWQ010000031.1 coordinate 2,946,849, forward strand.
AATAGCAGCAACGTTCAGTGTGGGCGTGCCGGTGACCAGACAAAATGTATAAATATACATAAGTATGCACGTATGTACGTATGTATGTATGTATGTACGTGTATATGTATATGTATAAGTATGTACATCATTGTACATATTATAAGTATTTGAAATAAACTGGTAAAACGATGAGAATGCACAATGAAACATTGCGACATTCTTTGAACGTGTAGAGCGGATTGAAGTATTGCGTATACGCCATGTTGATAGCGGTAAAATATATCGATCAGTGCATTGATCGAAAGAATGATCGAAAAATGTTGATCGATTAATAGCGGATGCTGTTCTTTTTTTTCTTTCCGTGTAGGTGTGCAACAACTAATGACGCAGTTAACGCCGCTCTCTGCAAGCCATGTAGGCGTCGTCGCAGCCAGCTTAAAGGCACCAACTTATAAGCTTATGTATGTAGTATAGGTATATACATACATATGTATGTACGTATATAGATATATATGTGTATGTATATATACATACATACTCGTATGCTGTGAGCGGGTTCCAGAAGCCATGCGACTGTCGCTGCCGCAGCTGCCGTTGCTGCTTAGTTTTAGCCTGCGGAATTTGACATGCTTTACGTTCCCTCTCTCTCTCTCTCGCTCTCTCTGTCGGACAGCTTTCGGATACTCAGCTGATGATTGTTGTTGTTGGTATTGTTATTGTTGCCATTGGCTATTTATAAATCTGATGTGTGTGAATCTTGACGATCGGCACAGAGAGCAGAAGCCACTGAGAGCGACGAAAGAGAGAGAGAGAGCAGAGCGAGTAACGCAACGAGAGAGTAAGAAACGAGAAAGCTCTGTAATAACATTTTCCAATTTAGGTCTTAACTGACATCCGCTAAGAAAGTTAACAAGACGCGTGGCAGCTCAACCATCTATAGACAGCCAGAGAGAGAGAGAGAGAGAATGGAGAGAGTGTGAATGATGCAGAGCGCAAGGAGAGAGCCCGTTAGCCGATTGCGACTTCGTCGCCAAATGTAGCATCAAGGCAGACCAAAAATGAACGAACGCTCAGTCGACTAGCAACTTTGGCAGCGAACAGTGGACAGTGTCGTGTACTATTAGTGGTCATAACGGACTCCCTCCCAGTGGACTACGTGGTCGTATTTGTTTTTTTTTGTTTGTGTGTGTGCGTGTGTGAGTGTCTCTGTGTGCGTGCAGCGGCAATGTGCAAAAATAAAAAATCTATAGGTGATGTATATTTAAATTGAATGAATATACATACATATACTTAAAATACAAAGAATCATATCGCACACATACTTGGACAGAGGAAGAGAGAGAGAGAGAGGGAGCCAAACGGCTAACGGAAGTACCAAAAGGCAAATAGTGACGAGAGAGTGCGTCCGTGTGCGTGACCTGAGCAGCTGCTTTTAGCTGCCGTTAGAAAGTGTAGCAAAAGAGTGACATCACGCTAGAGGAAAGAGGAAAAGAGGAAAAGGAGACAGAGCGACTACGAAGGAGGTGAAGAAGACGACACGAAACAATTAGCAATTGTTGTTGTTGTTGCATTGTGAAAAAGTTAGACTAGCGATATATATCGCACATACCCACACCAACACCAATACCCATACGCAAATTCAGTAAGAAGCAACCAATTGCCATTCGCAACGAAACGCCGAGCCGGCTGCAACTGCGGAACATACGAGAAACAACGGACAAATACAGCGACAGCGACGCCGACAACGACGACGACGACGACGACGCGACGACGTCGACGCGTGAAGGTGAACCGCCTGCCTGCCTGCCGAACATAGCAGCCAGTAAGAGTAGCAGCAACAGCAGCAGCACAACTCAAATCAAATTATTTCGAAATTAGTCGCAGCGCTGCGAAACTCAACAAAAACGGAAAGTGACAGGACTCATTTGTGGCAGCCAACATGAAGCCAACTGTGATAACAGCAAATCAGACCAACGCTGGTGGAACCGGCGCTGGCGCTGGCAACGGCAACGGCAGCGGCAGCGGCAACATCTCAACACCAGGAGCCGGCATCAGCATACCCATCAATCGAGAGTATATTGGTAGCGGTGTGCATGGCTCCTCACCGCAACAGCAGCAGCAGCACCAGCAGCATCAGCAACCACAACATTATCCACAACAATCGTCCCAGTTCCATAATAGTCAGCCAGCTTATGGATCGCCCCGACAACAGCAGCAGGTTCCTACAAATCCAAATCAACAACAGCAATATTTTCAGGTAAGAGACTGGCTAAAAATCAACGTCGCCAGTCAGTCCCCAAGGTCGCTACTCTATATACGACTGCATACATATGTACATACATGTACATACATATATAAGCTTGTACAAGTGTGTGTAAATAGGCGCCCGACAAGGTCTTTTATTGTATTGTTGTTGTTGTTGTTGTTGTTGCTGTTTTCGACGGCAGTTGCGTTTTCATCGGAGCAATGGAAATTTAATTAGCCTCAATGCTAAAAATGAAAACAAAAACAAAATCCGTTTTTATTTCTCTGATCAGAGAATCCTTCAAAAGCTGGTTTTTTCTCAGCAACTCAGCAATACAAAAAAGGCTCACGAATTGTGTATTGGATGCAATGCACATACATATTTGTGCATACATATGAAGATATGTATGCATGTGCATTAGGGTGGACCTGTCTAGTAAATATGTAAAAACTCAGATCATATTTTCATGCTCCCTAACCGATACTTTATACTAAGAGCTCAATATACAACAAAGAATAAGTTAATAGGCGCTACTTGGCTCAGAAGCTTAACCAAATATTATTCATACGACAAGTATACAGGTATAAAAATATCCACAACCAAAACTTTATCTTATTTCAAAGGATGTTTAAATTTATTAGTTTTACTAAAGAAAATGAAATCTTTGAAGAGCTGAGAGTAAAGTTTGTTGAAAATTCGTCTATCAAGGTCCACCCTAATGTGCACATACGCATCCCCTCTGCACTGCAGCCACACAGTGGGTCAAGTTTGTATGCATGCACTATTGACCTACTCGGCTGGAACTGCGACGAGTGTGAGAGTTGAGAGTTAAGGGTTGTTTGATGTGCAGCCAACGCTGCGTATGAGTAATGTGGCGACGCATGCGGAAATTTACCACAGAGAACAGCTGATTGGCTAACTAATCTGCTTTCTTTGCCGACTTGCAAAAGTATCAAGTGTTTTATTTAAACAAAAAAAAAAAGAAAAGAAAAAAAATTGTTCGCTCGATTTGCTTTGTGCTCGTATTTATGTATATATCGTCGAATATATTCGACAATTCGACGAATTTCTAGAAAATACGCGATTATAGACAAACGCAAATGCTCGGCCCAGCAAATACGCCAAGAGACAGAGAGCAGAGAGCAGGGAGAGTGGGAGAGTGAGGGAGAATCAAAATGAGAGATAGATATAAAGAGTATTAAAAGTAGTGTAGAGAGCTTATGCTCAGTATTACCAACTCTGTCGCAGCTGGTTGTATCTATGTATGTAGCTGTGGGTGCACTAACTTACATATGTGACTATATATAAGTATATATATACACGTTGTACATATGTAAGTGTCTATATATGTATGTATGTATGTATGCCTGTACGCGTGGGCGGCGACAGCACACCAGAGAGAATCATTTGTTTCTTAACTCGTTGGCCAACGCAACGCGGCCGTGACGTTGCGAGTCGTCATAGTAAACGCATCGGAAAGTGACTTAATTCAGTTATTTAATCTAGTACAGAGATCGCTCAGAATATATATATGTATGTAGAATTCCTAATGTGAAAATTCCAAATTTCCGCAGGAATTTCGTCTGTTACCAGCAACTGTTTCTCTTTCAAATCATAGAGCATCTATTATAGCTCATCTTAAAACTGTAATATGAAAGTATACAATGAAAGTTTCCATTTCTTTACTATTATTGAGGGGTAATTTAACAGTATTCTAAACTGTAAAAACTCGATTTTTAACCCATTGATCGCTTAACAGAACTCTGGAACTGAGAAGTTCCCAAAACAGACGTAAAATCTATGTTTTTAATGTTTAAAATATGCCCCTTAAAATAAATTGTATTAATTAAAATGAATGCTTTCTTTTCAAAATAATAATCGGAAAGCATCAGTCCAAAGTGCTAAGTAATGTTTTATATATTATATCAAATTATTCGGTTACTTCTCATCTCACCTAATCGGTTATAACCGTTTTGAAACCGGCCAAAGATTGCCATTTTCGAAAGTTCTTCCTTCGAGATTTTGCGGCTTAAAAAGGAAACCTTTGGTATCTATTCTGAAGTGAAAACTTGTAAACTTTCAAAATTTTGTATCTTTTGAGTCTCTATACAAATTACACACAGATTAAAATCTGAAAAACAGATCGAATCAGCATTTCTTTAAACTCGTCTAATACGTAAAGCCCCAAAGGTTCGATTTGTGTTCAAAGGCGAATTCGACTGAATAAACCTTTTGGACTCAGCAAGGCGTTTACTCTTTTTTACAGGGTATAAAAGTAATATAAAATCTCTTGAATATTCTATAATAATATATATATTTTCTATATATCCAATTTTTGTTTGTTTTATTGCAATATTTCTCACAAATAAGTAAATATCTTAGCCAAAAGTAAACACAAAAGCTATTCAAAAAATTCGCAAATCGGAAACAACATATAGAGGATATTAAAGTGCATGTTTACATAATAAAAAGTATGAAAAAAAAGATCGTTTTTTAAGTTGCCCATGTATGTATGTATGTGTGTGTGTGTAGGAATGTCTGTGTATGTATATATGTAATTACATGGAGCTAAGAGCAGCTTGTACGTAAACTGCGAGAACAATCCACAAACAAACAGAAAAACAGAAACTTCGTAGTGGGCGTCCTCAGTTAATGGCCTGCTTGTTGGCCAATGTTGTCGCTATAAAAGGCCTTTCATCAGCTGCAGGCTGGTTCATTCACAAGCAAACAGTTGAACCGATAGTACGTCACGTCTCGTCTTGCCTCGTCAGCGGAAATTCGAATAGTATAATTGATATAAAAACGTTAAAAAGGGAATTGTAAAATCGTGTTTACTGATAAACCAAACAATCAGCTTGAATAGGTAAAGAGTCGCGCACACACAGACAGCCTTACAGCCATATTTACTGCCAATTGAAATCGCGTCTAGGCTGACAAACACTTGTTAATTAATACACACACACAATACATACATATTAGTGTACTTTAAAGAGTATTAAATCATCAAGAGTAAATGTTTTGCTCTTGCTAAAGTTAGCCAAAAGTCCGAGCCAAGCGTCTATTTATACGTTGACGTCACTTGTTATTGCTTTGGCTGCAAGTTGCTCTTAGCGTTTGTCATACACTCACACTCGCACCCGCACACTCACGCACATTTATGTGTACACACACACACACACACTCACACACTGACAACATATACGGCTGTGATTGGCGTGAATCATCCGCTTATTTATAAACAATTCGCCCACTCGGCTAGTAGCACTTTGCACGCTAGCTCATGTTCTGTTAGACTATATAGCGGAGTAGAGTGAATAATCAATTGATATAATTATATATATATATATATGTATATATTACAGCCGTCCTTTGGATTTGAACCCGATATGGACATGGATATGGATAATATGTTTTCACGTTCGCGCCTGGGACGCCTGCATCATGATCCATTCGCCGGCTTCGGCGGCACACGTAAGCGGAATAGTTTCCACGATCCCCATACCACTACCCATCCCCAGGCACACTTAATGAATCCTGACGAAGAATTTTCTAATTATTTCAACGATGCCGCAGACTTTGGATTCCCACAACTCTCTACCATGGGCCGACGTGGACGCGTAGCCGGCGGTGCGAATAATCATATGGAACACGATGATGATTTCTTCAATCGTTTGCCATCCGAGTTCCGTCAGTACATACCAGAGAGCTTTGGCGGTCGTCGTACAGCTGGTAGTGGCCCATCACAGCAACAGCATCCGGCTCAGCATCAGCCTCAGGCACAGCATCAGCCTCAGGCACAGCAGCATCCTCATCCTCAGCAGCAGCAGTTCTATCAGCAAGATTATGGTATGCCCCAACAACAACCGGTACAGACGCAGCCACAGCAAGTTCCGCAGTCGCCCTCGAAGCGGCTTTGCGATGCGGCTATCCAAACGGAGGATCCCGCAGGCCGCTCGGAGGTCGATTGCGCTCCAGCGGTGAATTTAAATCAGCATGGGCTGCGCAATACCATGGACATGGGCGTCAAAAGTGTCGCCGAGCAAGAGCAAGGATTGCGCTCACACTCTGCGCCACCACCGGAGCAGCAGCAGCTTAACCAGCAGTACCAACAACAGCAACATCAGCAGCATCAACAACAACAGCAACGGCCAACGCCTCCTCCACAATTCGGCACTCAGACTAGTCCACCAGTGCAACCAAACTACGCAACGGATCAGCAGCAGCTACCGCCGCAATTCCATAAGACTTACTATGCGCCACAGCAGCAGTCGCACCCACAACAGAAGCAGCAGACACCGCCGCCACCGCAGACGCCTGGCGGCAGCTATGTGCGTACCATACCCATTTTCGTGGAGGGTCGCACCGAGCCTATCATTAATGCCCACAAGGAGATACCAAATCAAAATGCACCGACTGGTGGTCAGCCACATGCACAGGCACAGGCACAAGCCTCGGCTCAGGCGTATTATGCACCTCCGCAGCAACAGCAGCAACAACCACAACAGCATCAACAACAACGTCCTAGTCCACTTAATACTCATCAGCAGCAAGCTGATCAGCACCTGCAGACCGAGGGTAATGCAGGTGTGCCGCCACAGACTCCACATACCCTGGACTCGATTAAGAAGATCCAGGATATTCAACGTGATGTTTTGGATCTGATGGCCAAGGTGGAGCAGTTCAAGGGAACGCGCCAAGACAAGGAATATGTGTACCTGGACGAGATGCTCACGCGCAATCTTCTCAAGCTTGACACTATTGATACCAATGGCAAGGATAGTATTCGACTAGCTCGCAAGGAAGCCATCAAGTAAGCCCCCCCACATCTTAATTTAAGCCAAAAATATCAATAAACCTAACCAATCTCTCTTCATTTTTTAGGTGCATACAGGCATCTGTCAATGTGCTTGACGCCAAGGCCGAGGAGAATGGCAGAGCAGCTGCCGGGACAGGAGCTGATGTTATCGCTACTAATGCACCTGAAGCCCCAGCTGCTAAAGATGCAGAGCCTGTAGCTGCCGCTGAGCCGACAACGCCCCAGCCATTAGATGCTACCAAGATCCAAGAGCCCATACCCCTGCCTCCGCCGCCAAGTGCCGCCGAGGCCAATGCCAATGCCTCAGACTTGCAATCTACGCCCAGCGATATGCCATCCGCAACAACCGAAACTGCTAAGACCGAGTCCACCACACTGACAACCGAGTCGTCTGAATGATGATCGATGCACCGCTACAAAGTGAACGTTTCGAAGCAGCTACACAGATTAACCAAATTCAAGTAATCGGAGAACTAAAAATGTTTGAATTTATTATCGGACAGCGACATTTTTTTTTTTTTTTTGATAGAAAGGATTAAATATGTGTGAGCATTAGTTTTGGGTGGTGCTGGTGAAGTGTCTTCGAACTCTTTGCTAGTATTTGCTAGATGTACTATTTAAACATATATAGATAAGTACACAGCGTTTAAATCTCATGTGACATAACAAACAACAAACATAAGCAAATATACACTCTTTACACCCCACACACACGCATACACACACACAGCACAGCACACATAGATTAGGCTAAGTAATGATGTTAAAAATGACAAAGTGCCTGCATAGAATTGAAAAATAATACGGAAATATGTAAAAGCATAAAGCTTAAAAAAAAAAAAGAAAAATTGGAATAGTTAATTTAATATTTTATGAATCGAAAATGCAGTTCCTTTGTCAAAGGATACTCCATATCGATGAATTTGTTAAAGAGCCAACAACGTACGCAACGATCGGCAGATAAGCCCTAGAGTATGATCTCATACAAAATCTTCATTGAAACAACATCGAACAAGTTCGCTCGGCGCTTTGCAATATTGTTACAAAAACAAAACAAAACAAAACAAAAAGAAAAAACAAACCAAGAAAACTCTTATGCATAATTATTTATGTTACTAATTATTAAAATAAATGTAGATATTGTTCACAATATAATACACGTACAAAAAAAACGAAACAGCCACAAAATGGAAGAGTTTCCTGGGGGAAGATCTCTTCTTCATTTGCGACTTGAATACATACACATAGTGGCTACAGACATACATAGTATATGGTATAAAGGTAATACAAATGCATTCAGAAATACTTTAAAAAGGACGCAACATTATTTCGGAATCTTAAGGATAACAATGAGATATATAATAATAATATAATGTGTGTTTGTATATAAATGGAAGGCACCCATGATGAGGACATGAGGTGCGTGTGATGTACGATCTAAACTGTGTTATAGTCGTTTGTTTATAAGCAACATTAAATCTTATTAGGTATATAGTAAGGATTGCATTATTGTTCGAGATATTACTGGGCAGCCGTTGTATATATGAATTTATTTTAGTAGTTCCGATATATATATATATGCTCATTAAGGTTACAGCTATGGCTGTTGAATGTGTGTAGATATCTAGCAAAAAATTTAATTAGCTGCTGCTTTGCAGTTTCCATATTAGATACGGATTTGCCTTCTTAAATTCCTCAGTTGGTTGCTCAGTTAATGATTTCGACATAGTTTGCCGGAAACAGTCCATAGGTTCCATCCGGGCCCAGTCCCTGCCACCAGCCCTCATCAATTTGATCAATATGTGTAATAACATCGCCGGGATCGAACGTTATCTCTGATTCATCAGCTGCCTGATAGTCATACAAGGCACGAGCACGTAGACCCAAGTCGCCAAGGTTTTCTTGACATATAAAGTCATCCTCGTTGACCAGATCCGTTACTGCAATGTTTTCAAAGTACAAATTGAATTGAAGAAATTCCAGATATTGTGCTTAATCAATTGAATTCAATTCAACAACTCACATGCATTCCGCTCCAACGTACTAAGTCCGGATGTCTTCACCGCCTGGGATTGCTGAACCGTTACCGATACTTTAGTGCGCACCTCTTCTTCCTCCTCCTTGTAGACGGCCGTATCTGTTTCATTAGAAGATGTTGTCTCATCCGGCGATTGTGATTGCATAGAGTTTGTTTTACTGTGCGGTGACCTTTTGATGGTCGAAAACTGTTCACTTTCATGTGCTAGTGGAAGATCCTCAGCTGGATGCAGTTCCTCCTCGCTTATGATTTCAGCAGAAACTACCTCGGCAACAACTGGGGCCTCAACAGCCGACGGCGCTTCGACAATAACGGCTGGCGGTTTAATTGGCGAAATGGCTCGTGGCGGCAAGGACACAACCGCATCCTGAGTCTGATTGTGATTGAACACATTGATCCGCTGTGCAATTGAATTGCGAGCTGGCTTGGCCGGCGGTTGTGTATTAAGTCTGCAATTTACAACTGTTATTCAAGATAAACTGCAAACTATGGACAAGCATACTTGGATTGAAGCTGTCCCTCGCTGGTGTGCTTGGTGAACATGGCCTTGGCTGCGCCTACCCTCGAGCCAATTAACTCACGTGCCTCCTGATTTCTCGCCTGGCGCATACGATCAGCGTCGGTTAAGTTATTGCCAAAGGTTGTAGCCGTCTTTTCCGGACTTAAGGGTTGAGGGGACCTACGTAAGTATATAAAGAATGTGCAATTGATTATCAAGCTACGTCAGATGCTTCAACTATTACGTTTTAATGGGAACGTGCGCTGGCTGCAGTTTCGTCGTACTTATGACCAACTTTTCGCGTTCCTTGTGCTCTTTTTCTTCTCTAGCGCGCTGCTCTTGTTCGATCTTCTGCAGCTCCAGCCGTTTGGCTTCCTTTTCCGAGACTAGGCGACGCTGCTCTTCCGCTTCCTCCTTCTTCCAGAAGTCCTGCATTACACTAGCATTTAGCTCCTTTGTTGGAATAACACGTGTATAGTTAGTGCCAACTGGCTCCTTAGGTCCTTCATTGCCATGGAGTGGCTCCTTAAAATTGTATGCCGAACTAACAGTACTCAACTTCTTGAGCAGACGCTCCAGATCAATGTCATCCTCATTACGTGCGTTTATTGTTAAATGCGCCCCGGAAAGAAATTTGCCAACGTCATGAATGTGGTTAGCGCAAGTGCCTTTACGTAGCACAGGTGCGCCTTCTCCCTGTACAATAAACACAGCGATAAGATAACGATTAAAGATTAACAGTGAAAACTGACTCACTCACCTGCCAGTTAATGAGTAGGTATTTATTGAGGCCAGTCTTTGGGTCTTCAATTCGTAAGAACGCGTACATAATCTTGCCACTGTTGAGGTCTTCCGTCAGCTCCTCGACGCCTCCGTCGCCTTTTCCCACAACCTTCAGTTCGTTCGTCTGGCCCTCGTAGCCAAAAAGCGACCAATTCGTGCTGCTCTTGTCATCCAACACATCTTTCCAGGCGTCCACAATTTGCGTGCGATTCTTTTCAAAACTAACGGTCATTGTCATTGTGTCTCTGTCTTTCCTTTACCCTTTTCCTTCTCAAGTGAGTGAGTATGCGTCACTGTCTCACTGTCTGCCCGTCGAAGACTGACGACTGACAACGACCTTGAACAAAGCCGCGTCTTGCGATGGAATTGAAATTGAAATCGGTAAAGGAATTGGCTAGCTTTCACTTGTGCCCCTTTTTTGGCGCAGTCTCTCAGTTGATTTGAAGTAGAAGAAGAAAGCCAACGCCCCGCAACTTTAATTTTCCCAGTTTGGTGAAGTTTTAATTAAAATGCACAGCGAATGCAGCAGACACAGAAGTATACATATGTATATGCAGACATTGACATCAAGTTTGTTGATATTAATCGATATGAGCGATATTCGGAGTTGTTTCTACACAACGAATATCGATTATTCAATGTGGTTATTTCGTATGAAATAATTGACACAATAAGTATTTTTAGCACATCGAAAAACGACAGATGGTCAGATATTAATATTACTCAGCAATAGACAAACCTGCGAATCGCTTATTGCCTGCCGACTGGTTACACGAGTCCATTTATCGATTATCGGCCGAGTCAGGTGTGAATATGCTATCGATAAGTCAACAACGCGGTTGACCAAGCGAATTCAAAACGTTAAAAGACAAATTCACTTTGTTTAAATGTTTAATATATTACTCCATAGAATAAGTTTAATCATCTAAATATAAAATATATAAATAAAAACAATTGAAAATAATATAATGGAACACGTGTATTTATTTAAACTAAGCTTTTCCGCAAATATTCGCATGCTTAATTATAGGTATGTTCAGAGATGTTAACTCTGTTATCATCAGATGAGGTTTCGCTCGATTGGCCTGAAAACCAAACGCTTTCACGGCAATACCTGAAGTCATAATTTTCATCGATTCCAACGAAATAGGTTGGCAGTATACCTCGCCCCTTCACATAGGTCATACCACGAAATTCGCATACCAAACCACATCTGCGCAGTATAACGGCCGTTTCGTCGGTCACCTGTATATGTCCTGCGATTCCGGTAGAGTCCATACGAGAGGCCATATTGACTGCATTTCCCCAAATATCATAGTGAACCTGTGAGGCACCCACCACGCCAGCCATTACCTCGCCGCAGGAAATTCCAACGCTCATGTCTGCATCAAACATTGTACGATCAACTGGAATGCTTTTGTAGTTGTTGTTGCATGTCCAAAGGGTGCGCATTAAATCCAAGGCAAAGGAAGTTAACACAAAAACCACTTCTTCGTTGTTCACCCCAAAATTTTTCTTATGGAAACGCGCCAGAGAGCGTCGAGCCTGCAACACTGCAATAGATGATGAAATACATATAATATTTATATATACATAGATCGAATGGAGCATATTGCTTACCTTCCTGGATAACAGATGTGTGTGTATCCCGTTGGCTGTCTAGGCTTTCATGCCGCAAGTCCAAGCCACATGCTGCCATATATGTACAGCCCACAATTTTAATCTTTTCCACGAGGTAATCTTCTCTGTAAAAGGACAGCTATATCAAAGTTATAAGCGCGTATCTGATAGCATAAATATATATAGGCATAACTACTTACAATTCTATCGAATTCGGATATTATCTCGTTGAGGACCCGCAAGTTTGGCAGATCCAATTGAAAGTTCTTTAGGGAAGCGAACATAACGGCCACCATTTCATAATCCTCATAATAAAGCTGATGATTGGCGAGCGTTGTCAAATAGACATTTACTGCAGGTATTCATGAAAATAGAAGAAAAACTTTTATTCTGAAGAATCTTACCAACATGGGAGGGCAAAATATTGTGCAATAGAATAGTTATTGACTGATCGGCTATTCGGCCATCGCGCTGTTTCTTCTTCAGCTCCACTCTCCAACTAAATTCAGGAAACGAAATTTAAATAGGATTAACTGACGTCGTTTTAGCACTCGGTACTCACAGATAGTTCATCTTATTGTTGAACTCGGTCTGGCGCTCCATCAGACATAGGGACATAAATACAATTATTAGCAGTATGCCATGAGCATATTCAGCTACGAAGAATGGATTCGTCGTCAGACTGTGATGAACAATGAACTCAAATTGACAGAACACGATGATCATATAGGTAATAGTCTCTAGCATTGTCACTGCGATTTTCATAATAAAGGGTATACGGGTGAATATTAAACTCATGCCAATTATGAGGCACAACATATTGGTGACCACCCAGGGATGAAAGCACATATTTAAATCCGGCTCGTAAAGGTATATTTTGCTCTCAATGAGCAATACTTCGAATTCCGTCTTTTCACAGTCGTACTAAAAGAAAGGAAACCTTTGCTAGTTAACAATCAATTATCCCATCGTATCTTAATCCTATAATCCAGGAGTAGCTTACCATCATCACAAATAGAATCCAGAAATATCCTATTATTGTCAAAATATAGATAATCATACGTTTTACCAGACTGCACTGAATATTCTCCGCCAAGCGAAACAAGAGGCAGCTTACGCGATTATAACGATGATGGAAGCCATCAGAGTATCGCCAGATGCATATCTTCTTGAACCAGGTTATAAAAAGGAGAATGCTTAGGTACAACATTACGAAGGCGCTTGCATAATAGCGATGCTCGTGCGTCGCGGTGTGATAGACCACTTGGATATATACCAGACTAAAGCCAATACACCAGGCAAGAAGTATACTGTACTTGAGCATGTAATCCGGTTGCCGCATATAATTATACTCCAGGCGGGGATCGTGAAAGTTCAAGAGATGAACACCGATGGCGGAACGTGCATCGTCCTTCTCCTTGGGTCTATTCCTCGGCTTCTTCGACCAGCTGCAAAAGTCCCTAATGCCGTCTACAAGCCTAAATACAAAATAGAAGGTCTTTCAACTGGGTCTTGTGACACCTGTTAGGGCACAATTCTCCATCGCTCACCTCAATGGACCCACCGGCATCTTGTTAAACTCATTATGCATCTCCTGCCAAACTTTGTTCTCTTCCATATCATTTATTGAGAATATAACCGATTCTTCTTGTTGAAAATTAATAACGCTAGTTCTTGGCAGGTCTCCAACCACAGGAGCTATCAGATACGTGTGAATACCATTCTTCTGAAGGTAGGCATCAATGCGCGCTGCCTGTGTTCCAGGAAATACTTTATAGGTATGATCGACAATTGTATTGAGCGTTCTTTCGCTGATGTGAATATGGCCAGGCACACCAGTTGCCTCCAGATGATTCGCAATCACCACATCTGTGCCTGCAATGTAAATTAATGTACTGTAGCCAGTGAATGAAACCGGAACAGGAACTGAACCGAAAGCGGCAGGTTAACGGTATCAGGAATCGCAAAGACCGAACCAGACCGGTTGATTCCCTGGCTGAAACGAACTGCTTACCCCAAATATCAAATTGCAACTTAGCCGCTCCAAGAACTCCAGCGAATAGGCATCCCGAGTGGACACCGACCCGTATATTGATATCCACTTCGCGCTGTTTTCTACAATAAAAAAATAGAAAATCAGTTAATATTACATTGAATAGTATCGAATAAGCGCCATTTACTAACGCCACTTCTTCAATTTGAGCGATCATACAAAGGCCCAGTTCGACACAGCACTTGGCATGGTCAGGATCGGGCATAGTCAGCCCGGACACACAATAGTAGCAATCGCCCAGGAATTTGATACGCTGCACCGAGTAGCGAAAGGCAGCTACATCGAATCTGGCATATAAATCGTGCAATAAAGTGACCAGATTCTTAACGGTTAGCGTTGTGGTCAAGTGGGTATAGTTGACGACATCTGCATAGAGAATGCTGACCTCTGGATGAATTTGAAGGGCCATAATGCGATCCTTTTTGAAGAAAAGTGGTACATCGCGGCGTCTCTCAAAGATTTTAATGCGATCCCGTATATCTTCTTGAATGGGCTTGGCTATTTGCGGTGGTAAAATGCTGTGAAGGAATACCTTCTCCTTGGCACGTGCATTTCTTAACCAAATATCCTCCATAACATACTGATGCCGGTCAAGAAACGAAGAGCGTACCACAATATCGCGCATAGTGCGAAAAAAGGCACCCATCAGATTTAAGCATATATGATGGGAGATATCTGCTGACATATAGTTGAAATCGTGAGCATTGGATATCTCATATCGGTATTTAGAGGCTAAGTAGTATATAAAGTACGAAATGTAAACAACTGATACACAAGATCCAAGAGCCAAGGGTCCTTTTATATGCGGTATCGGAAAGAACATATAGACCATTAAGATAATATAGGTATCATAAAATGAGCCGGTAATCCAATCGTCCTTGTAATAATGGTAAAGATTGAGTAGTAGATCTATGAGGAGTTTAATGAGAATTTAAGCTCTAAAAGGAGTCAGAACTATTTGGATTGATACAAACCCACAGAGACCAAAATCACGACTGCAATCACCGAGGTTAAATACATAACCCAGATATGTTTCGTCACAAGTTCCTCGTTAAAATTGGGTATCATCACTAAAATAATGACTACACCCGCCGCCAGATAAAACGAAACATCAATGTAAATGAGACTCTTGTTCTGTGATCACAGTTATAGATGAACTATACCAATACCATTAAATACTATGGGATTACTTACGTCGCATGTCGTTAGCAACAAAATGCTGTGAAGCGAAGTACAAACCAGATGCAGTAAAAAGAATACACCAACATAATTGATGCGAATACGTATCTGGTACAAATCATACTGATCCTCTACACCCACCTCTAAGCACTTTTTCTAGGGTGGCATTATTGAATGGGTTATACTCGTTACGAGTGTTGTATACAATACCTTTAAGTAGCTTTTTTCCCAGAGGCGTTCCTTCTTGTAATCTAGTTCGCAAGTCATTTTTGAATACTTTGAACGATTTAATAAAATTGAATAGCAGCTAAATATTCAAGGAATGACTGATTGAATGAAAATCATTGCGTTGAATACGTTTTGTCTTTTTATTTGTATGTAAAACTCTTTTTTCTGACAACTCGTACACGAGATTCTGAAAATTCAAACTGAAGATGGCGGGAAAAATATAATTTTTATCCCAATTAGTGCTACTTACTTTTTAATTAAAAATATATTTTAAGCATTCTATAGGAATTCTTATAGGCAAAATAGTATGCAATTGTATAGGTATTTTGTCTAAAAGTAAATTTTTTTGCCGTTTTGCTGTGCATAAATATCAACGTAAGCGCAAAAAAGTACGATAGCTTAAGCGCAAAAGAGCGTACGTAAGCGCAAAAATGAGCGTCAGGTAGCGCGAAAAGAGAAACATACGCAACAACTAAGCAGTGTTGCGTAGCGGAAAAAAATAACACAATGTTTCACAGCACTGCAGTGTGTTGTTTTTCGAGTATTTTACGGTGAAATTAAAGAGCATTTTAATTAAAAGTCGAAAATATAAGTAACGCCAACTGCTGCTAGTAGCCAAAACATAGATCTCCATAAAAAATATTGAATTTCGCAACAAAACGCGAGCAAAAGTCGAGCATAACAAAGTAGCAAAAAAATCACTCATAAAAAAAATAAACAGCTGTACAGCAACAATTTGGAGGCGTCCTCAGTCAAAGGTAAAGGCAAAAAAAAAAACAACAAAGCTACCAAAAAAAATGACTGGTGCTGCTGCTGCTGCTGCGGCAACAATATGGCATTTTAGTAAAAAAAAAATCTGTTTCGCTTTCGTACTGCTGTACTTGGTCATTGCCAAAAATCGGATGCGATCGCTGCTGCTGCGGCTGCTGCTGCCGTCTTTCAAACCTGTCCCAACTGCATCGTGTTCGGTGCCCCCGCCGCCTTCGCCCGCAGTCCCCCCGCCCCCAGCCTCACCCCTAACCGCGGCACGCCAGTGGCTAAGCGATGCAACGATGAAAACAGAAAACTGTTTGCAGCAGCCAGCAGGATTTCGCCTTACTTGTTTCAGTCAGCATCAGCAGCTTCAGTCTTTGTTCAGTTTTGCGTTCCATTTACATATATATATATATATATATATACATATTTATATCCAGTTTGTGCCTTGGTCAATTTCTTAACATTTACAGTGTGAAACTCATGCGACAACGTCCATAGCTTCACTAGTGTCCACTCGCCCAGCGTAAATCCCACTACTACAAGAAATCAACACTCTAATAAAATGGAATCGGCCCTGGACGTGCTATCCCGAGCGGCCACAATGGTTCAGAACAATTCTAGCGGTGAGTAAATATTACTGACATTTCATCACACTTGGTAGTAATCCCCTCCCCTCCTCACACCAAACTTCTCGACGAGCTCTCTCTGGCTCCCATTAAAGAATTCTGCTTAAACTGACTAACAATTTGACGATGTTTTAGTTTGCCAGACGTCATTGACATCCACATCAACATCGGTGGCTTCTACGTAGGTCGAAAACTTTTTGTTTTATGGCTTTCACCTTTGCGCCTTCGTACTAAATTGAAACTTGAAAGTATTTCAACAATGTTCTCCTGGCTTGGCACTTCATTATGTTTTATTATACCCTCTCAGAGGGTACTATAACTTTGACATGAATTGTGTAATGCATCGGACCCTGCAAGGTATATGTATTCTTGATCAGATCGTTGAGAACAGACGATATAGTCCAGTGTGTCTCTCCCTAGTCTCTCAACGTTTATTAGCTAGTTTAATGAAATTCCGCCCGGATCGGACTACTATATCCTTGGGAAAAAACCGTTCAAAATAAATAAGTTAACAACAATTATCAGCTGCTTATGTCAGTCTGCAAGGGCATGTAATCTTCTCTATTTCTTGCGTCTGTTTGCCAAAGAGCATACAGATATATAATATGTATGTGTATGTTTCTGTACAGTGAACACTCGCTAACAATAACTATGACAAATATTTATTTATTGCCTTAAACTAATGCCAAATGATGCCCACATTAGACTTAAATGAGATCATCAAATATTAAATTATTTTGTAACGTTTAAGAGAATACTTTAAGGGAGACTTCCCCGATCCCAGTATATATAAGTATATATATTTCAGGGCAGAAATCTGAGACGCGTTGACATAAGCATTTCCTTCTGTCTATGCAAACTCTTCCCTCCAATGAAAGTTGGCCTGCACTCTTCTTTCTCGTGTCACGCCGCACACTCATGTCAGTCGACCGGTTCATTTATCATATAGCTGCCTTAGAAACAATTGACTGTTGCTCAGGATTTCTATATAAAACTTACAAGTTAAATATAAGACTATGTTTTCTTTAAGATAGCGAAAAATTATATAGATCTGCCATAGGTTGAGAAATGCATAGAGAATTTATAAAAACTCAAATAAAACTTGGAAAAAATAAAGTTATTTACTTTTAGAGGGCATCAGAACTGAACATATATATATATATTCCGGATCAGGATAAGAAAATGATTAGTTATAGCCATATCCGTCAGGCTGTCTCGTAAGATCCAGGCGCAGTCTCATTAATTTTAGGCATAGGTGTATAAAACTTGTATGCTTTTTGAGCGGATTGAATAACAATTTTATATAGTGATCGTTAGAAAATAGAATCGTATAAAGATGTATTAATTTATATAGGTTAAAAACAGAAACGTTATGAACACCGCAGCAAGGGTATTTAAGCTTCGTCAGAGGGAAAAGTGGACTTCCTTATTTATTATAAATATGTTCACATTCCTTTCTTAAATGTTGCTTAAAATGATTCTTTCGATAATATCGAGCGTCCACTATATAATACGTTTTTTTTATATGTAGGCAGCTGCCATTAAGTGGCTCGGCTCGGTTCGTCTCGGTCCGATTCCTACGTAAAGTTTACGTATCGCCACCACTATGCAGGGCATGCATATATGTACAGAGTCATAAGTATGTATGGATGATTCATAGTGTTTGGTATTCTCAGCTGAAATGCATAAATATGTCGCAACTTTGACTCCAACTCCAGCTCTGACTCCAATTCCAAGACATCATCTGCTGCTGCCTTAGTAAAAGGCTTATATATGACCCGATAATATCGCACTCGTATATAAACGAACTGTTTTTTTTTTTTGTGTTTTTGTTTTTGTTTTTTTTGGGTGTATCACGAGCGCCGCGCCGTACTGAAAATAAAATATTTCAGTTTCGTACAAAAAACGAACAAAACATTCCAATAAAATGAGTTTGCGGCGCATTCCAATTCCGATTTTCATAAATGTGTCAAATGCCGCATTTTTGACGACGAACAGCAGCTCCCCGCTGCTGTAGGCCCCCCTCCCCCTCCACCACCCCCCCGCGCGCGCGGGCGTTATCAATACTCAGCCGCTGACGCTGGCGTTGACGTTGGCGTTGGCGTTGACGTTGACGTCGCGACGAGCACGAATCGGACAGTCAATGTGTTACGTACTTACACATATATACATACATACATATATAAAGAATATATGTGCATGTGTGTGTGTGTGTGTGTGTGTATTGCATAGCTCTGTGTTGGCGACATATCTTTAATATTTGCGTGTGTAATCCCCTTCTTCCCAAAGAAATGCGTGACATGCCAATGCGAAATGCGAAAAGCGAATATCATGCATTGAACATGTATATGCATGTATGATGTATGTATGTATGTATGTGTGTATGTATGTGTGTATGTGCATATGTATTGATTTGAATACAATTCTACTATATATGTCCATACGTGCGTATGTTAATTAAGCAATGCAAGACCATTAAATTCTTTGGTTTTAATCTGCGCACAGCTTCTGCTTCTTCTTCTAAGAAAAACATTTTGATTGCATATATTTATACCCTTGCCGAGGGTATTAAGATTTTCTCACGAAATTTGTCCATGTCCATTTGTCTACATGAGCTAGGTATATATAGTAGAACCAGCCAAATCTGACTATATTTATTTTATAGCTAGTGTAGAGAAGGAACAATCAGCTTGAAAGCTTCAATTAAACTTACAAGTTTAATGCAAGAGTGCAGCTTTTTAATGCTGATAAGACTATTATGTCATAAGAGTGAGTTTTCTAAATGCTGACTAATAGTGATCACTTCAGATCAGACTACTATATGTCAGACTACTATATATGGAAGATCAAACTACTATATATTGCAAACAAGATCAGACTAGTATATATAGAAAATCAACTATATATACAAGATCAGACTTTTATATATTCTAGATGAGACTACTGTATAAACAAGATCAGACTACTATTTATAAAAAATGAGATTACTATATGAACAAGATCAGACTACTATATACACACGATCAGGCAAGTCATATCTATATGAATTTAGACTACTATATATTCAAGATGAGACTACTTTATATACAAGATCAGACTACTATGTATAGAGATCAGACTACTATATATACAAGATGTGACTACTATATATACAAGATCAGAATACTATATATGCATGTATGCAAGATCAGACCAGTATATATACAAGATCAGACTATTATATATACAAGATAAGACTACTATATACACTCATGGACAGAATAATAGGTGTGTTTTTTTTTTTTTTTTTAACTTGGTATTTCTAATTCTTATCTTCTCTAATCTCAACAAATCCAACTTTTTTTAAGACATATATTAATTGTCTTTAAACAAAAAGTAAAAAAAGTTTCAAAAAACCTTTAATATACAAATAAATTAAATATTTCCTTAAATCCGCAAATTTTGGCTGGACACAATAATAGGTGTAAGAAGCAAAACATTAACATGTAGTTTAAAAATACAATTATTTGGTTGCAGAAAGTAAGGTATTAGGTAAATATACCTAAATGGGTACTTAATTACCATTAAAATTGTATTAGATGGGCCGTGGGCGTCACTGCAGTGCGGAGGAGGGAAGGCTCATTCGACGACTCCGAGATGAAGGAAAAACGTATAAATCCATTGCCATGTTAATGAAACGTTCTCAAAACTTCGTAACCAATGCCTTAAAACCGGAAAAAATAGGTCAAACTCGGGGAGCACCTAGAAAATCATCATATAAGACCGACGATCGCATTTTTCAGTAGGCTGAACGCGTCTTCCAGGACGATTCCCAATGAAATTGGGAATATTGTGTCATCACGGACCTTTCAAGGACGATTGGCAATAGCAAACCTACTAGGTAAAATTGCCCGCAGGGTTCCTTTGCTTCGATTGGCAAATTTACAGATGGGCCAAAAATTTGCATTAGATCGTAGAACCTGGTGCGGACCAGAGGGTGAGAAAAATGGCGTAATATTTTCTGGAGTGACGAAACCAAAAGAAATTTATTTGGACTTGATGCTAAAAGGAATGTTTGTCGTCGGAAAGGCAAAGAATTTGATCCTAAGTACACACAAAAACTGTGACACATGGAGGTGGTAGCCTAATGGTATGGGGCTGCTTTTCATGGTATGGTGTTGGTCGGGTCCATAGTATTGTCGGAATAATGGGCAGATTCGAATACAAAGATCTATTGGAGACGGTGAGGCTACCATATGCCGAGGATAATATGCCACTTTTATGGAAGTATCAGCAGGATAATGACCCGAAACACGCCTCTCGAGTAGTAAAGGATCGGTTCCGAGAGGAAAATGTGGGTGTTTTTGGGTGGCCAAGTCAATCCCCGGACCTCAATCCCATTGAGACTCTCTGCGGTGAACTCAAAAGAGAGGTCGGAAGGACTTTTTGTCAAAATAAAATAATCCTTAAGGATATTTTCCAAAGAACATGGTATAACATTCCAATGGGACCTATCGCAAGTTTATATCCTCCATGCCAAGGCGAATGGAGAAAGTTTTAGATAATAATGGCGGATATACCGCCAGATACTTAGTTTAATATAAAACAAGACCAAACATAGTGAAATATTGATTTAATTTAAACATTTATCCTCGCACACCTATTATTGTGACCAGCTAAAATTGGTGGATTTAAGGAAATATTTAATTTATTTGTATATTCAAGGTTTTGTGAAACAGTTTTTACTTTTTGTTTAAAGACAATTAATATATGTCTTAAAAAAAGTTAGATTTGTTGAGATTAGAGAAGATAGGAATTAGAAATACCAAGTTAAAAAAAAAAAAAAAAACACACCTATTATTCTGTCCATGAGTGTATACTCGATCAGACTACTTATATGTATATGAGATCAGACTACTATATATACCAGATGTGACTACTATATATACAAGATCAGAATACTATACATGCATGTATGCAAGATCAGACCAGTATATATACAAGATAAGACTACTATGTAGAGAGATCAGACTACTATATATACAAGATCAGGCTATTATATATATGAATAATCAATCTAAAAGTTGTGATATGTAAAACTTACCAGTTAGATCTAAATCTGTGTTGCCCAACTGGAACTTAAAAATGTTTAAGATCAGACTACTATATAATTTAGCTGCCATAGGAACAATCATTCCAAAAGCTAAGATATAGAAAACCTTGCACCAGATATCTTTATAAGACCTACAAGCCAGACTGTCTCTCCTGAATGTGTTTCAGATTTGACTACTCCATATACTCCATATATGCAGCTGGCATAGGAGCAATCGGTTGCCAGGGCATCTATGCTTCGGCGTGCCTTTATAGTTTACCATACATATGCATGTATATATATATATATATATATATACTACACACTCATATATATGCACATATGTATATATGTTTTTTAAGGAATGTGCTGTGATAAACCATTTAGCACCACCCCCATCCTGCTGCGGGGACTCTGTCGGGCAGTCGGTCGTCTGGAATATTTATGTTTGTTTACTTTTTTTTTTTTTTTTGCCAACGTGCCGCTGCCCATTTGAGATGTCTTTATCAACATTTGCATACATACTTACATTAATGCGATTATTTATGTGTGTATGTATGTATGTATGTATGTATGTGTGTATGTGTGTATGAATTTTGACAAATTCTTTGGCGAAACTTTTGTATTTCATTCGTTGCGTTCAGCTGTCAGCGCAGAATGGAATTTATTAATATTTATATCTAAAATTTTTGAAAAATAATAATCATAATTTTTGAGAAGAATTGAGAGAAATTGGGTTACTCGATACGAGCGCGTTTTGAGCGCGTTTTTAAACGCATGCAGACATGTCACATGTCAGCAGTTCTTCTTCTTTGTTGGTTTGTTGGTTGCCTTCTGCTGGCCATGAACCGAACCGCCGAACCAGCGCCACAAATTGCCGAGCAGGCCCTTTGGTTTTTCTTCTTTTAGCCCGTTCGTCACACACACACACACACACGCACACACACACACACAGACAGAGTTTGATTGATCAGCCAAATTGTAAATGCAAAATGTCGTTAACCTGGCTATGATTAATGAATTTGTCATAATCGGAATCGACTGAGCTGACTGAGCGTACGCATTTCTTGTTCTTCATAAATCACACGTGCCCTGTGCACGTCCAGCGCCAGAGAAGCGGGTAGAGTGGGGGCCCCCCAAAGCCGTTAATTGAGCCAACGTCAATCATGGCTTAGAAACTGCGACGGCCAGCTGATGTGCGAGCGTATGAAGAGTATACTACACAGTATACGATTTGTTTTTTTTTTCTTTCTGGCCATATTTAATAAACAAATACTTAGTGGCCGCAACAATTGTGTGGCACAAAACCTACGAAAGAAGAAAATAAAAAAAACAAAAGGAAAAAGAAAAAGAAAGAAAAATTGTGGCAATTTTGAGCGAGTCGAGCGCGCTCACCAGGCACAGCTGGATACGTCAGCTCATCAGGTAATTTACATGGCCTTTCAATTCCCCGTTGCCAGTTGCCCGCTGCCCGTTGCCCGTTGCCCGTTGCCCGTTGCCCGTCGCCTGCTGCCTGCTGCTAGCTGTTATTTGGTACTGCCAAACACTCTCTTCCTTTTACTAGCAAACGGTGCGCATAATTGCCGTGAATCTTGACCAGAAGAAAGAAACTTGTTTAGTCGCGTCGGCCCATTCCCGTGGCCCGTGGCCTGTAAACAGCTCATAGCCAGATGACCGACCGCCTGGCTTTGGCTTTGGCTCTGGATCTGGCTTAGACTCAAGCTCAAGCTCAAACGCTAGCTGAGGCTCAGGCTTCTGCCTTTCTTTTTGCACTCGGATGTTGCAACTGTTGCTTTAACATTTGGCTATTTGCTTTGGCCATAAATTTCATTTTCGATTGCGCGACTTTTGCGCGATTTGCGCGCGTTTTTTACAGCAATGCTCGAATGTAAATGAATTTTGACAAACCTAAGAGTATATATGTGTGTGTGTGTGTGTGTGTGTGTGTGTGTGTGTGTGCCACTAATTTTTGCATAAATTTTCATTTGAGTCGAAAATTTGGGCAAATTTTGTATTGAATTTTTCTCACGCTTGATTTAACACCGGATGATACGAGTATTTTATAATGACAACTATATTTATGTTATTTTTATTTAGCCAGTATTATTGCCCGCCTCTGCCCGTATATGTTCTTCATGCTGCTCCTAACATTTTGTTGTTGTTTTCGTTGTTGTTGTTGTTGTGTTGATATTGCCATTGTTATTGTTATTGTTGGCTTTAAGCAATAGTCAAACCGGTTTTAAAATCGCGCGCACGCTCGACTTTTTTATTTAAATTTTAAACTGGTTTCTGCTGATTTGTTGCCTTTCTGCGTATATTACACACACACACACATATATATTCTTCTGTGCGTGTGTGTGTGTGTGTGTGTGTTTACCCACAAAATATCCATCTAATATCCATCTTATTGAATTTCACAAAATATAAATTATCTGCCGCCGCCGCCGCCGCCGACGTCGCTATATGTTGACTTGTTCTAGAAATTGACCGCTACATTTGCGTTCGTCCGTCCGTCCGTCCGGCCGTCCATCCGTCCGAGTATATGCATCAATCTGTCTATGTATAGGTATAAGAAATTTTATTGACTTCCGTGCCCAAAATATATACGAATCAGATTACTTGACCCATTTGTTATTGTTCTTGATGGCTCCACTCGTATCTCTTTCATTGTGCGGAGGGCTCTCAAATTTCTGCACTGATGCAAACAAAAAGACCCAACCGAACCGAACCGAACCGAACCGAACTGTACCCAGCATTTGTAATTAGTCAAGCATTTTCCGGGTTCTTTTTCTCTGTTTTTCTTTCTTTCTCTTTTTTTTATTTTCTGGTTCCAAATGCAAACTGAAGAATGGCGTAATATTAAATTGCTGCTTAGGTTGACTGAACACAATTATAGAAGAAGAACAGCATTGGCTGGATTGAGTGTCAACTGCTCAATTCTTCTTGACGGGTTTCCACGTCTGAGCCAATTCCATATATATTAACAATCAACCAAATTTAGAAAACACGGAAGAAATGCTCAGAGGGAAACTATTCTCCAGAAATAAATCATTAAGAAATTAGAAAAATGCTGAAGCTTTGCTTTTCAAAATCGACTCCCAAAGCTTGGGAAACAGAAATGTTCGGCAAACAACCACCTTTAAAGCCCCTTTTTTCTTTCCGTGTCAGCTATATAAGATATAGTTGTTCGATCCGCTCACTTCCGCTCGACAAATCAAGTTTTATTCATTTCAGCTCAAGAACTGAGAAACTTCCTAGGTTATATCCACTGCTCGTCCTGCTCCGTTCCACAATTCGTGACAAAATTATACTACCCTCTGTCAGGGTATACAAATACTGAAAACGTTTTGGGTCGCTTTCGCAATAAATGCAAAAAAATGTAATATTTTTCCTATGGGGAGCTTTACGGGGGTAAAAAAAAATGCACATTTTGTCACATACCATTCACATTTTTTAGCCACATAAAATTATTTTGAAGCCACTGCTATGCTGGGTATTTCAATTGCTAAAATAGAATAATAATAATAAATGATTGAAATTAAAACAAAATAAATTGAAGCAGGCATTTCCGGCTCCATTGAATATATTGATCGGGGCTGATTCTACATGGAACGTCTCTTTATATGCAAACTACTCCCTCAGCTCTTGAGCGAGGTGAATGAGACTTGTCATTTACCCTTCCTTTTGTTGCGGGCATTGCTTACTTATGTCGTAAAAGGACTCATCGGACAACTATATATTATTTATTTGTTAAAAATCCTCAGATTAATCCTTGAATTATGATCATTTACACTATCCGCAGTTGAGAAATAGATTTGGGGGTAAAACGATCGGGGGGAACAGCTGATCGAGTTGGTATTCAATATCTAATAAAGATCAATTTATATTGCTGACTGGGGTCAAATGTTGCTTGAGAAAAGGTCAAGTTTTTCCTACCAATACTCCATTTCAGGGCTCTAAGCAACAAGCTGAAGTAGACTTGTGTTACAGTCCGAGCCAAGTTTGGAGAATGGGCGGCCAACTTTAGACTGCAACTGCGGACTATCTATATACACTTTGAATATTCATTACACGGGCGATGCCGGCTAAAAGTGGATATGTATTTAATTACCCAATATACACACATACATACACACATACACACATACATACACACATACATACAAACATAGATTCTATGATCCTTGAGGAGTGTTTTCGGGTGGCTTTTGCGCTGAGCGTTTGCTCATTTGGCGCTTGCCTTTTTTTGTTTTTGTGTTTAATGTTTTGGGTTGCTGTAATTTGCCATTGTTGTTGTTGTTGTTGTTGTCATTGTTGCTGTTGTTGTTGCTTTATGTTGCTGGCATGATTTCCATTCGATTGACCTCGTTGCGCATGCGTGCGCATGTTTCACGCTACACTAAAAATTATCGCATATAACTCGTAAAAAACAAAAAACAAGCAACAAAAAACAAAAACAACAGCAAAAAAAAAGAGAAGAAGACAACAACAAAAAAAAAAAAAAACTCGTGCCGTTGATGAGTAAGCAGCCAGCGAAGCCAAAGAGTCTCTCAGTTCGATACGAGACATTGTCAGCCGAGGCAATCACTCGTCTGTCCGTCCGTCCATCCGCCCGTCCGTCCGTCCGTCTGTTAGTCAATAATTTAGATGTGATTTTCGGTCGAATTTGATTTGCTGCTGGGATGCGGCAACAACACACATCCAATATTGCACATAACCCACACTGATTAGCAAATGTGCTGGGTATTAATCAAGTTGGATATTAATGTATAAGCCGAGCTCCAAAGATCAGAGATCGCCAGATTGCAACAAAAAAAGAAAAAAAAAGGAGCATTAGGCCAACATTTATATTTTGGACCAAGATCGTTCGTACAGGCAACATTTTGTGCCTGGAATTGGTTCTATGCAGCCATCGACTGCGACTGTTGCTGGTTGCTGCTGTTGCTGGTTGCTACTGTTGACGTTGTTGTTGCTGTTGTTGTTGTTGCCGCTGCTGCTAGTGTTGGTGATGGGACAACAGTAGTAGTTGTACTACAAATCGGGCGTAAAATTTCATGGGCCTGCTATTGAATTAAAAACGAGTTTGTTTCATGTTGTTGTTTGTTGTTGTTGCTGCTGTTGCCGCTGTTGCCGCTGTTGCTGCTACTTCTGGTTGCAGTAATGGCCGCCGCTATAGCGAGCAACAAGCAACGCCAAGCCCCAACACAACGTGCCACAGTAATAACAACAACAATAACTAGCTAACACAGTCGGGGCAACCAGGCAACAGTCACTTTTTAGTTGTGTTGCCGCGATTGTTGCTGCTGTTGTTGCTGCTGTTGTTGTTTTTATTGTGGTTGTACTGTCGACCTATTGTTTGTTTCATTTTCTTGTCATTTTCGCAAGCGAGTTTGCAGCCAACCCATACACACACACACGCACACACACACACACACAGATACACTTACAACCACAAACATAGACTGTGATGTGCATGTGTGTGTGTGTGTGTGTGTGCTAAACACCCAGTGGGAATCCTCAAATTAGAAGCAGTTCTTTGAGGAGTCTGATTCCTGCCTAAAATTTCCCTTCATTAAGCAGAGCTCTGCTCCAGCTGCACTTGGGGAAATTTTCCACTCTTTTTGAAAGTTTTTCATTTATTGAGAAAGTGTGATTTAAAATCTGAAATCAAATACGAAAGTTCTTGAATGAATCACAAGCCATTCGAAAAGATTCCAGCCAAAGTTGGATTACTTTGAGGGCAGTTTCATTGGTTCTTCTCGCCGCCCATTTTCTTTCCAGGAAGGCGGAATTTCAGAACTAAAAGATTTTTGAATTAGCCCCGAAAAGGTGTTTTAAACAACAACACTTTTCTGCCAATGTTTCCAGCTCCAAAAACTGTAAAAAATATAGCTCTGAACTTGAGTCAATTCGGTAAAAATTTAATAGTTCAAAAAAAAAAATGTTTACAAGCATTTTCCACTCACTTAAATTTTTCAAAACATTTTTATGCATTTTTTATTAAATTTGCATATAAATTAATGAAATTGATTTGTTGTTCTTTGCCCCCTTTTAGTCAAAATTTCTTTATGCTTATTCCCAAAAATCAAGGGAAAAACATTAAAAAAAGGTATAGAAAATCACGAAAAATTCTGAACGGCATTCTACGAGATTAAAGCTTGGTTTCGAGAAAGTTCAGACCGATTTCAGAATTCAGAACTATTTTTTTTTTTTGTAATACTCTGCTGGGATATGGAGGCACGACTGTGTGTATGTATGCGTGTGTGTTGTGTGTGTGTGTGTGTTTGTGTGTGTAAGTTATAATGAGCTTCATCCAATGACCGGACCCAAAATCGCCCACGCGATGTGCTGGAGTAGCATGGTCCAACCTCGACTCTACCTCTGACTCCAATTTCGACTTTAAAATCGACATGGGCCCAACCCAGCGACAACGACAACGACAGAGAGACAGCCAAAGAGACAGACAAAGAGTGCATCTGAGGAGGAGAGCCCAGCGACTACGAATGTGGGTAATTTTCAATTGGTGCCATTTCGTTACCCGTTTTGGTCAATTTTATGCGCGTGCTGCTGGGTAAAAGGGAGTTCAAAAGGCGGAGGGCGAGGTAGGCGGGGCAGCATCTGCCTGGGCCATCCTGGGCTCAGTTCTTGGAGAGGTTCGCTTGCTGTGTTCGCTTTGTTGTTTTCAATTACAAAATCACCCAAACCTAACTGAAATCCAATGAAAGCAGCTAGCAAAACAACAGCAAGCCGTTAAGAGCCAAAACGGAAATTGGTAAAAAAAAAAAGAAATAAAAAAAAATTGTAAAAAAAAAATAAAAAAAAAAATAAACAACAACAAGAAGAAAAACAATACGAGTGCCAACTGTCGCAAGTGCAAATGGCTTTTAAGGCCAGAAGTCTACACGGGACGCGGCGCGACGAGCGAGTGTTGCCGAGCGAGCGCTGCGAGCGTAGAGCGGAGAGACGTCACGTCGTCAAAGCCACAGATTGCAAAAAAAAAAAAAAAATAAGAAAAATAAAAAAAAAATGCTAAGCAAATGACAAGAACAACAACAACAACAACAATATCCCGAAGGCAACTTTTAGCGAACGAGCGAGCGAGCGAAGACGAAGACGAAGACGAAGCTTTGAGAGCGCGCGCACACGAAAGCGCACGCAGTCAGTCTTCAAGTTGTAGTCTCAGCGCAGCGACGACGTCTGGCGATCAGTTCAAGTTTGTCTGTCGAGCCATACAGAGCTAAGCGCGAGGCAGTGGCAGACGCAGACGCAGAGAGCCAAAGCTACGACAAGTACAGCTCTATAAGAAATCAAAAAAAAAAAGAAGAGCTTTGTAGAAGCACAAAATATATAGATATATATATATATATATAAATAGATATAAAAACCAAAACAGAATCAAGAAACTAAAGCCACATTTATTTATCACAGTAGTCGCAGTCGTAGTCTTTGCCGCGCTGTCGTCGTCTTACCGTTGTTCGTTCGTTCGTTCGCTCGCTCGTCCGCTCGTTGGCCAGAGCTGAAAGCGAAAACTGCCGCCCAAGTTCAGCGAGCGAATCGTCGTCGTCGTCGTCGTCGTCGTCTCTTGTCTCTGTCTCAGTCGAAGTCTCAGTCGACGTCTCAGTCTCTGTCGATTTCTATGCAAATTATTACTCAGAAAAACATATACAAAGCGTGCTATTTTTATTTCTTCGCTAAATGTCGACTTGAAGCGCCGCCGTTGGAAGTTGCTGCAGCTGTGGCAGAGACTGTGACGGAAAGTAACAAAGATTGAAACGGACCGGGCTCGGGAACGGGAACGGGCACGGAGGACTGCGATATTGTAACCCGAGTCAGAGTCGCCAAGTCAGAGTCGCGATCCACAAGCAAAAGCAAAACACAGATTGTATCTGTATCTGTTGCTGTATCTGTAGCATCGGCTGTCGCGTCTGTGTTTCTGAAGCGGCGCAAAGCACAAAAAGTAATCATAAACTAAAGCAACAATAAAGCAGGCAAAACGCAAAACGTAAGGAAAAAGAGAGCAGCGCTAAAGTCACTCATAAAATAAATAAAAAAAAAAGTAAACAAAAGACAGAAAATCAAAAAGAGACCGATCATCATCAACAGACAAACATCGCTCGTCAGCGATAAATAGTAACTCCAGTGGCTCTCCTCACCGATCTATCGGTGATCAATCGGCCTGCCTCATCGAAAAAATCGTGGGTGATAGATAGTTAGCATTAGTCTAAGTGTGATTATTATTTTTTTTTCTGTTGTTGTTTTTTTTTGTGACTGTAATCGTCCAGGATTGCAAGTGAAATCCAAAGTGATCTGTTCCCCCCAGTCTGTTGGGTAACTGAGACGTGAGCTGCGTCAGCAAGAAATGTGATATGAATTGCGTATAAAGTGAAGCGACCACAAATAATCCTGATATACACGAATACATATATATATATATATATATATATATATATATGGTCGTATGTATGTATATGTGCAGGCGCATTAATTAACTGATAGCTATGGAATATCTGTTCATGTTGAACGCCTTCGAGCAGAACTATTACAATCGCATCAAGGAAATCGAGCAATTGGCAGCTGCTGCCGCCGCTACGCAGCAGCCATCATCGTCCAGTGCCTCGGCATCGGCATCCACCTCCGCTAGCGCTTCATCATCACCTTGTGTATCCTCAACGGCTAGCTCGCCCACGGCAGGTGCCAAGGAAACTGCCGTTGTCGCTGCAGCCGCCGCTGCCGCTGCCGTATCCTCGTCACGCAACTTCCCCACATCCTTTGCGCATGCAGCAGCCCTCGCGGCCACACAGCAGCAGCTACAGCAGAGATTCGCTGCAGTTGCCTACCAGCAGAACAACCAGAGTGACTTTCCTACACAGTCGCAACTTTTTTATCAGCAGCAGCAGCAGCAACAGCAGCTGCTTCCTGGAGCTGCACATCAGCAGCCAGGCATGGGCTCCTCTCAGCTTCAGCAGAACAACTCCAACATGGCCAATAGTTTATTATGGCAGCCATGGCGGGATCTGCAACAAGCGGCAGCCATGCATCATCAGCTCTACAAGCAACAGCAGCAACAACAACAGCAACTGCAAAAAGGTTCGTTTTCCAAGAGAAATTGTAACTAATGAAGCTGTCCTCTAGCAAAGATCTCTTAAAAAGAAAACCCAAATTTTGTCACATACTGAAACGATAGTCTACCAGTTCAGTTTCTGCTGAAATGTGAGACAGATAGTAGAAGAGAACCTTGGAGAAAGAGAGGAGGGGGGGGTAAGAAGATTGCTCGTAGCGCTCATGTTTTACTAGCCTGATACACAACTGATGAATATAGCACGAACCCAGACAATGAGTTTCTAGTGACTTGCTTTTCGCACCTGTTGTTCACGTGAAGTACGATATTTAAACTCCTGATCATGCCAGATGCTAAGGTTCAGTTTGCCCGCTTCTATATAGTGTAAAGCACGCCTGGATCAGGTGGGCGGGTTACGTGCCTATTTCTCTGTATTGAATTGTCTACAATTGTCTGAAACAGACTTATGAATGGAAGTCCACTCAATCAGTTATCTATCGGCTGTTTAAGCGTGCCTAGGACGTGCTTTTAGTGTAGTCAACTCCCTCTGACTAGCAATTGATTAGGTTGATCCAGTGATGATGACGCTAAAAAGCGAATGTCGTGCAATCAGTTACGCAAGCTGTTCATGACGTAGCCGAACCACATGAAAATCGACCCATTTGATTCGGTCATAAGCGCGAAATTGGTAATGAAATTATTGCCAATACTTTTTACAACGCCTGACGCTTGTCGTTCGTCGTTCGTCGTTTGTCGTTTGACGCCGAGCGTTAACGCCAACTGACTGACTGAGTAACTAACTGACTGCCTGGCAATGCTTTTCCGTCGACTCCAATCTCCTACAGCCGTCGTCATCATCATCATCATCGTTGTCGCCAGCTCTGTCGTGCACTTTTCCACTTAATTGTTCACATTGCACAAATCACACAAATGCCTACATGGCTCAGGCGCCGGCGCCGCCGACGTTGCCAAGTGAATCGAACGGCTGGACAAATACTAAGACAACATCAAATACGATCCCATATTATACTCTTCCAGAGCTATAAATAAATTACTGATCTGGATGATAAACTGGCTATGCTTTAGGGGCATATTGTTGATAAAAGTCATAGAGGCTTTTTCCCTAAATCAAGTAGTGCGTCCCTATACCTCATTATATAGAACTATAATGCGGATCGCACATGACTTTAGGATATATCTGTCAAGAGATAAGCACTCGAAAACTGAGCAGTTTATAGATGCCAAAGTGGAAACGAAATTGAGAAGTTTTGGACTATTTCATAACTTTTTTATAGGTTTGGAATAGGAAGTAATAAATCCAATCAATGAAGCGGGAAAAGTAACTGCTCTTTCATCTTTTTTTTTTTGTTTACTACAGACTGTACCCATAGAATGGGTAGAGAGAGTATACTACGCTTGTGTAATCGTATATTGCAGTCGGAAGGCGGCTTTTACAACTCCATAAAGTAAACACGTCCATATCGAAGACCATAAGAGCTGGGATCAGTGTAGGCTTTTGATAATATAAAGATTTTTGGAAA
Organism: Drosophila repletoides; assembly: GCA_018150835.1. Lineage (NCBI taxonomy): Eukaryota > Metazoa > Arthropoda > Insecta > Diptera > Drosophilidae > Drosophila > Drosophila repletoides. The sequence goes on from JAECWQ010000031.1 coordinate 2,979,344, forward strand.
CTGCTCTTAATCCCAGCCATCAATAAGGTTTAGATAGGAACACTCTATCTTAAACCAATCATACGAAAGATAGCTCGAATATATTCAGAGAAGACTCGTCATAAACGCTGGAATAAGATGAGTAATAGAGGTGAATTTATTCGAGAAACAATTCAAAGGATTAACATTAAAGATTTGGTACACATTAAGCTGGGTACAGAGTATTTTGACGTCGAGTACTGCTGGGAAAAAAAGTGTTCTTTAATGTTTTACTTTGTTGACATATTAAAACCAGATTTGCAATCAAATCGGACACGAGCATGACTCACAAGCCGGTGCGAAAAAATAATAAAAATAATAAAATAATAATAAGAAACGCCTGCGACGAAAATAAGAAATATATACGAGCTTCAGCTATAGCAACAGCAACAACAACAACAACACCAAAATAAACAACAATAATGAAAACTTGTTTGCATAAGCTGAGCGTGTGTGTGTGTCTGTGTGTGTGTGAGTTGGCTATTGTTGTTGTTGTTAGTAGTGCAAGTTGAGTAAGTCGATTATTCGACTGGTCGCCCGACGCCTGACTGTTCTCTATGTGATCACACAGAGAGCTACGTGTAGATTGTTTGGATGATTAAGCAAAAGTTTGCAAAGAGTTGCAGTTGGCTGTGGATCGATTGGAAGCGTAAGCCATCAGCCCATCAGCCATCAGCCATCGGGCACTTGTAGTTTCCCCCCTTTATTTTTTTTCTACCAATTAGCTCTAAAGCTGAAGCTGAAGCCTCAGACTCAGAATTGATTTAGCTGCCTCTTGCGTTTGATTAAAGATTACGAAGGGGCCAAACCGACAAAAAAAACAGAACAGAACAGTGAAGCAAGCAAACAAACAAACAAACAAGCAAACAAAACAACAACATGTCCAGTGTCCACTGTCCAGCAGTAAATTCAACATTTATATATATATATATGTATGTATAGGTAGAAGGCAGAGAAGATGGGTCCACACAGAAAGAAAGAAAGCAACGATGGTGTTCCCCCACTGTAGAACAAACCGGGCAACGTTGTATCTGAACGACGACCGGAAATGTGCAATAAAATTTGAATGTTTCTTTATTATTATCATCATCCCCATCATCATCCGCTGCAGCAGCAGCCAGTCCCACTACTGTTATTGTTGTTGTTGGCCGTCTGCCCGTCCGTCCGTCCGTCCGCTTTTTCATGTTTTTCTTTTTGGTTGCAACTTCGTCCACTTCATGAAACTACAGAGAGTAGTAACCAGTTTTTGGGCTCCTCTCGTGACGCGGGCATACAAAATAATAATAAATTGCAGCCCGCGGTGACGTTGCCAAAAACAGGACAACAACAACAACAACAACTGGTTCCGCCACAGTCACAGTCACAACTACAGGCGCAGGCGCAGGCTCAGGTTAAGGCACAGGCACAGGCACAGGCAAATCCACAACCGCCTCCACCAACGCCACCGCCACCGCCAGCGCCTCATTCATTTATTCATTCATGCGTTCGACGCCGCCTTGTCGGCCAAAGGGGAGGGAGCAGAACAGGAACCGCTGCTGCTGGAAATGTGCAGAAGTCGCTTGACTGGTTTACTTGCCCCTTCAATTTGGGCTCCAAGACGCGGCTTGGAGTGGCTCGAACCCGAACGTCATTCTCAGCTTTATTTTTAACTTCGTTTCCTGGGGCGCGCTGCACAAAAACAAAAACAAACAAAAAAACAGCAACTAAAAGAAATAGCACTGTACGTAAATTGGAGTAAGGCGCACACACACACACACACACACACACACACACACACACAAGCACACAATGCTAAAGGGAGGGTATACACAATCCGGTGCCAGTTGCTAATCTGGTAGTTGCCCACGCAGCGCCTTACCCTTCCCACGCCAAAACTTCAGACAAATATCCATTGAGATGCCGGGCACGTTTGTCCAGATTTGCGCTTAGCGTTTTGTTCAGTGTAAGTGCTCCACTCACACGCTCTCACAGACGTTGAACGTTGAAAAACTAGTTTTGGTATAACCAATTTTTATTGTGACTCGGAGTTTCGATTGTGTTTTGTTGGCGACAGCGGCGGCGGCGGCGGCGGCAGTAGTGTCTCTTCGCTGTTGTTGGGATTTTTATATTTAATTTTCATGTGTGCCCTCCTCATCGGGCCTGGCTCTGGCTCTGGCTCCGACTCTTTTTCACCGTCGCCCTCTATATATATATATATATGTATGTAGCATAGCACACTCAAAAAGCTCCGTTCGCTCATTGAGCGGAAATTCATTGAAAAATGAAAGACTTAGGCAACAAACTTAAACGTGACTGCGACGCCGGCAGTGGTGCGACTTGCGACTGCCTGCCTGCCGCGCTTCACCCTCCGGCCTGAACCCAACCAAAGAGTCAACTCCATGTGATTCATTACGCCCACTTTGCTGGTGCTCAAAATCAAAATTCAAGACAGAGAGCCATGAAAACCGCAGCGAAACAAATCAACGGATTAAACCAAAACCCACAGACAGACACTGGCAAACCACAGCCACAGTCATAGCAGACCCATTATCATATGGCTTTAATTAAAATGTGATTTGTTGTTGCGCTTACCGCTTACCGCCGCCTATCCTATCCAAAATAAAAATCAAAGTCAAAACCAAAAACAACCAACAAAAAAAAAAAAAGAAGGAAAAAAACAAATCTAATTCAAAATTAATACTAAAAACTTGTTTCTAAAGTCCAGTTTTCAATCATTGCAGAAACGCGCCTGACGTCAAAAGAGCTTCCAACCACAAAGTGGCGTCGTGAGCGCCGCCAACGAGCCGCCGCTGCCGAGTATCAAGTTCACGAGGCGGTCAGTGGTCTCCTCGAAGTAGGTGAAAGAGAAAGAGAGAGAGAACGGGAGCGAGAACTCGACATGGACAGTCCTATTGACATGTCAGTAACGTCGAGCACTGTGAAGCATCAGCGTGCTTCACCGCCGCCACCGTACCGTGAGCCACTCGCGGGAGCCAGCAGCCACTGCTATGCAGCCAGCCGGCCCAGCGTCATCACCCAAGCGCCACCGAAGCGAGAGCAACAGGAGAACAGGCACTCCCACTCGCAGTCCAGTCGCGAGCATGACAATCGCAGTACGGGTAAGTTTGGAGAATTTATTTAATTGCTATTGGCAGCTTCTTATGTACGCTTCATCCTCCTCCTCCTCCTCCGCAGAGTCCGTTTCTATTTGTGACATCGATGAACATTTTCGGCGCTCCCTGGGACCTGACTATGCGTCACTATTAAAATCGCCAACACCCAGCTCGCCCACACCGTCACCACAGCCGCAGCCTCAGCCCGTTGCGGGTAGCTCAACACCGATGCAGCAGATCTCGCCACATGGCTATCGGCCACAACCAACCAGCAACCAACAACATCACTCGCCGTTATCGCATCCGCTGCCTCTTACTAAGATAGGATTACCCATGGTGCATTCACCCACGTTGCATTCGGCACCGGTGTCACCGCAGCGCGAGCTGCCTCCACCCCAGGACGAGCCTCTGTCTCTGTCTCCACCACCAGTGCGAGCAGCATCCGCAACGTCGTCATCTCCACCGCCGTCAGGCGCCAGCCAAATATTAGATGTGCCGGTTACCAAAAGAGAAAGGGCCTTGGATACGCCTCATCATACTCCTCCCAGATATAATACACCGCCACCAGCCTATGGCAGCGTGCTGGTGTCGACGCCAACGCCACCCACCATGCCAGCTATTATACGTGTTAAAGCCGAGCCAGGACTGGCCGCTGCGTCATCGACGCATACGCCGCCCGCCTCGCCCACCTCATCGACGAACATTTCGATATTCACCAAGACTGAGGCCTCTGTAGATGATCATTTTGCCAAGGCACTGGGCGATACTTGGAAAAAGTTGCAGGGCCACAAGGAGTGAGATGAAGTGGACTTCAGGACTCCAGGCCCAGATGCAGACACACGAAAACCAACTCAAAAGCTGTTTTTATTTCAAACTACACAATTTATGTTTAAAGATCTCATGACAATGTGAAAAATTCTTCAAATGCGAGTGTATTACAAGTTTCTTATAATGATTTTATTATTCAATATGGATATGGAAAAGCGTATACGTACAATTGACAAAATTGGTATTCTTAATGCTTAGTTGCATAGATAAACTAATCCTTAATATACATATATTTATACACATTTATATATGAATACACACACACACACACATATATATATATATATATATATATACATACTTATACATATATTCATTTCATAATTCTAAATTATGAACTAATTGTAAGCTTATGTTTATCCAAATGAATCCTATAAAATTTAAATTTTAACGAGTGACAAATACAACAGAACTCTAACATGCGCTCTATTATCATTTAAGTGAAAATCCTACAATAAACATTAAAAATTAATAATAATTGTACTATTATACTCTGACTGTACTTATTTGAAATTGGATAAAGCCGCCCGCCCATCCTACTTAGTATGTTCAAATTACGGCGACTATATATGCCGGTAGTTAAGGCAACAGATGTGCTTCACCGGAAATTAAAGTTAGAATGAACGAGTGTATTCTGCAAACCGGACATTTGAATCGCCTTGTGTAAATACTGCTCTGATTCTAATGAAATATTCATTAATTGAAAATTACCTGTGGTCAACGGAGATTCCGAAATGAAGCCTTCTGGGAGCATTAAAATAGAACAAACAAATATACAGCCTAACAATTGATGTGCGAATAGAGGAAATTTCAGAGTTAAAACTAATCCAACCAAGAATTAAGTAAACCCAGTAACATAAACACGAAAAAACTAAAGAGGGAGAGAGAGTGAAAGAGATATCCTCTAATTCCGTGGTGACTAGATATTGCCAGAGAAATAGTCACAAGAGCATAGCAGGGGTCGAAAACTAAGTTTTTGTATGAATAACTTAAATATTTTACTATATCTAATTGAAATATATGACATAAAAACAATCTGCAAGATGAGCATAATTTTTCTGTCTATTTGTTTTAGTTGAAACTGTAAGGATTTCCCGCGCTTCTTAAATATGAGTTTGCGAATTTCGACAATGTGGCACCACTGTAATTTGCTTAACTCAACTATCGTTTGCAACTATCGGTTGCCAATGTATCCCTATTTAGTATGATGAACAAAATGCTTGTGCAGCTGGGCAAAATGTTTTTGTTTTTATGAATTATAAAATGAACTACACGAGTATTATTGTCAATGTCATAAAGATAAAATAAATTTGTGTTAATTGCATTTTTTGAATTTTTAATTCAAAAATGCTGCCATCATTGTAAGCGCATACTATGGAGTTATCGGTATCGATAACAAAATAATTGGCTGCCAGTGTGTACGCGTATTCGGCGAGAACGTACCATTGCAAAACTAAACTTTCTGCATAAAACATAAAAAACATTAAACAAATGAAAAACATTCAATTTAAGCGACTTATTTAAGCGTTTAAAGAAGTTGATAGGTGCATGCGTTCCGTTTTAAGTTTGCAGTTTGTATTTGTGTGTTTGTAAAAAGCCAAAAAAGACCCTAGGTGAAAGAGGGGCGAAGACGAAGAGAAAATGTCACGCAAAGCAGCAGCAGAAGCAGAAAAAGAGTGAAGAAATTACATTTCGGGGGAAGAAAAAGCGCATGAAAACTCAACTAAACAATAACAACAATATTAAAAGACACTGTGCAAGAAAAGGCGCAATTCATATCAGCCTGCTGACAATGCTGCCCCTGAAATCAAAATTAAATTGAAATAGAAATCGAAATCGAAAATAACGAGTTGTTGTTGTTATTATTATTATTATTGTTGTTGTTGTGCAGTTGTAACTCAGCAGGCAGACACCTGCAAGTGGCAGGAGGAGCGATGAAAACAACTGAATTGGTCCTGGGGAGGCGCCTAACTACTCGTAATACTCTCGTACTCGTACAGTTCTCGTTCTTTGGCTTGAATGTCGTCGTCCTTGGTAATTGAATTGGAACTCAGTTGCATCTGGAACTGGATCTGGAACTGGAACTGGAGCTGGAACTGCGACAGAGACTCCTCACTGGCACAATGCAAAGCTTGGATTCATCATGCCAAGAAGCAGACGTAAGTATCAGTACAAAAATACATAAACATATATATATATATATTATAATATATATATAAACGATAAAATCACTTCAATAATAATATCATTTGCATTATTCTGTTTATTCAGTTCATCATTAATGATACACTTAAGAAGCTAAAAGGCGACAACCCTCTGAATGCGAGTGCCCAGGGCCTGGTGCATGCCGTTGGTTCCGGCTTGGGGGTTCAACAGCAATTCGTTTACCAAGCGACGCAGAGCTCACCACAGTCACAGCAGCCACAACAAACACAACAGCAAGGACAACAGCATCAGCAATCTTATCATCAATTGCATACAGTGCTTCAGTCCGCATGCTCACCCACACTTGCCATTACCAACAACAACAACAACACCCAACAACAACAACAGCAGCAGCAAGTGCCGCCTGCTCCAGTTACGGTTAGCTTCCCAACAAGTAGCAAATCGTTCCTAGAGACGAGTCTGCTGCAGGCAATACCTCAAATACCAGCGCAACCGCCAATCTGCATATTCGATGATGACGAGTCGCCCACTGAACTGCCCGGGGGTGGCAACATTGTCATCCTCACCGAGCAGACCCATGCCACCGGCACAACGTCGAGTGGTCTTCCTTGTACAGGAATTACGATAGCTCCCTCGCCGTCATCCTGCTCCTCATCAACAACGACGTTATCCAACTTCAATTCGATAACATCGCCCTCACCGGTGGTTCCTGACCTGCTGCTCTCCACGCCGCCGGGTGTCAACTCTAGCTTGAACAGCAATAGTACCACCTCCAACTCCAACACGTCACATATTTTTCAGCACCTGCAGCAACAATGTCACAGCAGCAGCAACAACAACAACAACAATAATAATAACAGTAGTAAAAAGTCTGATAGGCGCCCTCCCTCAAGTAGCTCAAATGCTTCATCGGGAAGTGGTAGCAGCAGTCATCACCAACATCAACATCAGCATAATAATCTGCACCACCATCAGACTCAGTCACACAACCACCATGTCCTCTCATCTCCCACATCGTCGCCTAGCAAACGACAAAAAAGTAGCAGCAGCAGCAGCAAGGAAAGCAGTTCCTCTAGTCGCAACACATCTCTGACGTGCGCATCGTCGCGTTCTGGTGCAAGCGGTGGATCTAACAATCTTCTTCACGCCAGCAGCACTCTCGGAACCACCTCTTCCACATCCAGCCCAGCGCACAGCAAGCGAGAAGCGACCCCAAAGTTCTTCAATATACACGACAAGATCAAGGAACTATATCTACAGTTGCTCACCAACGATTTGAATCACTTTTCGGAATCAGGGGTAAGTCGGCAACAAAGCGGATCCATAAACGAATAAGCTTGAAGCTAATTCATTTTTTCTCTTTTAAGCTGAAGCAGCGAAGTCGATCGTTTGTTTTAGAACGCCTGGTGGAGTGCGAGCAACTAAACACCATTGTGGTCAACCTGTATCCCGGAAACAAAGGTTACTCATTGGCACTACACTATGATGAACAGGTTGTCCTTAACCCGCTTACAAACGAATGGATCGTCGCTGATCCCAACCACCCTCATAACGTCCATGGAAACGAAAACTCGACCGATAAAGGTAACACTAGTCGCAACAAGACGCAGCTGGACGGCGACAGTGGTACCCATAGCAGGTCAAAGTTAAGACTGCCAGACAGTGATGGAGATGCAGCATCTGCACCTGTATCATCGCATTATGGCCTGGTCGAAGTACTGCGCTGGCCGTATGAGAATGATTTGCTCTTGCAGTGCATTGACCGTGAGGTGCTGCCTGAATTTCTCATGGACCTGCTGAGCGCCGATACCATTAGCCTGAACTCACCCCAGGATGGGAGCGAGGGATCGCGGGTGTATGCCAAGCCCAGCGTATTTTATGCTGGGTGCGTTATTGCGCAAATTCGCGATTTCCGCCAGACTTTTGCCACCTCTACGAATATCTGTGATATGAAGCACATCCTGCTGCGGCCCAATAATGCAACGCTATTCGCGGACGTGCAGCAGTTAGGCAGCTCGCTGGGCTGGGCTGGCTTAACGCCAGAGGACCGACTGGCGCTCGAGAGCCAAATAGTGCTGGCGACGGCGGAGCCGTTATGCTTGGAGCCCGATCCAAGCATCGGCCGACAAGCCATCAATTCCCAGCATGAACGACAGCTGTTTAACTCACATGAAATGCGCCGACAGATGAAGAAGTTCACCCAGGTGGCAATCAATCGCAAACGCAAGCTGGATCAATTCACACATCATCACGGCCTTGAGCTGTGTGACTATCTAACGCGTCTTCGCCAGCGCCCGCGCACCACTAGCAGTAACTCAGCGAACTCGACTCCCGCGACGGCACCCAGCAACAATCCGCTGGTGGGTGCTATGCTCTCCTCATTCACTTCCAAAGTACCGAGGCGGCCACATGAAGTCATCCGGCCCATACGACCGCCCTGCCTCGAGTACCCAGCTAACCTAAAGGTACCGGAAAACGTAATCAGCGTGGAGAAGTATGCCAAGACTTTTGAGCCGCTTAATGAGTTTAGTGAAGCGTGTAAGGATGGTTGCCAACCGAATTGCCGGCACAACTTTCAGCCGCAGCTCATTGAGGAATATGTTCTGGAAACGGAAAGGGAAGCGACCGAAGGTAGACGAGCCCTGTATCACATCAAGTTATCCATTTACCAGCGTCCCTCTGATGCGGAATACCTTGGCGAGCTGTACGTGGATCGCGACTATCGCGAGGGCGAGCGCAACGGGGAGTCGTGCCGCTTTGCGTTGGGCACCCGTGTTCATGCGAATCGTTATATCCAGCAATTTCGTGAGATATTCACTGAGGAGGGACGCAAGGCTGTTAAAATCACGCATCTGATACCCGGACATGTGCCAACTGTGACCCACACTGGACTGACGAATGAACAGCGATTGATATTGCAACAACAGCAACAGCAGCAACAACAACAGCAGCAGCAACAACAACAGCAACAACAGCAGCAGCAACAACAACAGCAGCAGCAGCAGCAACAACAACAGCAGCAGCAGCAGCGACAAGTTCAGTTTACTCAACAAGCACAGCAGCAGCAACAACAACCACAACAACTGCCAGCCACAGTACATCATGTGGCGCAAGCGCATCCGAACGTAGTCCTGCCCCGTCAACAAATTGTCACCAAAGCGGTCAACCACACGATCAATGCACAGCAAACCTTTCGCCAGCAACAGCAGCAACCACTTGCCACAGCTCAGTTTAACGTTGATGGTGGATTACAACTCCAACAGCAGCAGGCGCAGCCGCAGCCACAGCCACAGCAGCCGCAGCAGCAGCAAACGCATCTTGTCAGTGGCAACAGCAATATATTGCAGCAGCCGTCCCAGCAACAACAGCAGCATATACAGCTGCTAACGTCTAGCGGTAACGCATCTACCACCACCACTCATCAGGTCAGCTTAAGCAACGGCTCGCTGTTACTGTTACAACAACAACAGCAGCCGCAGCAGCAGCAACAACAACAGCAACAGTTGGCCGCAGCGCTGCAACACACCGGGATCACAATACAGCCAGCCAGCATACAGCAACAGAAACCGACAACCGCTCAGTTGAACACGGCCATAGGCGCCAATTCTGCATTGCGTGCCCAGCTAAACTCCAATGTGCCAATTCTCGTAAGTAGACCAAAATCCTTTTAGCCCTGGTCTAGATAGATAACTGCTATCAGTGGTTGGTTTTAATTTGATCTGTTGAGCATTTTCTAGGAGGGAGTTGACGAGTAGGTCAGTAAAACAAAACTGGATACTCTATCTCGCTTTCCTTAAAGAACCTAAGGTACAAAATTGGTTAAGGTCGTAATCAAGGCTGGAACACAAAAAAAAACATATTGTGAACGTCCGATTTGCGAGTTCGAACTAAGCCTCGGCTCCGGTTTAGGTTGATGAATTCTTTTTTGAACCTTGACTTAAGAATAGGATGCGTTTATTTTATGCTGTTTCCAAGGTCAAGAAAATATGCCTGTTCTAAACCATTTCTATATATGAAAAAAAAAAACAGTTTTATCGATTTTTGGTAACCTATTTCTGGTGTTTGGCCATATTTGCATCATGGATATATCTGCCATTGCAATGGTATGAATGACTTCCTTTTAACTCTGGGAAGGTTTGAAACAGGGTTCCATGAGGTTGAGGACGATATCGACTCCCCTTGTGAAGGAAAGTCTTAAAGCCATATTCAGGCTGTAGGATCTGCACACTCTCCCATTTATTTCACCTTCGCTCAGGCTGAGAGAAGTTCCGATTTGGTCATATGTGACTGGGACTTGCCGGACAGACTCTTGAGACTTGGTTACAGTCTCCGGCGATTTGTCGTTGATCCCATTGCCTAAGCATTTCGCTCCATTCGACCTCCAACCTCATTTTTATCAATCATTTTTATGCTACACTGAAACCAACCGGAATCTGAGCACATGGACGGTAGTCCTCTGCTTTTTTTGCGCTCCGTCAAAAAAACGATCTTGCACGGAGCCTCCAAACTCTTGCAGTATATCTGCTTTCCTTATAATGATTTTTACATGATAATTTTGGCTTAGGAGTCTTAGATTCTGCAGGGTTTGCACCCACAGAAGTGAAACCCTGATGACTGGGCAGTTTCCTAGTGTTTGCGACTCGTTGAAGATAACTATCCACTTCTAATTTAGACTACTTAACATTGAAGTAAAATTTTCCTGTATTTATTAATTTTTAATATATCTACGCTGCTTTTTTCCGCAGCAATCTCAGCTGAAGGCTGCTCCGATTGTGAGTACACAACATCAACTATTGCAGAAACAACAGCAGCAGCAACAACACCAACAGCAGCATCAAATAACTGCCACAAATAATAATACTAACAACAATAACAGCATCAACATAAACAACAATAGCAACACGGCTATGCATCCGAATCCTGCGATCAATGCAATAGTCACCAGCATCATGAATTCTGCGAACCAGTACCAACAGCAGCAGCAGCAACAACAACAACACTGTAAGTCACATAATTAAGGAAATCCAGCTGGAATGTTTCTAATTAATCCGTTTGTTTCATACCTCTCAGCTGGCATAATATCGAGTATATCAACGCCAACAGTCAATAACACCAACAGTAGCGGCAACACCTCAACAACAACTCTGAAGAACTCGAGTAATGCGTCAATATTAAACCTGCTAAACAGTGCTCCTGCTGCTATGACGAGTACGCCTGTAGCGAGTGGTACCTTTACCACATCGTCTACTGGTCAGCAAACGTTGACGTTAGTGCAGCATCAGCAACCTCAGCAGCAAACGGCACCGACCAGTTCGGATACGGCTACTGCTACAGCCACCTACGTGCAAACAACTCGCGGAACACCTACGCTTCTGACCACACAACGCAAGCAGGCGTCTAGCGAAGTGCTGCAGAACCTGCTGAATCCCAACCGTAAGATCAACATAGTTGGGGCCAGCGGCACCACCGCTTTTCGCACCAACTCAGCGGGCAACTTGATTGCCGTCAATCTGAACCAGGCGCAGTGTCCGACACAGGTACAGCAACAGTCAGCCGATGGTAGTCAGGCAGTGCGCGTGTCTATGTCAGCGCTCGCCTCGCAGCTAGCCTCACCGCCTGCCGTGATGACGAATCCCACAACTAGCTACGGAGCCTATACAGTCAGTACAGGTGGTGTTTGTGGCAGCCTTAAAATACTCAATACCGGCCAGCAGCAGCAGCAACGAATACTGAGCACGCTACGGAGGGATAGCACTAACGCCCCGCCAAATGCCATTGTAGTGGGGATGGCTGCGCCGTCACCTGGCAGCGATTCCAATGCCTCAACTGCTAGTGGATTTGCAGTGCCCACCAACCTATCTTCTGCTTCCGGTGGTGGCGGTGGAACACTTAATGCGCTGCTCACTAACGCTGCCACACCATCGCCGTCCGGTTCGGATCATTCGCAGTCGTCACAAACGCACCAGAACCAGGTGCTCCTGGACAGGCTCAGCAATGTGACATCAAATGTATCTTCCGTATCTGCAGTGGGTATACCACACATGTCACCGCAGCAACCAGCTCAAGCACAATCGTCGCAACAACAACAGTTTATCACAAAGACATTGGTTCACTCGCCCGCCACTTCATCGCCCATGTCTAGTCCGCATCCGCAGCCGTCAGCGTCTCCACAGCAGCAGCAGCAGCAAACAACTACCACGCTAAATCTGCAGGGAATCAACCTGTCCCAGCTTCAAGGCATGGCAAACTTTACTGGCCTGCAAAATGTACAAGTTCAGATACCAGGTTTTACTCAGCCCATTTCACTGCAGTTTTCCGGGAATGGCCTTCAGGCGCCAGTCCAAATGCAGCAGCAGACACAGCAGCAATCCGCGACGGGCACTGGCACGACTTGTGGATCTTTAGTTCCGGCACAAACGCAACAGCGCAGTGTGCTGGTATCAGTGCCCGTATCCACGCAGCAGCCACAATTGTCACACACAATCACATTGCAAACGCAGCCATCATCGCAGCAGCAACAGCAACAGATGCAGCATGCGCCGCCAACAGGCACCATCGTTAGCCTGCCCTCGACAGTGGCTGGCACACAAACGGTGGTTATTACAAATAACGCAGCAACCGGCGGAGGGGGAACAGGCGGCAACACTAGTGGAACAGGAGCAACGACGGCTATGCTCACCCTGCCCATTGGTGAGTGCTCCAAAGTAGCAAATGTCTATGCATTTAAGTCTAGCTATGTGTCTGCTTCGAGTCGGACCTAACACCGATCCACAGACTCGTACGCCGGCCGAGACAGCTTGTCGTGGAAATTGATACGACTTTCTTTTTTTTTTTTTTTAGATATATAAATTTTATATTGTATTCGTATATTAATATGTTTTTTTTTTTTTTTTTTATAAGTACTTATCTATTTTATTGAACATGCTTAATTTTGTTCTTTTCTGTTTCTATTTCTGTTTCTGTTTCGTTTCTCGTTTACACAAACCCGTTAACAACTCGTTTCGATACTCATGCAACTAAACTATTTATGTGTCTTGTGTTTAACCCATACCATCAGTTTGATAAAGTCGCCGCCAAATGGATCCTAACCTACTATGGTGGCGATTTCTTAGCGTCTCTTACCAAAACAACATATTCATTGTAACCTAAAACAACAACCAAAAAATCTCCCCGCACACCCGTTCTGCTCTCTGTTTACAGCTCAAATAGTCGGTGCCGGAGTACAGAAGATAAATCCTCAAACAATACGTACCTCAAGCAGTGGTGGTGTTGGTACCGCCACAGCCATTCAGTCGAGAGCACGCAACGTGCAGGTTGTGGGCACCAAGCAGCTGACCAGCAGCCGACAGCTGCTCGCCGCTCAGCGACATATTGGCAACTCAACGTTAAAGATCGCGACAACGCCCGTTAATGGTGAGTACCTCAAATGATATTGCCAGGCTAGTGGCAGTTCTTAACAACTCTTTTCCATTTTCATGCAGCCAATGCAGTCACAAGTAACAGTAGCCTGACTACGGGGCCAATTGTGATGTCTGCACAGAAGCTACAACTGAAAGCCGTTAAAGCATCTACGCAACAGCCACAACAGCAGCAACATCGAATACTCAACCAGAGCACCACTACTGCCGTTGCCCAGACCCTGCCTAGTCCTGGCCAGGTGCAACAGTTGCAGCACATACAAATCGCTGGACGCACTGGCACCACCACTGCCGGTGTTATGAGCCAACGTGCTCTAACGGCGCTGGCAGCAGCCAAACAGCAGCAACAACAGGCAGCGGTCAATCGACGGCGTTCCACCACCGATGCAACCAAGTAAATGGCGCTGAATTTTCTATTGCGAGTCTAGGGAAAAGCATTATAAAAGCGAAAAGCAACCAACTTGTCCATCCTAGCCCTAGCCCCAGATAGATGCAATGGGCACAGTACTTTGCTACTGTAGTATGCAATTAATACAGGCGCACTATATTCATTTTTGTTAATTGAGGAGAGGAGACAAGTAATAAGGCTACGCGTTGTGTATTTGCATGATATTATAGTTTATGGTTAAAACTTAAATAGCACTACTAGCATACATTGTATACCTATATAGCTACATGTATTTTGATGTGTATAATCGTAAGTGTAAATTGTTTGGGCTGATGGGCTGACTGGTCAAGCCGTATGAGATCAATATATATATATATAGCAGCTCATGGCTCATTTCACTAACCAAGCCCCCCCCAAATAGTAGTTGGCCTCTCTCTCTCTCTCTCTATCGGTCTGGATGGGACGGGAGGGGAGGCAGATTACTATTTGAACTGCGCTTGTGTTTATTGTGTCCCTTGCAGGAACTTCTGCTAAAAATTCAAAAAACGAATTAGGTGTAAAGAAAGCTCTTATTAATATTTATCTAATTGTACATATTAACTGTTTCATATATATTTACGTGCGCCGAAACGCCATTTCAGTTTGGGACTCTAACTCCAACTCTAATTTGTTAATCCTTAAGACCTAGCTACGTAATCGTGCGTGCTAATTTTAAGCTTATTGTATTAAGACAGAAATATAACAAACAAAACGCACCCTAAACAAAGAGAAATAAAACGAAAACGAAAGCAAAAACAGAAACAAAAACAAAAACAAAAACAAACAAAAGAAAAGTAAGGAATGGAATGATACGAGTAACGAAGGCAACAACACAAAGCAATAATAAGAAGAAAGTATAATAAAACAAAGCAAAAGAAAACAAAACAAAAGAAAAGAAAAGAAGAGAAAACAAATTGTAAAATTTTTGTAAAACAGAAGAAGAATGATGGCTAATTATAAAGATTTGGATAAGTTACAAAGGTATGAACAGGTGTAATGGTTCATATAAATATTATCAATATACATAAGCATATTGTACTATTATTATTATTATTACTATTATTACTATTATTATTATATTATAATTATAATTATAAATATTATTATTATTAATATTATTATTATTATTGCTTATTATTTAAATGCTTAACTTAATTTTATGAAAATAAAAACCAATTTTAGTTTGTATTGCAAACCAATAACAAGAACAATGTAGTACTAGTACTTCCAATTGCAATTTACATCTTATTATTACGCAAGAAACGAAAATGGAAACAAAAGAAAACAAAACAAAACAAAAGAGAAACAAAATCAATCACAAAAGAGTCAAAGAATACAATTTACTTGTAATAGCGCAATGAAAAGAAGAAAAGAAGAGAAAAAAGAAAACCTTTCACATTTCCGAGCTGAAAATGATCACGAAAGAAAACAATTTTTTTTTTTTTTTTTTTTTGTTTGTTGTGTAATTAAGCCCGTTATTTTAGCATGCAATTATTTAAGCAACTATTTTAATTATGTTACAACTTTTGCTGTAATTGTCATTGTTCTGGCATCGTTTGCTTTTGCTGTACAACAAAAACAAACAAAAAAATTAAAGCCTATTTAATACAAAAATACCCTACAAAAAAGGAAGGAAGAGAACAGAGATCCCCAACTATACATATACACACACGCATACACTCAAGAATAATTTACTCAATGTTAATATTAAAAAAAATAATAAATGTGATTTAAGAAAGAAAACATGGTACTACCTATGAAAATTATAAAATGTAACGATAAATCCCGGATGGCGAGGGAGGCAATTTCGCACGTGACCGTGTCTAATGTCTAATGTCTAAAGTAAAGTAAACTGGAAGAAGAAAGTAAAAAGAAAAGTAAATTTTAAATATAGTACATATAATTACATGAAAGTAATACGAAGCAATCTAGGAAGCAGCATAAACTATTAAATACCTATTAATATAAATGTAACTTTAATTCAATAACTGCTTATCTAAATACCTGACGTAGAATCTTTTTTTCATTTAAAGTAAACGAGTAAACGTAACACAGATTATGTTTAAACAAAAAACAAAAAAACAAAAAACAAAAAGAGAAAAACAATAATTACTTTTGAGATAAACTAAACTAAATTAAAAGCGCCGACAATATTCACTCCAGCGGAGTGGATACTCAGCAAAAGCATCTAAGAAAGACTTCTAATAAATCAAATAAAAAACAGTCTTGTTGTGTGAATGTACAAAACTAAAGTCTGTATCTATTATCTTCATCATCATCATCATCATCATCATTAATATCAATCAACTGCTCTTTAAGCTAAGCAACAAATATGAAAGGGATTGTTTCAAGCAATTGTTTATTACATAGTATACAATACATGGCAGCTAGTCAATATCACGCGTAATCAGCAGGTTGGCGTAGAAGCGTAGGCCCTCCACGGATTCATCACGGCACACTTTCCCCAGTCGTTCGGCCACTAGCAGGCGCTCCTTGGCGAGCAGCAGGGATATGCCAAGCAGTTTGGCAAGCTCCTCCACTGCCAGAGACTCGGCAAATAGGACTTTATCCAATACGTCCAAGGCTATATGCTCATCGTCGTGCGATTCCAGCTGTAGTACCATAGCGCCACTTGGAAAGCGACGTAGTTTAATGGGTCCACTGAGCTGTTCGCAAGCGTGCAGCATATCTTCTGGCGAGAGAAGTTCCAGACCTCGTGCACGATTGACCCGACAATATACATCAGCCAGTGACATCATGCCGCCTTGTTCCTAAGCGATATGACATGTATGTTATAGGATTACTTGCACACAGGCCACAACACTCACCTCAATGGGATCCAGCAGCATTTCACATATCTGCTGGGCTAAGCTATTGAAGTACGCCGTATTGCTGGTAAAATTATCACGCGTCACTGGATCATCAATGCCCAAGCTGAGCAGATAGGACTTGAAACGTACAGTTTCGTCGTCGGATATATCACCTTTTTGCTCACGTATTTTGTTGCTTATATTTTTGGACAGACCCACCATATCCTTGGCCATAGCCATGAGTACACTTAGATCCTGAAAGGCAAGTGCAATATTCTCGTCTGTAGCTTTAGCTTTCGCCTCCAGGTGACGCTCTATGCCGCCAATGCCCGTACGCTTCTGAATCCTTGCTAGCCTGTCATTAGCATTCGATACAGCTCCTGGACTTGTTACTATCATCTCATTAACCATTGAGATTTCCCAGATGCGTGCATTCAATGTCTCCCGCAGGGCGCTGTGAAACTCCACGCTTAGTCCATTCTTGCCCGACAGCTTAATATGTGCAGCGCGACTGGTGTCCAGTGGGCCGGGAGCCTTATTTGCGCTGGGCGGTCGCAGATGCATTATAATACGTGTCTTGCGTCCGAAAAAATTGGAAGCTGTTGTCTCCTCACTGAGTGAAATCACATAGCTAAGTGGCAGACAAAGTGCTACGGCCGCACGAGCTATTTCTCCAGGACGGCCCCAAAATAGCCTGTGTGTGGTGAGCACCACTTCCCCGTCTTCGAATTCCGTCTGAAAAAGGGTGCAGGGTGCAATAATAATGAGTCGAAAGTACCATGGACAGTGTATTTAAACTTTTAAAGTACCTTTTGATCACCATCATAAATTTTAACGTTGCGGTCACGGCTTACAAATGATTCGCTTTCCACCAATCGAGCCTCCTCATAGGCAAAGCGATTCATTGTTCTAGTCCTCGACTTATACTATTATTTGACAATTACAGGAAAAATGATTTGTTTTGGTTTTTCGTGTAAGCAGTTACAGTTAGGAACTAGTGATGGCCTGCTATTGGTCGTGAGTGAGTGAACAAGACTGAGTGATTCACTACACTGAGCAGGTGAATATGTTCTTAGTTCCAATTGTTCTTTTTGTTCAGTTTCCCACATTTAATCTAAATAGAAACAAAATTTCGCTCTTTCAGTAATTTCGAAAAAATGTATAGGCAATAATATTTTTAAACAGAATTCATTTTGTGTTAGACAAGCCATGCAGCACGAAACATCGATATAAATTAAGCGATTTGAGATTTATCGTTGGCGAAGCCAATGACGATCTGTCATGGTGTCACGGTTTCTAAGCATTTTAAATTTGAATGCCTTTATTTTATCATTTGTTTTAATGAACTTTTTCTATTTAAAGATAACAATTAGCAATAAAAATTAATAAATATTAATAATAAGTAATAGATGTAATATATATGATACATGTAAATATTAATATTAAAATTGTTTTCCCATTGCCAATCATTTGTTATTATTATAGTAGGTGACGCCATAAATATTCGATGAACTCTTAACACCAGACCTATCGAAAGAGCATTTTTCTGATATCGATAGTAGTAAAGGCATCGGCCTCCAATAGGAAATTTTCATTTGTTGCTTCATATGTTTTTTTTTTTTTTTGGTCAAATTATTAGTGGTACATTTATTAATAAATGCGATTTGCGCATCTTCACCATTAAACTTATAGACTTATGTAATAATGCCAAAGTTCGCGCATTGAATATAATTCATATTAAACATTTTACACGGATAGGGAAACGGATACGGGGACCGATACGGAAACGGATAACGATACGAACACGAATAGGGATTACAGTGAAAGATTCGCTCCTAAATTGCAAGTATTATGTCGGCGTCAGTGAAAGCCACAACAACAGAGGCGAGCAAAATGCTTGAGGCAGCATTGCAGCAGATGGATGGAATTATATCGAACTCAGCAACAGCAACAACATCAGCAACAGCAGCAGCTACAGGGAATGTGGGACAGTCGCCGATGCAGGGAAAGAGTCAGATGCTGCAGTCAGGAGCTGGAAGCACAGCCAACCTGACGAGCTTCTGTGAACGTAATTTGATTTCTGCCACAAATGTGCTGTCCACAGCAAAAACATTGGCGTTGGCATTGCAACAGGTGAGTCAGAATCAAAGGCAGTAATTGTAAACCCATAATATTGTTGTTATTATTGCAGGTTGGCTTGGCTGCGCCCGCTCCAGATCCGGTGACGGCGGCAATAATAAGCGATTGGCTGGAAACGCATATACCACGCCAAGATTCAGATGAACGCATGCGTCGCTTGCAGCGCGACAAAGAAGGATTGGCCCTGCAATACCAAATGCTGGCGGAGCGTGTGTCTGAGCAGGCGGACAGAATAATTGAGCTGGAGGGTCTGCTGACAGATAAGTCGCAGCAACTATGCACCAAAGAGGAGCAGTTGCAGCGTCAAATGATTTCGCGATCAGCGCTTGAAACCCAAAAACTTGAATTGATGAGTGCTTTGAGTGAACTGAAGCTGCATCGCACCGCACTGGAATGTGAAAACGAGCTAAATGCCAGCGAGAACAGCGCCAGGGGTGATGGAAACATACCCTATGGCAGCATGGGTAATATAAACCAAAAGAGCTTTGCATCTGATGGTGCAGCAGCACCGAAAACTCCACCCTCTGCCTTGCGCCATCAGATTAAGCCACAATTTCACAGCTTACCCCGCTCACATGGCGGCGCCAACAAGCAGGCACTGCGCCAACAAGTTAACAACAATAATAATAACAATAATCGCATTCTGGACGTGAATGCAAATAGCAGCGGGAAACAGCGCAATGTGGCGTTTGCCTCGAACGAACAAATTTTAATCGAAGACAGTGTGCTTAGCGATGGTGCTGTGCCTGGTGAGGACGCTCAATCGATGTACTCCAGCTTCAGATCACAGACGCAATCAACGCCCTCACCCAAGCTGCGTGAACGTTCTGCACGCGGCTTGCGCAACATTTTAGGCAAGCTGCGACGCAGTAACAGCAGCAACTGCGAGCTCAGTGCTCTGGAGCAAGCAGAACCATTAGATCAGTTCCATCGAGGTGGCTCGCGTGCAACTGCAGGTGGACGCATTGAGTGGAGTGCGCAGACTCCGATATTCAAGCATTATACCACCTGGAATGAACAGGAAGTGTGCAACTGGTTGGCAAATATGGGATTGGACGTCTATCAGGATAACTTCAGGTGAGTGTGTTAAGAATACTGAAAGCAGAAAATATATAATAGTAGCAATATTTTATTAAATCGTTATTTTTTTTAAAACTGCCTACCTTACAGAAAATGGTATAGAGCTCACCCGTCCATGTGCCTTTTTAAAGCATCGCCGGTTGACATCGAAAGAGAACTTCATCTGAAATTGGCTCTGCATCGAAAGAAAATCGTTCTAGCCATAGACGACTTAACGGGCAAGGAGTTCGATGAGCTAACAATTAAGGCGGCAAACCTGGATGTTGGCTGGGTGCTACGTTGGCTAGACGACATTGGTCTGCCCCAATACAAGGATTACTTTCTGCAGGCTAAAGTCGATGGACGCATGCTGCATCGTTTGACCCTTGAGGATATTTCTCAATTGCATGTTAGCTCCTGTTTGCACATTGCATCTCTGCGCTGTGGTATTCTGTGCATGCGTCGTATGTCCTGGGATGCTGAGGGCCTGATTCGCCGTTCCACCAAGCTAATTGAGAGCAGTGATGAAACTACTCCTCGCGAAAGGGACAACGTTGAACTGTGGACGGCACATCGAGTCATGGAATGGTTAAAGACCATTGATCTTTCTGAGTATGCGCCAAATTTGCGTGGTGCTGGCGTCCATGGTGCATTGATGCTCTACGAGCCGCGATTTAACGCCGATTTGCTAGCCGATTTACTATCAATACCGCCAAGTAAATCACTGCTCCGACGCCACTTGGCAATGCATTTCAAAGAACTTGTTGGCCGCGTAGTTATCCATACTAAAAGGGACGCCGAGGCGGCTTCTGGATATATCCCTCTTACGATCACTGCAAAACTGAAGCCACCGAAACGCTCTCAGTTTACATTGAAGCGTCGTAAGAGTGCAAAGGGGCAGAATGAAGTCGATTGGACGGATTTAGTCTGCCCAATGAATGCTTCGGTGCCGGCTCTTTCCATTACGGAATCTAATAAGGACAACGATGGTTCCCTGAGCTCCAATTAACCGTATGCGAAGGCGTGAAAGATTGCGGATAATTTTTAGCATGATATCCCGCAACATAATTACATATATACATATATATATTGTTAATCTAGTTTTAAGTAAACCCAAGAAACTGACCCTGAAACGGATGAACTGCCCGATCATGAACCAAACATACTGACATACTGACAATAAACAGTAGCAAGAATTTAACTTGTCTATTGTCATTCGACCCAATTTCAAGCAATTTCTACGTTAAGACCAAAAAAACACACCTTTCAATGATATATATTGAAAAATCAGATCACATATCGCACAAATACTTTAACATACCTTTTTGGAACACGTAGAATAATTTAACTAACTTAAGATGATGAAACTTTCGCGTCTTCCAAATAATTGAGAGAACACAAGTATTTAAAAGAGCATATAGCCAATTTGGAAGACAGTCCAGAGTCTGGCATAACGAAAAATTTTGAAGTTTTTTATATACTAACACTTTAATGTACGTATTAGCCCGATATTTTTTAAAGTAAATAATGCCTTATACATTTTTTTGGTAAGCTGGAAAGTTTTTCAATTATTCGTAGGGGAGGGAGGGGAGTTAAAAAAAAGCCGTCAAGTGTTTCTGTTAGATATTCAGTTTATTTGTTAACAAAAAAAAAAAAAACATTACAATACTAAAATTGCTGAACGACTAGAGGCGTGGCTGTTAAGAGCCAGCTTGGACGGAATCAACATAGATGATTGCTGTCTGGTCTCGAACTCGGTATCTTTGACAAACATTCCTTAAATCTATCAATCTTTGGCAGTGGTTTTTGATGTTAAACTAACAAAAATCTTCTTGTGGATGGATCATGGCTCTAAGTGGGCTGGTTTGCGGTTGGCCGCGCCTTGCCCAAATTCTCTACACTTAAACCGATTTGTCCGGCCAGCATATTCTGAATGGCATCGTTATCTTTGCCCGGGTGTTTGTCCAGATCACTCTCCGGTATGTGATCCTTCCAGTTCCGGAAGAGATAGCGCGTGAACTTCTTTAATTGCCTGAACTTGCAGTAGGTGGCCCCCTCGGCAGATTGCAGCTGTTGCGTTTGTATCAAAAAACCCTTCTCCTTGAATGTCTTTTCCAGCTTTTCACGTTGTTTTGAACGTCGCGACGAGCGTCGCTTACTCGCAATGGCAGTCACGGGCTTTGGACTTGAGAGGGAATGGTGCAGCAACTCGGCTGGTTCCATTCGTTTATGGTAGTCCTCTGGGTGCGGGGTAGCAAGTTGCATGGGACTATGCGAGTTTGAGTAGCTAGAGGGGCTTTGGGGTGCCACTGGCACCAAGCTGCTGGACATGAGAAGGGAAGATGTGGGTGACTCGGATGGTATGTGTAACAGTTCCAGACTGAGATCCGTTGAGGGCGGTGGTATATCTATGTAGAGTTTGTCATTCGATGACATTAATTGCTGGACCGGTTGTTGTTGCTCCCGTGATATGAACTCATAGCCACGCATTGTCCTATCACCGGTGCCATTGTAATACCGATAGTTTCCCTCTGCATCCACCGATAGCATCTTCTTCTCCTGCAGCGTTGGCTTGGCGCCACCTGTGAACTTGAACTTACAAATGCTGACCTCCGTGGACGGACTGGAAGAGTGTTCGGCTGGCATCGGCGGTATAAAAATTGCCGAACGCTTACGCTTGCGCATGGCAGCCGGTGAAGTACATTCGACTAGTTGTTCCAGCGGCTCCCGTTTGGAAACTGGACTGGAGGCGAAAAAGCCATTTGGTATGGGTATCTTAAGGGCTAGCTGGTTGTCTTTTTCAATTGTTTGAACGGGCACACCCAGGCGACACGTCTCCATAAGCTGTTGATAGTAAAGTCCCATGGGTTGCACCAGTAGTTTAGTGGCCACTCTGGGATTTTCCTCTCTTGAAAATTCCAGTGAAATGGGTTTTATAGGCACGTTCTCTTCTGTAAATGGCGTTGCCCTGTGTGAGGAGCTGCCACATTCTGTGGTCGGCGTTGTCGTTTCGTTGGTCATCATCGACGGCTTGTCACTGTCGCCGCTCGAGATTGAATACCGATCGCTGGACTGATCCCGCAGGCACAGATTCAATGGCTCCTCTGACAGATGAGCTGCGGCTTTGCTAGGTACAATTCGCTGGGCAAGTAGCGATGTCGTTGGACATGTCACAGAGTGTGCAGCAGGCGTGGCTTTTGACTCGACGACTGGAAAATGCTGTACAGCAGCCGCTGTTGCAGCTGGAACGATGGTGCCATAGTTCTTGTATATAAGATGACAGATGTCAGCTTTCTTCGGTTTGCGTCCACGTCGTGGTTTGTAGTTGTCCAAGGTGATTTCGCCCATGTAGGGTAGATCGGCATATTTAATAGCTCCGCGCTTGGGGCCCGAAATATCACATAAAGGTTTAACCTGCGCTACAGCAGGCGCCACTGTTGCCGTTTCTGGATGGGATTTAGATTCTTTAGAGGATTCTTGTGCTTGTTGTTGCCGCTCTGCGCTGCGTTGTATCTCGGCTATCTTTCTCAGCCAGCTTCTCACGTTTTCGTGTGACTGATTCTGAGCCTGGGGTATGGCTTTGACTGGTGGTCCTGGCGGAGCGGCTCTTCCTGTGGATAAGTGACGTCCTTGCGTCGCCTCATAGTGAGCAGCATACTCAGCCGGCAGAGCCTGATGGTGGAAACGCAACTTAATCGCGCCGTTGGTATTCGATCGCTTTTTTGATTTATTTGGACGTGATGTTCTTTGTGCAGGAACGGGTACCTCGAGCACCGATGGCTTTTGGATTTTGCGTGCATTCATCAGATTGGCCTTCAGCTGCTGCTTGGTAAGCGTGCTGCATGCTCCGTTTGCCGTTTGCACGGCTTGCTGCTCCTCAGTCTTGCGAGCCAATAGACTTTTGAATGGATAATCCATCTGATCCTCATCGTGGGTGTCGTTGCTGGCGCCGTGCGAGATCAGTGGATCATCAGAGCCTTGCAGCAGCAGCTTGGTGGTGTTCAAGTCCAGGCGCAAGTGCTCATTTACTCCCGGGGGCTGCCAGCGTTCTGTCTGTAAAGGATTAGGACTGTCGGACTCCAGCTTAATGCTTGGCAGCAGCGACCCAGCCATTCCGTGAAGCTTGTTCAACCTTGGAGCCACTGTGCTGGAGCATATTTGCATTTTGCTATTATGATTATTATTGATACTGTGCTCACAGGCAGTGAACGCGATAGCCTCCTCCCTGGTAAGATCCTGCATGCTCCTCTCTGCAAAGGATGGAGACGAGATGGAAATAAGATATTAGTCAACTAAGTCATATTCCACATGGAGCTAAGTATAGGAAATGGTTTCTGGACTAAGATTTCTAATTATAAATCGTAAATTGGTGCCTTGAGACCTGTAGTTTCAGCCTGTCTTTTCTTGTTTACTTTATTTACTATTTTACTTTAATTTGTTTCTTCTCTCTCTCTCTCTCTCTCTCTCTCTTTTCTTTTCCTACATCTTATGCTACTTTTCTTTATTTTATTCTTCGTCTGTTTGTGTTCCGTTGTTCTGGGTTTCCCCCAATTTGTGCCACAGATCTTGTTAATATATAAATTTCTTTTTGTATTCTAATGCCCCAGAAGGATTAATTTTAAAATCTTTAATTTATAATTGAATTATATCATTTAATCTTATTATGTAGCAGCCGGTTTAGCCCGGCTTTGCTCGGGTTTATCGTTTGTTATTATTTATTTAGAAATGTTTTTCAGAACAGGTCGACTCCGCTCACATAGAAACAAAACGGAAACCCGGCATAATAATCCATATATAACTCTGAAACTGGAGTGGCAAAAGATTAGACTTTTTCCCATTTAAATTGATTTTTTATTTTCAGGTAAATCTTAGGATTTGAAACGGATCGCATAAGGCGGTAAGGGCTATATCAACTTTTGTTATCATCCATTGATGAATTCCTTTGATGAATTATGCCTTCTAAGATGACAAAATTGTTATACCCTCTAGAAGGGTATATGTATGTTTAATAAGCACACACACACACACTCGCACACACACACACACACTCGCACACACACTTGGGCACACACGCCGGCAGAGTTATCCGTCGCCCGTTGCTGATCGTTCGTATCTATCGGCGTATCCGTCTCTATCGGCGGTGACGGTGGCGGTCGGTGGCAGCACGGGAATTCTATTTAAATGTTCTGCGAACTGGCAAGTGGCGCTGTATAGTCACACACACTCACACACACACACACACACATACGAAGAGACTCACACACACACACAGTGAGAAATGGCTAAAAGGCAGAGAACGCGACGCATTTCGCTCTGAAACTGAAATTTGTTTTTGTGCATGAAATTCGATTCCCCGCAGCGAAAGTATGGCCATATAAGGCTTAAACGCACGCAGATATATTTTAAGATGTGCACACGGAATCGGATGTCAAGTTTTCTGACTTTGAATTGACCATGATAAGCGCTATCTGGCCAACTATTTCGTATCGTATGTATCTCCCACATATTTGTGTTACCTTTTGGGCTTATTTTGAAAAGTAGTCCTTGAGCCAGGCTCTGTTCTGTGCTGTGTTCAGTCTATCAATATATAAATATGCCAATATATACTACGATCAATTGTATTGCCAGTTGGCCGGGGGTAGAGCAGCCACGTTTATTATGTACGTCCAATGCACGCGTCTCTATCAGCCTATCGGAGCAGCATCGCCACCGCGCGCGTATACATCGTGTTGACATCCAAAACTCAACTAGTTGCGGGAAAGTCAAGAAAAGCATCTTTTTTCAAAATATGCTCCTTAGATGGATCGCAGCCGGAGACGCAGACGCAGACGCAAATACAGAGGCAGAGGCAGAGGCAGAGGCAGATATTGAGGTGAGGACGGAGCTGGCGGAGAGCAAGCACGCCCCACACACAATAGAACAAAATAGCGCGGACATGGACGTTGAAAATTAAATAAAATTCTTTAACCGCTCTTCGTAGAGATCGGGCGGCAGCGGTGCGTTGTCGTGCCAGTATTTAACACCAAACACGAAGATATTTCGTGTATTCATTTTTAGAAAAATTCAACTTGTTGCCTCCGCGCTGCTGCTTTTTTTCGGCCATAAACCAACCAACTAGCCCCAACCAGCCCCAACCCTCCCTCCCCCTCCCAAAAAACACGCAAGAAAATAGAAAATGTGAGCAAAACATTTTTCACTCAATTACTTTAGCCACTCATTTTTGGTTTAATCAACAGATTGAGATTAAGCTCATCTTCGTCTATTTTGTATTTTGTACAGGGTATCACATATTCGATCAGTATCTCATAATAATCAAAGCTACAACTCTTAACCTGCTTATCTAAGAGTATTCTATTTAATTAACGTCTTAATATTTTGTGCAGGGTATCACGAATTCGATCACAATCTCAGAATAATCAAAGGTAGATCTCTTAGCTCTTAACCAAAATATACAGCAGCTGCAGGCGTTCAAGGTGTGCGAGTTTCCCGAGTTCTGATACTACGCATAGCTGATCGCTCAGTTTATGGGATTTATTTATAGAATTTATAGATGTCCGAGACTTCTGGTTAGGGCAACTGAGATTTGCCTTGCGCCAGCCTGGTTAATATACACAAAGTAGCGTAGGTGTATTAGTTTGCCGTATTACCCCTCGGCTTATTAGTTTCCGAAAAGGAAAATTGCCCTCAAAATAGATGACTGTTTGCGTTTGTTTATTTCGGGATCTACCCATAGATACTCATATATATATATATATAAATATTCCTCTGTAAATGTATACCCTGCTACGTTTTGTGTGTCGGAATATAGGTCATAGTGGTTTCATTTAGTACCAAAATACATTCAGTCCTATACGACTTATAAGGCCACTGAATTTTCCCAAATGTAATTGCATACTTTCTGAAGAGTCTCAAAGAAAATAGCTTGCTTCGACAGGCCGAAGACTCAAATACCCTTCTCAGGGCAGCTATTAGCTATATAATATCCTTTTCATTTATATAAAATATAGAACCATTCAACAGTCCTTAGACTGTTCGGACGGGTTTAGGCTGCTTAGTCAGAATGTGAAAGACTTTCTAAATCTGCAGCCTGGTGGGGCTGAATAATACCTTAAAGGGATAAGTGTGGTGAGGCTATAAGAATCTGCTGGAATATAAAAATTATAAACAGGAAAAAACATTTTCATTTCAATTAAAATAAACCACATTTAAATTTCGCACCAACCTTTTCAGCTTGTTTTATTATTGCGCCTACAATGCGCCTCAGCAGCTCTTTTTTTAAACCATAAAATAAGTAAAAATTACTTCGGCACACCGAATATTATATACTCTAACATTGGCTGTTAAATCTGTTTATTTTGGCTGTTTTTTTCAAAGGCAGCTATATGCTATAGTAATCCGATCTGGATGCGCTAAGGAAGCACTCTGCATCCTGTTTATATTTCTCTCTTCAAGTGTAATGGTCAAAATTGAATAATTTATGTTTTAGCCTTTTTAATCTAGTACTAAATTCCTTTTAGCCATCCAATTATAAATGTTTCAATTATTTATTTACAAAAAGGAAGAAAGAAAAGAAGAAGGATAAGCAGCTTAACTGGGAAATGGTGGTCAAGATGAAGTCTTGACCACATTGCAGATTGGTTTCTTTAGATGAAATGGAGCCGGATTTGGGGACCTGATTTGTATGCAGAAGTTTTATACCCTTTTGGCTAGGGAAAGAATTTGAAGGATTTTGAGCAATTTAGTAACTTGTCTGAGGGTTTTTTTTCCCAATGGTGCTGATAATGTTGGTGAGATCTTTATAGGCCATAGTGCTGGAAATTATAATTAATTCTGCTTTATAATTATACTTATAATGCCTTATAATAATTAATTCTATTAAGTTTTCTTATAAAAGCTTAATAGTCGGTACTTTAAGCTTCAATCTCTTCTAACTAAAAGGAATGATTTTTGATTTCCCTTTCAAAAATCAGGACTCATTTTCATTGATTCATTTGTCATTTGATTCATACATTTTGAAACAAAATATTCATGCTAAACAGTTAGTTTTGGAAAGCATTTCAAAGAGCTTTCGATTTATATTTTCATAGTGAAAATTCTTAAACAATTTTTCACGATTTCCACAAATAATTAAAAACTTTATTAAAATGGCTTTGGAGGCGATATGCGGCTTGAAGAATATGCCTTTTATGGTAGCTGATATAAATAACTATTATGCACGCCTGGAGCTAAATACAGCGAAATGTGTTTTTGATAATCCTTATACAATGATGGCGCCGCCTTTCGACAATCCTGTGGAGCGGCTGGAAAAGATACTGTTCAAGGATCGCTTGCAGCTAAATGTGATGCATGGAACCACTACATTGGGTTTTAGGTACAATGGTGGGATTATACTGTGTGCGGATACAAGGGGATCGCATGGCACTTTTGTTGCCTCACATACTATGAGGAAGATTGTGGAAGTGGACAAGTGCATACTGGGTACCATTGCAGGTGGTGCTGGCGACTGTACCTACTGGGATCGCGTGATCAGTCGCGAGTGTCGACTTTATCGCCTGGAGACTCGTGGTGGCAACTTGCCAGTGACCTCTGCCTCTTGTATCCTTTGGAATATTACTCACATGTGCAAGGGCATGGGCTTATGTATGGGCATGATTCTAGCTGGCTACGATCCTGATGGTCCCAAGCTCATTTATCTCGACTCTGATGGACAACGCACGGAGGGCAATATATTTGCCGTTGGCAGCGGTGCAGTACATGCTTTGGGCATCCTGGACATCAAACACACTTGGAACATGACCGATAATGAAGCCTATCATTTGGCTAAGCTTTGCGTCTATCACTCCACCTTCTTGGATTCTTATACAGGTGGATCAATTCAACTTTATCATATTACGGAAGCTGGTTGGAGACTAGTTTCCCTCGAAGATAGCGATAATATGCATGATGAGTTCCATCCAACTCAAAATCTTATGGAAGTGGATGATCCCTAAACAGCAGCTGTCCAAGATGCTCAAATTTCCACTGCTCTTTTGGGATGACTTTTATTTAAATTTATGACGTATTCCTCGAGAAAATAAACAAACTTTAGCTGAATCACTGAAGGACATTCATTATTTTTATTTCGTTTGATTTAGGAGCCAGTGAATTCATTTTCTGGAAGGAACCTACGTTCTGGTGCGGAGATCTTGAGGAACTAAACGAGTTGCATGCAACAAAGGAAGGCTCCGCATCCAGTTTCATTTAGCTAGCCAAAATAGTGGGAGTTGGACTTGGCTATATCGACTCAGCTCTTGGTACTAACCTAATATATATTCTTGTTGGAGACGGAAATATCTCATTCAATCTATTTCATGCTAAACTGCTCAAAACAATCCATTAAAAGCGGATTTTTCATAGCCTTTTACTTAGCCATAATGTTGATACGTCTATTTCGCATCCTCTAAGATCTTACTGGGATTTACACCCACATTTCTTTATCAGACTAAGTAGGTAGAGTATTAAAAATGTTAATAAAAATTTAATGGTTTGCATATGATTCACTTGAGAGAGTGTTCGCTCGTATGCATTGGAGTGGAGTGACATAAGACGGACGGATAGTAGGTGGGCCAGTTTACAGAATATGCAGCCAGCAGTTGAGCCATTGGCTGGCTGGTTGTGTTTGTGTTTGTGTTAGACAAAAAATAAAGTCAGCTACTATTTACATTCTAGAGAATCTGAGACGGCAGACAGACGGACAGACGGACAGACAGACAGCCAGCAGACGGTAGATGGTAGACGGGACAGACACGCTTACATCACCAGCAGAGCAATCCGAGTCTCTGCAGTCGTAGTCGTAGGTTGAGGTTGGCGTTGGCCAGGCCAAGACAGGCCGGGCCAGAAGCTTAGCGCCGTGCGCTCTTGTTGCTGTTGCTGCTGTTGTTGTGCGAGTGTGTTGTATATTGCACATCTATTTGAGTCTGCCACAGTTTCTGAGCATATTTATAAATGACATTCAATAGCATTTTTATTCAATACCTGCTTACGGGTACGTACATATTTGTATTTATTGTATTTATGGCCATAACTGCCACTTTGGCCGCCTACGCGCTGTTAGTTCAAAGAACAACAAAACCACAGCACAATAATACGACGACGGCGGCGGAGACGGAGACGGCGACGGAGACGACGGCGGAGACGACGAGTACAGCCTCAGAGCAGCGCGGCAGCGGCAAGCTCCATATTCAAAATACAAAATAAATATGATGCGATTGTGTCACGAAAACCAAAAAAAATTTAAAAAAGAACTTAAGCTCGTCAATAATTATTTTTTAATCCGTGTATTTGGTAAATAAAACATTTGTTTCCAATACAAAAGGGCTCTCAATGCTAGAGAAGATTTAAAATTCTCTTCACGCAGAATATTTTGAAGCTTTTCACAAGGCGCGCGCGCCCGTCTACGAATCCGGAATCTATTCACCATGCGCCGGCGGCATTGCGACTGCGACTGCGCTTGGAACGGCATTTAACGGACGCGAATTCGCATGCGCGCAGCAGCTGATTCGCGCGACCAGAGTTGCCAGCTTTTGCATTTTGCGGCGCTTTCGTGAGGGTATTTCAATTCGGCCTTATCGATAACTCTTGTGATACATTAAGCAGCCAAAGGGCTTGAACTGGAAAATACTCTTTCGAATTTGGTGAAATGTTGCAACTGTTTTTTGGACAAGAACAGGAATGAAATTAAGATTTATTTATAGATATTTAAGTAAATAAATATAAATTATATATATAATAAATGCTAATCACATTATTCAGCCAAGGAGCATGAACTGAATAGTACTCTTGGAACGAGTCTTTCAAGTTCAAGCGCATCTTTTATTTATTAATTGTATCTCCAACTTTATGACTTATAGATTAAATATTACAGATATAAATTTATAATAAAATTATTATAATTAAATCTGCACTCAGTGTTCAAGCCTCACCCATTGGACAGTTGGAAAGCGCTAAATCGAGCCGGCTTCTCTTCCTGAGAAATATTAAAAGCTATAATTGGCTTACCTATCCAATTTTTTTGTTTTATTGTTATTATTATTTTGTTTTTATTATTATTATAAGCAAATAAAAATAGCGAATATTTCAATGAATACAAAAATACGGACAAAATAAGGGCCAATTCGCAAAATTCATAAGGATTTATATAAGTTATATCCTTTTTAATATCAAATTTACAAACCAAACAAAAGCAGCAGGCTATTTGAAAATTTAACCGACAATATCTTTGTTGTTGCATACTTTTGGGGATTGCCATTAAAATGGGCTATTTAAAAGTTTAACTGACAACATTTTTTGCATGACATACTTTTAGGGTGGTTCGAAATAAATTTTAAATTTCTGGTGGCAGCTTGTTAATAATTCTGTTCGCCTGGTACTCCCAGCCAGCAATTTTCGATTTTCGACTTCCCCAGCGGCGGATTTTGAATAGACAAAAACTTTGCAGCAATCTGATTAATGTTATTTTAACAGTGCGAATGCTAAGTGCCACTGTTAACTATTTAAATGTTAATTAACATATTTCCATCTGCTGTTTTCTTGCTTATCTTGACTGAAATTTTTAAAGTCCATGATCCTTAGATGACCCCTATATTCTTGAGTGCCAATTGTTAGAGTTGGTCCCCACGATCCTAACAAAACAGGTCCTGGCGAAATTCGCAAGGATTTGACTGAGTTAAAGCTTTTTTTCTTCAAAAAAATCACTTGTAAATATTCCAAAGGGGTTGCTATTGGAAAATTGTCCTGAAATTAGAAAATCGCCTGTTATTCGGGCATTTGAAGGACTATTGAAATATGCTTTGGCCAACAGATAGTCATTATTCTGCCGGATCAGAATATGCAACAAAAAGGACGAAAATCCTTTAGGAAGATGAAAAAAAGTACTTTTCTGTTTACATAAAAATGACTGTAACTCGGCCATATCCTTGCAGATTCTGGCTAGTCCAGTTTCAAGCGGTAGGTATTCATAAGGGCAATCGACTGACGAAAGGACATTCTGATTGTCTTTGTGGTTCTTAAGTTATCCTGGATTTTATGTTTTTCGGCATATTCTTTTGCATATCGACTGCACTTTTTTCAAGTCTTTGAACCCTAAATAACCGCTATATTCTTCAATGCCAATCCACAGAGTTGGTCCTAACGATCGGAACAAAAGAAGTTCTGGCAAAATCCGCTGGGTTTTAACCGAGTAAGGGGCAGCAGAGGAAAAGTGTCCTGGAAATAGAAAGCACGCTGTATTTCGGCCATTTAAAGGACTATAGCCATGTCCTTTGGCCACCAAATGCACCGTATCCTGTCAGATGAGAAAACGTAACAAAAGTGCTGAAAATCCTTTAGGGAGCTGAAAGAATAGAATATTTGTCCGTGTTTTTTTGTGATATTTATTCACTGAATAATTTAAATATTTTTCACATACAATATTCAATATTTTACACATCACTAAGTGAATAGGTAGTGTCTATAAATATCTATGTTTTACTCGTCTATATAATTATGCTGTGGTGTATTTGATATTTGATATTGATGCGCAATCATAATAATAATATGCGATTGGTTGCATTTCTCAGTTGTCTCAGTTTTCTCAGTATTCTCAAACACTCGTTTAACAATCAAAAAAATGAACATATTCACTTTGTACATGGAATATTAGACATAGAAACATTCATATTATTCATATTTAAGTACAATTTTTTTTAAATGTCTGTTTTCTGTGGGGAGTTTGAAAGTGGCTTTTCATCATAGAGTGAAGGTAAATCGGAGGTATTTCAGCATTATATTGTTTTTTTTTTTTTTGGTTTTTTTGTTCATGAGTTTCCTTTGCTTAAGCAGTATTCATTGTGTATATTTGTATAATATGTTTTTTTTTTCGTTTTCGATTTTGTTTTTGTTTTTGGAATGATTATTTAACAACGACATTGAGCTATTTGGACATATATCATATAATATATATATATATATAGTAATTTAATGCGGAATATAGCATGTATATATGTATGCGTACACCTTGAAGAGAACATTAGAAAATAGTATTTATAATATAATAACTTTTAGCATCTGTTTTTCCTTTAGGATACAAACACTTTTCATTTCTTGGCTGCTGTATGTTTCCTAAGTCTTTTCAATATAAATTACATTTTGGGATTTTCGGGGGCTTTGTTGTAGCTGTTATTTCGTGAATGAATGAATATATTTTGGGGAAAACGTAGCTATAATATGCGAATAATATAATTTGCTATATTTGGAATATTTTACAGACATTTTACAGCGGGGATTGAGAGAACTATCTACCCATATTTCATAGAACATCAAATATACAACATTATTGTTTAAGGACATGGAAAAGACAATACATATATGTTAGTTTGCCCGATTATGTGTGAGTATGTATGTGTGTGTGTAGTAAACAGTAAAGTATATATATATATCTGTGTATATATATAGATTTGTATCGTTGTATTGTATTCACGATGGCTAACAAATGCTGTGCTTACAGAGTCAATAATGGAAGGAACATTTAATTAAATAATAAGCACATTTTATTGGCACGTTTCTCTGCTTCTTCAGCTTTCTCTTCGTCCACTGCTGCTGCTGCTTTCCCGCTCACACACCGACATATACACATACACTTACATAGCCGCTGAATAGTCGCAGGACAAAAGCACCAATTTGTCAACTGTCGCCAATACAAAGCGAGGAGTCCCAGTCAGTCTTTCCCCTGCCCTTTTGGCCGTGAAGCGCTGAGGGTTGGGCCCTTGTTCCCGATGATTGACGACCAGTCAGCCATTCACCTTAGGCAGGCAATGCAATGCGCTGTTGTTGAAATGTTGTTTTATATTCATAATTATTTAAGAAATGCACACTTGAATTCTCTGCCTCAAAGGTGACTGAAATGTCAACAACTCCGTTGACAGTTATGCTTGATCTTGATCCTTAGACTCCTCAGTCCTCAGTTTCCTTCAAGTGTCCTAAGTAATATTGTATGCATATTGCATGCATTCCCAACATTCACTCACTTTCAACCGGGCTCATTGGCTATGTCCTCATCCCATACGTTCATTGTTCGTTTCGCTTCGTTTCTACTCGTCCTGGATGTGTGCGTCTCATAGGAACTTTGGATTGAGCTTTTGTGCATTATATTATTTATAGTAGGTAACATAGGTAATATACACTCAGAGAGAAAAATTCCCTATATTTTAGAAAAGTTGTATTGTATTATATCGTATAGAATAAAAGTTTCTCTAGTTTCTCTAGTTTCTCTTTCCAGAATGACTTTCGATGCCAAGATAAATAATTAATTATCAGAATAGATGAGAAAATATTTCTAATTTTATCAAATTATTACATTTAAATTTGAACATACATCTTTTCCGTGAACTATTTTTTACCATTAATACGTTTTTTTTGTTTACTGCGTTTTTAGAATATAGAACTCAGAGTTTTTAGAAATATTCCGAGTGTGGTATATGAAGAAAACTAACCTATAAAATTACCCATAGCAGAACTCGTTCCGATCTCAACGAAACCCAGACATATCTATACTATATAAAGTATATAAACTGTTAAGTTTATGTATATATTTTTACTATGTCCTGTGCCTCTGCTTCTCTGGGATTTGCTGGACTTAACGAATGTAGTGCCACATGGCTGTTGGCTTTCGTGCATTATTAATCATATCGTGCCAGTGCTGGCAACCCGTTCCACTCTCCTGTGGACCAAGTCCGCAGCAGCCGATCTCTGCTGCTTCACTGCCCGCACCAACCACATAGATCTGTGGGGGAGAAGCCATGGAATTGATGTGGTATTCCTGGATAAATGGTTACTCACCTCAATGGCCGCATTGTGTAGATAAGTTGATTGTAGATTAAATGTGAATGCTTCGTTCCAGATTGGATTGGTGGGATCATCAGATTTAGTTATGCTCGTCTTTTTCTTCTTAATCCGCTTGCCATTTTGTATTAGGTAAATCTGAAATTTCATTGATTAATCGTAGTTTGGGCCATAGATATATATAGAAACTTACCTTTACGTATGGCTCTTGTACGGTATCCAAATTTCTAGCCTTCATTATGACAATGGTCAGTCGCTCGGCCTGTGGTAGATAGTTTAAGGAGCACAAGAGCTCCGGACGATCTTCTTTGGGCTTCTTGGTTCGCAGCAAGTCGCCCCAGATCTGAGATAAAACCAAGTTTTGAGGATTATCCAAGCATTACTGCGTATAATACTCACCTCAACAGACTTTGATAGATCGAGACCATCTACGGAAATGCGTACTTCCCCAATGATATCATTGTGGGAGTAACGATCGTAGTCGAGCACCTGCAAAACCAGTTCCTTTCCTTGCAACTGATCTCGTGAAACCGGGAACTTAAAGTGTTGGTCAAAGTATGGATTCGATTCGCCACGGTGAATATGCGTCTGACGCTTACGGCTATCCACATCCGGCTGCAGCATAAGACGCACGTAAGGATCTCGGAAACCGCCCTCCTCAATAGGACTCAGATTGTGTGCTAAAAGAGGAAACATTTGATAATTGTTACACCGCTTAAACGATACTCTTTCCAATACAGACCTTCAATCAGGTGCACTGTCAAATCGAACAAATGATAATCATATTTAACCCGCAAGTGCAAACGACCTACGGAGTGGCTAGTGGCGGGCGCTGTTAGATAGACGGGTCCGTCAGGCATGCGATATAGATCCGGTTGTAGAGCTCCCAGGGGTGAAGCAGGGCCTACAGTTGGATCGACGCCAGGCTGAGGGCGGGGAGGGATCAACAACGGGGACAAACATCGACCGCCACCCACGCCCACACCTTTACCAATTAGAGATCCACCCGCTACACCCATGCCCATATTGGATACAGATCCAACGCCGCTTGCACCAGTTAGAGAGGCCAGGCTACTCTGCGAAGGACTTGGGGTACGCAAGTCACTTACATCGGTCGATGCTGGGCTGCTGCAGCGTGCGTCAAGCGAAATGGTACGCATGGGACTGGGCGAGCGGGCCAGATGATGGGGAAACGCAGGTTCGCTGGGTAGAGAACTACGTCCATCGGGTCCAAAGGTGCGTATCTGGGGCGAGGAGCCACGGTGTCCCTATAGTGGATTGACTCCTTTTATTAGCACAATCTGAAGCTGAAAATCAAAGTAATCCACTTACCGTCTGCCTAGACGGAGCGCTGTCCACACTGCTCTGACTAGAAATAGAAGGTGTACGCTGCAAGCGCGGCGGAAAGGATCGGCTCTGATGATGCAAATGCAAGGGGCTGTGGAACACTTCCGAGGGCCCTCTTAAGATATCAGCTGGAATGGGATGATTGGGAACACAAGGGATTCCATGCAGCTGCGATGCCGGCTGTATGGGCTGTGACTCCTTCGCAATGTTAATCTCCTGCACAAGTTTGGATACAAATATTAATATGGATACAAATATTAATTGGGATTTGTGAGAAAAGACCTCTGAGTCCGTGGGTAAGTCACAGCTATCGCTGACACTACCAGCCGAAACACTGCCAATACCACTGGTGGTCGAAGTGACCGACGATGCAGAAGGCGGTGGCGTCATCGGTTGCGGTGGTGGCGTTGTCGAGGAGACATTCTCGCTGCCTGGCAGAACTTGGGTGCAACCATTGCTACCGCCACTGCCGCTGCTCTCGTCGGCCGAGTTGCGGTCAAGAGTAACGCGACGCACGGCACCGACCCGCTCCTTGGCCATGCGGGACCAGGATTCAATGCGCTTGTGCGCCAGCCAGCATGCTGCCGGACCCAAGCCACTCATATTTTTTTTTTCTTGCAATTTCTTTAATTATTCTTTAATTTTGCGTTATAATCTCAGAGTTTTCCGGGTTGCACGTATTAAGTATTGTGGCTAAAGCTTTACTTGTTCCAAACTCTGACAGTGGGAGTTGCTCTAGTTACATGATCCCTGCCTTAATAAGTTTATTTCTGGGTTATTTTAAAGTTGGCCTTTGCTTAAGATGTGCTCCAGGCCAAGTTAAAATTGAGAAACAAATAAAACACTCTCCGGAAAAGGCCATAAATACTTGGAAGCACTTGTAGCTTGTTCCTAGCTAAACGCTCGTAACCAATGGAGAACTTTGAGTGCGGTTCGCGGAACGGTTCAAGAAGACACAGAACCCAGGAACGAGCCCTCATTAGCAAAGCAAATTTGATAATCCTATTAAAACACGCAACAACTCGAACCAGCTCAGGTTCGCATGTGTATTAGCTGATGGATGCTCCATACATATATATATATATATATAATTTCACAGTGCACAGATAATTCAGTTGTAAAGTGCTCAAAGCAAAGTAGCAACACGTGCGGTTAAACAGGTTATAAATATCCATGGAAACCGCAGTCATGTAACCCGTATAACAGAGTAATGCAAGGATATTTGCAGGCTTCTGCAGGCTTTGCAGGCTAATCAGCAGTGGCTGGACTCGGTTACAGGAGAAGGTGTTGTAAGGAGGAAACGTTTAATTATGGAAAATTAGCAATATAATATGCAATTACTAAATAGATACTTAGTTGCAGCTACTAATGCCCTTATGCTGCTGGGTCCTTGCAATGATCTGAGCTTGTTGTGAGACACAAAGGATACGAAGGGGCAATAGAAAATGAATCACAGTGCCCCAGGAGAGTAATACCATGGCCAAATCGTTACGCAGCGCATCGAAAGCCAAAATTAATTTACAGTCACACCCAATTCTGTATTACTTTCTGGAGAAGTACTTCCCTTAATGATAAAGCAAAGGGATGATAATTGGGTATTGGGTCGCACTGCTGGCAGAAAAGAGACAGAGACAGAGACAGAGACTGAGACAGATGACGAGGAGGGAATCACCGAAACAGTGCCATACAAAAGTAAACAAAAAATCTATTTTCAAGTATTAAATAAATTACATGAATTTAAGCACGTGTAGCAAATGGCATCAAAACACTGGAAAAACGAACAGCCAAAGGACGACAGAGGCGACGACAAAGTAATTCGGAGAGCAACCAACCCTACAATTAGTTCGGGATCATAAAACGACGATCCAGTCTCTCCCTCTCTCTCTCGCTCTTGCTCTGTGTGTGCGTTTGATAGATAGACAAGCTCACACATATGAATATGTAGGGTATACATAATAAATATAATAATACCACACTCAAAAATGACAAAAAAGGAGTGTATTAGGTTGGCGGAAACGTATGTAACAGGGGCAGAAGGATGCACTTT
This sequence comes from Drosophila repletoides, assembly GCA_018150835.1. NCBI lineage: Eukaryota > Metazoa > Arthropoda > Insecta > Diptera > Drosophilidae > Drosophila > Drosophila repletoides. The sequence continues at coordinate 3,017,551 of JAECWQ010000031.1, forward strand.
CAAACCCATCAAATAATCATCTTATTTCCAAGCTGAGGCGGTCTAGTCTAGGTCTGAATCTACGTCTGTCTGTCTGTGCGTCCGTTTGTATAAAAATCTCTTTCTTGGATAAACGAAACGTGTTTTAAAAAATGTTTGTGGCCAAAACAAAAACTGTTTTCCTGGCTAAATTACGACTTAACATGGAGATTTTTGTAAAGAAGCTTTCGGCTAAAAAATTTGGTATTTTAATTCCTGAATACGCTATTTAAATCAAGTTAGTCCTCTATGATAGAAGTCCCATTTAAAAAGATATTGCTCTACATTTAAATAAAGTAAAATCCAAAAAAGTTTCATACACTTTCTAATTACATTTTCCCCAGTTTGTGGTTGGAATTTTCGAAAGCTTTGTCAAAGTTTTCACTTAGTGCTTAGAAGGAAACTACTCTTCGCCTTGGCTAATCTTACAGTTTAGACTATGCGCTGATCGATCAGGAAAAAGACTTATATATATATAATTATATATGTCCCTGATTAGGAAGAATAAGTACAATCCAGTCAGGATAGTACAGAAGAAGGTGTACTCACTCAGTGGAGTGGTGCCTCTGGTGTAGAGACAAGTACTCGCATGTTATCCCTCTGTTATCCCTCTGAGTGGCAGGAGAACACCGTGTAACTCGGTGCAAGGACGATAAATAGCGAGTTGGAAAACATCAATTTCGTATCATTGAAATGCAACCAACCGCACCATTACTAATTGACACCTAAACTGCAATCAAAGGGACAACGGCCAAGCCCATTTTTCAACGCCAATGCTCAGGCATGACACCAAGGACACACCCAGCCACACACATATGCTGGATATACATATATAATCGCATATCTGGGTGGAATCCCTGCGAAAATTGCGGCAAAAAATATCGAAAAGCGACCCAAAAAAAAAAAAAAAAGAAAGAAAAAACCCGCCGCACCCTCCGCGTTCTTTTAATGGAGTAAAATTGCATGCAAAAGGCGTTTTAATAGTTTGGCATTTTGCAGCTATTATTGCCATATGAATGTCAACCCTCGGGCAGAGGAGCCTGAAGTGCTCTGCGGGAATGGGGGTAGTTGTTGTAGTTGTATCTTGTCTGTTTTCTGGCTGGATTGCGGGAATGGGTGAGAGCATTGGGCGGAACATCAAATCGAAATTTTCCACTTTGTTTAATTTGTTAAACCTTGATTAATTACATTTTTATACCTCTTCAGATTCGTCCTTTCATCTGTTTCGCCCTTGTCCTGCATTTTTATTTATTGTTGTTGTTTCTTTGAGAAATTAAAAAAAAAAAACATTTCATTTGATTTCAGATTTAATGCACTGCACGGAAGAAAATTCGAATAGTTTTCGGAAATAATATTTGATTGACCAAGCAGAAAGATGAGCTTAGAGCTTCAATCAAAAATTAAACTTTTCTGTTTCTTATCCGATCCGATCCATATATCGATATGAATATTATATATTATATTAAATAATATTGAAAAGGATAGTTTCGAGAAAAATTCACATGCTTTTGGTTTGGTTAAACTCTGTTTTAGAGCTCTATTTGAACTGATAGCTTTTGAAAATTTCTTTTTTTAATTGGAAAATGTTTGGATAATTACTAAATTCCCCGTTTTCCTACTAATATTAATAGCTTCAATCTTTTTTAAAACGTTTCTCAAATATTTTTGAAAGAAAACCTGGGAAAAACAGGGAAAAATTCATTGTTTTTTATACCCTTGCATTGAAGAAGGCAACTCCAACTTCACGCTGATATAGATTATTGATCAGCATGTTGGGACTATTCGATATAGCCATGTCTGTCTGCTTATATGCCAACTAGTCTCTCAGTGTTTGAGCCAGATGAACGAATGTCGGAACCGGTCGGATCGGATAGCTATATCATATAGCTGCTAGAGGAACCGATTGAACCGATTCAAAATTTGCTGCGTGGATACTCAAAATATCCTGATGAAGCTTATAGTTTATGCTTAAGGATATGTTTCATTAGGATCGGAATACTTAAGCATTTAGCTGTCATGGGAACAAGCGACCCAGTTTGCAGCCTTTGCTTACAAGTTTATTCCATTTGGAGGTATTCCTTAAAACTGAATTACCCTTCAGACTTCTATCACAATTTGTAAGTTTATTTTTGTAGACAATTTGTATTGTTTTTCAGTTTATTTGGGTCACCTGGATCGATTGCATGTAAATTAAGGGAAATCAGCAGTTCAGCTGCCTTGATTTCAATCAGAAAATGACACTGCGTTTTCTTAATCGTGTTGCCAATGCCATTACTCGCAGCACTCCTTCTAGTATTGCAAAATATATTGGTCAATGTCGTGGAATGAGTAGGAAGCGAAGCCATGGATCAGGCAGCAGAGACTGCACTGCTGGAAGGGACCAGTTCGGCAAAGGTTGCTCCATGGGTAAGTATAGAAATAGAAGAGTATAACAAAATGTCTAACATTAATTTTATTGATGCAACCGAAGACAAAATGCAGAGAAAATGTGGAGCATGCAAGGAGCGGCCATGGTGGCAAGGAAAGAGGAGAAGCAGCCCAATCTGAAGGATGCCAGCGGACTGCTGATACTCTAACTAAAGCACACAATACATAGCCCACTTGGACATCATTCCATTAAGCAATAGTTCAGATAAAGAAAGAGAAAACTAAAGCATCTCTTGGAACTAATTTGACTATGCTCCCTACAAACCTAGGGCAATATCTTCTCCGCATCCTCCAGCTCCTCCAGGAAGGTTACTCTAGCGTTGACATGGATTTTGGTCTTTTCAGCACTTTTGCCAAGGCCCAACAAGAGCTGGGCACGAAGATTCACCAAGCCCAAATGAATTGAAACGGAAATCAAGGACTCGCCTCTGACGCTGTAGAAGATTTCTCAAAGTTCTATCCTAGGCAAAGATAATGCAAAATTAAATCCTTTTGAATAAGTAAACAATTAAAATACTTGTGGGTTCGCTAATTGAAAGCAATTTAGATTAAAAACTATTATAAAAACTGATCTTCCTCAGCGGAACTTTAGCTACCATTTGTGAAATCCTTTTTCCATTTGGAAAACCTTGAAAGAGTGATTTTTCTCTTGGCTGCTAATGGAGAGAAAAGAATCTTAAATAAAACTTGTTAATTAAATCAATAAATCTTAAGAAGTTTGTTTTAAATAAGCGCCTTGTGGGGCTGGAAATGGCAGCATTTAATACCCTGTGAAGGGTATAAAAACATATAGAAATCAGCTAGGCTCTGTGCTGTGCGTGTATCTTAATCCTATTAGCATAATACTCTTATTTGTCCTTGTTTCATATTGCACTTATTTTCTAGGCGTACCCTGATATTTATATATAGAAATATCTATACAAATTGCTGCTCCTCAGCAGCAGCAGCAGCAGCGCTGTCCTTGAGTCCTTGGTCCCTAGGCTGGCTGTCTGTCTGCACTCCCATGTCAACTTATGGCTACAAATGGAGACTGAATGAAAATGAATACTTGATTGCACTCGTGACTTATTTTAAATATATGGGATACATCAGCTGTGCGTACTGTAAACTGAACTTGGCCAATTGCAAATTGCAAATTGCACATTGTGCGCAAATCTATTATTGTGGCCCAGATGTAATCCTCCTCCTCCTCCTCCTCCTCCTCCTCCTGCTCCTCTCGGCAAGGCAAGAAATGAACAAAACAATTTATCATATTAATGTAAAAAACAAAGGAATTAAATGAGCTGGCCAACTTCTGACACGAATTCTATAAGCAGGTTGCATGCAAAAATGAGCAATGGCATTAGACCTGGTTTGGCCCAGTCCTATTCCTATTCCAATTCCCATTCCTATTCCTAGTCCTATTGCTGCCTGCAGCTAATACAGATCTGGCATTTCCGCTACGTAAGTCCTGGTAATCTCATTTAAATAATTGAGACACAAACAAAGCTGACGAACAACAATTTGAACTCGAACGCATTCCAAAGCCCTTAAATCCGGTCAACAAGAGGCCAGCGGACATATGACCATGACCGGAAATTAAAATGCAAAACAGGAGCTCATTATACGCTTACCTACACACACCGACCAGCTACACACACACACACACACACACTCACATACTGCAGTTGCATATACAAATATATATATATATATATATATATATATTTTCGATATTGTTGCAGTGAATTTGGCTCTCAACTTGCTTTAATCCCAAAATTGTGCAGTCTTATTGAAGCATAGACTTGGTTTGCAGCAACCTGGCACGTACTACATTTTCTACCTCTGGAAATTCTGTAAGGACTATTCCCTGGAGGACTCTATAAAGCATATAACTGCTCAGAAATCGATATGCCCCTAAATCGATATCCTTAGCCACATCTCGAAGACTTTAAGTGCTCTGAGCACCAAATTGAGCATGGGAATGCCCATAAATCAAATGGAGATCATAATCAGAGCACATTTCTGTGCCCAGCTCCCCAGCAAATCAATAAAAACTAAACTAGTTCCATGGCTAATCTATGGCTGCTGTTCGAGTCCAAACCAACCGAGACTAGACCCACTTTTTATATGATAAAAAATTGGCATATGCAGTACGATATTTTTTATATAATTCAATTAAGTTAAAGTGTCAACAAAACAAAACCAGTTGTCCTTGGGCGAATGGCAATTATTAGAAAACCTGGCCCGTTTCCAGCACTGTTTGTATTGTTAATGAGATTAACGCAGTATCAGGATAAATGCATCAACCCATTTCAGCTACTGGCGGGGATGGGGGGTATTCTGTGTGTGTATTCTGTATTGGTAAATGAAAGAAATTGGCAAATAGAATTTCGCCAATTTCATATAAAAGATAACAAATCGGATATCGCCAATGTATCAGTGCAAATGTTTTGAATCCTTTTCAATTGATACAATGGATTTATTTGCAAAGGAAAGGGTTAAATAGCCAAATTGTTGAGGTCGCTTGTCTTTGATGTTGGACGACCTAGACGACCCCCTTGCTTCATTTCGGTATTTTGGTTTTACCTGCCTTTCTCACAAGGAACTGGAAAGGAGAGTTCTTTTTATTTGATTTCATCCGAACCGACTCAATTATGCCCTCCATTCCATTAAGTTCTCTCCAAATATACTCAGACTTTGCTCCTGATCAAGTCAAACCAATAGCTGGCTATAAGGAATGGATTGCGATGGGTGCGGTTCTATAAGCAAGTAAGATTGCTCTATTCGAAATTTTGGCAATTAGATATTCCATCTTTTCAGCTTTTTAGTGAGGTAAGAAGGATTTTTAGTTATAGATTTAAGTACTTTTAATACCCTGCAAGCTCTGTGCCACACTTATTCAGTAACCTTTGGAAAAGTATATAGAAAAATGATTCTATAATTTGAAAAATACCTTTAGTTATACCCTGAAAACATGAGAGACGGACTGACAAGTGCTAAGGACAGTTGATGCTGTACTTTATGAGAACCAAGATGCCCTCTTCTGCCTGTTCTACCCATTGATAGCTGCTATTATAGAGTATAAAAATTATTTCCCATATGAAAAACCAAATAGCATTAAACACATTCCGCTAAAGCCCTTCTGTGTGTGTGTGGCCCCGAGGCTTTATATCAAATTGTAATGCAACTAGGAGCAACTCTTCGTACAATGGAAAGCTATTACTACTACTGCTGCATCGCATCCCAGCAGCAGGAGCAGTCGCAGGAGCAGTAGCAGTGGCAGTACAATATTTCCATTGTATTGGTGATTAATTTGTAGCCTCCGGAGTCCGGGTTGCCCGTTGTTGAGGCGTTCTTAGCTCGAATGCTTTGTAAACAAGTTGACAGGCAGACAACGCAGCGATTTCATTGACGTTTGATGAGCGGATTATCAAGGAACCCTTCCTTCCACTGCTTTTCACTGCTTTCACATTTCTTTTCTGGCCAGGCCTACAAGTGTTATGCGCTTCTCACCGCATTGCTGCGCCATTTCCAGGATATGACTGTCCTTCCGTCTGCAAACCCATTCGCACATAGTATATATGCATATACACTTATATATATATACACCTATATCTATACAAAAACATATATGTAAATAGGTATATATATTTGCATGCCCTACACCCATTGAAAATATAGAAAAGGATCTAGCCATGTTACACTGACTATCCGAAGGAGACAGAGAATAAATCTCTACCTTAGTAGAAGAGCTGCTGTGCAGACAAAAGGTAGAATAAATATTAGATGGAATATATATTATTTAGAATATATATTATATACTTTTTCCCAACCAAAAGAAGTCAACTATTTTTGTGTTAAAAAATAATTAGGGTTCAATCCCGAAAAGGATACATTTTCTACTGTCTGTATCTGTCTATATCTATACAAAATTCGATCCAAAGTTATATAGAAAAGATATATATAAAGTATGGTTTTTCCCTATTTTTCCTACTTGGGCAACGAATTTTCCCGAATCCCTTCTCTAAGAAAAGCTTGAGCTTAAAATAAGTCTTGTATCTTTTACTGCGTAGTGATGAATCAGTTAGTCAGGACAAAGAGTCTGTGTATAGAGACAATTAAGTATGCTTAATGCAGTCTAAAAGGATATAGAAATTGATCTGAAGTTGTAGTTTCTATTCCTGTATAATAGACAAGTCAGAGATGCTTCCTTCTTCCTGTTATATAAGAGTTATATGGTCTATATATCATATATATTAAAATAAGTCAAAGCCTAAAGATTCGCTCCAAGTCCAATGCTCAAAATCAGCTCTTAGCCTTATGAATGCTTCAGATTCTCCTTACGTTCAAATATAGTTTAAACAGATACTTTGTCCTCTGTAAATGGTGCAATTCAATTCGCCCGATACGTCATCTAGCACCCACTATCGATTTTATTTATATCCATATCCATACGCACAACCAACGCCACTCTATATACATCTATATACATCTATATATATACAGATACAGATATATATACACAGATACAGATAGAGATACAGATAGAGATACAGATAGAGATAGAGATAGAGATACATATATCGAAATGCGTTGCAGTATATTTTCCGGTTTGGGTTTATTATTGGGTGCCACGTTGTGGATCTTAATTACATTTGCATATTACAGTGTGACCGCAAGTGCAATAAGCCTATTCAGAGGATTCGTTTTTTACTGAGAGTATTTTGCTATTGAGCAGAGGCTCAATTAAAATCAGAGCGTCGTGACGTCATTGCTGCATTCAAGTTCATTAAAAATAGACTAAACTAAATACATATGTGTCGAATGGAGAGTAATCTAATTAAACCGCAATCAATTGCAGAACTAATTAAAATAAATCATGAGCGCTGACAGGCCAATGCATCAAATAAATGTATCCCAGCATCTAGCAGATACATTTCCATGGACAGCATAGATATGTGTAACTGAAACCGGGGTAATTACATTATTTGCTCCATTCCAGCTCTTTGGCGGGCATGCTGAGCCATTCCAACAGATGAGGAATAAAAGATTTGACCCAGGATATCTGTCTGGATAGTCTTGAGAGCTGTTAATTAACTTAGACTACGGTAAGTAGCAAAGGAAAACCATAAGACTCAAGTTGAACTCTTTGAAAATACTCCCTTTTCATGCTCCCTTTTTATAGGGTAAGGACATCATAAGGACTCAACGCACAGCTGCTCTTCGATCAGATTGCAGTGGGCAACCATTTTGATTAGTCAGCAAACTGGAATTGCGACAAATTGTTGCACACACTCGTTGAACGAAACGAAACGAAACCAGATGACAAAGTGAGAGATGTGTGGATGTGTGGTGGACTGGGAAATTGCTTCAATTGCACTTCCGACGCGTGTCTCTGTTCCTTTCGTCCTTTCAGGCTAATTGTTGACAGACCAAAGTTCTAGGAAAACCATTCTTATGCAATATATATATATATATATATATATATATATATATATATATATATATATATATATATATATAGCACTCTGGGTACTCAAGTTAAAGACGTTTTGGGAAAAAACAATAAACAATAAGCTCGTACAGTCATATACAAATATATACGGACGGGATCGCCAGGCGCCATATTCATCCATAGTCGAGTCTGAGTACGAGTGTATCCTGTATCTGTTGCCTGCTTTTTCGCCTAACGCACTTCTGTTGCTTCAACAGCAGAGTCAACAATCGGAGGAGCTCTCTGGCTCTGGGGCAGAATTGTGCACTCACTTGATTCGTTATCTAAAAATAATTATATTAACTTTGCTTTTTGGTGCCTGGCCTGTGATGATATGATATATATGGAGACATCTAGAAGTGACGACAGTTCCTTTAAATTTCACTTAAAGACTGCTTTAAAGCCACGAAAAGTTTGGGCCCAAAAGCGAAAGCGAAAGCGAAAGGCGAAAGGCGAAATAGCCAAGAAAGGCAAAGTCCCAACGCACACAGACTGCGAGACTAACTCACTTTTATTGCCAAATAATATGGCAGGGTCTTGCGCAGTTTTTGTGGCCGAAACGTTTGATATGCACATCCCGCCCATTTTTTGGGCAAAAAGGCTGACAGCGGCTGATAGCAAAGAATTTCATCAAAATTCCTAAAATTCAAAACTTTAGGCTACAGCAGCTACCAACGCATAGTCAGTCCTTGCTCAACCCCGGGAATATGTATAAGAGAATCCATCATCACAGCAGATTCCTCGTCATATACAGCTCTGAATGTGGCATATGAAACCAATTATAATTAATTTATAATTAACACCCAATTATCTGCCCAATTCCAATCCAATAACAATAAACAGTAGCACAGTAGCCATATGGAAAAAAAAACACGAGGAAGAACTCCTAATTTGCGTATGATATTACAAGCCACCCACGGAGAGTGGGCGACTCACACGTCAAGTCACGTCACGTAAATACACACACATACATACACAAATACACACACACACACTTATATATATGTATAGGGTATATTTGGGTAAGTAAATTTGATCAGCTAAAGCTTTTGTTTGGTCGCGAAATCAGTTTGTCAGAATATTAAATGGGAGCTCTTCACAATTGAATTCTATATTGTGTACACCTAAACGCAGGATACACAGAGAACAACAAAGCAACAGTTTCGACGCAGCTACAAAGGCGACAGCGACAACGGCTGCGGCGTCGACTGCGACAGCGACTGCTACAGCGACTGCTACAGCGACTGCTACAGCGGCAGCGACGTAGGAAAATCCATAAAACACCTTTTCGACTGTTCTGTTCCGTTCCGTTCTGTTGGTAACTTTTTGATACCTACTTGTGGGCGCTGGCTTTCAAACAAAAATATGATAGCTTCTGACGATTTAAGGACGAGCAGCACAATTCACACACAAAATTTCCAGCAATTAGGAGGAGGGACACAAGAAAAAAAATGTGTAAGGACTCTTATTGGATATTCATTAATTAGTTTTTTTTTTTTTTGTTGTTTTCTCTTCTGTGTTCTGTGTTCTGTGTGTGCGTGTGTGTGTTTTTTTTATACTCTGTTTGTTCGAATAAATTTCAATTTCAATTTCAATTTAAGGCAGAATTTGTACTGCGACACGGATTTTTTTTTGTGTTCTACCCATAAGAACTGCGCGCGTACAACTAATTTTGATTTTGTGCCTTCTCAGCGACGTCGAGAACGTCGAACGACGCACAACAAGTTGCAAAAATTCAAGTTGGACGAGGTCGTCGGCAACGACGACGAAAGACGAGCGATAAAAGCCGAAGACTCAGCTTGGAGGGCATTGCATGTTCGGCAAAAGCTTTTGCTGGCATTGAATTGACAAGTTCGCAACTTCGAAAGCTTTTTCGCAACTTGTTGCCTAATCAGCTGTTGCACTGTTGGCACTGCCAACTAACTGCTACTATTCCTACTACTATTCCCTGCTTACTATCTGTGCTTTATGTGTGCGATAATCAAAGCTTAATTCACATTTGATTCCTTTTGTATGCTGCGATATTCTCTATGCTCTCGAATCAAGCTGAGAATGTGCTTCAATTCTATTGATTTGCTTTTACCACTTTCTTCTAATCTTAATTAATTTTAATTAAAAACTGTCCAAGGTTTTTCCTATGCTACTTTTTCTGTGCTCTAGTTTCCAGCTGAAGCTGTCAGCGACCGCAAAAACCATAAATAAATACAAAAAAAAAGGAGGAAAAAAAATGGCAGAAGTTCGAAAAAGCTCGGAAAGCTTGGACGGAGTTCTTGCAGGTATATTTGTATGGGACTTCACCTTGAGGGCAAACAAAACGATAGACAGAAATAGTAAATATATCAAAATATAAACGCATGTAAGGACATGTACATACGCATGTCCTTGCATACCTGTGTAAGTATGCTCTCAATCTGTCTGTATTTGTCAGCATGTCTGCCATTGAAGGTGTGCAGGATATTTATTAGATATGTTTGCACATATGGAATTTATATATATAGATTCTTTGGACAAGGCGAGACTAGAAATGTGAGAGCATTTCACTCTCTTCTCTTATTATATATATATTGTTATTCAGTTTTAATAGTTTACAGCTCTCAACTATTGGGAAAAATTCCACTAATTTGCTCCCCTCACCTGTTGAACCCTATTGAAGAACCTAACCTTAATTATAGGTAGATATTTTGGTAGACGCATATAGAAATATAACTGATACCTTGGCATTAATGCCACAGATATCCTGCTGTCTATTGCATATTAAGTAGTATTTTCTTTCTTTCACTTTCCTGCAACAAGTTGCCTCAGCTACGTGAACCCAAAAGGACGACAGCTTGACATATTTACCTATTTTGTCTGCTGCCCTTCGTCTGCGCCACAAGTGGGGGAGATTGTGGTTATTTTTTCGCATTTCTCCTTTCTCCTTTCTCCTTGTGATTGTTTTCTTTTACTCAAATAAACATTGAAGTTGTGTATACAAGGAATCCTGCGAAAGTGCAATTTTTCTCAATGCTATTTTATTCTATTGAAAAGAATCCTTATTACAAGGAATTGAAAATATTTTCCACATAAATTTAATATGTTGAATGCGCAATCGAAAAGCATTTGGCCCAAACTATCTAGAAACTAATACTTCATGAGTGATTGTGACTCTGAGATACCCTGTAAAACAAATACCCTGTTTTGTATTGCCTGCTGTGCTCATACAGAAGGGTAAGTCAGTTAATGATATTATGGCTTATATTAAATTGTAAGCTATAAACGAAAATTACCGAGAAAACATATATATATATATATAGCTAACTGTATCTTCTGGTGAGGTCATTCACATTTGAGTTTCAGTGAAAGTTTACCACAGCACAAATACATCTTATATTTCCATGGAATTTGAAGTAGAAGGTAAAATATCAATAAAATTATCTGGAAGGCAACATCTGGCGGCACACAAAGAGGGAAAAGCAGAGAGAGCAGAGAGATGGAAAGTCCTTTTGAAATGCTTTGAGTTAAGCTCATTATATAATTGTAATCGAAACACCTGTCTGAATGAGCCTGCGGAGAATAATTTCAGTCCTGTTCAAGTCTTATTTATTTATTATTGATTTTCTATTCAACTCACACACAGAGAGGAATGCTGCCAAAGTTGGCTAAGTCGGTGGTCCATAAATCAGCTAGCAAAGTTACCATTGTTAAGAAAGCATTTTAAAGAAATTCTTACAATTTTTGATATGTTAAGCCAGGATAATATAGATTTTTTTTCAAGGCTACAAGCCTTCCATCAGAGAGATGCAATCGAGCTAAATAGAGTATCCTGTGTACAGAAGCGTTGCATACTGCCAGGGGTTTTTGGTAGCTGCAGCGCTGTTAACTGGTTTTACTGGTAAATGGCTTATTAAATATATTCTGTGTTTTTTAGCTGTTCCTTTTCAATTTCAACAGACTTTTGTAATAGCAGAGTCCAATTTCGAGGCAATTGCTCTAAAACTGTTTATGCTATTAGGTTTAAATTGGCCTGAACGGAAGGCTATTAGCAGAAATTAAGCGCCTCCAGTTGTCTTAGTTTCGGAATCGTTTCGGGAAAAATATGTTTCAATCCACAGTCAGTTTTTCTATGGAATTAAGCTGTACTCCATTCAGAATAGCTCGACCTAGGCACAGTGGTTCCTTTCCGTTTTTCAATCAATTCTTTGTTCATTTAGATAAATGATATATAGACGTAAATGGTTTTTTACTTTGTTAAATATTGAATATTATTTTTATATTAAGTTTATAATTTTATATATATATTTTAATTAATAAAATAGCAATTATTTGGTCGACTCAACAGTAGACAAAATGCATTTCATTTTCTTGCAGTTTGATTTGAAATAGTAGTCTAAGTAATCTCAAAAATCTTAATACTATCAGAGTGGGAATGGAAATCTTTAATATTCTACTGATTTATTAGAATATTATTATTATTAAGAATCATCTAATCAATAGAATATTTCAACAGAGTCCTTTCAAAGAACTTTCTCAAGATATATCGACTCAAATCATTAATTGAGGCTGTTGGCCTTGGAAATAAAATCACGTATTATTGCTGCAGCTGGCTTGGGAAAGATTGGTCTAAAATTCGTTAAAAGGATATTATTTTTTTTTAAATCTTTCAAGTTCAAGTTATAGCAATCTTAAAGTATTTTTAGAGCTTTTTCCTAACCAAGCAATGTGCAATGCCTTGAAAACGTCATCTTCGCCTCCATCCAAGTGCACTCTTCATCAGGATAATGAGACTAGTTGTCCGTCTGCCCGTCTGAGATCAGTTTAAAAAGAAAAGTCGAATGCCAGTTGCAATTCCCACGGGTGCAATTCAAAATAAAACTAAATCCATGGCCATGGCCCTGGCTATACAGACTAAAATGATACACTTGAGACCACAACCAGTGCAGGCCTGCCAGATTTCCCTGCGAGATTCCTGGCGACAGGCTGTCTGGACAAGCGCAGATTGCGCACCTGACATCGACTGGAAAGATTTGGGATATTTCAATGGAATTTCTAGGTGCTGCAACAACGTTTCGGCTAATGATGTTTTAACAAGGCACTGGAATTACCCACGCAGGACTCTCTGCAGAACCACGGGCAATAGACAGCGTAGCTAAGGGTCTTACAGGCCTCAGGGTTCGTCAGCTTGCCCACTTTCATTCACTAAATGGCCGAGAAATTTGGAGAAAAAAAGTAGAATCACCTACAGCTAGATGCAGCGCGCAGAAACACTTCAAAGTGAAGAGGTTTTGCACTTGAGTTTTCATTCATTCATGAAGTGTTCGGGCTTTTGTTTTCAATACATTCCCTACAAAGGAATTCTACAAAGAGTATTCAGCACAGCGGGGGCGATGAGGCAGGCACCAAGTCTGGACATCTGGCAGCTAGAAACCCGGCAGTGATAGTTGCCAGTACTACAACATTTTATATGGAAATTGATCTTGAACGACAAGTGTAACCATAACCTCGCTGAATAGGTTAGGTCCGGGCTCTTTGAAAAGCCCCCCCCCCCTGAATCCGAATCGGAGTTCTTTTTGTGGAAAATAAATTAAAGTTAGAGAAGCCTACAAAAAGTTGAACTTCTCCATGAACCGCAGACAAAGCTTTTCAGCGGGTTCGACTGCCGAACCGAACCTCTTCAATTATTTGAACTAAGAGCTATGAAGAGTCAGGAATACTAAAGTTTGGTATGTGTGTAGGTTCCTATTCCCTACTCCGAAAAAGTTTAACTCAAATGTTGGATACAATCTCCCAGTCTTGCCGAAGTCGAAAGAAACTATATATAATACCAGACACAGCTATACAGAACTATATATATATATATTTTGCACAAACTTTGTATACCCTTCTTTGTTTGTATGGAGAGAAGAGAGTACGAAAATACACAACAGGAGTCAACACCACCTACCTGAGCACCCGGCAACCGGCAACCGGCGACGGGCACTCGAATCTCAAGAGCAAGATCTTGAACTCAAGTGGGCGCACACTTGAAAAAGGAAGGTAACTTTTGTATACGTCACTGATAACTATCGAGCGATCGTTGAATACTACCTGAAACGAATTTTGATGAATAGGCCAGTAAATCGAATTCGGAATTCCGTTTAAAACCGCCGACTGAGCCATTTTGCTAGACGGCCCGTCGGGGCGTAGGTGCAATTGCGTTTATTAGCACCGCACCCCTCTCCCTCTCTCTCATTCTCCCTCACTCTCCCTGTCCGTCCTCTGGGCCAACCTTACTCATTTTGCCCAAAATGTCCACAATGAATTGTTAAAACTATTGCCGTGTATTCATTGAAGAATCTCGATGTCAATTGTCGACTTTGTTTGTTCCTCCTCATTCTGAATGAGTTTTTGAGGGCAGGTTTGCTTCGCTTGATTTGTTTGGGCCTTATTCAGTTCTCCTCTCCTCAGAGAGTAACTAACAAAAATGCACGTAAACCGTTGATAATTTGTACACGTTAACGATAACCATCTGAGTTGGCGGATTTGGAGTCTCTTAACCTTTGCAATTTCTACTCCTATTTCGGGAATTGCGCTCAATTTAGTAATTAGTAGTAGACATTTTTAAGTGTCGTGGGAAATGCTAAATGCCACGATGATGCTGCAAATCTTAATTGATTAATAGTTTGAGCCATGATTATGCAACTTTTCCTGGTTGGTGGTTTACCTAGCAGACCACACAATGCACTCAATATGAGTTACTGTACCACTGCATGATTTATATCTGTCTCCTACGATCGGAGCAGAATTTAGACCAAATGGCAATCCTATATCAGCAAAATTGTCATTTAAATTGGTCATCCGAGGGATTCACTCACATATCCTAAACGCCTGTCAGCTTAACGGGGAAGAGGAACTCAATTTTCGCAAAATTTATACGAAAATGTTTGCCTTTGAGAAATGTGAAATGTGAAATGTGTGAAAATTAAATCTGACAAATTTCCGGCCGAGAATTGAGAGAAACCCAATCCAATGCTTGGGCATCATTTTCTGCCCGATTGGATTACCGGACACGCTTTATTCAATACAATTTCAAACAATTTTCTCCAGCTCATGCGCATAGCTCAATGTATGCGAGGCGATATCATTGGCCGGCATCTTCTCTCTTTGCCTAAAGTGGAGCTCGACAAAGTTGAAGTTACCATCTACGTCCAGAATCCATTGGCGTTTAGTGGTCAGGGCTATCATCTCAGGTCCACCAAGCTTAAGGCCTAAACGCAAGGCTGCCTGTTTTGGGGACATCTTTTCATAGGACTTTTCCAAGCAAGAAGCTATCTCATCACGAGCGGTATCAGCCAGGAGATCCATAAAATCGGCATACAGCTCCGAGGGCATAGATTTCTTGGCCTGCAATATCTTGTTATAGCGTCCCTCCATGAAGTAGTTCTCCAAGGCCAACACGGGCGAAATATAACGATTCTCCATGAGCAATGCCGACGGCAAACGTTCCAGCTCAATGTGGAAATCAGCAATACGATTCTTGGCCAGCATATAGAGCAGATGCAGGCCTATGAACTTGTGCATCTGTGGCGAAGAGTCCAGCTGCTTGCCATAGTCATAGTAGTACATATTTAACTGAGTTATATAGCGCTCAAAGGCAGCATTATCCTTGCCCTTGATGCTATGCTCAATGGCAATTTCCAGCATATCTCGGGACATTCGTAAGTCATCCATTTGCTTAGGCAGCATGGGTCCTCCAATTGATAATCCTGCCAGCCCTGAGCGAACCATTTCCAATTTCAAAGTGTCCAACAGCTGACCACAACGCCCCAGATTTGGTGAGCCTTTGGCCCACTCGCTTTTCAGCTCCTTGTAAAGATTCAACATGATTATTCGGGGTTTTTGGGATCGAACTGTATGATCAATTTCTAATATTATAAATTTTATACAGCCGCAGGGCAGGACTATTTCTGACTGACTTCCGATAAACAAAGAGTATTACTGCTAGGCCTACTTGGCCAAGAGAGAAGAAAATTCGAATTGTATTTTTTTTTTATAAATTTTGGTTTATTTTAAGTAATTTTCAACATATTTAAGACTATAGATAAAAAAAAAAATGGCAAAAAAATTGAAAAAAAAAATGTTCTTAGAAATAATATTTACAATTATATTTAAGAGGTATTTAAATCTAGGCATTAATCTTGAGCTGACAACACTTGGGCGAGGGAGACGTCTGAGGGCTGAGGGAGTTGGCTGATAGATTGAACGTAGGACTCTCGGAGCCGCCCTTCTTCTGCTTGACTCGTCGATTCTGGAACCAAATCTTCACTTGCTTCTCCGATAGTCGCAGCCGGTTGGCAATCTCGATTCTGCGCAGTCGCGACAGATAAGCATTGTGGGAGAACTCCCGCTCCAACTCCAGCAGCTGGGTGCTGGTAAAAGCTGTGCGGATCCGTTTACTGGAGTCGGCATAGTCACTAATCAATGGTGTAATATCTAGACTAGCGCTAGAAACCACTCCTTGAGATTTGATGGGTGAACTGGCCGGCGAACAGGAGGAGTCGTGCTTGAAGCGTTTCGTTTGCGGCTCATCGTGATTCCCAAAATCAATGGAGGTGCTCGACGATGCCGATGGCGAAGTGCAGAAGGCTCCAGCCTCATGCAGTGGAAGATTGGACGTTAAACCATAGCCAGCCGACGGCGGATTAGCTGGCAGAGGCATTTGTTGTTGTCCATTGCCAATGGCATTGGCGGACAGTGGAGGCGATGGATAGCAGTCCTCATAGTTGCTCAGAACGCTGGATTTGCGCTTAGTCGTAAAAAACTGTGCATATGGATGATAGATGGATGAGAGCGAGGTGTGCGGCTGTTGTAGAGCGGCGGCTGCGGCGACGGCTGCCTGATGCTGTTGCTGTTGCTGCTGTTGGATGCCCAGGGAGAAGAGGTAGCTGCCCACATAGCTGGCCGGATACGGCAACATGGGTATGCCGGGCAGCATCGCAGCTGCAGCGGCTGTGGCAGCCACAGCGGCGGCCGTAGCACTTGCCGTGGGTGAACCAAGCTGTTCCTTATTCTTATTCTTCAGCGGCGGCATATCGCTGAGCAGAGAGTCCATGAGGAAGGAGCGCGACATTTTAAAATTTTTTTAATATTTTGGAAAATTGCTGAGTTTTCTCCGTGCAGTGAACACGATCGGAGTCTGGATGTGACTGGCTAGAGGTAAAACTGTGCCGTTCACTTTATATAGACATCGGTAGCTAGGGGTGGGTTTCGCACCACCCTTGGCTCTTCTTTAGCCTCCGGCAGCGGGAAAGAGAGCGCATTAATCTTCTGTGTCTCATTTGAGGGTTGTTTGCTTATTTTCTCTGACCATTAAGTCACCATTTACAGAGTATCTTTGTCTAATGACAACAACTGTAGTCATCTAAGCTCCGCCCTTGGCACAAGGATCATTCACAATGGCAGGTACTCCATGCGAATGTGTCTGCTCATTCACATGAGAGCTGAATGGTTTGAACCACAAGGAACTTGGCAAATATTTAGATGTGTATTGGTAAATTCTTTAAAACCCATTTAAGTTTACTTTAACAAATAAATTGATTCAGTTTAAATTCCGAATTTAATTGTTGGATATAAAGATTTAGAACTTTCGTTTCGGGTGCTCGAACCTGATCGAAAGCCTTTGGTTTAACCGGTTTAAAGAGAAAAGAGCTCTGTGGTATGTTGATCGGTTTAAAAAGTTCTGCATTTCGTCGCTCAATTCGCGAACCGGTTTAAAGAGAGAACTCTGTGGTTTAATTCGCGGATTGGTTTAAAGAGACATTAACTCTGTACTTCAATTCACGGAACGGTTTAAGAAGTCCTGAACTTTGCGGTTCTATTCTCGAACCAGTTTAAAGAGACACAGTGCTTCAATTCGTGGATCGGTTTTTAGAGAGTCCCGAACTTTGCGCTTCAATTCATGGATTGGTTTGAAAAGACGTGAACTTTGTGGTTCAATTCTCGAACCGGTTTAAAGAGACCCATAGTCTGTGGTTCGTGGATTGATTTAAAGTGCCCCGAGCTCCATGCTTCAATTCGAATACCGGTTTGAAAAGACATGAACTTTGTGGTTCAATTCGCGGATCGGTTTGAGAATGAACCACAGATTTTGGCTTGAGTTTGAATCTGGGTTCCCTTTTTTGGTTTATTTGAATTATTGTTTGGATTATAGATACATCAATTAATCCATAAAAGAACCATTATTTTATTTTAGCTCATAATTGACAGCTTGATTTAATTTTTTCACTTTTTTTAATCATAACTTTTGTATTAAAAATTGAGTGCGGTTCAGGTTCAAAAATCCCGAAGGAAGCGGGCTTAGAGAGGTTTAGATTTAAGCCGGCTTGCATCCTTGTTGAAAACTGTTGGCTTTAAATTATAATCGAGTTGATGTAAAGATACAAATAAGCTCGATTTATATATCAAAATCAGCAGTTGTCAGACACTTTCAGGCGAAAGGAAAAGCATATTTTAGGAACCTAGGAAAATGCCCATGGGAGTTATTAAAACAAGATAAAACAGCAGTATTCATATTCGGCCATAAAAACTTCAGTGTAAAAAACAGAATTGAGGGAAATTAAGCTGAAATTAAGTGGACAATAATATAAGCCGATAGATATCCTAGGAGTCAAGAGGATTTGAATGTCAATTTTAAACTCTATCCATGGTTCTAGCTGCTATTTGTCCTCTTAACATATTGTCAAATGTCTGTTGAAAAACCTTAACATGTTTTTATTGATGCATTATCTCCTTGTGTGTCTGCCTAATCGGTTTACAATGCCCCTGGAAAATGCATCAAGTCGTCGTCCCATTCAATTCGGTTCGAACTATTGCCATTCATTCATTCATGGCATGGATGGAACCGACGCACGTTGTGTCTTTGTGCCCGGCCAGACATTGCGTCGCCGGCGAGAGACACAGAGACACAGAGACACAGAGAGACGGAGAGAGGGAGAGGGACAGTTTTTGAGTAGTTTTTGGGTTACATTACACGGAATTATGGCGGCAGTTTCATCATTTGTTAACTGCTTTTGGAAGATTTGCTTTAATTGTCCTTTTCATTTTATTGTCCCGATGTGTGCGTAATGCCAAGGTGTCTGCACGGGTGCTGCTTTGTCTGTTTGTCTGTTTGTCTATTTGGCTGTTTGTCTGTTTGTCTGTTTGTTTGTCGCATCAATGATATTTTATCATATGTTAAGTGGCTATAAAACTCTGCACAATTCCTGACATTAATTGTTGTCCAACTCTCAAAGTACTCTCGGACGCATTGTAGGGTATACAGCTTCGGAGGAG
Organism: Drosophila repletoides; assembly: GCA_018150835.1. Classification (NCBI taxonomy): domain Eukaryota; kingdom Metazoa; phylum Arthropoda; class Insecta; order Diptera; family Drosophilidae; genus Drosophila; species Drosophila repletoides. Next base: position 3,036,758 of record JAECWQ010000031.1, read on the forward strand.
GAGTCGAAGTCGGAGTCGGAGTCGGAGTCGATCGATCGCCTTCTCTTTAAAGGGGGCATTGTTATGAGACGTTTGGCTTCTGCTTAATTGGCATGATTTACTTATTGTAACACAGCTACCATGGAAGAAGGCGATTCGAGGCTTTTTGTTGCAGTTGCATGTTGCAGCTGCAGCTGCTGCCGCTGCCCACGCCGCCTTCTTCGCTTTTTTGCACTATTTTTCCGCATTTATTTGGATCGTGGCGTGTCCAGGCGTTGAGTCGGTCTCGTGCGCAGGACTTTCCTTTCCATTCCTTTCGTTGGCCATTGTTATTGCTGGTTGTTTTCCGAAGGGCCACTTGAGTTTCTGGGCCGCTCAACCTTTGACCACATCCGTTTTTTGTAATCATTTTCTCTCCGTTTTTACGCTCGATTTAACTGGCCATTGTTGATTCGCTTGCTCCTCAAAAACAGATCGTGCTATTGATACAGCGGCTGAAGTTGTTTTCCTTCTGCCCTTTTGTCTTAAGATCTATCAATGAAAGTATCCTACAGATCCTAAGTACAGCGATCCACGATGCTTTCTTTGCATTTCATTTTAAGTATAATATAATATGTACAGGGTGTCCGGGTGCAGGGTGCAAAACAGGAATGTGCTCAGATCATATAGATACAAAGATACAAAGATACAAAGTATCTGGATGCTCTCCTCTCCCCTGTGAAGCATTCAGGCGGACAATTTCATTTTAATTGTGAACAAAACTTGGGTAAACGCTAAACAAATGAAAGCTGAGAGAAACTAAGTCCGCATATCCATGGAGAGTTAACGGGCTTACGAGTAAATGATACGCGTCTATATGCCAAACCAGATTCTTTTTCAGTTGCCAAAGGGGTGAGTAGCTTCCATGGAACCACCACCACCACCATCCGCGCCAGAGGATTTACAACTACTCGACTCTGCGAGCTGAGGGTCTACAATTGTTCCTCTCCCGTTCTCTCTCTCTCTCTCTGGTTTGGTTCATCATTTATTGACATTAATTGGTTGTGACATTTGCATTTGACTGATTATTATAGTTGCCATTGTTGCTACTTAACCAGCAGTCAAAGGGAGCGTTTTCCTTGCTGGCTTAAAGCGTTTTCCGCAGGGGGTTTGTTTTGGGTGCTGTGCCTCGACCTCGGGATGGATGGCCATGGAAAAGGGAACACTACGGAACGTCTGACGTCTGTTTGTTGTTTTAACAAATATGACTTCATTATAGCTGCAGGAGATTATGAATAAATTATGAGTACCACTAAATATTGAGTTAATTTGAGGTTTCAACTGCGTGTTGGCCAAGTCATCCCACCTCGGGCAACGAGCTGAGCTGAGCTTCGCTATGTTTGTGTGCGGTCCGTGGAGAGTCGTCCAGGACTATAAAATAAGTATTTTTGAAATATGAAGTATTTTTTTTTCGACTGGCCATAGAAATGTATTTCAAAGCGCTTTACCGCCGTTCAGCTCGGCATTCAGCCAGTCAGGGGACAATGCCAACTTTTTGAGTTATTCAGTTATTCAGTTATTCGGTTATTCAGTTCTTCAGTTATTCGGTTATTCATGAATGAAAGTCAGTGCAGCACAAAGGTTCCAAAACAATACTCTTACAATTGTACAGAGCACTTGCATCGATCTGCAGATGCCTCCTTTGTGTGCGGCTCTTTGCTCTCACAATTCCAGTCCCGAATGTCCTTTGTGCCGGCTCAGGTAACCAGCGGCCAGTCAGGAATTATGCGAGTGTATCTTTTATTGGGAGTAGCCAGTTACTTTGATAGTTTTTTAACGGCCACTGGGCAAAAAATAAAGAAAAAAAGAAGAGAAAACCCTCGTGGTCAAAGCCAATTAATCACACGGTCTTCTTTGTTCTTCTCCATTATTTGTTGTGGTCAATATTGTGGCTATTTCGAAGGGGCTAACCTGGGGTACACTGTGGAGGGTATTGTGGTGGATTTCAAGAAGCGAATATCAATTGCAGTCAAAGCACACAAAAAGCACTTGCCAACAATTAAATACTTGGCCAGTAATCAAATTAAATGTACTTATAACTGCGGATAACAAACAAGCACACGATCCACTTATCACCCCTTTCCATCCACTCGGCATTTACCGCTTACCACTTACCACTTACCACTTACCACTTACCCATGTCAACAACAAGCCAATAAAAATAACATTCGAAATCAAAAAATGGTCCATACCCTTGCCACTAGTATTCCCTTCCCCGGTGCCCGGACAGCCCGGACAGCCCGTATTCCGTATCAAGGATTTGAAAAAGCGCGCGCGTTCTCTCTGGAGCACCCGCTGCTTCTGGCTGCGCTCTGGCTGCGCTCTGGCTGCGGCACGGGCTTCGATTGTTTGGTCAATAATGAAACAACCCCAAGGACTCTGCATCAAATCCATATAATGACACGGATTGGATGCGGCTGCCTTATAAATATAAAATTGACAGGAGAAATGCACCCTTTGCAAATGAATGCAGCCGCAGTCAGACGCCATTATTTATCAATAGTTACATTTGTATATTTTCCCTATCAAATTTTCTGATCTTCTAAGCGACATTTATGATTCCGGAATCGATAAATATGGCTCCTATCACCGCGGCAGATACTCTTTTTTTATATGATTGAAGCAGCGTGGAGAACAGCATCTCAAAGTGTGCTCATCCCAGTGGAAAACTGATATTATTCTTGCATTTTCGAGAACAAAAACTTTGATAATACAGTTTGTATGTATATATAAAAGAGCCTTTGAAAACATATATTCAAGATATCAAAAAATAGTCGAAGATTACCTACTCCGACAGGCTGGAATAAGCTTTGGAAAATTATTGAATTTATTTATTTTTACCGATTGTTCTTATATCAGCTATATGTTATACTAGTCCGAACTTGATCATTTTTTCATACCCACATCTACATTTAAAATGATATTATTATAAAGATATTTTAGGATACAAAACATATTTAACATATATCAAGTATTGGATCGATTTATCCTATAGAGGCTATAGACGATATAGTAGTCTAATCTATACAACTCTTCGTAGACTCTTAGAACTTTGACATGCAGTTTGTTAGTAAGTTTTAGACAGATTAATCCTACTGAGGCTATTTGCTATAATAGTCTGATCTCTCTCTTAATTATTTTTCGCACGCTTCTAAAAAACTCTTTACAAGTATCATTCAAATATCGTGGAACACAAAAAAGTTTTCCATATGACGAATACTAGACCGATTAATCCTATGGAGGCTATATGCTATATCAGTCTGATCTTAATCATTAGAAAACACACTTTGACATCCACTTTGTTAATATCAATCGGATATCCGGAGGCACAAAAAAGTTGTCCATACCTTTTCAAGCTGATTGTTTCCTTGTTGGGCAGCTAAAGAATATAGTAGACCAACCTGGTAGACTCTGTGTCAAAATTCTTTCACCTAGCTAAAAGATCTGAGAGACCAATTTGCATATCTACTCATCTCATCGTCCAGCTCAATAATATATATACTTTATTGGGTCACAGATGTCTCCTTCAATGCACATTACACAATTCGTGACAAAGTTAGAATACCCTCTGCAATAAAATATTTCTGCATCTCTTTTCTTTTGTTAAATAAATAATCTTTATTTTTTAATTGAAAATCTATATATTTCTTCCATTAAATTGAACTGCTTAAATACTTTTCTATAGCTCCTTTTTTGTGAAGCAGACTCTGTCCGAATTCTAGGCAAGATTGGAGAGCCAAAAGTTGTCAAAAAGAGAAAGAGACTAAAGATTTCTTAGGAGATACAAAGTATATAGAAAGGATCAGCAGCAGATGAAATATCTGCGAATCTTTCATTATTAACCAAAACATTGAAGGAAGCAAGGATATTTATGCTTAGAGTTGTCGAAGTTAAAGAACTGCTACAGTTTCGATTTATTAATGAATATTAAATAATATTGAAATTGATGAATATATAACTATACCCATACTACATATATTTATACCACTATTTAGCGAGTTTTAACCAGTGTAATCCACGAAATTCCCATAATAAAAGTATATTTTGTTTTGGACTAATTAAAAAGTGAAATTTGTATTTTGTTTTATTAGAAATTTGTGAAAAAGAGTTTCAATATTAATAGCATAAAAAGAGATTTTAAAGTTTTCCTACCTATTCCGCTCGTGCTAAAAATGTCAAGAAATTAAGAGGTTTGTCCGGCGGGATTTTCGATCTTGGGGATGGAATATTGCTTGATTATAATTCTCAAACACCTTCGACGATTTTCAGCCCAATATTCTGATAAGCGAACAAATTTTATTGACAGTTTTCTTTAATAAATATTTGTAAACAGCTGCGAAAAGGATTTTCAACGAAAAACAAAGTAGAAAACCGGCGAATTTCTAAATTGTTTGAAAATTTTCGAAGATTATTTTATTAAAGAATAAATTTTAAATATCTGTTAAGAAAAAAATAAGAAAATGAAGTAAACAGCTTTAAAAGAGAGTAACTTTTTCACTTGGTGATTTAATACTCTTTGCATTTAATTCATTCTTGAACGCAGAGCGCATAAATATCCCATTCAGTTGCTCTCAAACTGTAGAAACAAAACATTGATAAATTTCCCATCGTGGTGAGTTTAGCCGGTGCTCAAACCCAACGCAAAGTTGTGCAGCTCAAACTGTGCGCAAGTCATTCACTGAGAGGAAACTTTGAATATATATAAATATATATATATATATATATCTGTCTATTCACTTAGCTATCAGGGAAGACTCATCAATGGCAGGATGTTCTGTTTCTGGCAGAGTCAGCTTAGCTTATATAAATGGACATTTCTTACCTTCAGCTGCAGCTTCCGCATGATGCGCGTCTCTTCCCAGCGATCCAGCTCCTCCCATTCCTTTACAAGATGTGCACATTATATCTGAATGTCTTAAATTATTATTTACGGGTTTTATGGCAGATACTCACCTTACCGCGCTTACGTAGTAAGTAGTAGCGGTACATTACGATGGTTACGGCCAGAATCAGTGCTAGCCCGGTTCCGGCAGCGGCACCCAGTACCGCCGAACTTACCATTACCATTTTGATCGTCCAATATTTCCTCTGATTTTGTGGGGAAGTAATACTCTGCCGCTAAAAATATAAAAGTAAAACTTAAATAGATATATCATAAATTTAGATAAGCAGCTAGGTAAAGCATTTAAAAAATGTTTATTTTTCTCTCCATTACCAAAATTTCATTCCAAAATCCACCCTATTTTATATATCATATTTCCAGGCAGATTTCTTGCATTTCAGATCACATATTAATTATTTATTTTATTTATGTCGAAAATCGAAAGTCACTCACAAACTTGCCAGGAAAAAGAACTTTTAAATTAATTCTAAGAAATTGTAAAAAAAAAAAATATTATGGTACAGTTTTGTTGGACATTTTCCGACTTAATCTGGAACACTTTAAGAGCTAGGAACACAAAGTTTATGAGGTAAATTTCGGTATATTTTGGAACAGTTTTGGAACAGTCTTTTCCAAGTTTAGCTGGAAGACAAATCTTGAGCTGGAGCACCAAATCGATAAGGCAAATTTCGAATGATTGGAAGATTTTGAGATACACGAAACTTTTTGCAGATCTCAAAGGTTTTTACGCCAAAACACTTTTTTTCCATTAAATTTATGAAGTGGGTTTTGTATTATATAAAAAAAAGAACACGAGTTAAATGTATTTAGATGTATTTATTTGTTAAAACCAATTTTATGGAACAAGGGTACCACTCGAACATGGCTATATTTTCTGGGCTGCTACTGCGTAGACTGGTTATTTACTTTAATGCAGCTGTGCAATCTTGTCTTGGCTCGGAGCTTGGGTTTTTTTCCTCTGCTTTTGGTATTCTTCAATTGATAAACAAACGTCTGTTTTTCTGGTATTCTATTTATTCTAGAATCTAACGTCAAAGTTACGTCTGAGCACAGCAAATCGCGGATACTTCTTCATGTGACTTGATTCTCGGGGATATCTTAGGAAATTATATGCGGATGCGTCATCATCTACTTCATTGGAAGATTCCTCATCATCATCATTATCCTCATTATCGTTATCGTTATCGTTATCGTTATCGTTATCGTTATCGTTTTCGTTATCGTTATCGTCATCGTCATCGCCATCGGTATCGCTGTCATCATCATTGTCTATGGTAGCATCATCTTCAAACTCAACCTCCTCCTCACTTTGGGGGCTAGCGAGTACTCGAACGCTCCAGAAGCAACCGATCAGCATCAATATGACCAAAGTGCGCATGGAGACGTTTCAGTGAATACTGTTCGAGTTGGCTATCGGAGAGCCGTTTATAAAAGCTCTTTTGTTCCAGAACCAGCCAAAAACAGGTTTTCATTCTCTCTTGTGCTCGACTCAAGAATACTCTGCCCCCGATCTTAATGAAACTCAGCAGAGAAAGATGATGTTAACCACGCAGGGCAGTCCGAAATATTACTAGCCTGGCCAAGAAGACGACCTGCCACATTGAGCCAACTTTGGTATTGGTATTCTAGCCATATCGACAATAGAGTTATCCCTCCACATTGGATTAACTGGGTCGATACCAAACCTCTTCAGGTAATCCTTGATTACAGAGCTGTTCCAGGCTGGTTCAGCTGGCTAATAACCCTTTGAATCCACTATTTAAGCTTATTCACTACCAATTAATTAATTAAACTAAACGATTATTTGCTGATAGAATACGAAACTAATTGGGTTATGAATTTTTATTTAAGTTTTCCAATTGAATGTGTTGTGTGATTGCTCAGATAGGTAGGTAGGTTGGTGCAAGAAAGTGTAGTTTAGATAGGGGTTTCCGTAGGATTTAGCTGAAGAAAAGCATGCAATTTTATTCCTTCTTTTCCTCTTCGTTTTCATCTTCCTCCACTTCCTCTTCGACTTCGCCTTCGCCTTCGCCTGCGCTCGCTCCAGCTTGATCGTCGGCTACTTCCTCAACCTCCTCATCGCCGGATTCGCTACCCTCGCTGTCGTCAGCTCCATTGGACTCCTCTACCTCCTCTTGTTGTCCCTGGTTTTCCTGATCGACTTCCTCATTTGCCGATACTGTGGAGAGCAGCACAAAGCCGAAGAGAGCAAGTAATAAAATAGCACGCATGTTGAAGTTCGATGGTTATTCAGAAACTGATCTGGAGTTATCCAACTTTCCACTTTTTATACGGATAAATCCGATACGGCTGTTTGCACAACAACAGGTGGTACGATGATTAAAGTCGAATTGGCCACAATATTAGTTAAATGGTAAATATTTGCCACTCAAAACTTTATATATTGAGTTTCGGTATAAAATTCGACATAAGTTTTTCTCAGAACTTGGCTAAGTTTGCACAATTGCTGTTCTAAAAGGGTTGGGTCAAAATATTTGCACAAGGAAGTGTCTCATACTTGAACAAGACTCTATTCTGGCCCAGAATAACCAGACCAGTTCATAAGGCCACGTCCGTCTGTTTGCCCGTCTATTTTTAGCACTCAAGTTCCGGTATATTCATTCAAAAGATCAGACTTACTCCATTTTTAGTACTCTACCACACCAAACAGATAAAAACCAATCCTTCTGCTTAGCTTATGGTATGGCATGACACACGAGCGAAGAGACGGACGGGGCTATACATTCTGCTTTTAAGCCAAATGAAGAATCTTTCCAGCTTAACCATTTGTCTCTCCATTTCGAGAGATACTCCGAATGCTCTCTCCTCTAAGAAGAACCTCACACTTGTTCCATCTAACCTTGGAATTTCTGCTCACTAGACCCCATACCCTCCAGACTTTCCTATGGATACAAAAACAGATGAAAACCAATCCTTTTGCTTAGCTTATGGTATGGCAAGACAGACGAGCAAAGAAGAATCTTTTCAAGGTAGTTACCAGCTCAGCTGAATGGATCTCTGCCCCAGCCGTTAGGTAGACGGAGAGATACTCGGTATGCTCGCTCCTCTAAGAAGAGTCTCGCATTAGTTTAATCTTAGCTGGGAATTGTCTGTTCAAATAGAAAGCTCACATACAAAAACAGATAAAAACCAGTCCTTCTGATTTCCTTATGATATGGCAAGACACACGAGCAAAGAGACGGACAAGGCTAGATGTTCTGTTTTTAAGCCAGATGAAGAATCTTTCCAAGGTTATCAGCTTAACAACCGTCAGGCTGCATGGATTTTTCCCAGCAGTTAGGTAACGCTCTCCCCTAAGAAGAGGCTCACAGTTGTTCCATCTCATCTTGGAAGCTTCGGTTAAAATATAATGCCTATTTATTCCCACTAAAGCTCACAACTTCCAGACTTTCCTATGCATAGAAAATTTCTTGAATATTCACTAGATGTTAAGTGGAGGTCAAAGGTTCACTTGAAATTTTAAAAACACAGCTTCAACTTATATAAAATTTAATATTTACGGATTCTTCGAAATCCGTTTCCAAAGTCGAAAAATGGGCGGGGCAACTTGCGGTGAAGCCTAAACTAATTTAGTTTATATACGACTATATAGTCGGTGTATAATAATCAAATTAATAAATAGTATTAAGGAAACGGCTTAGAAAATATTTTTTTTGACAGCTATATTATATAGCAGCTGGATCTCAATAATATTTGTATCTAACTTGTACTTTTCATCAAAATATCTCGAGCAGAATAATGCTTTTTATACAACTTTTTAAGCTTAAAGTTTCTTTTCATGGCTGCTATGAGATATAGTTGCCCGATGCTGCCATAACAAATTTGATTTTTCTAGCTTACAAGCCGAGAGACTAGTTTGCATTGAAAGAGCAGGACTTGGCTATAACGACTTGTCTTATAACAGCTTCATTAGCAGAAGAAGTTAAATTATAGCATAATATTCAGCGTTGTTAGATATTGTTACCTTTTACATTTAACGTGGTGAATATACAACATACATACATACACACACATACATAAAAATAAAAATATTTGTAAGCATGCTTTGGGGCGCTTTTGTGGGCGGGGCTTGAAATTTACATAAAAAATTGATTGATTAAACAAGCAGAAGTATTAGCAAATTGCAATGCTTAAAAATGTCAATTGGTGGGAGGCAGAGCAAATCATCGGAGATCATTAAGGCAAATAGAGAAAAAGAGAGAGATAAGCCACCTAAATAAGCCAATGGGAAGCCAAAAAGATCGAAAAAAAAACCAAACTATTCCTCACTCTGTCTGCCTTATCGAACTCTCGCTCCCCCTCTCTGTTCAATCCATTTCATTTGTCACCTTTCGCTAATACAGTTATTTTTTCCTCTCTACGCCTATTCCTTATTTGGTCCCTCAGCTTAGAAATTAATTTTGAGTGTTTGACTTGATATTTCAACTGGCTTCTATTCGCCTGGTATTGCATATATATATATATATATATATATATTTATATATATATATATATATATATATATATATATATATATATATATATATATATATATATATATATGTATATGCAGCTCTCTGTCTAACTAAGCTTAATACTGTGATTGATTTTGAGTGTTTGCTCTCGCTCCCACTTATTGACTTGCTGAGCATGACAACTGGCTGAGAGTTCTGTTCGCCTGGTATTTCATATGCATGTGTATGTGTGTGCTTGAGTATGATCTTGCATTCCGCAATTCTTATTGGTGCAGCACTTATTGGACATTGGAAATTGCTAATAAGGCAATCACAATTCATAGTATTCTTTCCTTAGAGAATTGTACCATAAGAATATTGTTGTTCTTTATGTAACGCTTTGAAAATTTATAGTGGATCTTTGAAAATATATTTGAGCCTATTTCCTATGAATCAGTTTTTATATATAAATAGATAGATATATAGAAAGCTGCTCCTGAATATATTCCTATAAATAAGAGCAAGAGGATGCAAGAAATAAACGGCTAAACTCCATTTAATTCATTCGTTTGAGTTCCAGAATCAAATAAGATAAAATGTAGCACTTTTTTATGGATGTGTGTGTGTGTGTGCATACATCTTATATAATAACGCTTCTGAATGTGTGTGCAATATGGTCTTTTAGCAGCTCTCAAGCTATTAATTTGTATAACTAGCTCGACGCGTAGCTTACAATTCTATTAGGCCAAATAGGCTGCCACCCGCCCGGCCCCAGCCCCAACCCCAACCCTAGCCCCAGCCCCAATCCCGCCCACGCTTTGAGTGAAGTTTGGGTTGGGGTTTGTGCCTGTCTCTCAGTGCCATCAACGAAACTGTTCGTGCGTAGGACTGAGTGGAATTATTGGCGCCAAGCTCCGAACCCCAGGCAAAAACCCTAAAAATAAACATAAATAGAGAAAGCACAACCCAACCCCAATAACCAGCCCCAACCCCAATCCCAATCCCTGGCGCCCCCACCCTGCGCTCTAACCGCTTTCTATTCGTAATATTTGCACTGCGAAGCGTTTCGGCAAAACATTGTTGTTATTCCTATTTATATACCCTGTGCTGGGGTAAAAATGGTGTATTAGTCAGTAGAATAAAATGCCTATTACCAAGAATGGAGAGTGGAGGTTGCCTGCTCTTTCTCAAATGCTTTTAGTGTATCGCAAACTTAGGGTATAAGCTAGTCGAGCACTCACGCTAAGCACTCGTCTCTCTTTTGCATATTATTTTTGGCCTGTTAAATGAATCAACAAGTGTAATGACGCTTTCTATGCCTGGACCTGCCGCTGGGAAGACCCAAAGGGTTTCTCGGTCTTTCTAGTATCTTATTTTTGCATATTCATCCATCTACTTCCATCCATGGCCTTCCGCCTAGGCACGTCTGCATTGTTCATATTTGCATAAATTTCATTTAAAAGAGCGAAAATTCGCAAATACTCGCATCCAGTTTTATGGCCATGTTGGAGTACTCCAATACACACACAACCCCAGCAGTGAAAGAAAGGAGTGCTAAAAAAAGAAAGGTGTCCAGTTTGCATTGGCTGAATCGGTTAGATGGCCATCGAACTTTACATAACAATACTAACAAAGTTTCTAGGGGGGTTTTTTAGCGTTTCAGCGTTCTAGCCTCGAATTAACATTTTGATTGGATTTTTCAATATTGCGCCATATGGTAGGTTGAACAGTCTGGCAACGACATTGACGGCCGGCTGTCGTTCCGTCCGTGCAGGCCCACTGTTTACGCTCTTCCTCGCCTTGATACTACGATAAGATAACATATTTATTGAGCTGTCTGTCTGACTGACTGTCTGTCTGTCTGTCCGAATGTAACTGCAGTTTTTATCTAGATACTTCTTCAATTCAAAAATAAATAATTTGAGAAAAAAATTTTATTTTTTAAACCAATATCCCATGCGGTAAAATTATATTTTACATTTTTACCAAGCGCAATGAAGCCACATCTTAGACAGCCTCAGCTGCCTCGGCATCGACGACTGTTTCTGCTTCTGGCTTTGGGTCCTCAACAACAGCGGCAGTTGTGCTAGTCTCCACAGCTGGGACACGACGTGGACGCCAGTAGGGTCCGCCGAAGGTGCGCCAGTTTCTGCGGTTCACGGGCCTGTATCCGCGCCTGTATCCACGCCTATATCCACCCCTATATCCACCCCAGATAGGCGCAGGTGCATCCCAGCCGCCGTACCAGTTTTGTGGACCGGCTCCATATCCTGGCCAATATTGTGGGGCGCCAACGTAAGGTAAGATGGGTGCAGCAGCTGCCACAGCTGCAACGGGTGCAACTACATCAGCTTCGGCGGTGTCAGCGGATTCAGCAACTGCCACTGGCTCGGCGGCAATTTCGGGCTGAACTGCAAGCTTTATCAAAGGCTGGCGGATAAGCGCTTGACGTACCAGGACATTTGGTGTCTCGGCCAAGACTAAAGTCATTAAACTGATGAATGCCAAAGATTTAAGCCAACCCATTTTTTGTTAGTAACTTCTGTCTTCAACTGATTGCCAACCGCAGCGCTGGCTGCTTTTATTGCAGAATATCGCAATCGGCTCACTAAATATTGGTTTAGCTAATTTCGCAATTCAACAGTTCAACAATTAAAAAATTTAACCATTTTAGCCATTAAAAGTTCTACGAGCTGCTTATGAATTGTTTATCCACAGTTCGAGCGTCAAACCCGATTCTAAAGCATCTAAATAGACTAACTTGTTTGCTTAGCTTGAAGAAAGTTAATAAAGATTTGGCTAATTTGTCATTAGGACACGAGCTTATATTATTCCGACAAGTGTTTCATTGTCAGCTCTTAACAAAAACAAATACCAATACCTCTTTTTTATATAATATTTGGCCAGAAAAGAGCGGCTATGTCGTTGAGACAAGGCAACACTCGTTAAAGCTGTGCAAATAAATATTTGGCTTGAAAATACCCTCAAAAAAACGTTCATTTATTTATCCCAATTAACATAGAAATATAATACTCGACTCACTGTTATGATTTCTAAACTCTTTGATCATAATATTCGGTTAGCAATGCTGCCTTCCTTCTGATTTATAAAGCGTTTCGGCCTGGCCAGAAAGCACAATTTGCGTTTTAGCTACCAGCCAAGAGCTATGCGTCTTCCAAATTAAATAATTGTTCTTTAAAGCGAATGAATGATTCATATATATACACACACACACACACACACACACACACACAGTAGCACGTCAATGCTACTTATGTGCGAGTATTTGACAAAACTCAGCAATGCTGCAAGCATAGGCGACTGAGAAATACCCTGTAACGAATTGCTGTGGAAACATATGAAGAGAAACGTTGCATACTTCAAGGAGTTCGTAGCAATTGCAGCTTTTGCTTCGGAAAATGTTGCCTTAAAAAACTATCGATTTGTTTTTATCGATCATCTAGATGATCACACGAGAAAGTGTAAGTTTATAAGCACCGAATTTCGTATGAATTATATGAAACTGAGTGGCTTGAATCGGACAGACAGACGGACGGACAGAAGAACAGATAGCAGAAAGGACAGACAGACAGACGGATAGACGGACGGACAGAAGAGCGGACAGCAGAACGGACAGCAGAATGGACAAACAGACGGACGAGCAGACGGACATGGCTATATCAAGTAGACTCATCATATTATCTATAAATATCTGGAGGGTTAGAAGATACCTCGTTAATTGCAGTGCACACTGCGTAAGAAAGCGATATTACCCTCTGCAAGGGTATAAAGATCAATAGGAAGAACAGCAGAACGGACAGACAGACGGACGGACAGAAGGGACATGGCTATATCAACATATACACATCTATATATATTTTGAAGGTTCGAAGATGCCTCCTTAATTGCACACTACGTGAGAAGCCGATAATACCTTCTGCTAGGGTATAAAAACCAAATGACTTAGACGCCACCTTTGCTTCCGATTGGAAAACCTAACCCGGAAAATGGCTAATTGAGAAACAGGATCTCTGTTATTTTTCAAGCGAAAAGCCTGAAGCTAATTCTCAAAACTTTGTACAATTATTGCTAAGCTCTGAGCTGGAAAAAGATCTCGGAAAATGCGTGTGAAAATGGAAAACTCTGATAATAATAATAAATACGAATAATACAATAAACATGTGTATTCACTCGCAGTTGGCCTATTTTGGAAAACCCAAGAGCGTTAAGTGGGCGGCAAATGGGTTAACAATTTCATTAATTAGATTCTCTGTGGAAAATGAAAAGCTTTTTTCTTTTCAACATATTTTATCAGTGTGTGTGTGTCCGGGTGTGCCCGGGTGTGTGTGTAGGCCTAAATTATAGTGTATAGATCCGTGTAGCGTACAGAAGATAGACATAATTGCCGATTGACGTCATTGAAGCGTTTCAGAACATAAGAACTGTTTGGAGTAGGCGTAATATCCCAATGATCTGCGTGGCGTAATAATAATATTGTCAATAATTATAATAAGTACAAAGTATATAAGTATCTTTTTGTACACTGTACACTGTAACTGATAAGGCGGCCCGCCTATCCACACTCTCTTATCTTATCAACGCTTCAAATTCATATGCATAAAAGCGTCTATCTATATATATATGCAGATAGATAGATAGATATATATATATTTATTTATATTCGTAATTCCACACCGTGGAGCTGCTTGTGTGAAATGCATCCCACTCAAATATTATGCACATTCTGTCTCTGTGGCGTACACAGAGCGAAAATAGAGTAAGCCATGTTCTGGCCAATTTTATTGGCCAGTTTACATCTTAGGAGTGGTCAAGAGTGCTCGTCCACTCGTCCACGATGGCCTCTTACTGTGTTACTGTTACTGTGATTGCTTTTTATACCAAGGACACCGAAGGAGGCATCCGCTAGACAAACAATCGCAGTTTCAATAACGCCGCCTACTCGGGGAATAACAAGTAACAAGCAATAATGAAAGGATAGGAGATGGCGTGGAAAAGTAGGCTTACAGCTGCTATTTTTGTGAGCAGCATCAAAGTCTCGCATAGAAATTCATTAACGACCCAGGCATGCAGGATCATGCGTCCTCTTTGGTATAAATATAATAGTAGCAATACAGCGCAATTGCACTTTGTTTAAGGATACCCAGAGATGTATCCTTTATGCGGACTTACCCGTCAGACCTGTTGCTCTGCCCCGCTCTGCTCTACGGCTTTATTCACTATCCTTTTTTTTCTTCTGTTTTTTAAACTTTAATTGTTCTGCTTTTTATTATGAGCACCTTGATTAGAATTTTAGCATTTTTTTATGTCCAAATTTTTAACTTTATTTTCGAGGGAAAAAAAAACAAACACCGCGAAGAGTTTCAAAAAAAAAGGTTTTTATTTTCCTGATTCAGAATTTGTTTTTTAAATTTTTTAAGTTCAATAATAACAACAATAAAAGACCGCACTGCGTGCAAGATTCCAACTGCTTGCCACAACGACAGGATAACCAATGCTAGAAGGTAGATACGCCATAAAATGCTACCATATGCTAGCAATTTCCATCGACGACGTCGGCGTCGTCGTCGGCGTTGGCATCGTTCGTGTGTTCCTGAGCCAAAAGCTCCTCTGGGCATAGCCTTCGGCTTGCGTGAAAAAAAAGCTTTCGTTTCGTCTGTTATCAGTGAGAGATTACGGTGCGGCTGGTCTTCGTGTGCATTGCGCTGATAACAGGGCTGCTGGCCAGTAATTTCTTCTTTTTTTTTTTTCGTCAGTCGCCACAGCCAGCAATTACCGTCGAGGCTTTTGGATTGACGCCCATCTCACCTTGAGGCCACCACAATGATTAAAGTCTTATACCCAAAAAACCTGTAGCTGCCAGCAAAAAGGCTAAAAGAACATCCAATAGAAAAGTTCTTTTGGGCTGCGTCTATATATTAACATTAGTTTATTTAACGTGTTAACTCTTTGTTTAACCAGGTTCTCTATGAAAGATGCTTCATTAGCTTCGCTGCAACAAATAAGGCACATTCGTTTGATATATGTCTCAGTGTCCTGCCAACAAGTACCACGCAAGAACCAAAGGATAACTGATAAATAATAAATAATAAAGAAACATTTGTTTATGATATGTGGTAATTTTGCTTTAATCAAATGAAAAAACTTAAGGTAATTGAATTGGTTTTTGCTTAATTAGGTTCTAAAATCAGACGAAAATACTGGGTTCAAGACAAAGTCGCGTCGGGAGTACAACAAGGATAAAGTCTTCAAAAAGTTTAAAGTAGTAATTAAAGGATATTTGGTACAAGTCGCCGAAACACACAATTAACATTTACACTCGAGCATGAAGCTTCATTCGGAGTGGATTATAATTTTGTTCTTAACTAAATAGATACAAGTACATAATTCAATCATCAATCATCATCAATCATCATCAATCATCATCAATCTTACAACTTACATTTAGCAGGAATATAATATAACATTAGCAAAACAGAAAACGAGAAAAAAAATACAAAAAAAGAAACAAATCGAAAAAAATAGGCCGTAGTTTAACATATCAACTATTCCGCAGGACTGTCTAAAGGTAAAGGTTCTTTTCTACAAAAATAAACAAAGTATCTGTTTGAGCACGGTTTTCCTGTTGTCCTGTCGTCCTTTGAAGGACAACTAATGCTGACGTGAGTGCGTCACACGCTTCCCCTTTTGCATCGTCGGCCAGTCTAGACTGGTCAGCGAGGGCAGCGCGCTGTCATTGTTATTGTTATTGTTATTGTTATTATTATTATTATTGTGGATGTTGTTTTGACTGATATGATTATTATTATTATTATTATTATTATTATTACTACTACTGAGCAGGGCGGGCGACTGCAAGGTGTAGTCTTGGGCCAGTACGATGGGCTGCAAGGTGCTAAAGTTGACAGCTGGCACCAGGGACGGTGGGGCAGCTGCATAACTCAGACGCCCAGCCTTGTTGCAGTTTTGATTGGCCATTGGCAGCGGGGATGACGGCACGTTGAGATTGAGACATGGACCAGCTCTGAAAAGAAAATGACGGTCAGTAAAGGTACAGCTCAAATGGTGCCACTGTGTGTGTGTGTGTGTGTGTAGGAGCCAATAGAAAGTGATAGAAAGTAGTTGGAGCAAAGCTACAGATATCTTGCTACATAGATTGCATCCTATTGCTGATGCTGAGAAAATTTCAAATTGATTGTTGGTGAAATGTTGGTGAAAATTAGTGATATCAAATTGTATGCTTAAAGAGCAGACCTTGAGCAGCACTTGACCTGCCTGGAGAGCAACTACTTTTTGGCGGAGTCGCCTTTGCTCAGTTTAACTCTCATATTGACTGTCACTAGGGGCAGCTTACTGCTACAGGGTTGGGAGGGAGAACAATGAAACCAGTTACATATGACTTATATATACATATAGAAGAGTATCCGATCTGTTCAATCAAATCGAACTCCTTCTGCGCTCACCTTTGCTGCGTAATTGTGAAGACGGACTTGCTCACAATCCGCTTGCCCGTATGCCAGATGCGTCCAATGTATTTGATGCGTTGTATGGCGATAATGGCCAATGCGACAGTCCTGTAAACGGAAAAATAATTATGGTTAGCGGCTGAGTCATAGGCCAACTCTTTGAGCTCTTTGTCTTACTTGAATAGCTTCTTTTTGGTGGTTCTCTGCGGCGCCAGTTTGGATCCAGGCGCAGCAGCAAGCGTTTGCAGCGCCAGCTGCTCACTCGCCTGATAACCCTCCAGAGTGAGCTTTAGGTATCGCTTCTGATAGACGAGCGCCTTGCGATGGCTTTCGACGCGCAGATAACGACCAAGTAGCTGCCGGCATCGCTCCTCGAGCTCACTGATGTGAGCATTCCCAGAGCCGCCAAGTTCCTCGCACTTCTTCTGGAGCGCAATACGCTCGCCTACGAGATATTGCACAGTTTCGGCCATTTGGCGATTCTCCTGAGTGTTCTCCGCCAGCAGCGTGTTTATCTCTTTCATTTTCTGCAGGAATTGAGCCGGTACTGTGTCATCTGTGCTGTGCGCCAGCCGATCATTGGCCTGGGCCAGAGCCTCGGACAACTTGGACTCGCGTTGCGCCGACCGTGTCACATCGAAGCGCAGTTGGACTATCTTCTGCTCAAGGCTCTCTTTGGCAGACTCGGCCATAAGTAGCTTTGACTTTAGTTCGAGCATTTCTGCTTGCATTTTCGCCTGCTCCTGATGCTGTCGCGAACGGGTGTTGGCGCGGCGCGACTCTGCCTCCTGTAGGGTGACCATGCGCGCTTCCAAGCTCTCTATTTCATTGGCTTGCAGTGTAAGTCGTTCATTGAAATGCTCTAGCTCCTGTTCAGCCGACTCCTTGTCGCGTGCCAGCTTATCCACCTCCTGCTTAAGGCGGTCACAGTACGCCATGCGTTCCTGCAGCTCTTTCTCGTAGCGTTGGCGCTCCCGCTCACTGTTCCGTTGGGTATCTGCCGATCTTTCTCTCTCCCGTTCGTTTTGGGCTGTCAACAGTTTCAATTCACTGCGCAGTCTATCGCATATCTCCGATTCCAAGTCTGCTCGAGGCGATTTCCGAGGTGAGTCCGTGGGAGATTTTAGCAGTAAACTGCTGCGTCGGCTTTCGGCACGCTGCAGTGAAGTAAGCTGCGTTTGCAGGCGTTCACATCGCTCGCGCTCCATATCCAATTGCTTATGAAGCTCATCCTCAGCATCGAGCACGGCTTCCAGGCGCTTACGCATAGCCTCAATGATCAGCACATCCTGTTCCTGTATCTCTTGCGAATGATGCTTCTCGCCAAGCAACTCTTTGCTCAGTGTCTCGCTTTGTTCCCGCTCCACGGTCAACTGGGCCCTGAGTGCCTCTAGTTGATTCAGCAGCTCGCGTTCACCAGTAAAGTTCTCATCGTCGGTGCCGTGACCATTGCCATTGCCAGGCGAGGGTTCAGCATCGGTTTGGACTTCCTTTTGATGCAGCTTGTTGTCCAAATTGTTCTCCTCTTCGCTCTCAATGGCCTTCAGTATGTTGGAATCTAGTTGGGCCGAATAGTTAAGCTCCTTTTCCACTTGTTGAGCGATCTCGTCAACCGAATACTGCTTGGAGCTCTGCTCACTGTTTCTTAGTCGCTCCAGATCGCGCTCTATCGCAAGGATTTTCCGATGTAACTCCTCATTGCGCTCCTGTGCCGATTGCAATCGTGCTGCCAGCTCTAAATTCTGCAATGTCTTGATCTTTATCTCTGCATTCAGTGCCTCATCCGCTCGCTTGTGAGCCACTGCCATTTCCTGCTTCTGCTGATCGCACTGGGCATGGACTGCACTTATAAAATTCAATTCCTTGCGCAGCGTTTCCCGATTGGCTGCCTCCTGGGCCGCTGTCTCCAAGACTTTGTTCTCCAGCGATTCTATACGAAGCCGATACCTCTGCTCGGTCTCTTCGTGTTCGCGAACCAACTTTTTCTGGTTTTGCAGCTGCTCCTTTTCCCGGGAGAGTTGCTCCTGCAACTGGGAAAGATTTTTCTCCAGTTCGGTGTTTTGTCTATGCTTCTCCTCCTCCAGAGCTGATACTTTTTGTCTCAACTCTTGCAGCTCTGGAGATGTGATTACTTTGGGTAGCTCAGGCGTCTGCAATAACAGGCTGGGCGTCTTCAGTTTGGAGTCCTCTGTTAAATTCGAAAAATTGATCTGTCGTGGCACCAATCCCGGCGTCATGGCTCCGCTGCTCTGTGCAGTCACCCCCAGTCCAGTGGGATTCTGAAAGTAGTGTGGATGCTCGAAGGTGTTGGTGGGATGGGCAACTACAAATCCACTCAGGTCATCAGTGCGCTTGTAAGTGAGATTCGCAACAGCTTCTTTTGAGGTTTCCTGCAAGGAGAACAAAACATGAATTACAGCAACCTGATTACCCTCCAACCCCCTTCAACTCACCATTGTCTGATGCAGAAATATGCCCGCATCTTGGGGTAGCTGAAGAGGTGCATTAAGACTGCGCATTGTCGCACGCCGTTCCACATCCGGCTCGGGAAACTCGGTTATCGATCCAATATCGCTGAGTGTGCGTGCACTGTGCTGCTTGGCACTTGAATCTGGCTTGCCTGGAACCGGTGAGAAGGCCTGGCTCGCATCTTTGGCTGCCTGTAACTCGCGCTCCTTGGCCTTCAATTGATCTTGCAGCAGATCAATTTCATCGTTCTTATCGGCTAGCATGGTGTCCATGAGATCAGGCAGGGAGAGGCGATTAATCATTTCAGTTCGTATCTGTTCCCTGAGCTTTTGTAAGTCATTGTTCTTTTGGAGCACCTCCTTCTCAAGGCGTTCTACGTGGCTGCGATCGGGCTGAGTCCGTGCGGTAAGCTCTTTCTCCAGTCGCGCAATCTCGTCCTTGCTGCGCTGCAGCTGCTGCTGCATAGTGGCCATTTGCTTGTCGCGTGCCGTCAGCTTCTCGCCAAGATCACGCACCTCACTCTGCAGCTCGTGAATGCGTGTGTTGAGATCAGAGGTTCCCACTCGATGGAGTTGTTCGGCTCGCTGCCGTTGCTCCTCCAGACGCTTATTTAGCGTTGTAATGCGTTGTGTCTGATCGTCAATCCTCCCCTGCAATGAATCGCGCTCGTACTGCAATTCCTGTAAATTGGACAGAATCGTTTTAATTTTTCGCATACATCGCGCTGCCAGTCAACGACCGGGCGACCGATTGACCGCCTCTACATCTGGATTTTAACCCAAACCCCCCCCCTGCCCAGCCTTTCCCAACTTAGAATTAAGTAAATTGAGCGCATTCAAATGATGCAGCGCAGATGAAGCTGATGGGATATGTATCAACCTTATGTGCGTTTATTTATTTCTGTTCCATTTGCTGTTTACACAGTCGTTTGATGCAAGAGCTTCATGCGGGCACAGGCGATAGTTGCGACCCCTCATTGCTGTCATCTCCATGCCACCACCACCACCACCGGATTCAATAACAAAGAAATTTATTCAGGCAGGCGGCAGGCAGGGACTCTGCTAGTAAATACGCGCATTACTCTTTCAATTAGGTTCTTGTGGCATGCTGCAAATTGTAAACATAACTCAAGAGCAACAGAAAGGTTGTTGATTGAACCAGGTGCACTAGAGGAACATTGCTGAAAGGAATGCATCTCTTTAAGTGGCACAAACTGGGTACAGCTTGGAGGCGCTGTGGCAGCTATTTTCGACTGAGGCTGTTCTATTTTCCTGTCACACATTTTATGATCTACGGAAACTAGACGCATCGCCAAGGCCCTACGGGAATCGGCATCTCTATATACGATTTTTTTGAGTGCTTGTCTAACCTTCGCAGTTCGTATATACACTTATATATATATATATATATATATATATATATATTTCTGTGTGTATTCGCACACCAATTGTGTGTCAATTGTCTCTCAGTTGTCCACTATAGACAGACACACAGACATATAAATAAATTCCGACTTAAACTCACTCGAAAAGATGCCATGGTAAAGTTGAGCGTCTTCTAAGCGCCACAATACACCACTTGCCACTGTTTACTACTCTTTTTATTAGACAAAAAAACAACGCACACATATTCCATGTGCTACGCGGAAGGCACTCGGCGGCCTACTGAGTGATGCCGCACAACGGGCGATGCTGAGCAGCGTCAGAATTGAACTTCATGACTCTCAAACTGTAAAGATCACACAATGCTACCCAAACTGTATGTGTGCCAGTGCATTACGAACTTTAATAACTAGCCATGGGATTTTAGCTGCTTTTAAACTCATTTTTAATGGGATCATAAAAGATATTTGATTTGTATTTTTTGTATCAACTTATCCTCGAGCCAAAAATTAATATTCTCCCTTTAGTTCACCTATTTTAACCTCTGGACATATTTTCATTTGTTGCTACATATTCTCAGCATAAATAAATCTTTTTAATTAACTCAGAACTTGCCTAATATTCTTACTAAATATTGCTAATTCGGGAAATTCCTTCAAGTTTGATTTTTCACCACATCTTTTATCAAACTGCATAAAACTTTAAGTTGTCAGCGAAGACAACAACCACCAGTTGTTTATTCACCACAGAAGCTTTTTCAAAGCTGTGTACTCACCACACATCCACTACGCAATTGGCTGACTTGCATTTCCAGATCACGCACGCGTTTAATGGCCGCCTCCTCGACCCGCGTATGCCTGTCCAGCTTCTCAGCCACACGCTGCACACCCTCCACTGTTAGGGATTGGGTGCGTGGCGATGGGTGTGTGGGCGAACCTTCGGCCGTATGGGGTGCTGTAGGCTGCTTGCTGCCACCGTGAACGGAGACATCTTCTGTGGCACTTAGACTGCACGAATTGGAGGCAGTGTTGGAGTTGTGCAGTGATTCCAATGTTTTTGTCTTTTGCTCCAGTGTAGTCTCAATTTCACGTAGCTGTTCGGTCACCTGTTGGAGCACCATACTCTGCTCGGCTGAGGGCAGTCCTTGTTGCAACTTCTCCTCCAGCTGGCGTATGCGCATCTGGTAGCTTTCGCCAATGTCTGTCTTTAGGCTATACACCTCCTTTTGCAGTGCATCATTGGAGTCCATTTGCATTTTGGCATACTCCTCCAGCTGCTTGGCCTTCTCATCCAATACCTGCTCATTCAGGGCTTTCGTTTGCACCTGAGTTTCCAGCTCCGAGATAATCTCGCGCAGTACAAAGATCTTGTCTATGGACGCCTTCAGTTCTACCTCAAACTTTTCTTTCTTGGCATTGGACTCGCCCAGCTGCTGGTTCACCTCGCGCAGTTGCGCCTCCAGCTGAGCGTACTGTGTAGAAGGGTTAAGGATTAAGATATAGCCAAGAGATTCGGATGCATAGAGGGATTATGTTATGATTATGTGAGGTGAGGTGAGGTGAGCAGGTGAGGTTAAGTTTGTTCATCACTTACATGCTGCTCCTTTACTACCCACAACTTTTATGTATTTGGTGCAATATCAATTTGGGGTGCGGTTAGTTTTCGGTTTTAGATTAAATTAAAGGGTGCAAGCAAAGAAATACCATTATTAGCCATTATTATTATTATAATATTACGTATTATCACACACAAACACACATTAAAGAATACACACACATACATATATAAATGCCGAGGGCAAAAGTATTTAATAAGAATTGTTTCAGCTCCACAACATTCTCTTCTCTTCTATAAATATGTCGGCAGATGCTGTGAAGAGCTCTACGGAGACGGAGAGCATCAGGCTGCCCTTGACTCCATTCAATACAAGGCAATATGGCTATATACATAGACAGCGTATGGGCACAGTGGGCCACAGTGGGCTAAGTAGAATTTTGACAGGTGCTTCTAAATTTGAATTTTGAAAACTGGAGGGATTACTCAATACAGCCAATTTATATAGTGAATGTGCGAATGTTTTCAGCTTATAAACAGCCAATAAAAGGCCAAACGTGCAGTCTCTCTTGTATGTACTTAATGGTGGGATAGGGAGCAATAAAAAGTATAAGAATTTTGACCTACTATACGTAATACACTTAGAAAATAATACCAAACAAAAACCCAAGCCAAACCAAACCAATCCAATCCAAAAGAAAATTAATCAAAATTCAATTTCAAATTCAAATCAATCCCAAAGCATAAGTATAAATCGATTAATAACTGAAAGAACCATAGGAATTGTAGCAAACGTTGGGGCACTCACCTCCTCAGAGGCATTAGCAAAAGAGCTGCGCTCCTTTTCCTTGTCGCGTAACTGCACTTTTAATCTGTCGATCTCGCGCAGAAACTCATCGCGTTCCTGTTCACGCTCGGCGGCCTGTTCCTCTAGGAATAGTCGCGTGGCCTTTAGCTGTTTGTCGGCGGTGTCGATCTGTTTTGGTAAGGGTGTAGCAAGTAATGGGATGGGAACAGTAATAAACCTGAGCTGATACTTGGCGTACAACTGGTGGACGCACTCAATTGGGCATTGTTTAGTAAGCATGCGTTTAGCACTCAAAAGGATCTCGCGCGTTTGATAATGGTCTATTTGTCTACTGCTATGACTCACCTGTGACTGCAGATCCTCGCGATCCTTTTTGCTGGACTCCACCACCTTGTCGCCTTCGCGGCAGAAGTCTTCAATCATCTGCAGCAGCACCACAGTTGCATTGCCCTCATCCTGAGACGACTGCGGCTTCGATGGCGAGGTTAGGAAATGGCGCGCCTTCTCCTGCAGTTGAATAAAACTGGCCGATGACTGATCCAGAGCCTGGGCGTTTTTCATGTCACCAAGGCCGTAGCCCTCAGCATAATCAGTATGATTCAATGAACTCAACTGGGAGAGCTGATCCCGCAGAGCCTGCAACTCCTGGCCCAACTCGGAATTACGATCGATGGTATGCGTCAGCTGTTGCTGTAGCTTTTGTCGATCCGATTCTGATTTAATTAGGCGATTTTTCAGTTCTACCAGCTGGAAGCTCAGCTCGGAGGCATTGCCCACATGCTGCTGCAGATCAACCGGCAATGAACTATGCGGCTTGGTCACCTGTACGCCGTGAGCTGTCATACGCTGATGCGCCACGCCGAGATGCTGATCATTCAGAGAGTTTGTACGCAGAATTTTGTGGAGCAGCTGCTGCGCCGCTGGTAATGGTGCTGTCGTCTTGAGGCCATCTTCGGCTTCACAGCACAGTTCATGCTCCTGCTTCTCGGGCTCATCAGCTTGCTCTACGGATTCGTTGAGGTGTTGCCTATCCAAATCCTCAGAGAGCTGCAGTAAGTATGCAGCCTCTGACTTTAAACGTTCCAAGCAGTCGCCCAAATCAAAGTCATCGTTATTATCGTCGGCGGTCTTGTTATCGATAAACTGCACCAGACTGGGATCCTCCACGACTTCCAATAGACTGTGCACGTCAGGCACCAGTCGCAGCTGTTTGGTGGTGTTGAACGATCCCTGCAGCAACGAGTTGCTCAGAGTCTGTTCTATATCTTCGCCGGCGTCTTGGCTACGACTTTGAGCCAATATGCGTTGCACCTCCTCCGAGAGTGTGGCATTAAGATCATCCTCGCAATTGGCGACGCACTTGGCCAGGCGACAGAGCACACTGCGAAAGCTTTTCGATAATTCACGCAGACCATCCCGTTCGTTAATAATGTGTTCCAAGTCGCGTCCGGAATCAAAGGTCAGATGACGCTTTGTCTTGCGGTTGAGTTGTTTCTCATATTCCAGTTTTAATCGCGACATCTGTGGGTCAGTTAGGTTAGTTCTCCTCCAGCATAGACACCATTAAGGGACTCACCTCTTCAGCATGTTTAATATTCAGCTGTGTTATTTCCAATTGACTCTTGGCCGTAAACTTCTCCCGTAACAAGATTAGCTCCTTGGGCCAGTGTTGATCATCCACCGCACTGTCCGACAACAAATTCTGGAAACACAATTTAAACGCTGTGTTAATGATGGATCGATACAAAATTGGACATAAACAAACTTTAGTTGAAGTCTGTAAAAATCTGTTGCAACATACGAGTGCAGCCCCTGTGCAGTTCCCAAGAACTAACAGTGTTCCTGATTCTATGTGCTCGACTAGGAAATACCCTATATGCATATGTATAGGCTTCAGTTTTATACAACTGATGGAAACAGACAGACTGTAGCGCCTCCTCTTGGCGACCTCTTAAAGCATATATGGATGCATTATGGGATCGGAGATGCATATTATGTGACCCTCAAGAAGGGTATAACAATTCGGCGGGCCCTTTGGGCTGCGGCTGCTGCTTTTCAACGCATCGTCAACATATACATAAATATTTATTGTTTACAGCCGCATTTAAGAAAAATATTTATATGAATACGTCTGGGAAATCGGTTCTGAACTTTTGCCTGGAGCAGCTTTTGAATTCTTCGGACATCTGCTCGAAGAGACCGTCGCTTGTTTTTACTTATAAATACAGAAATATAGCAGGAATAATCTTTGCTCAGCGGAATTTCGACTGATGACAGGAAAAGAGGAAAATGCATTAAGCGAATCTGAAACTGATGAATAAGGAAGGAAATATGATTTAAAGTAGCCGACCAGACCAGAGCATTGGCATCATTTGAAGCCTTATCTGATATTCTCTGAGGTCGTGCTCTCAGCTGATTAATATTCTCTAGTATAATTTCGTTCAATGCGTTTTAATCAAAAATATATTATTTCAAATTTGTTTTCCTTTCATACCCTCAGTTCTTATCTTTGGCAAATAGTATATTGAAAGTCCATATAATGCCCTCAATAAATCAGTTAACACTCAAGATTGATTTCAATTATGTGAGAATCACGACTGTCTTTTACTTTATATCGAAACTTTTGGTTATCGATAAATCTTAGCTTATTGTCAAACACAATGGTAAATCAAAATGGCTTCCTTCTAAAATTGGTTCTGCTAACCAAATTAATTGAAATTAAAATTCCAAGTGCATTGCCTCAACAAAAAGTGTTACAAATATTCATCTGGAAACGGGAAGGCATTTAGACGGATTTCGAGAATCAGAGCCATAAGCTCGGTAAATAGAAAAAATGCCTTTTTTTTTGCAAAAACGTTTCATTCTCAGCTGTTTCGCAAGCCGCCAAAATGTGAATTTCAACTCTTTATACGCTGCATGAAAGGAGCAATCTGAGACAGCATAAAGTATATATATTCTTGATCAGTGTGATGAGACCCTTGTTTTAAAACTAACTAAATGGAATTTGGTATGTAGCCCTGTTTTTGTTTCATTCAGCACTCGTATCATATGGCTCCTGTGAAAAGTAAAAAGCGCTCTAAGAATTTTTGGCATGGAACACTTTTTTGTTTCTCAAAGAGTAATGAAATTTACAAGTTTGACGCAGAAAAACGCATACTTAAAATAAGTAAAATCCGTCTAGTATATTATAAAGCTGCTATAGGAACAGTCAGGTTTGCAGGGATATATAATCTGCGGGGCGCGGAAGATAGATTTTCCTGACTAGTTTTTATACAAGTCTATTCCTGTCGAAAGCTTAGAGTAATAAACGGAATTTTAACTTTTATAATGAAATTAGAAAAATAACTATTCATTTCTTTTTCTTTCTTCTCTCAATTAAAAGTTAAAGGATTCATAATTTATTTCATTCTTAAAAAAACTTTCTTAAGTTATTCAGTATTTCATGAATATAAATACAATAAAAAGCATGAAAGACTCTCGAAGAGTCGTCTTCAATTGTAGACTGTCCATTTTTGATTATAATATATAATCAAATTTATAGAAAATATTGAAAATATTCTATATTATAATCAAATTTATAGAAATTATTGAAGCTCTTAGCCAGAAGTCAGAGGAATGCAAGGCATGTCTAGGGGGTGTGCTCGAAATTAGCCATCAGCAGGCCCTCGGTGCATATTCTGGCTATAAAGGTGAAGGTCAAAAGTAGATCTAGAGTCGTGGGCCACTGGTGTTCCAGTGGAGGAAATGGCTGAGCGCAGACTTGGACACAGTTTAAATAGATTCTACTCGAATAGAGCGCCATGGGAAAGGATACTTACGAGATGGCTTCAAAACAAAATTCAAAAAAAAAAGTCATCCAAAAACTTCCACTATGAAAATCGATATCCAGATCAGTTAGTGAAGAGAGAACCAATAATTTCCGTACAATGCACACTTACTATGAGTGCAACGAGTCGAGTGTCGCATCAAAAATAGCCCAAAATTTTCCAAAATAGGCAAGAGAAACCGACAAATTTTTGCGCCTTAAATAAAAATAACATCACATGTTGGGACGGACGAACGATCCGCCTGACAGCAGGAGCAGTGTTTATGTTGATTTGGAAAAGGGCAATGACTTGTCTACTTTTGGAACAGTATCCTAAAGATCTTCAGTTTGAGCAGTCTTCTTCTGCTTAGTGAAGTGATTTTGGGGAGCTTGTCAATGGGACTATTTTTGGGGTTAAATGGAACTCTTATATTGCTTACTTTTGAATGGGTTTTACGAAATCCGAATATCTGTTTTATATGCATGTATATTACGACTGAATATTTACTCCATAAACTTTAAGTTTCTTGGTAATCGCACAACACATTCACGCAACAAAAAAACAAAACAAAACAAATTATAATTTATTGTTTATAGTCTGTATAGTAGTCTGTTTATAGTTATAATAAGAACTCAATTTAAATATATGTATATAAATGTTTATATGTATATTTGCAATGGTCGCTTTTCGCCATATAAATCACTTAAAGATCTCTTGAACGCACATGTTTCTTCTGCACACATATGAATACATATATATATATATATATATATATATGTTTAATGTTTGTATGTATGTTTTTTATTTATATCCGTATTTATTTATCTATAATTCAGCGCTATTCACACGCAAAGCGACACTTGGGACACAAGGCACACGCACGCTTTGAAGTAACGGACAAGACTGAGCAGACTCCTCGATCGCACATGCAATTTAATAAAGATCCGTGGCAGGCAGAGAGCGAGCGTGTCGCGGAGAGCGGGCAGCGCGAGAGAGCGCAAACGGTTGTGGGCCAAGCAGTGCACTGCTTGCGCCTACTGCTGCATACGTATACGTGTATACGCACACGCACATACTCCTAGCCTGTAAGCTTGTGTGCGTGTTAAAATTAATTCAAATTTATGTTCGTTAATTTCGAACAGCGAGGGACGCCGCCGCCTCGTTCACTCTACATTGCACTACACAGATAATGATGTGAATGTGTGTGTGAGCACATATATATATATGTAGTATATATGTATATATGTATGCATGCGTGTGTGTTGGCGTGAGCTGCCTTCGTTTGTCGACACTTCCAAATTTACCAAACTGCACTTAATTAATACTAAGCCCAAAGTACCCTTCGCACTTCCGGCGGCGCTTTATTAAGTTGGGCCAATCTTTAATTTAAGAGAAGCGGCTGAGCCCATGTTTTGTTTGCCAACACACATATCGACATCTCTATATACGTGGATATATGGATATAGTTCTTTGTTCTGGCTGATTGATTGGACTTGAATGCACGTCTCAAGGCAGTTGTTTCCTCTTATGACGTAAGTACTTAGGTGGGATTTTCGGAAATTCTACCCACCATTTTATACAACTGACATATATATTTGTATACATATGCATATGTATATATATAAAGGCAGTACTTTGCTTTTATCACGTACATAAGTGAATTCGAAAGTGGGATTTTCGGAAATTCGACCATTTATTTTTATTTGGAACTGGTTCAAATTTACTTTATTACAAAATGAAAAAAGACTGCATACAAATTATCCGGAATATTCTTCCGCATAGCTGAAAAATAGAAGGTAAAAAATTTAACGGGGAAAGTTCCAACTTAAAATCTAAAATTGACCTATTTCACCTTTCCTTTTTTTGAAAACCTCTTTTTGATCTAAATTTTACTATTGATCTATGATAAATAGATAGATTTAGAAATTCCAACAGCTGATAGATGTAACTGTATTTTTCTATACCCTACAAAAAAACAACTTTTCCGTTTTGGTATACTCTTTTGACCCATTGCAGAGTGTAAGAAAAAAGCAGAAACAACAAAAATAAACTACAGAATGTCTGCTAAAATTTGTTGGCAAAGAGACAAAATCATACATTTTTTTTTATGTATATAAATATGTAAGAAGAATATATATGTAAGTATCCAAGTATATATCTTTTACAGCAGATTTAAGTGGGACACATGTTGAATTTAAGTCATATCAGTATTAAGGCTGCGAGATCTTCAATTGAATATATATATATTTATATATATAAAGATAAATAAGCTCTCCCTCACTTCTACTATTTTAGAAATATCTAATAGATAATTGTATATTTCAGAAGTTCTATGATTCTGTCAGGCAATCAATGGAAAAGGAACGATCCAGTGGGATCGTTGACTTTGGCCTTATAAATAGTCCGTAATGAACTCTGAATCCAATTACGGCGCAGGAAACAAAAATGGAAATCCGCTTGAGCTATCTGAAGGGATGCCTCCACCTTAGAGAACCAAAATTATTTTCCCCGGTTTGCTTTTACTTTTTGGCAACCTGACAAAAGTTCGCACGCTTCTCACGGGATGCGTGCCACAAGAGCAACCTACAGGCGGCACGGCAGGCAGCACGGCAGGCAGCACGACGTTTTCATTAAATGAGTCTACAAAAATAATTTACGCTACGGGAAGCTTGGTGAATCACACGCACAGCATGCAAATCATGCATTGAAGAGTAAGTAGGAATATTAGGAAATTAGGGGGGAACAAAAAAACGTATAAGTATTTGTTCCGATGTGGATGCATGGCACGCCACATCTCACCTGTATCTGTTGCTCCAGCTCTGTGGCAATATCTTGGCGAGCTAGCGCCAGTTGCTCCTGCAAGCGCCGTTCGTACTCCTCAATGATGCGTTGTATCACTTGAGATTCATTATTCAAATTCAACTCATCCTCATCGATTATGATCAGCGACGTGTTCGGATTTTGAGCAGCCACTGCCGGCGCGGGCTCTTCTCTTCCTTGACAGGTACGCGGGGATTCGCGGGGTTTTGGCTGTGCATGTTTAGTTGTGTTTGTTGCAGCGTTGGTCGTGGCAGGTAGTTACAAATCGAGTTAAATTGGTTTATTGGGTTATAGAAGTAAACAAACAAGAAAGATCATGCAGTTAGCGGTTAGTGAACAGAAGCAGGTAACAGGTAATTAAACGAAAGTGATTCCCACTCTTCGCAGGATTAGTGTAAATGGCAACTCGTGCAAAAACCCAAATGACAACTCACCAGGTAGTCATCGTCCGCTTGGTTGCGCTCGTAAAACTTAAGACGATCGGTCAGCTTGCGGAGCTGATCCTCGTGGGAGCGCTTCAGCTCGTAAATGTGCGTCTGATAGAATACTTTGAGATCCGCAACCTCCAACGTCAGCTGCAATGCATCCATATGCATAAATAAATCGTCTAATAACCATAAACCTAAGCAGTTACTCACGTTTTCTTTGACATCTACTCCACTGGGCGTAATCTGTCGATGGCTGGGACTGAGTAGCAGCTCAGCGCGCTTGCGTTTGCGTGGCGATGTCTCCTTGGAAGCCATCTCTTCGGGCAGTTGCTCTACTTCTGAACATTCGGAGGAGCTGTCGCTGCCCAAATGCTGCGACTTGTGCGAGAACACATCATCAGAGAACTGTTTCTCCAGATCGGCACAACGGTGTTCGAAATATTTGCGCAGTTCCTCCATTTGCTTGGTATGCGTTGCCTGCTGGGTTTGCTCGTTCAGTAATCTCTCGCCTTCCCACTGATCATGGCTGACCTTCAGCTCTTGGGCGCACTGCTCGCGGCACTGCACCAGCTGCTGCGTCAAATAGTCGTCAAACTTTCGCTGCACCAAGAGAAACGGCCGCACTTCACCAGGTAGTAGACATTTTTGGAATTGTTCGATTTCCTTACTGAAAGCGGGTGGCCATTCGGGCGGCAAGGGTTGCACGCCCAAATCTTCTGTTGACGTTGCCTGTCGAGGCACAGAAAGCTGTCGCTCGCGTGAGCTGCGTGAACCACGGTCCTCTTGGTCAGTGAAAAAGTTGCGATCCAGATCATCATCACTTTCACTAATTAGCTCCATGGATATCTCGGATATGCGCTGTCCGGCATGCGCATCTTGATCAGACCATCTGCTAGTCCGTTTGACTGTGTCCACAGTCTCATGCAGCTGCCTACGCAATGCTTGCACCTCACCGCCCAGCCGATCCGCATCCGCTTGCAATTGGCCACGCACATTCAAAGAGTGCTGCAGTGAAT
This sequence comes from Drosophila repletoides, assembly GCA_018150835.1. Taxonomy (NCBI): domain Eukaryota; kingdom Metazoa; phylum Arthropoda; class Insecta; order Diptera; family Drosophilidae; genus Drosophila; species Drosophila repletoides. Next base: position 3,067,900 of record JAECWQ010000031.1, read on the forward strand.
CCGTAAGCTTTGCAATTATATCATCACGCCGGGATAACTCCACATATATGTCAAGGGTCTATAGGATATAAAGATTAAGTAGTTAATATAAATTTTGGCACTCATATGCAATGGCGTCTTACCGGAGCTCCGAATTCCTCTTGAAACGTGCGATATTCCGTCGAATTGGTCACCAAAGAGCTGCTATCCCGGGCAGAGGCAGGACCAGCACTGGACTCACGACAAACCGCTTCATTTTGTAAATTCAAAGAAGGCAGGCAACTATCTTTCGTCTCCTGCTGTGTGTGTAGCTCCTGCATCTTGGTCTCCAATTGCTTCAGCATGTTTAAGCTCACCAGACTAGAATTGCTGCCCGCCTTGGCTGCCTGCAATGTCTTTGAATCATCCAGGGACAGCGATTGCGGCTCCTCTGCAGTGGTACTCAGCGAGAGCAGCCGCTCACTTTCCTCGGTAATGTCCTCCAGGACATCTTTGCTCAGTTCTGACAGCGGAACACGTTCCATTTGCTTAAGCACCACGGTTCCTGCTGTGCTACTATTTTCCTGCGCCGCTGGTGACTCCGTAGGCGAGGTCTTCGCGGCGCTATCGGAAAGCGTCTGCTGGTTCATGGCCATCAGGCGTAGCCTCATTAATTGCAGAGAGCACTCCTCATCCTCATCATCATCGTTGTCATCTTCTTTGCTCTCCAGCTCCAATATGGTCAGTTCAAGTGGCTCTGGTTCCAGATACAGAGTTTCCAATGCCTTAGCAGATTTCTGCTCGACTAATTGAGGCTGTTGCAGCTTTGGCAAACTTAAAGGTTCCATTTTATGTGCTTCCGCTCCGTCCAAATCTGTTACAATTTCCAGTTTGTGTGATGTAGTGCGCAAAGAGCTACTGATCACCACTTCTTCCGATTCATAGGTCATTTCAATGGACTGATTTGTGGCCACAATCTCCTCCATAGAGTGATCCTGTTCACTGTGTGAACTGCCAGCTATTTCCAAGTCACTTTCCTCCACCTTTTCTTGAGGAGCATTCCGCGGGGAGGCTGAGAGTGCGGTACTGGCTGCCATACTTCCAGTTTGTGTGTGCTCCAATTCCTTGTCCTCGGTTGCTAATGTCGATGCCTGCTGGGGCTCATCAGCGAAGTCAGAGACATCGCCTGCGGTGCTTTGATTGCTTTGAAGACTTTCATCCTCGGCCTGTACATGTAAAGACGGTTCCACGTCGTCTTCGTGCCGTGAATGAACCGGTTTTCGCTGCTCCAATGGCAGGCTAATGTCAAAGTCGTCGTCATCGTCGTCAACATCCGACAGGGTCGCTTGATCTTTGACGCTAGTTGACACGACACTCTCATCACTTTCTTCCACCACCAGGAAATGCTGCGCCAGCTGGCCACCAGAAAGTTCAGCGTCGTCCACATGAAACTTCGCAGCTTCTCCGCTGCTGCTGCTGTCAGGTTTGGCACTTTTGTGTGATTGCTGCTCCTCATTCTCGGACGAAGACTTTGGTCTTTGGACCTCGGCAGCCGCCTCGGATAAAGATCCAATGTTTGAATGCAGCTGCTCCTCCACGTCACTTAGCTCAATCGCCTCTTCAATGTCCTCCTCTATGCTGCTGCTTGTAGTTGTGGTTACTGTCGCCATGCCTGCAGCTAAATCCCCGCTGCTCGTTACATCACTTCGGGTCGTTGCTGTTGTAGTTTGCTGTGGATCGTCCATTTCAATGGTCATGGAACTGGTGGGATCTTCGATGATAAACGAAGAAATCGTCTGATCGTCCTCGGTGAGACTTAGATTATTTTGTTGCCTCAGTAGCTCTTCTGTGTCTGTTGATGTAACCGCGTAGGGAGTGCTGCTCGAGCTTGTCGCGTCTGTAAAGCTACTTCTGGAGATTATATATGTATTCGTTGATTCGTTATCATCATTAGAACTGGCCTCAGAGCGCTCATTAGTAACACATGTGTCTGAACTGTGATTAGCAACATGTTGCGCTCCCCCCTCGACTCTGGCTGCTTCTGTTTTGTTTGTTTTTGGCACTTGAAACACAAAATTTAATGTTGGTATGAACTCAACATCCACATGCTTTGCCACAGAATGGCGGGCACAAGCGCTACTAGCTGCCACCAACTGTGTATGCTGCTGTCCAGCAGCGGTTGATGACTCCAAAGGCGATCCAACTGGCTCCTCTGCGGCTTCAGTTACCTTGTAGAAGGCGCTGCCACTGCTCGTTCTTAGCAGCGATGTGATCTGGAATGGAGCAGTTCATTAATTAGATTATAGTTAAGGTAAGTACATAATCTTAGCTATTAAATCTGTTAACCAGTCCTAAACGGACTACCAAAATACTTAAGAGTTAAGCAGGTAAGCATAGGGTAAGTATGATATATAGCACTCTGGATAGGGCTGTATAATATCTATTTCATTTATATATATATATTCAAAATGTCGACTAGGTACATATGATTCAACTTCGTAAAAAATATTTTAATTAAATAAAAACCTAAAGCTCTAAAATTCAAGCAAGGCGACTAGAAAATACTCTGCAATCGGGTCAAATGCTCCCCAGCAAAACCTGATCTCGCCTGCCCTTTAAAACATAGTTTCCTGATTAGCAGCTGAATCTATCGATTTAGAATATTAAAATTTGGAATAGACTAGCTAAAAGACAGATTTAGGGTCTCCAGCTGTCTATAATCTCTGAGATTTGCTCAAGCCTAGTGTAATCATTTTATGTGGATGCAGAGTCTGGAGTTGTAGGAAGAACGGATACTGTGGAACCTAGGGAACCTACAGTTGGTCTAAGAGGAAGAAAGGAAGAAGAACGAGGAAGTTTCTTTTACCACTAAGATGTATTTAGGAGAAAATAATCACTGAAGATCGGTGTTAAGACGGCTGACCGAATGATAAAAAGAAGAAATACTGAATTGAAAGTAGAAGTACCGAGCGGATTCAATTTGATCCTGATGGATTTACTGCTGTAACCCGAACAGTTAATATCAAAAAATCAAGAAAGGTCATTTAGAAATATTCAAGTCAGACATGTTGGTATATATAGAAGCCATAGTATCAAATTTGGTGTACGATATATAGGGAAACAGAGGCTCTGGGCAACAGCTGCTTTAGGTGACGCACAAAGCTAAATCGACTGAGCTGTGCAATAGATATCTATCTGTTAGATACATTTGCACAAGCTTAATATACTTTTTTCAATGGGTTTCGAATAAAATAACATGTTTACACACAACTTGTGTATATATATATATATTAAAATAACAATTTTTATTTTTTTTTTTGGTCTGGCCGACTTGGCGTAAGAAATTTTGGGTTACACGTCTGCTGCCATAACACAAAAAAAAGAAGGGGGAAAAAAATGCATTTCGATTTGAAATTCTCGTAATGAAGTCACCTCATTGTCAACGCCAACAATGTGATGTTGCCACACGCGCTTGCCACACGCACACGCAAGCATTTTTCTCTTTTCAGGATTATGGGGTTATGCGGCACATTAAACTTGCCCCCCATCACTTGACAGCAAGGGATTTGGGAGGCTTGACTGCATAAACTGTGGCAGCGTTCAGCGACTAGAGATCAGCATTGATTTGGAAACGATATTTCGTACCAATCACACTGGCATCTTCATCTCCGGCCAATTGACCCGATTCTGACACTAAATGCAAACGGGTAAACTCAAGTGATTATTAGCGGACCAGACCGGACCGGTTGTGTTCTCGGCCTGGCATCGATGCTCTCATGATGCCCACGTTTCGTCTGACTCAGACAGGCGTTATTTGATAGATTGCAGCTGTGCTGGTAGCTGGTAGTCAGAGGCGGACAGGCGGGCGCTCTGCCCTTTTATTATTAGAAATGTTGAGGCGTTTTCAAATTGTGTAATAACCTGGCCAATAACCGCCGCCTCCAACTTATTAGAGTTGCAGATGGTGCGTTTATTTATATATTTAGAATATTTGTCCACTTGACTGATCTATGAGGTAATAATGAAAGTGAATCTGGTGCAGCAACTATCCGGTCTGGAGATCCAATTAAATCCATATGCATATGCAAATGCTGTATAATTTCCATTAATTGAGACCGCTCCGTTCCACCCATTGATTTTCAACGGGTAATTGCAAGATGCTATAGTAATTTAAATTGCGCATACAACATGTAGGTCATCTCAACGGAGTTCAGAAACTTTTGGTTAGCTTTAGTTGTTCAACGTTCAGCGTTGACTCCTGTTGAACGTCCTTGAACTTGTCACAGTGCAACCAAATTTGTTAGAGTCCTTTCACAATATCGGGATAACAGTTTTCGCCATCACCATGGCTACGTTAAGTCCTGATAAAACTTTTCTATGTGCGTGTCTTGCGAAATATTGTAAGTTTCAGTCGCTTTTCCTTTCTCCTGAGCCTACGAATTTTCCGATTAAGTAAATTTCATTTCATTCAGGTTCCATAGTCTCCTTTCTTGGGGTGTGACACACTTTTCTTTTTGGGGGCGGGGGCGGGGGAAGGGGAAGGGAACAGTCAAAATAAGAACGCATAGCCGCTCCCCATTAATGGAAAGTAGAGACCTAACCCAACCCAGACCAATGCCACTGATGGAATTTGATTTTGCTCTAAGGCATATAGCGAATATTGACAAAGATACTGAATTAATGGCTACATTAGCTTTATTGGATGGCTTTGTTAAACTCCAGCCTGCTCTCAAGGACTTGTGCTATAAATCTGAAGCATGATCTTGACAGCTATATAGACGTCTATCAATCATCTCCATCTGGCTATGTACTCACATGGATTTTACTCATGGTTAAGGTTGAATTATTCACAGTATTCACAGTACTCAAGTTGCAGTTGAAGTCCCAAGTAAATGAATAATTTTATTGTCACTTCAGTCAGTTATATAGACGCAGATATGGCAGATATATATATATATATATATTAATTGTATTCATTTTACAACTTCACACACAGAGGCAGAGCACACGCCTTTTATCTTTCAATTTTCAATTTGTTTGACGGATCCGCCGACCGACGACAACAACCGCCTGCAGTGCAGGTTCTGTTATAAATAAAATATCGCGCTCCGCAGCGCTGCTACCGGTGGAAGCGTCGTCCGACTCCCAATTCAAAAAAAAAAATAAAAAAAAATCAGAAAGCAAAAAAAAAAACAGACAGTCTGTCAGAGGCAGTCGATACAAAGAAATCAAAAGAAACGAGCTGAGAGCCGGGAGCAGAGCAGCTAGAGAAAATGAGCGAACGCGCCTAATGCCGAGCACAACAATATTTGCAACGGTTCCAAGCGGTTCCGTGCACCGAATGCGTTCCCATTTATTATTTATAAACAAAATGTGGAACGTAAATTGTTGTAGTATTGTGGGCAACATGTTGGGGAGCCCACAAGAGAGCGCCGCCATCAACATGCCTACGCCTGCCGTTAGTTTATGTTGATTCTGATGTGTTGATAAGTCGCTGAATTTGAATGTTTATTTCAATTTTACAGGCTGGCCCAAAAGGTCAAAGGCGCACTCAATCCGAATGTCTTATAGTAGCAACAAACACGTGCAGATAAAGAGAGAAATAAGCAATTGATTACCATGTAATCAGTCTTTCTCTCTAACACAGAACTAAGTGTACATACCCAATCATATATTGTATAGAGATTCATGATGCTGTCGCCTTAGAATTTGATTAGAAATTCATTATCAATATTCACTTTTCCTTTTTGGCACACACACTTGACCGACTTTTGCGGAGAGGTCGCCCGAATAGTGTCCCATTAAATATATATTGGGAGAACATTTGCGACTGTCAGTTAGCCATATTCTGTATTGCTGCTCTTCATGTGAATATTTTTATTTGGTTTTTTTGTATTTTTCCTTTTTTTTTTTTTGTTCAATTCTATTTCTGGTTTATATTTGAAGAAATCACACACACGGCGGGAACTTTGCAGGTTATGTAGGAGGGACGGGGGTAGGAGGTGTAAGATTTACGTAAAAGTTTCACAATTAACTCTAAACTAAACTAAGAGACACAGACAAAACGAAAAGTCCAGCTATGGCCAAGCGGCGTTAGAAACTCATCTTGTGGATTCCCCCGGCCCCTTTTCAAAGTCTACCACTATAGCCAGAAAGTGCACCAAAAATTGATGTGCAACCGATTAGAACAGTTGCACGTAACCGCGCGCCCGAATGCAACTGAACCGTTTCTGCTGCTGCCGCTACCGCTGCCGCTGCTTCTGCCACTGCCACCGCCACAGCAAAGAGAGTCGTCATCGGTATTGGTCGGTCTTTTATTTTTGGTTCTTTTGAACCCAAACTACAAGAGAGGCGCACCAAAATAATACTCACTCAAGCACTAAATTGTATATTTCTATACCACTATAGTCGTCTCTATGCATGCATCTCCATGTCTGTTTGTCTATATCCAATCCAAATGCTCAAATGCACCAGATAAACTTATTTTAGAGTTAGTACACAGCGCCCCCAACGCAATCACCGCACCCGCCGAGTACTACACTAATTACCTATGCCTCCGATAGGTATTCCCTGACGATCAACTCACAGTCCACAGCTAGAGATACTCATAGTCTCCTTGGTCGAGTTTCTAACGTTTTTTCGAGTAGTTTGTAATCATATTACCAAATATTTCTTATCATATCTTATTCATGTCACCCTTAGTGTAGCTATTTGATTATACCCTTTCAAAAGGTATTATAACTTTGCTACGAAAAGAAGAACGCATCTCCGAACCCACAATTTTTAATCAGACCGACGAGATGAGTCTATATAGCCATATCTCCCAATTAGGTTAAGCCTTCTTTCATATTATAATTTATAATTTAGCTGCTATCGGAACAATCAGTCCAAAATTTCCTATATTGAAAACATTTATGTTTCTCAAGATATCCTTATAAAAAATAACGGTCAGGTTGAAGTACGTTTTCTAAATGTAAGCAAAAATTACCTAGATCAGACTACTATATCATATAGCTTGAAAGTCGATTGTTTTTAGTGATATTGTCTTACAAATCAGACTTAAACTGAGTTTTCTTAAAGCTTATTAAACAAATGTTAGGATCACATTTCTATATCATATAGCGTCTATAGGAACAATCGGTTCAGCACTTGTAATATGGAAAACTTTACTTTCAAGATCTCTCAATGGGAACCCATCAGTTAAATGTAGTAGTTTGTTTTCTAAATGCCAAATGATCAATATCAGAAAACTATATTATATAGCTGCCATAGGAACAATCGTACAAAGGTGTATAAGAAAGTATATAGCCATTTCTTACTAGTTTTTCATACGCAGAAGCACAAATGACTAAAGTAAGAAGGGTATTCAAATCGTCGGCGTACCGAAGACAATCTCTCGTATGTATAAAAAAAAAGAAGCGTTTCCCACTACGGAAGAGTCGGGATCCCGGAATCAGTTGACTCTTTTGACACTTGGTTTATACGTAAACTCAAAAGAAAAGGCTTTAATTAATATATTTAGTCATTATTTATTAGTTCTTATATCGTAAAAAACAAGATCGCTGTGTATACATATACAATATATTATTAAAATCGGTGTAAAAAACTGTTTCATACACCAATAACAATCGCTATCTGTATACATATCTCTATATAGTATAAAATATATAGTATATTTATGTATAAAATCAAATTTTTCAATTCAGTTCAACATTTAAATGCAATATCACTAAATGATGATCCAATACTTTGGAAAGGCAAATCGTGAAGTCAATGTACAATTACAATTTGAGAATTATTCATTTTGTTATAGGATTTAAATTATTCTTCGTACTTTCGATGCATTTTTATCGAGCATTTATCGTATCGGTTATCGGTTTCTAATTTGTATTCTTAAGAGAATTAATATTGAATAATATATTCATATTTTTAGCTTATCTGTAGTTCCCCACAAATATTTGGGTAAATCGCCAAACCCGCAAGAATCTATACCAATTGCAAATTGGTATATTTAATTCCCGTTATTATTATTTTATAAATATAATTAGTCCAAAGTATTAACAATTGCTGTCATTCTGGTCGGCTGGCATCTTTCTGCTTGAACTTTGTCGAGTACTTGTAAAAGTCGGACATTTCAAAGGGTTTGGTCACCTCCTTGTAGGGCTGGAAAGTCGCCTGCTGCACGACGGTCATATTCTTGGGTGATTCGATGCGTATATCGGGCGACAAGCCGGGCGAGGCTGCAGCTGTGGCAACAGCCAGCGGTGTTGAAACCACAGCATTCTGCAACACATTTCCACCACTAATATTATTATTATTATTATTGTTGTTATTGTTGTTGCTGACTGGCGGTGGTCTGGGCGGCGGCGTTGGCTGCTGATGGTGGCTGGGCTTGGGCGGCAGATGCCTAAATGGCGGTATATCGAGCGGTTCCAGTGGATATGATGCCGATATGCCGACCGTCTGTTCCATAGCATTCAAATAGGATGTTGACTGACTGAGCTTGGCAAAGCGTTCATCTGCATGTTGTAAGGCTTTCGAGCTGCCGGCAGCTGCATAGCCAGCTGGGGCATAGTTATTGGTGCCACGCTGCGTCGACATCGAATAATGGCGCCCAGACACAGACATTGACTGCGAGGAGAGTTTGGTACGCGGCTTAATACCGGCACCACTGCCACTGCTGCTAACAGGACTGTGAGCTGTGGATTCAATTTGACGCACGACTGCGGGCCCATCGAGCGATGATTCCAGCCACTGCTTGGGCTTCGGTTTTTTCTCGATGGTTGTCCCACTGGCGGAGGTTGAGCACAGCGATATCTCATCAAGAGGCTTGGGCTTACTGGCGTAGCGCGGCACAGGCGCTGCCAGCATGTCGCTGGAATGCGATTTGACTTCGGCTGCCATGGCAGCGGTCATGCCCTGACTCTGGTGCGGATGCGGCGGCGTCAGTGCTGCAATATGGGATTGTGAACGCCAACGATACTGCTGTTGCTGGTGTTGCTGCACGCTCTCTACCTCCACAGAAATGTAGCTTGGCGCCAATGAAATGGCATCCAGCTGCCGCTGATGCTGTTGATGCTGCAACGAGGACTGTTCGTAGCTGATGGCGCTCGGCGATGCAAGGGGCGACACATACTTCTTGATGTTTTGACTGGACTTTATGAAACCGCCCTCATTATAATTCTGATGCGTTGGCGACAGGTAATACTTGTCGCACTGCACAATGATGGGCTGCTGCTGCGGCGCCACGTGCTGCTGGCGCAGCGTAGCCACATTGGATGAGTTCGCTGAATACATTGATATGACATCAGTTTGAAGCGCAGCCTGGGACCGCTGTTGCTGCTGCTGCTGTTGTTGGTAGGAGGCATGTTGCTGGGCAAATACTTCCATGTGATGGTGTTGTTGCTGCAGCAGGATGTGTTGCTGCTGCGGCATTTGTTGCTGCTGACGTTGCACTTGCGCCTGTGCGGCATACTGCATTTGTATCTGGGCGGAGGGTGTGGGTGTGGGACGCTTTTTCAGTGCACTCTTAACATGCGGATGCTGCTGGGACTGCTGCTGAGCGACACCTATGACCAGCATGTCTCCATGGACGCCAGCTGGCTGATAATTATCGTATTCCGAGCTGCGATTCGAATGTGTCTCCGAGTGTCGATTATTAGTATTCTTATTATTATTATTGTTATTGTTGCTGTTGCTGTTGCTGTTGCCATAGCCCTGACTGCCGCCAAGTTGGCTCTCGCCGCGGCTGCTCGTGCTCTGTTTGCGCCGCAGCAAAGCGCCGCTTTCCTTGGCCAGAGCCGGCAGCTGTTGCTCATGCTTGTATTGCTGCGCCAGCTGGGCAAAGAACTCATTGATGGTCATGTGCTCGTAGTTGCCATGCATAATCGCCGACTCCTGCTTCTGTATCTGCTGCAGTAGCCAACTTTTCTCACTTAAACGCTGTTCTAGCGATTGTTTTCGTGCCTCCAAGGACTCGCGTTTGCTCGCCGCATCCTCATTGTTATTGTTATTATTGTTGTTGTTGTTGTTGTTGCCGGTAATACTACTTGTACTATTGTTGTTATTGTTATTGCTATTATTATTATTATTGTTATTATTGTTGTTTGTGTTGTGGTTTTGTCGATTGTTTGTTGGCTGTTCCTCATCTTTCAGACTGGCCATATTCCTGCACTTTGGCGCTTTCAGTTGCATCGCCAAGACTTCCCCTCTGCTCCTTGTCTGCCGAGTTGCTGATGTTGCTGTTGATGTTGCGCTCAGCGAACATTTACAGTTTGCACTCTTTGGGTGGCTGACTGGCTGGCGGTGGCGGTGGTTGCGGTGTGGTGCGGTGCGGGCCTAATCCTAGAATAGACAGACATAAGCAGTCTTCAATCATTCAGCTCGCCAGCTCATTTTTTGTTTTGTTTTAGTTGTTTAGTTAGCAATGCATTTGTTTGATTTTATTTGTTAGAGACGTGCACTAGCCTGTTAGACTTGTTTGCTTTTCTTTTATTTTTCTTTTGCTTTTTCTTTTTCTTTTGCTTTTTCTGTTTTTTATTGCTAGTCTTCAGCTGCCTTTTCGACTTGCCATTTACCACGCACCACAACCACAGCAGATATATGAATGTATGTATGTATGTGTGTCCCACTCCCAATCCCATTCCCAATCCCAATCTCAATTCCCAATTCTCCATCGCCCATTCCCCAAGTCTGTAAACCAGGTCAATTCACACTGATCTTCCAGCTGGCCAACACCAATGTGCCCCCTCTTGGAGTACGAGTACTTAATAATATCGAAAGTGTGGATTAACTGACAAAATGTGCCGCGTTATGTGCATACGCAAGTAAGTACAGTAGACGCTCGATAACTACATTCGTTGGAGGTTATGTTATGTTATATACAAACTAAAGCATTGACGGAATAATCTTGATCACCACAAACTACATAGATCAGCACGGCAATACGTGTTAATAGTCTGTCTGTGCGTCTGTTTATAGACAAACTAATTTCTCAGCTTTTGCAGCAGGCCGGATCGGACAACTATAGCATACATATAGGTGCCATTTCTATGGCACAATCGGAACTAGCATATAGTTTTCATTCGAAACATCGCTCCAAACATATCTTCATTAATGGTTTAGCCACTCGGAAAGGGTATTAAAGCTTCGGACAGCCTTTCCCTACTATGGTGTTATATGATTATCGAGCGCCTACTGAATATTTACAAGTGTGGCAACTGTACAGGACGATAAGGCACAACCGAGTATAAGCGCCTAGATCTCCACTACAACATATTTTTCAATATTATTCCATTCGATTTGTTTTAAGCAGGCTTTGCGATAGGAAAAATCTATGCAAGTTTTTCGATAGAAACAAATCTACTTTTCATTCAATGGTCGGGTCGAGTGGTGAAAAATATATTGTTCTGGGATCTTGGCTAATAGACGGCGCGTCGTAGCAGATGGTGATATACATATATACATAAATATTTTAATAAAAACAAAAAAATAAACAAAAAAAAGCCATACGAAACATGTCCAAACAAATAACAGGCAAAGCAAATGTATGACACACACATACATCTATATAAATATGTATTTGTATATGCATATATATATATGTATGGGGGACTCACCAATAAAAGCCTTGCCTTAATTTATTGCTGGCGTCGCAGCCAGCGTCGGCATCAGCGTCAACGTCGGCGTTAGCGTCACATCAATGTTTACCAAACAAAAAGAAAACGCCTTGTTTTGAAATGCTGCAAGCAAAAAAAAAAATAACAACATGAAATTCGAAATGCTAAAACAAATTGCCGTTTACTGAGCTTTAGCGCACCTTTTTGGGTCTTTGGTTGTTGTCTTTTTATGTTCCACGGAAATGCAATCGCATGGCGTCGCTGCCGAGACGACGACGACGGCAGCGTCACTTGGCTTGGCGGAGCACGAAAACGAACACGAACACAACAAACGATGAAAACGAGTGTTTTTAATATATTTATAAATATATATATATTGTCAAATATATATTTATGTTAAGCTGTTGCAAAATAAATACAATTGTCGCTTTAAAAATACTTTAAATTATTACTATTTCAGAAAATAATATTTAAAAAAAACATGCAAGAAAAATGCTTGTGGCAGCTAATAAAGAACAAAAATGAATCTTTCTGTGTTATCGATATATCGATACCTGAAATGCTAAAAGCTGCACACGGCACATATCGATGATTTGGTGGTGACCATACACGATTCAAGACATTCTCGGGCACCGCAAAGTTGAACACATTAATTAAAATTGCATTACTGTTCGCTTATTGCCACATACTCTTTCATACTGAGTTTAGTTATTTTGTTAAAAAATAATTGAATAATGAAGGTCAGGAATTTTCAAAACAAGTCGCCCAATAAACATAATCGCCCACACACGATGCGACCAAACCGGCCAATTGAACAGCTGTTTACCACAATACAATGTGTCAGTGTTGCATACGAATCTCTCGATGCTATTGTGAATCATCTAACAAGCAAGTGAAGAGAAGGTATTGCCGAATTTCAAAATCGTCTATTAAAATTACATAAAATTGCGTGTTTGGTGTACAAAAAATAACATATGTCATTTCAGTTGTTTAAAGCGCTCACATTCCTGCGCAGCGCCAGTGCACCTCTAATCCGCATCCATCGATATTCACCACACACAAAAACGTGGAGTTGGCGTGAGAATATTGCCAACAAAGCAGAAGCGAAAGTATTTATTTGCACCAGTTCCTCCTGTGCATCTGGAGACTCATCAACTAGTTCGAGCTCTTGGGGCAGCAAAAAACAGAGGCGAAACGTCCAATTACGAGCCGCTATAGACTATATCATGTCGAATCCAGAAATAGAAGTGCAGCTAGCTCCACTGCGCGAACGGGTGCAGGAGCAGGGCAATTTGGTGCGGGAGTTGAAGGCGAAGGGTGCACCAGAAATAGACGTTAAAAAAGCCGTGGCAGAGTTGAAGGTACGCAAAAAGGTGCTAGAGGAAAAGGAGCTTGCACTGACGCCAAGCGTTATCAGCTTTGACCGCGCCAAAATGGAAGATTTGCTGAAGCGTCGTTTCTTTTACGATCAAAGCTTTGCCATCTATGGCGGCATTACGGGACAGTACGACTTCGGACCCATGGGCTGTGCCCTCAAATCAAATATCTTGACACTGTGGCGTCAATTTTTCAGCCTTAATGAGCAGATGCTTGAAGTTGACTGCTCTATTCTAACACCTGAGCCGGTGCTCAAGGCGTCCGGCCATGTAGAACGCTTTGCCGATCTAATGGTAAAGGATGTTAAGACTGGCGAATGCTTTAGATTGGATCATCTAATTAAAAATGCGCTGGAGTTGCTCTCTAAGGCTAAGGATGCCACAGCGGCTCTAAAGGCCGAGTGCGAGGATATCATCATTAAACTAGATGGTCTGAACAAGCAGGAAATGGCTGATGTGCTGTCGAAGTACAATATCAAGTCGCCATTAACCGGAAATGATTTAACAGAGCCCATTGAATTCAACTTAATGTTTGCCACCCAAATTGGACCCACTGGTTTGGTCAAGGGTTTCCTACGCCCGGAGACAGCACAGGGTATATTTGTGAACTTCAAGCGTCTGCTAGAGTTTAACCAGGGTAAGCTACCCTTTGCCGTGGCGCAAATCGGCAACTCGTTCCGTAACGAAATCTCGCCACGCTCTGGCTTGATACGTGTACGTGAGTTTACCATGGCCGAGATCGAGCATTTCTGTGATCCATTACACAAGGATCATCCGAAGTTTAGCAACGTGGCCGCCGAGAAATTGACTCTGTATTCAGCCTGCAATCAAATGGACGGCAAATCAGCACAGCAAGCAACCATTGGTGAAGCAGTAGCCAACAAGCTGGTGGCCAATGAGACCCTGGGTTATTACATGGCTCGCATTCAGCAGTTCATGCTCGCCATCGGCATCAAGCCCGAGTGTCTGCGCTTCCGCCAGCACATGGGAAATGAGATGGCTCATTATGCCTGTGACTGTTGGGACGCGGAGATACTTACATCCTACGGCTGGGTGGAGTGTGTAGGTTGTGCCGACCGATCGGCTTACGATCTGAGCCAGCACACTGCCGCCACTGGAGTGCGTCTAGTAGCCGAGAAGCGTTTGCCGGCTCCTAAAACAATTGAAGTCAGCGAAATTGTGCCCAACAAGCAGGCTTTGGGCAAGACTTTCAAGAAGGACGCCAAGGTCATTACGGAGGCGCTAGCCAAACTCTCACTGGATGACATTAAACTAGTGGAGACGCAGCTAGCGTCAGGTGGACAGTATAAGTTGACCCTTACCGATGGTGCCACTCACGAGCTCGGTGCAGAATCCATAGCTGTCAAGCATTCTTCCAAAACAGTGCATGTGGAGGAGTTCATACCAAGTGTGGTAGAGCCATCCTTTGGCATTGGCCGCATCATGTACGCGCTACTGGAGCACAGTTTTCAATGCAGAGAAGGCGATGAGCAGCGTTGCTTCTTTACGCTGCCTCCTGTAGTGGCGCCCATCAAGTGCTCAATTCTGCCGCTGTCAAACAACGCTGAGTTCCAACCATACACACAGCAGTTGTCTGCATCCTTGACCAAGGCTGAACTGTCGCACAAGGTGGACGATTCGAGTGGTTCGATTGGACGTCGCTATGCGCGAACAGACGAGATTGCCATACCATATGGCATCACTGTGGATTTCGATACGCTCAAGGAGCCTCATACAGTGACGCTGCGCGATCGCAATACCATGAAACAGGTCCGTGTAGGTCTGGACGTTGTTGTTTCCGTGGTCAAGGATCTAGCGACGGCACGTCTCGCCTGGGAACAGGTATTGGAACAGTATCCGGCCTTTGAACAGCAGGAGGCAACAAAATGAGCTCTCCGCTCTGAGAATTCAAAACTTAATTGAAGAATTTGCACATACTCGTACATACCTATATCCTCTATTCGTATGTACATAACGAACGCAATTGGACGGTTGCTTATATGCATTTAAAATACTATATTTTCTTATGCTTGAATTGAATACTAAAATAAATGCTTTACCTTTCAATTTGTGTTGTATTCTTTGCAAATTGTAAAACTAAAAGTCCAAAAGAGCTGATAAATCAGATTATTCATATTTATAAGGGACAATACCTGCGTTCCTATATCAATAAAAAAGATCTAGCCAGTTTTTGTTCGATAACATTGAAGATTTAGATTTTCGAAGATATATTCTTTAAACAATCTGAGCCCAGTGGCGAAAAGAACACTTATTGCCAACCTGTCGTCGAAATGAGTTGTACGAAAGAGCGAAAAGATTACACTATAGTCTTCTCGCTCTTTTTTGTGCTTGGAACAGAATTTCTAGAATACAATATGAAACTCTTGAAACATGAACAAAGTAATTGTCAGTCTAAAATTTTTCTGTATTTTTTTTACCAACCTTGAGGGCGGATTTATCAAAATCAGTTCAAACTTTTCTTTCATACAATTTTAATGAAAAGCTTTAAAAATGAGTTTACCACCAAAAGCAATAAACAAAAAAAAAAAAAAAAACAAAAGATTTGGTTCTGTTAGAGCTTTTTTTTCATTTTCGAATCTTGTGGTTTTAAACAAATTTTGTGTTTTATTTAATAGTTATTTATTATTATAGGTTTTTTACAGTTTCCATGCAAAGATTTAATAATATTCTTCAAAGATAATTTTTATTCGTATACACATTTCTTTAAATATCTTCAAGACTTGTTGTCCGTTCAACAAAGTTTCCGAATAAATGTTTTTCTCAAAAACAATAAAGAAACCTCAAAATGAGCGCCAATTAGAATTTCAATTTTAACGGTCATTGTCGTTTACCAACACTAAATGCATTTCAGGCAATTGACAATTTAATTTAATTATGTTTTTAAAATAAATTGTTGTATATTTTAGTAAGTATAACGGTTTTAGATACAAGTATAGAAAAGTGCTTTATATATGCAAATAAACGAACAATACATGTGAGTACAAACTCTAGTGAGTCTTAAATATTTATTTAACCTCATAAACCGAGTTACTTATATATCGGATTCCATAAAACGCTGATAATTTATCGTAGCTTTAATTTTAATATATGCAAGTATTTTGCTATAAGATATAACATTATTATAAATTGTATATATTTGTTTTTATTGATATCGAATAATTACATTCATTGAATTAAAAGAAGTAGCAAAATATTTTAGTTCGTATAAGGTGTTGAACGTAACGTGTACAACAATTTGATCGATATGATAAATGCTATAATTATGGTGAGTTATTTATAAAAATATAGGAAGAATAACGTACTTTTGATTTTCTATCGTTTTCCGACTCATCGAAACATCGATAGCAAGTATTTAATATATGTAAACATCGAATGTTAGTGACGCTATCGTACTTTTAGTTCGCACTTCATTCTCCTCCCACAAGAGCGGAACGAGCAGAACGAACAGTAGCCAACCGTCAACTATTTAAATATGTGAAAGAATAGAAGTTAAAAAACAAACCTAAAAAAAAAATAAATAAATATATACATATAAATAATAAATAAATGTATATATTTATTTAAATTAACACGTTGCCAACTCTCACGTGTGTGTGTTTCTATGTGCGCGCGGGCTAAGCAAACGTAGCAAAGCAATAAACGTTTCCGGTGGGAAGACTCGTGAATTCCGCGTGTTTCTTTTTGCCTGCGACAAAATGCAAATGAAGTATATTTTAGTTACTGGCGGCGTTATAAGCGGCGTGGGAAAAGGTGTAATCGCCTCTTCCTTTGGCACATTGGTTAAGTCCTGCGGCTTGGGTGTAACTTCCATTAAAATTGATCCATACATTAATATAGACGCGGGAACATTTTCACCATATGAGCATGGTAAGTACATATGTATGTATACATATATGTCGTTGTCTATATGTTTTAAATAAATATGAATATTACGTATAGAAAAAGAAACGGCGCAAAAAGTATTTTCAAGCATTAGCATCATAAACATGCTTGAAAATCTTTGCCAAATTTTTAATCTCTGCCTCTCTCTCTACAAAGCCATACATACATACATACATACGGATCTATGTATGTTCAGATTTTGTTGTCACTTGAATAGCTATTCATTTGCCGAAAGGTCATGTTGACATATGCACATGTGTGTGCACACACACACTCATGCACACTTACGAGTACAGGCATGCTAGTGTGTGTGTGTGCGCGCAAGTACACGCGACAAGCGTACAAGCAAACAGCTGTTTTCTGCGAGCACGTGGTTCAACGTGACGCCGCCGCCGTCGTCTCTTGCATTGTTCTGCAGAAATTCTTTATTCTGCTTACACATTTTGTCTATGATTACTGCCAACTGGAACATTCAATTCAATTAAAATAAACAACTCTCCTTTTTCAACTGCATTCTGCATTATTTATTGTTTATGCACATACATACATACATATTACTATATTACTGTATAAATAAATGTGTATGCGTGTGTAATGTATACATCATAGCTTGGATATGGTTGTCTTCGTTAGCTGAGATATCTATGTATCTGGCCTGGCTTCGACTGCAGTTCGCAGAAAACTTGGATTGTTTATGAATATTTATTTTACATAAATATTAATACAGAACATTCTATCCTGAGTAAAATGGTGAATTGTTTATTATAGTTACGCTGAAAATGGTGTGATTTAGACGGCACTCAGCAGAGGCAGCAAGCCACCTTTGATCCTGTATCAATATATATATTGCATTGACCAGGATGTATGTCTGTCCGTCCTTACTACTTTTAAAGCAATTATTATTCTAACATACAAAATTTGGAATCCACAAGTGGAATTTGGGGTGTACAAAGTTTTCGCAAAAGTTAACTTTTGGGTGTAGAATGGGGGGTCAAAGGTTTTAAGGGGGGGCGTTTAATGATTTCCCTCTAATTCAATTTCAGAGCGTAATATAAAAGCTTTCATTTATTTACATATATGAATTCAGCTTGACTCGAACTCGAACCGGTACAGTACAGTTCCTGACCGGCACTTTAAATTTGTTGCTAAGACGGCACTTTATCTGCTTACAAACACAAATCAGACTCAATCAAGTCCTCAAGTAAACAAAATATTGTGCCACAGAACTTTCTGGTGTATATTGAAAGCTGTCAATGAGTCATCGTCAATTGAGGCTGCATTCAAGAAAACAATCAAAAGCTGCTGTTGAAGCACCCAAGTTTGCTCATCAGCGATCTTCACTGGAAATGGCACCCTTTGAGTGCTAAAAAATGATGGAGATTTTCAAGTCTGAAATCCAAAATAATTTTGTTTTTGTTGCAGTTTTTTAACGTGCCGACGCAATCATTTTTCACCCTAGAAATTTATGGCTTTCTTTTTTTTGTTCTTTATCAATGAATCGCATCCCCCTCAATTAACAGATGATTTTTGCACTTGAGCTTTAAAATTCTCAAACAGTTTTAGTGCTCAAAAGTTTAGATGATAAGATTTTCCACAAACAGCTGAACGATCCCCCGATTATTGCCTTAAGGCAGTGGTTTGCATTGATTATTTATTTATTTTACCGCAACCTCTTGAAACAACTGTCTTTGTCCGATTTTAATGAAGTACAGTATAAACATTCTACGATTGCTTTATTTATTAGAGGTCGGCAGAAAGTGATTCAGTTCGCTACAGCTATTGACAACCAATTAGAACCACCTGTGTTATTATATCTTTTTATTACTTTTTTTAAGGGAAATGGTCTATGCGATTGAGAAAATTTATATATATTCAAGAGATATATTAACTGAAATTCAAAAAGTTATTTTTTATTCACATTAGAAACTTATAAACTATTTTTGAATAATTCAATAATTGAAGGTTAGATTTCATTCATAATTAGAACCATGACATTTTTAAATAAACTATTAATAATATTTCAGGAACATATTTTTTTTTGTTAATTTAAGAAACTATTCCTTAGTCGGAAGGCCTTTCTGTTCAAAACAGAGCCAAGTCTACCTGACCAAAATTCCTCGAGTTTGCGCAACAATTCGTCCAAATTCTTTTGTACTTTTTTGATGCCGCCCTCTAAATGTTCGTTAGCGAGCATGAGTGGTTCTAATTGATTGTCAATAGGTGTTGTGTGATACGAAAAGGTGTAAATAAAGTCAATCCGATTTTGATACCTTTGTTTATAAACAAATTTTGGCGCCAATTTGATCAGCTGTCGTTGAATGTGTCGCTAAATAATGAAACTGGAAGCTTAAGCTGCGCTATAAACAATACAGCCGAGTTAATAATAATAAAGACATGCGTAAAATTGACTTTTTTTTAAAGGTATTCAGTGGAATAAACATTTTTTGTTTAATTTAATGGATCTGGTGATGTCCAGACAGCAATCGACCCGTCTTCTGTTGCACTTTGATCTCCTTAGGTGTTGTTTCCCGCTTTTTCTAGGCATTCTCTAGACGTGAAGAGTCTTATTCTTAGCTGATTTGTTTTTTAATGCCGATTATAATGGATATATTCAGGCAATAACTTTATTATTTTAAAGTTATTCATTGAAATCTGTATTTTTATGCCCTTGCAGACCCCATAAAGTATATATATTATTGATCAGGACGACGAGACGGGTTGATATAGCCATGTTTCTCGAAGTAAAGTTTCAAGCTATATGGAAAAGTGTGATTTCTAAACGCAAACCTCAAATCATTAAGATCGGTTTACTATATTATATAGTTCTGGAAGGGTATGCAATTATCGGCGCGCGGAAGGAAGCCTTTCCTTACTAGTTTAGTTGTTTAATTTAATGGATCTGTTAATGCCTAGACAGTAATCGGCTCTCTTCTATTAGTTGAACCTTCATCTCTTTGTGTACTTTGAGGGTGTTCCTCCATTTATCTCGTGATTCCTTGGCCCTTTCTAGGCATAGGGCGCATTATTCTTAGTTCGATTTGGTTTCGAGTAGATTATAGTTTAGAAAGGTTTTGGAACCAGTATTTTTCTTCTTTTATTTGATGGATCTGATTATGGCTAGACAGAAATCGACCCTTCGTCTATTAGCTGCAACTTGATGCCTTGGGTGTTCCTCCCCGCATCTTGTGGTTCCTCAGCAGTCTCAGGGAGTGAAGAGTATTAATCTCAGTTTACTTGCTTTTCCAATACAACTTATAGTGGATATATTCATGCAATTTACGGCTGATTTTTTACCATTTGCATCGACTATACAAAAGAAGCGCGACTGTACATGAAGAAGTATTTTTTTTTTTGGCATCCCACAAAATTGGAAACTTTTCCAGGCAGTGAACAGACGAAGGGGAGCGAGTGGGAGAATGTTATTCTGGCAGCCATCACACTGCCTGCGACAGCAGCAGCAGCAGCAGCAACAACAGCAGCAACAATGCGGCATTTTATTGTTGATGCAACGCGGCAATGCAATTACACAATGCATACACGTGCGTTGCATATGAGTTGGGCACAATTTGCATAAGAGGGTAGCAGAGATGTCTGTATCTATGTACGAATATATGCGTCTGTGTGTGTGCGTGTGCGTGTGTGTATATGTGTGTGGTTATATATGGCCCTGTTGACCCATGAGACGTTCCATGATGACTTTTGTAATGATTGCTCAGGTCCACAAAATCAACAACTTTTCAGTCCCAAGCTAAGGTTTCCAGTATTTTGAATTCTATATATTCCAGTGGGGCTAACAACATATTTAAGGCTTAGAATTCAAAAATTTATGGAGGTGAATAATAGTGTATTAACGTAAGATTGAAAAGTTTTGGGGTGGAAATTCAGGAGCAGCAGTTGAACTGGGAGAAATGAGGCCAAGGTGGTGGGGTATATAGTGATCAGAGATATGGTATTCAATGGCTTCTGGATCGTTTTAGTCTTCTTCTTAGTGGAGAGGAGATGTTGTGGGTGTGTTCTTTATACCTGGAGAGAGCATTATTTGTCTGGAATAGAGGCAACTCTTCCGGTTCCTTCCGTTTCTATCTTAAAAAATAAACAAAAACTTAATTTATGAGCTTTAGGAATGAGGGGTAGGAGAGTGTTGGATCACTATATTCCGTATATACCTATGCCTATATGCCACAGGACCAATCGGTCCTTGGATGACTCAAAACCTGATAAATATGGGAACATGCTTTTAACTCTTTCATATAGGCCCAAAAGTTGACAAAAAGTAGTCGAAAAAAGCCATATAATCTTGACTCTCCCCGGGCAACATCGGCTAGTACATAAGTAGATAATTATATATTATTTTTATCTATACATAGGTATATGTATGTGTGTACATGCGAGGGAATATATATGTATATATATGTATATATATATACTTATACATGCGAATTTGGGGAAGTAAGCATCAGCCACATGTTGCCTAACAGCGATGCAGCATAGAGCCAGCCCCCCCACTGAACAGATCCAGTTGATGGCGGATGGTGGATGGTTATTCCGTTACGTTACGTTACGTTAGCCGCCCAATCGCCCTTCCGCCCGCATTTGGGCAATGTCCACCACGGATTACGGCCTGGCTGTCTGCAGCCTGTCATTTGCATTTACATTTTTCGCTTGAAATAAAGGCTCACATTCGGTTTTTGGGGGTCGTTTGGAATGCATTGCAGTGCAGTGGAGTGCAGCCTTTGCTCATTTATTGTTGCCAGGGGGTGTGCAGCAGGCGGGCAGTGGCGTTGACTGCGACGCTGGCGTCGCTGTCGCAGTCGCAGTCGCAGTGGCAGTGCGGCACATGCGTGTGTGTACGCTGTGCTTCATTTGCTTTGCGTTAATTTCGAGTGTGGGCGGCTGGCTGGCTGGCTGCCTTGTGGCCAGTGGGTCTGTTGTGGCACACAGGCGCAGGGTATGTCATATCGACCGTCAGGTCAGCCAGCCAGCCAGCCTTGCTCAGTGGGGAACCCGTCAAACAAAACGCTAGTCGAACAACATAATAGTGGTAGTAGAGCGGCTTAACGTGCTGCCTGAGTCCTTCTTCATTATCATGTATCCAACTTGGTAATCTAGGGAAGGCTGCTGCTGCTGGCCTGCTTCTTGCCAGTTACCGAGTATCTTTCAGAGGGTCTCATACGTTTACCCCCCCGTCCACCCTTGCTCCTCTGTGGATGTTGTCCAGTGGAGGGGCTCACCTAAGCGTTTAAAAGTCTTTTCTCTTTTGCTTTTGGGCCGCATCGCTGGCTCTTGTTGGTTGTTTGCTTTGGCCTCCATCATCATCATCAGCGACGCGTCAATATTGTTAGCAGCTGTTGCTATTTGCGCCCATCCTGTTTCGGGCTCTTTCGGGTTGGCATATGGTTTGCTGCTTTTGGCTGCTCTTGGCTGCTCTTGGCTGCTTTTTCTGCTCGCACATTCCATTTCACTCACGTTTTTCGTTGGTAACGACGACAACAATAATGTGCAAAAAATTAAATGGAAAGCACAAATTGTGTTGTAGCTGTTGCTGTGGCAGGAAAAATTTCCAGCAGGATGTTGCCATTGGTACGCGGCGTTTGCCTCACACTGCTCCCTTTTCCTGCAGAGCAGAGCAAAGCCTCATATATATGGCGCCATTGGGGCTGTCAGGCCTTTTGGGCCGCCTCAAAATTGAAACAGAGTCCGCATCTAGTGTCTTAAATATCTATATATATATATATAGATATATATATATATATAAGCTGATTTTGCGATGTGATTCTTCGTCTCTAGATTCTTTCATTTCCACTTTGCATTCCACTTCTCCATTGTGGCACTCAGGGCAATTAACGCCGCCTGATGAGGGCTGCAACATCCAGTCCAGTTCAGGCCAGTTCGGTTGTCCAGTCCAGTCAAGTTGCCAGCTAACAGCTACCAGCAACCAGCTACCAAAAATGCTGTACGCTGCTTCGCGCTCTTCAATGTCTGCGTGGCTGTGACAGGCCCAAAAACCATTCGCCATTTGCCATTTGCCATCGTCAACGCCAGCCGGCGATTCACTTTAGCGTTGCACGTTGGCTCTGGCTCTGGCTTTGGCTTTGGCTCCGGCTGGCCTGCCTGGCTGGCCTGCCTGGCTGGCTGGCTGGCTGCCTACCTCCCCTCCCCTTCCCTCCCCGCCGTCGCCCTCGCTGGTGTGTCCGCCTGCCTCCTGTCGCGTGATTTTAACGAGCCTCCCATCTCCCCATGGTTTATGCTTTTAGCTCGCTTGCTCGCTTCCGCGCGTTGATTGTCGTTGTTGTTGTTGCTGTTGTTATTGTTGCTGTTTTTGTTGTTGTTGCTGCTGCTGCTGTTAACGTTGTCGGCGTCGTCGTCGTTTTGCGCATGCAGCAGCAGCAGAGCAGAGCAGACCAGGCCACCGGCACCTCACACCCGCCCAACCACACACACACACACACATACACTTACACGCTGAGAGACCATATGTATGTGTATGAGTGTGTGCGTGCCTGACTAGCCGGCAAATGCCGCGCGCAATAAATGCCCAAAAGCAGCAGCAACAGCAACAACAACAGCCAGCAGCAGAGCAGAGCAGCAGCAGCAGCAGCAGCAGCAGAGCCAACTGGCAGCAGACTGCCAGCAACAACGGGGGGCTGACACAGGCGATGGTGACGGCGGCGGCGGCTGTTTTTAGCGTTTGTGCGCGCCCCCCAAATCACATAATCACACACACTGACATACTCACTCACACACAATGTGTCTGAATGTACATATATACGTATGTTTATGGCAGTGTCTGTGTGTGTGTGAGTGTGAGTGTGTGAGTATGTCCGCATGTCGTAGTCGTCGTCGTCGTCGTCGCAAAAGCTTGTGGCGTGGCTTTGGCTCTGGCTCTGCTTTGCCTGCCTGCCTGCTGCCTGCTGCCTGCCTGGCGTTTTTTGCGTTTCTGTTTTTTGCCTGCTGTTGCCGCTGCCGCCGCCGCTGCTGCTGCTGCTGCTGCTGCTGCTGCTGTTAGTTGGCACGTTTTGTTGGCTCGCTGGCTTTTGGGCTTGTGCTTGGGCTAGCTGGCTGGCTGGCTGGCTGGCTGCTATGACTGCTCTGACTCTGACTGCAGCCTGTCGCGGTCGCTACGCTCGCGCTGCGACGGCCATGGCGGCGGCGGTGGCGGCGCTTCGCACTTTGCTCTGCTGAATTTTCAATTTTAGTTGTAAGCTGACTGCAATCAGCAGTGGTTCGGTTCGCCTTGTTTCGTTTCGCTTCGCTTGGATTTCTGCTCAGCTCAGTTCAGTTCAGTTCAGTTCAGTTCGGCTCGGTTCGCCTCTCCTCGCATCGGCTCGGTTTCTGTGTGTTGTGCGGTGCGGTGCGGTGTGGTGCGGTGTGGTTTGGTGCCTACGGCCGATTGTGTTTTTTGTTTTGAACAGTGTAGTGGACTGCAGACAGCCGACAGTCAGCCTGACGGCCTGTCGAACTGCCCAACTGTCATCATAAAGTTTTCGCCAAATATTATAAACATCGACACCCAACGACCAGCGACGACCAACACCGCTCATCGCCCAGCGCCCAACTCCCACGCGAGTTTCGCGCATTTTGTGGATAGCGCGCCATTTTTGCATGTGTGTAATACACCTATATATATATATATATTGTATATATATACAATACATATACATATATATAAAAACAACAACACCGTTAACACACACACACTCACACACACATGGTGCGTGCTTTATTGATTTTATAGAGCAACAACAAAAGGCAATGGGAACGGCAACGGCAACGGCAACATTCCAAGCTGTACTTGGCTGGCCCTCTGCTCCCGATGACCCCGGCTAGCAGTCATTATATCCTATGCATAAATAATATACAGAAATGTCCTTTCGCCTTGATGGCAGTAGTTCTATAGTGCAGTAGATCGCCTGAATTGATCGATATCCTCAGTTCAAAGCAAAAGGCTTACACACTTTCACTTTACTCGCAAAGGATTGGAAAAGTAGGAAAGGACACTGGTCCTGGCTAGCCAATTATCCTTGGGGGAAGTTATAATTGAGTAGGCCTCTTATAGCTGCAATTGCTAGGTTATTTTTCAAGTTTGCTCAATAAGTTAACGGATAAAAGTGCCGCATTCATATAGATAGATAGATAGTCCATTTAAATAAGGCCATGGTGTGTAGCCATCTCTCGGCTCGTCTCATAACTTTATTGGCGTCGGGAGCCAAACTTGTGAGATTCTTGGCAGCAGGCAAAAGTAAGCAGCAAGCACCTCAACATAGCAGCGCGGCTGTGGCTCATTCCGTAGCTAACATCCCCCAAACCCCCCCTCCACAGACTGTTCCTCCGCCTGCTGCTTCTCCTTCTCCTTCTCCATCTCCTTGGACAAAAGTCGCACATAAAAACGGCAATGGCAACGGCAACGGCAAACGGCAACAGCAGCGTCAGCTACAACGACGAAAACGAAAATTTAACGACTGCGCAACGTGACGCATTATTTGTCTGCGCCACCGCCGCCGCTGCCGCTGCCCTCTGCTGCGTTTGCTCTGTTGCCGGCACTCGCTACTTGCCGGTTCCACAGTCTGGCGTCTTGCCTGGCCTTTCAGCCTGCAGCAAGCTTGTCGCAGACTCGCGCCGCCAGAAATTGCTTTTGCTTGCAGGCAGGCAGGCACACAGGCTGGCAGGCTGGTTGGCTGGTTGGCTGGCTGACTGGCTGGAACTTTGCCGACCTGACCTCCTTCCTCTCTTCCGCTACCTTTCGCTCGCCATACTGACAAACATCGCGCGCTGCTGCCTGCTGCCTGCTGCTGCTGCCGTTTTAGTATTTCGCACTCTGTGTGGAGGGTAAGGCAAAAGCAACAGCAACAGCAGCAGCGGCAGCGGCTGCAAGCATTTTTGCATGACTGACTGACTGGCTATGGTTGAGTCTGAGTCACTCATACACACACACACACACATATATATACATATATATATATGTATACACAAATGCGCCACAGTTTGTGTTATGGTAGAGTCAGTGTGTGAGCGAGGGAGGAGTCGGGGGGAGGGGCGAGAGAGAGAGAGAAGAGGAGGGGGGGTCTGTCGCAGGCTGGCGTGTTTATAATTTGATTTCGCTTCTTTCTTTCTCCGCTTCGTTGTGCGATGGCGGCGGACCAGCATTTCCTGTCGCTGTTAAAACGGCTGCCTAGGCCTACGACGACGAGGTTGTGTGTGTGGATGTCGAGGTGGATGTGGATGGGGCTCGCCGCGCACTGCAGACAGGCGCGAAGGGGGGAAAGCCGTCTGCTCCGTCTGCTGCATCTGCTGCAAAATCGCTGGCACGCCAAAGCAGCAACAGCAACAGCAACAACAGCAACAGCAACAGCAACTGGCTGCAGCGATGGCAACGTCGCAGGCCACGGAATCTTAATGAAGTTATTGTGTTTTGTTGCACTGTGTTTGTTGTTGTTGTTGTTGTTGCCTTTGCTTGTGCTGCAGCCCGAACTGCCCGGCATTGCTGTGCCATTTACATACATACAAACCACACACACACACACACACGTACATGTGTGTGTGTGTGTGTATGTGCTAAGCTGTTGGCATTGCGATTGCAGCTCTGGCTTGGCTTGGCCCGAACTGGCAACTGGCAAACTGGCCACCCAATTGGCCTGCTGCCCAATGATGATCATGGCATTAGCAGACCTAAATATTGAGTTACTGGCCCATTCCTTGCCCCTTCCTCCTCCAATGATTAAATAAACGCTGCTAAAGTTAACATCTATGTTCTGTCTACCAAACATTATAATAGAATAAACTTTGTCTGCAACCTTCCCCTTCAAACTTCATCTGCCACCTGCCACCTGCCCAGAGACTCCACCTTCAAATCGCAAAGAATGTTGGCCAAGCGCAGTCATTGCTTTTGGCCCGTTCATAAATAATGTGGTAAATATAGGTTAGCCCAGAGAGAGCCAGCCCCATCAGTATAGAAAAATCTTGAAAATTGCTAGACACATTAAACCTATGTCACGCTTACTATACTTGGTTGATATTCCGGTAACCCTGAGTCGCCCGGAGAGTGATTTTTTAAATGTTATCTCCAGATTTTATTAAAAGACTGTATAGTTCCTCACCTGCTTAAAAGACTGTATAGTTCCTCACCTTATTTATCTTCTGTGCTTAATATCAATGAAAGAATTGGAACTTTTCCACTTCTTTAGGGAGTTGATATTACCTTTTACTTAAAATATGATTCATCAAGCACTCAGAATCTTTTGTTTATGTAAATCGAGCTGCTTTATACCCTTGCAGAGGGTATTATGATTTTGTCATGGAATGTGTAAACAACCCCATGAAGTATATGGCTACGAATTCAGCAGGAGGATGAGCCCAGTCGATAGAGCCATGGCCGTTTGTCTGTTTCTATATAAGTGAAATTTGAAATGTTGCACGTAGCACACATGACAAAGCCGGCCGGATCGGATAACTATATCATATAGCTGCAATCGGAAAACTTGTTTTGTTAATCAAGATAGCTGGAGGAATATATAGAAGTTGATGTAAGGGCTAGATAGAGCTACTTTATCTTATAGCTGCCATAGGAACAATCGCTCAAAATAAGTACACTTAATTGCAGTCTGTAAGGGTATTTAATCTTCGATGAGTTCAATTTAGCATTGCCTTAGTAATTTAATAAAATATTATACGATATTATTGAGAAGCACGTGCTCAGTAGAGCTTATGTGACCGCTCGGTAAATGGAAAGATTAGTAAAGATGAAAAGATTAGTTAAGTTCCACTCTCACTCTCGTCCAGCAGCCAACCGTTCCCTGAGTATTAAAGATAAGATGCGCTCGTCTGAGCTCAATCTTGTAGTCAATGAAGCTTATAGCTCTGCGGTGGGAGAGAGAGGAGAAGTGTGTGTGTACTTCTGTGTGTGTTGGTGTGTGAGCGGTGTTGTGAATCTGGAATTGCTTTCGTTGTCAGCAGGCAGCGGCGGGGGTGTATTGTGAAAACTGAAAACTGAAGCTGAAAACTAAAACGGACGGAACGAGAAAGTGCAAAAGAAAGAAAAGTGCTGATAAAATGGCGCCAAAAAAATCAACAATTGTTCTGAATGTGGAGCAATTCATACACGACATTGAGGAACGGCCGGCGATATGGAACCGCAATTTCCACTGCAACAAGGCATTCCTCGAGCAAATGTGGGATGAGCTAAGCGGCACCCATAAGCTGCCAAGTAAGTAGGAGTATCCAATCGGGCCTGACATAGAAAAAGTAACCCTAAAGTCACAACTTGATGGAGGGGTAAAGGGAGAGCTTCAATGCTTCAATTGTGTTGCATTAATCACCCTCTCGAAACATGCTAACCACTCAACCACTCTCATCGTATCTAACAGAATGAATAAAAGAGATGGGGATGAGATGAGGAGAGCAGAGTTGTGCATTTAGAGTAACTTATTCTATGAACGGACACGAGTGCAGCACGTGACACACGACTCTATTATG
Organism: Drosophila repletoides; assembly: GCA_018150835.1. NCBI lineage: Eukaryota > Metazoa > Arthropoda > Insecta > Diptera > Drosophilidae > Drosophila > Drosophila repletoides. The sequence continues at coordinate 3,096,224 of JAECWQ010000031.1, forward strand.
CTGTCTCTCTGCCAGAAATTGTACTCAAGGCCAAGTGGAAGGGGCTGCGGGATAACTTCAGGGTCGAGTATAAGCGCATTCCACGCGCCGACAATGGTGATTTTCTGGTGGATCCAGCCACATTCGAGTCCAAGTGGCTGCACTATTATGCCCTGCTCTTCTTGAGTGAGTACCCTGGCGGCAATCCTTCCCTTTTGCCACCTATCCTAACAGCATCATCATCCCTATTCCCTGCAGCGGATCACATGCGCCACCGTTTGCCCAAAAACGAACAGGATCAGTCATATTACTTCAATCAGCAGAGCGAGGACTGCGAGAAGACTGTGGTTGAGCCGGATCTCACTAATGGTTTAATACGTCGCCTGCAGGACAGCGATGAGGATTATGATGAGGATGACATTGATGGAGATGCTGGCGGCGATGCAGCGAGTGATGCCAGCCTCGAAAGCCTTCCCACACCACCAGCGGCACATCAACAAACTCATCTGAGCACCACACCATTGGCCACGGGAGCGTTGAGGGCGCAGGAGGATGCCTTTGCTGCGTCCCATCAGCATGCACTGCTTAAGGCCGGGCTGTTACGTACTCAGCTAATGGAGTTGGAATCGGAAAAGGAAGCGCAGGATTTAAGCAAAAAGTCCACACAGGCCTCTGTTACTCCCCTAATGGCGTCACTCATCACCCAAGAAATACATGCGGCTCCCACGCATTGCTCTCCTCCGCCAATGGTAACCACCACAACCACACATAGTGCATTGGCCACAGCGGCACAACTGGTGGGAACTGTTTTAGCACCAGCAACCACAACATCCAGCGCCTCTAGCAATGCAGGTAACATGGGTGCCAAGCGATCTGTATCTCCACCCCCGCTATATAACAAGGCACATCATCCACTGGCTACAATGGCTCTGGGGCATCATACTACCGCGTCGAAGGAGGATTTTGGCGGAGGCACAGTGAGTGGGGTTAGTGAACATCTGAACTTCACCCAACATTCGTATGCTAATGGTTTAATACCGGCACTAAAGCTTAAACGGCCGCGATTGTCGGAAGACAGCAATTTCAATGGTTCCTCTACAATGGATGCACCGCTGGTGCCAGAAGACGATGATTACCACTACTTGCTCAGCCTTCATCCGTACATGAAGCAGCTAACTGCTGCGCAGAAGCTGCGCATTCGCACCAAGATACAAAAGCTCATATTTAAGGAACTATACAAAGAGGATCTCGAGGAGTCCAAGTAGTCGCCCTTCCCCCAAATTCCACAAATAGAAAGACTGTACATAAGCATCCCGTATCCAGTATCTAAGGATTAGTTTTAATCCATAGTTATCTACGCCATGCGACTTTATCGATATCTAGTTGAGCGTGCCACCCACCAGTTGGTATTGGTGCGCGCCATTTAGCCTAAGCAGAAAGCACTACAATAAAGAGAAATAAATATTTAATTCTGCCAAATTTTAGAGCGGAGGGTTCAATCTGGGTGGGTAATTTGTTGCAGCGGGCGGGAGGGACAATTTTATTCCAACGGTAAGCCCATGGAAGTGTAACAGAGCAACTACACTCTCCTTATACTTCTTAGATTGTTTGCTATATTATTTTGGCACAATGACTAATCTCGGTACAATTTTCTTTTCCCAGGTGAGGTTTACGTGCTAGACGACGGAGCTGAGGTCGATCTAGATCTGGGTAATTACGAGCGCTTTCTTGACGTTACATTGCACCGAGACAATAACATAACCACGGGTAAAATTTATAAGCTTGTCATTGAAAAGGAACGTAGAGGCGACTACCTGGGCAAGACCGTGCAAGGTAAGTGGGATTGTAGCCCTATCTGTTGCGCATTGGATTTATAATGTTTTCCTTTCTATTATTTTGTGACGCAGTTGTGCCTCATATAACAGATGCCATACAAGAATGGGTGGAGTCCGTCGCTCAGACACCGGTGCAGGGATCCTCGAAGCCGCAGGTATGCATCATTGAGCTAGGAGGTACTATTGGCGACATTGAGGGCATGCCATTTGTCGAGGCCTTTAGACAGTTTCAGTTTCGCGTGAAACGTGAGAATTTTTGTTTGGCCCACGTGTCACTGGTGCCGCTTCCTAAGGCCACCGGTGAGCCAAAGACTAAGCCCACACAGAGCTCAGTGCGGGAATTGCGTGGCTGTGGCTTGAGCCCCGATCTAATTGTTTGCCGCTCAGAGAAGCCAATCGGCCCAGAGGTCAAGGAAAAGATTAGTAATTTCTGTCACGTCGATCCGGATCAAGTTATTTGCATACACGATTTGAGCTCCATCTATCGTGTGCCGCTCCTAATGAAACAGAATGGCGTCATCGAGTTTCTCAATGAGCGCCTTCAACTGAACATCGACATGAGCAAGCGGGCCAAGTAAGTGGAATTTTATTAAGGAGACGAACACTTCTAATCGTTTCGTTTTTTGGTCTTTCAGTTGCCTGCAAAATTGGAGAGATTTGGCCCGGCGTACGGAAACTGTCCGACGCGAAGTTAACATAGCTATAGTAGGAAAGTACACTAAATTTACGGACTCATATGCTTCCGTGGTGAAGGCTGTGCAACATGCTGCACTTGCCGTAAATCGCAAACCGAACTTGATTTTCATTGAGTCCTGCCTCCTGGAGCAGGAGACACTGCAACGGACACCCTCCCAGTATCACAAGGAGTGGCAAAAGCTATGTGAAAGCGAGGGCATACTCGTCCCTGGTGGTTTTGGTGCACGCGGCATGGAAGGCAAAATACGTGCCTGTCAGTGGGCGCGTGAGAATCGTAAACCCTTCTTGGGCATTTGCCTTGGACTGCAAGCGGCGGTTATTGAGTTTGCTCGTAATGTGGTTGGCCTCGAGGATGCCAATAGCACAGAGATAAAGCCCGATACAGCCAATCCTTTGGTCATCGACATGCCTGAGCATCACAAAGGCCAGATGGGTGGCACAATGCGATTGGGCAAGCGAACTACAATCTTTGCCGACAAAACCAGCACTATTCGACAGCTATACGGGAATCCCAAGACAGTGGAGGAGCGACACAGACATCGCTATGAAGTGAATCCCCAATACGTGTCGCAGCTGGAGAAACACGGAATGAAATTTGTGGGAACAGATGTCGACCAGAAACGGATGGAGATTATTGAACTGAGCGATCACCCGTACTTTGTGGCTACTCAATATCATCCTGAGTATTTATCGCGTCCTCTGAAGCCGTCGCCACCATTTTTAGGTCTCATTTTAGCCTCGGAAAACAGACTTCAAACCTATATAGATCGTGGCTGTCGTCTGTCACCCCGTCAGTTATCGGATGCATCAGCAGACGAGGACGAAACTATCCATGAATTGACGAGCATAACGAGCCATCTTCAAAATCTAAATATCCCAAGCACCTCGGAAAAGAACAATACGGAGCATAAATCCCGTCCCATCAATGGACTTGTTAAGGAAAATGGTTGCCCTGGCAGTAATATTAAATCGGAGAATGGACTCGAATGTGATGGCGAAAATGGAGCTTGCGGAGGAGCTAACAGCGATTAAGCTAGTGCTTAATATTTTATAACTACTTTGCTCTCAGTGAGTTTTTTTAATTCAAACGTGATTGAATTTACAGTTTTCTTGCTTCTTAGTTACAAAATAAAAAAAAAACTATTTTTTTTCGGCAAATAATTCATACCTTTCCGAATAAGATAAGATATATGAATATTATGAAATATTTGTTATTTAATCAAAACCACTTATAAATATATATATTTTTAGATAAACAATTAATTTGTGTTTTTCCTATTTTGATTTTCAGGATATTAGAAATTGGGGGTTCTTAGAAATCTGAGACTTATTAGGAAAGTCTCAGTTAAGATTAGTTATCTACACACTCTACACAAGGATACCCCAGACACCAGTCAAGACGTTCGCTTGGATCAACTTTACGATGTCGGAGATTAAAAGAACTGGGAATCCTTAACTAGGAATTCTGTTTACACCCAAGAAAATTTGTTATACTCTGTGCCCACAATGGGCTTAAGGAATATGCTACTAAGTTTGTACATAACCTATATAACAGGCAGAAGAACATGTCCAATTATAAAGTGGATATATTCTTTTTCAGATTCAGAGATTCGCTTCCTCTTAAATTAATAATAAGTTCAGAATCCGTTTTCCATTAAAATCATTCATATCAGAGTTCTGGTATTTACAGAGTATTTCTAAGTCGACCACGCTGGTCTTTTTTTGCTCGCCGTATTTTGGGTCCAAGCTTTTTTCTTTGAATAATTATTTTTTGAGTGTAACAAATATTTTTGTAAATTAGCCATGCCGGGAATAGCTATTCTCTACAAATACAAATCTTTTCTTTTTTTCAGAACGCACAGGCCAAAGCGTAAGATCTACGATATAGAAAATTGATGGAAAACTTTTGTTATGCATTCGAGTCTTATGTATTTCCGCTTTCAAATTTATTTTCAAAGATCTATACAAAGAATGGTTCGATATTTGATACACTGATTTCGAAAAGTATAGCACTGCTGGTATCTATGCAAGTTTCATTTCTCTTCTTGGATTTTGTTATACACTAACGAAGGGTCATATAAGTTTGTCACTTAACTTGTGTATTGTTGTTTAGTATATATATTCTTGATCAGAAAGATGAGACGCGCGAATCGATAGAGCCAACTCCAAGTGTTTATATGCAAACTAGTCTCTCAGTCTTTGAGCTCGATGACCGAAGCCTCCTTTTTGTTGCAGTGGGAACCAGCCGGATCGGGCAACTATATAGTTGTCATAGAAAGAAATAATCGGCCTAAAAAGTTGTATGGTATTCTATTGAATTTGAATTTTACAGGCTGTTAAACGTGTTTTTTTTTGGCTTGAAGACCTATTTTGATAATACCCTTCCTAGGGCGACGTCGTGTAAGATCCGCTAGTATAAAAATAGTATATCGTGACGTCGAAATAAAATTGGAACTAAAGATCTCATTAAAAACTACACTTGGGAGAACATTTTAATTAGAGTAAAGGTCTGTTTTCTCTGATGCCGATGTCGAAGCATGCCAAACAGCTTGTACTTGAAAACAGATATATATATATATATGTATATATGTATCGTACTCGTAGATATATATGTATATTCATTTGTTCCTATGTACCACCACATAGTACATTATGTGGTATGTACGAGTATAAAATACGAATAGAACTTTTCTGTTGTACTGCGGTACAGCGAAAAATGTTTCTCTTGTTCTGGTCTACGGCAGAAATTTATCAAACGCTCATGATAATACTAAACGAACCCATGCCGGCTGTCGCCGTCTATGCTAGCCAAGTCTACAAATAGCCAAGTATGTGCCTGCTGTGCTCCCTGTACAATTGTATTAGCCAATTATCTTGGTTCATGATGGCGGTGTCTACTTGCCAGTTGTATTACGAGCGAACATGTATTGTCCATTCAAAAGAGTATATTCTGGGCGAGTAGACGCATTGCCGGGCGGGCATTGAGCGTACTTATAGATTAGCTCGGATATGAACGCCAACCAAAAAAAGAAGGCACGTGCACGTAATCGGCCCAGAAACAAGTGTAACCGGCCGGATTCAGTAGAGCAGGAAGTGCTGCTGGAGAGTCCGTCTGTTAATACAGAATCGGATAACGTTGAGCTTATCCCTCCACAGCCTGCGCAACCAAATGTTGATCCGAGCAGTGCTATCCACTTGATACAGCAACTATTACGGAAAAAGTTGTTGGCCAACAAAAAACCAACAACAACTACAAGTTCTGTTCCTGAAAAAGTCCTGGAAAAGCCTCCGCTGGTAGAGGAAACTCTGAAAAACGAAAAAAGTGATCAGTTTAAGGAGTTCCTAAAATGTGTTGGAAACAAATTGCAAAACGGTTAATATGTTACCATAGACAGCATGTCCATATAACTTATATAATTAACTATAAAAATACATAGGCTCAGGCGAGTTGCCAACGGAGGCGCTGTTCAGCAAGCTGGGAAAAATGTTCAGCATGGCACCCTTAAGTGATTCCGAGACATCCGACGAGGAGGCCGAGTATATTGAGTATATATATAAGCCACGGCAATATTTCATGGCGTCGTTGTGCAATGTGAGTTGTGGTCTGCTCTAATCATTAGCCTCAGACGATTTAAATAAATCCATCGGAATTTTGCAGCATTGTAAAGTGGATTTGTGCGGTCAGCAACCACTTCAATGTAGGGGCTGTGGCCTAGTCTACTATTGCAGCGGTCTTCACATGCGGGAAGATCAGGACCATCGTCAGCTCTGCTATGGTCTGCGACAGATGGTAGAAAGCAATGGTATTTCTTGACAGCACACTAAAATTTCCTCTTATACTCTTGCAAAGGGTATTATAATGATGCCACGCAATAAAGTCCATATATGTGGTGTGGTGAGTCGATATAGCCATGTCTGTCTGACCACTGTCTCCGAAATTCAGCTAGTTGCATAAAACTTAACTTGCGTCTTGCTTCTTGTTGTTTGGATTTGGCCGGATCGGTCAAATCATACAGCTGTCATAGGAACAATCGCTCTAAAATTGAGAGAAGCAATTTAGATTTAATATACTATAATAATCAAGATCAGGCTTGTATATTAGATATGGGAACAATATATAAATTTAATAACATCTCTCTGCAAGGGTATGTTATATTCGGAACGCCGAAGATAGCCTTTCCTTACTAGTTACCGATGCTATATATGTGCCTTCTGCAGGTCACGATATCTTCTACAAGTGCGGCGATTTTAGTCCTGAACAATTTCGATCATACCGCTGTGTATGCATACGTCAATTAGAGCAAACCATAAACCGTCCTCTAACGGCGACTGAGCGGGAAGTCTTGCTATTTCCGTTCATCTGTAAGGATTTAAAGTGTCGGGAGCATCGATTTAAGCGTCTCACAGCATGCACCCGATGTGGCGAGGTGGCATTCTGCAAGAATAAAGAGAATCACCTGGGTGCAGCGCATGACGAGTGGTGTGGTTCATACAGGCTCTTCAAGGCATTCGTTATGTTTCAGGCGAAATATGGTCGATTGGAGCCGCCATTACCAGATGTTGTTCTGAGAGACTTGCCCATGTCCTGCTCGAATACTAGACAATTAATAAAAAAGCTTAATTTCAGTGAGTAAATTCATAATTAATTATTGTGCACTGACCAGATGTACTCGTTGATTATTCTGCACTGTCTAGATGTACCCGATGAATGCGATTTTGCTGCACTTACTCAGATATCCACAGGGCCTCTGACAGCATTTCTGGCGCTTAAGCTGTGCGAACGGCTCGAATCCGAAGAGCTTACCATACATTTAATAGGAGCTGAAATGGAATTCGAGGTGGATGTCTTTCAAAAGTGGGAGATATTTTTACTGCACATATTGCCCACAGTTAAGACACTAAAGATCGTCTTTGTAGGACCAGAGTTAAATGCAAACAATATTGCCCTTGATCAACTTACAAAGATAAGGTGGGCATACTTTCGGATTGATAAATATAGATATAATTATTGTTATTACCAACTTTTATATACAGATGTTGCCGTTTGTGCCGGAAAGCACAACGTACTGTCCAATACCATTTTGAGAATCAGCTCTTTCATGACTACTGCTCGGTACCAGGTTTTCTAAATCCGGATTTGGGTAATATCTCATCACATCAATTCCAATATAATAGCATTATCGTGATTTTTTTATACAACAGTTTGCTTTTTTAACGCCGGGCTATATCGCTCCACGGGATATGCCTTGGAAGACACCTGGCCGGCTACAATACGAGCAGTTTTGAATCTCAAATGTCCCATCGTAGTAACTTCATATACAAAATACGAAGCCCCATTGGATATGGGCCAGTTTCTAAATAAGTCCAATCGTCCTTTAAATGTCGTGCTGCCACCCACCACAAATCCTTTTGGCTCGGAAAAACCAGAGCGCAATTTTATATCAGATGATGATGCGCCGTTTATGTTCAAAAATTATCAATGTTTTGTTATTCAATAAAATTGTTTGTTAATAAATTTATAAAGTTTTTTTTTTCCAAATTAATTGTATTTAAAAGAATTTAAAGTTAATTCAATTAAAAAAAGTTTAAAGGAAGCTCTTTTTGCATTAAGAAGAAGAGAGTGCAAGCAGACCAAGAATAAAAGTAGTTACAGTATAAAAGAAGAGTGACGGGGCAAAAAAAAAAGCAGAAGGAAACCAGTAAAGAGAAGAAACAAAAGGAAAGGAAAGGAAAGGAACGGAAAGAGTTATCGCTGGAGAAACGGCCATTACAACCTTTAATATCAGGGTTATTTTGAGATAGATCGAAAATTAAGAGTTTTAATGTAAGCGACACAAGCGGATAGTTTTGACATTGCTTGAATTAGAACAATTATGAAAACGCAGTAGTTTTCAAGTAAAAATTAAAAAATCTTCTTATAAACTCTTTTTATGGTATATATACATATGAATGTGTGTTCTTGTAGACCTTCATTCATATGGTGCAAATTGCTTATTACATTCTAGTTAGTTCGTTATTATTTAAAAGTGCGCCGATAAAAAGTTATCGACCGACCACCATTTCGGCCCTCTATTCGATCAATAAAATCAATCGCAAATCAATCCTGCAATTACAAAAATTCATTCCATGAAGACAAACGCGCGGTTGCGTACCTCACTTAAAAAAAAGCAAAAACTAAATAAAAACTATGACTGATCTTGGATTTAAGGATTTACGGGCAAAGCTCGATGCTTTTGGCTTTAACCAGACATTGCCTGTACTAGCAATCCCGCTGGTCGAAGCACTTTTCGCTGATTTAGTAAAGACAACCGAACGCCTTCGTGATTCAAAACGTCAAGTTATGGCTCTCCTGGATGTAAGTGTTTGCAATGGAATATTGATTGAATTTGTCTTTCATTAATCGAAATATTCGTAGGAGAAAACGTGCTGGGACATGGGCGTTGAGCCCTATAAATGCGATAACTCGCGTTTGCTGGCCGAGTGTAACGAGTTACACTTGCAGTTCATAAAGGAGCGCGAGGATTACGAGCAGCGTCTTTGTGGTATGTAAAGATACGTTGAGAGTCTTGAAAATGCCATCAGTTCATTGTATTTCCGTAGATGCTGTACGACGTTTACGCATTCTGCAGACGGACAAGGACCACTTGCAGAATCACAATACTCAGCTGCAGAGCCAACTGGATACGTACCTCACCAAGCAAGTGTTTACATCAGCCACTAATAAGCGCACACTGCTTGGAACCAGCCGCCAGAGTATGTAGTTAGCACTCAGAGCTAGTATACTTTATACTTATACACATGTATTTATATATATATTTGCAGCTAAAAAACCCTTTATTAGTACTGTACGCTCCGGAGAGGTATTGCCAGCTGCAATGCATGTCAATGCGGGGACCTCGGCTTTGAAATGTACTAAGTGCAATGCAGGTGTGGCCCAAAAGATTACAACTACCACTAAAGAAGGCGTTACAATCACTCACACTAACACGGCTGGGATAGAAGAGGTTGATAAATTACAAAATGAGCTGAAAAGTTCAGGCGAACAATTGGAATTCTACAAACGCAAGGTGGAATCACGCAACCGAGAGATACGTCGTTTGAACGATATGCTAGTGGGTGGACGTCCGCCTGTAGCATTGGCGAAAGATTGCTGTTTCAGGGACATGGGAGTACTATCACAAGACATTGATCTGCTGCAACGCGAGAAGAGCGAATTGATGGTACAAATTCAGGAGTATAAGGAAAAGATGCACGATGCCATGCAGCGAGCGCTCAAAATGGATGAAGATAAACGAAAGACGACAGAATATCTTGAGAAAGTGAAAAAGGCAGCTTTGCAGGTTGAGCAAGAAGCCAACGCCGAACTCGATGCCCGCGATGCGGAACTGCGTGCACTGAAAACCGAGGTTAACGAATTGTACCAGGAGCTTGAGCAAAGATCGCATCCTATACCCACCGGACTTGACAAGTGCAGGATTAATGAAAGGCTCAATGTGTTGACGCGCCGAGAAGAAGAGCTGGAGATGCAAAATGATAAACAAAAAAGGAAGCTGCTCAAAATGCAAGCCAAGATGTTGGAGTTACAAAAGAATCTGCGTGATCAGCTGGAGCAGGGCGCTCTCACACTGGATGAGGAGAAAGTACGATTAAAGTCTGAACGCGATTTTTTCCAAAAGGAGTATCTGCGCCTCATATCTAAAACTGGTTCCGAATCGGAGGTTGCATTCCTGCAATCCCAAATCAAGTCAAAGGATGACGAGCTACGTGCTTTGCGCTCTGAATTGTGCCCGATGTCGGTAAATAAGCTGCAATTTTCGCCTCGCAGGGGCGAGCACTGTGAAAGCGTACAACCGCCCACTGCTTGCAGCGCTACCAGCAGCAGCACTCGGACCGATTGTGTACAAGCTGCAATTGGACGCGTGGAGCGTGAACGTGACTGTGCACGCGTTGAGCTCGAACGCATCCGTTGCGAGCGAGACACATTACGTGAGAAGCAATTGAGCTCCGTCCAATTACATGCTGAAGAGTTGCAAACTCTGCGACATCGCAACGAAGAGTTGCAAGAGCGCATTCGCAAGGTTGAGCGAGATAATCGTGACTTGAACTCTGCTCGTGTGCCTGCTGAGACGCATAATGTGTTCCTAAAAGAAGATGTGGCACAGCTGAAGCAGCGACTACAAACACTGCAGGCCGAAACTGAGGACTTGAGGAAGGAGAACACACAGATAACGTAAGTTTAAGATTGTGTTTGCTGAATGTGCACAATGCCTGCTAATATGTTAACGTGTCTCACAGCTTAATCAATGAGCAGAACGAACGCATTATAGCCGATTACCAAAGCAAGCTGCTCATTGCGGAGCGTAAGCTTCATAATGCCGATGCACGTTTCAGTACAGTAGATTCCAGTCGTGAAACCAATCGCAATGAGGCCACCCAATTACGCAATGAAATCGGGACACTACGTCAAACTTATATTGCCCTGGAGAATGAAAAGGACGTACTTACCGTAAGCTCGAGTTGACTGTTACGACCAGATTTCCTTACCCATTTTCTTAACTTTTTATTTATAGAGTCAATTAGATAAAAAAACGGAACAACTATTTAAATTGGAGTTCGAGATGAAAGACTTTAAAGAGATAAAGACTATGCTGGAACTGAAGGTCAAGGAACTGGAGTCACAAGTTGAGTAAGTAACTTTTCAAAACTCTTAGCTACTGACTTGCAATTTGTTTGATCGGTTCTCAATACTGATCACTAACTGAATATGGCCCCTACGTTAAGTTCAGAATAGCTAAACCATGTCATGAGTAGACCCAATCCTTTACCCCCGAATTGTGCTTCAGAAATTAAGGAAAAGTTAAAAAGACATTTATATACATATAAAAACCTTTATTCATATTATCTACAGTTCATTTAAGCATTTATACATAAGCTGTTGTAATACATTGATGGCACAATCTCTAAGCCTGGCGCCACTTGAGGCCAAGTTTTTAAGTTTTGGCTGCGAACGTTAGCCAAATATATCTAAAAACCACCTAAAAGAGGAAAGAAACGGATTAAGTCGATCGATCTAAACGATAAAACGTCATTAAACATGCAGGATGCCAGACCATAGATTAGGAGAAAGCCATTCCCAAATAAATTGTTTTATGAAGGACAACATGCGCTGTCTTGGGCAGGATAGGCAAGACAATTTGTTAGATTCGAAGTGTCACCCGGTTCCATTTGAAAAGTTCGCATAGGATAGATTTAGAATAGTATTTTTATACAGGGAACGGAAGAGGAGTGTGTAGTTCACTGAAGAATTTCGAGTTATGTCGCTCGATGGTTAAATACCTCGCCAGGCTAACGCTGGGCGCACTGCAGTTGTGCGTACCGCCATGATCTGTTTCCGCCGGCGTGTAACCCGGACGGCAGACACATTTCGCTCTGCTGGCATAGCTCAGAAGCGATGTTCCGTTGCTTGTCTGCGTTTTGAGTGGCTCCAGCCACTGGCCGGCACCGCAGGGGCCGCGTGTGTACAGTTTATAGCATTGGCCATTAATCTCGACCATGCCGGGCGTTGCCTCACAAATGCTTTTCTCCTGTTCGCTGTTGCCTGAGCCTGGGCCTGAGCACTGCTGGTCCAGGTTTGTAATGACACCTGCACAGCCGCACATGCCATTGTAAGAGATTCCATCCAGAGATGGCCGAGCAGTGAAATCAAAGACTACCACCTGGTGTAATGAGCAAGGTCCCTGTGACCCAATTCTGTAGCAGGAGTCTTCGGTTGGAAAGTAGAGACGATTTTTGCCGCAAAAGTTGCGTACACAAGAGGTTCCATTGACGAGGAACTCGTTGTGTCCGCAGGGACCACGTGTGTAAAGTCGATAACAAAGGCCGTCGCTCCATGGCACATAACCCTCCTTGCACAGGCACTTGGCTTGTGGCAAGAGTTGCAATGTGTTTGGTTCGTGTTCGTCGTGACCCACATCATCGGGTATGCGGAAAATGTGACCAGGTGGACAAGGACCCGGAGTGTCTAAGTTAAATAATGATATTACAGTTTGAGTCTTTGAACAATTGAAATCCTACCTAGCTCAAAGCACATCTGCTGGGGTGCGTGATAGTGGGGCAAGTGTCGCTGACAGTCGCAGCGGCCGCCTGGTAGAAATATATGGCCTGGCGTTGAGCATGGTCCTTTTGTGTAGTGCTCGTAACAGGATTCTTCCACCGTGTAATAGTAGGGTCCCAGTTCACCCACAATGTCGCAGCGGCACTCGGCCAGACCATCCTCGTTTCGCATCAATAGCTTGCCGCGGATGCATGGACCTTTTGAATGCTTCGGGTAACACTTGCCATCCCTTGGCCAAAAAAGCATTCCCTCATCGCAATGCAGAGGCCGTTTGCAGTTGCCCCAACGGTTGTCCGCCCTGGTATAGCAATGAGAATAAGATGAACCCGATTACAATTTAGTTGGCTGCCTACCTTTTGACTTGTTCCGGTAGGGGCTGAAAGTATTCGCCCAGTTCGCAGGGTCCGCGCTCGTAAAGCTTGTGGCATTTGTTGGTTATAGCGCTTAGCGCCGTGCCAGGTGGACAACGGCATTCGGCTGTGGGAATATCTTTGCGTTTAGCGCTCACAGGCGTGGGACTCAGCTCCATTGTGTCGGGGCAAGGGTAACCGAGTGTGAAGATTTTGAAACATTTTTTTAATGGCGTCCAATAGAGTAGCTGCCAGCCGCCGGCCATGCTGGCACAAGGATTCTTGGCCGGATCACTCCACGGTGGCGGCACAATGCCGGCTGATGCCTGATGTTGTGTCAACAATAGCAACAGACAAGTCAGGAAGCTGCTGCCCGCCTGCAGAGCTGCCCAGCATACCAACAGCTGTCTTCGCTTCATTCCCATCACAACAACAACAACAACTGCAACAACAACAAAGAAAAAAAAAACCACTAATTGAGTACCGGATTACATTATGTGTCCGTTGCTTTTGGTTTGCTTTTACTATCGATAAGCTGGCGCCTGTTTGAAGCTCATTAAATCGGATGATTAATGAAGTTTCGACCTGTGCGAATTATTGGCCTGTGGGCGATAGCTTTTCAAATAAATGCGGAATGAATGAACTTTTTCTTGTGGGGCAGAATGAATGATATAAACCGAGTTGCCCCCTCAGTGCCAGTGGCTCATTCGCACTGTAATTTGTATTTGCTTGAATGCGAGTAAGTCCAATTTAAATTAGCCAACCTGCAGGCCATCGTTTTTTTCCTCTTTTTTTTTATTTTTTTTGTATTTTTGCGATTCAGTGACTTACACAAAACAAAAACAAAAACAAAATAAGGCAGTAAAGAAAAAACCAGTAAGTGGTCGTGAGCTGTTAACCATGACCTAAATAGCCATTTATCTTGACTTCTTTTGCGGCATGATAGCACTTGGTCAGTGCGTTAGCAGAAATCTTCTGTCCGTTAGTCGGAGATTTCATAATCAAAGGTGCACCTTTATATAATCTAACCGTGATGAAACCGCCACTGTGGAGGCAGTCAGCATGCAGTGCTGGAAAAACGTGCAACACTTTGCGCTACTTCCCTACTTTTCCAACTGTTTTGGTCGGCCTGGGGCTGGGCAGCCCAACAACAAAGAAGGCAACCGAACAACCAAACAACAGGCAACAGCTGCGGCCAGAGCTATAAATAATGCATTAGGCTAACCGCAGTTAGCGCGGTTTTGACTTGTTTTGGGTTTCTTGTCGGAGTCACTCGAAGTCGAAGACGGAGTCGGAGTCGGAGTAGTCAGACCCGACGACTGTCGTAACAGCGACAGGTTTACTTATTGCCTTTAAATCATCGTCTTCTCTTATTCTCTTAATTTTGCCCAAAGAACACAGCGGCCAACCTCACAGTGGACTGCATAATGTTATTCTTGAGCAAACTCTGTGTGCCTCCACTACAAGTTTATAGGTGATTGACATACAGACACCTCTTTTTTTTTTGACAAAGGTTACCCTCGTATTTCCTAATAAGCGCGCGCGCACAGCCCGGGGCTATATTATATTTAAATCCGCCCGCAATCACGCGATATCAGTTTCGGGTTACGAGACGCAATCAGCAGCGGCAATGTCCGATTCCGAATCTCAAGCTCAATCTCAATCTCAATCTGAATCTCAAACTGAATCCCAATGCCAATTCACACATGTAATAGCTGAACTGAGCACAAGACGAAACGCGACCACTTAAAGCGACCATTCGACTGCGTAGGTAACAGACGTCTGAACGACTGTGAGCTGCAGAAAGCAGGTAAGCGGACCACTCTCAAACTCTCTGAGTAAACTGTGTACCTCTCTGTGGGGTATAGATGTATATATCTCTCTGTGTTGTGGTATAGGTGCTCTTAGCAGAAACGCTCTTCTGTTAACACACACACACACACACACACACACACAGCTATGCCAATGTTGGAGTCTTGGCCATCATTTAAATGTGTGGGTTTAGCCTTTAAAGTTCTTCGCATGCATTTGGTATTTAGTTACTGCCCAAGTAAGTGACACCCGCCTAGCATTCAGTAATGATTGACGTCGATAGTCGTTAGCTTTGTATATGGCCGGTCAAGTCAAGTCAAGTCCAGTCAGTCCACCTAGACGCTTATATGTGTATGCGTTTGAGTCTCTTCGCTGGCCATGCTTTGTTCTTGAGCTTCAGTCGAAATGAATTGCGGATATGTGTGTGAACGTGTCTAGCATGCCCGATCTTTGACTGGCTAGCAAAAGTTCGGACATAAAGCATGAAACAAATCGAGTTCTGCCAAGTCTTTTGACCTGAACTCGGCAACAACAACCAACACCAGCACAGCCGGCTATTGGCCGTGAACGCAGCGCACGAGGTGACTCTCCCGAGTCACTGCTTCTATGCGCCTTGGGATATGTTTGTTTTGGTGAACCTCTTTATGAACCGCATTTATTTTACTTACAGTAAGCTGACCAGCAGAACTCGGCAACGCGACTCGGAATTGAATGAAACGTCAGCGGAAAGCAAGACATTACGGCAGCAGATTGTAGCACTCAAAGCCAGTCGCGATGAGGCAATTGCAGAAAATGGGTATGTACTAATGTATGGCATTAACCAATGCGATCGCTTTAGACTCTACGCCAGAGACATTAGTCTGGCCAGACCACAGCAGTTGCATAAGATGCAGAGTATTTGGTTTTTTTTGTTTGTCTCTGCTGGCTGACTAGTTTTTGTGATATCATTTTCTTACCAATGTTTCGCTTATGACTCTACAGGCGCCTGACTGACAAACTGAGTGATGTGCAAGTGGAACTCAAGACGGTGCAAAAGAAACTCAAGGACTCGGAGCAGCAGGTAGCCAACATGAAAGAGCAGCTACACAAATACGTACAAGAAGTGAAGAGGGCGGAAGATTTACTGATGAAAAAGGTTTGTTGCATTCGAATATTTTACAATTAGTTAATAGGACATGCCATTTGAACATTGAGCTAATGCCTATAGGTATACTTTGTCTTCAAGGAAAAGGATCGTGAGGAATTACTTGACCATTATAATAACCTGACGCACGACCAAGTTGCCCTGGAAGGCAATAATCAGAGCCTCGAGTTCGAGGTCATTGAATTCAAGTGAGTGCAATACATTGTCATTATTATTCGATTACAGTAGCTAATAAATAATCCAATTTTCACAGGCGACAAATTTGTGAGCTGGAGAGTGAGATACGCTCTCTCAAGGATCAGCTATGTTGCCGCCAATGCACCATTGACGATCTAGACATGCAGCTGACAGCAAATCGCGCTTCTATGCGTTGCTTGCAGAGAGAGCTGGAGAACGCACGGGAGCAAAAGATTGAGCTGGATGTGCGCAAAGAATTATGTGATAAATTGGACGTGGAGAAAGATAAGCTGAACGCCGAGCTGAATGAATTAAATGAAATACGCAAGAAGGTTAGTGTTGTCCCTTGGATGCTGTGCTGGATCGGAGAGATCTTCTTCTGTTTGTTGTATTCATTTTTAAATAATATTTAAACACTACTCAACTGCAGCTGGAACAAGAATGCGAGAAACTGCGCGCCGAACTACAGCAAAAGTCAATCTTAAATCAGGTCACCAAAGAGACAACAGGCCAAATTTTGGAGAAAGTGCGTAGCGAGCATCGCCGCCAAGATGACGAAGAGCTAAAGGCCAAATTGGAAATGGAGCGACTTCGGGAGCTGCACGAAAAGGCTTTGGTAGCTATGGAATTACAAAATACTTAGACAAAAAGAAATTTGACTGTTCCCATTTTCAAACAGCATGATCTTCAGGTAGAGCGAGAGCGTTGCAATCAGCAGGAACTTGTTGCCAATCAGTATGAAGAACAAGCACGGGAATTGCGCCACAGGTTGGCCGAAGATCGTTTTTGCGAGGCGCGCCGAAGAGAGGCTACTCCTAAACACCCACCAAAAACATTGTAAACTTTTCTGTATTTTTTTTTTGCTTTTACAGAGGAGGCTGCATTTATTTTTAAATATATTTATATATTTAATGTTTATATGCATTATAATTAAATTTTTTGAGTGGTGTACAAAGGGCGGCCAACTTCAAGTATTCATTGTACAAGCACGGACAACCGTTGAAGGGCGGCAGATTGACAACTTCGTGATCCGTCCTGGACTCATTGCATGTTAAATATACATCATTATCCTCATTATCCTCACAAGTAAACTCGGTGTCTGCTGTGCTACTGGATACTGTGGAATATAAAAGATATTACAGTACCGAGTTGTCCTTATTCCATTGTCATACTTACCAGGTGATTCCAATTTTTCACTATCATCGCTAGATGGATTCGGTTTAACAGGTTCCTCAATCTCACCTTCACATTCTTCGACTGTTTCCAAGCTCTGTTTGGGTTTATCTTTAATTTTGTGGGCTCGCTCCCAGTCGACGGTCTTGCGACATAATTTAATGGTTTGGCTCTGCGCCTTCTTACCGCTTTCGTCTTCAAATTTCACTAGACGAGTCCGCTGAAGACAAGTAATAGATTGGGTCGGCATCAGCTCCCTTTCATTCAACTCTTCATGCTGAGGTTTATAGTCTTCATAGAGCTCTTGTTTCATCAACTGGACGCTTAGAGCGCCAGAGTCCTGGACAATATTTCGTGAAGCGGTTGGCTCCAAACGATGTAGATTATTATTGTTACCCTCATTGGTAATTAAAGTGGTTCCAGATTGGGAGTAACCATAAAATCCAGGTGCCGACTTGCCTGGAGTATAGTCTGCAAAACTTATAAACTCTGTACTGCCCGATTCCGCGTCTGTATAGAACATTTGGCTGTTATCTACACTGGGTCGCTCGAGTGCCGAGGACGAAGCTTTGTTTCCCTTGTCTGGTAAAGGAATTGAACGAGATGGCAACGGTTGAGCTCCGGTGCCCGAGTTATTGTTATATCCGGAATCAATTTGTACATCATTCGGAATTTCATTTTTAAATGCTGGCTGCGACAGCTGTTGTGGTTGAGGAATATATTTCTCACGCTCGATGTTTTCAGGTACAGAGGTATTCTCTGATGCTTTGAATGCTGCTTTTGAAACTGAAGGAATTGGTTCGTCCAACTTAGGCTTACTCTGCCGTGGCGGAGGTCGTTGAACGTAATTTTGCCAGGCCACTTCTGTGGCTTGATTAGCGGTTATTGTCCTATTAGCAGGCTTGGGAGAGACTGGAGCCTTTGGTGGAGGTAAAGGGATATCTAAATCACTTGGATTTGTTTGGGTTAGTACTTCTTTCCGCAATTTTAAAGTTTGAGACTGGACGCTAGAAATTTTCAGATCAGCCGTCGATAATACGACCGGTGAGGTTTGACTAGCCTTATTGCACATGGACGGCCCTCGGCCTAAATGTAGTGTTGGGATTAGGTTTAGTAATCCATTGGGATCCGTTTCGATGACTTTGGTATGCTGACAAGTTGCACAGGTTTTATATTTAACACATTCCTCTGACCTTTGACATGCAGCGTCCTTACTTTTCTTAGGCACTGTACTCTGTTTATTTGTGTCTTCCATTCCAATTTCAGTTGATGTAAATTCATTATCCCTCATCACATGCTTTTGGGATTGATGTGAATCCTTTAAAGGAACGGCTCTTGCCGCCTCACTAGGGTCCTGCTTCAGACTTGAGACAACGTTTTCCGATGGAGTCGGCTTGACTGCTGGTGCTTCCTCCTGAGGCAGGCTCTTTACTGCTGCAGTTGTCTTATCTGGTTTTTTATCTGAATCTGCTTGCTTAACATATGAAACACTCATTTCTGGTTGGTCGTCTTCTGGTTCATTTTTTGTTGGTATTTTTGTATATGTGGGATGCTCAACAAGGTCTGAAGCACCTTTGCTTGAATCCTTTTCAGCAGATCTCTCATTCTCCCTACGATACATTTCCATATATTCCTGGTGCAGCCGCAGCTTCTCCTCAGCTGCATTATATTTGTGGTCCGATTTTTTCACAGCCCCTGAACGTTTATTGTCTTCCTTTTTATCTGCTGGCTTAACCTTGGAACTTCTGGTAATGTCCAATTTAGTTGGTTGCTGTTTCCTCTGGCTGACTGTAATGATTTTGTCTTCATTTTCGGGTTTTTGGTTAAGAGTCGGGTATTTTGGCTTCACTTTCCCTTTGTCCTTTTTATCCTTATCCTGTCGAGTAGGGGAAGGGCTACGGTTGGGCAACGGATTCTGCGAAGGGATCCAGTCGCGGCAGAAATTCGCAGTGTTCAAGTCAGTAACACGCCTCGAGCACGTTGGCCGAGGGAAGGTGCAGTAGGATGGTTGGCAATGATGCAATTCCTGTATACAAACATGTGGCTGATACTGATAGCACGGATTGGGTGAGTATGGCCCGGAAGGAGGCAGCTCAATGCACCTGCAAGCGTTGTGACAACAAAGGTGAGTATACGACTGGTGGCAGTGAGGTGCACCGCCACAGGTCAGACACCGGCAGGGCACAGGTGGATTCTGAACAAAGTCGCGTTGGTACACTGAGGGTGGCAGCCTCTCATTGTTGCATCCAAAGCTACAGCCACCACCCATCCGCTCATTTGTCTCATGGTGAGATGATCGTACAGGTGGTTTCTCAGTAGCTGCCACGCGTGGTGTCTTAGTAGCTGCCACTGGTGGATTCTCCACAGCTGCCACGGGTGGTTTCTTAAGAGCCAACCGCTCATTTCTCTCATGGTGAGATGCTCGTACATGTGATTTCTCAGTAGCTGCCACGGTTGGTTTCTTAGTAGCTGCCACTGGTGGATTCTCCATAGCTGCCACGGGTGGTTCCTTAATAGCCATCCGCTCATTTCTCTCATGGTGAGATGATCGTACATGTGGTTTCTCAGTAGCTGTCACGCGTGGTGTCTTAGTAGCTGCCACTGGTGGATTCTCCATAGATGCCAAGGGTGGTTTCTTAATAGCCATCCGCTCATTTCTCTCTTGGTGAGATGATCGTACATGTGGTTTCTCAGTACCTGCCACTGGTGGATTCTCCACAGCTGCCACGGGTGGTTTCTTAAGAGCCATCCGCTCATTTCTCTCATGGTGAGATGCTCGTACATGTGGTTTCTCAGTACCTGCCACTGGTGGATTCTCCACAGCTGCCACGGGTGGTTCCTTAATAGCCATCCGCTCATTTCTCTCTTGGTGAGATGATCGTATATGTGGTTTCTCAGTACCTGCCACTGGTGGATTCTCCACAGCTGCCACGGGTGGTTTCTTAAGAGCCATCCGCTCATTTCTCTCATGGTAAGATGCTCGTACATGTGGTTTCTCAGTAGCTGCCACAGTTGGATTCTCCTTAGCTGCCACAGGTGGTTTCTTAATAGCCATCCGGTCATTTCTCTCATGGTGAGATGATCGTACATGTGGTTTCTCACTAGCTACCACGGGTGTTTTCTTAGTAGCTGCCACTGGTGGATTCTCCATAGCTGCCACATTAGTGGGCGGTCGGGATTTTGGTGCAGCTGCCACATTAGTGGGCTGTCGCGATTTTGGTGCAGCTGCAACACTTACGGTTCGAAAATATGGCCCCGCGACCTTGGCATCTGGTGATGAAAAACTATTTCCTCTGGGAGCCTCTTTCTTTGTTGATTGGCCTTGGTCTATGGCCAATTGTTTTGTATTGGTACTGCGCTGTGCGTTCCTTGCCTTATTGGCTTTGGCCTCTTCATTATTGAGAAAACAGTCCCGAAAGTTTTTCAGTTTACCGATTTCATCTTCAATCTTTCTATTCAGGGCTTCCACCTGAAGACTGGTCTTCAATATTTTCGTATCGCTCAGAGAAGAGGAACGTGGCACGGGCTCACTGCTGGGGTTTCGTCTATAAAGCTCTCGCACCTGAGTCTGGGTATTCTTTATGTAGACGCTGCCTCGTCCTTCGATTGAAATGCGTTGCTTCCGCTCTACTATAAAAGTTTGACCTATTAAATTGCACTATAAGGAGTATAATGGTCAAAAAAGAAGCCTGTGGAGAGACTCACCTACAGCTGGTTTCTCTTGATTATAATTAGAAACCATTATTAAATCTTTGGTTTTGCAATATATATAAAAATATAATAAAATATAATAAAGTTCTATTTCCTAAGAAAATTCTCGTGCGTTTGATATTTTTATTCTATGTTAGTTTTCATACAACAATTTTGAGGTTACTGAGATAGGTGAGTGTTCAATACGAATATGAATTACACATTTCAAATTCGAAACGAAGTGAAACTAGTTTTGAAAATTCTACTACTGATAATCGATTTGTGCATCGAGTACACGAACCTTTATCTTATAAAAAGTCTTGAACCATAGATGGCGCGTTGCGTTCCACAGTGGCTCAAACCATTTGTAGAGCAAGTTTAAGTTCCACAGCTTTTCTCTCTTTCTTATTCATTCTCATGCAGGCACCAAAAAAAGCGAGATGGAAACACACACCAAATAAATGCGACCCATTCGAACGTCATAAAATATATTCAATTTCCTATTTCGCCTGTCCTTAGTCCTTTTCTATACTCTATATTATTTGAGTATGGAAAAAAAAACAAAAAAATGAAGAATCAAAAGGGAAACTATTCCGGGTAGGTATAAAAGCCGATAACCGTAATCCAAGTCGGACTTAATTGATTCTCTGGTTAAAAAAAGCTATATAAAAATTCTTTGTCCCGACTGATTGACTGATTGAGAGCCTAAACGGTGCTCATGAAAAGCTGAAATTGGAAGCCAGGATTCATGGTGAGTTGAAAGATTTGATTGAGAAGGGATTTTGGAAAATTCGGCAATCAAGTTGGGGCAAACTGTTGTCGAAATTCTGCCTTCAATAACGTAGGGAGAGAGCAAGTGTTTCCCTTTGGGGATTGTTCACAATTTGTTAGTCAAAGAAAAATATCAATAAGAACAGATTTTAAAAAAAGGGCGGAGGAGTCTAATACAAAGTATCCTAATACACTCTTAATAGTGCTCCTCGGGCAATGCCGGCTAAAACTGACTAGTAACTAATACATTTTTATATAAAAACTATTTTTGACCTGTTACTTTCCTTTTTAAAGGAGCTTTATAAATTAGTTGATTGAACAAAAGTTGTAAGCTGCGAAGGAAAGGCTATCTTGCCACACCGAAGAGTATATACCCTTTCACTGTAGGATATTAGTAAGTTCCTGTAAATGCTTTACTAAGATATTTCGAGAAACACAAACGATTTGCATATAATATATAGTCGTCTGATCCGCATAAGCTGCCTGCAATAAGGGATATAGTATCCTTCAGGCATATACTCTGATAATTTATATATGTGAGTATACTTTGTGGGGTCGAAAATGCCTCCCACACATTTCGTGACAAAGCTATAATACCCTCTGCAAGGGCATAATTAATAAGGAAAGGCTAACGCTGGCACGCCGAAGATTACATGCGCTTGCACAGTGGTCTAAGCATTAGAAAATTGTTGTCAAATTTATTTACTTTGGCGCTGATCTTTCAATATAATTCCGAATCTTAAAAAATGTTCTTAAAAGACGTTCTCCACGCAACATGTTCCAAGTGAATGCACGAAATTAATTTTCACATTCTGATTGGGTCGCGTTCCACTGTACAGAGCCTATTTACTCAGTGCTTGCCGTGAAGATGAAGAGCCACAGCCACTGCCACTGCCACAGCCAGCGCCACAGCCAGCGCCAGAGCCAGAGCCAGAGCCAGTTCGGTTCATTCAGTCGGCGACAGTCAGTCAGTGCGCTCGCGAGTGTTGTGTGCTCTCGGCCTTTTTTTTTTTTATTCGAAAAAAATGAAGAATTACGAAAATAATATATTAATATTTTGGTATGGCCAACTCAAAATTGTTGCAATCTAATGAAACGTTTATGAAAGTGTGAAGCAGCCTCTTATCACTGCGGCAAATCAGTGGCAGTAGCAGCAGCAGTTCTAGTGATAATACCAGTATCAGTATCAGCAATCTTTCGGCGAGCAAGTGCATCCATCAACGCGGTCGCTTTGTGCCGTTTGAATGATGAATGATGAAATGAAATGAAAGGAAAGGAAAGGAAAGGAAAGGAAAGGAAGGGAGGGGAATGGAATGGAAAGGAAGGTAGCCTAGTGAAGTGCCGCACTTTGGCTGTGCATCCTTCTGTGAGCTTCTGGGGAAAAGTGGTGCCATTTGCAGTGACAGTTTGTCTCCTTTGTGTGCATTGTTTTGAGCATAAACTAAGCCAAAGCCCGTGGAGTCCCGGAAACAATGATAGACCACCCGTTGGCTGGCACCCAGACCCAGACCACCCAACCAAATGACTTTATGTCATCCTACTGGGAAGGTTGGCACATGAGTTAATATTTGTCTAGTTTTCGAGCGTTTCCCCTTTGTCTTTTGACTTTGGCTCAAACTCATCGCCAGCTCGCCGCCTTTGTGTGGCAGCTTACAACAAATAGCTCCACTTACACATTCACAGGAAGTGGATCCTTTGCAGCATGATATGCACATGTGTGTGTTGGGGTGTGCGTGTGTGTGCGTGTGTGCGTGTGTGTTTGTATGTTTGCTAGTAAGTGGGCGGCTTCATTGCGCCGTAAAATATGCAATTAGAAGGACATCAAAGCTTGATGCCGCCAGCTTTATCCTTAGCCATGCGCTTTGGCTTAGACTACTCACACACCTAGACACATACTCCACTAATACATATATGCATATGCATGTGTGCATGTGTGTGCGTGTGTGTGTGTGTGTGTGTGTGAGAGTTGAAGCAGCAGTCTCATCATTAGTGTGCAGCCGCGTGTTCATACCAAAGTGTGTCAGTTTGTCTGTTTGTCTGTCAGTTTAATAGCGGCAAACATGTCGACCGGCTGTGTTTTCATATTTTTTATTTATATTTTTATATTTTTCATTTTTTGATAAATTTTTGTTATGTTTTTCGTGGACGCCACACGGCTCTGTGTGCTCCGGAATTATATATATATATTATGGTCCAACACTTGCGATCGGCCGCGCGAGGTCAATTGGCTTAATTAGTGTGTGACAGGCGGGGCATAAGTAAAGGAAGGGGTGTGTAGAGGGGGTAAGAGGGATGGGAGGGGCAAGGAATGTCCATTTACTGCCATTTGGAACTGTTGTCTTTGCCTTTTGAATTCGCTGCCAAACAAGTTGCCTGTCCACCGCTTCGCTTCACTTAAATTTCTTCCACAAAATATGGAAAAGAAAAATCACTTCAGCACTGTGGCCAAATCATAATATATAAATACATACATATATATATATATATATATATGTATATATAGTGTATATTTATCGGTGTTGAGTACAAAAATAAATATATATTCGTATCTATTTGTGTAAGCAGCTGCCCTGTCGAAACAGTCAGTCTATGCTAATTAATGCCATCGATTGGACGCTCTTTGTATGGAAACTACTTGTGGATGGAATTCCTTTGCCTTTCCAAGTGATAAACTAATACATACATACACAATACACACATACATATATATGCATATGTATGCAAAATGCCCTTTTTGTAAGAGCATTAACTGTTATCAGTGAGTGTAAAAGAAATACTCAAAAATAATAAAATGCGGCTTTCTTGGCTGCTAATCGCTGCCGCACTCATAACGCTCCCCGTCCAAGCCTTGAGATTGGAGCAGCATAAGGAGGCGAATCAGAGCAGACGCCATAAAAGCGATACGGCTTCCATAGAGTCCATACGCCGGGCCAAGGACAGTCTGCAGCAGCAACAGGAAGCAAACAATAGCGATGAGGATTACGACTGGATTGATGTGGATACCAGCGAAGCTTTTGATCACGCCAAGACGCCTCTGGAGCCAGTGACAGCGAATAGTGCACCCCATGGTAAGTAGTCGATAAAGCCTTATCAGTTGCCGGTCCGTCTGGGTGACTGACTGAATTGACCTTTTTGCTCGGAACTACAAAAGCGGCATCTTCTTATCAGCTATTCACTTGCCACTGCGAATAAGACTGGGACATATAAACTGACTCATGACTGGAGCATTTATTGATTAGTAATCTTTAAAAATATTGCAGAAAAATGTTTATAAACAATTCTAGGCAGCTACCAACCCCAACAGTCCCAAGGCCAATAGTTTTGGCTTAAAGCTAGCTTTAAATATATTTCTTATACTCATTTTATTTAATTTAATGAAGGAACTGTGACTTAGAGTCGGGCAAACTTATCTGGAATGCTTCTAGGGTAACGAAGATATTAATAAATATATCCATAAATTCCCAGTAAATTTTCCATAATTTCTCTGTATCTAAAAGATAATTTGAATCCTTAAATAATCGAAACGAATATATTGTTGCTTGGTCTGAGGCTCAGCTTTCTTTCTAGCCACTCAGACAACTTCTAATGATTGGGAATATTCCTAAAATAATCCTTCTTATCTCATATATATCATATATAGAGGAACTCATTTGGAGGATGCTCTATATAGTATTTTGTCTATATAATCCTAACTCTCAGAAACGGAAAAAAAGGAAGAACTCTCTACTTGAATCGTTGCCCAACAGTGTCAAACTTTATGCGATTCCGGATTTTCTTAAAGCAAGCCCGAAGTTATTAATTTAAGCCCGCTTTATTCAGTCTCGGTACTCTTTAATTAATCCTGTTTCTATCCAGAATCAACTGTGCAAATAGCCTAAATATAAGTCTTATTCCTAATTCATTTCAATCTTTACTGAATTAAGTATTATGGGATTAAAGAATTCTGGCTTTTGATTCAATCCTAAATAGAGTTATCACTCCATAGAAACCGCGTTTATACTTGAATCTGGTATAAGTATAGAACCTATATAGTATATATATACAAGAATAAGGATCGATTCACCTAATTATACATGATTTGAAGGGATAGGAAAAGAATTGTATTTAAATTTGAATTGAACTAAAATTGAGAATTGAATTTAAATTCAGCAAAACTTTTCATTTTCTGTGTAGTTGAAATAGTTGAATGAAATGGGTGAATTTTCGGGTTCAAAATCGACTCGTAAATGAATCCCTGTTTAGTAATTGACTCACACAAACATATGTAACTAATTTGGAAGATATTTGTATATTTCTATATGTATATATATATATATATATGGCATAATCGTAACTCAGACATGCTTAAAGCTCTCATCCGCCTTCTCACTTAATCAAAGGCAATATGCGAGGGGGAATGAATGAAATGTTTTAATTGAAAGTGCTTGATGATGAGCTATACAGCTATATAGCTATATAGCTATATATATGCATGAATGTCTGTGCGATGTAGATATATATATATATGTATGTACGAATCTAAATTGAAACTGTGTTAAAAATGTATTTAAATTGCCAAAGCAACGGCTGTTGGCGGCTGCTGGCGCCAGCATATTCTATGCTCAGCCAGCCTCCTCTCAAATCCGCTCAACCAGCCTGGCCAGGCCTGGGCTGGGGCTGGGTCTGGCCTGTGCCTGGCCTGTGCCTGACCAGCCACACTACAAAGAACACCAAACGAGCAGCGAGAAGCGAGCAACGCCAACGCCTATGCCCAGCCGCTTAATTTACGCGACTGAGTGAATTATGGCGAGTGTGTGTGATAAATGTGTTAGATTTCCAATGAAATAATATTTTATGGGATGCACATATTTGTCCCTGGCGCTGCTTAACTGATTGTCGTTTGCTGCCACTGCTGGAAAAACAAATAAAGGAGTAGTCCCAGAGCCAACTATTCTGGTATTCTAATCGCGAAGTTGTCGGCACTTTCTATTGACCGGAGAGGCAATAGCATTTCAAATGCTTTGCATACTAATAATTTCTGAGTGACGTCCGTTGTCCATTTCTAAATTTTTCTATATTTTTATAGTTATTTTTTGTTATTTTGATGAGCGCATTAAAGCGATAATAAAAATTATTATTTGTATTGAATACTATTAAAGCCCTAGCTATGGTGTCAGCGGGAAGTTCATTGCGTCTCTCTCTACTTTGTATAAGTCATCACAGTAGTGTGCATACAGTAGTTTTATATATAGCCATGATAATGGGCGGCAATTTGTTTTAGCACAGATTTTTACATGCAATTATATAATAGATTGCACTGTGATACTCATCAGAAATACTTTGGCATCACAGTAGTGTGCATACAGTAGTTCCTCTCAATATAGCCATGATAATGGGCGGTAATTTATTTCAGCTGAGGTTTATAGATGCATTTATATGATAGATTGTATTCTTATATTCATCAGAAATACTGTCTCATCACAGTACTGTGCACACAGTAGTTCCTCTCTATATAGCCATGATAATGGGTGACAATTTAGGTTTATAGATGCACTTATATGATAGGTGCTATTCTTCTACTCATTTCAAATATTATGTCATGACAGTACTGTGCACACAGTAGTTCCTCTATATATAGCCATGATAATGGGCGGTAATTTATTTAAGCACAGGTTTATGGATGCAGTTATATGATAGATTGGACTGTGATACTCATCAGAAATACTTTGGCATCACAGTAGTGTGCATACAGTAGTTCCTCTCTATATAGCCATGATAATGGGCGGTAATTTATTTAAGCTGAGGTTTATAGATGCATTTATATGATAGATTGTATTCTTATATTCATCAGAAATACTGTCTCATCACAGTACTGTGCACACAGTAGCTCCTCTCTATATAGCCATGATAATGGGCGGCAATTTATTTAAGCACAGGTTTATAGATGCAGTTATATGATAGATTGGACTGCCATACTCATTAGCTGAGAGAACTGTCGGCAAAATCCGAGACTCGGCTAGATTAGCTTCTATTGAGACATTTTCTTTATTTATAGGCTGGGCCCCAGCCTCTGCAATGTTGACAGCCTCAAAGATCATTGGCCATACTCGTACTATGACAGAAACCGCAATATATATATATATGAATCTCTATATATATAATAAAAATAGCAGCCGATGCAGAGGAAAAGCTAGAGGATTTTAAAAATAAATATATTCAGTGGTGAATAGAAAGCATGCTTATTAAATCAAAGACATTTGGAGCCAATTTGTCAGAAGTCTTTAAGCGTTGATAGCTGAAAAATCATTAGCCAAATCAAATCAAGTGCAACGGCAAATAGAATCATAGAAATATCATAAAAAATACTTCAAAGTAAATATGATCTAAAATTAGCGAAAAGTCAAACAGAGAAAAGCCAACAAAAAAAAAAACAAAATTGTCGCATTCGAACGACATCAAAAGTGAATGTTATGCCAAAAATACTATAGGTATTACGGGTAAAAATGGGGAATTTCTTGTTCTTCTTGTTCTTCTTCGTCTTGGTATAGTCATGCCCCAGCCCTGAGTGCCACACAGCAATTGCACACTTAATTAATGAGTAGTGCTTTTGATGTTTTTGGGAAGTTGAGCAGCTGGCCCCATCTTCACAGTGAGTGCGTTCCGAGGAGTGTTCCCAATTCTCCACTCCTTAGGCAAAGCATGTGACAAAACGACATTTTTCACGCACTCAACAAAACTCTTTGAACCCACCCCAGTCAGAGACTATGCTATCTACATATATATACATGGCTTGTCCATCCCTTGGCCCCCTCCGTCTATACGAGGCATGTGTTGCACATGTTACTCGTTGCTGGGCCGGGCGTTGCATGCAACGACACAAAGTTCAACACCCAATGAGAAATCTCTAAATGATGCGAGGCAGGCCATTTAAATGGCAAGTGCTTAATAAGTAATCAGTCAGAATAAGTACATACAAGCCGTACAAATCGGATGTATATATATATATATATATATATAGCTTTGTACATTTGCATAGATAAGTTGGCTAATTGGCTAGAATCGAACTAATTGTGGCAGGAGTCGAGGAGTCAAGCAACATGAGCCGGCAAAATATTAATCTTTATGTTGTTGTTTCTCTTGGAGCACTTGGAGCACTTCTGAGGAAGTGTGAGACTCACATGGTGAAAATGTGGCACATAATCAGCCAGAGAGACAGACAGGCAGACAGACAGACAGACAGACAGCGACACGCAGACAGGCAGAGGGAGACAGCTTTTTTAATAATTTGGACATCTTGGCAGCTGGGAGTAAGGACAGTTGGGAGTAAGCTGTGTCATTTAACCAAGACTTCATCATTTATCATATGGGAAAGCATTTGCTCTTAACTGAACTTAACTGAATCTCTTTTACTTTCTTATCTTTGCAGATATCTTCACATGTTGCAATCAAGTCTTTGGTTCCTGTCGCACAGCATGTGAGAATGTAAGTAGCAAAGAAACGGAGAAAGAATACCTACAAAGTAGCCATACCTGATCGAGGCGGACTGATAAGGTGAAAAAGCCGCACTGTGGTGAACATTTCCTGGTATTCTCGGTTCTCTGTTCTGTGTTGCATACTAAAATCGAATCGTAGCGCCAGTTTATAACAATAACAATAACAATAAGAAAGGCATATTATAATGCAATAGGCGACAGATACATTCGGTAAATGATTATGACAGGTACGAGACATGATTTTATGTTTTTTACGACTTGTTGTTAACGGCAACGGAAGTTGTTGTGCCTTGACATGTTGCCGCACGTTGCCTTGTCCCGAAAAGAATTCACCATTCCAAATCCAGAGCCGATCAACTGCAATCCATGCAATTAGATTGTTAATTAGCATAAGCCACTAACAGGTAACAACAAAAACGACGACAGCGACGGACGGGCAATTTGTTTGCCAATGTCCGAGAGTCCGAGACCAATCGAACCTGTTTGCCACTCAAAGTCATTCATAAACCTGAGCATTTGAGTGCAAAATCTGTTAACTGTTGTTGCCTATTGCCAGCTCCCTGCACCTGCCCTCCTCTCCTCTCCTCCTCTTCTGCTCTCCTCTCCTCGGGCTGCTGTCTAGCCGGGCTCGCAATCAAATCAACTGACATCGTTTAACTTTGTAATCATAACAATTTCTAAAACCAATTAGTTTTTAGCAACGGTTAGTCGGCGGCTGCACTAGCTCCAACAGCAGCAGCAGCAGCAGCCCAGAAAGTGGGTTGAGTTTTCCATTTATAAATGCAAATGAAGGCATTAAATCTTTGCTGAAATTGAAACTGACAAAGTGACAGCCGGCTGCCCAGGATAATGCCAGCTCTCAAACCGGTTTGACTCTGTTTTGGTTTGGGTGCTGGGTGCAGCCACCAGTCAGCAGCAAGCTGCAACAGATTTTGTATGGAAACCAGAGATCAGAGACCAGAGACAATTGTAACTAAAGACTCGGCTTGCTCGGTTCTTCCAATATTTTACATTCACTGCAAATACCGACAGAAAAACGTGTGAAAAGTCGAGCCTGATCCCAGCCCAGTTATCTGATAACTGCGCTTTCCACACATCTTTTTCTTTCTTTCTTTTTTTATTTTATTGACAAAATTCAGGCTCAGCTGTCGCAGGCAGAGTGCTCCGCTGTTATCTTGATTGCAGACAAGTTTAATGGGATTCGGTACAAGTGTGCAAGGGATACCCTACCCCAACATGTGGGCAGCGTGTGTGTGTGTGTGTGTGCGAGTGTGTGTGGGCGTGGGTGTACGTGTGGTACTCCAACAGCAAAATATTCCACAGGATGTTGGCCCAGTGTACAACATGCGTATGTAAATTGTCTTCGTTTTTTTTTTTTTTTATTTATTGCCAGCCAAAAACACGAAAGATCAGTATCAGGCATAGAAATTAGATACTCAGATTACTGT
This sequence comes from Drosophila repletoides, assembly GCA_018150835.1. Lineage (NCBI taxonomy): Eukaryota > Metazoa > Arthropoda > Insecta > Diptera > Drosophilidae > Drosophila > Drosophila repletoides. Next base: position 3,126,885 of record JAECWQ010000031.1, read on the forward strand.
GGCAGAGATAAGCAAAGCGTCCAACACAATTTGTTGCTTCGTTATACTCGTATTGAAGTGTTCTGCTGCCCTTGCCCCTAGAATCTCTCACACACACAACATCTCCCATGTAACATAATACTCCAGGCAAGTGCAGTCGATAAACAATGCAGACCGAAGATTGAAGGGCATTTCAGACCCGCAACTCACCCGCGGAGCACTCCAAGTCGGGGTGCATGCAACCAAAAACATGGCATATTGTTGCCAAAATTTATTGCCATTTATTATGAAGAAGTTGAAGGAAAATTAATATAATATATTGGGTTACTATCAAGCATGTCTATACCCTTGCGGAGGGTATTATAACTTTGTCACGAAATGTGTAGGCAGGCGGCATTCCCCCGAACCAGAGACGAGAAATTGTTCTTATTATTATGTTAATTAATTAATCTTTGGCTGGGTGGAGCAAACCCGGAGAGAGCAGCCTGCTCTGACGGATTTCCTTAATACTTTCAGTTGCGGAATTCATATTCCGTTCCAGATTTAGTCCTGATTCATTCATCATTAAATAATATACTGAACTATAATGATTATAAAGAGATTAAAGAGATTATAGCCCAGGCTAGCCTTATATAAAGTTTCAGCCAGCAAAGAATACCCTTCCAATAGATGAGATATAATCCGTGCTGATGCACAGCTCCCCAGCGGGGACTTTAGAACTACCCAACCTAATTTTATGCCACACTTAATTGCAGCTCTCTTTGGTGCAGTTGGATGCAGGCAATGGACGCGAGGAGCCGCGTTCCGAGCTGAGAAAGTTTTGTCAAATCCATCAACTGGATTTTTGGGGCTGTGTGAATCGCACACTTGAAGGTATAAGAAAAACCATTCAAGTGGATGAAATGGAATCCTAAAACATAACTAATTTAATATTGCAGCGGTGAATAGGGGTAAATCATGGTCAGGACGCCGTTGCTGCCAAATGGCCGTCCTGCCAAAATGCAGAAATGCCTGTGCAACTGCAATCTCCAGCCGTGAGGTGAGTGACGTCTGCCGGCGTAGCGATGAGCAGGTGCTCTACGACTGCTTCGAGCACCAGGAAGCAGCCGATAGTTGTTGTGGCCAGGCGCGCACCTCAGAATGTCTCCAGGTAAGCAATATTGTATATATAAAAGGAATCAGGGAATCAGGCAATTATTTGTTCCACTCCTTAAGGCGTGTCGTGAAGTCTTTGAGCCTCCCAACGAAACAGGAACCAGCAGCAGTGGCAACTTGGTGGACGTGGCGTGCGGGGAACGGAATGCCGATGTGCTCCAGTGCATACACAACTACACGGACATGACGCCGCCCATGGATGTTGAGAAATGTAAGCTAGAATTTACTCCTTTTTTGTAGCAATGAGCTGAATTTTAATCCTGTTTAGATTTGCCCTGCTGCGAGTATAGCCAGGATGAGATCTGTCACCGCACGTGCAAAGATGTGCTTCAGGCCTCACGGTTACAAGAGAACGTACAGCGCAGCGATATAATCTTTGGGCGACTGGAGGCCGGCTGCGGAATACCATTGCCTCATCTGCCCTTTTGGCAATGCTTCCTGACGGTGACACGCAAATTGTATGTGCCCGCAGGTGGACAATCGCAGCGACGCCTCGAGCTCTCCGCAAATGGAGCAGGAGCTGGGGAACACAATAAATTGGGTATTGATGCCGCCAAACGTCAGTGCTGCGAGTATGGCAAGAGCCACAAGTGCCGTCGCTTGTGCACCCAAATATTCACCAACGATTGGTGGGAAACACGCGTCACCTTTGATACAGAGTGCTTGGAGCAACCCACCGAGCTGGATCTGAAACGCTGCATAGAGAGCGTTGATGCACCATGTGAACTGGGCTGCAATGGCCTAAGCTTCTGTAGCAATTTCAATAATCGTCCCACACAGCTTTTTCGAAGTTGTTCGCCGGCACATGATGCGGCGGCACATGAGGATTTCTTAATGTTGCAGCAGCGTGGCTTTGTGCGTGTCCTTGGTCAGGAGATCTACATAAAGAATACCACGCGTTGTGCCCCTGATAAGTGGCAAGCTCTTGTCTGTACCTTACAGCTACAGCCTTGCACCCGTGTGGGACTGTACAATGGGATCTGTGCAGAGGATTGCACTGCGCTGCTGGACGAGTGCCTGGACTGGACACGACAGCCGCAACGTCCTCAGGCGATCTGTGAGCGTCTACAGCCATCAAGTCTAACGGATGACGAAGAGCCTACACCCTGCATCTCTTTACGTACGTACTTGGAACCCGCCGACTTGCCTGATGACGAAGCAGACGGTCCTTTGGGTTCTGGATTGACATCTCCATGTGCTCGCAAGCCATGCAATGCCAGCGAGGTGTGTGTGCTACAACGCAACGGCAACCAAGGATACTCCTGTATTCCTGGTTGCAGCTTGGGGCAGGCCTCAACTTTCATCATACCATTTGGAGCTTTTGTTCGCGTGGGCAAGACAAGTAGTAATGGTGGCGCCGGCCTGGCCAGTGGTCAGCTGCTGAATGCCGAGCATGTGGTTTGCCGATGTGGTTTGCGTGGCAACATAGACCAGTGCCAGCCACTTCCAAGCTACACCCATTCGCATTGTGTTCTGCCGGGCGGACGCAGTTTCCGGCATGGCTCCTCCTTTTATCTGGAGTGCAACCTTTGCAGTTGCTTTGCCGGCGAGATAACCTGCACCAAACAGCAGTGCCGTCTGCCCGGTTATGTGGATGTCAGCTATACCAGTCTTCCATGCAACTGCGCCGCCCACTATGTACCCGTTTGTGGAGCCAATGGTAATACCTATCCTTCCGCTTGTGTCGCCAAGTGTCTGGGCTTACAGGAAGTCAACTACGTCTATGGGGCATGTAATGCGCGTAATGCCTGTCAAGTTGACATCGCTAGTGGTTCACCAAACTGCCCACCAGGCACGCAGTGCTTAGAGAAACATCAGATTTGTCTTTCCAGTATGCAGAGACCATGTCCTCAGTACATTTGCGGTAAGTCAATCCTTGCCAAACCCAATTGCTCAACTGTATCCATTGCCTATATTCTGTATTCCTTGCAGTCAATGTATCGTCCTCCAACTGTGGCTTACATCACACAGATGAGCTGTGTGATACGCAGGGTGTGACCCATCCGAATGCCTGCTCCTTACTCCTGGCGAAGTCTCATTTGGCCTATTGGGGCGCCTGTCGATCCGATCATGGTGCCGGTAATGAATTGGCATCAGTTTGTGGCATCAATGGAGTAACTTATCGCAGCACTAGCGCCGCATGGGCTGACTTCGTGCTTGTAGATTATATTGGCCGATGCCGTGAGGTGGGTCTGCTAGCAAGTGACTTGGGGCGTCGCTGTAGAACTGTCCAATGCCCAAAGCTTGCGTCAAAGCATTGCCGTCAAATTGTGCCGCCTGGTGCTTGTTGTCCCATCTGTGGAGGCGCTGCTTTCCGGATTATCTACTCCCGTAAACAGCTTGACAGAGCATTTTATGCGCTTCGTGGCCAACGCAGCTCTTTGCTGACATTGCACGGCGTTTTGCAGGAGCTGGATCACTTGGTCCAGGTGAGCGAGTGCCATTTGATTGGATTTCTCACCATGGAGGTGGGCATCTTTGCTGCACTCGTACCGCGCGGCCAATCAACTGATCTCCAACTGAAGGCCTGCGAAGCGGAAGCGGAAAAAATCTCATCCCTAATAAGTTCACAGTCACCGCGAATTACTACCAATCTGGCGCTCTCCAGCCTGACAGTATCTTATATGCTGGAACCGACATTGAATGGTGCGACGATAGTGTCCACTCATGGATACCCCACTATGCTGGTTATTGGGCTACTCTCTTTAGCCCATCTTCTGCTTGGACGAAATGAAATTAGTTAATAGAATATCAATCTAGATTAAGGCGTGGCGTGTACGGTTTTAATAATCAAGTGAATTCTTGGTGCCAAATATTTAGTGGTTTAGTTAGGAAACAACCCCAGTGTGCCTTTAACAGGGTAGGGATTGACCCTCTGTATGATGTGATATTAGTTAAAAGTATTTCTTAGCTTAAATATATATATATATATATACTAACTAGTGTAAAACCTATTAAAGACATGGCAAAAATGGCCTAGAAAATACTCTTCAACTTGGAAATTGTTCAGACCAAAGCAGCGTTAACTGGGAGCGTTACTAGCGCCCTAGTCCAATATATATATACATATACGTAATCAAGAATTCCTGGTTTTATTTTTGGGAAGTTAAGTTTTATTGTTCTCCACTGAACCTTATCAAAATGTATATATATGAATTATTTCATTAAAAGTAAACCACTCTCTTTAAGCTATTTCCATGGGTTGTACAGCTTGTACGCGTTCGGTGATCTGCAAATCTTTAATGGTGGTGTGCAAAATGGCTGTGGCGCCCTTCTTGAAGTCATACTGTAACTTTCGCTCACCCTTCAGGTTCAAAAGTCGGTAATTGCGCAAATATTCGGTGGAATCTTTGCGTATCACGCACAAGTCAACGTTTGATCCCGAACCCAGATCATTGAATACACCAGAAGCGATAGCATCATGCACCAGCTGCTTACCCTCCTCCTCTGACATATTGGGTTTCCAGCGACTTTCAAATACAGCCATGGCAGCCAAACTGCCAGAGCCCATGGTTGCATACGGCAATTTATCGGCACTTCCGTGTGGATGGATAGAGTAAATATGGGGACCATACTTATCGACTCCGCCCAGGACCAGGGCAGCGCTAATGTGACCCTGATAACGGAACAGCATCTGCTTCAGTATGTTATTGGCGCAGACGACGGGCACCTGACGGTCCGTGCTTAGACGATGCAGTTCCAGCTGCGACGATATCAAATCAGTGGTCATTTCGGTATCAGCAGCAGTTCCAGCACCACAGCAGCTAATAAATTAGTATAGTATTCTTATTATATATTAATTGTACATATATGGAAACTAATTTTACTCACTAAATGTTATCGGCCAAGAAATGAATCTTGGCGCAGTTTTTGTCCGAAACAATCGGTCCCTCAGTGGCACGAGTATCGGCACCCAATATTACGCCATCCTTGTAGATGATTCCCACAATTGTGGTTCCCGTCTTAGTTGTTGTCGGCGGCTTGAATCCGCCCTGCAACAGGGCTGCATTGCTGTAAATGAAGAAAATGCCGACACACGTGAATATATGGAGAAAGCAGCGACAATAAATCTTTTATTTACCGACGGCAGTTGTCAAAATTAAAGCCAGCAGCTGGCATATCGCGTGAAGTATCCAAATACATTTTAAATTATAATTAATCTTCTGTACGAAAAGCAAAGCGGAATGACACTGCAAATGACAAGCAAGAATTGTTGATATTATATCGAGTTTCGATATCGATACTTTGTAATCGGTTTGCTATGTTTGCGTGCAGCCGTGACAGCACTACTGTAGAGATGAGCGTTAGTGCTCCTCAGCTGTCACAGTGACAACTGTAACTGTTTCCGTGAAAAGTAATAGCGATTGTTACTATATCAGAAATTCATGATTTTTCTATAATTCTTTTTGGCAGCATTTTTCTTAATGTAATTTTTTTTATAATATTTGCATATTTATTTTAAGCGTAGCCTTAAGAATAATTTGCAGCGATACCCGTTATCATCTGATGTACAGTTTAATCACTAACCATCACTATTACTTTTTTTTTTCTTTAGTGCTTTTATGCAATAAAAATATACAAAATTAAGTTCGAACTTTGCACCATAGATGGCGCTTTATAGTGTGTTTGCTTTTAACGGTTGAGAATTTTTAAAATTATATAATTAAATTGACAACATTTTAAGATAATAATTAAATGATGTTATAATTAACAAAATTATGAACAGTAAAATATGAAAATCTTATAATTTATGTATTTCCACATTTTTATTTATAGTTTTTATTTCTTACTCCTCTATTGTACTCTTTGCTTCTTCTACGAAAGAAGGCATCTCCCGACCCATATTATTGATCAGGATGAAGTGACTAGTCAATATACTTAGCTATGTCCATCTGTCCGCCTCTTCGCCTGTCCGTCTGTTCGAGTGTCCGTCTGTTTATATGCAAATTAGTCTATCAGTTTTTGTGCTAGGTGAATGAAATGTGGACTTTATTTTCTTGTCGAGCTTACCGAATCGGACTACTATATCATATGGCTGCCATAGGAATAATCGGTCAAAATAAAGCAAAAATTATTTTATCTGCAAGGGCATATAAACGTCGGTGGGCCCAAAATAAGTTTTCCTTACTAGATTTTACAAACTTTCACTTCTGCAAGAAGAATTTCAATAGCTTCTCTTGGCATTCTGCTGGAAAAGGTCTTTAGCAACAATAATAACATTGAAATTGAAATTTTCACCAAGAGTTTCGAGTTATTCTGCTGTACTCAGCTGAAAATGAAAAATTTCTGCTTACTGAGCAACTGCTCAAAATGTTATAAATTCACGCTGCCCATGGCAAGAGCTGAGCATTTCCAGAAGAGTATTTGATATTATGGCAGACAGCAGACACTTTCAAGCAGTCGCAATTATTTTATTGTTGGGTAAGTCGCTCCAGTCCCAGCCACATTATGATGTAATTCCCTCATTAATTTCCATAGTTATGCGGAATTGTGGTGCTATGCCGTATGCCTCGTCTGGCAATGATATTGACATTGATGGGAATTACCAGGGAAACGGAGGAGGCGGTGCCAATGGCAGACCTGTGGATTACCACACAGTTGTGGGCCATTTTAAAGACTTTTTCATGTATTTGCCCGTTATGATGACCACCCTGAAGGAAACTATGTCTGGATTTCCCAAATTTGCAGAGGGTATGCGCATATTAACCTCCGGCAAGGGGCGTCTGGATGGAGAGGATTGCAAGTGCAGTCAGAATAGTTTGGGTTCGGGTACAAGCAGCGAACTACTGGAGAATAGCAGTCGCTTTGGTTAACAGGTCATCCGCTTCAGGATTTTCTGATGTAAATAGTTTTTTTTTGTAAATATTAATTCTACTTTTAAGCTATTTATAAAAAAATATTGATAATATATAAAATATAAAATAATAATAAATTAAAATAAAATAAGAGCCAACAACTTGAAAATTTTGGAAAAAACCTCAGAGAAGTTGGACTAAGTATAAAAACGCTTTATATATCAGAAATGATATTATATCAGCTCAAAAATCATTATTTTTCTATGTTTTAATGAAGCACTGGCTCATATCGAAGACGATTTGCGGAAAGTGGTAGTTGTTATGGGCGGAGATATTAGGGAGAGCTCATCTGCTTATCGAGGAAGCATCATGGACATCATGGATCACGTTTAAAAGCTGTATACTACCTCTGAGATGCGAGTCGGCTTACTGAACGATGGGGGGTCAGGAGCATATTTTTTGGAGAATTTAAAGAAATTGGTGAATGCCGTCTAGAAACCAACCATGTGGAAGGTATAATATTGCGTTTCCCCGGGCGACGCCGGCTATAATGGATAGTATTAATATATGAACTATAGACGAAAGTGCATCTAATATAAGGTACTATTGTAGATGTTTCTATTACTTTATTTTAAGATTTTCAGAACTGGTTTATAATAATCCATTTTCACAGTTTTATTATTTAGTTTCCAAAGAACCCCCTTTACCCCCCCTTTTTCGATTGCCAGGGGGAACTCCGACTTCTGCTCCTCTGATCCAAGATTTTACGGGCTTCCGTTTTCGGTTTCTTACCTTCTTTTAATTTCTTCTTGTTTCTATTGGGTTTTCCTGTCCCCATTTCTCTTCAGCTTTTCTTTATTTTATTCTTGGACTGATTGGGTTAAATTTTCCAGAGTTTTCTGCAATTCATTGCAACAATTAGATGATTGGTTTTTGTATTTAAAGGTTAGAAAAAGCGCAGAAAAAATAATTAGTTCAAGTTTGTTTCAATTAATCAATATTTTCCACTGAATAAACATAATAAAAATAAATTGCCAATTTAACTTAAATTTGTTTAATCGGTTTTTTTCCGAACCAAATTACCAGTCATGAAAATTATTTTATAGTGGTATTTGCCTGGTAATATTCCCTAATTGTGGCATATTAAGTCATAGTTTCAGCTATTAGAGAGTCGTCCATTGTAAACTTGACCCACAGGATTCGCTGTGTCCTTGAAAGTGCCTGGTCATATTGTCCTTACAAGCACGAATAAACGAGAAATCTTACGTTAACAATTTTATTGAACTTGAGTAATATTTGTATTTTCTTAGCCGACTCGCGACGTTTCATTAGCCACAGACTACAATATGAAATTTGGAATGGCTTCGGAACAGAAATAGGAGCTAATCAAAGCTTACAATCTGCATGGGTATGGCTCGAAATGGGAGTGAGGGGGGAAGTCGAGGGAGTCCTGTCTCTGTTTTCTGTGTCCGTTCATGTTTACACTTGTCATTATTGTTAATTGTGTTTGTAGTGGGTCAAGCATACGTGAGCCGTATTTACACATTTCACATTCATATTCCATAGGCAATGGGTGGACACTGCTCGAAATATTGGTTTCAGTAACGCTCGGGGCTCACTGCTTAACGGTTCGTTGTGAAATCAAAAAAAAAAAAAGAGAAAACAGTAACGGAAATACAGAAAAAAACTAATAAGGCAACTGTACTTGAAAACAGTATGCGAAAGCGCAAAAAGTCTATTAACTAAAAGAGCAGCTAACGAATTTCGGTGAGAAAAACTATTTATAGTTTTATTATTTATAATACGATTCTTCTGAAATTTGGGACATACAAAGAGAGCATATTATTTTATATGTGTACCAAAATTCAAGAGCTTTGCTGTAAAATTGGGTGAAAGAAAGGCAATTTTTTAGAGCAGCTAAGTTTTTGTGAGAAAAAGTATAGAGTTTTATTTACCATCATACGATTGTTCTGAAATTTTGGACATATAAATAGAGCAAATTATATTATATATGTACTAAAATTCAAGACCTTTTCTGCAAAATTGGATGAAATAAAGTCCTTTAATTGTTACAACAGCTATCATCGGTTAGAATTCAAAGAGAGAGTGCATTCATTTATATATTATGTTTCTACCAAGTATATATTCATATCAGATTTTAAGCTAAATATTTAGAAATGTATAAAAAGACCAATTTTTATGGTATTTAAAATTTTCAGAACACACAGCTAGTTTTTAATATAAAAAAAAGAGAAGATTTAAGCTATTATTTTATCAGCTTCCCCGGAACTTCTGTGATTTTTATCTGATCTTTCAGCTTGTAGTATTAAACGAATACTAAGTAAAAATCAAGTAATAATTATAAGAAAATTTGGGGCATAAAGGAGCAACTCCTTTATATAACTATAATATTCCTCAAGCAAATTCCTTAAAATTTTAATATGACAAAGATATAATACTAAAATTGTTAAAGAAAGGCTAAGATTAAGACTCTTGCAGCTTGAAATAAGCAATTGAATATTGAACAATTGGCAACTATATCAAGATCAATATATCTTCAGAAACAAATTAGTTTTTCATGGAATAACTTTTTATGCCAATTGTTCCTTTCTATGGGATAACCATGTGTTATAATGATCCGATCCGGCCTGTTCTGCTAGGGTCTGCCGGTAGGCTATATACCAAATTTCATTTACCTAGAGAAAAGGGTTAACTAAGCACAGACAGACGAACATGGCTATAACGAATCTGCTTATAGTTCTTAATAACCTCTGCCAAAATATAGAAACTCGATCTTTGATATATAATTTTTGTAATTAATGCAATAAAAAAGGATTCAACTAGTTGAAATGGCCAGTGGCATTGAGTTGCTTGTGGCAGCTGCACTATGCTTAGCCTGTCCCCCGATAAATGAGACTCTGCCGGAGGGTCTACTACTATTGAATGAGGATTGGAGCCTTGTTACTGAGATGCCCATCGATAAGGAGGCAGCTGATGTAGGAGTGGATGAGGATACACCTGCGGAAACATTGGAAGTGATTCGCAATAAAAGGGACAAGTTACGTATTATGAGGGAATGGATTAATGGGAAACATTTACACATTGCCACCTTGGAGGATTACCCATTGAGCTATACCGAAATCCTGGGGAATGGCACTCGAGTGGGTCGCGGCGTTTCATTTCAGATTATTGAATTTCTGCAGGAGAAATTCAACTTTACCTATGATGTGGTTGTGCCGCAGGATAATATTATTGGTTCTACAAACGATATGGATCGCAGTCTCATCGAAATGATTTATAATAATGTGAGTAAAAACAAGGTTCCTATATATAGATAGTTCCCTAAAAGGACTCGGAATATTATCGAATATACTTAACCTATAAGCCAATAATCTGATGAGAAAAATTTTAATTGAAATTGGATAATAGGAAGTGGATCTAGCCGCTGCCTTTATACCCTCACTATCGGAGCAGCGAGCCTTTGTTTATTACTCGACAACCACTTTGGATGAGGGTGAATGGATAATGGTTATGCAACGTCCAAGAGAATCTGCCAGTGGATCTGGTTTGCTGGCACCCTTTGATTTCTGGGTTTGGATACTTATCTTTGTCTCACTGCTGGCCGTTGGACCCATTATCTATGTGCTGATTATAATACGGAATCGTTTGGCCGGAGATGCAGTGCAGCAACCTTATTCGTTGGGCCATTGCGCCTGGTTCGTCTATGGGGCACTCATGAAGCAGGGTAGCACGCTATCCCCGATTGCAGGTGAATCACTATATACCCTATATACACCCACATGTTGCAATTAACCCTAATGCAGCGATAAGCATCGGCAATTTAACCTGCATTGGGGAGTCCGTTCCGCCTGACGGGACACATGCAACCATCCAGTTTGTACTTTCAATTATAATATTGATACTATATATGCTATGTACATTAAAATTTGAACTGCAGATTCGACACGCCTGCTGTTTGCCACCTGGTGGATATTCATCACAATATTGACCTCTTTCTACACGGCCAATTTGACTGCCTTTTTGACCCTGTCCAAGTTCACGCTACCCTACAATACGGTAAATGATATCCTCTCGAAGAACAAGCATTTTGTATCCGTGCGAGGAGGAGGCGTTGAGTATGCCATACGCACGGTAAGTTTGCATTCAGGAAAGCAAAATATATTTACAAAGTTAAAAATAGGAAAGAGTTTGCTATCCTTTCTTCTTCTCCGGCACACTTCCGTAAACAAAACTCTTTCCCAAGCCTTTTCCTTCTCCATAAATTGATATCAAACTTAAATTTATACTCCTGACTAAAAAATGCCTAAGTGATGCTCCTATTTCGCTTCCTTTTTGCAGACCAATGAATCACTCTCCATGCTCAATCGCATGATACAAAATAACTACGCGGTCTTCACGGATTCCCCAAATGATACGTATAATCTGCAAAACTATGTGGAACGCAATGGTTATGTTTTTGTGCGGGATCGTCCGGCTATTAATATAATGCTCTATAGGGATTACTTGTACCGCAAGTCCGTCAGCTTTAGCGATGAGAAGATTCACTGCCCTTTCGCCATGGCCAAGGATCCATTCCTGAAGAAGAAGCGCACTTTTGCCTATCCCATTGGTTCGAATCTGAGTGAGCTTTTCGATCCTGAGTAAGTAGTTGAAAAGCTTAACTTTATTTAAATATTAAAGAAGGAATAAAAATGTTGCGAATAAATATGTTTCTCAGTAAGCCGGTTCAAACACCAATCTTCTGTACCGGTTCGGCTCGGCGGTCTTTAGCGACAAGAATTATTTTTTCTCCCGTTTCTTCGTTTCTTCTTTTGGGAAATTATTAGATTTATAATCCTTTTCTAAAGACTCAAACCCCTGCTTTGGGTGCAGTGTCTCCGTCTCTGTAGTATTCTATCGAATGGGAATTCCTCCATGAAATCTATGGCAAAATTTTATATGATTCCACATCCTTCCCTATATATAATATAATTATTATAGTCCGTCGATATTTTTGGAGTAAAATTGATTATTTCATTTTAATAGATTACTCAATCTGGTGGAGTCTGGCATTGTGAAGCATTTGTCAGCGAGGGAATTGCCGAGTGCGGAAATTTGTCCCCAGGATCTGGGCAGCACGGAGCGACAGCTGAGGAACGGCGATCTATTGATGACCTATTATATAATGCTGACGGGCTTTGCCACTGCTGTCGTCGTATTCACCACAGAGCTGCTGTTCCGCTATATAAATGGGCGTCACGAGGCGAATAAGTGGGCACGGCATGGCATAGGACGCACCACCGACGGTCAGTCAATAAAACCATCACGCTGGCTGCGGGGTCTGAGGCGCATAAATAGTGGAGAAAAGCAGCTATTGGGCACATCCACTCATGGTCAGAATGTTACTCCACCGCCGCCATATCAGAGCATCTTCAATCATGATGGAGATCAGGTGCAGGGTGGTCTACAGCGCTGGCGACGTGCCAATGGAAATGGTTTACTCCTGGGCGGAGACTACGCCGGTGGAGCGGGTGTACGACGCTTGATAAATGGTCGGGATTATATGGTCTATCGCAATTCAAATGGTCAGAGTCAGCTGGTGCCCGTTAGATCACCATCGGCAGCTCTCTTTCAGTACACCTACACGGAGTAGTTTGTGCTGGGATTTTGAATTTAGTATTTTTTTTCTACACGAATTTCACCACACGATTATCATAGACGTAGACAATGATCCAGTGCAAGCTTTAAAGGTCCTCTACTACAGTCAAAACACTCTATAACGAACTGGGTTGCTTAAAAGGAATGAAGGATCAAGCGTGGGGAGTGTTCGTTATAGGGAAGTTCGACTGTACATAAAAATATATTATAATTAAGAGAGTTGTTGTAATTTTGATGATTGTTTTTTTTTTTGAAGCATTGCTCACAGGGGATTAAAATGAAGATTAATCAGATATAAAGCTCAAAAATTGGTTCAGGAAGAGACGAGAGAAGAGAGGGAAAGATCAGAATTCTATGCCGGCATAGAAAAGTATATTAAGCTATAAGAAGAAGAAGAGGTCAAATAATTGAAAATATTGCTACAGGGAAGTTCTATTGAATTTGAAAAACCAGGAAAATTGATAAAGAAAATCATCGTTAATTCTAAAACTTTATTAACAATTCAAATTAAGAATTATTCTAAATTATTATTGTTAAATCAAATCAAATCACAATAAATGTTTAGATGTTTTGTAAGCAAAACTTAATCAATTGTTGCACGTGCGCTGAAAGCGTACGAGGAGGAGTTCATATCGAGACTGCTCTGTGAAGAGGAGGAGCAGGAGCTTATAGAAGGAGCACGCGTTGATCCTGCCGAGGAACTATTTGATGAGCCGCTCGAGGAGCTGACCCAGGCATGGCCACTGCGCCGGCGTCGCTGACGCACTAGACCCAAAACCGAACCCGCCACAGGAGTGGTGGTTATAGATGAGGACTGACGTGGCAGACGCGCTGCATCCAGTGAGACCAAAGCAGTTGCGGGACGTATTGCTGCAGCTACACTTTGACTTGGGTTATTATTTCGACGCTGTGGTGCTGTGGCTGGTCGCTCCAAGGATTCTGACTCACTGGATAGCGAGCTGGGCGCGTCCTGTTGCTGTTGCTCCTCTTCCTGCTCGGCCTCCAAATCAATGCGTTGTCCATCCAGCAGCTGCAGCGTTGCCACACTGCGTCTCAGCATATCCCGATAGAGTGGTAAGCGACACACTGGATTACCGCTGAGCTCCACCTCCATTAGCTGTGGGCACAGACCCAGGAACGAGAGCAATCCCAGCTCGCTGATGCGATTATTTCGCGCTTGCAGCACCTGCAGCTGACTCAACTCCGTTAGTGGACCCACCCGTTGAATCATATTGCCATCTGCAATGAGCACCCTTATGGCTGGTAGGCCACTGGTGCCATCGAAGCTATTCAAACCACAATTGCTAATGTTCAAATGGGTGAGCTGCATCAGACCATAGCCCAAATCCCGCAGAGAGCTAAGCACGCTGCCGCTGAGGTCCAACTGCTGCAGACGTGGCAGAAATAAGGAGAGTCTGGACAGGCTCACTGAGTAGGAAATAACACGCAGCCGCACTGTTTCCACTTGCTCCAGATCTGTGCGTTGTGTTACCCGGCGCTATAAATAAATATTTTAGGTTCTTTTTTTGTTATTCTTAGATGTTCACTTCCAATGAAATATTAACAATTTTCTCATTTTAACAGCGGACTGTTAATTTACAGAGAGCTAGCAGCTCTGTTAAACATTATTCTGCTAAGGATTCCACTACAGCTAAGCTATTTGTGATTCTGGGGACTTCCCTGATTCGGTAGCTTATCAGAAGCATTCTGGAAGAACACCTTTGGTACGGAACAGTAATAAAAATTGGATTTGACTTTTGAAAACAATGAAAAGAAAGCCAAATGCATCGCGCCTTTAAAATAAGCTTTTAAAGCTCTGGAATCCTTGCTTTTCCAGGCGAAAATATTTCACCTTTGAGTGAATATACAGCTTGACATTTAAATATTCCCTTTGTCGGCCCACTTACCAGCAATTCATCCAGTGTGGGCTCTGGCACCTGCGGCGGCAGCACCACCGGCAGCAGATGAACAAAGGCCGGAAAATGTTCGGTTTCCTCTGTAATGGGCACATCTCGATCAAAGGAATTTCTGCGTCCCAGCAGGCGACGATTTTGACGTTCCACTTGGTGCTGGTGCTGCTGCTGCTGATGTTGTTGTTGTTGCTGCTGCTGCTGCTGCAGTTGCAACAGCTGTTGTTGTTGGCGCACCTCAGCAGGTGGCAAACGTAGTTGGGCCAGTGCAGCAGGTCCTGGCAGAGGTGCCAGGAAAAGGGGAATTTCTGGCTGCAGCGAGTGCTCTGGCGAGGATTCAGTATACTCAGCGGGCGCCTCCAATAAAGGCATATTTAATGCGTAGTTTTATCCTGTGCCTCGTCCTGTTGTGCCTTCAATAACTGTATTGACTAAACAACACAGCTTAACGGTTGCCTAGGACAGCGCTTGCCTCTGCCAGGGTTGTCAGCATGTGCAGAGTTTCTATCAAAATTCGATTACTCTGTGAGTGTTGACGGTTGGGAAAGTTTTCAAAAATTCTACTCTCTAAATTTGCTTTTCCAAAAACATTTTCCAAAATTATATATTAAATTATTTTTATTCCGACTTTAATTATTTGGGAGATGTTCTATTAAAAAAATGGTGAGAACTAAACAATAATTTTAAAATCCCTTAGAATTTGTATGTTAGAAAATAAAGAGATTTTTTTTTTAAATTATTTATCGATGTATTACAATATATAAATTGAAAAAAGATAATTATAGGTTGAAAAACGTATTTTAGAATATTTAATAAAAATAAAAATCTTAATTTCTTTTTCTAAATAATAATTTTTTTTTTCAGTTTCCGAATAAAAGAATTTTTAGTTCATTCAGAGCTAAAAAAAATATACTATGGTTTTTTTCTTCTGGATTTTATGCCAATCCTCAACAAATTTAAATTTTTTAGTTTTTAATTTGAAAATTTAAAATATTAGTTTCTTAGATTGAAATGTACTTAAATTTTTATGTTTACAGTCGAATATAAATTAATGAAATAAATCAATCTAAAATAAAAAAATTCAGATGCTACTCAGGGAAAATCGAAATTTCCATCAAGTCTTTGGTTTTTCTTTTTTATGAAATTTACCGGCATTAAAACAAAATAAGCTCCAGTGTCGATTTCTTTACTTGCGGCTATTATCCTGGAGAGTGGAGGAGCAATAAAGTATCAAATAACAAAATATAATCTCTAGAATCTTGCAGCTTCACTTTATCCGTAATCCTCTTAGGCAAACAAATGCCTTGCGCTGTTTGACATTAAAGTAAAGCCTTAACATGTCGTAGCTTGTCCTTTGGCATCCCAAAAACGTGCTCACTGACGTCAGGCTGTGACGTCACAGCTGTGACGTATGCTCAATAACATTAACTTGCCTGCATGCATTCGCGAAAGTGTGAAAGAATGAGAAGGCCACTGACAGCAGAGAGATGGATAGCGAGAGAGACAGACAGAGAGCGAGCGAGAGAGAGAAAGGGATAGAGAGCTTTTTTTCGCGTACAGTTCAAGTGCCCAACGCCTTTTGGCATTTCAAGGGCCATTAGCTAAAGCTAACGCCAACGCCACCGCCAACGCCAAAGCTAACGCCGACAGCGACACCGACTGCGAAGTTGGCAGCGACAGCGTTATTGTTGCTGCTGTTTTTACGTGTCTGCTGCAGCGCCAGACGACGTACGATGCCTTTGCACGCGCACGCTTTACGATAATAAAATTTCGCCTGACGCCTTCGAAAAAAAGCTCATGCCGGCTTTTGTCTCGGGCCTTTGTTGTTGTTTGCCAGCTCGAGCTTTTTCCATTGACGTCATCATCATGATGTACAGACTGAAAGCTGCGCAGTAGCTTGAACCAAGCTGAGTCGCTACCACGCATTTATCGATTACTCCCTAAATGAGCGCAAGAAAGAGAAATAGAGACACGAGCGACAGAGAGAAAGGGCTAAGGAAAAGGAACGGGAATGCAGGTGTGTGCAAAATGTCGCAAAAAAACAAAAAAACAAAAAACAAAAAAACAAAAACACAACAAAAAGCAACAACAGAAGAAAAGAAAAACACGACAGCTGCTTAGTTAGTGTCAAGCTGAGGTTAGGGATTTCAGCTAAGAAAGGTAGTATGAGTATTTGGTTTAATTAGTACAATAAATAAAAATAAATGAAGTCTTCCAAATCAATAGTCAAATTAGTCCCATTAACTGCACAGTGGAACTAGGCTAAATAAAGAGACAAAAACACATGTGTAAGTATAATTATATCCAATTAAATAGTCATAAAAATATACTTTTAAAAAATTTGGAACCCTCAGCATAAAAAATGTATAACAAATTTTACAAAATTCTTCTGAAAATAAATCAATTCTCACTTTTATATTTAAATAATTTTAAATTGTTTTATTTAATTTTCAAAATATTGAATATTTTTTTGCAGACAGAAATTCTCAAATTTGTGGAAATTTACATATAATAAAAAGAAAATAATTAAAAGAAATAAGTAATAAATTTTAAAAAGTAAAGAAAAGTTATCTAAAAACATTTTCATTCAATCAAAATTAAATTAAATGAATAAAAATGTATACTAAGGATTAAAATAAAATGAAGAACAGTAGAAAAAAATATAAAACATCAACTTAAAAATATTTACATATATAAAAAGAAATTAATATTACACAGAAAATTAATACCTAATAATTAAATAAATGTTATTTTGGAGAAAACTTTTTGAAGCCTTTTGTTTTGGGAGTTGAAATTTTCCAAAATCCACCCTGATTCATCATAAAATTAATTAAAATACAAATTAAATTAGAAACTTAAGCAAGCTTCAGCTTAAATACTTAATAATAATTAATAATAATTAAATAAATGTTATTTTGGAGGAAACTTATATATGAAGCCTTTTGTTTTGGGAGTTGAAAATTTCCAAAATCCACACTGAGTCATCTTAAAGTTAATTAAAATACAAATTGAATGAGAAACTTAAGCAAGCTTCACTTTACTTACGTATTTAGTCTAGGTACAAAAATTTCAATGGATTAATTGTAGAATTATTTTAATTATAATTAAGAGCTTTCAGTTTGTTATGATTTTTGCTGAGTGTAGCCCCAATAAAGCAGCTGACATAAAGTTTTAGGGCCAAACTGCTGCTAAAAACAAAAATTCCCCACCTGCGCGAAAGCCTAAAAATAGAATTTGTCAATAATGCCAGCACACACATACACCCATACGCCCATACACACCCACACACACACACACACATACACCCACACATATGCTTACACACATAGAGAAAGAGTGGGACTGTGGGTGTGTGGGTGTGTGTGTGTGTGTGTGTGGGCGTTGCACACCACGCACAGCGACTGACGTCATTGTGAAAAGCTTCTGGTCGTTACTACGTTGCAGGAAGCACACACAGGACATATACAACGAGAAGAAGAAGCAGCCACAGCAGTAGCAGCAGCGGTAGCGGCAGCGGCAGCAGCAGCAGAACAGGCCAGGACATGTCAGTTCAGGACACTTTGCATTGCTGTCTCGGCCAGGCCAAGTCAGTCGCTTAGCAGCCGCGAACGCGAGCAAAACAGACGGTTCGGAACACTCAAAACAAAAGAAGAAAAAAACCCAAGTAAAGAAAACGTTGCGACCTTCAATGAGTGAACAAAAAATGTATTTTTTTAAGTGACTGAAGTGAAAAATCAAAAGAAATT
Organism: Drosophila repletoides; assembly: GCA_018150835.1. Classification (NCBI taxonomy): domain Eukaryota; kingdom Metazoa; phylum Arthropoda; class Insecta; order Diptera; family Drosophilidae; genus Drosophila; species Drosophila repletoides. The sequence goes on from JAECWQ010000031.1 coordinate 3,145,128, forward strand.
AAATCCTATTAGAAAATCTTAAGGCTTTTCAAAATAGTTGCTAAACATAACAATATTTTTTTTTGCTAGTTTTAGCCTTGAAATGCAGAAAGTGTTTGTGTGGGTGCAGTTGCTGCAGTAGCTCTGGTGCATAATTATTTGGGTCAACGCGAAAAGCTGCAGCGCCAAAGCGCCAGGACACTGCTCAAGAAAGTTCCAAGCCTGCTGTCTGCCTGCCTGGATAAATCCACCTGTTATGAAGGCAATAGAGAGTAGAAATTATTAAAAAAAAACATAGATATATAATTAATTAATTGGGCAACATGGAAATGGAGGCTAGCCAGCCCAAGGTGCATCGTCAGCGCCAGCGTCGCACTGAGGCGCGTCAGCGACGTCTGGAGCGTGAGGCGGCTGCTGCAGCAGCCACGCCTACCGATCAGGAGCTGGATGTGGTGGATACCATAGAGAGCTGTGCTGCAGCGCTAAATGATAGCGCATCGACGACAACAACAGCAACCACAGTGGGTCGCATTAGTGCGCAAAGCTCAGCGGATAGCATAGAAATGGTGGGTTCACCCAGTCAAACGTCACAGCAAACTGTGGTGCTGGTCAATGGGCATGCACCACCTACGCAGGATACGCTAGAGGAGAGCGAATCGTTGGGCGCTATTGAATTAGCGCCTGGAGCGGCAGCTGCAGCGGGCGCTGAGACTCATCTGGACTCACCCACGCAGCCCACACAGCCCACAAAGCAGAGCGATGGCAGTCGTAATTCTTCCGGGGATGCAATGAGTCTGCGCGAGACTCTTCGCCAGCTGCCAGCGACACATGGGCATCGCTCGCGGCGCACACACTCCCCATCGCAGTCGCAGTCGCCGGCGCTGCGCTCTCTGGAGGTTGACTCGTCATTTCATCGCGGCATATTGGGTTATATTGATAGAGAGCTCAAGCAAAGCTCACCCACGCCCTCGGCGCTGAGCAGCGGCGCCGCAACGGGCGGTGCCTCACGCAAACAGCAATCCCTATCCGATCCTCAGGCTAGTCCCGCCCAGCGCTCGTTGCGCTCCAGGAACAGTTTCGATAAGAGTCCTCGCCGCAAGCGCAGCAAGTCAGAGTCACGTCGCAGGCGAGAAAGGAAACTAATTGCAGCCGGTGAGATGGAGGTGCGTCAGGCAAATGAGACCCTAATGCGGTATCTGAAGCAGTGCAGCGATATGCATGATGCCTCCTTATCAGGTGAACTGGAAATCGATCAGAGCTTAGAGGAGCGACGCGTCCATCGTAAGACCAAATCGCAGCGTGACAAGCGGGGCCAGCTTATCAGTAAGTAGAGTAGTATCCCAAACCCCCATACCCAATCCCATATTGAACTTTGGAGTCCATTGAGAAACAGCTAAGAATTGTTGGCTTACGGCACACCGAACTTTTTAATACCCTTAGTAAAGAAAAAGCTCTTGCTTTGAACAAACTGAAGAAAGCTTAGACTAATATCTAAATAAATATATTATACGTTATTCCGATTTTGATTTTGAATAAATATTCCAGTCTCATAAATTTATAGCTATAAAAGAGCTAAGATTTCTGAAAAGCGGCGAGCTTTTCATACAATTCAATCAATATTACAGGGTGCACATCAGGATATGTCCCAGTAACTTCGATTTAGATGAATGAATAAATTTATCTCAATTTTAAATATTATCCTTCCCATAATATGATACATATATATATATATAGAATCCCGATTCTATTCAGTCAGTTGCCATGTAATTTATCGGGCTGGAACATATTCCGTTCAGAAATTATAATACCCTAAAATATAGAGTACATAAAAAGCTCTTGCCTGCTCGCAGCTGCGCAGTGAAAGCTCTCACACCGAATAATAGTACCTATATCTCTCTCTCTTTCTGTCTCTTTCGTTCTCTTCCTCTCTTAGGCAAACTTTACTCAGCTGGTGGGCTATCCTCCATATTGAAGGAGCTGGCGGATGACATTGCGCCCGCCGAAGGCGAGGAGATCTACAATCCATTCACTCCGGTCGTCTCGCCCACGGACGATACGCCCGCGCATATCGATAAAATGTTTCTGCAGACGTCATCGGGCTATCGACCAGTGGAACAGAGTTACTATAAGCGTTCCTTTGTGGGGGCTGGACGTGGTGGAGTTGGAGGTGGTAATGGCTCCTCCGGCTGCATAGGCATTGATGGCATCTCAGCTGCCGAATTGGGTGGAGCAGGACGTCTCTTTCGCTCCAATGGTGGGGCCTCGGGCAACGGACGCGGCAGCTATGGGGATACGCGGTGTCTGCTCGATGCCGAGCTCAATCGGTAAGGGAGCCGAACGAAAGGGAAACGGGAAACGGAGCTTGGGGAATGGGCGATGGGAATTTAGCCGGTGGGGCGTCTGATTTTATTGAATGACATACACATAATCCCGCTTACTTTGCCGGCTGGGTATATTTAGGTCTATTTTTAGTTGCCCACAGAAGCTTTCACCTAATCTTTTTTTCGTCCTTTTTTTTTATTTTTATTTTTCTCCCCAATTGGTTTTATTTTTATTTTTAGCAATAAAGGTATTTACGGATGATAAGCCGGTTTTGTGGGCACAAATTGCATAAGATTACCTGAACACCCTAGGTCAGGAGCTTTAGGAGCTTTACCTTCTTATTATACATACTTATATTTAGATCCGAGTTCCACCCTTTATTTATTTAAAGAGCCAACAAACGCGCCTTCTCCGGTTGCCACCTTTGAATAGAGTGAATGGAAATCAAAGCCTAATTCAAAGTAAATTTGCAAAGGGTTTTCATTCAATCCTCTTCCAAAAAGTATGCGGTGGATATTTTTGTGCAATTCATTCGAATTTTATACTTTCTTAAGCAGAATAGGAATATAATTGATTGGAAATTATAAACAGCTTTATTTTTTATTTATAATTGAATTAAAAATTAAGTATTATTTTACTGAAAAGCTTTAAGAATTACTTAGAAAATTATGGAAGAAAAATAAAGAAAAAGGGACCCAGACTTTTCACTCAACAAGTTTGAGCTTGCAGCACGAATTAAATCAAGTGTCAATTAAAAGTTTGGCATTATAATTTAGAAGAATTAAGCCGCATAATTAAAGTAATTTAAAGTTTTAATTTTATAATTAACAACTTCGGTTTTTATTCTCTTGGAAATTTCAGTAATGGCATCTCGAGTAGCATACAACTTGCCTGTGTTATTCAACGAATTTGGCTGCTCATTTCGAACATATGCCATGGCCTGCTAGCTGGTCTAGCCCTGGCCCATCTACTCTTTGTGCTAAGCAGTCATCCTACGGATTGGGCAAAGGTCATCAATAGTATGAGTCTTGCGGGCGAGACTACAACAACAGCAGCAACAACAGCTGCAGCCGCAGCAGCAGCAGGAGCAGCAGCAGCCGCAACAAGCGCTGCTACTATAACAGCGACAGCAGCAGCAGCAGCCGCAGCAGCGGCAACAACAACAACACAGATGCCAAATTTGGTTCTAGAATTGAGTAATGCGGCTAAAGGGGATTCTGGAACGGGAATGGGTATGGGAATGGGAATGGGAATGGGAGGAGCTGGAACGACAACGACAACTAGCGACACAATGGCACTGATAAGCGACTATGCTGGATTTGCGGATATCTATCTAAATACGTTCTACTGCTTGGCCATTATCTGTCTGGTTTCCGTATTCGATCGGTAAGTAAATTTACTCCTAAATAGAAATATCTACAGAGTCAAGGATTGGCTGTTTTTCTCATCATTTGCTGCACATTTTGTGAAATGAAATTCGGAAGGACTTCTATTATTATGCTCGCATTGATGGCATCTTAAGTGTAGTGTCCTTAGCTGTTTACAAGGTAATTTAGACGGCTTGCGGCCATCGTTCCTATATATAGAAAGTGAAAGTCAAACTAATTTAGTAGTTGAAGCAGTTAGTTAGTTAGTTAGATGTGCGTGTTGTGGGGCTCCAAGAACACATTGACCTCAAAGCGAAGGTAGAAACCCTTGAAGCAAGCCGCACATTTCATTGAAAAGCAAAAAAAAACAACAACATACATATTCCTCATATTCTAAAAAGACCCCTCAAAATAGAAAGAAAAAAACTGGAATGAAAAGCTGGTAGCACCAGTCTAGACCCTTCGCGTTTGGGGCGCGTGTGGGTGGTTTTTTTGTGTGCGTCAATATTGGCACTTGGGTCGCTGAAAAGTATGCTATACTTAATTTTGAATTGCAAATTTCAAGAGGTTTACTTTGTTTGGCTTCGTGGCTGTTGTCATTATACTATAATTTGTAACTGCGCCCGTTGCGTGGCCAATTTCATCATCTAAAATATATATATATTTATTTATGTGTGTGTGTGTGTGTGTGTATATTTTAATGCCCTTAAACTTTGCTCTTTTTGTGTGCCCACACAGAGCACTACGTAGCTGCTGCACTCTTGACCTTTAGAGGCAGCTGTATACATGTGGGTGTGTGGGTGTGTGTGGGTGGCATTTTGGGGCTTTTGGAATTGTTTGCCTCTGGGGCTGTTCAGTTTTCCGTTTTCGGTTTTCGGTTTGCCATTTTGTCGTTTTGTCTTCATGCCTCATTCCCATCCCCCATCCCCCATCCCCCATCCCCCTTCCCACGCTGCCTCCCTCCCTGCCCTGCCTATCCTCATCAAGTTGTTGCAGTACGAGTACTTCCTCGATTCACCATTCACAGCGAAAGTGTAAAACTGAGTGTGACATTTCGCTTCGTTATCCTGTGTTGTCCTGTGATTTATGTGATGCTGCTGCTGCTGCTGCTGCCGCTGCCTCTGCCGCTGCCGCTGCTGTTATTCTAAATGTCAGATCTATGTACACAGCACTCTCTGCCATTTCTTTACATTTTGACCTTTAACATCTGGCACAGAAGTGCTCTCCATTATATATATTATATATGTGTGTGCGTGTGTGTGAGTGTATAAGGATGAGCAAATAATGATTATGGTGCGCTCACTTGCGGTTTTCATTTTCTTAATATAAATGTCAATGTACTTAAATTAATTACTGGCGTCAGGGAAATGAACAGATTTACAAAATGAAATTTTCTCTCTTAAATTTAATCAAATTTACATTTTATTGCACGAGAAGTGTCGCTAATGAAACAGCTGTTTCCTACAAAAGTAAAGCATCAAGCGGGGGCTATTAAGAGGTTATCGATAAATAATCGAATTATTAGAAAACATTTTAGTCTGGTTTTTGGAGCAGAATTTATGGCAAGAGTTTAGATTTTAAGGAAGGATATTTTAATAAAACCTGAAATACCTGAAATAATAATGATTAAAAGAGAACTAGTTATGCCAATGATTATAAGCCCTTCCAGTTATTTGAAAGTTATTGTTAAGCTCATTTATATCGATCGATTGTTTCTATATAGTGGACTGATCCTAACAGCTTTTCGTATGAATTTAATCTCAAGCTAGATCCTATATTCAACTTGTGAATATCATGAAGATAGCTGAAGAATTGTCTCTTTTTCCATAAATTAAATTTTGAAGTTTGGATTATTTCTTTCTATAGCAGCTACAGTATATATAAGATATCAGATCAGGCAACGAAAAGAATGCTCCATACCAACTTTAATTAGCCTGGTTCATGAACCAAGATCACTTTGCCTAGAAATAGACTGAAGATCAGATGGACTTGGCTATATATACACATTCATGTTGCTGATCAATAATGTTATTATATGTGCTATATAGTTAATGGAATCGGAGATATCTCCTTTAATTCATTTCACACTTTGTGACAAAGTTGTAATACCCTCTTTAAGGGTATTCATGTCTTTAAAATAAAGTTTATTTTTAACTTCTTCCTATTGGAAAAATTAATATTTTTAAATGGAAATTGTTGATTGAATACGGCACAGATCTATTTTAATTTAATTTAAACTGAATAAGTAATTAATTTATTTATTTTTTTTTAGCATGGATATTTGTCGCTGGAGCTTCTCCAATGCCAGCGAACTGGTATCATTCCGTTGGCTTATCATCACAATGATCTATATAGCAACAATAATACTAACCATATGCTCCGATTCCATTGATGAGAAACTCTATCTGTTCAATAATAATGCGAATATAACGCTAACCCAACAGGAACTGGTAAGTATAGATATATATATATAGATAATCGGAAGTACTTTCCATCAGAACTTGTGGATTAATCGTGTGCTTAATCCTAATAGCTGAGCAACAGTGTGCAGAGTGTTTGGAGTAGTCTATCGGTGACGCGGAGCATAGCTGCTATATCGGGCTGGATAATGATAGGTCTGACGCCCCAGGAGGATATGCTGTATGAGCATCTGGTTGATCTAACCAAATATCAATTGACAAATAATTGAATTTAAGTGAAAAACAAAATAATACAAAATCAGATTAATCTATTGTATATAAATATATATGATATATATGATATATATATATATGTGTAGTGTGAAAACTCTTTACTAAGTAGCTGCTGTTGTTCAGTAATTGGCTTTTTATATTGTATAATCGAAATGAGTTGGTAAAAAAAAACACAAAATCCAAAAAACCCAAAACTATTTAAAACAATAACGCATAGAACTTATATACCTAGAACAATTTATTATGAAACAAAAGAACTTAAGCTTTAAAGATGTGTATTAAATATTAGCAAATTGCTAAATGCAATGATGATGCCCTTCACTGGCCGCTAGAAGAAAAACCTAATTTAAGTAATACTCCCACTAAATGGGAGGGATCTGAGGAATCTGAGGAATCTGGACACCATATATAATACTATAATAATAATAATAAATATACTGAAAACCTATATAGCTACCCATATGCATATATAAACATATGTGTGTGTATATATATATATATAAAGATGTAGACTTATACCTTATATTATATATTATATATTATATTATATACACAGAAACATTTATTATAATTTTAGTAAACATATCGTCTTTAGTGAACATATATATATAACTACAGATATACACATATATATATATATATATATATAGATATATATAAACTTGGTCATCATTGTGGCAGTTCAACAAAAGGCTTCTTAGTTCTAAGTACTTACTACAGTTGGTATCGGTTATATGCAGCCGATTTGTACGAAAGCAATAAAAATGTTCAAGGTTTTTAAATGGTTGATGCATTAAATATAGTTTACAGTTTATTAATTAAGTATTATTATTAATAATTTGAGAATAGATTCAACTAAAATCTCTCGCGGAAGAATATCTCTTGATCCCAACCTAGATGCTGCTATAACTATATTTATATCTGTATCCTGTATCTTTGTGTATATACAAGTTTTGTATCTTTTATATTGAATTTCGATCTTTTTACCCTGATTTACTCTGTAGTTTGCTAGAACTCTGCATATATTTTCTGCAGATAATTCAATTATTTATCACCCTTAGTAGCGATATCCACTGTAGTAAACGAAATTCGATAAAGAAGAGAAAGATGTGTAAAGCGTTAATTATATTCATAAAAAGGATGTATATACACACATACATACACACATACACATACATACACACATACACACATACACACATACACATATGTGACTATTTTGAATAATATTATTATATTATATTAACGAATCGAATTGTATAAAAAGTGTTAAAATTATTTACTCATTGTATCCGATATTGAATTGCGTTAAATATATACAGACATATTTAATATATATACATATATACATACATATATACATACATATATATATATATGTATTTGTGCTCCTCTGTTGATATTTTTTGGTTCTTCACAAAATGTTTTTTTTGTGCAATACAAAATACAAATTACGGCTAAGATAATATGAGAAAAAAAACAATTATTATATATACATACATATGGAGAAAATGATATAGTATATACATATATTCATATATACATACATATATATATATATATACATATATGGAGAAACGAGCTAATGAAACGAGCAGAGCAAAGGACAAACGACAAACAAGCAAAATATATTGTAAAATTGTATATAAAATATAAACGCAAATAAAACAAAAAAATTGTAAAAACAGCAACAAAAACTTGTAGAAATCTCTTAACTAGTTTCAATCAACTCAGATTGATGGATTGATAGCAACTGAGCATTAATATTTTTTCGAATTTTCATTATAATTAGTCTAAAATACTCTATGAAAATTGAATCATTGGAAATATTTGTATAATCCTGCGTTCCCATAAAGTATTATATATATGCAAGAATTATTTTGTATAGAGAAGACTCCATACCAAATTTCAGATTAGTATATATTTATATATATATATAGGCTTAGCTTTTATATACGTTCTATGCTAAAGTAATACTTTATTTTATCATTCTAGAGGATATTATAATTTTGTCAGGAAATGTATTGTGGAAGTATACCTATGATTGATCTGACGGATGAGACGGGCCTATGTAGCCATGTCCTTTCTCTCTCTCTTTTTCTCCATGTCTGTCTGCCTGTCTGTTGATGATTGATCTGACAGATGAGACGATTCCATATAGCCGTGTTCTTCTCTCTCTCTCTCCCCCTTTCTATGTCTGTCTGATTGATGATTGATCTGACAGATCAAACGACATTATATAGACATGTCCTTCTCTCTCTCTCTCTATGTCTGTCTGTCTGTCTGATTTCTTATAGGCAAACTAGTCCTTCAGTTCTTTAAGCTAGTTATTACACAGTCTTCCTTTTCGGCGGATCGGTCTACTATAGCATATAGCTGCCATAGGAAGGAATAATCAGTTCAAAAGTTGTCGTATGGAAAACTATTTTGTTTTGCAAGTTAATCTCTCAAGTTAAACTTAAAAGATAGTTTTCTAAAACATATCGTGCTACTATATTATATAGCTGCCATATGAACAATCAGTCAAAACTTAATAATAATATTCAAATGTTTATTCCAGTCTAGAAGCGTATTTAAAAGTCGTTGTGCCGAAGAAGGCCTTTTCCCTGCTAGCTTCAAATGTTGTTTTCCAAATTGCTTGACAATTTTTGAAACTCTATTAAAAATGCAGATTAAAATTCAAATCGGAATGCAGCAATCAACAAAATTCAAGCTGTAAAATGATTAATTCGCTTTGCATTCGATTAAAGCTTTGAGTAACTGTTCCCATTTAGGGAACAGATGTAGAATTTCTGTTGAAAAAAAGTTTTACAACAGTCATTAGGTCAACCCAATAAAAAGGAAGGCAAGAAGAAGAAATTGTAATATTCGAAAAATGGCCAATTAAAAAGGAAATTTCAGGGCAATACCTTCAATAATAAAACGCCTGAGTACGTGTCTGATCTTTATGCTGAGCCTCCACTCCAGCAGCGCAGTGTCTTTGGCCTCGTAAAAAGTTTTAATGAGCTGCTAAATGGCTGTGGAGTAACAACAAAAGAAAACAAAACAAAACAGAACCTTGCAGCATAGTGTAAGGTGTACGTACACGTGTTTTCCAATTTAAAATTAAACTTTGTACTTGAGTTAAATTAGGTTTAATGTTTGGGGTTCGGCATGGCGTATGCGCAATCTTTTGATGTGCAAATGCAGAGCATTAGAATATTAATTACCTGAAAATTGTGCTCTAAATCTAATATTTCATCTGACATGTTAGGCAAGCGGCGTTTTTCCAAAAATTTGCATAAATAATGTAAAAACAATTTTATTCTTATTTTCCTTTTTTGGTCGCACTTTTACACAGTTTTTATACCCTTACAGAGGGTGTTATAACTTTGCCAGGGGATTCGATTGAAAGGGGCATCTCTATGTGAGACGAGTCTCTTTACTTGTCTCCCTGTCTGTATCAGTATTGAGAGCTAGGTGATTTGGTATGAGGCCTTCTATTTTTTGCATATATCGGAATCGGTCGAATCGGACCACTATATCTGCCACTGGAAAAAGTGGGGAAAGAGTTGTAGTATGGAAAACTTTTTAGTTTCATAAGATATGCTGCTGAAATTTACAAGTTAGATGTAAGAGTCTGCCCTTGAATTTCATCACTGATTAAGATCAATCTACTATATAATATAGCAGCCATAGGAACAATCGATGCAGATGCAAGGGCATCCTCGCTTCGGTTTGGCTAAGACAGCCTTTCCTCACTAGTTTGGCTTTTTTTTGTTGGTGGCCCAGGCAAAAGTTGTTTCGACGTAAAAACTTTTGGCTTGTTAGCCAAAATGAGCGTATAAATTATATAAAATGCATAAATCTGCATGAAACTGGTCTAGTAAGTGGTAAGTGGTAAGTGGACGTTGGCCAAGCTCTGTAAAAAAGTCCATTTTATGTGTTTACTCGTAGAATTTATCAAAGTATTTTTATTTTCCTTTCAAGTCTATCTTTTTAATATGCTAATGATGTTAAATCTAGACAATATACTCGTCAAGAGTCATCGTCTTTTTTCCCCTCTTTCTCTCCTGTCTCTCCTGTCTCTCCTGTCTCTTCTCTGGCTCCTCTCGCTCCTCTGTTCTGCTGCGAGCCGGGTTCGGGTCTGCGGCTTTTGAGGTAAACGCATTATCATCATTAAGCACTTGCTGCAATTATGGCGCTAATTGAATTTCTAAATGGATATTATGAGTCAACAAAAGCAACACCCGGAGTACAGGATAAATGATGCTCCAGCAGGCGATTGCTGTCATTATAATTAAAAGCAAACAGGTAACCATAGCCGACCTGCCAATGCACTACCAATAAGTAATAAGTAGGCTTTTATTTTAGCTGTTGGATTGAAGAAAAATGTTTAAATATTTGACTAAATTAAGCGAAAGTTAATAAAAAATTAAGACTGCTTTATAAAATGGATAAAATTCATAAAGTCAGTTTGATGCAAAGAGTTAAAAAGGAAGAATTCCCGCCATAAATCAGTGGGAATCAGTGCCAGAAGTAAGATAACGGGCATTTAGCTTGAATCAAGCCAGAAATGCTCATTTCAGGCATGATATTTAAAGCTTCAATTCGTATTTATACTCTGAATTGGACTTATTTTAAGAACGAAACAGTATGGAATACCGCCAAGAATAAAATAATAGAGAATAGAATAGAAATATACCAGGAATTCAGCTTGAAATGAGAATCATTCTGATTCTCCAATCTTAGTAGAAGTATTAAAGGATTAATTAGTTATAATTAAATAATGAAATATGTTTATATTAATTAATTAATAATTAAAACTTACCTTTTTTGTCTTATCCGACGGATTCCATCACAGAACCTCTGGTTCCATTGAGAGAGCGTAGGAGGAGTAACTGCTTTCAATTTTGTTCTTTCTTTTGTATTTTGAGCTTTATTCAAGTCATAAAGTATCTTTTTTGAGAATTTTAAGAAAAATAATAAATTTACGAGCATTTTCCAGCTTTATCGGAGATCTGGAATAAATAATTCTTACTTTGTGAATATTTTCCCGATTCAGGCTCAAAAGACTTAAATATTTTATTGATCTTCATTTAAGAATCGCCTTTTTTTTTCAATATTTTTTTATACTAAAAACTTTATTTAAAAAATAAATTAATTTAGTTTTAATTATTTAAAAAAAATGAATTTTTTGTTATAATTAAACGGAAAGAGAACAAAGTGGGCTGCTTTCAGCTGCAGCTCGAGAGAAGAGGAGAATAGCGGCGTCTTCTATAATTAGGTTAAACGCACACACAGACACACATGGAACAAAGTGCCCAGCTTTTCTACTATGTGCGCGTGTGTGTGTGTGTGCGTGTGTGTGTGTGTGTGCGTGTGTGTGAGTGAGTGTGACCAGGCTCGAGATAAAACGCTGTGAAAATGAGGTGAGCAAATGAAATAAAACAAGCAACGGCTGGCAGCTGAAATAAAAACGGCACGTAATTTTCACATTTAACCGCATGACAGCGAAAAAAATTACACAACACAACATAGATGGGGTTTTTTTTTGTGTTTTTTGTGTTTTTGTGTATTAGCTAACAGTGTCTAAATTACAATTATATAGCCAGCCAGGCAGGCAGGCAGGCAGGCAGCCGGCACTCAAGTCACCCAACTGTCACTTTTCTGGCTGGCTGTTGGCTGCTGTTTTCGCTTTGGCCGGACATTTCAACATATGGCAGGATAATTATCCTGTTGCTTACTCTGGAGCCACATGTAGCTCGGTTTACACTCAACTCTCTGTCCTCCTCTTTCTCTCCCTCTCTCTCTCTCCCTCTCTCTCTCTCTCTGTGTGTGTGTGTGTCCTACTTCAAGCTGATGTTTATCGATGTACTTATATGAAGCTGCCAGCCACAAGATGATGAGTTCCTTATATCCCAGCTCCCAGCACCCAGCTCCCATTTCCCATTTGCCATTTGCCAGTTCCCATTCCCAGTTTGGTCATTGTGAAAATGCAGAGTTGATCAAATAATAGAAATGACACAGCATATACCAAAAATTCCAATGAAATTGTGGTTTGTTTTGAGTTGGCTGCAAATAAATACAATTAAAAAGGGAATATTCCCTTAGGAATTAAATCATTTATATCATTAATTTATATGTATAAATATGGCATTAATCATTGCAGCGATAGTAGTTTAATTATGGCCTTTTTGCCGTAGAAATAATACAGTTTTCAGGCACTTTAATCATTATTTCATATATCCTTTATACAAGTACAAATAAATAGATAATTCTTTTAGCCTTTTTATTGCCAAGTTGAGAGTAGAAGCCAGACAAAACTTCTTCAAAATTTGCTAGATTTTATAGTAGATTTCTACAAAATATTGCCATGATTTCAATTCAAGCTAAATTTATTTATATAAAAGCTATTTTTTAGAAAAGTATTGAAATAAATGCTGTGCTATTTCGGTTTTTATTCAAGCATGAAAATCACAGAAAAAGGCTTAGCCTGCTTTTAGGATTATAATTAAATTGAATTGAAAAAATTAAAATTTTGTTGTCTAGTTTAATTTTTAGGCTATTAAATCTTTAAGCTTATTGTAGACTCAATAATTTTCAGTGAAATTCATTCAAAATTCACCGAAAATAGCATACAATTTTTTAAATTTCACACCAAAAATCATAGCATACTTTTTGGTCGTCGTATAATTTATTTGCTATTTGCTTGCTTCTCTTTTTTTTTAGCTGGAAATCTGAAGAGAGAAATTTATTTGATTTTTTTTTGCCTGAATAATCTTCTGTTTTTCGTATAACCACAAAAAAAAAACCATATACAAAAAACTATAATAAATTTTAATGATATGCAGGCAGCCCCTGAAGAAACAAACTGACAATGAAAACTTTTTGAATATGTCATAATAATATATATATATATATATATATATATATATATATGTGTGTGTGTGTGTGCGTAAAGGGTATACAATTGTGTGTGGTTTGCTAGGAGCCGAAAAAAAAGGAACTTGTGGACTGGAACTTTTAATTAAGCGAGGAGTTTGTCGAGCAACGAGTAGCGCCCCGAGTGTTCACAAAATGAACAAATAAGCGTATAAATAATGCGACAACGGCAGGCCAACAACACCATATTGTGGCTATAGGATGGAAAGGAACCGGCATGGGAAGATGAGTAGGAGAGAAAGAGACGCAGGCACAGCTGGGGGGGAAATAGCGACACAGAGAGAGAGAGAGAGAGAGAGGGAGAGGGAGAGAGGGAGAGAAATATGAGCAGCAACAGCAGCTAGGACAATGGTCGCCCAAAGTCTGAGAGTCGCCCATTGTCCTACGGACCTGGAGCCGGAATAAATGGCTAGCTTCGGGTTACAGTTGGCTTTAAAATGGAGTACTGGACATTGTGGTCAAATATGACACTTACAAGCAAATACACATAGATACAGATACAGATACATAGACATAGCCCTAGACGTATACGTAATATATTGACAGGAGAACGAGAAAATGGGAACGGTTATTAGCCTTGTTTGTGATAGAACTACCTGAAGCCATCTTAAAAGCCTGTGTAATAAAAGCATTTATGAGTTGCGGTTCATTGGTTCAATGCGATAAGCAGTCGCCTTATTGTTTATGTCTGAATTTTACGAGCAGCGTTCAAAATATAGACAAAAAGTACCGGCTAAGTGCGAATGTTGTTTTCCCTATTACAGCAGAGCGCCAGAAGAGCTGACAGACGGACAGACAGACAGACAGACAGACGGACAGAGAGAAAGGAAAGAACTCCGAACATAAAACTGATGGTAAGACAACATACAGCTGACCACAAGGGCTAAAATGGTTTGCTAAAAGGCCAAAAGTTATTGTTGCTCAGGGCTAATAAAGTGCAGCACAGCACTTGGTTAGCTTGGCTATACAGCTCTGAGCTTTTGACTTAAAGAGCTAAAAGACTGAACGGCTGAAGGGTATTTGGGCACACACTTTAATCTACTTAAATTCCCTTTAAATTTACTTTAATTCTCAGTAAGGATAAAGGGTATTATAGGATAAATACCCCTGAAATTTTGGCTTAATTCCGAACTTTGGTTTAAGACTCAAGAGCTGAGGGGTATTTGAGTTGAATAGTTTGAAATACCCCTTAAATTTTACTAATTCTAAGTAAATACAGTAGTAAAAAGACTGAAGGGTTAAAGGGTATTAAAATTAACTAATTTTCAATAATTTCGACTTCAAAATATCCTGGAAATTGTTGGTTGATTGTAATCAAAGATTATTGAATGTCTTTAGACTTTACACATATCTTTACTTAGAATAATGTAAAAGTTAAAGGGTATTTAAGTGGAATCTTAGCTTACAAAAGTTAAAGGGTATTTAAGCTGAATAATTTCATCAATTCTACTTCGAAATACCCTTTAAATTTTGGGCTAACTCGAACTAAAGGTAACTGAAAGATTAACAAGTAAAAAGGTTTTTAAATTGAATAGTTTTCCATCAATTCTACTTTGAAATACCCCTTAAATTTTTGCCTAATTCTAGGTAAAGACTACTCGTAGATTAGAAAGTTACAGGGTATTTAAATTGAATAGTTTTTAATCAATTCGGCTGCAAATCCTTTAGTCATCGATATGATTTCCAAGCAATTAATTGATTCAAAAGCAACAGCTCCATAAATTCCGCAAATTTATGATTTTGATGAGTGAATTTCGCACACTTTTTCATCAATATTAAGTTTTAGATATATTTATATATACTTTAGTAGCTCAAGATATTCGTACACAATAATAAAATATATGATTTGTTGCCAATTTAAAAATTATTGATGTTTTTTCTGCGTGCCTTTGGCAAATATCATTACTTATCGAGCAAGTGCTTCAGTCTCCAGCAACAACTATTTGCTGTGAGTCCGGGGTTGGAGCGAGGGGTCCTGACAAGGGGTCGGGATCGGAGTCGGGGTCAAAGTACAGGGCATCATACGGCAGTACGAGACTAATTCCCAAGTTGACAGACTTAGGAGACGAGGGTTGCAAATCAACTCAACTGAGTTTTCGGTTCAATATTTGATTTTGAGACAGTTACGTGAGCTGTCAGAACTTTCCAACAGTATCAGGGCTCATAAGATTGTGGAATTTAATAAATACTCGTCTAAACACATTTATCGCAGCCCATACAAATTCAAATATGGCAACAATAGTCAAGAAATATCCCATATATGTGCTTTGTATTGAAAATTTTCTCTCATATAATTTGAATTATTTTTATACCCTGCAGCATAAAAGTCGCAGCGAAGGGTCGTTTGATTTGAAGCCTGAACACAGCTTGGCTTTTTATCATTAATTTATTTATATTCCCATAAATTTACCTTAACTGAAGGACATACTAGTGGGATGTCTCCATAATTCTCTGCTGGAAATTACTTACAGGGCATTTGCGAAACGATCATCGCTTTTTAGCCCTTGTAGTGTAGTTCGTGCTGTGCTGCAGACGGAGGCAGTGAAGCCAAATTACCGTTAATACAGGAGAGACTACTACCTGGCAGCAAGGACTCCACGTGGCCCGGCTTATTAGAGTGAACATATCGTAAGCATGGACCATGCTTTGCATATAAATGACCCACAAATGGCAAGTGGATGTGACTACCTTGGCCCACATACGACTATACCCTCACCCACACCCTCACCCACACCCATACACATACACATGATGTGGTTATATTTTTCTTTTTTCCCTTTCCTTTCCTTTCCTCTCCTTTTCTGCCACGCTACTCTCACGAATTTCAATTTGGTAGTCCTTGACTTGGAGGCACTTGGGCCACTTTAAGAGCCACTTCCTGCAGCTTCTGGGCTCATTGACTGCACGCAAGTCTCTGTTAAGATTGTGGCTCCTAAATCCGCTTTACATTTATTTGCTTTTGTCTTCTGTTGCGCTCTGTTTCTCAGCCAGGCCAGCGCAGGCCAGGACGAGCTGCATTTTATCAGCATAAAAGTCGCATTGAGCCACCAAAAAAAAAACAAAAAAATTTACATAAATTCGTTGGAAACGCGCCCAGGCAGCAATCAATGTACGCACATAAATTTAACGCGTATCCGCTTGGAGTTGTCCTTTTTTTCTTTTTTTTTCTTGGGGCCATGGAGGAGCGGGCGGGTGATAAAGTAGAGAACATGACCATTATTTTTGCATCTTTGGAAAACGTTCTTATCGCTGGCTTAGCTATCCTGTCGTTGTGTCGGTAGCATAATTTATTTGCCATAAAACATGAAATGAAACATTTTCGCTCGTAAATTATGAAATAAGTCAAACTCGAAAAGTCCTGCCACATAAAAACAGCATTCAGCATTCAGCGTTCAGGATTCAGCAGCATTGGTGTACGAGTATTTTGGGGTATTTGAAATATAATTCATACCACTGTCCTTTTACCTCAAGGCAGGCGAAATATGCGCATATTTATTCCAATTAAGCGGCATCGTATTATATATAAAAATACACAAAAAAACAAACCCCAATATCTTCCATATAAATGTCAAAAATATCAAAAGACATCCCATATATATATATATATCTATATGTATATATATATTTATTTGAGTCACTGTGTCTCTGGTCTCTGCCAGCGGCGGCCGTTAGGCTCCCTCGCAACATCTGAAATTAAACGTTTGAATGAGTTTTTTTAAATTAAGTGCTAAAAATAAATCAACCAAATATATCTATATATATATATATATATATATATATAAAAGACATCAGACGAGAAATATGCGGCAAAGGTCAGTGACGAATATTGCGAGTGTGCAAGGCAGAAAAAGAAACAAAATAACAACAAAAAAATACTTAATAATAATGTGGGAAAAAGATGTAAAGAGCTCTCCAAGGCACAAGAGATAATACGCAAAAATTGGATTTAAAGTATATAAATAAATGCGAACAGTGATTGTTATTACATTTTACATTAAACTCAAATTGAGTTCTCCTAATAGAAAAACCAGAAAGTTATTCCAAAATGCGGCCAGAAAAATTAAATGTCTTTCTCATAATTTAAGTAAGAAATTTAATGGGAATATAAGAAGCAAATTTATTAGTTTTATTGAAGCTTCTTTTCCCTAGCTGGTACTACGCGGCTTCGCCCGGGCAAAGAGAATAGTTGAACAGATATTTTGTTATCTTGGGTTCCAGCTTTCAACCCGGAAAGAGTGACTTTTTGTAAGGGTATTTTGATATGTTTCATATGCCATCTTTCAACCCGGCGTTGCCTTTGAAAACTGAATATTTGGAAGGGTATTTTGATAGGTATTATATTCCATCTTTCAGCCCGGCGTCGCCTGGGAATATCATCCTTCAATCAGTGAATTTCTTCTAATCAATCCATCACTTCATTATTAGATATGTTTAAATAAATAGTTGGATCCAATCGGAAAAAATATTCACGCTACATAAGTTGCCTTATTCTCTGCTGAATTTATGATCTCTGTTGTTTCTATTATGAAGACATTAATTATTAAATAAAAGCCACAAACAAAGCAATAAATTTGCTAATTTTGATATACATTTCAGCTAATTTAATATCACTTTATATGCCCAATGTGGACAGTTTCTGTTTGTCACTCGAAATGCCAGCTGAAAACTTTTTGTGGATAACTAAAATTAAATAAAAAAATAAATAAAATATGTAAAATTATTTTGACAGCCTTAAGTAATGTGTAAATAGTCAGAAAGTAAACAGCAACACATGTAAATTAGCCCTCAGATTTGGCCCGAGTTACTAAATCCGCAATGACTTTGGCTAAGTTCTTGCCGCAAAAGCAGCCGCCTGGCAGGCACATGCGGCGTATGCGCAACGCGGATTTACTTTACAATGTCAACAGAGCCAGTCGGTTGGCTGGCTGCTCATATGTCACTCACACACTCGCTCGCACACTCATTCACACACTCATTCGCACACAGTCACTCACTCATTCACACAAGCACCAAGTTATGCCTGAAAAGTAAATAAAAATTCACACAAGCGTTGAAAATTGTGACGGAAATTTTCTTGGTACTTTAAGAATAACTACACTGAAAGAAAAAGATACAAGAAGTATTTGATATTTATAAATAATATTGGAAGGAGCCGGATCGGATCACTATTTCATACAGCTGCCATATGAGCAGTCGGTTCAAAAGTGATTCCAGTCGAGGCTGAAGAAAGCCTCTCCCAATTTTCTATACTTCAACTTTTTAAGCAGATTCTTCCTTTCTATGGCAGCTATAGGATATAGTTCTTGGATCCGGCATAATTTTTAAAAGATCATTGAACCATTCAGTTGATTTTAAGTGATTAATTTTTTCCGTGTACCGGAGAAATTGGTTAGAGCCCAGGTAAACCGGGGTAGCCCTGGTTGCAAATGGCCTTTGTTTATGGTCATATGAAGGAGCTGTTGTGGGTGGCGCCGGAGAGGTGGGGACGGGGGATGGGGGCGCTAGGGATTAAGGGAAGGGGAGCACTATTCACTTCACTTTTCCTCGCATAAAATGTGTCATGTCATGTGCTTAAAAAGTATGAGACATAATTCCAAAAGAAGTGAGGAAACGTGCGCACTTACCAGGGAATCTACCCGACGACGACTTTGTCCATGAGCTCAAGAGGAGTGTAAATACTCTCGGTAAGGGGCGTGGCTGTACGAGTGTGGGCGTGGACATGGATGTGGGCGTAGGCGTTGGGGTGGGGAGGGTGGAGGGGGGTGTCGAGTCTTAATAAATAAATCGCAGCTGCATCAGTTGACAAACTCTTCGTAGCCGTGGGCCTCTTGACAATACTCGTAAACTCCACCCATTTGAAATCTTTGTGATTTCCTGTGGAACGCGAAAGAGCAGATAACAAAAATTAAGTAAGTAACTGAAGAAAGACGCTTGGGGCTTGAGGCATGTGGCAGGCGGCATGCGGCATGCGGCAAACGGCATGTAGCATGTGGCAAGTGGCATGTGTTGAGCCGAGCAGAGCAGATGAATAAATAAGAAGGCCAATAGCAAAATATTGAATAAGGCTTATACACACTTCTACCAATATCGAGCAGATGCTCCACTCTAAACGTGATTAGTCACTTGACTTCGAATTATCAGCTAAATCTTCAACTAAACAACAAAGTGTCTCCGATAAATAACACTTTATATTCATTTCAAATTCTTCTTTGTTAAAACCCGCCTGAAAATGTTGGCTTTAATGGACTCAGAAACTTTTTTTTAATAATATAATAAAGGCACACAAACATATTAAAAGCCCAAATGAAGTGAATTCCAGGAAAATGTAATATGATTCCTTTCCCTTTTCTAAGTAATTTAACATCAGCAGCGCTTTCAAATAATTATTTTACCCCCCTCCCCCCACCCTCATTGCCTGAATCTCATCATGTAAAGGGTACTTATTTTATTCTACGCTTATTTACTTCGTAGAGCTGCAATACCCTTGCCAAGAGTCCTATACTTTTTTGTCACGGAGTGTGCAGGGCATGCTCAACCTCAGAGAGTATAAATATTATGGAACAGGAAGATGAGACGAATCGAATTAGTCATGTGCGTCTCTCTTCCTCTCTTTATATCCGTCTGCCTCTCCGACTGTCTGTACGTCTGTCCGTCTGTCTTTTTCTATGCAAAATTTTTGAGCTAGTCGAATGCAGCTAGAGAAAAGAGTATGTTTCCTATACCCACTCTAAAAACTATCAAGACTGGTCTACTATATCATATTGCTGCTATAGGAACAATCCACTTTGCAAGTGTATAAAAACTTCGGTGTGCTGAAGATAGTTTTTTTCAGACCATTTTTCTATTATTTCGTTAGAAATAAATATTTATTATGTTTGTTACTTTTAGTTAGATTTGAGTGATTCTGCAGAATTTTGCAATTATTGTTGTAGCTTTCGTTAGTTGAAAAAAATTCTATAAAATTAGAGTCAATTATTCAGTTAGTTTTCAAATTTATTTAGCTTTTATTTATTAAAAACAAGTCAAGTTCAACAGAAACAAGAAAAAAGTCTATCTTTAGCAGAAGGAACCTTCAATATAATAATTAAATAATAATAATAAAGAAATAAAATAATATATGTACATGGTTTGGGTCCTCTGAATCGGAGCATAAACCAAACCTTCAAAATAACCCAACGCTTTAACCTGAAGCCGAACCAAAGCATACTTTGATAAGGTTCGGATTGAAAAACAGAAAACGAAAAGTGTTTTAGTTAAAAATTGAATTTTCGTCCAATAGTTTCTCCTATAATTAAATAAACATCCAAAAATGCTCAAAGTAAATCCAGAAACTAAATAAATTACTTTAATAAAAGTGAATCAAGAGTCGAACCCAAAGCTTGAACCTTTTCCACGAACCATCCAAGCCGAACCTCATTCAAAATTGTGCAGTTTTGTTGCTTTGTTAAAAAGTAATTTAAAAACTTTTTAATTGTTTTTAATTTTAAGTTTTCTGTGAAATTATGAAATATTTAATTGCTGAAATTCAACAAAACGAAACTTTAAGAACTGTTAATATTTTATTTGTGTTTATTTCAGCTTTCAGTTGAGTTGATTTAGCAAATATTTATTTAAAATTAATATAAAAAAAAATGTAATATTTAAAAATAAAATCAAATTGTATAAAATAAATGAAATTGAATTATTTTTCAGCTAAAAACATTTAGATTTTATTAGAAATTAAAATAACCATTAAAACTACAGAAGAAATTGACTCATCTTACAAAAATCACTCAAATCGAGGAAATTTCACTCAACTCAAAAGGCGATGTTTTTTTTATTGTTGTTGCTCGTTGAGTGAAGCAAGCGACTCAAACAAAGTTCGGGACAAGGGCGTCGTGTAAACCGAAATGGACTCGTATAGCGCTTATCATAGAATTGTTTGTATAAATTAATGAAGTAACCAGTCAGAAAATGGTAGTCGGCACGCCGAAGTTTGAATACCCTGTAGATAGCACTAAACATTCCTAAAATTGTTCTAAAATTTATTTATTTTTAGCCTTTATTCCTAGGATATAGTAAGCCGATCTTGATAACTTTTGGTCACACTTATCACTTTCATCTGACATGTAAATTTCGTTAAGAAATATAGAGGATTTCCGGTCAATAGTTCCTTTCTATGGCAGCTATATGATATAGTTGTCTGATCCGACGGGTCTCGACGTTTGATTCAAAAAGTGAGAGTCTAGTTTTTTATAGCAACAGATGGATATGGCCCTATCAACTCCTCATATAGTTTATAGAGTCTGGAGAAGATGTCTACTGCCAGAGAAGGGGTATAAAAAATAAATATATATGTATGTTTATAAAAAAAAAGAATATCCCAAAATTGTATAAAAAAGTCTTTTATATTTTATTAATATAATTTTTATATCATAATTTGCATTAAATAAATAGAAAAGTATAAAAATTACAGCGAAAAAATGTCACTCGCACGAAAGTCACTCAGAAAGTAGCGGAAATTTCACTCAACTCAAGTGGCGATGTTTCGTTTTGTTGTTGTTGTTGTTGTTGCTGCTGCTGCTGTTGGTTGAGTGAAGCGAGCAACTTAAACAGGCTTCGGGACAAGTGCATCGTGTAAACCGAGATGGATTCGTATAGCGCTTATCAGCAGCTAACCTGTTGGTTAACGGTATTGCGAAACGACGCTAGCGTCGCCATCGCCATCGCCAACGCTGTCGCCGTTGCCGCTGCCTGTGCCGTCGCCGCTGGCGTTGACGTTGGCGCTGGCGTCTGATAAACACGAAGGCAACGTGGGCCGCCACCCGAGCCAGAAGAGTTCAGAGACGAGTGCGAAATGCGAAACTGTCGTCAGTTGCTTGTGTTTCCTCGTTGGCGTTGGACGCGAAGCGGCAAACTGAAAACCAAAAGAGGAGAACAGAATATAAATAAATAACAAAAGACAAGTGACAGAAGACAGAAGACAGAAGACAAACAACTTTGAAAAATATCTAAATAAACTGAAAAACATTATTTTTTTTTTTTGGTCCACCCGCTGTGTCTGTGTGAGACTCGCGCGTGATTTTTTGTGCGAGTGTTTTTTGTGTTTTTTTTCTGCGGCCGGCAAAGACAAATCAAAGTGCCGGAGCGTGCTCGAGTGCCAACAGAGTACCGTTACGGTCTACGGTTCCACCTTCATCTTAACGGCTCCGTCTCCGTCTCCGTCTCAGTCTCCGGCTACGGCTACGGCTCCAGATCCCGCTCCATCTCCGGTATAAACTTTTGGCTTTCGCTTTTGTTTAACGGCCTGGCACCGACTTAAAACTTCAAGTGCAAGTTAAACAGGCAACAAAAGCTTAAACTTAAACTGGAAATTAAATCAATTGTTAGCAGGTGGGTAACCCGACTCCCGACTCCCGACTCCCAAACCCTATTCACACCCAAAAAAATAAACCCTAAAAAATTCGAAAAAAAAAAATTTGAATTCACTTTTCTTTCTTTTTTTGTGACAAATGAAATCATAACAAAGTGATAATACCCTCTGCGAGGGTATGACGAATTCTCCCATTCGGCTGGTTATTCGAAAGTAAAAGTTTTCCATTTCAAAATTAATTTATTGAAAAAGTGATTTATTGAAAATTAATATTAATCTGATAAATCTGATATAGAAAAGATCAATCTTAAAGTTTTCTTTTAATTATCCAAAGAAAATACAATTTCAATCTGATCTGAATTAATCTGTTATAGAAAAGATCAACGCTTGTTTTTTTGATCGACTAAAGAAAAGATAAGTGAATTTTAATCTGATAAATCAGATATGGGCAAGATCATTAAGAAAGTTTTTTTTGATTGTGTAAAGAAAAGATAAGTGAATTTCAGTCTTATTTAGACAAGATCAACCAGTTTTTTTATTGTATAAAATGATCGTGAAAACTATATTTTTCTTTAAAAAATTTCCAGGTGCATGATAAATTTTGATGATCTTTTATTCCTCCAAGAATTTAATATACTTCTCCAATTTTGACTATAAAATGTATCAATTTATCAAGTTATATAACACCGATATTGGTATGGGAAGAGTTTGACTAAGTTTTTGGAAAACAAGTTTGAAACCAAAACAACCCATAGTTTTAAGGCATATAGAATTCCGATTTGGGCAGAATATATCTAAAATAATAAAACAAATTCCACATTTTCAAAAAAAAATAAATTTTATTTTAATTTTTTCTTTGTTTTTGACGGAGTTTTCAAAAGAGCTGTATTTAAATATTTTTTATTTTTCAACTTTAGAAAATAGAATATTCCATTAAATTATAGATTAAGTTCGAATAATCAACTGATCGCGCATTGAGTGGAAACAGACAGTTTCACAAATATTTCAAAAGAAAAACATAGAAAACACTTGAGTCTCGCATGTAGAATCGTAAATACCCTTTGTTAGGGTATTTATAGAATTAAAAACAGGACACTTGCTAATATGTTGAACATATTTTGGGTTGAATGAGCCCAGAGTGTATTCATTACAGCAACACAAATTGAATTTCCAGCCAACTTTTCTGGTAACGTATAAAAAAAAGGAAAAGTTTTATTTGTACTCAAAGCGGTCCCCAATAAGAATACAACTTTTATTTTTTGGCCCCAACAGCAAACAAGTTAGAAAGAAATAAAAAAAACAACAACAACAACAGGTCAAATAAATAAGAGAGAGAGAGAGAGAAAAAAAAACATTCTCAATGCATTTTGGCCGTGTAAACAAAAGGAAAATACTCAAGAATTGAAGAGAATTTCAATGCTGTTTGTTGGCTTTTACGATAGCAGCAGCGCAAAGCCTGCGACTTGTTTCGTTCTTCTTAATTAAAAATGCAAATGTTAATTTTAATTTTAATTTTAATGGAAACACTTAAAGAAACATTCCAAATAAATGTTTATAGAGCAAAGCGACACCTTGGCAGAGCTTCTGGGCATTCAATTGTCAAGCCAACTATTGCATTTAATTGGTCTCAACGCAGCCAGCCTCATCTGAGGCAGTCTCATCTGAGGCCTGTCTTCGACTAGATTTGATAATCATTTATCATTGTGGCTTGATTGTTTTGTCTCTCTCTCTCGGCTTTCAATCTTTCAATCTTAATGAATACGGGCTGAAACTGAATGCTCATTTGTAGTACGCTTTCCCTTCGCCCGGAACTCGGTCCACTATATTCCACAAGCCATTGTCTTGTGTCTCTCTGGTGGCGTATACGTAATATCACGCATGAATTAATGCTGCTTAAGTTTGGGTGTTTAATTATACGAGCATTCTCTTGATTGTTATTCAATTTAATATGCCTAATATTTAGTTAGTAAAATCAATTTTAAGATTATGCAAGTGCAAAGGCAGAATGATAATTAGTAACTTTACCTGAATAAACCAGCATTCATTTGCCAAGCAAGGACTGTCTTCTATACTAGAATATCCATTCAAAAAGTATTGTTCAACTTATTTATCTCATCTGATCTGCTTGTAAATTAAATCAAGATACTTTAAAGAACTTCTAGATCAATTGTACCTATGGCAGCTATATAATATAGTTGTTCGATCTGCTGCCTGCCACACAAGCAATGCTACATTCTGCATATCATTCACCTAACTCAAAAACTGCCAGATTAGTTGCCATAGAAACAGACAGAGATGGACAGGCAGACAGACGAAACATTCCATTGTATCTTGTATCTTTATGCATTAATATATAATCGGCTTAATATTTACTTTTAGTTTAACGCAGTGAAATCTCTGAAAATTTTATATCTCTGCTGCCTGCTTTAATTATTGAACTATTAACTTTTCCTTTGTTTTTTTGCAAAGCTTTTCCAAACTTTCTTAACTGTTGCGCTCTAGATTTTAATCCGATAATTAAGTTATTTATTTTGTAGTATTTTTCTTTATACCTAAAGAATTTCATTTTGCTAAGAAACTTATTAAATAATTTCCATTAAATGCTCAAGAATATTCAGAAGTTATTTGCCATAAATTAAATTCTCTGAAATTTAAATTAGGCTTTAAGTAATTAGACCCGAAAGTTCTTATGCTGCTATTAAAGATCATAAAAATTTAGATTTTAATACGGAAACTTAAACTTTTGATGGAAAGTCCTTAAAGTTTGAGAGCCATTGGACTTAACAGCAATATTCAGGAAGGCGTTCAAAACGATTATCGATGCACTGAAGGAATATTTGACATGCAATTGAAATGAATCGGAGCAAATTGAAACCGATAATTGAAACATTTGCGGCCATTTTGTGGGCTATGAATAGCCTCAAAGTGCTGAAATCCTTAAAGGAGCAAAGTAGAGGAAAACGCATGCCAATTTGCATATCAACACGCAGCAGGAAAATGCCAAATGGTCGCTGCCAACGCCGAATTTTCAAGAAAATCTGCCCGAAACTTCTAAGAAAGGAGAAGACGCGACGTTGACGTTAATGTTGATGTTGTTTTCAGTTGTTTTTCAGTTGTTTTCAGTTGTTTTTCAGCTGTTTTTCAGTTATTTGACTTGGCAGACGTTCAACGCGCACTGAAATGTCCAACTAACCCACCTGAACTCACCTGAACTCACCTGTCTATTTGCATTTAAATCAAGCAAACTGCTAGGAGGAAAAGCTGGCAAGTGTAGTGCATTGGCAAGGACCGTTTTTATTGCTGCAATTGCTTTGAATACCCTGTAAATGTGACCAGAGCTTTCACATTTTTGAGGTGGTTCAGTTCCGGAGCTTAAAGAAACTTTGAGCTCAATCTTGTGGCTTTATTTAATCAACCAACAACTCCGATTCGGGTTAAATTTCTGGACTGAAGTTTTTCCGTTTCGTCTTAAATTGTAATCGAACCGGTTCGTTGCGGTTCGCTCCTTTGAAAGCAAACCTCTAGTGGTGCTAAAAAAGAAGTTGACTATAAAAATCGCAGAATTTTATATAGCATACTTTTCAGAGCATGCACTGAGAGAATTACTAAAATTTTCTGCTGCGTTTGCTTTAATACTCCGTAAAAGAAATGTCAAAGGGCCTATCAGATTGCTATAAAAATCGCTGAATTTTATATACAGCAAACACACATACACTGCGCGAATTACTTCTATACATTTGTTGCCTTTTCGCTGTACGCATGTTTTTTTTTTGGTTTATTGCGCCATTTTATGGCTTTGTAAGTTTTGCATAAATTATGCATAGCAAGTGGGCGGATTTTGTGTGTCTGTGTGTGTGTGTGTGTGTGTGTTTGTTAGGGTATATAAGGGTGTAGAGGGGTTGGCTAGAGGGAGGCACTACGATTGCTTAAATTCATTTGATTTCTCTGAGTCAGCCGCAAGTCACAGGTGACATTTTTATGGCCAATCTGCGTTGGCAATAAAACGATTGCCATTTTCAAGGACAACAACATCCACAGGCCGATACACAGCGAAAAATACTTGTTACTTAAATGCCCAACATTTATTTTAGTATTTTTTAAAAGTGCCTGCTGAATGTATAATAAATATTTTTATATCCATCGCTCAATAATTTAAGCCATAATCTTTTTTGCATTTAGAGTTAAATATTTGGCCAGTTAACCTTATTTTTTGCGGTGCAATTCAGTCAACAGCTGCCACAAACTAATCTACTTGGCTTGCGGCATCAACAGTCAGTCAGTCATAGGATTGCGAACACACAACACAGGCTCAGACCCAGGCCCAGGCCCAGGCCCAGGCCCAGGCTCAGTCAGGTCTGTGGCTAGGTTTTTCAAAATTTCTCCAGGGAACGCACAGTTGCCCGCACTCATACAGAATGAGCATAGGGATAGGTTACGCGTTTTCAATTTACTACGAGTATCCAGCTAGCCAGCCATCCACCTAGGGTCTACCTAAGCATCCCCGAACCAGTTATGTCTGGAGGAGGTTTATGATTTCTGCCCTGGCCTGTTGTACTCCATTTGCTTTATTTAATAATTCATGCAGTGCGTTGGGGAATCGGGGTTGTCTAACCCAAAAGATCCTAATGCACAGCCGAAAATTAATTATATTTCAATTAAATCTCTGAGTTACACAGTGGCGTCCCGGTCAAAACCAGAGTACCACGAGTAGATGGCTAAAACCGCAATGGCTAAAATCGAGCTGGCTTTCCCAGAACTCGACGCAGATCATAATATGTGGCATATACTCTATCTTTTCAGTGGAGCTTTAACTAAATGTTTATTTACTTTTTATTTAGATGCATTTTTTGGAAATTAAATATGGAAATTAATAAAAAAAAGGCTGCTAAAATGTAAATAAATAATTATAAAATTAATTTTAGAAAAATCGCCATAAAAAGTTATTAAAGAAGCGAGAACTGCTGCCAATTTTTTAACTTTTAATTAAGTAAAATAAATATCTAAATTAAGTCAATAAATTAAATTTACTTCTGCATTTTTTTTAATGTTTTAACCTTTTTTATTGGCCCTCAGTTAGTCGCCAGCTTATCACATTTACTCAGAGCATTACTAATAATTTCCCGCTTTTCATTTGCAAATTGAAAATGGGAAAACCTTTTTAAAGAGTAGGCTAAATTCTATTAACGCTGCTGTACCAACAGTTTAGATAGAACCATTTTTGGGCCATGACCATGAACATTATAATCAACGTGTGCGCGTCCTGCCCGATGTCGATACCGTGGTGTTTCGTGGTGTTTCGTGGTCGCATCGTGGTTCAAATATCATTAAAATGCAAAAATTGATGAGCGCAGTCAACTTGTGAGCTTTGAGGCCGCCCAGGGAAGGCGGAGGTGGGCCTGACTAAAGACTGAAAAAAGGTACCAAAAGTGGAAAGGAAAGTGGGCGTTAGTTCAACATTTGCGGCTGCCTCTGCCTCTGGCTCTGGCTCTGGTTCTGGCTCTGGTAGTGGTACTGGTACTGGTACTGTTTGGCTGGTGGGCGGGAGGATTCGTCCATGGTGGTCGACGCTTGAAGT
Source organism: Drosophila repletoides (assembly GCA_018150835.1). Taxonomy (NCBI): domain Eukaryota; kingdom Metazoa; phylum Arthropoda; class Insecta; order Diptera; family Drosophilidae; genus Drosophila; species Drosophila repletoides. The sequence goes on from JAECWQ010000031.1 coordinate 3,173,340, forward strand.
GAACATTTAATTAATTTCGCTTGTTGGCTTTGCGCGTTGATTAAAACGCCATTTACAACATTTTGCCAGCATTTAAGTCAAAAAGAAGTTAGTTGCTCATTAATTTACATAGACTAAGCCGGAAGACAGCGCTGATGAGCCATATATATGATGAGAGAGCGATGGCTCATAGCACCATTTCCACTCCCGTTTCCACTCCCGTTTCCACTTCCAGCTTCCAGCTCGAGTTCAAGTTCGACTCTGATGTGCACTTTAGCTATATAAATGGGAATATTACGGGAAATGCACAAAAGACAAATGGTAATTGAGCCGAGCTGAGTTCAGATGAGATGAGATGAGATGAGATGAAGCTCCGAGCCATGGCAGGGCGTCAGATTAATTTATAATTAGCTACCACACAAGCAGCGCAGCACTTGCAAAAATATTTCCAGCTAAGCTTCCAAACGGAAGAAAGGCTCTCAATAAAACACAATATTAATTAAACCAGTTAGATTTTTTAGAAATTTTTAGAACCAAGCTTTAAACCAGGCCAAAATTAACCAATCAGACGAGAAAAAACACAAAGAATTGAAGCTGATGAAAGAAACATGAAAAGACACCGAAGGAAATAAAGCATGAAAAACGAAGAAAGAAATATGAAAAAATACTCTCTTAAAGGGTAGAAAAAACTGGAAAAGCTGTGAGCCAAAGAAGAAATATGGCCGGATACGCAGCTATTTAAAACCTGCTATAGACAGGGTCCTTCTCCGGAGATAAATAGAAAGAGAAGAGTTCCTTTTTTTGCTCCCTTTAAGCCATTTATTAAAGTAGCTATGAAGTAGTTAAAAAACTAAGGAAGGGAAGAAATTAAATGAAGAAAGAATAATACTAAAAAACTGTTCAAGAAGTTTTATTTTTCTTCCAAAAATTTAAATTATTAAAACAAGTTTTAGAAACGAGTATTTTGAGTTGATCATCAGTGGAAAATGAAGCTGTTTTTGTTGATAAAAGTCAAGTAAAACCAAGTGTAAATCTAGGAAAAAGCCTCACTTCAAGCCAAGCTTCTAGAACGAAAAAGGAGCTACAAATCAGCTTTATTTAATATTAAATATAACCTTTTTATCGCAATTCTTTTTTGCCGGTGTAAATCTACAAATTGATAAGATATGTTCCGGTTTGCCGGTAAACTAACCCGTTTCCTGGTTACCTCTCAATTGAAGCTCGTTTGTGCTTCATTGCGTTATCTCCACTTTAAAGCCACGCCCAAAACTAAGATGCTTCAACGCTTGACTGGCCAACCACTAAAAGCGAACAAGGAGCAGGAGCAGGAGCAGGAGCGGGAGAAGGGAAATGGGAGTGAGAAAAGGTAGTAGAAGACGCAGAAGTGAAAGAAGCAGCATCAAATGGCCAGTCATTAGATTATATGTATTATATACAGGACATCATAGCTGAATATCTTTTGTGGCAAGTGAAGACATTTTCACAGTGCGCTGCCTTTGATAACGCAAAGGACATTGATAAGCTGAAAAAGGTTGAAGGCCCACAACTGACAGGGAGAACGAGAGAGAGAGAGAGAGAGTACAATAAACCCTATGAAAACTAGGAGCTAGCTGGCGTGGTTGGCGTGCCGAGAGGGTATATAATATTTATGTTACCCATTGTCTGCTGCTTAACCGCAAAATAGTTGCAGAATTTGCTTGCTGCAACAAATGGTCAATTAATAATGGTCACTGACCGGACATTGCTGTCTGACTGCAGTCCATGGACCATGGCGGATCCTTTAAATGCGCCATCCTTTTAGTATGCAATGGAAAATCGAAAATTGGCTTTAGTCCTGCCAACGCACAAAAGTAGGCAACTGAACACTACGAGAAAAAGCAGCTTGAATTCAGCAATTCCCTTTACTTATTGCCTAATCGAATTTCCTGGATTAAACTGAATCCTCCTGCAGCTTTGAAAGCGCAAGCAGAAGGCATAAGAGATTATTTGGAACCTCTCAGCTGTTATTTAATAATTAACTATAAAATTCAATTAAACTCTACTGTTATTTTCTAAGAATCGATCTTGAATAATAGCATAGTCCTTCCATAAAGTTCCGATATTTTTTCTAGTAACTTTCTATTCACATTTCTTGGATTAATCTTGAATTATACTGAAGCTTTAATAGCAGAAGCAGAAGACATAAAAGATAAACTAAAACGAATTAAGAGTTCGAATGGATCTAGAATAAAATCGTGGATTTTGGGCAAAGTTCAGTTTGTCCTTTTAGATATTTTCTACTCGAATTTCTTGGATTAATCTTGTGTTATCTTAAAGCTTTTACAACAAAAAGCAAAGGCATAATAGAGAATTTTAGAGCTTTACGGCTTTAAGCTAAAGCTTAAGCTATAAAATCGAATTAAATACTAAATATCAAATAATTTAAATGGGGATTTTCTTTAATAACCCAATTAGGACTTAATCTTAAAGCCAGTCAAAACTATTTAAAAGAATACCCAAAAAAAATGTTATAATCTCTTTCAGCTCAAACTTATTTTAAGATTTCCAGACTTTCGCTATTTTATTTTAATTTTTCTGGTGTGATTAAGCCAACTTTCAGTAGGCAAAAGTTGCCTTATATATTTAATTTACTTAAGAAAATTGCTGCAGTAGTTTTTCCGAGTGTATTTGCGGCATTTTTCGCAATAAGAAAATTCATTGATTTTCATTTGCATGGAAAGGGCGAGTGTATATATCTATATATATATATATATATATATGTATATTACGAGTATGTGAAACTTTTAGTTGTATTAATATTGGTTTTATCCGTATGGGCCACGACAGAACTTGTGCAAACAAATGGCGTCAAAAGACAAGGGAAAAAACGCTTGAATGTCTGCTTGGCAGGAAGGTCCTTTGGTCCTCGGTCCTCGGTCCTTGGCTCTGATATTGGTGCCAGCTGGAAAAAGGTTAAACGCCTAAACAAGTGAGCAATATAAACAATAAAAAAGGCACAATTCCAAACAGATAAAACAAGCAAAACAGACGGATATTTGGATAGACGACCGGGTTAAACAGATGTGATTGCTAGATTAAAAAAAAAAATAAATAGAAAGAAGACTTGAAAACTTGTTTTTTCTGTTCTCTTTTTTGTGCTTGGCTGATTTTACCTGATTAAATAGAACTTTCTTTTGTTTGGGACATTTTGTGGCCTAGACACGACACATTCAATAACTTTCATTTAAGCCAATTTTACTACAACTATTTTCAATACTTTTATAGAAAGTTCAGCTTTTTGTTGGCCAAGTTTTAAGGCAGTTTTTCTTAACTCGAATTTCGCTGCGTGATAAGTTTTTTTTGCTTAATATAATTAACTTTATTCAAATATTTTAAGCACTTCCCAGAACACAAATTAACAGCACATAAATCAAAGCCAGCCGAATCGGAGAACTATATAATATAGCTGCCATATAAAGGAACAATCAGTGCAAAAAGTTGTTCTCTGAAGAACCTTTATGTTTGCCCAGATATCTTCGATAATAATTACAATTAAATGAAACAGAGGAGAGCCATATAGCAGCTATTGGGAAAATTGGTAAAATTAAATTAAATTTAACGAAATAGTTGTTAAATTCGTATTGCAGTCAGCAAGGACGAACTATATAAATCCGCTTAAAAAAGCTTAAAAAAAAATACAACTTTTTATTGATGATAACTGAGTGAGTTAACGCAGGAAAAGGCTTTTAGCAGCTGTAAAATTCAATTGTTGTCGTTACAATATTAAAAACCAAAATGAAAGGCAGACAGACAGACTGACTGACAGTTAGACAGACGGGCGGACAGACGGGCGGACAGACAGACAGAGATATAGACAGGCAAATGTAGATACGAGTAGAGCCGTAAGTACTCGGCATTCATGTGAAGAAACGCAGACCCGTCAACTCGATCTCTGCTCGTTAGGAAAATTACTCATTCTCATGCACGTACGCCCCCTCCTGGAACGCCCCGGGTAACTTGCTGCTCCCCCTCCCCCCCCCACCCCCGCGGCGGTAATGCCAGGCATATGACACTCAAAGTTCATCGTGTCCTTGGAATTTTATTTTAGCAATGGCTTGCGTTTTGGTTATTATTCGTATTATTACTGCCTTGACAAGGTCACGGCAACTGTTAGTCCTTCGTCCTCTCTGCTCCGTCCTCAGTGCTCGGTCCTCCGTCCTCAGTGCTCAGTCCTCAGTGCTCATTGCTCGGTCCTCAGTCCTTAAGTGACACATGAAAATGCCGAATAATTTCCAACAGTTTTTCCTCCTGCGCTTGCAGGCTTCTCACATGTTACATGGCATTCAAGCCTGATAAAAAATTCTGAATTCCGACTGCAATCCGAATCCGTTTGTCCTTTTCCTAACGCTCCACTTAGCGTGCAAGCGAGAGAGAGAGAAAGACTTGAAATGATTCGAATATTCTCAGAATTTTAGGCTACCCCTAACGATAATGGGGCAGTAAAAGTTGCAATTTGCATTCATTGCAATTTCCTGGAAAAATGAAAAGTCGAAAACAATTTGTTAATAGAGGAAATATAAAATAAGCAGGGCGACAGCTGCTTCAAAATTGATTTTGTTTCTGGGAAATAATTATTATTCTTAAAGTTTTCAAAGCGACAAAGCTACAATTGAAATTGAATGAACTTTTACAGCTGATTCTCTCGGCTTTAAATCATATTTTGACACGCTTGGAAAGGGTATTAAAATCTGGTTACAAAATTGAAGGAAGCAGCTTTAAGCTCCTAAAAAAATAGATATATTATATATATATTATTGACCAGGTCGGTGAGACGATTCGTAGGTCCGTCTGACTGTCTGCTTAAAGGCAATTCTGTCTGTTAGTTTTTCAGTGAAACTTGGCAAGCAGCCTTCTTGGATATATGCCATATATATAGAGCTGCTATAGGAACGATCAGCTCAAAATTCCAGATTTAGATTCTACTATAAAATATGTATAACTTGGCTAAAAAGTGTTTACTAAGCGCATACCCAAAACAATCAAGATCGAATTACTATAGCATAAACCTGAGAAATTCCCGTCTGGCAGGGTATATAAGCTTCGGATAGCCTTTCTCTGTTGGAGCAGCTCAAATAGCCTGCTCATATGCTTACTCAACTGGCCTGTTCAGTCATTGGCCAGGGAAGCATGTAAAATTGTTGTAAATTCAATAAAATTCTTTTTAATAAAATATGAATAAAATTTGCCATAAAATTGTTGACCTTACAAAAAGATGTCTATCTCTGTCTCTCCTCTCACTTTCTCTCTGTTTCTCCCTGTTTCTCTCCCACTCTGTGCTGGCTGTGTGAAAGTCAACAAAATTTGATGGCTTATAATTGCCTGGGCACTTTGAATGTGTATGGTAAGTTAAGAGTGCGGGTATTGGCCGTAATTGCTTGCCATATTCAAAATGTATTTGGAGAGATTTAAGCCAAAAAAATAAATAAATAAATAAAGTCAGAAGAAAAACGATAACGAAAACGAAGCGAAACACAAGAAGGGCAGTTTGTGGGTCTGCAGGATTTTCCATATGGTTGGAGGCGCTCACTGCCTGCCACTCTCCCTCCCTCTCTCTCTCTCGCTGGCCGCCTCGCATGCCTCGTTGAACCTTGGCCAAAAGTGGCCGTGTAATTTGTATGAAATTTGCCTTTAGACTTGAGAACTTTAAGTGCTACGGTGTTGGCAAACATTTCAATTTTCGAATGGAAAAGAAAATAGAACCACATAGGCACTTGCTTTTGTTAGCCTTGTTTACATTTGGCAACGATTTCTCTTTTTATTTTTCTATTTGGTTTGCATGGGCGGGCAGCGGGCAGCGGGCAGCGGGAGCGGGAGAGGAAGGTATCGGGTCACTCAATGGCATGCCCCTGGCCGTAAATTCATGCAAAAACAATCTTATTAATGGCTATAAGGGCCCGCCAATTCCCCTCCCCCCTCCGCCCGCCCGACCGCACCCTCACACAGATTGTGTTAATAATGTTTAACTGCGATTTTTATACGCGTTTTTTTTTTTTTTTTTCTCTTTGGTTTTTTGCTTTGTCGATAAAATATCAGCGCCTGGATTTCCTGTTGCTGTCTAGCTGTTGTTTGCCAATTTTAGCCATTTAGTTTGATTTCAGTGTTATCTTTATGTGTTGCCGCTTATCGTCCCTACACACATATATATATATATATATATATATATATATAAGTATGTATATAGACAGTAATGGGCTTAGCCCCAAACGCCCCTAAGGCCCAAAGGCCTGCGCCTAGGCATGGGCCTGGGCCTGACAGTGGGCACGACATTTATCGGGGCAGTGCGAGAGCCCCCGGGCTCAAACTGCCTCTCACATGTCAAAGTAGTTCTACGAGTTTGTCTCTCATTCGGCTCAGGGTATTATAATTTATGCACAGATTTGGCAGCAGCCCCAATGCTAAGCTCTTTACGTTATCAGTGATAACAGCAAGGAATAAATTCGTATCAATTGACTAAATCAGCTTTCAATTTAAGCCACAGATCGTAGCAATTATGCAATTAATTCAGAGAACTTTGATTGATTCTTTGATTTTTCTTAAATTTCTTGATTTAATTGCTCGTTTTTTTGTCTAGCCAATTTTCAGGGCAGCTCAATTGTTGCTTTAAAAAAGTTGATAATTTTTTTTAAATATTTTTTAAATATTTTTGAATAACAAAATAAAAGAGTTGATAAGCTTTAAAATATTTTTAAACATTTTAGAATAATAAAATTCTAAAAATTATCCTTAAAAAAATATTAAAAGAATTCTTTTCAATAATTTAAGTAAGTTTAAAAATTGACAACTTAAATTTTAATTTACATTATATTAATTTCAACTAAAGATTTATATTTATAATAATAATTAAGCAATATTTAATGTGTTTTAAAAGCTTTTTAGGCAATAGAAATTTCAGTTATATTCTTCTATTATTTTTTTACATACAAGCTTTGTTTCAGCCGGTTTTGCCCGGGGCAGTCAATATTAATATTAGTTTTTCGCCCTTGAACTTTTCAAAACATTTTCAATTTTATTTGTTTTGAAATATTTTTGGAAATAGTTCGCGGCGAGTTACATAAGAAACGTGAGGAATATTCAGTAAAATTTAAGCGAAACTGGCGAAGCGGGAAAAATTTGACTTTTTCCAATTCAAAATGTGACTCATTTAAAAAATTGGTATAAAATCTCAGCAATCAATTTGTATTTTGATGTTTGAAAATGAATTTGAATGAATTTTTCAATTCTACCTTTGCGGCCGAGTTTGCCAAAATCCCTTTCATTTTAAGCTGTGGATCTTGAATCCAATATTCACATTTGTTGGGGTTAGTCAGTCAGTCAGTCAGTCAGTCAGTCAATCAGTCAATCAGTCAATCAGTCAATCAGTCAATCAGTCAATCAGTCAATCAGTCAATCAGTTAATCAGTCAGTCAGTCAATCAGTCAATCAATCAGTCAATCAGTCAGTCTGTCAATCAGTCAATCAGTCATTCAGGGCAGAGAGTTTTTGATGTATAGTTCCCGCAGCGTATTCAAAATTCGTTGAACAATTCATGCCCTTTTTTTTCTGTTTTTTGATTCATATAAGCACTTTGGAATTTATGTGTCTATCATAATAAAAATAAATGCAAATACTGAGTCACTCAGATGTTTAACGACTTGGCCTCGTTGCGAGTGCATTGTGCGCTTAAATGGAAATAAATTCTCTAATTAGTTGTTGGCCACATAAATCAGCAAATAAATAATTGCGCCACAGTTCCCATGTCTCTCTGCACACAGCCACAAATATATATATATATATATGTATATAATTGTGTGTATGTAGGCGTGTGTAAATATGAATGGATAGATTATGAATATATTCACGAATATGTGAATAATGTTCGGCATTTCAACAATTTGCAAAGTGGTCGACGCTTGAGAGCCAAGGGCAATAATTTTAAGTGTTTGCTTCTGGTGAATTTTAAGCAAATATTTAATTAAATTTTTTTCCCCATTTCGATTCAATTCACAGACTGACACTTAACACATGTTTACATTTCAATTTCGCTCTCTTCACTGTTTTTCTTTTTTTTTTTTTATATTTCAACTGTCTGACCGTCTGTCTGTCTGTCCGCCTGTCTGTCTGTCTGCCTGTCAGTCATTAGCTGAGTAATTTTCTTTGATGCCTGACTAAAAGTTTATACTGAAAGAAAACTATCACAAAAGTTTGCTATGAAAACTTTGTAATTGATTATCATAAAAATAGCCATGTTAATTAGCAGAAATTCAAGCATCATCATCGTCATCATCATCATCATCATCGTCATCATCATCGGCCAGCTGAGCAGGCGAAAGCGAGAGAGAAAGAGAGAGAGAGAGCGCACATTGATCATTTATAAAAGCGGAACTGGCTCTGGGCATTAGTGGAATTTATGGCCAAGTTAATGGCATAGTTTCCCCTGCTGTCCGTCTGTGAAAAATAGCTTAAAATGTATTTAAGTCAACAAGGGTTGCTCTTAGCTGTGGCTAACACAACTTTTACCATATTCCCATACGTCACGCAATCCTTGGATCCCATACACTTTGCAGAGGTCTGGAGTAGCGTTTACCACATAATTGCCATACATTTTGGCTTAAACGCGAAGTTAATACAATGGAATTTCAGTCAGAATAATTTAAATCGAGCCTGCAGCTATCCATAGACTGCCTCGCAGTTAATTAAATAAATAAAACAGATGGGCACATTTTTGTAACCATAAAACTGATGTAAACCCAAAAATAGATAACCCAATTTTACAGTGTGCAAAGCATCAAAAATCATGGCAAAAATTAAGTACTATTGTTAGCCGCTGGCAATAGCAACTACCAAAGATAAGGGGATAGATAAGGGAAGGCCCATTCCAAACAGTGCGTAAACAAAAATAATAAAACAAAGTGCTAAAACAAGAGAGCATAAAAGTAAAAGTAGGAGAGAGCTGCACACAATAACAGCAGACAGTATGAAATGAGTGTACTACTCGCATTATACTCTAGATAATCATGATATATAGGATTCCATGCCCTTCCCTCCACCTGGGTCATCACCTTGACAGATATAAAACATTTCACGTGCGCCAATAAGTAGGCAATATATGTTGTACTTATAAATGGAGCAATACAAAGGAGACAGGGGAGGAGAAATTTCATCTACCCACAAAGAATACAGCTGAGAAAATCCCATTAAAGTGAGCGGACGTCGGTTGGAACGCCTTGTTTCATTACAAGCTCCCCAGCTAAAAGATAAATCGCTCTGCAAAAAATGGTGACAAATGCATCAAAATTAAAATTACCAAGTGCCGCAGCAGCAGCAGCAGCAGCATCATCCCAGGCATCCCAAGAAGGATACCAGATAGACAGACAGCCAGAGAGACAGCCCGACACTCGACAGGATGACATACTCAAGCTGCTTTGTGCTGTCTTGTTAGTAAGGATAATGTGCCGCTGGATCCCTAGGAGCAAACGCGATGATGATGATGATGACGATGCCTGCTGCCAGATAATGATTTTGATGATGTTTATGACTTGAGTAGTTACCGCTTTTGTTATTCCTCCCCTCCTCCCGCCTCCCTCCTCCCTCATCTTGTTGTTGTTGCCTTGTTGTTGCCCGTGCCGTCATCTGCGGGTAAATGCGTTAATAAAAAATTGTTAACTGCCATTTTTTACACAATTTCCGGCTGTGTCGCAGCTCGTTTTTCTCGCCACTTGCTACTTGCCACTTGCCACTTGCCACTTGCCACTTACCCGGCAGCTCCTTTTCAAAGGTAAAACCCTGTGGGTCTAGCTTCAGTTCCGGCCAAGCGTTTCTTCAGGCCAGGCCAGCACACTTCCGCCTATTAATTTATCAAAATTATTTTATGTATTCTTCCTGGCTTGCGGCGCAAAACAATATTTGACATTCATTCATTTTGTTTACTTCCGAATGGCATTCCTTGAGTGCACCAGGAATTTAAGGAGCCACCAAGCAATTCTCCACTTTAAATAGGAGAAATTTTAAGTTTAATAAAGATTCAAAATTCCAGGGATAAATAATTGTATTTTTCCACTCTCCTGCTTTGTTTCTCATCCCCATGTCAAGGCGGATGTTAACAGCGATCTGCCTGGAAATATTTCTAAGCAAGTCAATCAATTTAGGGAAATAATCATTAAACAAATTAATTAACAATTTCCAGTCTGAAGCCTTTCCCTCATTTAAAGGCCATTGAATTGAGCCCTCCTTTTCTGCCTGGCTGTAACGATAAGATTAGGGCTCTTCCTTATAATGCCACGAAATGAAGCTTACGATTTAATTAATTTCACAATTTCCTAATGCACTCAATGATGCAACAGCTTAAACGCCCTTCCGCTGCTCCTCTCTGTGGGCGTGGCATGCAGTTAACAGCATTGTTTAACTAACATTATGCATACGCACAGCCTCAGCTACTGTTATTGTTGCTGTTGCTATTGTTTTTGTTGTTGTTTTGTTTTGGCCGGGAGGAATAGAAAACCCGAAACTGCACATTGGAAACTTTTAACCAGAGAGCAGTTAAGGCAAATCCAATTAAATTTGCATTTATGTGCATACAACACGTGCAGGCAGTTTGCCATGGTTCGTGTAATCGTTCCGGCTCTGGTTCTGGTTCAGGTTCAGGTTCGGAGTATGAACGAGATACCATTTTGTTAGTTTTTAATGTGGATTTCGAAACTTTCTAATATGCGTGTGGTGCCAAATAATTAACTCTATATATCACAAAATTCGGTATTGGCCAGTTTAACAGTGTTGGCCATAGAATGCTTACAGCCCTAATTAAAAACTAACCCAAAAACTCATTATTGAAAATGTTTTGAAGGCAGCTTTACATCTGGGCCAAAAGCGTGCACAAACAATGCGCTTTAAGCCCTCGTTCCGACAAGGCTTATGAATTGTTTTACCTGGAAAGGCTACCAGAATTGTCAATTGTTCTTGGCCCACACAAAAGCAGTTATTGATTATAGCTTGAGCTTTAGCCGCCTTCACGCCATAGTCTCCATTGTGTATTGAGGCTAATTGGCAAGTGAGAAGGAAAAGGGTCAGCTGCAGCTTACACATCCATTTTCCTGGCTCTTGCAGTTCGCAGGAAAACCCAGAAGATCTATTTCTGGAAAGGATTGCAATGCTGACATGTAATAATTCCATGCCCCATTGGGCATTCCTCGAATCCTAATCCCTACTTAAACTTTCCGACGAATCATACTGCTGCAAAAGCTGAAAGCTATTGAAGAATTCTCTAGAATTTCATTTATTTATGTAAATAGTTCCACTGAAAGAGCTGGCAAATCTAAAGTGGACTTAAGTGGTGCTGTTTCTTGGGAGGAATCCCATTATAGAAATATTCAGAGTGCTCTTATTTTAGTCCGACTTCTACAATGGATCATTATCTCAATATAAATTGGCTGATTGCCTGAAAGGATTATATCGCAACTGCACTGTCAAGTCCTTAAAAAAAAGGCACAGGTACTCTGCGTTTAGTACCCGCTGAAACCTTGGAAAATATCTGCCTCATTTTTCGCCGCCACAGATGGGGGAAATGAAGGCGAATCCAATCAATGGACTGAACAACCACGCATGCATCCTTAGGGGAAACACTCACAGATATTCATCGACTACTGCAGTTCGCAGAAACACTTAAGCTCAGCTTGCCACGCCCTCATTCCCAGCAGAGAGGAGTGGATAAGTGGTCATCCAGGATGTAGTGAGAGTCAATTAGAAGGCATACAAATGGCTCAATTGTATCGACTATAAATAGACGACTTAATGCTTAAATAAATAAGTAGAAAAGCGAGGACTCTTCAGCGATGAACCTTTCCTTAAAAAAACCTTCAGACCTGCATTAAAGGAAGCAAACTTGGCCAATACGCTGCAGGCAGCCACGAAGAGCTCTGTCAGCTAGTCAGAGTAGACAGCTAGAGAGCTTCCTCCTTTTTGCAAGAGGAAAGTGATCTTCACTTCTTCTCTGACTATCTAGCCAATAACTGGGCTAACTCCTCCTAATGAATCTATAAGAGCTGAGCCCCAAATGTAGAGTAGGCATCCTTCGTGCACGTGACTGGTCCTACATGAAAGTGGAGCCTTCGCTGCGGGCCAAATGTGGCCTAAACTGCAAAGTCTCAAGACTATTCAAATTTTAAAGTTAAAGGCCAAGTTAGGCAGCCTTAAAGGCAAATGCTCAGTGTTTAGTAAACACTATTACTTCCAGCTATTATCAGCTGCCATAAATAATAACTTGTTTACCTTATCTTGTTAAGAATGTCACAAATAATACAAGATTTTTATTTTAAATTTACGCTCCGCTCAATTCTGTTCTCCATTCTCCATTCGGCATTCTCTATGACAATGTCTGATGGGATTATGTGCTTATCTCTTCCCTCAACGAGCAGTCCAAGTGTTGGCAATGGTCTCTCCATTGCACTTCTACTGCTATTCCCCATTTTTAATCTAAACACTTGCTGATTTGTTCTGACACTAGTCGTAACAGGGTGACCTTCTCCTGGTTTGTTGTGGTTTCTGTTGCTGTTGCTGTTTCCGTTTATGTTTGTTGTTGTATTTGTTGTATTTGTTGTGCTGAGACGAGAGTAGTCGTCGTATAAACTTGAATGTAATGGCACACTTTCACTTCCGGTTTGCTGCATGTGGCTGCCACATTGTTTTTAATAAAAGCAGACTCACAGTTTCCTTCCCCTCCCTCCTCCCCGACGGCTGGTCCTTAGGCGATGTCTGACTGGGGCGGAGGGCGGGGCAGAAAGCGAGACAGCAACTAAAATAAAATAAAATGAAATAAAATAAAATGAATGGCAGCCAACGGAACAACTTAATCCGTGGGGACGAAAAACAACAACAAAAAAAAAAAAACATAAGAGAAAGCGAAAGCGAAGCGGGAGAGAAAGTTACGCTTAGTTTCAAATTCCAACTAAGAAATATAATTCCGGGGGAGTTGGAAAACTTTTACATTTATACAAATCTAATGCAAGTTGCCTGTGATTTTCTTTAACTTTTCTTTCGTTTCTTCTTCTACAGGCAATTAGCAATGAGCCAAAATATTGAAGGAAAGTTCTTGGAATAAATAAAACATTGGAGCGTACACTTGAGCAGTGCCTCGACGACAAACGCAAAAACAACAACAGCAACAACAACAGCAACGAGAGCGGAAATGACTGCTTAAGTGGCGCACTTCCGGTTAAACCGGACACACAGCAACAGTAAACAGTAAACAGTAAGCAGCAAGCGGCAGGCAGCAGGCAGCAAGCAGCGCCATCTACAGTTCCAGTTCTAACTGAAAATTGACCTACCCACCCAGCCCCCGCTCCGCCCCGCCTTGCCACATCCGACTCATTAGATATACAAATATGGCAACAAATTTAAGCAATGAAACGCTTAGTACCTCTTGGCTGTTGGAGGCCAATTGGAGTAGCACCACCACCACAACCACGCCCCTCATTGAAGCGCCCACAGTGGGAGGAGAGTTGGAGCCAGATTTGGAAATAATGCATAATCATCTAATGCAAATCTTCTTCTATCTGCTCTACACAACAGTCTTTGTGCTCGGCGTCTTTGGCAATGTTTTGGTCTGCTATGTGGTCCTACGGAATCCGGCAATGCAAACGGTAACCAATATATTCATAACAAATCTGGCCTTATCCGATATATTACTCTGTGTCCTGGCTGTGCCCTTTACCCCGCTGTATACCTTTATGGGGCGCTGGGCCTTTGGACGCACACTCTGTCATCTGGTCTCCTTTGCCCAGGGCTGCAGCATATATATCTCGACATTGACCCTGACTTCAATAGCCATAGATCGATATTTTGTGATCATCTATCCGTTTCATCCACGCATGAAGCTATCCACCTGTATTGGGATTATCACCAGCATCTGGGTAATGGCTATGCTGGCTACTCTGCCTTATGCCATGTATATGAATGTCAATGATTTCAATAGAAATGGAACCGCGGTGAATGGAGGAGCTAATGCCACACCTGATACTACATCGGCTGCTCAGGCCTATTTGCAGGTAATGAGTCCAGGCGTCCCTTTGACTCTATGCGAGGAGAACTGGCCATCGGAGGAGTATCGCAAGGTCTTTGGAGCTATAACCACAATGCTGCAGTTTGTCTTGCCCTTTATTATCATCTCTATATGTTATATCTGGATATCGGTCAAGCTGAATGAACGTGCCAAGGCAAAGCCGGGCACTAAGTCCTGCCGGCGTGAGATGGCGGATCGGGATCGCAAGAAGCGGACAAATCGCATGTTGATCTCTATGGTGGCAGTCTTTGGCCTCAGCTGGCTGCCCATTAATTTGGTTAATATTTTCGATGATTTCAATAATAGATCGGTTAGCTGGCGTTACTATACACTCTTCTTCTTTGTGGCCCATTCGATTGCCATGAGCTCGACGTGCTATAATCCCTTTCTCTACGCCTGGCTGAATGAGAACTTTCGCAAGGAGTTTAAGCATGTCCTACCCTGCTTCAATCCCTCCAATAATAATATTATTACCATAGCTCGTGCCTACAATCGGAGCGATCGTAATACCTGTGGCCCGAGACTACGCAGCGGGGATGATGGTTTCGATGATAATGATCACGATGATAATGGCATAACACAGGACACCTGCTTGCCCAAGGAAAAACTATTGATTATACCCAGAGAGCCCACCTATGGCAATGGCACAGGCGCCGTCTCACCTGTCCTCAGTGGCTGTAACATTAACGATGCTCTCGTCCATGAAAGACAGCCACAACAACAGCAGCAGCAGCAGCAGCAGCAGCAATTGGAGCTGATGCGACGTAACCGTCGGCGCACAGAGGATGATCCAGATTATATTGATTCCGGGGATGAGCAAACTGTCGAGGTGCGATTCAGCGAGACGCCTTTTGTCAGCTCCGATAATACGACAGGCACCAGCATAGTGGAAACCAGCACCAGTCATTGCCAGGAGCCAGATATTCGCGACAAGGTAGGCGTCATCATTGTGGTCCCTGACGGAGCACAAGTTAATCCCAGCAATCGTTGTAACTGAGGCAGGGTGAGTAAAACTGAAGCTATTAAATAATTCACGAAATTAATACAGAGAATGTTATTCAATATTAGGAAATATCCAGATGAAAAGGAATCCTTAAAGTTATCGATAAATTGTTTGAAAAATACAGAAAAAAATGGAATAGAATAAAGTTTGGTTAGTTTTCTACAGCTTCAGTTTTAAGTTGGAAATATAATTAAAGTATTCAATTATATTTAGGATTTTTCTAGGGCATCCCTAAACTTATTATATAAACTATAAAATTATTTTCAAAACTTTTCATTCTCTTTTATAGAAAATTAGTGTTGAAAGTAATATTCTCCAATGAAAAACTTTCTCATTCTTTTAGAAAAAAAAGTACTGAAAAATCGTTGTCAATCACTTCAATTCGTTTTATTTGAAATTAGGAAAATAAAAAAGAAATGTTTTGAAAAGGAAATAATTTTTATTCTACCTTAAATTTACCTTAGAAAGTTATTCAACTTTGCTACCCGAGCTTCAATATTTCAGAATAAAGTGATCTTTTACTAGAAGGATCAGTTATTATCTTACGCTTTTGTAAATATAGCTAAAACTTATTTCAAGCTAAAAATTGGATTGGATCAATTAATTGTCTCCTTTATTTTATTGATTTTTTTTCAAAAATATAAAATAAGAATTTTCGGTTTGATTTAAGCTAAGTGCAAAATATTGTTGATACTTTTTTATCGGATTTTTTAAGAACGAAATTCTCGACTATTTCTCTCTGTGTAAGCCCAACCAGTTTATGGCAATTTTTCGCTCTTAAATTCAAAAATAATTCTCTTTAAACTGTGAAGCGTAAAACGGAAAATGTTGTATAACCACAGAATCATAAACATTGCAAGTGACATGTCAAATATTTGTTAGAATTTTATTGCAGATGCTCTTTTTAGATATCCGTAAATGACACTCAAAATGGATTTTACACAGAATCAGATTCAGAATCAAAATCAAAATCAAAAGGTTCTCTTTAACGAGAGGGAGTGAAATGTCAAATATTTGTGCTAGTTCATCAGGCTGATGGTATTGGGGGAGCCTGAAAAAAATTACTTGCAACAAAAGTGTATAGAAAGGATGGAGCAGCAGCTGCTCATAGCACATATATCCTGACAAAGAGTATGCCATTAGTAACCTGCATGAATTTTATAAAATTTTTGGCAATGCCATAAAGCACTTTACCAGCTACTATTTTGATTGGTAGAAGGATTTTTGATTGGGGTTTGCTAGCCAGCCACAAGAGAGAGAGAAGAGAGAAATTCAGCATCTGGCTTGAGTTTCTCATGCTTTTTGTGCCCACAAATTTCATTTGTTGAGCTCTAAAAATGAAACTCTGAAAATGCAGTCTGCCACATATGAATGAGTATCAGGCAGGAGGCAGGAGGCAGGAGGCAGGAGGCACCTCCTACTCCTCCAGCTTCCTTTATTCCTTGTGCAGTAAATCAACTGTCAGTTCCACTGTTTGAGTTACTTACCAGTCTTCTACTGACAGTAGTTGCCTGTCATCACACACAGAAATCCTGTGTAACTATTTTATTTTTTTATTTTTTTTTCTTAAAATGCCATAGAAAATCAACTTCATTTTCCTTAGAATTTCACTTTGCTTCAGCAAATTTTCTGTTGTCAGCAGAATGCTTCATAAATATTTGATTATTAGAAAAAGCTGAAAAAGAATTTTGCCAAATTCAAAGCAAAAAATGAAACACTTTTCGTTTTTAATATTTAATTGGTTGGCTTCTAATCGAAAAACTTTTAACAGCTGTGACGTAAGTTATTTCTGCGAATAAATAATTAAGGCCAATAGTTTTTGCAGCATAAATCTTTTCTTTTTGCAGCTATTTCTATACATTTTTAATAATAAGACTGCTGTATGAGTCAACTTTCCATTTCTTTGCCTGACGTAAAAACTTATAGGAAAACCTAAGGGAAAATGGGGGAAAATATGTTGACCCTTCGGTCGCAGGTGTTGTGCACAACAAGCTACGAGTATTTACGAGTATTTGTAAACAACAAAAGCAGAAAAGAGCCATTTACAGCAATAATAAACACATCTAATAAATATGTACAGAAATTACCAGATAAATGCCCCCCAGAAAGAATGGTCAACAGCCGGGCCAACAGCTAACGATAAGGCGAAAGTCTCTCATAAACATAACTTTGCCTTCAAGTAGAATAATTTACATTGGCCTATTTATTTATAATTTTTATGGGATCACATTTATGGGCTATCCGTCTGTCCGCCTCTCCGCCTGTCCCTCTTGGAAGATGCATATATTCAGCTGGAAATGGCCAGACATAATGTTTATAAATAACGCTGACATTGAAATTCTGTTTGATTAAATGTTTAATATACTCGTCTATGCCAAGAAATCAACAAAAGCCTTGCTAAAAAAATAACAAAAACAACATAAAAAAATTGCATAAAATTAAGGCACTTTTCTTGTTTAATTAAATCTGTTTTCACTATGGAAATATTACAAAGTATTTAGTAATAAATTAAATACTTTAAATACACCAAGCGTCACTTCAATAGGTTCAATAAAAGGACAATTACCCTGAAGAGAGAGTAGCAATTTTTGCGAAACTATTTTTTCTGTATAGCTCATTAATTTTTTGTCAAAATGTAAAAGAAAATGATATAATGCTGTTTTTAGTTATTTTATGATATTATTTTTCATTCATGAGGTTCCATTCACACACATCGTATGCTGAGCTCACTGTTAAAGAATACTCTGTAAAACAATAATGTTAAAGCCTCTGTTAAGGCCTCTGTTAAAGCTATGTTAACCATAGACTAAGAAGAAGCAGGCAGTCTGCGACTGAAACGCAGAGACTTAATTCTATTCATTTAGCTTCCAACTAAATTATCATGTGTAATGAATAAGCTTTTTTTCCAGGAAATTATTTTATGACTGAAAATATACTCTATGGCAGAGGGTATGCCCGCTTCGGTATAAATATAAATTATGCATTTAAGGAAAATAGTTTTGTGTACTACTTACATAAGGGCTGGGATTTCCAGCATAACGCTGCTGCTTAAGAGCTCTTAGTATATTTTCATGCTCTGTAAGTCCACTAAAGCCAAATACGAGTGAGATACAAATGTATCTGAGGGTTTTGTTTTGCTCGTAAATATCTTTGGGGCTTTGAATACCTTTTCTTTTATCTCACTCATTCACTCATTATCTAGATATATATACACATATGCGTCTGGTTTTGTTGGGATATGATGTTGTTATTTACATTTGGGCCATGTTTGCGGTTGGCTTTGAAGGCAGACCAAACAGAAAATATGTGAACTCAATTCAGGGAGATGTCCGTGAGGAAGAGGCCTTTAAATTATGAATTATTCAGCGGGGTCGTTAGTGTGGCACAAACTACGAGTACTGCGACTTGTACAGCCTAATTACCCGCTGGCATGTGGCTGGCTGGCTGGCTGGCTGTGGGCTGTGGGTGGGTGGATGGGCTGGTGTCAGTCAACAAGCTGCAGGCACTGTTTGCAATAAAATATATAGAAAAAAGGAAGAAAAAAACGAATTGCCATTCACACTACTATTTCCAGCTATCCCAGCCCCTTAAATGGGGCAAAATCACAGCCGTGTGTGAACGGTAAGTGATATAGTTGATGGTCCCTGCTCGGGCGCCAGCACATTTGATGCATTATGCATGAGAAATGCAACTGGAATTGCAGACGGCAGTCGGCAAACGGCAAACGGCAATTGTCGGACTCCCACGGAGTCAACGCTCAACAGAGGAAAGTGGGTAAAAACTGAGAGGAGCATACGGAAAATAGGTGGGCGGGCCAAAGCGGGGCGGGGAGGGGTGTCAGTTACTCCGTGTGCTGTCGCTCTGTAAACAAGATTTCTAGCGAGTTAGTGCAAAACTTTTTTTTACAACTAAATTGTATTTTGTTGTTTGCTGTCTGGTCTCTGCGAATGGCAAATGGGCCAAAAGTTCCTTGCTCGGAGAGAGAGAGAGAGAGTGTGTTCCAGCTCGGTGTTTTCTATAGAAAGCCAATTTTACGATTGCATATCAAGCGATCATTTTTATTTTTTCTTTCCTTTCTTTTCGTTTCGTTTCGTTTTTTTCACCATTCTATTGCCAGTCTGTTAGTTTCTTTTTAAAATGCCATCATTTCTATGCAATGGCTTCTGCTGCAGCTGCCTCTGCCTCTGCTGCCTCTGCTGCTGCCTCTGCTGCTGCCTCTGCTGCTGCCTCTGCTGCTGCCTCTGCCACTGCCTCGGCCTGATAAGCTTTTGCTAGGCAACTTGCCAGACAAAGTGTGAGAACAGTTGTTGGCCATTTTTCCATTCATGGTAAAAGTTGTGGCAGCTGCATTTTATTTAATAAATTTAAAAACAATTTAGAACATTCACCGCAATAAGTTAACAAACCACTGTTGTAACAAGGAAATGCCAGAGGTATTCTCCCTTTTTTTTCCTTTCTTTCTTTCTTTATATATTAAAAAAATTCAGTTTAACAGAGTTGAATTGCTTCGAAAGTACTTCGCTTGGAAGTTGTTAGTTTTGTGTGGCTCTTCAAGGTGCATTTAACTGATTTCAATGGAACATTTTTTTTTTGCTTTTCTCCATTTAACTGGGCTAAATTGGAGTAAAATTAAATACATAAAGAACATTTGGGGCAGTTAAAGTGGCTTTGAAGGTAATTAACAGGGAAAGAAAGCGACTTTAATCGATAACAGAGGACTGTAAACGTCTGCGGAGTAAGATGGATACTTATGTTAACTAACATGACGACGTTCCCTTTGTTTGTTACAGGCATAAAAAGGTATAATAGTTTCTTATTTATTATATTAGAGCAGAAGCATTGAAAACCACTTAAAAACAATCTAAAATCTTTGCTTAAATTGCACATTTTACTATGTTAACTTTTGGGCTTCACAGAAGAGTTTAACAGCAAAGTTAACACATAAAATTTGAATGTTCTGCCCAAAATTTCGAACCAATATATTTGGTTTCGTTTAATGTATAGAAAGCGCCGCGAGTACCAATCAATCACACTAAAAGTGCAGAAGCGCGCTGTAAAATCTAAAGAGCCTGATTAAACCCCCTGCTAAATCGTGGCGTATAAAAATCAAACACAATGTGCCACGCCCACCCGCCCCCTGCATGGTGGGCAAATGTTGTGGTCGTTATTGTTGTTGCTTTTGTGTGTGGATTTAACGCCAGCAATAACATGACACACACACACACACACACGCATATAGTATAACATGACTTTAACATATATGTTATATATATAGATATATGTATGTGTGTGTGTGTGTGTGTTGACTGTACTTACACTCAACGTAAAATGTTTTTGGCATTCGCTGGCAATAAAAAAATTATTGCCTGGCATTTACATTATTTTATTTTATTTTATATATTTTTTCTTCTCTTTGTTTTGGTTTTGGTTTTCGCGCGATCATCGCAGCTCTCGAATTTTTTGTGGTTTTTTTTAAGTGTCATGAAACATGTGTTTCTTTCGGTGCGAAAAAGGGGCCGAAAAGGGGCCGAAAAGGGGCCGAAAAGGGGCGAAAGGGGGCCGAAAAGGGGCCGAAAAGGGGCTGAGCTTTGCTTGATGATACGCATTTATTTTCTTTTCAACATAAAGTCGATATATGTAAACTTTTATAAGCGAGTGTTAACAGATTTATGTGCGTGCCGGCTGTTAACTCAAGTCGTTGGGCAGCTCAACAGGAACGGATTAATGAAGTTCCCAATGGCCCAAAGGGCGAGTGTCTAATTAGGCATAATGAAAGGCTGATTTACACTGATGTTAGTTAACATGCTCTTAACAGAGGCTTACACTCTGCTATTGCTCAAATGTTAGCGTTTAACGAAGAAAGCTTATAAATAAACTAATTTTTATGACGAAAGAGATTCCTTCCAGTTGCCTGCGGAAAGTACGAGTAAGTCTAACTAGAAGGAACTTACAGCTGTTATTAAATTATGCTAATTAACATATGCTTAACAGTTGTGCTGCTCACTGTACACTGTTAACAAAGCAGCGAAGTGAGGAGTGCGCGATCTTCAGTGATATTTTCTTTTTATTTTATTTCCTTTGTCGAGTTTAAACACTTTAGTCCACTCGATTAGATACAGCGCATTGTGTGGGTGGGCGTGTAATGAAATAAAAATGCAATTACCTTTTTGCTTTCACGCCCTTTTCAAAGTCAGCTTAGTAATGTAAAACCCAACACACGTTCCATTTCAATGGATGAGTATGTGTGTTTGTAAGGTGCTTATAGTCACATGGCTCTATTTTTATTTTTATTCCCACTGCCTGTGTCTAATCAGCCTAATGTGTGTGTGTGTGTGTGTGTGCAGCGGAGGCAGAGAAGACAACATTTTCATTAGGGCAGCGTAGCTTCAACCAATCCCCTGTACTAACTTGGCCAATTAAGCAATTACGTTAACAAGCTTTTATTATGTTGCATGGCCAACAATGGAGCAGTTCCATTCAGTTCCGTGGCACTTCCGGGCCGTTCCTAGCCACGTTGCTGTATGGCCAGCTACACTCAGAAAAAAATTCTACAATTTTTCCAATATTATGTTAAAAAATAAGGCCAGATTTTCCAATAAAAACCTGGCTATATCTTGCCAAGAAAATAAATTTCTTTTAATTTTTTAATGTTCAAATATAATTCATATTTTTCCGAGTGTAGCAAAGGTGTTGAGCAAACAATTAAAAGGAAAATAAATTGCAAAGAAAGCTAGAAAAAAAAAACAAGGAAAAACAAACTATGGAATTGTTGGATTTAAAGTGGCCAAGATTAGGTGCCAAGTCCCTATGGGCAGCCACAATTTATTAGCGTAAACTTTTCACGAAGCTGTCGGCATAAATTATATAGTAGAACCAGTCCGTATCCATCCCCCTGCTGCCCCTTCCTTCGGCCAGCTGGCCAAAAAGAAAAAAAGAAAGTTGTGAGTCTGAAAGAAAAGTTTTTTGGGCACACATCAAAATAAAATTGATGGTCATAAATTCTATTGACTTGTCTTTGGGGCTCTGCTCCAGTTAACCCAGCAGCTATGTCTACATATATATATATATATATATATATCATTCTTCTGATAAATAAAGCATAAAAATTACGCCAAAACACATTAATTTTATGGGTTGTGCCTTCTGCTCCCTCACACATTTTGGCAACATTTCTTGTATTTTCTTTTTATGTGGCAATCGTTTATGAAGGAGCTCTTCTTCAGGGGTCTAGGAACGGGGTCTAGGAGCGGGGGCAGCGGCTCATGGGCTATGCAAACAAACATTTGAAGCATTTAACTCACTCATCAAAAGTGCCTTAAGACGACTGTTACCATGGCTATAAGGATATGAGGACATAGATGTGGATGTGGATGCGGCTGCGGATGTGGATGCGGAGGTGGATGAGGAAGTGTTGCCATGCCAGGCACGTAGCTCATAGCTTGGCAAAATTTTCATTTGACTTGGCTGCCAATAGCCGCACACTGGGCTGAGTGTTGAAGTTAGGCAAACAAAAATCCAAATACAAATAAAGGAATCAAAACTGTTGAGCAATATTTAAGAGATAATTACCAATCGCTTAAGAGTAATTTGTATGCACTGAAAAACTAGAAAACAGATTTTATTTAAATCCAAAATTAAATATAGAAAGTTTGGCTTATTTCCATGGAATTCACTTCAATGAAGTATTATTAAAGTTTTTCTTTTTGGCTTGCAATATTTCATTATGTAATTCAGAGTTTAATTAACCAATTTATCTGTGCAAAGCTTTGAAAGCCCTCGCTAGCTCAGCTGAGCTTAATTAAATCTTAATTAAAATGTAAAGCTCCATTAATAGCCTTCAACCTGATGGCCTTTTTGTCAGTTGTTCTAGCCATTTGTATTTATTACGGCTTTTATAACAAACGCATTTAAAACTTGTTTATAATTACGAAACAATTTTTTTTTTAATGGAAAAAAATTGGTTCAAAATGTGTGTGCAGTGTGTTATTGTGTGGGTGGACGACATTTAATGGGCAATTGCAGACGCTGTCTGCAGACGCCTTTGTTATTGATGAAAAAACGTCTATAAAAGCCAACAGCATTTATGCCCAATTAAATGTGGCAACAGGCCACGATGTGAGTTATATACGACTACTATAAGAGAGCTAAGAGGACACGTGCTCAATGTGTCAGAGTCAGGTGTGTCCAGCAAACTTTGGGGTCAACACGTGCTCCGGAGCTGTGGTGAAACATTGACCGGATCAGCTGAATGGAGTATGCAGAAAATACAAAGAGAAGGGGCTGCAAGTTCAATATAAATAGTTGCTGCTTATGTATAATTTATGCCCCGAGATTTCTGAGCATATCTAAAGCAGCTTCTGTACACCAAAAAAAATTCTTTTGCTTCTCAACTGAAATCTTTTGAAAGATGGTAGAAACAAAGTAGAATCTGCCAGAGAAATCGAGGATTAAAAATGAAGTATTCTTTTTATTAGAGTTCAGCATCTTGTTGAACCTCTCCAAAAGCTTTTCATCTGGTTTGAACCCACAAATCTTAAGAGATTTACATTCTTTCTGGTACAATATCTCCCTTAAAATCTTGAAATTAAAGTAGAGATTTATAAGGAATACTTATTGAAATTATGATAAGAAATTCAGCATTTAAAGCCAGTAAATAATCATTTCTGTTTTCTCTGAGTGTAGTTAATACATATATGTATGCTTTAGTTGCCCTTCCGGATCGTCTGGAACTGTGTTGACAGCAGAGCTTAACGCCACTTAATATGAACCAAAAGCCAACTTGACAGGGGGCTTATATCAGAAGCGCCCGGCAAGGGGGAGGAGCCAGAGGCGGAGGCTTGCGCGTTTATTAGCAACTTTATTAACAGTTAATTAAATTTTGTGTTTAATGATTCGGGCAGCAAAAGTCAAGCAGAAGAAGTAATACGAGTAAAAGGCACTCGTATCAAAATGCTTGCGGCTTTTTGGCTTTTATTAAAGTTGAAAAGAGCAATTCTTGTTTCTGCCACCCAACTGAGGTTAGTTTTATTCATTGTCCGTTGCCCAGAGACAGTCAAGTTAACAATTACCAGTTTAATGAAACGAAAAACGCTTTTAATAATTGCCTCAGCCATAGTCCAAACTGGTCTATGAGTTTTTGCTCAGACTCTGCCTGAATTGGTTTTTGGCCCCCCCAACGCAAACACTGCGTATACTTAATATTACGAGTATGAAATTCGATTGTTATTTGGGTAAATTCTTTGGCTGTGAAATTCTATAGAATGTTTTTAATATGCTTTAATGATGAAACTTCAGTTGAATTTCCCAGCGCTGCTTTGAATATTGAATTTGTCTATTTGATTTAATTGATTTTTTAGTATTTGTTATGGGAAAGGACTTCTAGAGGAAATTGAATATGCTGAAAAATAGCAGGAAATTCATTTCTAAACGTAAATATTATTAATTTCTCTGGTTGTAATTAAATCCTTTTTGTATTATTTTAAATAAAATCATTTACAAGTGTAAAATGTGCATAAGAATATCAATAACATTTTTAAAGCCTTGCAAAGGATGAAAGGAATAGACAAGTCGATGCAGCCTTGTCCGTCCATCCAGCTGTCTGTCTATTCCTCTATAATCTTCTGTTTAATTTTGTATATTATATTTAAGATTTACTGCAATTATTTAAAGCTAAAAGTTGTTTGTGCTGAAAGAAACTCATAACAGCAGCTTTAAAGCAACTACCATTAACAGAATGGTATGGAGAGCTGTTAACATTGCTTCTGAACAGCTGGTTAACAGAATATATACAGTACAGTTTGTGGAAGGTCTATTCTACAATTAAGTTAGTAGCTAAAGACGTCAAAGCTCTGCTTTAAGTGTTCTTTATTCAGGTTTCGATCGAAGACTGATCGCTTCTTCTTAACTTGAGCTTAACATTGGCTTTTAACAGAATGTTATTTAACATTGAACTCTGACTAAGAGGAGCTGTTAGCAGGAGAGCCATGTACATTTACATATGTGCTTATTCTCTAAGGTTGCAAATGTCCTAGTAAAAGTTTAATATCAAACCTAAATAATATTTATTCTGAGATATTTCAACGAACATAAATGTTTATAAAAATCCCATTTAATTACTTGTAATGTTACACTCATCCAGCTCGATGGCAGGCAAACAAATTAATTAAATACACAATCATATTACACTCACACACATAGAATAATATCCTTGCCAGCTGGAAATGGAAATGGAAACTTAAGAGCGCGTCTGCCACTTTAAGTCAGAGTCGCAGACTCCTTCAAGGATTCGCCTTTGTCAATGCGTGGCTAAAAATAATTATGCAGCGGCGAATGTTGGAGCGAAAAAATAGAACATAGAAAATGCCGAGTCCATAGAGACGGAAAGTAAACAAACGCAGCAAGCAGTCCATGTGCACTGAGAGAAAAATATTCCAGTACAAAAGTTTCCATTTTAAAATGAAATGAAATTCAAACGGTTCATAGAGAATAAATGTGTTGTGGCTGGGTTTTTCGCGCAGTGTATTTTGTAGGCCTACGGTGGGCGGCGCAGCGAGGCGTTGTAATTGCGTAAAAGCACGAAACACCTGTCAGCAGGTGGCGGCTCTTACTGGTCCCGTTCTGGGTTCGGATTCGGGTTCTGGTTCTGGTGCGGGTTCGGGTTCGGGTTCGGGTAACAGGACTTAGGAGCATGTCAAAGTTGCCTGGCTAACGCGACGCTCTTCAGAGGCTGTCAGGCTAGGCACTGGCAGCTACAACAACAACAAAAACAAGAAGAAGAAGAAGAAAAACAACAACAAACATTTCAGTGTTTATTCTTTTCAACGTCATTTCTTAATTTATGTGCGAAAAGCAAAGAAAGCGCAAAAAATATGAATGGGAAATATAAACAAAGACATCTCGACACGGCGGCCATAATTTTGACGTGCTACAAAATGCGTTACAAGCAATCAAAACACTACTTGCCAGACGCTGAGATACCCTAGAAAAGCGCATAACATTTGCACTGCCAAATCATAAACATTTTTTGTATACTTTGCGGTTGAGCATACCCAACGAGGGGGTTTAAGTGCAAAAGGGTATGTAATTTATATGCCAGTTTAAAGAGCTGTTAACTTAATGCTGGAAAATCTATGCGAAAGTAGTGAAAACTTTCATATGCAAGTCGAGAGAGAAGAAAGCACACAGTTGGCACCAGCAACGCAAGGGAAAAAGAAGAAGAAATCTTGGCAAAGAGCATTACAAAAGCTGTTAAAAATATTACCATAAATGGGGGTACGATGGCAGCTGTGCGGGTTCCTTCTCCTTTACAACTGGTAGGCCAGTTGTGTGGGCGTGTCCGCAAAAAAAAAAAAAAAAGAAGCAGAAACGAATGGAGAAAAAAAGAACTGACAGCTGCACGGCTCATAATTTATGGCCCAGGTATATATATATATATATATGTACATATATACATGGACATAACTGTGCCTCAAGGCATCAGGGCATAAAAAAACTTGCCAAAAAAAAGTTGTTGCGTGACTTTACCTTTTTTCTTACCTTCTTTTTTTCTGTGTTGAAGGGGTAGCAGCATAGCCCAATCCACAAGGAACTCTGAGAGAGCTTAAAGCCGGCATGGAATTCATCATTAAGTTTTCCTTTTGTCTGTAATTAAAGCTGTGACATGTCCTAACCGAAATTCAATCACATTATGTCAACAAAGGAGGGAAAGTTGAAAAAAAAAAAAATGCCATCAAAATCAAGACAAAGTCAACAGAAAGATGACAAAAACTGAGCTGCACATTATCATTATTTTAATCAGAGTTGGCTGCACTTCGTATGGCTCGATTGCGATTGATATCAGCGCCAGACATAGGGTCCTTTCCCCCAGCCCCCAGCCCCCGACTCGCTCTCTCTCTGGTCCCCCCTGTTGTATAGCCAACCCCTAGTCCTTGCCCTGATAAGTATGCTTTACTGCTATTTCTTTTCATTTTTTTCGCTTTATTCGCTTCTCTTCTTTTTTTTTTTTTGCTTTTTGTGATTTTATTTTATTTTACGACCGACAGCTCGTCAACATGTAGACGACCTGCATGTCATTAGGGCTCAAAAGAGACTGGGTCTGGATTTTGGTTTTTATATATGTGTGTGTCTGTGTGTGCGTGTGTGTGTGCGTGTGTGTGTGTGTGTAGACACATATATCCTACATGCAGCATACATGAGTGCGAAATAATCATTCATTTTGCGAGAGCTTTTTGCTCCTGTTCTCTCCAAGCAAAGTAACAAATAACAATCAGTCGGCGAACTTCGGAGCGGGAGATGCTTGATGAAACAGGTTTTTATGTCAGTCCTCAGTAGATAATGTTGGCGAGATGTCTATCTATATATGGCCATATATATATATATAGCTAAGCTCATGCCGCAATTGCCTAACTTAGTTGGCTAACAATAAAAACCAGATTAAGTCTTTTGATTAGACTCGAAAATTTGCCTTATATAACAGATGGATTTAATGATCAAATGAGAGCCTGAAAATTTATTAAAGCTGCATTTTATCTGCATAATCAATCAATTGAGTTTATACTTAGTATAGAGCCAAGACTCCACTACTTCCCTTGAACATTTTTTCTTTGGTAAATACATAATTTAAGTTTAAGCCTGGGCTAAGTATAAATCTCTGTTTAAAACCAATTGAATTTAGGTTTATTCAGGCATCAATTTCAATTAAAACAAGTCTTCCTTTGGGCGTTAGCTATTAATTAATTAACAGAGCAAAAGAGATCAACTATTTTCAGCATCGAAACTGAGGACAAAGCAATAAATATTCCCATTTTTGGCTTTAAAATCTTGATGATTTATTTCTCAGTCGCAAGTGATGAAGCGATATTAATATTATTTTTATTATTTCTGGCTGCCTATCGACTACTGCTCAGCTTCCGTTTCCTTGTTCGATTTGTCGCCTGTTATTTCCTGGCCGCGCCTCTCCTCTGCCCAGCTCTGCTACGTGCTCGGCATATCAATCAAATCTTTCCGCAAATCCCTGGCTGGGTAACTTATACATTATTTAATCGCTGTGAGTGAATTAAAATTAAAATTCTTTTTATTTTTTCATATATATATTTTATTTTTTGGGGCCCAGTCTTGGCGTCCGCCAGCCCTGTCCACATTTAAATGGGGCGCACTGTGCCTTTGCCGCAGGCAAATTAATTTTATAAACTCTCAAACAAACCGCAGGCAAGGTTTGAGTTGGGTATAAAGCGGTTGCAGGGCATGCGGGAGGATCGTGGGGGGAAGGACGTGACAATTCCCACAAGTCAGAAGGGGGGAACCAAAAAAAAAAAAAAAAAAAAACCAAAAATTGTTAACAAAAGAAACGAATATAACGAATTGAAAATTTAATTTTGTCTAAAATGTGCGGCAAGCAACAAGCAAAAATGATGAGTGCCACTTGAAATTGGACCAAAAGCCAAAAGCCCTGTCCTTGTTGTCCTTGTGCGAAATTCAAGTTAATATTTTGAATAATTCCACATAATTTGAACGCATAAGCAACTCGGATGGGGGGCTGGGAGGTGGCCTGAAATTTATGTGCGTAAATATTTCAGCGACTATGACAACAACAACAAACAGCAAGCAACAAACAACAAGCAACAAGCAACAAACAACAAACAACAAGCAGCAAGCAAAAGTCGGACGAGTAGTTTTGTCGACGCTCCAAGTTACTTGCTACATTTAGCATAGCATACTTTGCAGCGCCCGGCAAATTACTCATCATTTTTCTCAGCATTTCAGCCAAATTAAGCGACCATTTTCATAAGCAGGAAAATGTCCAAGAGAAAATAAAGTACTACAGAGTTCAGTTTCAGACTCTTGGGGGACCATTTATTTATCTTTAGATGCTCAAATCGTTGTGACAAGCCAACTGGAGATGGTATAAAAATATTCAGTGCTGTTTCCATAGAAATTCATAATAAATAACAATAATTTGCTTAAAATATTTATTTACTGATTGTTTGCTTGGAATTGAGAAGTCTTCTTGAGTTGCATTTAACTGACCAAAGCGAATTGCCAGGCAAATTCTTCTTTGGTTTAGCTACTCCTTTGGCTTAATCCTTAATTACTTACCTCTATATTTAAGTTAACATAATTCAAGCCAAGATTATTATAAGTCCCTTCTCTTTATTGCTTTAAAAACTAAAAAAAATATGAAGTAATTGCTTCATGGGATACACCAAGCCCAGAACTGAACCTTCTTCAAAACTTAAGACTCTGCTGCTTGGCCAGCTTATCCAGAGATTTCGGGTAGATCATTAGCCGTATATATAGACATATTTATATATATATATATTCATGTATATATATTTTTTTGAAGAGTCTTGTTATAATTACCAAATGATGCTGTGTACATGTGGGAGACAGCGGCGCAGGGAGGGGCGGACAGCCAGAGGAAATATGAGATGAAATACTTGTAATTTCAAGTTGAGTCCTTGCCAGCTGGCGCCTGTTGAAGCCTTTTTGTTTGTCTTATTTTGCTGATGACAAGCATAACAAATATTTGCATGTGCGCTGCCCAAAAATACACACACACACTCGCACACACACACAAACATGTACAAGCCGGGCTGAGGAAAGCACCAGGATCTGGTTTAATTTTGGTCCTTGCGTGGGCGGTATTCGTATTATGGGAGCACGAGTAGTACACATATTTTGGCTTCCTTATGCGTCCTCATGATGTAATGCAAATCTATTGTAATGTATGCAGCAATTAAAAATACATCAGTATATTTATTATTATTATTATTATTATTTTTATTATTTTTCTGCTTCATCCTTAACCGCCTGCGTTGCCCATTCCTGTCGGGTTTCAGGCTCACTTAAAGCGACAGTTTTTTTAACTCATTAAATTTCATTACACTCACACCCCGTCTCTGTGTGTGTGTGTGTGTGTGTGTGTGTGTGGGTGTGTGTGTGTGTGTGTGTGGGTGTTGGAATGTTTTTCCGCTTTTCCGCTATTGTGTACTTAACATTTGTATTTAAAAGGCTTTGCAGACGCTTGCTATAATTATTTTGTTATGTGCGCATAATTTTATCATTAAAAATTAAGTTAGAGTGTCAAAAGCGAGCGTCTACGTTCCGAGAATACCCTGTAATACTGAGCTTAAGTACCCGACAAGCCCAAGCAACTTCTTCACTTTAGTTCTCTTCTGTTCCAGCTTATAGCTGGTTATTTTTGAAGGCTAACCAACTCAAAGAAGGGGGAGTATATTTATGTGTCTGTCTACCCCTTTATAGCTCCATTCGTACAGGGTATATGAAATTATGCTGGAGTTTGACTTCAGCAGAATTTCAGAGTTTGATAATAACATTAAAGGATGATGTCACAAAGTTAACAGAGCCACACCCTCTTTTCCTTTTTTTTGTCTTTTTTTTTTGCCTCCTTATCCTTATGCTCTGCCTAATTACTGACTCATCTTCATTCTCATTTTCTCATTTTGGTGTTGCGTCTATTTACTACTATATTTAGCCCACTTGCGAATCATTAAAAAGAACATTCCTCAACACGTCCTCAGGTTGCCCCGAGGCAGGCGCCTCTACCCCGGCAGCAGTCGAGAGTTTGTTTATGCCTGCCTCTAATTGCGGCAACTTAAAGCCCACTCAAGGCTGGAGACGCAGTCAGGCAAAATTACATAGATGAGCTCTGCCTCGAACGAAGGCAGTGACTTTGACTAGCCAACTGCGCTGACAGGTTCCAAGTTCAAAGCTCCGCACACTGGTCTAATGCCATTAAAATCTATCTAGAAAATCATAAATGAATGGAGTCCTTTTTAGTGAGATTAGAGAAGCAGCTGAAGTAGAAATTCTCTTACTAGTTAATTAATTAATTGCTATTTTTAATATATTTTTAAAATTTATCTTCCTTGTTAGATGAGCTGTTGCCTGTTTTGCTCTGACAACTATGAAATATGGAGCCTACTTTTAGGCTGGCCTAAGGAATTGGTTAATAGTATTCTATGAAATGTTTTTATATCGAAACTGTTCCGAAAAGTATAGCGAAATTTAGTCTAAACTTTAATTTTATATATATTTAATGCTTTCATAAGCATTTTACATCCTTCTTACTTTATTTTCACTCTATGAACAATTTTTCCTTGCATCTCTCAGCTACTCCTCTACTTCAATGCTTCTCTTCTGTCCCTCCTTTGTCAGGATTTTCTGTTTTTTTCAACAATGTTGAGCCTTCCATGGCTTAAATTTATAACTTTTTCATAACTTTTATAATTTAATTGCATTATTTTATATTGTTTTATAGCAAAAGGTATCATAGCAGACATTTGGCAATCGGAGAGACCAATTCGAACCAGCAAGGACTCGCTCACAATAATGACTTTTATGCGTATATATATTATAAATAAAGAATGCAAAGAGCTTTTTTAATATTTAGTACAGGATATTTTCAAGTCGCTGCCACTGCGACTAGAACCTTTTTATTTATTTATAACCAACGTCTGCTGGTTCTATACAATTCTTAAGCCCTGCACGAGCTACTCGTGTCGTGCGTTGCTTTGCTTTGCTGTGCTTTGTTTGCTTCGCTTTTGTTTCTTCTTCTCATTGATTTATTTATTGCACATACGCCCCACAGGCCTGGCAGCTAAATATTTTATGGCTGTTATTATTGATTTTGTTGTCCACAGAGGGAACTTTTTGTCAACTGCAAAAGGCAAACGAAACAAACGTAATAAAACTGTAAAAGAGCCAACTCTGCTGCCCAAACAAAGCAATAAAAAAAAAGGAAGAAACTTTTTCCTTTTTTTCCCCCTCTAAGGGGAGGGTAGGGGGGGGGGGTAGCTGAGGCAAAAAGTACAACCATTAAAATTAATTACATAAACATCAATGTGCCTCGGGCAATTAATGTTCTACCTCAGCAGATGTACTCGTAGTCCTTGTCAACGGACCACGACAAAACTTTGAGCAATTTAACACTGACTCACACACGCATACATAGACAGAGTAATTGCAGCCACCCCCACAGCCCCACAGCACCGTAGCACCACATCACCCACCACAATTTAAGTTGACAATAATGAATACTTAATAAAGTGGCGTTAAAGGTAGTTGCCCAGATTCCCTGATTCGTCGCCGGAACTGGGCGAGGCGACAAAAAGACAGAGCATTATTGAAGGCTTTGGGGCAAAGTTTACCTTTGTTTTCTGTTGTTTCTGGACCTCAAAATTCAAAATTTCATTTCAATTATCAACACCAATGTGGGCAGAGCATTTGGGTTGCCCAATTGTGTTGTTATTAAAGATTCCCTCTAGAATTCTGTCCCGGGAGCATTTTAATTAATATTTAGTTTAATGCGAAAGATTTTACACAAGGCTTCAGTGCCTCCCAAAATTGAGACAGAATAGTATTGAAATATTTAATATTTGAATTATTAAATTTTCCTCAAAATATAACACAATTTAAATAGAATTTTATGCATAGAACTTTCTATAAAACTGAATTACATCGCTTTACAATCAGATCAAATTGGCCAACCAATGCTAACAGCTTCATTTATTTAAATGGCCCAAACAAATGCTTATTAAAAGTAAAAACGTATTTATTTATACAAATTTATGTTTGATATTTATACCTATACACAGCGAGAAACAATATTGAGAAGGTTAGCCTTAAGTCAATCAGGGTCGAAAAGATTGGTAATACGCATTTAGCTTGAATCAAGCTGAATATTCTCATTTCAAAAGTACTATTCTAAGAAGGAAAATAAAGCTTTGAAGCGAGCTGAATTTGAGCACAAATTTTGTTTGAATAAAGCTGAAATTAAAACAAAATAATGAAGGCCAAAAATGCGTTCTCATAATCCTCTTCAAGTGCAAGGATTCAATCAATTAATTTTTTGTGATTAAATAAAAGATTGTTATATTATTTAATTAATCATATCAATATAAAGAAATAGCCTTTTTCCCAAAGAGAGTACGAATCGCTCCTTTAAAGGCTGTTAACTCTTTTTTACTTCAAGCTTCGTTCAAGCCATAAATAAACTAAATTTAAGACAGTTTTGAGCTCAATCAGAGATGCATAATGAATTGTTTTTAGCTTATGACTCTTAGCCCGATTCGGACTCGGAATATTCCTGATTTTTTTGAGCTCGATTCAAGGGCTATCAGGCTCTTTTCAAGAGCTGTTTTTCTCTCTGTGTATCTCTGTGCTATACATATATACACACATATAAATATATATATATGTATGTATGTTTTTAGATGACGCAACGCAATTTTCATGAATTTTAATTGAAAGTCAACGAATATTTTTGAATGACGCCAGACAAAAATGCTAAACAAAAAATGCCAAAAATTACAGAAACAGCGCCTGAAACAAGAGAAAATCAGTGTGTGAGTTTTATTAAAAATTCAAAGCAAAATAACACAAAAAAAAAAAAAAAACAGAAAATAAATAAATTAAGCTTCGAATGGCATGTGCCATATTAAACTGACGATGTGTGTGTAAAATTCACATTAAAATAAAATTAAAAAATTACTGGCAAGGGAAGGTTAGACAATTGCACTTTGGATGGTTTCCATGGCAGCCATATGATATGGTTAAATCCAACTTGTAAATGTCATCAAGATACTTTGGGCAATAAAACAGTTTTCTCTACAACAACTTTTGAATTGGTTGTTCCTATGGGAACTATATGATATAGTTGTCCGATCCAGCCGGTTCCGATATATGCGCTGCCTGCAACAAAAAGAGGGCTCCATATCAAATTTCATTCACCTAGCTCAAAGATCGAGAGACTAGTTTGCATATAAACAGATGGACCGGCGGAGAGATGGACCGTCGGACATGGCTATATCAAGTCGTCTCGTCGTCCTGATCAATAAAATATATATTTTTTATGGGGTCGAATATGGCTCCTTCAATATTTAATACATTTCGTGACAAAGTTATAATACCCGCTGCAAGGGTATAAAAAGAGAAATGCAATCACAGAAACACCTGAATTATCGCACTGATTTCAAACATTTTTTATACAGTTCTTTCAGTTCTTTCTTTGAAATATATTTCGAAAATTAGCTAGAGAAGGCTCTCTTTGGCCTGCAGATTAAAATAGGCTTTTAAAAATGATTGTTAGCAGATTCTTACTATGGCAGCTATAAGATATGATATGATATATCTTGATAATTCTTACATCTATCTTGTAGTTTTCATTAAGAAATCTAACCTATTGCTCCTCTAGCAGCCAGAAACGACTGAAAGAAGACCCTGTACCCAGTTCAATTCAGCTGGCTCAAAGACTGTGAGACTAGTTAGCATAAAAAGAGACAGACAGACGCAGAGACAAGGCTCTTCGTTCTGATCAATAATATTTATAATTTGCCTGCTTTGCCCACCCTTTGTAAGGGTATAAAATCATGGAAATTAATTCTTTTTTAATCTTTCCCAGTTGTTATGTCATTTTCTATAAATAGTTGTTTTTATTCTCATATAGAGAACTTAAGTTGAGTGACAAATTGATAAAAATAATAAACGTAATTAAAATTTTTAATAAACTTAGCTGCTCTATATGCCAATGTCGCGTATACGTAATGCAATTTTATTATGAATGAGTAGAGAATGAGAGGAGTGCCCGCGCCTGCAACAAGTGGCAAGTGGCAAGTGGCAAGCAGCTAATGCTAATTGCAACCAGCGGGTGCACAATAGACAAGAGTGGGCGTGTCTGCTGCTTATTTTTTTAATATATTTTGTTATTTCATAATTTTTTTTATATATATATTTTTTTTCATTCGCCAGTTGCCTTGAGAGACTGATGATTAAAACGCCATGGCGAGGTCATTAAAACCAGACTGACTGACTGACTGGCTGACTGACTGACTGCTGACTGCTTCTGATCTTTGAGCATAACAAAATTTAAATATTTGCCAAAACTGAATTGCCCTGAGCAACGCTCTAAGGCGCTTTTCTGCCAAGTAGACGGCATAAGTTGGCAGACAAATTGGCCTAAGCTGCTTGAGCTAACACACACACACACACGTGCACAGCCCGGCGTGGCCCACACCTATTAGGTAACCACACACAAAAGACAGATAAACTGAGTCTAAAATTCTAAAATTTATGTTAACCAATTTATTGCGACAATAAATTCAATGCTAGAGATGGCCGCGTGCCTTAAAAGCGAAGCACGTCTTAGCCTGAGCACGAAGAAGCAGCCAAAAGTAGTAATAATTTTTAAATTAAATGTTGCAAAAGAGAAGTGAAGGTTGTTTTTAAATACTCTATTATATTTTTGATAATATAAAAGTTTAATTTGCTGTGCAAGCTATAAAAATTCTGCTACTTTTCGAATGTTTTTTGTCCTTGCTGCGGCTTGGTTGAAGCCTCCACTTGGAGGCACGACTCGTGCCCTTCTCAAGTCAACGTTTTATTTTGACATGTCAAATTTATCATATTTATGTGAAATTTACATATACTAAAATATATTTATTATTGTATTTTTATATATTTCTTCTTTTTTTTTTTTGCAGATTTTTGAAACACATTTCTAGGCGCTGTTCCGGCTCGTTGAGGAGGCGTGCGAGATGGGCGATGAACGTGAGGAGGGCGACGGAACGGCAATGGGACGAGGGAATGTGACATAAACTACAAAATACTGGAAAAGCAGGCGTAGTGGGAGAACTTGGCATATGGGCGTGGCACTTTTTGCAGTTACAAGTCGCTCGCAAAGTGCTGATAAATGCCAAATAAAGTGACAACGATGCGAAAATTGCTGCGCTGAGGCCCCCCAAGCAATTGGTAGAGCCAAGCAGGCAGCTCTTCTCGAATCGTTGATATCAAATATATATTCTATATATGTGCATGTCTGTGTGTGTGTGAGTGAGTGTGCGTGTGTGTGTTGGCAAGTCAATGCTTATGCGATGAAAAGAATTCATGAAGTTCAGCTGTGCTGAAGATGCGCTCTCTTATCTCGCCCCTCTGGCAACTTCATGAATTCGCTTCATCGTGTAAATGCTAAAGTGAGTGTGACTGAGCTAAACCATTTTTTTTTACAATTGCTGCGCCATTTCACATGTATACATGTGTGTGTGTGTGTGTATAAACACTTTCTAGGTGAATCCATTAAAACTCTGAGGCAACAGGAGCAACAGCTCAGCTCAGCTCAACAGCTCGTCTCTAGGCTCCAGGCTGTAGGCTTCAGGCTTCAGGCTTCACATCCATTTGAAATTTGCGTTTAACTGTCGACCTTGTTGTCGCTGGAATTAAATTCCTTGTGCCAATTTTTGGTTCAATTGTGTGGAAATATGTCAACGCAACAACATTTGGCTTTCAATTGCAAAACAAAACAAAATGGAGCAAAACAAAACAGAACGAAGCGAAACAAAGCCACAACAAAAGAATGGAAAAAAGGCTGCGCAACTTCACAAAGCGAAATAACAGACAAAAAAATTGGGTTAGAACAAATAAGCCTAAGCTGACGTTGATGGGATTTGTGTAGACCGCAGAACAAGCCAAGTCAAGTCAAGTCGAGTCGAGTCGAGTCGAGTCAGGGAAAAATATGTGTTTAGACCAACTGACAGCAAATTGTTGGAGAATGAGCTACATTTTCCTACCTACTAAATTGACAGACGTTTCAAAGATATTTAATTGAAATTTAGCTGCTGGGCTTTGTTTTTTTTTTGTCTCTCTCTCTCTTTTTTTTGGCCATGAACTTGAGAGTTAATCAGGCGTATAAAAACTGACAAGTCAATTGTGTTTTGGTTTTTGTTTTTGTTTTGCTTTTAGTATTTTTACAGTATTTGTGGTGTAATCTCATTGACGGTTTAAGCTGCTTATTAAAATACCAATTAATAAACAGCTCTTTTGGTCACACTCACAATTAGCCTAAAAGCCTGGCTAAAAGCGGTGCAAGCGGAAAATGCATACAGATTAAATGTGTTTGTTGCTATTGTATATGTGTGTAGGTGTATTTCAATATTAAATTAAGTGTGCGCATACTTAAAAGCAGCACTGTTTTATGACTTAACTTTATTAAAATAAATATATATATATATATAAAATTTGTATATATTTAAGCTACTCAAAAAACAAACTTATAAAGTGTTTTGACTGTACAAAAACCTATTGGAAAACAAACGTCAGCTAAGCGCATTCAATGCTCTTAATGGCGTAGAAAACAAAGGAAAACAAAAGAAAAGAGAAAAATAATTAAATAAAATAAGTAAATTAAATAAATAAATAATTAAGTGAAGGACCCAAAGGTATGCAAAAGTGTGTGTTGAACGTGAGCCCCGTCATTGTTTTTTTGAAAGTTTATTACAGTCACAGGGAGATGAGAGGCAGGAGATGACATGCCCCATTGTTTTGTTTCTTTTTCTAGCCAATTGCCTGTCTCTCTGGCCTGGTTAAATTAAGCTTTCAAAAAAATGTCAACGACTTTTGTGTACCTTTGGTTTGTCATGTGTAAAAAGTTTCGCTGCGTATACGTAATATCTGTTAGTTGCTAAATGAAAACGAAACGAAAAAACAAAAAACCCCCAACAAACCTTGACACTTAAATGCTTGTTGTGGTGAATATGAATAAAAGTATGAATAGAAATATGAAAACGAAACAAAACAAAAAAATACTCATAAGCCAAAGCTGTGTGGTTAGCCAGTTGGAAAAGCTAGTTGCAATTTTAAATTGCATTCTTTAAATGTAATTTGATTTAACATGATGTTAACATGCTGTTAACATGAGGTATGTAGTATATGAAAGGCACTGAAAGTTGAAAGTAGAAAGTAGAAAATAGAGAAATTAGAAAGTATAATTGTATGTGTAGTTTACAATTAAGATTTAAGACTCTGCAGTTGACATAAGCTGGCTTAACTTAAGAAAAAGGAAACTCAACTTAAGACAGAACTTTAAAATTCTAAGATATTTTTTTGAGGCAAAAAATACTAGTAAAAAAAAAAAAAATACACTCTTGGCGAAAGACTCACAGAGTATAAAGTCTCAGACACAATTAAATAAATATTTAAATATTCGCAAAAAGAAAAAAACAAAAAATTGTCAAGTTATATTTGTTGTACGTTAAATAAATAAAAATTAACAAAAATTAGGCAAATTAAGTGTAAAATTCTTAGCAAAAAGAAGCATCAAATAAATAAAACAGTCTCTATATATATAAATATATAAATGTAATTAATTAATTGGGCATATTCAACGAATAATTCACAAATGAAAAATGAAATATGAAAATATTTAAAATGTAAGTCGATAAAACTGGAAGATGAATCCAATTAAAAGTCAAGGTCAAATAAATGTTAATCCATAAATCAATTGGTAATTATTCGATATATATATATATATATTGACAGATTATTTATATCAATGATAAATGTGAATTATAAAGTTAATAACCCACGAAAAACCCAAACACACATTTAGCCAAAGAGCCGTCGCAGTTGAGTATTAAAATTGATTAAACTATCCATGCATGAAAAATGAAAAACCATTTAAATGTAAATTACAATATGCGTTTTAAAGTAAACATTTCAACAATTACTATAAAATAAATAATGAATGTTTCAGCAAAAACAACAAAAATCCCATGTGTCTCATTTAATTCCATTCCACCACGTTTAAATCTTTCCTTCGTCGAAAATACGAATGGAGAAATATCCATCCGACTTGGATGTATTTTTATAGAGGAGATTTGACAGAAGGTGAATGGAATTTGGTATTCATTTAACAGCATCTCTCCAGTTCCACTACAACATATTTTTCCATTTAAGTCTTTCCTTTATGCCCAAATTAATGGAGAAATGTCCTTCAGACTTGAATGTATTTTTAAAAAAGAGATTTGAAAGAAATTTGCTATTATATTAATTAAACAGTGCCTCGTTCCACTACAGAATATTTTTCCGTTTTAATCTTTCATTTGGAATTGGATATTAATTTGACAATACAACATAATTTTCCTTTTTAATCTTTCGCTCATCAAAAATATAAATGTAGAAATGTCCTTCAGACTTGAATGTACTTTTACAGAAAACATTCGACAGAAAAAGTTCAGCTATCCACAACTGATGAGCTAAAATGTACATTTGGCAGTGGACGCAAGAGAACCGCCATCAGAAAAATGGGAATGCGTATCCTTTCGACTTGAAAATCCACTTATAAAGAACATTTAATACGGGATACCTCGACAAATCATGGAAAATTCTTTTGCTATCTATAAAGACTCAATCCGTTTATTAACATTAAATAGAAATCAAAACAAACATCACATTTCGCATAGCAACAACTGATGGAAAATAATGGACATTTAGCAGTGGAAGGGAAATTCTTTGGCTAACTATAACCCTTTAAATTCGAATTAAAAATAACAATTGAAGCTGAAAATGAAGTTGCAAATGCCACTTACAATTAGCCTGGCCATTAATTAGCCAGTGCCAATTAAGTAATTGTCCTTCATATTAAGTATTTTCTTCTCGTATTGCCACTACCATTCCCCGACTCCTTCCCATTCTCATTCCCATTCCCCTTCCCATTCCCATTCCAATTTTATTCTTTATAAGGATCGTCCACTCTGGTCACACGTGCCAATTGTTGCGTGTCGAAGCGTACATTCCTTTCAGCGCGTGTATGTGCCTGTGTGAGTGTAGGGTGTGTGTGTGGGTATTGAGTGTGTGTCCTTTTGTTGTTGGAGCTGTTGGAGCTGTTGTGTGTGTGGCAAGCTTGTCATGTTGCCACTTTGAAGAGCAAACAAACAAGTGGCAACGCATAGGACAAATGTGCAGACAAGCGATTTGTCACTTGGGTAATTTATGTGCCTGGCAAAGCGACTCCCAAACTGGGTCGACTGCATCCACATTGCCTGCCAGCCAGTCAGCCACTCAGCCAGCCAGCCAGTCTGCTTGATGCCAGAGCAGAGTTACAAACCAAGAAATTGGAGCAACAAGTCCTTCGACGAGGTGTGCCTGTTATTTTTGCGTTCAATTAAAATGTTGGCATGCAGCAGGAAGTTTTTGACATGCCTGAAACACGTCACGCCGCGTATGAGCAATATTCAAAATGGATAAAACTTTGCGCCCCTTCCGCGCCTTCCGCGCTTAGCTTCCAGCTGAAACAGAGAAGAAACTTTCCAAATTACATGCATGCACATGTCAGACAAATAATTGAAATAACTTTGTCAGCGCATATTAAATAATTACACATTCATTTCGCATACATAAAACAATAGTACAATAAATTTATGCTTCCTTCTTTCATTTCTTTAAGCTTCTTATGAGTCTCTTACAATTTTACTCGTATACTCTTGCACAGGGTATTAAAACTTTGTCACAAAGTGTGCTAGGCATTGATGAAGGCATCAAGGACTCTATGAAATATATATATTCTTGTTCGGTACGATGAGTCCGTCTGTCTGTCTCCAGACTCTCAATTGTTCAGCTAGCTGCTTGAAATTTGGTAAGCAGCCTGCTTCTGTTTGTATATTAAAGCCGGAAATATCGGACAACTATATCATATAGCCGCCATAGAAAGGAACAATTTGACCTAAACCATATTTATATCTCAACATATATTTATGAAAGTTCAAGTTAGATGAGGAAGTTTGTTTACAAAATGGATCCAAAAATCTACTGAATCATATAGCAGGGTATTTAATCTTCGGCGAGCCTTTCTTTACTAGTTGTATTTTATATACATTTTCTTATGTATAGCCCAGAGTTTAAGGCTATATAAACTCTTTTATTTACATTATTTGCTGCATTATTTTTATTATTTTAATTGCTTTTTTTTTAAGCTGTCATATTAAATGTTTACTTTGAATTATTTTCATACTTTAACTTTGAACCTGCAGAAAAATTGGCCTTTCCAAGGTGTTCTAATACGATTCTTATCCAAGTTAATTCTCGGTATTAAAATAAGTTGATAACAGAACCGAATTTATTGACTTCTATTTTTGACCTCAACCACATCAGACACTTGTGGCATACCCTGCTCTCCCCTTTCCCCATATTAAAATTCGACTTTTTGTTTATTTTTGTATGCTAATAATACTTTTTATACCAGTTGGACCAGCCAAACCAGGTAACCACAAGCTCCACTCCTTCAGAATTTATTTGATGTGGTTCCAGCTGCTTTTATACAGGCAGTAGAAGCATCTTTAATATACTCTTATGGCAGAGAGCCTTTGTTTTGACCAGGTCAAAGTAAGTGGCTCCTTTTAAATGTCGTAAATTTGCTAATTTGCATACTCTCTAATCAGAGACAATGGCTAAGAGAGTTTACTAAGCTTGTGCATAATATTTGTAGCAGACAGAGAGAAGTATTTTACAGGCTAAGTCGGTCTGGCTTTAATTGTCTGTCTGTCCAGTTACCAAGAGAGTTTAATTCATTTTTGTTAGCCAAACGCCAGTCTAAAAACAAGCTTGATCAGACTTAAATTGAGAGCAACAAAATCTTGAATAATTTGAGACAGAAGCCGAATAATAGTCATTAATTAAAAGGAATTCATTCTTAACATCGGACTAAAGCTGAATACAGTCATGGAATGAGCACAAAATTCTTAAATTAAGATTATTTATGACTTAAATAAAGCTTTAAATACAAACATTGAGAAAACTGGCTCGCTCAGAGAGCTTTTAGGATTGGTAGAACAAAAAAAAAGTGCTAAGTCTATTTATAGTTGTATTATTAATTAATTTATATAAAAGACTTTCTTTCTTTTAGCTTAAATTTATTTAAATTAATTAGTTTTATTTTCGTGGAGGAAGAGAATGCTTTATTTACTGAGCTAAAAATGAAATTGAATCAAGAATTTATGGTCTCAATTATTTTATTTAATTTTCAGCTTGATTCCATACAATTTTGTGCTCAAATTAAGCTCGTTTAGGCTTGAAAACATCTACAAACAAAGCTTTTTCTTCGATCTTAAATAACCTGTCTTAAAATGAGAATTTTCAGCGTACTTTTGAAGCTGCTTCGAATAGCTTTAAGACCGAAATTCTTGATTTGTTTTCTCAGTTTGTTGAGATTCAATCGCTGTTGTCCTTTGAGGAATACTAGAAAACTTTTTAAGCTCGGACTATAACAATTTTACTTGATGTTTTGTTCGCTACATTTGCTAGACTTATATCTATTTTAATTCCGATTGCAATGCATTGTTAATCCCGTTTAAAGGTTGCCCGAGCGCAAAGGGAGAGAACGGGAGAAAGGGGAGAAAGGGGAGAAAGAGCTGAAAATAGCGAATTGATTGAAAAATTCATTGGCATAAAAGAAGCGACGAGGAGGGTCGTCTCGCATCAAAGGGATGAGAAAGGCTATGGATCCATTGTGTTTGATTTTATTGCAATGAAATGGTAGCTGTATTGTATTTGATATTCCATTGAATTGATGGACAAAGGACAAAAGGACGAAATGCCAGAAATAAGCGAGCAGGACTTTTGGCTTGTCAGGGAAACAATTTTACAGGGCAATCAATAATTGATGCAATTTGCCAAATTGACAGTGCAATGGCCATTTTGCTTGAGATCCGCTCCCTCTCTCTTTTTTCATATTTTTGGCGCTAGCTAAAAGCCACAAATTTATTACAAAATTCTACTTGACAACTGGCTAAAAGCCTTTTTTTGATAGCCATAATTTAATTATTATTTCAAGCCCTAAACTAAACTGCACGCACTTAATAAATATATTTGAATTTCTATTGTTTGTTTAAGGGTTTCAATGAGGCTTTTCAATTTTCGACGGCCAAATTAAGAATATTAAAGCCAATAAATAGGCCAACAAAAGAGGTGTATTGACAGCCCAATGAAATTACTACCAAATTGAATTGCTCGTATATAAATATTTATTAAACTGGCCAACAAAGTAGCTGTCTATAAATCACATTAAGTTTATTAAGTGCTGTAAATGACTCATACTTTCTACTATTCAATATAAAATTAATGATACAATTATACAATAAAATAGACAGTATTGCGCGGCCTTGGCCGGGGAGAGTCAATGTTAAAAGTTACTTTATTTGTCTAGCGGTTTTTCCTCTGTTTTAATAAACATTTAAGAAGACACTTTTTGCTGTGTTTTTTTCTTCAAATTTATTTAGTTATTGAGTGGAATTCTGTGTTGAATAGTGTAATCCTTTCATTACACAATAATTCGCTGCTGTTACCAGCAATTATGCTGATTACTGCCTGACTTTTCTACTTAAAATATTGGCTAACCGCAATGCAACCGCAGTCGCAGCTGATAATTTTGCAATTATGCAATCAGGCTGTAAATCAGAAAGTTAACCACAGAAAGGATGCAGGTAAAGGATAACAGAGAGAGAGAGAGGGAAAATCCTTTAAGCCTTAACCACACATATATATATATATATTAAATATCTAGAACATGGCCAGAGTTGTTCTTGCTTCAATTGAATTTGTTTAAAAAGCGCCTTAAGCTTACTTGACACTCCATTTAAATATCAAATATTAATTAATCCCATGTTGAGGGCAATTAAATACATAGAAGTGCTGCTGCCGTCCTGTATACACACATTGAATTTCAGAACTTTGAGTGCTTAATATCCTTTTTCATGCAATCAATAATCATACGCTGCACTCAAAGACAATGGCAAAATGAGTCAGTGAAAGGTATTCAAAAGTAAATCCTTTTCAAAGGCAACAATATTGGTATTTATTCATATGTAATTACAGAAAGGACACTGAGAATCCTCACAAGTTCAATTGTAGTTAAAGCTTATAAGGAAAAGCCATCTTTGTGCTTTCCGTTTGATCTTTTCGATGGCAACTTTATGGCATAGTCTCTGGATCCTTCCGGCAGCGTTATATGTGCTGTGTGCAAGTGAAAGAAGACCTTAAGCCCTGTTTCTCATCCAGCCTATTAAATGAGAGACTTGTTTTCATAGACGGGACATACTCGTCTCGTCGTCCTGATCAATAATATATATGCTTTAAGGTGTCGATCTTTCCTCTTTCAAGGCGTTAAACATTTACTGAAAAGGGTTTAAAAAATATAGACTAACCGATGCAGGAATCGAACCAATATTTCAATTCTCTGAGTTAGTTAGTCAGGAGAAAGACTTTCGTATATAGATAGATAAAAATTTGGATGAATCAAGTCAAAAAAAGGCTTTGAAAGGCTTTCTTGACCAAGAAAAAAAGAAGCTTAGACTGTGTTC
Source organism: Drosophila repletoides (assembly GCA_018150835.1). Taxonomy (NCBI): domain Eukaryota; kingdom Metazoa; phylum Arthropoda; class Insecta; order Diptera; family Drosophilidae; genus Drosophila; species Drosophila repletoides. Next base: position 3,217,531 of record JAECWQ010000031.1, read on the forward strand.
GCACCCGCGAGTCTTTGGTTCAATCCAATATATTAGATTATTAGTCCCAACGGATTATGTGGACGTATTTTGGGCTAGCTATATTTAGCCAAAGAACTGAGAGCATAACTCCAGAGATTGCAGAACCCAAAATCAAAATCAAAATCCAAATCAAAATTCAAATCAAATCACAAATTCACAAACGAAGAAGACAAGTCCAAATACCAAAGAGAAGGCAACAGGACAACAGGGATCCATTTGGCAGCTGTCAGAGACAAGGTCATGTCATTGTTGGCCTTGTCTGATTTTTGGCCACAATCAGACAGTTGATTGTCTTTCGGAGGCTTCTCTGTTCTGACCTTGCCTCAATGCGAAATTGTGGTTTTTGCAATCAGCTCTTCAAATTTTTATGGCAACTGCTGCTGCTGTTGCTGCTGCTGTTGCTGCTGCTCCACTCAAATTTTAAGGCCAAATTCATAACCAGTTTTTGCAAGTTATGCCACAAGTAGAAGTACTCAAAACTCAGTACTCATTATTCAGTACTCAGTACTCAGTTCTCGGTACTCGGTACTCGCATAGCAGTTAATTGAAAAGCTGCTAGCTGCTTGTAGCTTCCGGGCTCGCCAGGTGGGCGACTTACTATCTGCTGTCTGCCAGTTGTTGCAACATAATCATTACGAATGTGTGGCAGTAACTCATGTGGGGCAATCTGGAGCTATGTGGGCCAAACTGAACCCATTGCAATTCCTCTTTGGAGCGGAAACCATAACAGTATTAGGAAGGAAGGCGGCAAGTAAGAGTACTAGATGTTTCTCTTTGCTTGCCTTCCATTTTGGCCCCAAATTCGAAGGGGTTCTGCGGCTGGCTGGCTGGCTGGCTGTCTGGTCTGAAAAATTGCCAACGCAGTGCTCGGTTTTGCCAAAAAAACCACCAAACAAACTGCCATTATGTGGCTCTATTTATAGCATTTTGCTAGCTTTAAAATATGTGTGTGTTTTCTCTTCGCTTTTATTTATGCTGCTCGTAGCACTATGCTACAAGGCAATTGATTGAAATAGTACAAAGAAATTAACTATCTTTAATGATGTTAGAGGAATAATTCTTATATTTTTATTATAATCGAATAGGATATATAATATATCTTGTTCAGAAGAATTGACTTCAAAAGTAGCTCTATGGAAATCCCTTTTTTATCTCAAGTTATCTCTGTGAAGCTTACCAATTATGCTGGGATTGTATTTTTACTGTTGGCCAAAAGCATGGGACTTCTATATAATATAGATCCTAAAGGAACCAAAGGAACAGAGTGAGGAAACCTTTTTGTTTCTCAAGATATCTTAATCTATACAACAAGCTGGATATAAGGATATATGCTCTTAACGCTTGGGTAGATAGGACTACTGTGTTCTGCTGCCTAAGGAAGCATCTCTGAAAATAGATACAGTCTGTCAGAGTATCTAATCTTCGGCGTGCTAAAGTAAGCCACTTTCTTCGCAAATCATATTAAAATACTTGCAAGCTTAAGCCAGGCTTTTCCGGTATAAAACCCTATTAATAGTGTCTATAATTAAACAAATGTAATGTAGCATAGTGTAATTTATTTCAGCTCTTTCTTATGGAATATGGAATTGATGAGAAAAACATGAATTATTAAAAGCTTAAATGGACTGCACACAATTTATTTATTTGATATCAACTTTAAGCACTTTAAAGTGAGTGAAGCAAAGAAAACTTGCGGAATATAAAATATGTGAATGAACCGAAATGTATATATATATTTATATATATTGGTATATATATCGAGATATATATTTATCAATTCTCAGTTGCCTAACCGAAATGAAATGGTTGTAAAAACTATATAAATCAATGGCAGACATGGAAAACCGAATAAGTCAAAAGAGTCAAAAAAGTAAATGAAATTAATTTTAATTTAAAGACAAATTGTCAGTTGTAAAACCACTGCAAATCGCTGAACTGTTGCAAAAGTGGAAAATGCGCGTAAAACCACTTAACCCAAACGAGAAATAGCAACAACAACAACAACAACAGAAACAGCAGCAACAACAGCAGCAACAACTACAACAACAAAACATGCTAAAAGTTAGTCGGAACAGAAGTTTTTGTGAGAAAAGTGTCACTCAAAAACAGTAAAATAAAATAACAAAACTTGTGGCAACTGAGGCGAAGTGGGGCCAAAAGGGAGGCAAGTTAGAAGGGGGGGAGGGGTGGAGGGAGGGGAAGGGAGATTGGCAGCAAGGCAACATAGTCCATGGGTTAAGTGTACGAGTATCTAACAAGCCAGTGTAAAAAAGTGAAAAGTTGTAAGTTCTCAAGTGACGATGTTCTATGGAATTTACTTAGTTCGTTTAACTGTCGTGTTGCAATTACAACTTTTCCTGCAAATACCCTGTAGAAGGCGTTCAGTGAAAGCGGCTGAATCTAACCTAATTACAGCATAATGCTTGAAAGCTGAACTCAACAAGTTTACCTTAAACAAACTAGAACAAAATCGCATAGATTATATATTAAGTTTCATGCCAATGTATGTAGTTTTTTATACTTATTCTCTTAAAGAAACTGGCAAGTTTATTTTTGCAGCAGAAAGGCGAAAAATTGCACAATTCTCAGCTCAATTGTTGCCACATAAATTGTTGCCTTCGCTGCGCTGCAAAGTATGCAACATTTTGTATGATTTTGACTGGCCGTTTACCACTTTTTTTCAGCAACTTTTAAAGCAAAAGTGTACAAAGTGAGACAAAGACTGGAAAGGAGAGCCTATCTGCGAAGTACCGAAGATTATATACCCTTACCCTGATTGGATAAAGTATCTGAAAACTGTTGTTAACTTTAGTTGGGTTTACCCAGCAGCTTTTACACCGGTTGTTGCTATTAGAGCTACTTATATGAGATGATAGTCTGAAAACTTGTAAGCCTCTTTGTCTAGGCCTTTTTTTCTAATAGAGTAGATTCATCCTAGAAGAATGGCAGAAAAATTAATTGAAAACCAAAGCAGACTTCTTTATGCTGACATGTCCATTAGAGCTCTTAGATTTCTATCATCATAAACAGTTTTTAAATCGTTTCTATGTTTCTGGCATGGTGAAATGTGTAGTAAATTAACTGCAGATAAACCTGGAATTACATATATATATATATATATATATATATATATATTATATATGCTTGTGTGTGTCTGGCACATTAGCAAATTAAATAGGGAGGAAGAAGCACACATGTTAAGAGATTTAAAAAAACAACACAGAACAAAAAAAAAAAGAAGCAGCTATGCCACAGCAACTGCTGGAGTGAACTCTATTCCGTAGTCCTTCTCACACACTCTCTGAAACTGACGTCCAGTGTCCTGTTTACGTTTACTGCAACTAATGACTTTTAGCTGGAGGCTGGCCACGCCCACATAGCCTCTGCCTAGGCTGTCCAGCAGCCTTTCTGCCGAGCTGCTCTGTCAACCAAACACAATGCCACACACAAAGCGATGGAGCACTTAAGTGCAATGTAGACCATCCGATCCCAGAAGTGGGATCCGGGGCCGATGCGGCGGCAGGAATGAGCATGACGCTCATAGAAAGCAAAATATATAGAATTAACAGTTAAATAACCTCCAGTTACAGTTTCCTAAATACCCTATAAATTCTGTACCTTATACCCTTTAAATTGAAAAATTAAAATTTAATAATTTTAGGTAAGAAAAATACTTAAGATTCAAACAAAATGCCATTAAAATTGTGTTCCATTTCCAATTTTTGTCTCTTTTCTTAGTGAATACATTTTTAATTTAATTTTAAACCAAAAATAAATTTAAAAATATAGAGCTATATTTTTCTAAAATTTCCAAGACTTTTTTTTATTGTTTTTTGTAAATTCCAGTTATTTTATGCCTCAAAAAATTCTCAACATTAGAAATGATGAAGGAAAGGATATTAAAATAGCCTATTAAATGAGTGATATTAAAAAGAAAAAAGAAAAAATAATGAATATATAAAAATTAAAATATTAAAATTAATTGTGAAAATTAATCAATTGTTTCTTCGATTGATTTTAAAAATAAAATAAATAAAAATTTCTTAAATTTCTTTCTTTGTGACAGAATTTAAATGATTTGTTGCCAAAACAAAAAGACTCCATAATATTATCCAAATTGTAATAAAATGGCAATAAAAGTAAAGCCAAAAATATAGAAAATTTGTCGTCTATATTTCTATAATTTCTATAAATTCATATACCATTTTTACATATTTATTTAGAGGGTATCAAAGTGGCAGCTGTCCACTAAACGAAGACTTGGAATTGTTTCTCATATTTGCGCGTTTTTGCATGCAAATGCCAAAAGCTGTGCACGTTTGCGTTTGTTGGCATTTGCCCAGGCACACACACAAAAGCAAACACACACACACACACACACACACACACACTGTGCACACACACCCACACACACACACACACACACACTGTGCACACACACCCACACACACACACACACACATACATATAAGTAATTGCATCTTTTGCTGCATAAAACACTTCCGGTTCATTTAAGCGACGCGACGGTAAAAGGATCCGTGCATTGTGGCATGCTGCATGGAGAGAATTCATATGGCGCCATTTGACTTTTTCCCGTCATGCGAAATTGATTTCAATGTGTGCCGGGAGGAGACCACTACCACTACCCCCTACTCCTGCTCCTGCTCCTACTCCAACTACTATTTGCATATGGAGCCTCCAAGCGACCATCGCCTCAAGCCTCCACAGGTTGTAACAGTGGCTCCCCTGAATATATTCCATATTTATTTCCAGCTGTTGAATTTTTTGGAGGTCCTTTTATTTTTTAACTGAAATTGGATTGAAACAAGTGCAAGACTCGCGGTTAAATAGCAAAAAAGTTGCAAATATATTCATAAAGATTTCGCTGGGTGACATAGCACCAGCAGATCCAGCAGAACTTTTACTCGAACCCCCTCGTTCATATTTGCCATTCATTTATTTGCTTGGCTTTTCTTTCAGCGGTTGTTGCTCCACGTCAGTGCTGAGCGCGTGCCTTGGCACGACTCACGCGATACCAAATAATAGAAATGTTCACGCATTTCAAAGGAAATAATTGCTAATTGATTCATATTGACAAATGTTGTAGAAACAAATATGAATATATAAAAAAATTAAGTGTAGAATAGAATTCCAGAAAAAGCAATAAATAGCTTACAAAATTTACATTTACTTTTTAGTTTTATTAATTTATAAAGTCTGATAAAAATAATTGAGAAAAAGGGTATCTTTCCAAAGTAAAAATTTATATACAGCCTTTTTTTAGCCGATTGTTCCTAGCTATATGATATAGTAGTAAGATATTTTTTATAGGCATTGGAAACTCCTGCAACAAAAAAAAAAAATTATATACAACTTCTTTTTAAGCCGATTGTCTCCTTCAATAGCAGCTGTAAGCTATAGTTGTCCGATTTGCACGATTTTTATATATATACTGCTTGCAACTTTCGTTCATCTAGCATGGAAACTGAGGCATTAGCTACCATATAAACAGACTTGGCTATATCGAATCGATTCTCCGTCTTGATTCATTATATATATATAAAATATATATATAGTATAGATATCTAGTTAGTTTTTTGCTTCGTTGGTTAATTTTTTGCTGATTCTATAAGTAGGCTTCACTACTTTTTCCGTGGAACTCTTCAAAATTAAAATATTTTAAGTATATTGAGTTCAAATCGATTTCGAGCTGTCAAAGGAAACTATATATATATATTAATTGATATATTTAAAGCTACTAATTAATTTATTTACTCGTAATTTGCTAGGCAGAAAACTAGTCAATACTTTTCCTTCTCCGTGTTTGCTTTCGTGCCTGGACACGCGTGCTGCTCATCACTGGGCCACGTTTTGCTTGTTGTCCTCTTCCATTTCCCGTTGCCATATGGAAATTTAAGCGATTTGTGCAACATGAGCATATGTTTAATGTTGACTTTTCATTTGGACTAGGACTAAATGGCAGTCAGCCCCCTCCCCGCCCCCTTCAGACCCTGCTCCTTGACAAATAGTAGCAGCAACAGTGGCAGCAACAACAAGAAAAACAACAAGTGTAACAGGCGGTGAAACCAGAAAAATGGCAAAGCAACCAAATCAAATGAAACCCTTCATCATGTGCAAACATTTTTGGTAGAGTTCGAAAACCGAAAGAGGGGAAAACTCGTAAAATAAAGCCAGATTTGATATACGAATGAGAGAAACGTGCATAGGGATTTTTTTTGGGTGCCTTTTGGCTGCTTCTTCTCGCCGGGTTCACAGAAACCCTTCACAACAATAAAGGCGACAATGAAGGGGTGGGCGGGGCCGATGGGCGGGGAGCCGGAAGGCTAAAACAAATCCCTTTCCAATACCAGATTGTCGACTGTGGCCGCTTGTGTGGCATGTCGAAAGCGCAAAAATGTTGGTATATTTGTGGGATTTGTCGTTAGTTTTCGACTGTATTTCAGCTTTTTTTTTTCTCTCTTCATTTTTTCTTCGTTTATTTTGACCCCAGTGTTGGGTCCAAGACATTCAGCTATGGGAAATCCTTAATCCGGAAATGTACACAGCAGCATTTTAACTACACTTTAGCATGAAGTCCCTGCCCCCCTCCCTCTACCCATCCCCCTCTCTCTCTCTGCCGGCCCTTTTGTTTTGGCCAGATACTCGGTATCTAATCCTGTGGGTATATAACAATCAAAAGCTAAGCAATGTCAACTTATCAAAAATATTTCAGATATGCTCGGCTCAATCAGGCAAGCTGTCAATGATGGAAACGGCTCATTTCTTGCCGCAGCAGCTTTGAAAGGGATTTAAAAATACTTCACGTTATTTCAGATTTTTGAGTTTATAACTGAAAATTGTTAAGGCACTTTAAATTACACAGAAAAAAATAATTGTTGGCAGCGATATTAATCTCTATATAAATATAAATCCTCTTGATCTGACTGACTTATGGACAATTTATTTTATATACCAAAAGGTGAAACAGACAAAGACAAATCTTGATTTAGTTTGTAATAAAAGTAAAGGAGAGATTTGGGAAATGCGTTGGAAAATGGTGAAAAATCGTTGGAAGAAACTTAATTGTTTGTTATCCAGTTGGCTTCAAATTCATTTTCAAACATTACCATAAAAATTGTATAAGGAATGGAAAATAGGGGTTGACTGACTTATTGACTGACAGTTTGACTGACAGATTGACTGACTGATTGACTGACTGATTGACTTCTAATTGACTGACTAATTGACTGACTGATTGACTGACTGATTGACTGACTGATTGACTGACTGATTGACTAACTGATTGATTGACTGACAGATTGATTGACTGACAAACTTATTGACTGACTGATTGACTGACTGATTGACTGACCGATTGACTAACCGATTGAGTGACTGATTGATTGACTGATTGACTGACTGTTTGATTGACTGATGGAGTGACTGATTCTGCAGCGCACAATCCAAATGGAAATACAACTGAAATTTAAATTTGAACATAAGATTTATAAGCCGATGAAAGTTACAGCTTAAAAGGAATTTCTTCAGAATCCGCCCACAAGGCGAGAAAATTAGTGGTGTAAAAGCTGTAAGGGGATAATTCGAGCTTTAGACGATTGACTTGAACGTCAGTTTCAGAGCTACAAATTTATTAAAAATGAATAGTTTTGGGCTTAGAGTTTTGTATTCAATATTTATCGAATATTGACCCGAATGACGTCAGGTAAAAGCTGCCAGTTTTAGCTATTAAAAGAATAAATAAAAATTTGTGCTTAAACAACAAATCTATATGTGATTCTTTGGCTAAATTTAGACTGATTTTCTTTCTGTGTAGCTTTAAAATGATTTTCTTTCTGTGTAGCTTACCCTATTTATATTTTTGTAGGTACCTGACTCTGCTTCAAGCTCCTTGACCAGCTGCTCAGCACAGCTTTGGCTGCTCTTCTTTTGTATTAAATTCAGCTTAATGAAGTTGAACAGCAGTAAAATCGGAAGGAGCAAGAGGGAAAGAGAGAGAGAGAGAGAGAGAGAGAGAGTGAGAGAGAGCAGGATATATCCCATGCCAGATTGGGATATTGATTGCAATTTGGTTTGACGAAACTGTCATTCAGACAGTTGATTGACATCGTTTTCTCTGTACTCTGTTCCTTTTGATTTTCGTTGGGAAATTAAAAATAGTTGACAAATTTTATGGATTTCAATCAAAGTGCATATTGAACATTTAAAAAGTGTTCGAAAATTAATACGAAAAATTTTGATATTCACCACATGAATTCAGCTCGAGTCGAAAGTCTAAAAGGGAAATTTCTTCTGAGGAATGGAAATAGTGCTTACAGCTGGCGATATATATATATGAGGAGTACGAATAGATTTTCCAAGAAATCAAATAAATTGCCAAATAATATTTTATGCTGTCGGAGCAATCTCGTCTCATAATAAAAAGAAAAGCCGTTTCGAATTAAGGCTGTCAAATATTTGCACAAATTACAGAGGGTTACTCTGTGACTGCTGGCTTACACCTATACCCATACCATAAACCAAAACATATTTATGTATATATATATATATGTGTGTGTGTGTATATATATGCTTGACAATCTTTCAATCTTGTTTGGCTTCTTAGCTGTCTCTTTGTTTATGCAATGATACAAAAAAAAAGCAGGTAATAAGAAGGCTGGGTATTGGCACTTTTATTAGCACAATTATTCACGTGTGCTCAATCAGGCGTTCATTTAATTTCGATATATAATCAGAAATGTTATTTACATGAATACGAATATATAAGTAGCAGCCCGCATAATGAATTTTAATGAGACATTTGCTTTTAATAACTTCTTGGAACCTGAAGCCTTCGTTCCTTTTTGATACCCTTGCAGAGGGTATTACAACCATATGACATAATGCCTTGAAAGTGAGCATAAGCTATATATATTCTTGATCAGGGTGATGAGACGAGACAGATCTCTCATGCCCGCCTGTTCCTCTGCCTCTTTCTATGCAAGCTAGTTCTCAGTTTCAGTCGGAACTGGCCGGATCGGACAACTATATTATATAGCTGCCATAGAAAGCAATAAGCTGTCTAAAATTTGCTTTGATTTCTTTCTTAAGGACACTTGATTAAGTCTAAGACTTGGTGAAAAAAAGGTGCTTCTTTAGCCCACCCTAAATCATTATCAGATAGGATTATAGTAAGCTTTAGTACCCATAGGAGCAATCGGTTCGGGTTATTCGATTTCTTGATGAATCTCAATGAAATTTGCAGGAGCTTCTCTTCTAAATGCATACTAAAAGTAATCAAAATTGGACTTCTTCAGATCTGCAAGGGTATTTATACTTCGGCGTGTCAAAAATAGACTTACTTTGGTAGTTTCCTTTTTTATTTATTGTTTGATGCCTCATTGGTTTATTAAATAATTTTTACTACAATTTTATTGCTTGGGAAAATGTGAAATTGAATTTTCAATTTATGCATTTCATGGCTGAATGTTTTTGTTGTGTGGCCGCCGCCGCATGCAAGCCACAAACGGGAGGAGGCGGAACAGGAGGCTATAACAAAAGCCTGGGAAATGGAAAATGGGAGATGGAAAATGGGTAGCAATGGCGACAGCTCCAATGCCAACACATTTCACACAAATATAAATATTTGCTTATGCCACATGGGGGCGACACAGAAACACAAACAAAGTGGCAGCCACAGCCATCGAGTGGCAGGAGGGGCAGACAGTAACGCTTATGAATATTGCAAAGAAAGAGCACACACAGTGGCCTAGACAGGGGCGGAGAGAGCCAGAGATAGAGAGAGAGAGAGAGAGAGAGAGAGAGTGAGGGGAGTGTAACGCTTTTTCTATAGACACCAATCGTAAATAAATATTTTGATTTATTATCTGCTTCAATATTTTTGCACAATTTATACAACATTGAGAAGTCGTATAATTAATATGTTTTCACCACAATAAACTCAGTATTTTTGTTGCTTTTTTAAAGCCAGCAAGCCTAAAATTTCGTATATTTAAATATTGTTTTTATTTGGCTAACAAGTTAATAATTCATTATTAGAAAGCAAATACTAATTGGCTCTCTGTGCGTGTAATAAAAAACACAATTTTCATTATTCAGCATCTTTATTATATGCGTAAATATAAATATAAATATAGTAATCAAAATAAAAGCTTGATATCTAATATTGAGTATACCCTTGCTGAGGGTATTATGGCTTTGGTAATGCATTAAAGGATTCATCTTCTCGAACAGAAACTGCCTAAATTATTGGCCAGGACGAAGCGACGAGTTGACGCGTAGACGAGCAGCCTTGTCCGCTGATAGAACTACAATTCAAAACAATTCAAGACAAAAGTATAATACCCTCTGTAAGGGTATGAAGGGATTAATTTGGCTCATACTTTCCATATTCCAGGATGCAGCAGCTTGCTGTAAAGCCTTAAAGCAATTATATTGATTACACAAATGTGTTTTAAATAACTTAAATAATAGAGAAATATTTAATAAATAAAATAAATTTAATAGCAGACGTATCTTTGGTATTATTTTCAAATAAATATTGCTTGACTTGTGGCCAAATCCAAAGCAATCGGTAATTAAGGCTGAACACTGGAAAATGCATTTAACATTTACGAGTAGAAAAATATATATTTTTCAAAGCTTTTAACTTGTCAAGCAATGGCAATGGTCCCCTCTTTGGCCCAGTTCTTGTGGCCTGTCTGCGCTCTTCCAACTCAATTTCACCTTCTGCCACTCCATTTAACGCTTCAATAATTTATATTTCAATTTCCAAAATTGACTTTTCAATGCAGAACTGGCAAAAGAAAAGCAAATTATTCCGAGGCCAGACGACAGCTAAATACTCTTTCGTTTGTCCCTCTCCAGCCAAACATAAACTGGCTTGTTATTTATACTCTGTGTATTCTATTAAATTATATATACCCTTTCTTTGGCAGTCAGACATTTTTCATGCGTAGGGTATACAGTAAGTGCACAGGCGTCGATAATTAAAAAGCTTTGCCTACTTTTGGGAAAGTCGAACGCCTTGAGTAATGGGCAGAGGGTCGGGAAAGGAAATGAACTTATTCCATGTTGAAATTGAAATTTAAAACCAGTTTGTTTGAGTTTTCATTTGCTCAAACTGTGTGGCAGCCCTTTTCGTGCTAATTAAGCCAAGAAACCGAAAGAAAAGAGTTCTATTTGAAAGCAAGTCCCAAAAGAGAGAAGAAAAAAGCTGCTGAAAAAAGGCTTCAGCGCACCGAAGATTGCATACCCTTGCAAACTGTAAAAGTCGTAAAAAAAATTGGCTATTTTAGTTTCACTGATTGTTCCTCTGGCAGGATATAGTAGTCTGATCTTGAAGTTGCCTTGTGAAAAACAGATCATCAGAAACGATTGTAGCCATGGAAGTTATATGATATAGTGGTCCGATTCTCCCGCCCCACAAAGAAGATCACTTTCCAAATTGGAGATTAGTTCATAGACAGAAGGATATAGGAATATGAACTCTACTGACCCAAAGACGCCTCCTTCAGTGGCATTACACATTTCATGCCATAGCTTGTATACCCTCGGCAAGGGTATTAAAATAACCTTTCTGTCGTTGAAAAAATATTGTCAATGCCAAAGTTCCATCGACCCAATTTAGTGCAAACTCGTAGAAACATTTTTCCCAATACTTGAGTGCGTTTCCTGTTGCGCCTCTTTGAAGTTTGGTGCCAGGAGTATTTGTTCCGCTCAGTTTTAAGCTCTCTCTCAAATGTAAATAAATCAAGAGCTCTGCCGTCCAGGAGAGCACGTCCTTTTATTAATCACCTGCGCAATTTTATTAACACTTTTGCAGCGAATTATTAAATAATTAAAATTTTAAAGTTAATAACAAAAAAAAAAAAGGGCAAACATAGCTGAAGCACCCAGCTAGACGGCGGCTTGGTTAGAAAAACTCTTCCATAAAATACTTAAAATATGAAAATATTTCATTAAAAAAGTTATGTGGCCAATTTTAATTAAAATTTTCAAGGACTTGGCTCTTTTTTTATTGCTTGTGTTGGTGTAGTTGGCATACAATGTAAATTTATACAAAAAAAAAAAAAATAGAAAAAAATGAATTTAATTTAAATGGACAAATCTTAACAAAAAACAAATAAGAAAAAAAAATGTGGCATGTGAGAAGTGTCACTGCTTTTAATACCCTGCCAAGGGCAGCTGATGTAGGGTAGACATTAAATTGAAATACTTTAAGCCAGTGTCATCAACTATTATAGCTTTGGGCCATATCCGACTTTCCATCTGTCTGTCCGTCAGTCTTTTTCTATGGAATCTAGCGAGCTACCGGATCGGACAACTATATCTTATAGCTGCTAAAGAAAGGAATAATAGGCTTAGAAAGTTGTCTTATAGAAAACGTTTTCTTTCTGAAGGCTTTCTTGATGAAATTCTCAAGTTAGTCATTCAACTCAATTCTCTAAGTGGTCACCAAAAATTATTCAAATTGGACTACTATATCATATATCAGTCATAGGAAGAATCGGATAATCCAATCGTCAGGCATTTTAAAATATTTTTACATGCCGTTCCGATTCGCCATTAACTGATTAAATACACTGAGATCAGTCTATAAATAGGTCTGCCAAGGCCCAAACTCTCAAGAGTCTAAAAATGAACTGGCTACTGTTGATCACAGTGACTCTATACGGATCTTTCGGCTGATCAGGCGTATGACTTTTTCTCTATATATAATATTCAAAATATCAGACTAACTAGTGTTTTTTTTTTTAAATTCTAGGATAAACCAGAATGCTGCAAATGGGGATGTTTTTTGGCCGAGTGCGCACGATGATTTAAATAAAAATATGCAAAAATAAATTCATTGATTCGCCCAAGATTCATTTGTTTTGCACAGGAATCAGTTTATAACATCGGCCTGTTCAGGAATATATATATATAGTCTTGATGGTGTCCTTTATAGGGTAGTATTTAATATTCCAATTAATATACACTTATAATTTGCATTTAAATACTTGAAATTCTCAATAAATTTCGAGCGTGCAATTAGGATTTGAAAATAACTCAGCCACAATTAGGACAATTGGCGGCAAACGAGTATTGAAGTGAATACTCAGTATTCATACTTATGAATAATTGCGCACTTGTGAATGCCACCGAAATTGTCGAAACAAATGCACATGAATGCATTCCATCCACACATGAATGATTTTGTTTGCCACGCCCACATGGAGTTCCACGTGTGCCCGATTAGCACTCTTCGGATGGGATCAGCAGAACGAATGGGTTATATTTATACCCTGTACCCATTTGGGGTTGCAACAAACGGGCATACCTCACTAATATCAAAGGTATGTAACAGTCGTACTCAGAAAATAAATCATTGGAGATGAATAAGGATTAAGTATTTGCATTTATTCACGAAAGTTCAATATAAAATATATAATTTTAATATTCTAAATGGAATTATTTCTGCAACGAATTGATTAATACACTGCTATAAATATTATTTGGTTTTTCTTTATTTCCATATTCAAATGACATTTGTTATACTTGGAGTAATCCATAAGTTTCTGGTTCGATTTGCAGAGCATCGTCTAGTCGAACCTGCTTTACTCTGTGGCGTATACGTAATATTTATATATGCAGCAGAAAAATATTGTATTTTATATTTATGTAGTATGTGTTATCAAAAAGAAATGCGATACGAGTGTGTACCTTGCTATTAAGGAGTAAAGCTGCCTGCATTTCGATTGCACTGAGCACAGGATATGCATCCTTGCTGGGTTTTGGCAGCAGTAGCAGCGGCAGCAGCAGCGGCAGCATCAAGAGCGTCGCAAAGCTCTGCCACATAGCCACAAACACGTTTCCTTTGCAGCACTTGCAACATTTGCAGCTTCCTCGTTTTGGCCATAAAACTGGAAAGTTGCCTCCTGTTGTAGCATACTTTTAAGTGGCAACCCGTCGAGGGGATATACACACTCGTACATACATATATATATATATATATAAATGGATTTCCTGTGACATCAGCTCAAGCGTGGAACGTTGACATTAATTGCATAAGTGCAATCAATGCCAAAATGCTCAAACGCAAGTGCCATAAATGCCAAATAAAATAAAATGGCTAAAAGCAAATGCGGGAATTGCTCTCGGGCTACATAATTAAGGGCTACATAAATAAACTTTATCTTGAATCACAAAAAGACAGTTCTATGAGGTCAACATGGGAGCAAAGCAGCTTCGCAGTGTTTTTCGAGTAAGAAACTCCCAAGCAGGAAGAGAATAATACAAATTGCCTCAGCAGCAGCATAAATTTAGTTTTATCTCCAAGTTAGTGCAAGGAGGTCAAAGGAAATAAGATACTATTCCACAAAAAATATGTATTCACAAGTTAAGTATTTTTTCTATCAGTACTAACGACGTGAAAATAATACTTTTAGTCTTTCAATTGTTTTAAACCATTTCTTAGTTAATATATTTTCAATGGTATTGGTATCTTCACAGTGCTTCCAGTAGCCTTACAGCATTTACTGTACCTGAACATTTGACTGCTACCACAGTCCGTTGGTCACAGAAATAGTAGCAACTTTCACGTCATGACTTTCATATGTATATTATTTACCTAGTTAAAAACTGTTATCACAGTAAACTGGCTGTAAAAATTATAACTCTAAACTTAATACTTCTACATATGTATTATTATTATAATCAATAACTGTGAATCTACAGCAATTGATGGTAAGTTAACCAGAAATACTGTAGAGTAACTGTATTCACAGTAAACTTACTGTGATAATTATTATTATGTAATTGCCCGTTGCAGAGGTCAAAGCAACTGAACCAGAGATTCCGGAATCGAATCGTGGTGTCTGCCTAGACTGGAACTATGATTACGCTAAGCATTTACTGTAGTCACAGTAGCTTTCACGTAATACCTTTACTGTCTTTACTATCTTTAGGTTTGGAACGAATTGAAGCATGATTTTTGAGCAAATTTCTCTGCGTAAACAACTCTTAAAATAAAACTAACTTAAATAAATAATAATACCTGTAACTATTCAATTATTTTACTGGTTATAACATGAGTCTTTAAATGTGGATTATTGTTAGAAAAATTCCATAAGGATTTGCATAAATATGTTTTAGCTTATTCATAATTTAATGGGAGCTGCACAACATCAAAGTGCGCTTTTCCAGAGAAATCAAGACGCCAAGAAGAAGAAGGATTCACATGGCTGGGTGGCATATAAAATGTTGCCAAGCTGAGTTTGATAACCCTCATTATGAGTCGTTGGCAACACTTGAACTGGCAGCTATCCTTAAGCTATAACAACACCTAATACCCTACCCCTCCCTATGCTATACTTAGACATACATGTGTATATGTATGTGTATATGTGTACACCTATAGCTTGGCTCCTATTCAACCCTTCTACGGGATTGGATGGCTTGCAAGCCACAAAACCGAATCGACAACGCAATTTGAATGCCACAAAACCAACTCACGTGAATCGCAAGGACTCAAGTAACGTTCACTAATTAAACTTAAAAAGCCACAATAGCGCATAATGCTCATTGGCAGCGACGTATGGTAACTCCATTTCGGTTAAGATCATAGTCTGTGGTGCGAGTGCTTGGTGTGATTCCTTATACCCTGCAATGAATATCTCACTGCTGTGGGGTATGCTGAGCTCTCAAGAATTCATTTAGTAGTAAGAAAAGGTAACTCCATTTCGGCTAAGATCATACTGTGTGGTGTGAGTGCTTGGTGTGGTTTCTTATACCCTGTAATAGATACCTCAGTGCTGCGGGGTAAGCTGACCTCATGAATATTCATTTAGTAGTGAGAAGAGGTAACTGCATTTCGGTTAGGATCATAGTGCATGGTGCGAGTATTTGTTGTGGTTCCTTATATACCCTGTAATAACTATTATTATGTTGTAGGGTATTTTGACCTATGAGAATTCATTTAATAATGAGAAAATGTAACTGCATTTCGGTTAAGATCATAGTGCATGGTACGACTATTTGTTGTGGTTCCATTTTATACCCTGCAATTAATATTTTAGTGCTGCAGGGTATGCTGAGCTAATCAGAATTCATTTAATAGTAAGAAAAGTTGGTTTAACTAATTTTAACAATTATTGGAAGCAGCTGAATGTGAAATTCAATCCATCACAAAATGCGTTAAATCATAAGATTATATTAATAATAGATTTAAGTCTTGTATACCCTATAATTCTTCTATGATGAATGGCATGCATTGAAGGAGGAAACGTCGACTATACAAAATGTGATTATATATATTATTGTTCAGCATTGTTCAGTTCTAAAGCTAAGTGTTGAAATTTTGAATATTTCGGAACCTGCAGGATCGTACAACTATATAATATACCTGCCAGATAACTGAATAATCAGCACAAAAAGTTGTTGTATGTAAAACCTTATTGTTCCCTAAGATATCCTTCTGAATAGTCTCAAGTCAGATGTCAGAATGTATTTTCTGAAAACTAACAACATAAGGATCGAACTTCTATATCCTGTTGTTCCAATAAGATGGAATATAGCTAATAAATTAAGCAAAAATTTTCAAAAGCTGGTTCCTTCTGCATCTTCAGTGCGCCGCAGATAGCCAACCCATTCTTTGCTAGGAGAATTAAAATGAACAGGGTATTTTCTCGTCTAACCCAATTTGGCCTGAACGGACTCTTAGTGGTTGCTGCCTGTTGTTGCATAGCAGAAACGGGCCACTTTGTGTTTGCTCCGAGATGGTTAAGACCCCGCTGTTTGTCATATCACCGCTAATATTGCCAAGCCGGTGGCTGTGGCTCTGCTAGCAACTGACTGTGTGGGTGTATAGGAGCTACAGGGGGGTGTAGGAGGGGTGTATGTGTGTGTGGGTGTGTGTGTGTGTTTTTAGTCAAATGTCAAATGCCAGCGCAGAATGGCAGCTTGAACTTAATTGCAAGGCGAACAAGCAGCAATATTGGATGAGACATCGAAATGTTATTGCGCAAATTCCAATTATATATTCATAGAGTATGACTGCTTCCAGATATGAATACATATGAATACTACTCGCATTGTACGTTGACTGCGTGGAACAATTAGTTCGGCATTCTCCTAATTGGTGTTAATCCGAAAAGCATATTATGAATGCAAATGCTGCCTGGCTCCTGCTCCTGCTCCCTGCTCCCTGCCCTCTGCTCCCAGCTGCCTGCTGCCTGCTCTCTGCATTAAATAATACGAGTATTGTTAAGGCTTAGTGGCTAAAAGTAACTAAAGCTAAGAGTTGATGTTTGCAGGGCTTAAAAGTTGTGCAGCTTAATAATTTGAAGCCAACAAAAGTTGACTTAAATAACTCGTTATATTTTCGACAGAGAAAGGTTCTCTCAGAAATTCACAGCAAATTCCAACAATTTTACAGTGCCCGTTGCAAGTCTGCTGACTGCTTTTGTAAGCTTTCGCACACACACAGCTTCAATGTATTTCAAAAATGAAATAAAAATAGTAAAAGAGTATTTATTCTGTTAAAGTTTCTCCTGTATGGAGTGCAGGCTCAACTTGTTGATGGGTCTGCGGGCAGTTGGTGTCTCTGGGGGCAATCAAATTGAAATTTATTTCTTGACCTTATTTGGCTCTTAATTTATGCCACATACACTTACTTATGGCCAAGTACATGTGCATTTAATACAGGCTGACAGCTTTACAGGACTTACACGTGGTCAGCCATAAAAGCCACATTTATAACCAGGCCAATAACAAAGACAACAAAGGACATTGCACGCAGCGGAGCCGACTGGAGCCGAGTGGAGCTGCTCCTGCTGCTGCTGCTGCCGCTGCTGCTGTACGCTATTTTTTCAATCTTCACTAATTTATGTCAATTTGTTTATTTATGTTATGTACGCAGTGCAGAGCCGGGTCGAAACTCCATTAGCCTCGCCCCTTGACCCCCAATGCTGCAGGTCATGCCTGGTAATTACAATTTGTTATCGCTTTAATTTAATATTGATAGCAGCGCTTTTCCTTTACATATGGAGGAAGCCCGTGCGGAACAGTCCCTTAATCCGATACCGATACACAGAACCTATTGAATTTCTTTTACCAATATTGTTCAGTTCCCCAACTATTATTGGTAATTGGGAGTAATTACACTGGACTAATTACATTTATTGTATTAATTAATCCAATAGCTGCTTGAGTAAATAGACCAATTTCTATCGCCTTGAAAGGCGAATGATTTTCTCGAATAGTTTATTCATTGCCTTATAAATTAGATCAACGAATTTAAATTTATATTAAAGCTTAAGGAAATTCTGCTGTCAAGTCGGCAATTTTTGTAATTATACAAAAAGGAAAATGTGTGACCAACAGAGAAATGTCAACAATTCAAAAGAACCTGACAAATTGGCCAAGTTATCCCCCAAATTTTGATGACAGCTGCCAGTGACAATTTAAGGACTTCATTAGGCATTCCAATCCATAGAAAATTAGCCAGATTTTCCGGGACAAACCCCATGCAGTCTCATCACATTTAGCTCTCAGCTCTCAGCTATAGGATTGCAGAGTTGTTATGTAAATTTCTCGAGAAGGTCCTTCGGCCGGAGCGTGGCAAGTTTTAAAAAGTAGTTTTTTTTCTCATTTTTTTTTTTTATTTATTTTTATATATTTTTTTGTGCGTATTTATTTGCTGTTTGTTGTTTGCTTTCGCTTTTCGAGGGCCTAGAATTTAAATGGGGTGTTGGCCACTTTTATAAGCCATTTAAATGACTGGGAAAGACGCATAGGCAAAAGTTAGTTTTCCAAGCGGCTTAAAGAAAATTTATGTTGCAAGTGAACATTTTTCCCCAGAAGTTGTCCTTGTTGGAAAATAGTGAAAAAAAGGACTAGTAAGGCGCGTCGAAGATAAAATACTCTTCTTCGATTGTTCCTATATTATTTTCATTAAGATATCTGGAGTAACAAAAAAGTTATCTAAAGAAAAACTTTCTGAGCCGTTTGTTTCTTTCTAAAGAAGCTTTAAGATATAGTCGGCCGATCCTTGTCCCTTACTAAGGCAGCTATTTACTATAGTTATCTGATCCAGCAAAAACTGGGAGACTCTCAGACGGGCAGGAGCATAGCAACTAGTCTCATCGTCCTGGCCAATCCTATATATATATTTGCTGGGGTCCAAGGATGCTGCAGCAGATACATTTATGAGTCAGCTTATAGCTCCTTAGAGTGTAAATTAAATTACTACATTTATCTTTTACTACTTAAGATGATTATATATATTTAATGAACTCTTCTGGAAGGGATAAGCTTTGTTTTCTACCAAGAGAAAAATCAATTTTCAATCAGCAGAATCCTGGATCTCTGCGGAAAATTGTATTAATTTATATAGGTTTTCTTCCTCAAGCAAATAAACTGCATCCAACTAGACAGCACTCTGGCCCTATAAAAGATATATTAAAGAGTAATTCTAGAGTATATTTCAAGTGGATTTATTGTTAATATAAAATTGAAAGGCAACTGTCAGCCTTGTGATAATAAGTAGCGAGCTCATTTCAGAATATTTGCGAAGTTAACTTTTACTATGGGATTTATATATTTTATAAGCTGCGAATCGGTTCAGATTTCTGTTATAGGCATGACTAAAAGCATACTTAAGGCTTATATGATAAAAGCCAGAATAAATGGAATTAAACACAGTTCGATATACAACAGACTATATACTCTTCCAGACTAACTGCCTTAAGATATAGAAGTTCGATCTTAATAATTTGTGGCCAGCAATGGGCTCTTTAGCTGCCTCTTTCAATGTATTTCACATTAGCCTCTACAAAGGTTAAAATAGCTGCCATTACGTCCACGTAGAGGTTCACCTGGTGGCCACAGCTGCTAGGAGCTGCAATGGAGGCACAGCTCCTTCGCTCTCGTAGTGCACACGTGGTGCATTATTATATATTATTTACTACCTCGGTTGGCCTGTCAATTGCCTGCCAACTGTCGAATCCTTTTTGCCTTAATGGCCCACACTCTTTCGATTTGAATACCCCTCCTTCGCCCTCCCCTTCTCCTGCTCCTTCTCCTGCTCCTGTTCCTGCTCTCCTATCTTTTTTCTTGCTGTGTATCTGTGTGTGGGTGTGTATTATGCATATTGAATGATTGATTGGGTTTTGATGCACATTGCAAATTGGTTTTTAGTAGCCAGTGGTGCTCCATGGCTCTTTTCTATCCATCTTTTCCCCACTCACACTTTCTGTCAGCAACAACAAATTCAAACTGAATTTCTCTTTTTAATGTACAACTTAGCTTGTTGTTGTTGGCCAATTTTGTTCGAGTGAAACGATAAAACCGCGAACCATTAACCCAAGTGGAGCGATTCTTAGCCACAACCAAAAGTCATGGCACACATCCTGTCGATTTAATTACCCAGCCATCCACCAGCCACACAATGAAGGTGGATAAAAAAGAGCAACTCATTAGCTTAAGTGAGCAGCCCGAATCCCACCTGAATATGACAATAGAGTAAATTACCAAAATGGACAGCAAATTTGACAGCATTCACTTAGTTAGCTCATATCCAGCACCGTATTAAAGATGCTTTACGAGCATTTATCTCCAAGCACATCCATATAAAAGGCAAGTGAGTGAAGCCCCAGCCGCAGCCGCAGCCTGGAGAAGGAGCCGGAGCCGCAGCCCTTGTGGTTGGCTGCCTGGGCTAACTGCTGGTTGGCCATATAAAAAGTGTCATTAGCATGCCATGAATACCAAAAAATACACCAAAAAGCCAAGGACAATGGCAGCAGCACCAGGCAAATTACAAAAAGGATATGAAAGAGTTTACGAGTAGCACTTTTTTTTACCAAATTTCTAAGAATTTTTCTATATTAAATTAGTTGGAAAATGTGTGTTTAATTTCAAACTTTTCCCCCACTCTCAATAAATATTCATTCATTAAGTTTAAAGCGTTTTATTAGAAATAAATGATGAAATATTCCGGCTAAAAATTTATATTAATTATAGAAAAAATATGTCTCACTCATCTCCTAGAATAGAGGAAGCTCTAAAGGACTTGATAATTTGCTTTAAAGTAATTATAAATCGAATCTTACAGAAGGAAATAACCATTGGAAAACTGTTGTATGCATTATTTATTTCAGCCGATTGTTCCTAATACGATCTGAGCAGTTTCTGGCTGCTTGTTCCTTGTTATGGTCAGCCGGTCGGTGCTTAAAGTGAGCTGTGTGAAACAATAGAAAATTGCATTAACCAAGCTCAAAGCTGACTTTTCCTGGAAATCGACCGACGGACGGGCGGACGGACAGACGGACAGCTCGTGTAGAAAATTAGTGCAATTTAAAATTACTTCGGCACACTCCTCGTATGCAATAGAGAACATTGTTGTGGAAACTAAAAAAAAAAAAGTCCTTACAACAAAATTGAAAGCTGATGTGGCGAAAAACTCGCTGTAACCAGGACACTGTCGATGACAATACAAAAAAAGAAAAAAGAAGCAGCTAGAACTACAAAAAGGACCTTGGTGACCGGAGAGAAAGTTTTTAGAACAGGATATTATATACATATACATATAAATGAGCTGCAATGAAAATGGCTGGCGATGCATAGAAGAGGAAATTGCAGAATATCAATTGAATTTTGTCCACAGTTGGCAATTTTATACTTTATTTTTACCTATTTATGTTTGTGTCGAAATGTTTTCAAGCATTTTTAATTTTGGATCAAGTTTTATTGTCCTTTCCTTTAAGCCTTCATGAGCAGCAGTGCCATAAAATTGGTTTTGAATCCGACGCGATTCCCCAAAAAATAAAAATTGCTTTGTTGTTACGCATAAAATGCAAAAGGCAAAATAAAAATTGTCCCCTAAGCCGAATATTAAATACTCTTATCGCCATTCAACTGGCAGAAGCTGAGGGAAACAACAGAATTTGTTCAGTCGCATTGCCAATTCATTTCTAGACCAAATTTGCATACCTTCCCTTGGAAGGGTATGAAAAGTTTTAAGTGTATTTACAAACGAACATTTCTGTTTTTTGCTGGGTCCCTTAGAAACAACGAGAAAAAATCACTTGAAAGCATAACAAAGCATAAAGCCGCGCCACGCATCAGCAAGTCCCGGGTAAAGTCCGAATCCCGTGCTCGAAACTCGACAATGTCAGCGCTTTGTTTTGCCCAAAAAAAAAAGGAAAGTAAAAAAGGACCAACTTACAAAAAAAGGACCAGCTAATGATACAAATGACAACGCATAAAAATTTGCATAGCTTGGTACTACAATGGATCGAAGTGAAATAAAATAAAAGGTTTGGAAAAACTCCAAATTGTTTGAGAGCGAAGGGCGAGTAGTTGAAATAAGTACTTTGTTATGGTTGGTTAGAATCATCAAAAGCCAATTCCGATATATCAAAAGTGCCATAAAATGCGACTGAACTTCGGATTATTGGATCAATAAAATTCTTGGAAGGAACAACTGGAAATTGCTATGGAAAATACTGAATCCTTTCAAACATAATTCACTCAGCATTGAACGATTCTTACAGCGCAATTTTTTGTTCATTTCTATTCATTTTTATGCCTTGAGATTATTTCATATAATTTACAACCTAATTCCTATCCTTTTTATTAATTTAAATTAAAACAAACTCCTTTTTTCATACTCTAAACAACAGCCTTCAAAGGACCTTTTTCTACCTTAAAGCATATTGTGTCTATTTTTGAATTATTGCCTAGTGAAAAATTGATTTAAATTCAGGAAAATTCAGTGAAAATTAAGCAGATTCGTCGAATTCACAAAGCTTTGCCTAAGCGTCAATAAATTAGCTTTAAAAGCGAAGCAAAACTTTAAGATTAACCAGCAGAGGAGGCTCGCATTATTAACAATGCCACAAAATTGTGTCAAATTTCTAGTACTCGTATAAACGCGCAGCGGTAATCAGCAGAGACAGGACAGGGCAGGACAGGACAGGGCAGGGCAGAACGGGATGGGACGGCACAGGACTGGCGAGAGTCAACACTTTTGCATAAATCACAGCTAGGATAACGGCGGCAAAGGATGCTCGCCGCAACAATGCCAGAAATGTCAAATTAATTTAGCACGCTGCAAGCAAAACCGGAAAATGCCGCGTATGTCTTTTGGCTTTTCAATCAAGGTAAGAGTAAGCTGGAACAGACGAAAAGCCGACGGAGAGAGAAGGACTTAGAGTGCTTGGCGTTTCTTGTCACGTTTTATGAATTTGCTGGGTTTGCTGGGTTTGCCAGCAGCAGCACCACAGGACGACAGAACGACAGGACGACTTACACGCCAAAAACCAAAGAAAAAATAAAAGAAACAAAGCAACGAAGCTGACTGGCAAAATTGTCTCGCGCGCCGCGTGGCTCAAACGGCTTTTCGGGCCTAGAGCCCACAGACAGACGACACAGACGAGACACACAAGTGGGCTGCTAAGGAGTTAGGACTTCGAGCTGGGACTTGAGCAAGGATAACGGAAACTGAACCGAACCGTACGGAACGGAACGGAACGACAAACACGCATAAATTACTCAATTAGTAGTCAAGATACAGAGCAGCAAAAGGGTCGCCTAATAAGACAACCGGAAGTGGCAAAGCCGCCGCCGATTTCCCATATTGAGTAATCAAATGTCAGGACATTAAATGCGCCTCTCAGCCAGACGCAAGCATCCAGACCCACCATAAATCCAAGCGATGCGTCTGGCTGATTTGTTGCCTAAAATTGACACATTATAAGTGGAACCGTTGAGATTTTCTAATTACAAATAAAGATTCTGTGCGTCGGCGTCGGCGTCGTCGTCGTCGTCGGCGTTTCTGGCGCAGCTCCTCGCTGTCGTAACAAAGGCCAAAGTAAACACAGCCAACAAATACAACATATTTCAGACAATACGAATTAAAGTGAAATTCCACAAAGGCGCAGACAGGGCGCCCCAAAAAGTATGCTATACAAAAAGATTGTAGAAAATAGAAAGCAGCCAGACGAAGTACACTCTCTCTGTGTGTGTGTGTGTGTGTGTGTGAGTGTGTGTGTGCGTGGGTGTGCGTGAGCAACGCAATTTTATTGTTCGAAAAATAGGTAGAAAAGCGGCGGAGAAAAGTGTTTTAGTTCTGTCAAACTGTTTGCGACAGAAAATCGAATAAATGAATGCAGCTAGAATGAGGCAAGGGGAATACTTAAATAATCAAGCCGGCAGCGACTTCCTCTCCGACTCCTTCATTCACTTCTAATTCTTTGCTTTGGCTCTTCAAAATTTAATAATCTTTTCTCTTCTCAATTTAGGCTGAAATATCTAAGATTCAGCTTGATAAACTCACTCTTAACTGAAACTTGAGCCTGGCTAACATATATTTTCTTACTTCCTTAGGGAAATAGCTTTACTTTCTTCAACAAGTGTATTGAGTATTCTATGTGCCGCTTTTGGGTTTATTTCTGTTGATAATTTTGAGCATAATTTGTTTGCCTGACCCAAACAGTCGCCCTCATCGCAGTTGTTCAAGTAGCCCCCATTTTTGACCCGCCCTCTATTTGCGCCTGGGCCTGACCCATTCAGCATTACGTGTCCAAATTGTGACAATGTGGCTATTTGTTTGGCTGCCTCCGCTGTGCTGTGTTGCCTGTTTGCTTGTCGCAAGCAATTAGAAAGTACACCCAGTTATTATTAGAAATACCAAGCAACAAAATTTACTCCACAGCCCAACAAACTTCATAAACTAAACCAACCGAGCCGAGCCGAGCCGAGCCGGGCTTGCTTAACTGATGGCTATCATTTTACTGGCCAACCAAACTGGCCTCGTCATACGACTTATTAACTTGATGAATTTAAGTGCATGGCATTCATTTGGCCCAAACAAATTTCAGTAAAGAAACTCACAAGAAAGAAAGCAATAACATTCGATTCGATCAGAGAGTTGTATACCCTTTAATGGGCAGCTTTAACTACTGCAAAAAATATTATTTATTCCATGAATATCAATATCAATTCTATTGAATAAACCTAATGAATTGTATAGGAATAAAATTTATATATTCATTTTAATATATTTTAAATTATGTTTAAATTGAACAGCAAAGTCTGAGTAACCCTTTGTAGGGTATCTATATAAATAATCAACCTGTTCAAAGTGACAAAACTCGAAAAGTAGAAAACAACTTACGGTTATTTGTCTGGCCTTTTGAGGGCGTGGAGGGATTGAAGGGCATGGACATAATTAATTAATTGCCAATTTGCTTATTCAAATGATATGAATGTAATAACTGTGTGCGTATGGGTGTGCGTGTGTGTGTGTGTGCGTGTGTGTGTAGAGATGGGTGTGGCAACAACTGAAATCAAGGCCAATTTTCGCTTCATTAATCACAGTGCAACAAAAGAGAGGAAAACTTGACTGGCAGTCCACAAAAAAGGGACAGCACAGGAGACACACCTAAATCGTATGCCCACACTCACACTCATAGTCACACTCATAGTCACACTCATACTCACACTCACTTGAAATGAGTGTCAAAGGTGGCCAGTGACAAGTCAGAGCTGGAGCTGCAACATGAACAAACACAAGATGAAGTTTGCTTCAAGTTATTCTCTGTCTTGAGGCAATTTTGCCTTGTACAACGGTGCGTATGATTGATGTTCCTCAATGCGCGACTGACAGTGCCATTATCTGAAACTGTCTGTATGTGTATGTGTGTGTGTGTGTGTGTGTCAGTGGTGTAAGCGGCATTTTTCCAAAGGGTTTAAAAAAAACATTTTCGTATTTATCAAGAGTCAGCAGTCAAAAAATCCATAAATTGAAGTCTGAAATAAAAGCAAAAAAAAAATTAGCTGCGTGGCTCAGCTGAAATTAAAGTTTACGCTACAATAAATGCGAAATTTTATTTTTTTATCAATAAAAATGCAGGGAATCATTCATGTTGGGAAAAAGTAGAAAATAATGTGACATTTTGTGTATTTATTTTTTATTTTTTGACTGCCGCACTGTACGCGTGTTTTTGTTTATATTACTGGCATTTTATCTATCGTTGCTCAGAAATATTTGAGGCCCCCCTCTGCCGTAGCCCCTGGCTTGTACTGCAACGTGCACACGACGAACAACATCAAGAACCACAATCCAACAACAACAGCGATTGAGCAGCTGAGTGCCTGCAAGTGAAAAGCGGAAAATAAAAAATGAAAATGAAAATGAAAAAGAAAACAAAGTAAATGAAAATGCAGACGGTTTTCTGTGACGCCTTTGCGATTACATTGCGCTTTTGTGTGGACGGCCCACGTTGTGTCCAAGTTCTGGCAAGGCTCCGCTGGACTCTGACTTTGACAGGAAGAATGTGAAGAGTGGAGAGTGTTCTGCCAACAGAGGAAGGCGGCAGGTGCAGCGCAGAGGGCAGCAGAGCTGCCAACTTGGCTTAAGCTGTACAAAAATTTCAAAACTAATTTTTTAGAGTATGCCCAGCCAAAGGATACCCTGCAAACTGGTTTAAAATGTTTGGGTAAATGGGCAATTAAAAAGTGAAATCTTTGATCTATTTTAGTGTTTATATATGAATAAATATATTTAAAAGCTGACTCTGCATAAAGTAGATCTAGTCTTACTACTCCCGTCTAAATACCCTACACAAGGACAGTTATAGAATTCTGTAGAACTTTGTTAATGAATATTTAATAGAGAAAGCCAAAGTCAAACAGAATTTCCGCCTGTCACTCCGTACATTTTTATGCTGATGTGGCTGATGAATTAAATAATCAAGAATTAATATCGTTTGGGACGTTGGGAAATTAACTTTTGAAAATGACTCAACTCTGCGCTGGCCGGATACAAGTATATCAGGATATCAGAGTGGAAGGATGGATGGCTGGATGGCTGGAAGGATGCCAGCATGCAGGCCCAGATAACAGAGAACAGAGAACAGATGCGGCAACTGTTTAATCATTGAAAATTGCGATAATTGTTGAAGCGTGCCAACGGTATGCAGAAATTCAATTACGTATATCAAATTATAAAATGAAATTTAATTTAATATTTAATTCAGTGCAACCAGTTATACGCATTGTGTCCTTGCCATTTCACAGTTTTCAGCATTTTCGCATTTTCGTATTTTCGCATTTGCAGCATTTTCATTAGGCTCCTCTCGCTCCTCCTCGCCTTTCACTTTTGTTTGCTATTTTTCACTTCATTACAAGAAATAAAATAATAAAAAAAAAATACTGTATAAAAAATATCGAGAGGGACGAGGACTTTTTGCTAGGGGCATTTCCAACTGATGCGCGTGTCCACCATGCCGCGCTCTCTTCCATAAACAATTGTTCCAAAGAATTTTTATCAAACATTTTTTGCAACATCAAAAATGTTGCAAGCCCCGGAAAAACAAAAGTGGAAAGCGAAAGGGGCGCAGGCCTTAAAGTGCCAGCGGCAATTGAAATAACCAGAGTAAAAAAATAAAAAAAAACACTGAAAATGGCAGCAGGATGTTGTTACTTATTTTTTTTCTCGTGTTGCATATTTAATTCAATATACTCCTACAATTCGACTGACTTTTAAAATGTTCATAAAATATTTCTCTGTTATTGTGGAGGCACGAAATAAATTGAAATCTTTGAAGGCGATTAATTTATGGACATTTTATCGAGCAGCAAAGCGGTACACAGCGCAAAAAAATGAAGAATTCCCGTCGAGAATTCATCCGAAATGGCTTGAATTAAGCTCAAAATTCTTATTTCAAATGTGATATTTCTTGGAGGAAAATAAAGCATTGTTGATTTAGGTTTTACAGTCTAAGCGAGCTTAATTTGAGTGCAGAACAGCTTATAATAAGAACAGCACTTCTTGATTCAATCCCAAGACAAGACTCGTTTTCATTCTACAACTTTAGCACAAGGATTAAGCTAATTAGTTTATGTGAATAAATGAAAGATGTTTATATTAATTTATTTATAATAAACATATTAAAGGTAAGCTTCTTCGATAGATTCAATCCCAGAAACTCTCTCTCAGAAATCTATCTCACATTTTCTTCTCTCTTTTATATTTCAGTCCTCAGTCAAGCAATAAATAAACTGGATTTAAGAATTGTAAACCTATTTTTTGACTGTTTTCAGCTTAAACTAAGAACAAGATTAATTAATTTATTTAATTTCATTAATTTAATTTAATTTAGTTTTAATTTATTATCCCAATTTAGGCTGAAATATTTCAGATTATTTTGTTCTCAGTTTTATGCGGATCAAGCTGATTTTTCTGGCTGTGTGTTCAAGAAATTCTATCTGCGTCGCACCGAAGACTAAATACCCTTGCCAACAGGAGTATGCATTTGTAATTATAATTATATTATATTATATATTTTGTTTTATAATATTATAGAATAATTCGATCTTGATGCTTTTTAAATGTACCTAGAAAACACTCTGATACATTTTAGCCTGATTAAATGCTTGGTTTTAAAGGCTTTTCCTTTGGATAGATGCTGCCAGCTGAATAAGTTTTTAGTAAGCCGATCAAAATGATAATTTTTTTATATAAATTAAGAAAATACCCGCCAATACTCGTACCTAATTTATAGGACGGACAAGGCTGCAACGACTCGTCTCATCCTCCTGAAGAAGAGCAGACATAGTTAATGGATTCGCAGACGACTCTTTCGAGGGTATAATGAATATTTAAATATTATTTCGTTTCCACGTTTTGTAATAGAAATAAAACTAACCATAAAAGTCAATCACATTTTTGAAATGTTTGGCAATTATCGATTTTACGAGTGTGTTTGCGACATTCGATAGATAATTATTATTTGACATTGATGATTGGCATTTATCTAGTCCGCCCGAATGCAAATATATTTCTGGTTTGGATTGGTTTTTTTTTCTTTTTGGGCGGAATAGTAAATAAACAGGATAATATTTTGTTTGCACTTTGGCTAAACTAATGGAAAATATGAATTGTGAGTCGTTTTTAGAATTTCAGCTCAGCTGTCTGTAGTTTTGCAAGGTTTATGTTAATCTTTTTTCTGCTGCTGCTGCTGCTGCTGCTGCTGTTTGACAGCTGGGGAGGGCAGTGGATTCTATTTGTATATTCAACGTAGAGAGTTGAATAATTCATGAATAAAAGAACGTCTGGGTTGATAAATGCAACGAATGTTCGAGGAAAATGCAGTCAATTATCTAATTCGAAAGGTCGAGGTCGCAACCATGTTGGCTGGCAAATCCTTTCGACACTCAAAGGCAGAAAAACAAGGTCCAAGGCTAAGAGGATGATGGTCAGGCAACAAGTTGGCATTGGCATTGGCATCCCTGCGGCTGCTGCCCATTTACCAAGGCAATTCAAGGCAGATTTCTCAAGAAAAAATACCAGAAAACACAAAGAGCACAGAGTGGCTAGTGGAAAATCGCCTTCTTTTTTTTTTTTTTTTTTTTTTTGTTTAGCCCCTGGCGAGCATTCTGTAAGCCGTCTGTTGGCCACATAATTGGCAAGCGGATCAAAAAGGCTCAATTCGAGCTCTCAGCACGTACTACAGCAACGTCAAAGGAGACAACCAGCTAACAAGTTGCAAAACAGCCATAGACAATCAATAACCACTTCAAGAGATCGCGTAAACAACCTAAGAAGATTCCAGCGGATTACCCAAGCAAAACAGTTGCTCGGCAGTTGATTTAGGTGCGTTTCACTGCTCTCTATATATACACATATTGTTCAGATATGTCTATATATTTATAGCCATTTTATTCTAATTAAGTCTCTCCCTTTATAGCCACAACTTCATAACAGCAATCGGCATTAGTATCACTTTTAAGCGTGAATAATATCGCCAGAGTCGAGCAACAGGTCCTTTGATATTCTATGAAAAACATGGAAACATTTTGGGATGAGGCCCATTAGTAACACTTGGAGTCAAAATTAGCGCATGCGTCCTTCAAAGTGGCTCAAAGCATTATTTGGAGATGTGGCAATGAGTGAGTTACTCGCATTATTTTTGGGCTGCTGCAATGCAGGCAACTTGAAAGGAACAAAAGCCAAAGGACAAAGGCTGAGAGCAATGTAACCGGAGAGTTAGTCCTCAAAAGCCGTATATGTTCTTTCCAGCCCATTAAAGGACGCACTGAGACCATAAGTTTGACCGCAGAATGCGTTTGCTGCAGCTAAAAACAATGTGCGTGCTCCGGTCGTGTGTAAAGGACTGCGGCGTATCATTTTGATTTCCGCAACAAATTAAATTAAATGTTGCTTGTAATATGATTGCAATTGGGGCAACCAGCAGCAAGAGCAAGGATAACGGAAACGGAAAAGTGGACATCAAACTGCAGGAAACCAACAATAAAGGCATTCCAAACGTACACGAAAAATAAGCAGAGGCAGCAAAGGCAGCAAAGGCAGCTAAAATGCCACCAGGAAACAGGAAGCATTAGCCTCCGGAACCCAGGAGCTACCCATTGCATCCAAGGCAACAAGGGATGAAACGGCAACAAGCACAAAAAGAAGTACAAAAATAATAAGAAGAAGAAGAACCAAGTCCTGGACGACCATTTAAGTGCGTCCATGTGACGACTTCTATGACGCGCTCGACACTTTTTATTGTAAGTGCTTTGCTTTAACATTTCATTGAATGTTCTCTGCTCATTGTTGTTCTTGTTTTTATATACTCTATAAAAAAAAAGTATAATATGCTTGTGCAAAACGCATGTAACAGGCAGCAGAAGGCTGCTCCTTATGAGCCGCATAGATCTAGCTAGCTCCGTCTGCCTCTGCCGAAGAGTGCGGCTATTTCCGAGACTGGAGGAGCTGCATTCACCAAACTTGCTAAGTAGGTTCCCAGTATTCAAAAGGATGGCTAGAACGACGGCCCACATAAAAGCTGAAGAGTTCCCTTCTTTATTTATTTAGCCAAAACTTCGGTAATTCCTATTTGGCTTAAACTAAGCAGAAGATTCTCATTTCAAAACTGAGACCTCAATTTTTGATTGGTTTCCTTTGAAGCCGAAACGAATCTTTCAACAAGGATCAAACTAATTGGTTTATATGGAAATATAAAAGGCAATTATATTATTTAATTAATAAATATTAAAATTTAATCTTTTTGTCTTCTCCGAACAAACTACGCGCGATCAAGCTCGTTTTTAGACCGATGCTTTTCTTTCGCTGTGTGGAAGGCTGCCCAAGGCGCATAAGACTTAAGTACAGGGTATTTGCCAGTCGCGTACTCTCAAGATGAGCATTCCTTCATATTGTTGTTTGTGTTATTGTTGTTGTTGTTGTTGTTGTTGTTGCTGCTGCTGCTGCTGCTGTTGTGTGCATTGTTTTGTAGCCCTTGCTGTTTGCTTTCAACTTGTCGCTTTGTCGCCATCGTTGCTTATCACACGAGTGTCAAGCGACTTTGGCGAATGGAGCGAATGGCAAAGCAGGTCCTCGTCTCAAGTGCCACCAGGAGTAATATAAAAGGTATTTATTTCTGCGTGTGTATATATGCGTGTGTGTTTGTGCACTTAGATAAGGCAACGTGATTCGTGATTCGTGTATCGTGAGTAAAACATAAGCTCAAGTTTCATGCTAGTTAGACGAAACAGACGAAATAGTATAGCTCAAAGAATATCCTTTTCGGATTAAATATAATATAAATTAAGTTTATGGAGATAATCCGCATTTTATTCTATTTAACAACTTCATTTTTGATGGTTATATGACAGTTATGTGAGTAGTATTCTATTGAGATCTAAGAATAAATATTATTATAATTTTAGCTGATTTTATTGAGATTTATAAAAAAATATTATTATCACTTTAGCTGGAAATACTAGCAGAAGAAATTTTGAACTCTATACTAAATCTAAAATGTTAAATAATCTTTTTGATATTTTCTTTCAGAATAAGACTCTTAGTGTTCCAAGACACAGCTGAGAGACCCTCGCCATTAAAGGGAAATTAATAATTCAAATTCCAATTATTTTTAAGTGCAATTTTCAAATGTTTTAGTGAAAAATTCAATCTGTTTCTCAAGCATCTTCTAAAGTTTTCTAGATAGATAGATTTGAAATTTGAAATTTATACACTGATTAAATAGCGGATTGGATATATCTGCTTATGTATACCTCATATATAACAATATTTAAGTTAGGGACATCTAATCGGAAGTATGAACCTCTTTTTGTATGATAAACTGCAAATATCTTAAAGCTAAAATTGTATCTCCTTTTAATAAAGAACAGAATATATAAATATAGCTTGAGTGTGGCAAGCAAATAAGAAACAGATTGAATATTTATTTTAACAAACAATTCAAATAAATATTGACAATTAAATAAATAATACAAATATATAATAAAAATATTATTGGAAACTTTGTAATAAGGTATAATTCGTGACACGAGGCTGTCCCTAGAGGTGCGTACAAGTATTGCTGGAGCACACATTTGAGACGGGCGGAAATCTTAAGGATTCGTACACTTTGGAATCGGGAATGTGGGGCATTCGAGTAGGTATATATATATATATATATACAGAGGTCTCTCTCGCTCAAGAAGTGTTTCCTTCCTTCACATCACATCACTAATTGCCGCACAAATTACATTTAACCAAGTGGCTTGTGCTCATTGTGTTATTTGTTTGCTTTTATTGTTGAACGAAAAATGAAAGAAATGGATTTTAATGATAGAATCCGCACAATAATTATATTTGTTTCAACTTAAAATAAACGATAAAATCTTAAAATTATACTTTAGCCCGGGGATACCTTCTGTTTATGCCAGACTTATTTGCTATTTGCTAATAAAACGAGGTGCAAGCACTTGTGCTTAGGTGCCTGTGTTTACTATCTTGCCACAGTTTGTTGCATACAAATTGCATCATTAGGCGGGGTGTTGAGCAAAGTTTTCAGGTGAACAATGCGGTTGCTTTTTATCGGCTCTTTTTAATTTTATTAAGCCATTTCCTTGGGTTCTGCCCCAACTAAAGTTTCTACAACAAACTAAGTAATTTCTGTGGTAATTTCTGCAGATTTGAAGGTGCAACCAACTGAAAGTTATTAGCATTTAATCGAGCTCAGCTCTTTGAAGTGCTTCCTACCTTCTAGCAAAAACAAGGGAAATTTACTTATAATAAATATATGTGTATAATACACGTGCTCCCACATAAAATTATTTAAAAAAAAAAGGACTAAAAAATCAAAAGGTTTATCGGACAGTTGGTCGAACCATAAAAAAATGTTGCACATAAAATTCGCATAAAAACATGAGGTCAAACAGCAGCCGAAGCGAGACAGACAGACATGGAGAAAGAGAGCGACGGAGAAAGGGAGAGCTGCCACATGAGGCAACAATATACGAAATACGAAAAGCAATAATGCAAATTGCCCGCAGAAGGAGCAAAAATGGTGGCAACAACAACAACAGCAGCAGCAACGGAAGCTGTCAATATTGCTGCATTCTGGCTCGAAATAACCCTCAATGAGTTCAATATAATGCAGGAGGAGCCACGTTGAAAATCGGGCCAGAAAAATATTAAAACTAGTAAGGAGAGGTTATCCTCGACGAGAAGAAGATTGCATACTCTCTCAGACTTCTACACTGAGAGAGAACTAAGACACAGACAGAGGGACGTGACTCAAAGTCCTGATTAATAATATAAATATAGAGTTTATGGGATCAGAGAGTGAGAGATGCCTTCTTCAATGCATTACACATCGCCTGACAAAGTTATAGTACCCCGCGCAAGGGTATAGTAACAAAATAATAGTTAGGAAATGGAGCTGCATGAATGCCCTCTAATCAGCGCTTTAATTATTACTGCCTAAAGGCAATAAAAAATTGCATTTTTTTATTCCAAGCTTGGAATTAATAATTTTGCTTTAAACTAAAACTTAAAAAAAAAATGTATTTATTTGAAATGGAAATTTTTTAATGAAATTTTAAGACCTTAACTTTTCAGCAAATATTTTTGATTTTTGGAAATTTTTACTATGATTTTTAGGATTTATTTTTCCATAATATTTTATGATGCTTTGCTTAAATTTCATAACTGCTTCTCCAGCAACATTTCTTTCTCACTGGCTTGCAGTTTTTATCGGCATCTGTTTCCAATTCACTTTATATTTTATCTTTAATTCTTCCTTGTTTCTATTTTTCTTCTTTCATTTTTCTTCTCCCTTTTATTTTTATTCTTTTTTACGGCTTTTCCCCAATCCTAGCAACAAATGTTTTACCTTTTATTTATACCCTTGCGGGGGGTATTATAACTTTGTCATGAAATGTGTAATGCATTGAAGTAGCCATGTCCAACCCCTTAAAGTATATATAATATTGATCAGCACGACGAGAGGAGTTGATATAGCCAAGTCCGACGGTCCAGCTGTCCGTCGGTCCGTCTGTTTATATGCAAACTGTCTCTCGATCTTTGAGCTAGGTGAATGAAATCTGATATGGAGCCCTCTTTTTGCTGCAGGCAGCTCATATGTCGGAACCGGCCAGATCGGACAACTATATCATATAGCTGCCATAGGAACAATCCAGCTTGCAAGTGAGCCGAAGATTGCCTTCCTTTACTAGTTTTAACGAATCTTTAAAGAATGCCCACAATTAGTTATTCAACATTTATTTAAACTGATTGATACAAGATGAGAAAAGCAGATTGACAGAATGCAGAAATATTGTGGGTTTGACTGATGAAAAAGAAGTGTTGTATCAAGCCCGTTTTGCTTCACTTCTTGAATCGCCGATCGGCGATACAAGAACTAAAGCACTACGAGAACACTCTGGCTTCCAGCATATGGGGTATTTGTGGTGAAGGTCATTGCTGCTGCATAAGATCAATTAAATTTGGTGGCATCTATCCATCTATCCCGAAGTGTTGCGTCTGTTGTGTTAAATGGGTTAAAGGAAAAGTTGAAGAGCATCCTGATCCTCATCCTCATCCTGGGTAGAAGCTGCCTCAATGTGGTTGGGGCGGGGCTCTATACAATGTCTGCAAGGCATATTTCGGGTCGTCCGTGGTTCCGGGTCCTCCGCAGGATCTCAATCTTAGGGCAGTCATCATTTCTGATCCACTTCCATTTCAATCGTGTTGCTGCTAAATACAATTGAAAGGAAAGAATTATTGCTTGAGTCGAATTCAGAGGACCTGCTCCAATACATTACCAAATTTTACTTAAGGATATCGGCAGCTCATCGGAGAAAGAGCAGTTCTAATTCTAAATTCTAAATTCAGTTTTTTTTTTTTAGTAATATTCGAAATGTGAACAAAAATATTATTATTATGTGAAAAAGTTGATCCTGTTTATAAAATTTGTAATCCTTTTTATAAAATTTGTAATCCTTTTTATAAAAATTTGAAAATAAAAAAAATATTTAAATAAATTTATGGAGAACGTTCATTCCAGAAGAAAGTTTCAAAATGTTATGAGGCTTAGCCTAACGCAGAACGAAAACGAAATAAAAAAGTTTTGACAAGAGAATCAAAGGGATCTATATCATTTTGAAATCTTATATAAAAGTATTTCATAGCAAAATTATATACCTGAACAGGCCGGGAGGACAGGACTATCAGATATCAGATAGTTGCTATAGGAAGGAATCGATTTAATCGATTTAAAAGTTGTCAAATATAAACCTTTTTATCGTACAGCTGCCATAGGAACAATCGAGCAATCGATTATGTCTTATCAAAGCTTAAAGTACATAGAATAATCTTTAAAAGAGTTATCAAATTTATGCAAATATTATATATTCAATACAATAATCAATAGACATTCCCCTTTACAAGGCTATAAAGAGTTTTTAATATATGAAACATATTGATTTTTGATCATTTGTAAATTGATAATTGAAAGATTATAATACCCTACAACTCTGCAATTCTATAAAGAGACTATAATATATGTGAGATTTCTAAAGTGATTTACAGTCTGCAGATCATTCATAGACATTCTTTAAGTATTGAAAATACTTGTGAATATTTGTCAATATTCGCAACGCTCATTCGTATGTATCGAGCGAGGTAGGCTATGCTATATACTATATATATGTCAGTATGTATTTTTACACACAACTTTGAGGCAGTAGAATGATTTAGAGCAGTATCAAAATTTTTAATTTTTCCTAAAAATATTTTTTTTTTTTTAATTCCTTTGTACTCTGATTGATTCTGATTGAATTAGTCGGAGAATGGGAAAATATTGGAATAACTGACGCAAGAGGTGAGTTCATTAGCCGTTTGGGTTACTTCTTGGATCTTGGCCTCAAGATCTCAAGAAATAAACAAAAACGAGACCATTCTCTCATTTTTCTATAGAATGACTTCCGGCATTTGGGGTACTTTTGATGAAGGTGTTCAAGGTCTCATTCCGGCTGCTGGACAATCGATTATAATCTACATTCGGTGGCTTTTCATCGTATACTTTTTGGTATATAGTTTATATTGGGTTTGGCCAGCAGACTCAAATCCCCCAGAATCTCATACTCGTCGGATCGCAAAACTTTCCCGTGCTGGTCCACCTTGTGCCCTATGAGTGTCTGTTCTAACTGGCAAATTCAGCTGAAACTTCGGCTGACCATCTCTGCGCAGTCAGGATTCTCTGCGAGGAATGCATACTATGAGTGTCACAGGCATATGTGGTTGTCCCTGGCTTCGGGTCCTGTCCAGGCTGCCCATCTTCGGGTATTCATGATTCCTAATCAATTTCTATCTCCACTTTGCTGCTTGTGGGGGCTAAAGGCACTTGGGATCGCCTTGGATTCTTTTGGATCGCATTGGATTGCGTTCGATCGGATTTCTTGATGCTCAGGAAGTACACAAAAACAAGACTATTCTCTCATTCTCCTCTGGAATGACTTCTGGCATATTGATACTTTTTTCAAGGCTCAATGATGCTGGATAATCTAATCTAGATGCGGTGGCTTTTCTTCAGAAGTGTTGAGTCTGTTAACGTTGCTTAATTAATGGATTGAAGAATTTGAAGAGCTCATCATCCTCATCCTCATCCTATACCTTTCACTGACTCAAATCCCCCAGAGGCTCATACTCGATGGATCGCAAACTTCCCCTCGCTGGTCCACCTTGTGCCCTATGAGTTTCTGTTCCAACTGGCACATTCAGCTGAAGCTTCGGCTTACCATCTCTATACTATTCCACTGCGACGAATACACACTAGAAGACGAGCAGGACATTAGGTATTCAGGTCTTCATCCATCCTGGGTATATTTCAGGAGTATATTGTAGTATTTTTAGTACTTTTCATCGTTGTCACGGGACGGTCAAGTAATTCTTTCCATATTATTTAAAGTAACATAATAAATAATAGAAAAATAATATGTGGTTCTACCTGGCTCTGGGTCTTGCTCGTAGTCCTCCTCTTCGGGTATTCATGATTCCTCATCAATTTCTATCTCTGATTTCTAATGCTGCTGCTTATGGCCGCTAAAGGATGGCCGCTTGGGATCAAAGAATTATGGCTGGAGATATACAATGCATCTTTCAGATCCAAAACAAATAAAAAACATTTGATTTCCAGTAGTAACATTTTTTCTTCTGATCAAATTTACGAAGTTAGATGCCGAAGATGACGAAGTATGTGTTGCATGTAAGTATTGCCAAGAGCCTACTACCCAAACAACTATTCAGATTGGACTACTATTTCCATATCCTATGTGAGAACAGGAACAATCGGTTGTTCCTCAAAGTAGATCGGACAACTATGCCATATAGTTCCCATAGGAACAACCAGGAAAACTTTGTTTCCCAAAGTATCTTGATGACATTTACAAGTTGGATTTTATCATACCATACCATATAGCTGCCATAGGAACAATCCAGCTTGCAAGTGAGCCGAAGATTGCCTTCCTTTACTAGTTTTAAGGAATCTCTAAAGAATGGCCACAATTAGTTATTCAACATTTATTTACACTGATTGATACAAAATTTGCTCGCAGATTGGCAGAATGCAGAAATATTGGGGGTTTGACCGATGGAAGAGAAGTGTTGTATCAAGCCCGTTTTGCTTCACTTCTTGAATCGCCGATCGGCGATACAAGAACTAAAGCACTACGAGAACACTCTGGCTTCCAACATATGGGATATTTGTGGTGAAGGTCATTGCTGCTGCATAAGATCAATTAAATTTGTTGGCATCTATCCATCTATCCCGAAGTGTTGCGTCTGTTGTGTTAAATGGGTTGAAGGAAAAGTTGAAGAGCTAGCATCCTGATCCTCATCCTCATCCTGGGTAGAAGCTGCCTAAATGTGGTTGGCTGACAAGTGCCTGTTTCAATTGGGACGTTCAGCTGATGCTCGGGCTAATCAGTCGGGGCTCTATGCCATGTCTGCAAGGCATATTTCGGGTCGTCCGTGGTTCCGGGTCCTCCGCAGGATCTCAAGCTTAGGGCAGTTATCATTTCTGATCCACTTCCATTTCAATCGTGTTATGCTGCTGCTAAACACAATTGGAAGGAAAGGATTATTGCTGGAGTCGAATTCAGAGGACCTGCTCCAATACATTACCAAATTTTACTTAAGGATATCGGCAGCTCATCGGAGAAAGAGCAGTTCTAATTCTAAATTCTAAATTCAGTTTTTTTTTTTTTTAGTAATATTCGAAATGTGAACAAAAATATTATTATTATGTGAAAAAGTTGATCCTGTTTATAAAATTTGTAATCCTTTTTATAAAATTTGTAATCCTTTTTATAAAAATTTGAAAATAAAAAAAATATTTAAATAAATTTATGGAGAACGTTCATTCCAGAAGAAAGTTTCAAAATGTTATGAGGCTTAGCCTAACGCAGAACGAAAACGAAATAAAAAAGTTTTGACAAGAGAATCAAAGGGATCTATATCATTTTGAAATCTTATATAAAAGTATTTCATAGCAAAATTATATACCTGAACAGGCCGGGAGGACAGGACTATCAGATATCAGATAGTTGCTATAGGAAGGAATCGATTTAATCGATTTAAAAGTTGTCAAATATAAACCTTTTTATCGTACAGCTGCCATAGGAACAATCGAGCAATCGATTATGTCTTATCTAAGCTTAAAGTACATAGAATAATGTTTAAAAGAGTTATCAAATTTATGCAAATATTATATATTCAATACTATTCTAAAGAAAACAAATAAAATCCATTTGATTTCCAGTAGTAACATTTTTTCTTCTGATCAAATTTACGAAGTTAGGATCAAAATCGGATCAAAAGTTGTTGTATGGAAAACTTACGCCGAAGTTAGCTTTCATTTTCCAGTTCTCTTTCATTTATTGCATCCAAACGGATTAAATATAGTCTTAAATTTGAAATCTTTAATCTGAATTCCAATATCTTAAATTCTAATAAAATATAATGGGATTTGAAATATTATTTTGTTAATTACAGCTGTTATTTTTATATTTTAAGTAAATATCTGAATGTTTTTCAATATGCCTGTTATATTTTAACGTATTAATCATACGTAAAGCATAATGCATTAATTATAATACTGTGATTTTTCAATTAAGTTTTGTTTCAAAAAAAGAGAAAGGAAAAATAACAAAAATTATAGTAATCTCTGCTTGGTTTAAAAAGCCATTGTTTTTCATTTGCTTGACTTGTCTGAACTGCTCCCTGAGGCAGCTGCATGCTCCGGGCAAATGTTGCCCCATTGGCTGCCACAATGCAGCAGTTTGTTGCTGTTGCTGTTTGTTGTTGCTGTTGCTGTTTGTTGTTGCTTTTGGAGCTGGCTGTCAGTCAAGCAGTCATCCA
Organism: Drosophila repletoides; assembly: GCA_018150835.1. Taxonomy (NCBI): domain Eukaryota; kingdom Metazoa; phylum Arthropoda; class Insecta; order Diptera; family Drosophilidae; genus Drosophila; species Drosophila repletoides. Next base: position 3,257,267 of record JAECWQ010000031.1, read on the forward strand.
GTGACTGGGCGATGCCGGGACGCGCACGAAATTCCGGTTGCACCAAACGGAAATTGCATTTACACGCTTGCCTGATGCAGGGCAGGACATGCCCTGGCACTACGCCTGCCCAGAGCTTTCCCCTTTTTTTATGCCCCCATTTCCCCCCATTTTCTTCTTTTTTTTTTTATTTTGTTGATTACAATGCCAAAGGCGTAAACAACAGCTACACACACCCAGACAAACAGCCCACACAGATCCATATGTATATATATATATAGAGACAGACACACTATCGTTTTAATCCTGGCCTTATTGAACTTGGCAACATGGCCGCAGGCGTTGATAGCACTAATCACCTGATAAGCAAACGTCTCCAGCTCATAACTGTATGGCAAAGGTCAACAACAACATGGTCAAAGCTGATTGAAAATCCTTCCAAGTTGGCTTCTCTCCCAAGTTTGCCCTAGAGATGAGCAGGATATCACAAAAAGTCAATAACAACTTTCATATAGAAGAATATTTATAGAAGAATATACATATTTTAGAATCTACCAGGAATCTACTAACAATATTTTCCAGATAGTTTTTGTTACAATCTTCAGAAAATCTCTGCTGCGAACTCCTAGCTTTATTTATCCTTTAAAAATTATTAACTAATCAAAATAGTTTGCAATTAAATTCTGAATTTTAAGGAACTTAATTCTTTAATATCCTGGAATATAATTTAAAAACTTTTAAATAAAACCAGTCTTTTATTCTGCCTATATATCGTTTTTTTTCATATATTCCATATCAGTACTTCAAGCGTCGATTCTTAGCGGCTTCTCAGCTCTAAGTTAGCCCTGTATTTGCCTGACACGCCCATAAATGACCGTGGGATAAGCCGACAAACCAAGAAGCAAAATAAACATAAAACTGACACATTATTAAGGAAAACTTTAAAAGCTCATAAGTGCAAAGTATCCGTCTCCGCCTCCGTCGCCGTCGCCGTCTCCGTCTCCGTCTTCGAACTCTAAGCAAACAGAGCAAGGACAAGAGCAAGGACCCTAACATATGCAGAAGATTAATCAAGGGAATTTCCAGAATGAGCTTAGAAGCGAACCACATGCAAATAATTTGCGGCTAACTAAACAAACAAATGAAACTCTGAACTGTGGGCACAAGAGTTGGACTTGGAGTTGGACTTGGAGTTGGACTTGGAGTTGGAGTGGGAGTTGGCGCTGATGATAGGAAGAAACTTTCTGAAAAGTTTTTTTTTTTTTTTTTGCCTGTTGCCAAATGGATAGTAGTATATCTGGGTCGGGTAATAAAGCAGCGAACTCATAGCATACATCAAAGCGCCAAGCAAGGAACTGTAGGCGGCATCGCTGATGGCAGATAAAGAGAGCAGCAGCTGTCGGTTTGCTTGATGGCAAAAGTTGTTCAGAAACTTCAATTACTTTTCACCTGCCGGCGTCAACAACAACAAACAAACAATTATAAAAAACAAAAACAAAAAATTGGCAAGGATAGCCGCAAAATTCTGGGGCAAAAAAAAAAATGCTGGGAATACCTGAAAGTTTCTTACAATTCAATTAATACAAACTTAAACGGGCACAAAAGTTCAACTAATATTACACTCAAGCAAGCAAATTAAGAGAGTTATTAAGTAAAACGCTCAGAAGAGGCTTAATTTAAGTTAAATAATTCTTAATTTCAGCGCGGATCGTTCTTAAACCATTTCAGTAAGAGATGTTCGTACTCTTTCGCTACAAGTATGAACAGGATGAAATAAGTGCAGAAATTCCTTTTAATGCTAGATTTAAGTACGAATCGGCTCAATTCAAGTACCAAAATTCTTATAATATTCTCATTATTATTATAATTCATTACAGAACCGAATGAAGAACTTAATAGGGCTTTATTCTCTTTATTTTCAGGCTGCCTCGAGATAGAAACAGGTAAAAATATTATGAGTTACCAGATTGATAAAAAAACAGGCTTGAATCAAGAATTTTCAACTTGGTCTTCGGAAATTTCGACACTGCTGGGAAAGGATTCAAGTATGGAATCATTTTAGCCCATTTTTTCTGTATGGTAATAAAAAAATGTATATATTTTTATTTTAAACAATTTTTCAGCACCTATTTGCTTATTTATTTATATACTTTTATGCTATAAATCTCTGGGAAAGATCAGGAGGATGGATTCTGTTGGTGACACTGGCAAATTAACTGAATGGAAAATTGCAGAGCAGACACAAAAACTTGGCTCACCTGTAAATGTAAATGTAAATGTGAATGCAAAGGTGCTGCAGGACTGTTTGGCTGTTGGCTGGAGTTAAAATTAAAGCTAACAATCAATAACCAAAGTATCCAAGCGAGGTGAAAACGTGTCTACAGGACCCTGGCCCAAGGACCAATGACGAAGGACCAAGGACCACGGACCAAGGACGAAGAACGAAGAACGAACAACGATGCCAAGCAAAAGGAAATTGCATTTCAAATGCATTTGGCGCTTAAAGCCGCTGCGACGTGTGTTTGGCTTCAGGTTTATAGGTAACTACGGACTTTTAGCGGCTTAAACAGAATTTGTTAGTGAGAAGCTTACAACGCCTTAGCCAGGATATTATTCGTGTCGGATTGCCTTGCTGAAATGGTTAAAGGACCAGCATGTAAGCCCCCATAAGATTATAATTGTCCAGGGAATTGCAATACGAAATCGCTTGGCAGCCGCTGTAAGCCGGCTAAAAATCGTTAGAGGCTGCCAATTAGACTGAATTTAATCCCTGTGATGAGACTTAAGAATAGTTTTAAATATAATACAGAATTTTCTTTTACTTTTCTGATTATAAATTTCTATCCAAGTAAGACAATTATACGCCCCACAGACAGAAAGACAGACCAATCCCCCTCCTCCACATCTTCAGTGAATTGATTAAGAACCTCTGCAAATTGAGGTATATATCCAAGCAGCCAGGTTTATTTATTAAATTCTACTTTTTAAAATATAAATTCCAAGAATAAGCACTAAATATTGGAGTGGAAAATAAAGGAATTCGAAAGGAACAAAGACTGGGATAAGTAAAAAGAGTTTGCTCAAAACTCTAGCCGTCTCTATAAGCCAATGTCATCTATTCACTCCGAATAAGTATCTATACGTAAATATATTATTAAATTGGAAATTTACAGCGTTTTTATGAACAATTTGGGGGGCAGTAACTATAACAATGTCAACACATTTACATTGAATTTTACTTTGGGCCAAAAACTCATCGTCAAGTTGAATCTTCTAACACTGCAAGACGGCGTTTCGTGAGTTCGTGTGCATAGACCATGGGCGTGGGGTGCGGGGGGGTTAATTTGAGGTCGGAGCATGCATATTTGAATAACCCCGTAACCCCGCCAAGTGGAGAGCAAAACTTTGGAGCATCGGCATCGTCAATATTATGCAAGTGTTGTGCATACATTTTTTTTATCTCAGCATTTCCGATTTTGTTTTTGGTTTTGTTTTTCTCAGCTGGTTCAGAGACTGGAGCTGGTGTTGCAGCCGCATCCACATCCGCATCCGCATCCGCATTTGCATCCGCATTCGCAAGAGGCATAACGTTGTTGCATATTAAAAACGCTGCAGGCGCACTTTGTGGCAGCCATAAGGCGACTTGATGCGATAATCGCTTGGCTATTCTATGTAAATTGGGTTTTCTTCAGTTTCCTTTATCTACCATAACAAAGGCGTCGCCTTGGCTGTGTGTGGGCGTGGCTGGGTTTTGGGGCTAATGTGAAACCGATAAGGTTAAAAAATTTAGGAAAATTATGTGAAGCTACAGAGCTATATTAAATCACAGCGGGGAGTTCCGACCAAGCCAAATTATGCACATGATTGCGTTAATCAAGTTAAATTAGATGCTGCCTGTCAATGGGGGAGCACAGCTGAAGCATTTCATTTGTGATTTCTGTCGGGGATTTGTCCTTCGACTGATTTCCTTCCCTTCTTTTTTTTTTTTTTTTTTTTTGGTGGGGAGGGGGAACTAATTGAAGTGTGAATAAAACAAAATATTCTGTAGACGAGTTTCTGCTCTTTAGCAGCATTTCTCAAAGGAGAGCAAACACAAATAGGAAAAGGCAAAAATATTTAAATCAAATAAGAGAAACCTAGAGAAATATTTTAAAATAAGTTTTTAATTTTGGTTTTTAACCAATATTTCCGACAGACAAAGGGACATGACTCAATCTTCGTCTTGAATTCTTATGGGATTGAAGATATCTCCTTCAAAGCAATACAACTCTCAGGACAAAGGCTTAATAGTCTCTGCTAGGTTGTAAGATTAATATTATAATACAATAATAATTAAAAATATATCGAAAATAAATATTTTAGGTATTTTAACCACAATAAAGAGACTTATAAAACAAAAATTGTACCTTAAACCAGAAGTTGTAAGCCACAAATTGGAGATTATAAAAAAAAGAAATAAAGGGGAAACGGAAATGGTTTTCAATACTCATATTTAAGCTCCAAAAGTGGGGCACATGACATGTTTCTAGTCATTGATTGACTAGTCAAGTGGCAAGCAGCTCCATGGGCGCTCATTAAATTGTTAATGTGGTTGGCTTTTTGGGGCTTTCATGTGCTTTCATGGCTCATGAATGTTTCTATTAATTTTAACAGACAGACAGGCTGTCGCTCGCAACTCAGCCTGAAAATTGAAATTGAAAATGCAATAAAAAAGAATCTAGAGTAAAAATCAGAGAAGAGAGCGCACACACGTACTCCTATATATGTAGTACAAATATACTCACATATTCGTATGCTTGTTTGATATATAGAGAATTTTGTGAACTGGCAGGCAATCGAATTATACGCGAAGCAGCTTCTTGTGGCAGTTATGATATTTGCTGCAGCTTCCGGTAACGGAGCGGAAACAGAAGACTGCCAGCTAACAGCGAACAGCTAACAGCTAACAGGTAAAAGGCACATAACTCTGGCTGAGCTCTAATAAAGTTAACGTTCCTGACTCCTCTGTGTAGTCCCTTAGTTCGTTAGTTCTTTGAAGTGCCACCGGAGATGGAAGACAGCTACCTGAGATTCCGCATGACTGGCTTAGTTAGATGTTCCTTTTGATTCAGAGCTGAGAATAATAGATTATAAAATCTAATAATTACAATGACTTATATGGAAAATGCAGTTTTATTCTTACAAAATTTAATTTTGTACAAAATCTGAACTTTTTTCACACAAAACCTACGGACAACAAATTGGGAAATCATGGGTTGTCCCTAGTTAATAAATAGCTTTGGCCGTCCCTAATTTTTCTTATAAAAATATTTTATACAGTAGCAATAAACTAGAATCTGATAGTTTCAAAAACCTTCTCCAACTCACAGGGTTGAAAAGAGTCTCAACTTTCAATTCTTTTAATTTAGGTTATGAAATATGTTACCTTTGAATAAACTCAGCTTCACTAAAACTATGGTCAAGAAAATATTAATATATAAACCGGTTTCAACATTTTTATATTTTATAGTTTTATATAATATTGTTGAACCGAACTAGAAATATTGCTTATATTCAGATTCAGGGTCGTCCATATTTTATTTTTTTTTTTTGTGTATACCTTATTTACAAAAGCAGTCGGATATCAGGGTTGGAACCAGTCAAAAACCAGCCCTCAAGCTTATTAAAGAGTATTGGAGCATTTAATCATGCGATTTTAATTAATTTAAAATTATTACTTCTGTAATATTGTTTTCATATTGAACATTCATTTATTTTTCATATTTTATTTAATTAACACGCCGATTATATTTAGTTAATAATTTTAAACAAAGTTAACTTACGCGCGTTACAAAAAGTATTAATCATATTTCAAATGAACCGCGAATGCAAAAAGTATCGAAAGCTGCAAACCTATCGATAAATGCTAATGGAAAAGTTCGGAACTTGACCTGGTTCGCTCATACGAACTAAAAAGAGTGCATGGCAAATTTTGCCGCAAAGCGTTGCAATTTTCACGGAAAAAATTAAATGTCTGCAAAAATGTCGTATTTAATGTGATTATTTATGTTTAATTGTGTTGTAAAATAGCTAATACACGTGCACAGTATATAGACAAGACAAAAAAGACAAAAATGAGCGGAAACCGGGGAAAAGACGCGCCTGGGCCCAGTTCAGGTGAGTTTTTCACATTTTCAGCTTGGTTGCAATGCAACTGCTTCGAATCCGTTATTAACGGAACACTGCAGAGCGGATTCAGCTTAGCTTCCACAATATTTTAGACAGAAACTAATCGAATCTTTTTATAATTCTGCTTATGTTGCTCAACTAAATATATAAATTGTATCTGAAATATTAACAATTGAATTAATCAGGACATGGAAACCAAGCGGCTGTACCCACCATTGAGGAGAAGAACAAGAAAATGCAGCAGGAGACGATGATGGAGAAGCTGCGTGCGAAATACCGAGCAAAGCCAAAGTCGTACGAGGATATCAAAAAATCCGTCCGTATGTACTTCATTGAGAAGCATTATCCCTTGGATCCACTATGCAAGGCGAATCTCCAATCTGCGCTGGACAAACTGCAGCATTATATTAAGGTTACCTCCCGCCATGGATTAGTGGAACGCTTGGAGAGCCTCTCCCGCCAGTTGGGACTTAAATTCATGGAGGACCAGCAGACGCTTTTCATTTCCACAGATATGTTTTATGTGGAGATTCTTCTGGATGCCGCTGGCAAATTGCAGGATGTCAAGGTGCACCACGAATGCAAAATGGAGCAACAAACCCCATCCGAAACGAGCACCAGCTCCACTGACCTACTCAACTCCCTACAGGCGGGTGATTTTGCTGACTTTACTGTCCAGCTGGAGGGTCTCTCCTCCATTTACCAGTTGAACGCAGAGCCCAAGGTGAAGAAGAAGGCATTCGCGGCACTCCAGGCCATGGAATCAGATATTTACTGTATCTATCAGCAGCAGCTAGAGAAACATACGAGTGATAACAGTAATAGCTATCATATTATGAACCAGTCAACGGTGGGATTGGTGCTGCAACGACGTGGTGGGCATCCTATGAAGCTTACTTACTTCTGCCCTCCCCTGCACCTGGCGGAGACGAGTGCAGAGGAAGAGCAGCCATCTACATCTTCAGGAGGAGGTGGAAGCAGAGATTTCAGCATTGATCAGGTGATGAAGAGTCCTAATGGACTGAGTGCCACATTAAATCTAGAGGGCTCGTCGGCGAATAAGCTGCAGATTCTGCCCATCGTAAGTTTTAGTGTTGAGTCTCCTGAGCTGCCCAATTATGCAGAGCTCTGCCAGAATAACTCCATGCTGATGCCGGCCACCTACGTCCTGCGCCTCAGCAAACCAATGCCCGTCTGCATTGATTCCTTGCGGGCCTTGGCTCTGCCTGGTCTAGCTACTCAGTCCTACGAGGATTCTTTAACAATTATGAACTTAATTGTACAAACCTCCTCCAAGCAGGTTATAAAAAGTACCCAGAAGGGATTGTATGTTAATCTACCCAAGGAGACCCATTGTTATTTTCTGACAGATAATCGCAAGTTGCTGGGTACGCTGATATCCTCACTGCCATTTACAGAACCTGCCCAGGTGCCTAAGATCATTGCGTTCCTTAAGAAACAGGCGCTCTTCTACACGCTGCTCTCCAGTTGCGTTAGGGAGCAACAGAAACAGTACAATGGTAGATAAAACACCTCCAGAAATAGAAAGAGTAACTATTAATATTTTCAATTATTGCAGACATGGAGAGCACTGTCATACTGGAGGTAACTGCTGTGTCGCTCAGTCAGATCACTGTGGAGCTGCAGCATCCGTACGAGGAGTCACTGGCCACTGTCGACTTCTTACTGGAGGATGGGGAGGTTAATTGCGTTATATACTGCCTGAGCAATGACTACGAAGAGCTTTCTCAGAAACTGACCAGAACAGTGCGCCAGGTGTTCTCCTTACCCTTAGTTATATACAAGTTGCTCAAGTGCTGGGATGACGAGCATGAACAAAAGGTCCATGGTCCCAAAGCTGCTCCTTGCGCCGCCACAGGCACCGGCATAACTGAGGGAATCGCTGGAACAAGCGCAAGTGGTACACCAGGAAGTCAGCAAGGGACAAGTAACTTCGGACAATTTGCCATGGAAACGGACTCGGCAGAAGGTGTGGGAGTTGGAGGTGGTTTCAGTAGCTTGAGTAGTCTAAAAATGGACACAAACCTGCGCTCCTTGGCAGATGCATTCGCTGCCTCCACATCTGCTGCCGCAGCCATTGCAGGATTGATAAATCTGAAGCGGGAAACAGATCCACAGGCATCCACAAGCAGCAGCCCTATTCCCTCCACGAGTTCTGCCGCTACTTCGGCATCCAAAGACCAAGAAATTGCCGACAAGTATAAAAATATTTGGAAAGACAAGACTCCTACTCTAAAGCACTCTGTCAGCATCACGCCCATTGCTGGCGATGGAAAGGCGCCCCTCCAATTGCAACCGCAGCAACAGGTGGAAGTACAGCGCACAGGCGGTATAGAAATTATACCGCTGAATGTTCCAGCAGGAGTAGGAGCCACGCCAAGTGCTGGTTCCACTGCCACCACAATCACTATAACGCCCATTACTGGAGGAAGTAAGGAGACATCGAAGGAGCAGAAGAAGCCAATAACGAGCGGAAGTGCCTCGAAGCGACCCCATGAGAGCACTTCTTCTTCCACTTTGGGCAGCGTCAGTAGTAGCAGCTCCTCCAGCGATACGCAGAAAGAGAAGAAGCGCAAAAAGAAACGAGATGACTCCCCAATGGGTCCTCCTGAAAAGATTTATTCAAGACAAAACTCACCCGCCGCTGGTGGCATAGCTGATAGCTCTTCAGGCAGTGGCGTAGTGCGCAAGTTCTCATCGCCTTCAACATCGTCCTCCTCCTCGCCTAAAGCGGGTGGAGGCGGAGTAGGAAGCGGTCCTGGTCTAAGTCTTATGCCTGGACAGCCATCTGCGCGTCCCAGTCCAAAACATTCGCCCGTCTACAGCAGTCCTAAGCACAGCAGTAACACCGCTTCGAACAGTCCAAAGTCACCATTTGGCACCCACTCGCCCAAACATGGTTCCTCCGGAAAGCCGAGCATGTCTACTCTCAAAAGCGCCACGGCAGCCAAAAGTCCTGATAAGTCTTCGACTGGTAGTCTCGGAACGAGTTCCACTACGGTTTCTCTACCTCTACCTTTGGGGCTTTCTCAGATTACAGCAGCCGCCAGCTCCAGTTCAGGTGGTAATCCTCCCATGATCCGTCCCGTGCCTCCATTGGCTTGCAGCAGCAGTTCGTTGCCATCCATCAAGAAAGACAAATCTATGGCCAGTTCCTCCACATCGAGCGCTTCTTCAGGAGTTGTAGCTGCTGCAGCAGCCGCATTAAAAAGCTCTCAGCAGCAACAGATAAAAACCGCTGAACCCAACTTATCACATATGGCAGCTGGTGGTAACCTGGCCGACTTGGAGCTCACTGCACTCCGTCAAGGCTTGGCTGGAGTCGGACCAGGATTGGGACTGAGCGCGGTAGGTGCGGTAAGTCCGTTTTCACTTTATGAGTAGCTCTTCCACCTCCGCCACTGCATCCGCCTCCACCTACAACTCAAACTTCACCTCTAACCAGTAGTTTACTCCCTTGTTTCTCTTTTCTAAATCTTAAAAAACATCTAAAATTTATTCCAAAATGTATTTAGTCAATTCAATAGTCCTTAAGTAACTTTTATTTTTATGATTGTTATTATTATTATTGCAACTGTAGTTTTGATAACTGATCTTACACGATTTATTCAATGTTTTGTGTGTAAATATATTTACTTCTATTTTCTATCTGCATCCGTTTTATTTTCTTTTATCCAACCCTCTACTGGGCCACATATTCTATATTTATCTGCACCTCTTTAAAATGTCGTATTTACTGTTTCCCATTATTGTACTGACCCAAAAATGTATATAAAAGTATTTTCTATTCAATTAACCTTTCGTTCCCTCGAATCGGTAGATTCTCAAGTATCACCTTATACCCCATTAGCTCCTAAACAGAGTCGTAGCAGAGCTCCACTTACAGTTCCCCAACGTAGTGCAGTTTCCTATGCAATATTCATGCCAATCGGTCGGCTTAAATTAACGAGTCCAAATTCCTAGCTGCATTTTCCTGACTTGGTTTGCTTTTCCCATTATTATTCGTTAGCTTAGCTTGGATTTGATATAGTTACTCATATCTCGTAGATGGTAGATCCTCCCTTTGGTAAACTGACTGATTACTAACGGGTCTCTTCTCTCTTTCGCTTTCTCCCCCTATCTGTATCTGTTTGCATGTCACGAAAATTGCTTAAACCACAATCGACACTTGGGCTTCCTTTTGATACGTTCGTGTCCGTTTTTGATTGTTTTAATTTTCTTTTTCGGTTTATTTATCTTTGGTTTATGTTCATACTTACACTCAAACAAAAAATCGACACTTACCCACATAAAACTACGCGCTCACCTTGTCAGGTTAGTTTGATGACGTCGACGGAAGCTTCGACGGCAACCATCCCCACAACAGCAACGACAACAACACTGGCAACAATCACAACAGCAACAACAGCAGCAGCAGCAGCAGTAGTGGATTCGTCAGTCTCAACAACAGCCCCAACTCCAGCACAGGGAACGGGAGTAACATCGACAACACTAGCAATTCAGCAGCAAGCAGCGACGCAACATAGTAGCGACAGCAGCATGACCACAGCTACAGTGGCAGCAGACACTACAGTATCCACAGAGTACATGGTGAAGCCGAGCAGCCAGGAGGGTCTGAAGTTAACCATTAATAAAACAGGCGGCAGCTCCAGCAGCAGTAAGAGAGAAAGCAAGACATCAACAAGTGGCTCCTCATCTTCATCCAAGAAACAACACACGGGGCTTAAACCTGGAGTCAACAGCGGACCCGCCTCCAAGAAGGGTACAAGTTCAGGAGGGAGCAGCTCCAGCAAGCATCTCTTTCAAAAGGCCAACTCTTCAGGCAATCTGAGCACCAAACTAAGTGGTGCCTCTGCCTCTGGCTCTGGCTCTAGCTCTAGCTCTAGCTCAAGCTCAGGCGGGAATTTGCCTCTGACCAAAAGCAACAGTACAAACACTTTCCAGGAGCACAGTGCACCTAGGCGCCGGCCCAGCTTGACTAACACGGGAACTGGAACGCAGCGCAAAGCAACCATAGCGGCTCCTGGTTCAGGAACGGGAACGGCAGTAGGAGTTGGTGGGATGTCGCCAGCAGCGCTCAGTGGCTCTATGTCTCAGCCACCGCCACGTTTTGATCACCACACGGACATGATGACTATACTACAGTATGCATCACCTAGCATGGCCGCCAGCATGGAGGGCTTTATCAAGGGACTACACAACAAGTTCCAGATACCCAAATTGTCACAGCGTCCAAGCGGCTCAGGTGGACGTACCACGCCCAGCACAGAACAGCCGACAACCAGTAGCGCTTCTTCTTCATCCTCCGCATCTGCATCCACCACCACCTCTCAGGAACCGCAGCAACAAGTCAATCCGGATACAACTGCCCCGGCAGCCAATCTATCAGCTACTCCCAGTGGATCACAGACGCCTTTGGCAGCACCTCCTCCTCCTCCTCCTCCTCCTCCCCCTCCGCCTCCTCCTTCTGCAGGAGACGATTTGCTGCTGAACTTGACCAGTAGTGGTGGATTAGGTCCAGAGGATGGCATAGATGAGGAGCTGCTCGCTAGCTTGGCCGGCGAATGACATCTCAAAGATCAGCCTCTCTTTCCAATTATACTTGGTACATTTGTCAGCATTTTGACGATGGGCTAATGTCTATTGCGCACCATAAGTAAGATTGTACTTGATTTTAATAATTCTATAAACAAAGCAGGAGAATTTATAAAATTCCGTCTAATTTAAGAACAAGTTTTTTTTTTTGCTATGAATTAATTTATTTATATACAAATTGTCAATAAAAAACAAAATGTTATCTAAGAACTGTGAAACCAACGTTTTAATCGAATTGTTCTACTAAAGTATAGATTAAATTTTAAGTTAAAATTTGAATTTGAATTTAATTACCTAATAAAAAATATTGATTGGAAAATTACAAATTCATTCTATAACTAGCAACAAAAGGCAATCTGCGGTGAGCCGAAGATTACATACCCTTTCAGACTGGTGCAAGCATTTCGAGTAGCAAATTGTTATTAAATTTATTTATTTTGACCGATTGCTCCTTTCTATGGCAGCTATATGATATAATGGACCGATCTGGCCGATCCCTGCACCACAAAAATTGCAACTCAATTTTCAATCAACTAGCGCAAAAGCTGGTTGAGGACTTGTTTGCTTAACAACAGGCGGACAGGGTATGTGCGATTGGTCTCTTTGTCTGAATCTATAATATATATTCCTTATGAAGTCGGAGATGTCTTCTGGAAGGCATTACACAGTTCGCGACAAAATCATAATACTCTCTACAAGGGTATAAAAAATAAAAAACAACTTGATAAGAAATCGTATAACTTTTCTGAATTGGATTACAAAGCATGTAAAAAGTTGGAGGCTTGTGGTTAATGTACGTCACAGAGAAGTGCAAAACAAATGCGAGTCGCTTAGGTGGTCTGTGGAAAGGGTCAAGGAACTCGACCCATTTAACGCAGCGATAAGCGCAGTATAAAATATAATATAATATATATAATATAAACATAATTGCATGTGTGTATTTAGTAGCTTTGAGCTTAAAAGGATAATTTTGATTGGGCAGCTTAGATATTTAGCTGGATATTCTGAACGTTCTTGAGGGCTTCGCTATAAGAGGCCAGTACAGGCTGCACTTCCTCTGCCAGGAATTCGTCCACCTGCTCGCTGGCACGGCCAGTAAAGGTGCGTGCATCTAGGATATCACCCAGTTGATCTAGTATGGGTGCAAAGTAGGAATCATTGCGCACCCGCTCCACCAGATCATTATCCTTGCCATACTGCTTGACCTGAGCACCCGCTTCCTGGGAAAGAACACGAATCTTCTCGTGACAAACCTGACGATCACCGCCTGCTTTCACCATCGCCATAATAATGTTCTCCGTGGACATAAAAGGCAGCTCCTGTGCAATGTGACGTTCTATAACCTTTGGATAGACAACGAGTCCTTGCGAAATGTTCAACAATGTAAGAAGAGCCGCATCCGCGGACAGAAATGCTTCCGAGAGGGTCAAACGTCTATTTGCCGAATCATCTAGGGTCCGTTCCAGCCATTGTGTGGCATGGGTATTAACTGCATTGCTAAACAAAGTGATAAGATGACGGGCTAAGGCACAGCAGCGTTCCGAGCGCATGGGATTGCGTTTATAAGGCATGGCAGATGAGCCAATCTGTGTGCTCTCAAAGGGCTCCTCCAATTCTTTGCGAGAGGCAAGTATGCGTAGATCCGAACACATTTTATGTATGGTACTGCCCAAACTAGACAGGGCAGCGATAATCTCTACGTCCACCTTGCGGGAGTAAGTCTGACCGGTGACGGCATACGGCTTGCTGAAGCCCGCCAGTTGAGTAACTAGTTGATCCAGCTGTTTTACCTTTTGTCCGTCTCCATTAAAAAGCTGAAGAAAGGAAGCCTGTGTGCCCGTGGTGCCCTTGACGCCTCGAAACCGTAGATCTTCCAAGCAGCGACGCAGCGCACGCTCATCCATCAGCAAATCCTGAATCCATAAGCAGCAACGTTTTCCCACTGTCGTCAGCTGCGCCGGCTGCAAATGCGTAAATCCCAGCGTGGGCAGCGCCTTATAAGATGACGCAAACTCCGACAGACGGGCCACTACGCTGGCCACACGCGGTAAAAGCAACTGCAATGCATCCCGCAGCACAATCAAATCCGTATTATCACCCACATAACAGGAGGTGGCACCTAGATGGATAACAGGAGCTGCTGCCGGGCATTGCTTGGCAAACAAATGCACATGAGCCATCACATCGTGCCGCGTCAGACGCTCCTCTGCCGCTGCCGCCTCGAAATCAATGTCCTTGATGTGCTCCTCCATCTGTTGTATCTGTGCATCGGTTATATCCAAGCCCAGTTGATGCTCCGCCTTTGCAAGCCATACCCACAGTTGACGCCAGGTTGAGAACTTGTTTTGATCACTGAACAGAAATTGCATCTCCTTGCTGGCATAGCGTGTGCTCAGCGGCGATTTATAGCCTTCGTAAGCGCTAGACATTTTTTTTTTGCTAGTTTTACTTGTTCGCCTTGCAATTTAATTATTAATTAATTAATGTTCTACCTTCAAAGGTGAGTTTTTATTAACTGACCGCAGTGAGAAAATACCACATGTTGCGCTTTTGATTATACAATGTGACCAGATGAGGCATGCCCAAGAATATATCGATAGAGTATATCGAACAAGCTATCGGAAATACGTTCCAAATTTAAATAAAGAAAATTGTCTGTGGTTTAATAGATAAATAATAAGAATATGATGAACTGTCAATATACCTAAGCGAATATGAAAAAGTTTTGGTGTATTCACTCCTTAAAATAATTCAGTACAAGAAGATCTCTTGACTACCTCCTCAGCATTAATACAATTGGCATATGATCAGCATAAATGCAATATTGCTATCGTTATCGAAAATTTGCATCGCTGCATTGCAGGAAATTTTAAAACTGTATGCTGATAACAATAAATTAAAGTAAAAGATAAGATAAGATAAAGATAGATTTAGGATGAACTGTTATAATATAAATAAATAAAATTTCTCCCTTGTTTTTTTTTTTTGTTGGCAAGCACTTGTGATTTTTATTTTTATATATAATAATTATCATTATTTATATTTTATTTGTATCTTATTTATGGTGCGTAGCAAACAACAGCCCATTGTCACAGTGCAGGCCAGGCCTTTTCATACAACTTTTTTTTTTAGGACATTAATGTAATTATGTATTTAAGATCTGTCGATCAGTGACAATTATTAAATTTAATGATTTTAACTTGGCATTGAGTTTCTTTCTCACTTTTTAAGTGAGATGTCATTCGCCTGCCAAGCTAGCGAGCAACTCCTCATCTATGCCATCCTCTGGACCTAATTCACCACTACTGCTCAAGTTCAGCAGTAAATCGTCTCCTGCAGAAGGAGGAGGAGGCGCTGCCAAAGGCGCCTGGGATCCAATAGGAGGAGCTGATAGATTGGCTGCCGAGGCACTTGTATCCGGATTAACTTGTTGCTGCGGTTCCTGAGAGGTGGAGGTGGATGCAGATGCGGAGGATGAAGAAGAAGCGCTACTGGTTGTCGGCTGTTCTGTGCTGGGCGTGGTACGTCCACCTGAGCCGCTTGGACGCTGTGACAATTTGGGTATCTGGAACTTGTTGTGTAGTCCCTTGATAAAGCCCTCCATGCTGGCGGCCATGCTAGGTGATGCATACTGTAGTATAGTCATCATGTCCGTGTGGTGATCAAAACGTGGCGGTGGCTGAGACATAGAGCCACTGAGCGCTGCTGGTGACATCCCACCAACTCCTACTGCCGTTCCCGTTCCTGAACCAGGAGCCGCTATAGCTGCTTTGCGCTGCGTTCCAGTTCCAGTGTTATTCAAGCTGGGTCGGCGTCTGGGCGCATTGTGCTCCTGGAAAGTGTTTGTACTGTTGCTTTTGGTCAGAGGCAAACTCCCGCCTGAGCTAGAGGTAGAACTAGAGCCAGAGCCGGAAGCACCACTTAGTTTGCTGCTTAGATTGCCTGAAGAGTTGGCCTTTTGAAAGAGATGCTTGCTGGAGCTGCTCCCCCCTGAACTCGTACCCTTCTTGGAGGCGGGTCCGCTGTTGACTCCAGGTTTAAGCCCCGTGTGTTGTTTCTTGGATGAAGATGAGGAGCCACTTGCTGATGTCTTGCTTTCTCTCTTACTGCTGCTGGAGCTGCCGCCTGTTTTATTAATGGTTAACTTCAGACCCTCCTGGCTGCTCGGCTTCACCATGTACTCTGTGGACACTCCAGTGCCTGCTTCTGCTACAGCTGTTGCTGCTGTTGTGCTACTGTTACTACTATGTTGCGCCGCTGTTTGCAACTGTTGCTGCTGAATTGTTAAGGCTGCTGTCGTTGCTAGTGATGTTGCTCCCGTTCCCAGTGCTGGAGTTGGGGCTGCTATTGAGACTGACGAATCCACTACTGCTGCTGCTGCTGCTGCTGTTGTTGTTGCTGTTGTTGTGATTGTTGCCAGTGTTGTTGTCGTTGCTGTTGTGGGGATGGTTGCCGTCGAAGCTTCCGTCGACGTCATCAAACTAACCTGACAAAGTGAGCGCGTATTTATGTGTGGGTGTGTGTCGATGTTTTTGTTTGTGTGTGAGTGTGAAGACAAACCAAAGAGAAATGAACCGAAAAAGAAAATTAAAACAATCAAAAACGGACACGAACGTATCAAAAGGAAGCCCAAGTGTCGATTGTGGTTTAAGCAATTTTCGTGACATGCAAACAGATACAGATAGGGGGAGAAAGCGAAAGAGAGAAGAGACCCGTTAGTAATCAGTCAGTTTACCAAAGGGAGGATCTACCATCTACGAGATATGAGTAACTATATCAAATCCAAGCTAAGCTAACGACTAATAATGGGAAAAGCAAACCAAGTCAGGAATTTAAACCGACCGGTTGGCAGGTAGTGAATATAGTAAAGGAAACTATACTAGCTGGAGGAACTCCAAGTGGAGCTCGGTTTCCACTCTGCTTACAGGCTAATGGGGTATAAGGTATACTTCTACTTAAGTAGATATCTAGCAATGCGGGGGTACTAAAGGTTAATTGAATAGGAATCATAAATACGTTTATATACATTTTGGTAACAGTAAATACGGCATTTTAAAGAGGTGCAGATATATAATAAATGTGGCCCCGTAGAGGGTTTAATAAAAGAAAATAAAACGGATGCAGTTAGAAAATATAAGTAAATATATTTACACAAAACATTCCATAAATCGAATCGAAAAAACTACAGTAGAAATAATAACATAATAATAATAATAAAGGTAATTACTTATATACATAAAATAGTAAATTGGATTGAGTTAAATACAATTTGCAATAAAATTTTGTTTGATTTTTAAGATGCGTATTTAGTTCAAGATTTAGTTTTAGGGAAAACATAGAAATAAAAGAGTTAACTACGGGTTAGAGGTGCAGTTGTAATTGGAGGTGGAGGCAGAGGCGGAGGTGGGAGAGCTATTCATATATTGAAAACGGACTTACCGCACCTACCGCTCCCGTTGCCGCGCCCAGTCCCATTCCCGATCCCGTTCCCAATCCCGCTCCTCCTCCCGTCATACCCTTGCGGAGTCCACTAAACTCTAAGGCGGGCAAGTTGCTTAGATTGCTACCAGATGCCAAATGTGAAAGAGCAGCAGCTACGACTCCTGAAGAAGGGCCTGATGCGGAAGAACTTGCCATAGATTTGTCTTTCTTGATAGATGGCAATGAGCTGCTGCTGCAAGCCAATGGAGGTACGGGCCGAATCATGGAAGGATTACCACCTGAACTGGAAGACGAGGCTGGTGTACCCTGAGAAAGTGCCAAAGGAAGAGGTAGAGAAACCGAAGTGGAGCTCGTTCCGGGATTACCAGTCGAAGACTTATCTGGACTTTTGGCTGCCGTGGCGCTTTTGAGAGTAGACATGCTCGGCTTTCCGGAGGAACCATGTTTGGGCGAGTGGGTGCCAAATGGTGACTTTGGACTGTTCGAAGCGGTGTTACTGCTGTGCTTAGGACTGCTGTAGACGGGCGAATGTTTTGGACTGGGACGCGCAGATGGCTGTCCAGGCATAAGACTTAGACCAGGACCGCTTCCTACTCCGCCTCCACCCGCTTTAGGCGAGGAGGAGGACGATGTTGAAGGCGATGAGAACTTGCGCACTACGCCACTGCCTGAAGAGCTATCAGCTATGCCACCAGCGGCGGGTGAGTTTTGTCTTGAATAAATCTTTTCAGGAGGACCCATTGGGGAGTCATCTCGTTTCTTTTTGCGCTTCTTTTCCTTCTGCGTGTCGCTAGACGAGCTGCTACTGCCGTTACTTGAGTTCGAGGACGAAGAAACTGTGCTCTCATGGGGGCGCTTCGGGGCACTTCCACCCCCTATAGTTTTTTTTTGTTCCTTAGATGTTTCTTTACTGCCTCCAGTAATAGGAGTTATGGTAATTGTAGTGGCGGTGGAGCCCGCACTAGGCGTGGCTCCTACTCCCGCTGGCACATTCAGTGGTATAATCTCTATGCCGCCCGTGCGCTGAACATCCACCTGTTGCTGCTGTTGCACTTGGAGAGACGCCTTTCCATCGCCAGCAATGGGCGTGATGCTGACAGAGTGCTTTAGAGTAGGAGTCTTGTCTTTCCAAATATTTTTATACTTGTCGGCAATTTCCTGGTCTTTGGATGCCGGAGTAGCGGCAGAACTCGTGGAGGGAATAGGGCTGCTGCTTGTGGTTGCCTGTGGATCTGTTTCCCGCTTCAGATTTATCAATCCTGCAATGGCTGCCGCAGCAGATGTGGACGCAGCGAATGCATCTGCCAATGAGCGCAACTTAGTATCCATTTTTAGATTGCTTACGCTATTAAAGCCACCCGAAGCTCCTCCGCCAGCTCCTTCTCCCGAGTCCGTTTCCATGGCAAATTGCCCAAAGTTACTTGTGCCATGCAGCCCTCCTGTTGCCCCGTTTGCACCAGTGAGCCCACCAGCCGTCCCGCTGCCTGTGCCTGCGGACGGAGCAGTTCTGGGACCATGGAACTTTTGTTCATGCTCCTCATCCCAACACTTGAGCAACTTGTATATAACCATGGGTATGGAGATCACCTGGCGCACTGTTCTGGTGAGTTTCTGAGACAGCTCTTCATAGTCACTGCTCAGGCAGTAGATGGTACAAGTGGCTTCCCCATCTTCCAGTAAAAAATCGACAGTGGCCAGTGACTCCTCGTACGGATGCTGCAGCTCTACAGTGATCTGACTGAGCGACACAGCAGTTACCTCCAGTATGACAGTGCTCTCCATGTCTGCAATAATTGAAAATATTAATAGTTACTCTTTCTATTTCTGGATGTGTTTTATCTACCATTGTACTGTTTCTGTTGCTCCCTAACGCAACTGGAGAGCAGCGTGTAGAAGAGAGCCTGTTTCTTAAGGAAAGTAATAATCCTAGGCACTTGGGCAGGTTCTGTAAATGGCAGTGAGGATATCAGCGTACCCTGCAGCTTACGATTGTCTGTCAGAAAATAACAATGGGTCTCCTTGGGTAGATTAACATACAATCCCTTCTGGGTACTTTTTATAACTTGCTTGGAGGAGGTTTGTACAATTAAGTTCATAATTGTTAAAGAATCCTCGTAGGACTGAGTAGCTAGACCAGGCAGAGCCAAGGCCCGCAAGGAGTCAATGCAGACGGGCATTGGTTTGCTGAGGCGCAGGACGTAAGTGGCGGGCATCAGCATAGAGTTATTCTGGCAGAGCTCTGTATAGCTGGGCAGCCCAGAGGACTCGACGCTAAAACTAACTATAGGCAGAATCTGCAACTTATTAGCCGAAGAACCTTCCAAATTTAGTGTGGCACTCAGTCCATTAGGACTCTTCATCACTTGCTCAATGCTGAAATCCTTGCTAGCAGTTCCTGCTGTGGCTACGTCCTCATCCTTTACGTTCGTCTCCACAAGGTGCAGGGGAGGGCAGAAGTAAGTAAGCTTCATAGGATGCCCACCACGTCGTTCCAACACCAATCCCACCGTTGACTGGTTCATAATATGATAGCTATCGCTGCTATTACTCATATTCTTCTGTAGCTGTTGCTGATAGATGCTGCAAATATCCGTTTCCATGGCCTGAAGTGCCGCAAATGCCTTCTTCTTCACCTTGGGCTCAGCGTTCAACTGGTAAATGGAGGAGAGACCCTCCAGCTGAACAGTAAAGTCTGTAAAGTCACCCGCCTTTAGGGAGTTGAGTAGGTCATTGGAGCTGGTGCTGGTTTGGGATGGGGTTTCTTGCTCCATTTTGCATTCGTGGTGCACCTTGACATCCTGCAATTTACCACTGGCATCCAGAAGGATCTCCACATAAAACATATCTGTGGAAATGAAAAGCGTCTGCTGGTCCTCCATGAATTTAAGTCCCAACTGGCGGGAGAGGCTCTCCAAGCGTTCCACTAATCCATGGCGGGAGGTAACCTTAATATAATGCTGCAGTTTGTCCAGCGCAGATTGGAGATTCGCCTTACATAGTGGATCCAAGGGATAATGCTTCTCAATGAAGTACATACGGACGGATTTTTTGATATCCTCGTACGACTTTGGCTTTGCTCGGTATTTCGCACGCAGCTTCTCCATCATCGTCTCCTGCTGCATTTTCTTGTTCTTCTCCTCAATGCTGGGTACCGCCGCATGGCTTCCATGCCCTAATTAATTCCAGTATTGATATATCAATTTCAATCTATTCATTAAATTATAAAAAGAACCGGTTTTGCAATGGTCTGTTTACAACCGATTCAAAACAGTTGCATTGCCATCAATGAGAAAGTGGAACTTACCTCCACTGTTTCCAGGCGTTATTTTTGCCTGGCTTCCGCTCATATTTACAGAGCACAGCTAGATTACCAATAATAAAACACAACAAAACATAAAAAATTATACTTAATACACCATTGTCACAGATATTCCATTTTTTTGTGTAGAAGAAAATGCTTCGCTTTTGTGGAAAAAATGGCTAACACTTCAACTAGTTCACGTGAACTAGTTCAGACGAAGACATTTATGCTATCGATATCAATGCGTATGTAAATTGTTGCCAGTTAAAAGTCTTTACATTTAAATAAGGCGTTTTTTCAAGCAAGTTATTTAAAATATATACATAATTTGCGCAAAATTTAGAAAATGCTATAGATTATCATTATTTTATTATTATACATTATATTATTATTAAATATTTAAAAAGTATAATGATAACAGTGGCACATAATGTTAAGTAGTTAGTTAACATAACATAGGCCAATTTAACAGTGAACTACTTGTGCGTCGTTTGTTGATTCAGTTCATTTCTTAATTTTAGTAAATCGTAAAACTGCAGTCCCGATAAAAGATGACATCCATTGCCGGTGGACATGGCGAATCGAATCCTAACAGCTCCTGGCTGAGCGCCCGGGGTTTCTGGTTGGCCTATTTTCTGGGGCTAGTCTTTGTGCACTTGCTGCTGTTATCAGTGCCCTATGTTACCATTTCTGCTGCGTGGACGGCAACCAATTTGCTGCATAACGTTGTAAGTGTCGAAGTTCAAGTTGATATACAAATATATACGCAAATATATTAATATAGTGATTGATAAATTCTTTTCAGGCACATTTATATTTTCTGCATATAATCAAAGGTGCTCCTTGGCTAAGCATAGAGAATGACGTCAATCGACGCTGGACACATTGGGAGCAAATTGATGACGGCGTTCAATTGACACCAACTCGCAAATTCCTAACAGCTGTGCCTATTGTACTGTAAGTAACATACCTAAATATATATTTGCATTGTTGTCTGCTGCTTAAAATTTACTTATATGTTATTTACCTATTTCCTTTTGCAGCTTCCTGTTAACTTGCCTGTACACCCGCAACAATACGGAACATTTTATTGCCAACTTTATATCATTGGCTATAGTAACCCTGCCCAAGCTGCCTCAGTTCCATGGCGTTCGTTTGTTTAACATTAATAAGTATTAACAGATGCTTGCCTGCATGTAATGTTTATGTAAATAATTTGGTCGAACAGGGAGGCTTATAATAGGCCTGATGTATATATATTTAAAGATGGTAGACTGAGCAAATTGCTGGCTTTTAATTGTTTTTTTTTTTTTAACTTTACTTTTGTCTATGGCGCTGTTGTACTCATTTAATATATAAATATGTATACGATACATTGTTAAACAATAATAAACTATATAGAAGAGCTGATATGCATAAGAAATGTGTATTTGTATGTAAGCATATGCGTCTTTATCTCTTTTTGCAAGCTTTTCTAGGGTATTCTCTTTATTCTCAGGAAAGCCAAGCCGATATAGCTATCATTCTGTGTTTGTATATAAACAAGTTCTTTCTTTATCTTACAATCAGAAAAGATTGCACATGTATATTTAATCGCTACATATAATAGGATAGATTTCTTTTATAAATGGACCTATACTTTCAATCAATCACTCCCGATTTAGATTAAGCTGCTATATTATATAGTTGTCCTATAGAAGAAAAATTAGTTACTTATGATATTTAACATTTGGTTTACTTATGTTTGACACGAGAATATTCAAAGGCCAATAATATGCAACTTTTCTAGGAACCATCAGTAAGGGTATTCGATTGTTGCTTGGTTTTTTTTAGATGTCAAGTGTCTGGGAGCCCATAATGTAAATAATTTATAGGCTTATCTATATACACATATATATATATACATATATATTTAGAGGGCTTGCAATTGCGATTGCAGCTGTGAGCGGATTTAAGTGCGCCAATTGACTACTACCTGAGTTACCTAATCTCTATATACTCTATGGCATACTCTCTTACTACTACTACGCTACTATTGTAGCTGTTATCAGCTATTCCACTTTCAATATTAGACATCGCGATCATTATAAATCGCATCAGTTTAGTAGACGCCGTGCTGGAGGCTTCTGTTGCCCTTTTTGACTTTCGCGACTACGAATCGCGACCTTAACGACTTTCAAGAGGTGTGTCTGGGGCAGCCAGGCAGTTGTTGTTATAAACACATAGTTTATTATAAAAACATTTTAGTGTAAATTTTAGTTAATCAGGTAACAAAAACAGCAGCTAAAACATGTCGGTTACTGTGGAGGAGGAAATCTTTGGCCTGGCTAAAAATCCGTATACCAAGGTGCCTGAAATGGTGCGTCGCTTCACCATGACCAACCAGAATCAGATGTCCGTATCGGTAATACAATTGGGTGCCATAATACAGAGTGTACGAATGCCGGATGCCTATCAAAAGATAGAGGATGTGTGCCTGGGCTTTGAGGATATTGCCAGCTATGTGAACACTAAGGCGGCCTATATAGGAGGAACACTGGGACGTGTGGCAAATCGTGTGGCCAATGGGGAGTATTTCGTGGGCGAGGTTAAGTATCCGTTGACCAAGAATTTTAAGGATACATACCAGCTTCATGGCGGCTTCGTTGGTTTCGATAGCGTCATTTGGGAGGTTGTGCGAAAGTCCGATTTGGGCATCAGTTTCCGACATGTATCACCCGATGGCACTGAAGGTTACCCCGGCAAGCTAACGACCATTATTACCTATTGGCTGGATAATCATAATCGTTTAGGTATTCGCTACGAGGCGATCACGGATAAAACCACCTGTGTCAACCTATCCAATCATGCGTACTTTAATTTGGCTGGACATGCTGCCGGTCCCAAGGCACTGGCGGAGCATACTGTGGAGATTTGCTCCTCAAAGGTAGTTGCTACTGATGATGCACAAATACCGACGGGCGAGCTGCTGAATGTGGACGATACGGTCTTTGATCTACGCATACCCGTGCTACTGGGCGATCGGCTCAAACAGTTCGATAATCATATAATTAAGGGCTATGACAATTGTTTTGTCGTCAATGAGGGCAAGGACGGCATGAATCTGATAGCCAAAATTTTGCATCCACCCAGTGGTCGTGCCATGGAAGTCTACAGCAATCAGCCGGGTCTACAATTCTATACGGCCAACAATATGCCCGATGAGGCAAATGGTGATTCACCAATGATTGGCAAGGATTGTACACATTATCACAAATTCGGTTCCTTTTGTGTGGAAACCGAAAAGTTTCCCGACTCAATGAATCATCCTGATTTTCCAACAATCTTCCTACATCCCGGCGAAAAATATTTGCATGAGACCATTTACAAGTTCAACATAGAAGAGTCTTGGAAATGCTGTGCGCATAACAAATAATTCTTTAATAAAGCTGCCTGATTCTTACTCTTTAAATATACTGAGTTTTCTTTACATAAAAATAAATGGTAAAAATTATATATACTTCACAGTTGAATTAGATTTTCTTCTATGATTATTTGAGTATATTTCATATCTAATATAATACATCTAAATAAAACTCACAGGTCAAGTGGAGAAGAGTTTTTTCTTAATGCTGGCCCAAAGATCGGATGATTTCAGCATATAGCTGTTAAGATGAAAGATGAAGGATTGTGTTTTCCAGCTCTCACGGGAGTCATCAACTATTTTCAAAGGATTATTACAGTCTGGGTCAAAGATAGCTTTTCCTAACTAGTTTTTACTAATCTTATATTTATGAAGTATCAACACAGAATCACAGTAGTCTAGGCAGTTGTTTAATACTATTACTATCTACTCTCTGACTATACTAAGTAATCGCAGTGCAGGGCTTTTATATTTTCTATATATAAATATATATATATCACGATGTCGTTCGATCAGAAGGAAATGTTTAATCTGATGTATAAGCTGGCTCGCCTGACTCAGACAGACTTTCGGGTGGAATACGACGCACTGGGTCCGGTCAATGTGCCTCTGGATCGCCTGTTTGGACCTAATACAATGCGTACAGTTATGAATTTCCCTATTGGTGGCATAGAGGAGCGCATGCCGGTAAGTATTATCCATTAATGGATTAGATCGATCAGTTGGAGCAGCAGCTTACCCAGTTGTCTTCCATAGCGTTCCATTATAATCGCACTGGGTATACTGAAGAAGGCCTATGCGGAAGTAAATGAAATGTTTGGTCTCGATGCCAAGTTGAGTAATGCAATTGGGAAGGCGGCTGATGATGTCATATCTGGGAAGCTCTATGATGAGCATCACTTTCCATTGGTCATCTGGCAGGCGGGTTCGGGCGGACATACCAATATGAATGTTAATGAGGTAATTAGCAATCGGGCTATAGAAATAATGGGCGGTCAGCTGGGCAGCAAGGATCCAGTGCATCCTCGTACACATGTCAATATGTCACAGAGCTCCAATGAATGTTTCTCCTCGGCCATAAATATAGCTGTGGCTATGCAGCTACAGGAGAAGCTATTTCCTTCTCTCAGACTAATCATAGAAGCGCTGACCAAGAAGGAGCAACAGTGGGAGGGTATCATTAAAATAGGACGCACACATCTGATGGATGCAGTGCCTCTAACATTGGGTCAGGAGTTTAGCGGCTACAAACAAATGCTTATCAACTGCCGCACCAGATTAGACTCCTCGCTGGAGCGCCTGTATCAGCTTTCATTGAGTGGCACCTCTGTTGGCATTAGTGACTTTTATCAAAAGCAGCTTGGTCCCAAATGCGTTGAGCATATTTCCAGCATTACCAGTTTGCCCTTTGAGTGTGCACCCAATGTCTTCGAGGCTCTCGGTGCACGAGATGCACTGGTCGAGGTCCATGGCGAGCTCAACTCCATTGCTGTGAGCAGTATGAAGATTGCCAATGACATTAGATTCCTCGGTTCGGGTCCACGCTGTGGTTTTGGTGAGCTAAGTCTGCCAGAGAACGAGCCTGGTAGTTCAATCATGCCGGGTAAAGTTAATCCCACTCAATGTGAGGCTATGACCATGATTTGTGCTCAGGTCATGGGAAACCAGGTGGCAGTAACTGTTGGTGGCTTCAATGGTCACTTTGAGCTAAATGCCTTTATGCCACTCATCGCATTTAATGTACTGCGCTCCATTACCCTACTGAGTGATGGCCTCCATTCCTTTTGCGTCAATTGCGTGGATGGCCTCCTAGCAAACAAGGCCAAAATTGATCGCACCGTGAGCGAATCCTTGATACTCGCCACAGCCCTTAATCCTCACATCGGTTACGACAAATCAGCGGAAATAGTTAGAGCGGCGCACAACAACGGAACCACATTGAGGCAGGAGGCCATCACCAAAGGCGTTTCAAAAGTAGATTTTGATAACTGGGTGCGTCCTGAGGATATGCTAGGACCCTCCTAATATTTAAATACATAGTGTAATATTATAAATACCAAAAGAACATTAAAATCCACATGTCTTTCATGAATTTTATTTTTGTCTTTTATTCGTTGATTATTTTTACAGACAGCAAGTTTTATTTGCTTCCATTTTAACCTGGTTAAATACATTTAAGCAATTAAATTTAAGTGCAATTTATTTTTACATCTTATTTGTGCAATTGTTTTAGATAAAAAATATAACTAAATTTAGCTTGACAAGTCCTATATAATGGGAAAGCTGAGCCTTGGAAAGCATCAGTTTCTATCTTTACTTTCTCAAGTGAAGTGATCTATCCGGGTTCTGAGCTTACTCACCACTATGAAATTCACCATTGCCTGTCTTATTGGTAAGTATACTTACTACAAGTGGTCAAGGACTCAAGGATCTCATATTAATTCCTATTTTCAGCGAGCTTTCTGCTCTTGAACAGCGTTGATCTCAGCACTGGATCGTCATGTCGTTGCACAGATCCACCGACAAGTTGCAAGCCTATAACCACCCCCACCAAACCGAAAACAACCAGCTGCAAAACTACACCAACTTGCAAGACGTCAACTTCCCAGCGAACAACCACAACCACAACTTGCAAGACAACAACCACATGCAGACCGACCAAGCCAAGTAAGCCAAGTAAGACAACCCAGCCAAGTAAGCCAACAAAGCCAGGAAAACCATGCCAGCCATGCGGACCTGGTGGCAAGGATTGCCCCGGTTGCCCACCTCAAGGACAGCTCTGCAAGGAGCTCCTCGCTCAACTGGAGGCCATCGAACGCAAGATCAGGACATGTGTCTGTGGACAAAGCCCATGGCTGGTGTAAACTGAATCTGGACTGAATACTAAGAGTAATATGATCCACCCGATGATACCCACCGGACTGATGAATATTGTTCGCCTGTTCGATACGTTGATTAATTGATTATGACATTTTTTTTAGTTTAACTTAAATAAACATAAAATCGTTGCACACCAATTAAAAAGTTTTTATTATTAAGACTTAAAGTTCATCCTGATCTGTTGAAGAATCCGACTAGGAAATACTCTGTACCTAATTAATCTAAGTACAAATATTATCCTTCACTCTTGAAATCTGATTGTTGAATTAGTGTACCGATAAAGTCGGACAGAAAACAGTGATATTTGTAGATCTTCTCTGATCCTTGTATATATCAAGTATATATGATGCTGGCAAGTTTAATCTCACTCAGTCCGCGGCTATTACAATGATTTGTGGCCAGGTAAAGGGCGACCAGGTGGAAGCTACTATCACCTGGACAATGGACACTGAATGCATTTCTGTTGACCATTGTGAGGAATTACCATATTACTTTTATTTTTGATGCACACCGGTTTGATTATTTTTTTGTATTCTTTAACGTGTAATTTTATTAATAATAATTAATAATTAATTTATGAAAAATATCTCAAATGTGTAATTCATTAAAGAAGGCATCTCCACACCTATAAAGAATATATATTATTGATCAGACCGACGAGACGAGTCCTGTCCGTCATATCTGGCTATCCGTCGATCTGTTCCTATGCAAACTTGTCTCTTAGCTTTTGAGCTAGGTATATAAAAATTGGAATGGAGCCTTTTAGGTATGCAAAACATAAATATATCGGAACAGGACGGATCGGTCTTCTATATCTTATTAGTATCATAGAAAGCAACAATATGCTTAAAGAGTTGCTGTATAGACCATTTATGACTAAGATCGGATTAATATATCTTCTAGCTGCCCGATGAAAATAAATTAATCTAAGAAGAATATTTAAATAATTTTTCCAGTCCCCAAGGACATATTATATTTTGAATTTGATCCTTCAATTACGTTAACAAAGTCAGACCTAACATCTGATCATCCGCATCAGAGTTCAGTTAAGGCTGGACCAGGAGATGATAAATGCTGTGTAGCCTGTAGGCGGGCAATGGCTGGTTCGGATCCACTGAAATAAAGCAGAAGTGGAAATTTTGTATTTATATATGTTATTATTTACTTCTTATTTACTCTCAGCCCAGTACCACACTTCAAGTTGTTTGTTTTCTTTTTGTTTATATTTTTAACCTGGTTAAATACATTTGAGCGTTTTAATTTAAGCATAATTTATTTTTACATCTTATTTGTGCAATTGTTTTATCTAAAAATATAACTAAATTTAGCCCGAAAAGTCCTATATAATGGGAAAGCTGAGCCTTGGAAAGCATCAGTTTCTATCTTTACTTTCTCAAGTGAAGTGATCTATCCGGGTTCTGAGCTTACTCACCACTATGAAATTCACCATTGCCTGTCTTATTGGTAAGTATACTTACTACAAGTGGTCAAGGACTCAAGGATCTCATATTAATTCCTATTTTCAGCGAGCTTTCTGCTCTTGAACAGCGTTGATCTCAGCACTGGATCGTCATGTCGTTGCACAGATCCACCGACAAGTTGCAAGCCTATAACCACCCCCACCAAACCGAAAACAACCAGCTGCAAAACTACACCAACTTGCAAGACGTCAACTTCCAAGCGAACAACCACAACCACAACTTGCAAGACAACAACCACATGCAGACCAACCAAGCCAAGTAAGCCAAGTAAGACAACCCAGCCAAGTAAGCCAACAAAGCCAGGAAAACCATGCCAGCCATGCGGACCTGGTGGCAAGGATTGCCCCGGTTGCCCACCTCAAGGACAGCTCTGCAAGGAGCTCCTCGCTCAACTGGAGGCCCTCGAACGCAAGATCAGGCAATGTGTGTGTGGACAAAGCAAGGATCTACTGTAAACTGAATCTGGAACGAATATTGTGATCCGCCTGATGATACCTGACTGTTGAATCTTATTCGCCGTTTTGATACGTTGATTAATTGATTATGACATTTTTTTTAGTTAAACTAATAAACATTAAATCGTTGCACACCAATTAAAAAGTTTTTATTGCCAAGTGTTGGAGATGAAGCTCAAGAATTTGTAAGGCTCATGCTGATCTGTTGAAGAAGTCGACTTGGAAATACTCTATGGCTAATCTCAAAAAATCAGAGAATTGCAAATATATCGAAAAACTTAGTAGGCTCTGCTGCTCTTGTTGAATGGGTGCTGAGTATACAAATTATGTGTCAAAGGAAACATTAAAGTTGATCCTGACTCCAGCAACATAGCAACCCTTAGAACTCAACTCACAGGGAAATATACTGTGAAATTTCTAGACACATTTTCAGACAAGTCAGTTCTATACAGATATTTATACGAATATATATATATATATATACATTTTTATAACAAATTCCGAGAGATTTAGTAGTGTTTAACATGAGCGTTCCGGTAACAAAATTTCCGCCTCGCATTGAGAGCGATACGATGGGTCAGGTGGAGATTCCCGGAGATCGCTATTTTGGAGCACAGACTCTGCGCTGTTTACATAATTTTCCAATTGGGGGCGTGGATGAGCGCATGCCTGTAACAGAAGATTGTCTTAATATATCGATTGCTCTTAATAATATTTAATTTGCAGAAGAAAATTATTCAGTCCATGGGTATTTTGAAGAAAGCCGCTGCTGAGGTTAATCTGGAGTTTGGGCTGGACAGTAAGATTAGCACAGCCATATCGAATGCTTGCGATGAGCTAATCTCTGGCAAGCTCTATGATGAGGGACACTTTCCGTTGCCCATTTGGCAGACGGGATCTGGGACACAGACCAATATGAATTGCAATGAGGTGATTGGCAATCGTGCTATAGAAATGCTGGGTGGTCAGCTGGGCACCAAGACTCCAGTGCATCCTAATGATCATGTGAATAAGTCGCAGAGCTCCAATGATACCTTCCCGTCTGCCATACATATCTCTGTAGGCATAGAGCTGGTCAAGAGCCTGAAACCAGCTGTGACTGTTCTACGTGATGCACTTAAAGATAAGTCCAATGAATGGAAAGATATTATAAAGGTGGGACGCACCCATACACAGGATGCCGTGCCGCTGACCTTGGGTCAAGAGTTCAGTGGTTATACACAACAGTTGACCAATGGTCTAGAGCGCATTGATGCAGTACTTCCCCATGTCTATCAGCTGGCATTGGGAGGTACTGCTGTGGGCACGGGTTTAAATACTCGCAAAGGATTTGCGGAGAAGTCTGCCAGTCGCATTGCCCAGCTAACTGGACTGCCATTTGTTACGGCACCCAACTTTTTCGAGGCTCTGGGAGCACGGGATGCCATGGTGGAGGTGCATGGCGCCTTGAATACCATTGCTGTGAGCATCATGAAGATTGCCAATGATATTAGGTTTTTGGGTTCCGGTCCACGCTGCGGTTTAGGTGAACTGAGTCTGCCGGAAAATGAGCCTGGCAGCTCCATAATGCCGGGTAAAGTGAATCCCACACAATGTGAAGCTATTACCATGATTTGTGCCCAGGTCATGGGCAATCATGTGGCTGTCTCTGTGGGCGGTGCCAATGGACACTTTGAGCTGAACGTCTTCAAGCCGCTGATTGCCTCAAATGTCCTACGATCCATTACTCTGCTTAGTAAGTGACCCAAGATATTTGTGCCTTATGAATATTTCTTTAAGAGTATTTATCCATTGCAGCTGATGGTTGCAATGCATTTGCCAAGAATTGTGTGAAGGGCATTAAGCCGAATAAGGTTAAAATAGCTCAGATGATGAATTCATCTCTGATGCTTGTTACAGCACTTAATCCTCATATTGGCTATGATAAATCCGCTCAAATTGCAAAGGCCGCGCATAAGAATGGGACCACCCTCAAGGAGGAGGCTCTTAAGGCAGGCATCTCCGAGAAGGACTTTGATGATTGGGTGTGTCCCGAGAAAATGCTTGGTCCCAGTTAAACTCCTGTTCTCGTGTTTATTCTGTAAACGCAATTATTAAATATATTCTCATTGGCTTAGCATAAAATATTGGCTTTTAAATATAATTATATTTATTTATTTATTCATTCAATCGCTTAAATAATTATGTAAATTATATTAAAAATTAAGAAATTAAATTAAATTAAAAATATCAAAATAGGATTAAGTTAATATTACTTTTAAGCCTTTGGGGGACATTAAATAAGAAACTAAATTTTATGGTCCAACATTTGTTGGGGAAAACCCAGTAAAAAAAAACCCTATCAAACCAGGAAGGTAGGCGAAAAACAGGGATATAAAGAATAGAATGAAAATAGAATAGAATATAAAAAAGGATAGACAGTAAGAGAGTAATAAAGTAAGATAACACATCACAAGGACATTCATGATAAAAAATGGAACCGTGTGCCCCAGTTTGTACGAACCGAGGATCCATAGTAGATGGAGCAGATGCATCAGGGTGAAACTAATTAATAATTATAATATAATAATTATTATATAATATAATTAGATACCCGACATACAACTGCATTAAGAAAGATAACAAAAATCATTCGATTATTATTTCTGCATATCCATCAGACTAATCAGAATATCGAGATTTTGAGAGGACTCTCGGTTCGTATCCAGATGTGTTAAATCAGAATAAAAGAGACGGAGAAAAGAGGAAAGTCCAGGAGAACACCAAATAAAAATGAAACAGCTTCGCCAAGGCAGCAACCACTTCAAACAACAATGATTAGGATTCTCCCGGAGATAGAAGAGAAGAGCAGAATTGAGGTGTGGAAGATTTATTATATGCTACCTAATGAGATGCCAACAAAGTAAAAAAGACCATAAAGCTTCAATAAACAATTTAAATTTTATTAACATAGGCATTCCTACGATCGTTAGAAATTTTGATAAAACAAATAATTTTTTTTTTTTGTAAGTTTTTAAGATTGTTTTGGTCTTATCAACATCTGAACGCATCGCAGAAATGAGTAGGTCTCATTTTTCTTGCCCCACCAAACGCCGAATGCATTTTGCTGCGTAAATGATCCATTTAAATTACTGAAAATATAATTATGAAATTAACATTTAGATGCATTAAATTTATACAAATTTTGGTCTTACCAAGTTGGCTTCCTGTTATGCCACCATCTGTTATAAACCAGGATATTTTCGGTTTCATATCGTACCGTGCGGAATATTTGGTGTTCATGGTGACGAAGCTCATCCCCGGCATTACCAACATAGTTGCCCAGGGACTCGAGTATATAATCTGCGTCCTTACCCCCAATCGAAAAGTTGTCATAATGGGCGTAACTAATCTCATTTTCGAAAGACTCTACATGCACAAAGAGCTCGTGCTGCTGGCGGTGGGTCAGGGCGTTGATCTTTTCTAGGCCAATCCAAAAGTCCATTTGGATGTCACCAAAACCGTACACATAATTAAGCCAATCCTGATGAAAGCTCGCACTAAAATCCATGCGTCGATGAATAACTATCCAATCGGGTCCAGCTATACAACTTTTTACAGTCACTTTTAGCGAGCTGAAACGAGGCAAGGATACTACTTTAATTTGACCCTCATCTTTGGCACTCTGTTGGAGTTCCTTGGCGGTATATTGGATTAGGCAATTATATTGATCTTGTATTGTTTCACCACTGGCCAGCAGTTCGGCTTCTAATTTTGACACTTCTTCATCCTTATTGATGAAAGTTTGCGATAATATATGATTTTCCCCATCATTTACTGTGGCGGCCCTTGCCGCTTCTGTTTCATTTCTTTTGCTTTCTAGAGCATAAATTTTGATATCCCTTTCGTATAAATTTGACTCTAGTAAGGTTATTCGACTTCCGTAAGATAACATTTTGTCTTTAAGCATCTCTTTAGAATTTTGAAGTTGCTCATTCAACTCGTTAATGTGGTCTTCTTTATCTTTTATGGTCTTATCTTTTAGGGTGATTTGATCGTTCTTCTCCTGAACAATAGCTTCATAATCAGCGATGTGAGTGCGGTGTGCCTTCCTTGCTGCTAGCAGAGTGTGCATTTTCTCCAACACCTTCGTTTTAAGCAACGATATCCACTCATTATTGTGGTCCTGGACAATCTTATACGATTCGATGCATGCGTTTAGAGTCTTAATTATTTCATCTTTAACTTTAATTTGTTCTTCGTATAAATGTAGCTTAGCATTAATCAGCGATTGGTGGATTTCCTCAAGTTCTTTTATAGTTGCTGAAGCATCATTGTTGTCCAGGGCCCCTTCGGTTGAAGACGAAGACTGCATAAAAAAGAATTCAATATTTATTTAAACGATTCGATGGAAATCAAAGAATTCCACTCACCACATTACGAGTTGATATGTCCTCTTGGGATTCTTGTACTGGAGTTAAATTATTTTCGGTATTCATTTTTAGAAAATTTCAAATTGAAAAATTTTTTTCTTCGAAGTTGACAAAAGTAGAAGTTGATGTATAATGATTTCCTTATGAATAACTAAACTGCTAGGGCTACACAGGGCTACTATGATCTGAATTTTTTTTGGTTTTTGAAATTTGAAATTTGAAACATGAATTAACTTGACAAAAAAAGCAGTTCGCTTGAAAACTAACAGAAATCGATCCAACAAACATTTGGGTAAAAGTTCGTGGATCGAAATCTAACCAACGCTTACTTGTGGAACCGTTCAAATTTGTTTGCACGCTCCTTGGGATCGGGTACTACTTTAGTCTTTTGCACATCCCTGACGAATGTTTTCATTATTATATCATTTTTCCAATCCTTAACGGCAACTTGTGCTTCTGCTTGTGGTGGCTTTAATTTATCGCCATGTGTATTCGTTCCAGTTTCCCTCTTCTTCTTTTTATCAGGAGCTGCATTTTTCACATTTTCATTTAGTTTTGCCACTAGTTTGCTTATTTGATGTTCGCAAAGCTTAACACGTTCCTTAAGCTTCTTCTCCCTTTTCTTATGACGCGCATTCAACTGATTTATGCATGCCTCCTTGGTTTTGATGATAGTCTCCTTAGCGACAATTTGATTTAATTTCTCACCAATCATATTTTCCAGCTCAACGACTTGAAAATGATTTGCCTTATTTACAGCCATAAGGGTATCATTTTTTTGCTCCAATTTCCATTTAAGCAATTCTACACAATCATCATTTTTATCACTTGCACTTTTAAAGGATTCTAGGCATGACTTCAGAGTGCGAATTAAGTCATCCTTCATTTTGCATCTCTCCTGATATAAGTTGATAGTTTGTTTCAACTTTTGTAATTCCTTTACAGTTGAAAAAGAGCAAGGCTGAAAATGAAGGAACTGATCTATTCTAAATTTATGAATTTCACTTACCAAAGCACTAATCGGTGCGTCATCTGGGTTATCATTCAACAGAATCATCAATAAGTTGTCGGTATTCATTTTTGAAAAGTTTACACTATTTTAAATATTATGAATTGTCTTTTGTATTGAGTTACGATTTCTAATGTTTTAAATTGTATTTAGTCTTTAGGATTGAGTTATTTACAATAGAATACTCGGCTACTACGATTTTTATATTGAAATTTAAAGCATGACACCTTTAATCAACTTCGATTCACACAAAATTGAGAGAAAAAAAAGGGAAAATGTAATATGTAGTTGGCCTTGGAAAGGTTTCCATCTTATATATACATCTGGGTTACATTTCAAATTTCAGTTAGATTCAGGAAATACGAAATTTTAGTTTAGAAAACTTTTCGGAATATACCAAATTATTTTTATATCAACGATGGTGCGTGTTATAGAAGATGTTTTTGGTATTGCCGTCAATCCGATGACACAGAAAACTGAACACGTGCGCCGCTTTACGTTGACCTCCGAGAAGGGCATGTCCGTATCTTTACTCACGTTGGGGGCCATTGTACAAAGCATTAAAGTGCCAGACCATAATGGCAAACTGGCGGATGTCTGCCTGGGTTATGATGACGTTGCCGGCTATTATCGGAATCAGAAATCATATTTTGGTGCTATGGTTGGACGTGTAGCGAACCGTGTGGCTGGAGGTCGGTTTAAGCTGTGCGGCAAGGAAGTGAATGTTTCCCGGAATTATAAGGATAGATATCAACTACATGGTGGCTATGTGGGCTTCGATAGCGTCATCTGGGATGTTGTCGGCATTCATAAGGATGGAGTGACCCTTCAGCATGTCTCCCCGGATGGACATGAGGGCTACCCGGGCGAGATAACAGTCAATATTAACTTCTCTCTAAATGAAGCGGGCTGTTTCGGCATAAGAATTGAGGCACGTGCTAAGGCCACCACTTGCATCAATATAGCGAATCATGCTTACTTTAATTTGGCTGGTCATGGAACTGGCCGGGACACGCTGTTCCAGCATATGATTATGATCAAGGGAAATAAAATTGTGGACTCGGATCAAGAGCAAATACCCACGGGCAAGCTAATGCCTGTACGTAATACACCATATGATTTCTCTACTCTAACCAATTTGGGCAAGCGAATTAATGAGGTTTATCGCTGTCCGATTTGTGGCTTTGATAATACTTACTGCACTGATGTCGATCCCAATCAAGTAAAGCTAGTGGCCCGTGCTGTGCATCCCTGTAGCGGCCGTTATATGGAGATTCATACTAATCAGCCTGGCGTTCACTTTTATACAGCAAATAATTTACCCGACGAAGAACGAGGTGACATACCCAATATTGGGAAAGATGGTTGCCATTATGTTCAGCACGGCTCATTCTGTCTGGAGACGCAAAAATATCCTGATGCAATGAATCATTCGGAATTCCCAACAATAATTATAAATCCGGGTCAATTATATGATCATCAGGTGGTCTATAGATTTGGTGCTTGCCCGAAGCGCATTTAATATACGAATATGCCTAATTTTTGATAATGAAATTTCAATTAAATAATAAATATCTCTTTGCGTAAACTCACTACGACATATTTGTCAATATTTATTTACAGCCATCAGAATAAACAGTTTTCTTATAGAGCGCCCAGATCTACAACAAATTTTTTAAATATTTTCTATCTGACCCAATGAAAGGTTTTTACAAGCTAGTCGTTATTCAAATATTGTGTAATGGAGAAAATCTTACATCTGCTAAGAACGTAAAAAATGATAATGGAATATATGTTTTACTGGATCTAGGCTATAACAACTTTATTAACACCGCAAAGTGGTAATTAAGTGGTAACATAAAAGAATCTCATTTTGAATTAATGTTAAGCAGCTGTTAAGTGCGCGCTCAACTCAGTGCTGTTATTGAACATTATCGATAGATACAACAATCGACGAGATTGCTGCCAGAAGGTCTTCGGTTATCGAACCTTATCGATTGCCTAGCCAAACAAAAGAAAAAATTTATTGTTAATTTGGCAAACGACTTGAGCGAGTTGTGTTGCAAGTGCCACGTTCAAATTATTAATTTAAAACTGCCTTCAAGCTGTTTAATTTACCACAAATTTATAAGCATACCACGGCTGATTCAAGCCGTCCCAGCAGCAGCAGTAGTAATAGCAGAATGACCGTATGTACATAAGAATTTCTTTAATTGTTGAATATCTTAATTATTATTTATTTATTTACACAAAAGGTGCATGAATTTAAGGTGGAAATGAGCTGCGGCGGCTGTGCCAGTGCAGTGGAGCGGGTCCTGGGAAAATTGGGTGGTAAATATGCATACATAAATACATGGAATTTGTTTTGATGAAGAGTGAGCTTAAATTAAGGTTTATACGATGAAGCAACTTCACGACCTTCTTATTGCTGTGAATTAATTTTGAGAGAAGAACATCAGCTCTCATCACATGTTCCTTACAAACTAAAATTTCATGAGATCACTTTATCGCATAAACGTTATTTTTCCACTTATTTGTCAAAGGCAACCACTTCATCAATTGGTTTCATTGTGTAAGCCCAATCTAATTTTAATATATGTTAACTAGCAAGCCTTATCAGAGAGTCGGCTATTTTTGCTTGCGATTGCCAACTAAAGTCTGATTTTATACCCCTCCAGAGTGCCATAAGTTTCTCACGAAATGTGTAATGCATTGAAGAAGGCATCTCAGATTCCGTAAAATATATATATTTATTACTAGTACAATGAGATGAGCTGATATTGCCATGTCCGCCGGTCTGTAAGCAAACTAGTTTCTCAATTATTGAGCTAGGTGTATGAGCTACGATCGGAGCCTTATATCATATATGTATATTGGAACTATCGCTTCAAAAGCTGTTCTATAAATATTATCCTTACGAGTTCAAAAAAAAAAAAACTTAAGAAATCGAACTTATATTGTAAAGCTGCCATAGGAAAAATCGGTAAATATAAATAAATTTTAACAGAATTTACAAATGGTGCCAAGGTAGTCAAAGATAGCATTTCCTTGCCAGTTAAATGATATTATTAATTTTGTTGGAATTCACACGATAAAATAACCGCATGATTAGGTTGCTGGGAATTGATATAAACAGTGTGAAATGGAGAACTTCATGAAATTATTTCATCGTATAAACACCCATTAAGTCTGGTATTATAAGCACATAATACTAGTTCTTATCAGACAGTTGGCATTTTCTTGTTTGCTTGTGGTTACCAACTAAAGTCTGTTTTTAATATATTATTATTATTTTTTTTTGCTTGTAGATAAGGTGGAAAAAGTGAATGTCAATTTGGAGGAGAAAACGGTTAGCGTTACTTCCAACTTATCGTCCGACGAACTATTGGAACAGCTGCGCAAGTCTGGTAAAAACGTACAATATATCGGGGTGAAAAAATGAGACGAGTTTCTCAGCAAGTTTCAGAAATACGGCAAACTGAAACTTGAAGTGTAAAGGAACAGGATTAATCCCCGCATGGATTTACTCATTTGCCGTGGCTGTTGATGTCATTTAATCATCGTCATTTCATGTGGAAACCGCTCAAGACAAAAGCTTTCGACTCAAGCGAAATTATGGGATAAATATTGAGGAACTTATCTACAAATTTTATGCATATATATTCTTGCTCTTGCCCCCAAATTTTAAGTAGTTGGATACATACGATATACTTATTATATTGAATTAAAAGTAGTTCATGAAAATATTTACAATTAAAGGTGTGTTATACACGCATAGATTCAGAATTGAGAATTCTATTTAAAAACTAAGTAGAGAATGCAATTAATAAAATATATATTTGATCTTATTAAATATTTAGAAATATTTTAAATATTTCCCAGTGTAGTTCAGCTAATAAATAAACAAATAAATGCCAATTACCTTCTTATGATATATCATAATTATATACATAAATAAAAATATATCAAAATATTATACAGACTTTAACATTTTGCAATAAATATTAAAATTAAATTATTTGCTTACAAATCTTAATCAACGACTATTCTATTTGGGGGATTGGATTGAAGCTCATCTGTTCTAGTATTTAGCTTTTTTTATTTTCTTTCACAAGTCAAAACTGAGCTTAACTGTTCCCAGCCAGATAATGGCTGAGTGAGCATCTCTTGCCCTCCACAACGGGCGTTCTCAGCGGACTTATTGCAGCCATTATTTTTATATCCCTGTCACGAAGTGTATATTGCATTGAAACAGGCATCTTTGACCCCATAAAATATATATATTATTGATCAGGACAATGAGTCTCTGTATAGCCCAGTCAGCCTGTCCGTCTGTCTGTCTGTCTGTTTCTATGCTATCCAGTCTCTCAGTTTTTGAGCTAGATGACTGAAATTTGGAATGTAGCCTTCTTTTTGCTGCACGCAGCAACGATGTCGGAATCGGCCAGATCGAACCACTATATCATATAGCTGCTATAGGAACAATCGGTTTAGAAGTTGTTCTATGGAAAGCTTTTCTGTTTCTCAAGGTTTCTACGTGAAACTTAAAAGATAGATGTAAATGTGTAGATTAAGGTCGGATGGTTAATCTTATAGCTGCTATAGGAACAATCGGACAAAATAAATAAATTGAACAAGAACTCTTAAATGATTATTCCAGTCAGCAGGGCTCGCTAAGCTTCAGGGCTGAAGATAAATTTTCCCTACTAGTTTAAGCTAGAGATAGGTTTATTTTATATGTAAAGAATTGAAATTAAAATATATATTTATATATTAAAGTGAAACGAAGATCACCCAAATGTTTATTTAAAATATACCGTAGGAAAATCAGCCATAATATAACACTTCTAAGTGCCAGACTGACCTAATTATCAGCGAGCTCTCAAGAGAATAGAATGTTGGCCAGATGATCCAATCGAATGCGGGCACTCAGTCATGCACAATATGCTGTCCAAACGAATCAGCGACAAATAAAAAGAATATAAAATTAACAATAGAGACTCGAACAGAACATGTCATAAATCTCGGGAAACGAAGAACGAAGAACGGGAACGGGAACGGGAACGGGGCAAGGGAACTTAAAGTTATCAAAATGTATTTTCGAGGCGTAACGAAATTATCAATCAAATGCCACATTGGCATGCAAAGAATGCAACACACTCAGTACTAATTGAGTTTAGAGTTGACTCCGTTGGGTTTGGAATTTGTTGTTGTTGTCGTTGTTGGTGTTGGTGTTGGTGTTGGTGCTGGTGTCGCTACCTGAGGTTTTTACCTTTTGCTTTGTTGCGGTTGCATTTTGCGGCTCGTGTTGATTTATGCCCCATGCAGCGACATAAGAACGGAACCCAGACCTAAACAGTAAGGAACCCAGAAGGGAGAGTACGAATACTACTCACTCATTCCTACCCGAACCCATGCCCATACCCAAAAACGGTTTCGGTCTTTGCCTCTGTCTCTGCCTCTGCCTCCTCCTCTGTCCCTGCCTCTGAGTGCGGCTGTCACAACAAAACGTCAACGACACAGTCACGTCCTTGCCCCATGATTATTCTCAAGTGATGCAAGAGATTTTTGAGATTACGTTTACGTTTGCGGGGCAGGCAAGGAAAGGCAACACAAGGCAACACAAGGCAACACAAGGCAACCCAAGGCAAGGCATGGCAGGTAAAAACAAATTATTAGCGCTAATGCTGTTTAAATTACCTCAGTTAAATAACAGCTGCTGCCTCAGTTGCTCTTAGAATTGCTGCATAAAAATTCCTGGCAACAAAGTTGTTAATGTGCTAACCAAAACAGCAACCAGTTCCGACTGGGAAATGCTCTGCTAACCAATAATAATAACAATCAGAATTATCAGTCTTTAGCGGATTTTCTAAAGTGAGAATTTACTACAAAATACACTAGAAAAGCTGCAAATATTTTCTTTTTTAACTGCTCCAGTCATAATTCCCTTTAAAAAACGAATTTCCTTAAACTTAACAGTATTTTTTGGCTTATATTATGGAATTTATAGCATTTTTGGTAGCAAACCCTATTTGGAATTATACAAAATAATAACAAATCAGCTTATAGAACTATTCTGATTGATAAACATTAAGATTATTTAAATATAACTATAGTAATTTCTAGGTTTGGTTTATTCTAGTTGGTCCACTAGGAATTGCTCTCATCAGATTTTATATTACTCTCCCTATTCCATTCTTTTTAGATATGAATATTAGAGAATATATTGATACTCGGTACAGTGAGTATCTGCTGTTTACGGACAAAATCATTGAGTTTATGGGCGAAAAACTGGCTTCAAGGTGTCTGCAGAATCGGCCGAACTGTTTACATTTTTCGTTGCTCTGATCTGCCCTTTTTCTTGGCATCAAATTTATTTTTTGCAGCCGTCATTCTTGTGTATACACTCACTTTGGGTTGGGCTTATTGGTTGTTTAATTAAGTACGCAACTCCAAGAATGGATATCTTTCGGGTCAGTCTTTCGCCAGCGGGTTCTTTCCACAGGAAGGGCATATTTGCTTCGGCTTTGGGCCAGCAAACTTGAGAGTTGAGTTTTTGTTCTTTGTTTTTGTTTTCGGTGTTTGCACACTTGGTACTCGTACATTGAAAACATTCCAAAAATCGCTGGGTAAATTCTTTGGCGCATGCTTTTCAGGCAACTCTTAACCAGTTGGCTGCCAGTTGATCAAGTGGCTGGCTGCCCTGGCGGTTCGGTTCACGTTTGGGGCATTGGCAGGAGCAAACCGCGACTGGTTTCCACTTGGCGGCAGCTTCAAGCAAAACAAAAACAAAATAAAATAAAAAAAAATACAAAAAAATTGAGACGACCGCAGCTTGCCGCTCTTTATTGTCATAAGATTTGAAAAGAACCGACGTTCTGAAACAATGGCACACTAAACTAAACTAGCCTGAAAAACAGCCGGGCAATAAATTAAAAAAAAAAAAAACACACAAAAAAAACAACAAGAACAAAAATAAAAATAAATACAAAAATGTTTTCAATCTCAAAAGTCTCCAAACACACACGACAAGGTCGTTTCACTATCTCCAAATACACCTCAGAGTGACAGAAAGGTGCATGAAGTACAGGCGCAGGTTCAATGAACTGGCGACTCCTACGCCGGCGGACAAAAACCGAACTAATCCTGGGGTAAATAGAGAATATATTTAGCCAATTGGCAACTGGAAACAGTAGCCAAAGATTTTTACGCGAAATGTGCAAATTGCAGTGGACTTAGAGAGGCAAACCTGTCGCCGCCATGGACATTCCTTTGGGGCCTCCAAACATTAAACAGGGTGAGGATGAAGAGTAACTTAGTAGGGGGGGGAGGACGGGGAGGGGTTCGAGGTTGAGCGTGTGCCAAGCCCACGACAACGGAGCGAAGCAGAGCCACAGCTCGAGCTAAAGCTAGAGCTAGAGCTGGAGTTGGAGCTGAAGTTGGAGTTGTAGTTGGAGCCAGGGTCTGGTCATAACAAGAGCAAAAATGCTAAGCGTAAATAACTCATAGATAATAATGCCCAAGCAATTGCAATGGAAGCTAGCCAAAACAAAAGACTTAGGACACGAACTTACCAAAGGAGCAACAAAGACGACTGCCGAGCTGCGCGCCGCACCGAGTCATGTAACAACAGAGACAGAGTCAGAGTCAGAGCCAAAAGCAGAGGCAGTGGCAGTGGCAGCGGCACTGACAGAGGCAGAAGCAGAGGCAGTGGCAGTGGCAGAGTCCCAACCAGAGAGCCAGTAAAATCAGCTCAAAAACAAGATCAACTGGTTTGCAGCGCTGCAGAGCACTGAACAACAAAACGAAGCAAAAAAAAACTCACTCAATAAGCTGAGCTCAAGACCTGTTGAGACCCATTGTTGGTCTATTGCGCGTGCCGTGCGCTGTAAAAATACTTTTTCCCAAAGAAGTTTCAGTTGTGTTTTTGACTTTTCGTCGTGCAGAACGATTCTTCTCTACGTGATTAACGCCAGATTCTTTTAAAAACGCAGCAGCCGCCGCGGGCGTTATTTATATGGCTGTATAGGTGCGTGTGTGTTTGTGCCTGTGTGTGCCTGTGTGTGTGTGTGTGTAATATTCGCGAAAAGTTGTTTTTCGCTGCAACTATATACATACATATTTCTATATATAAAGTAAATTTTCCTGTTAACGAAACCTGCCAAAACTGCTGCTGCTGCTGCTGCAACAACAACAACCACAACAACAACAAATATGCATGCAACATAAGTAAATTTGGTGTCGAGTGCCTCCGCCACGCCTCCACGCCTCCTCCGTCGAAACATTTTTTTGTGTGTGCGTGTGTGTCAGTGTGTGTATCTTCTTGCTAAATGCCTGACCGATCAAAAGTACACGGAATTATTTATATTTATATATATATATGTATGCAAATGCAACATAATTAATTGCTTGCTCAATACGAATACGAATAGGAGTACGAATACGAATACCAATACGAATAGGAGTACGAGTACTCATCGCAGTTTAGGTGAAAGTAAAGCAATTTGTTTAATTAATTGCACGCAAGTCTATTTCTCTCCTATCAATTCAGTCAGCAGATTTGTGCCAGCAAAGTCGAACACTTCACAGTGTGTTATTCCCCTTTTTTTTTGTTTTTGTTTGTTTGTTTCATTAAATACAATTAACTATATATTTGGATATATTGGACTACTGGCAAGGATTCAACTGTATGAGGTGAGTATAAATATAAGAGTATTAATAGTACTAAAGTATCTAAAGTATAAGCATAATTGTTAGCTACTCTGTGGAAGAGTTGATTGGCAATCTCCAAGAAGTGCTCATATACAAATCAAACTATACCCTATGAATATTGCACATATTTCCCAAAAAGATCTGATTCCCTATAAAACAGTCTGATTACAAGTGTTTCAATTACTGGCCAGGCTAAGAAAACTTTTTGGCTAGAATAGTTAGCATATTCTACAAGCAGCCCATAGATCGTCATAGATAAAACAGAACAAAGAATAATTATGGCATATTCGAAAAGATTGTGGGAAAAGCAAAAAGTACACAAAAAGACAACGTTATCTAGATTCAAAATTGTTTCCAAACGTTTTTCTGTCGATTTCAATAACAGCCCAAGTAGACGTGTTTTAATAGCCCTACAAACGGTTGCTGAAACAGTAGTTAATACTCAATAGATGGGAATTTCGATGCAGCAGCCCTTTGCGAATCTGTAGCCAAGTAGCAAATTGGCTTCCACACCTGGAAAGACATTCTAAATGAGCTGATTCTTAGGCTAATTTCATCAAAATTATGAATAAATTTGCTACTTGGGAGCAGCGATTGGGTCAACATTGAATAGACTTATGCAAATTTGGCCCAAAACTTACAACGGCTCAAAGGCTCGTATTAGCCGTCTTTCTGTGTCGCAACCCAGAAAGCATATTTTTTTTTCTTCTTTTTCTTTTTTTTGGTAACTCTTTGGCAATACGGCAAAAGCCGCCAAAATATGTCGCATATCTAAGAGATTTTTTTTTAAGCTGTTCTCGTTTTAAGTGGAAAACAAACAAGCTCGTAAATAGCCAAATACACACACACACACACACACTCAGCCATAAATACACAGATTTCTATATACTCTCGTATATATATAGATATATATATAGCCAATGGTTAACTATTTTTATTGACTTTAGCTTTGACGTTTGACACCTTTGCGCCTTTGTTTACGATCTCGACCAATGGAAGAGAACTGATTTTTTATATGTAGTCTCTATAGAGTCTTGTAAAATATAGTCGGCTATAATAAACTGGAAAGACAACATGAGGGTTTACCAATCGAAACAGTTTCTATATGTAAAATATGCGATTGATTCGGAATTAAATAAAATAGAAAACTTTAGTGTAGTTAATTTGTGTATTGTTTATTCAATGGAATAAATTTCTAATAAATTTCATGTTTTTAATTATTTATCAAAGAAATTCAAAATTCTCAAAGAGGCAGAGCAGCAATTAATAAAATTGATTCAATAGACAAATCCTGATTTATTTATTCTTCCATTAAATTCTTGTTAGCTAAAAATAGCTCACATCTTTTGATGTTGTGTAATTCTCTAAGAGAAAAAGGAATTTATTCTATAAAAAAACGAAAAAAATCATAAAAATATCTATTGAAAAAAAACCCAAAAATACCTACGGAAAAACATGTTTCCAAATGTTTTCAACTTGTCCACAAAGAGTACAAATATTCTATTGTATGGAAAAAGCTCTGAACCCAACTGGTTCAGTTCAGCTGCCCCATACAGATTGTAGCTTGCGATTGTGGGTAGTGCCCTCTGTGGGAGCTATGCTGGGCGAGCTGAGGAAGCTGGGGAAGAAGGAGATCAACATAAGTCGCTCGTGCCGACACACCTGAAAGGCTGAGAGGCTGACTCAACCAGCGAGCAGATCGAATGGCTGGCATTATTGAAACATTACGAGATCATTTTATAGGGCCACAATCGAAAAAGC
Organism: Drosophila repletoides; assembly: GCA_018150835.1. Lineage (NCBI taxonomy): Eukaryota > Metazoa > Arthropoda > Insecta > Diptera > Drosophilidae > Drosophila > Drosophila repletoides. Next base: position 3,301,886 of record JAECWQ010000031.1, read on the forward strand.
GAAAAGGGAAACAAAAGAAATAGAAAAATAGACACCTTTGTCAGCTCCAATCAAAGATCACAGATCTGGCTAGGTTTTAATTACCAGCTGGAGAGTTATTTGTAGGGTGTCTGATGGGCGCATAATTGACACCGTTATGCTGAGGCTGAGGCCGGAGCTGAGGCTGAGTCTGAGGCCGGAGCTGAGGCTGTCAACCGAGCGGGGAGCGGCCTTTTGTCTCTTAGCCAATTGTCCATTAAGTGCAGCAGCTCGGATTGCATAAGTTTCAAGTAAAACATATTTTTCACTGTCACAGATTTTTTTTCTTTATTTTTTTGTTTCTTGTAAGCTATTTGGCCCGGCGACAATCGAGCAGCAAAAATGCTGTTTCGGTGGCATTTTTCGTGGCCCCAAAAAACAACAAAACAACAAAAAAAAACAAAAAAAAAAAAAGAAAGAAATGCACACGAATTGCTCCTACATAATTTAAATGTCAATGAGCGAAAGAGCAGACAGCCAAGCAAAGCAACCAAACAGCTGGGAGCTGGAAGCTGGAAGGTGGAAGGTGGAAGATGGAAGCTGGGCCCCAGTTTGTGACCCAATTTCGATGGAGCCACTGCAGCCACTGCTACTGGCCGGGCTAAGCTTAGCTCCAAAAAGACAGAAACACTTTCTCTTGATCGAGTTCTGCCCAAGACTTCGCTCCAAGTCGACTCAATCTGTCCGTCTGTCTGTCTGCGCAATTAAGAGAAAATTTAATTTTGAATTTATTAAAAATAAAAATAAAGAAAAAGAAAAAGAAAGAAGAAAAAAGAATCCAAGCCAAAGTCATTCGGTTCGCTCGTTCGTTCGTTTTCACATTAATCAAAACTTTACCTGTTCTCATACAATTATAATTATATATACGAGTATAATCAAGTTCAGCTCGAATGCAGAAGGAATCATAATTAGCCACGTTATAGATTGCAGCTTCTTTACACGAAAGATAAACAGCATTTTCGTCTTTCTCTCTCTTAACATTTTCAGCACAATATTCATCAGCAATCGAATCGCTTTAGGCCCATTCCGCATAAGATATATAAGAGTATTCCTATGGGAGATTCATAGAAAACCGTGTGAAAGCCTATGATAAACGCAGACTAATTAGAGAAATGTGCGTATAATATCATAAAGAATATCTAAGTATTCAAAGAGCAATAGATATAGTTTGAAATATCCTGTACAAAGTTGCAGATACTCGTATTATATTACTATAACTACTTGAGTTGAATGATACTCGTAACATGCGATATTCATAGCTGCTTTTCTGCCACATTCCGCCAGAGGTAGAGAATTCTTTTCTCATAATCAAATCGATTGATATACTCTTATGGCTGCCTGAGTAGCAAACCCGTAAGCCATCGGCCGTAATGCTCCAATCAAAGCCAAGTTACAAGAGTCGGGCTAAAAAGTCTAATATCTCAGAGTCTGAACAAAAACAAAAACTGAAACTGAAAAACAAAAAACAAAAAAGAAGTTGAAATAGAAATAGAAATAGATATAGAAAAAGAAAAACCCGTTCCATTTTCAAGTGTTTGCACTATACTTGACAGCAAAGCGCAGCCGATGAAATTCCTTGAGAGTATCAGTTACAAAACGTTTCAATTTTTGCTGCCTCACTGCGCCGTTGACCATTAGAGAGAAAAAAAAAAGAAGTAATTTTGGATCGGTTATCGTTGACCATTTGTTTGTTTTGAGCCATTTTAACACGCGCTTGCGCCCCGGGCCATAAATGAATCGAATGGGGCAGTCAGACCGACAGACCGACAGTCGGACAGGCGGACAGATAGACAGCGAGAGATACTTGGGTAGACAGAGATTGAGATTGAGGCCCCAAAAAGACAATGGCCAAAGAAATAAGATACTTTTTGGCACATAGTTAAGAATGCTAACCAAATTGGTTATAAATAAAACGATGAAATTATCTAGATGGCAAACTTAGTTAGCTCACTGGTTCAGTTAGTAAACTGTATCTCTGTCGCTCTGTCTGTCTCTGTATCTCTGTCGCTGTATCTGTATCAGTATTAATGTATCTGCGCAGAACTGCCACCGATTATATGTATCTATAAATGGCTAATGACAATCGCATTTGCATAAGCAACGCAATTAATCTTTGTAATAACTAGAAATCGAACCGCAACCGAATCCGAATCCGAATCCGAATCTGAGACCCAAAAGACAAACACAAAGAATGCCAGAGGCTTGAAAATTATATGAAATTTTCAACGTGTATCTCTTTAGTATGATTAATGAATGAAACCCACAAACAAACACATAACAAAAAAACAAAAAAAAAAATAAAAAATAAAATAGTTGTAGATGCTCAGTTCAAGCTAAGCTCGGCTTATCGAAGGGACAGTGTTTCATTATTTAAATTATTATTAAGGGCGTAGAAGGCCGCATCTATTAGTGTCACGTCTATGCGGCTAGAACATAGAGCAAGGGGGAACCCTAGAGACCCATAGAAAGAAGAACCTCAAAAATCCATTGCCGATAACACCAACACCTGGTCGATTCTTCACATTAATGCATATTAATGCGGCATACCAGCTCCAGCTCCAGCTCCGGCTCCGGCTCCAGCCCCAAAACAGTTAGTTCCATGTGCGGCATATTAATTATGAAATTTCTTACTCAGCTACGAATCTCCTGTCCGCCTGTCTGTCTGTTTGTATGTCTGTCCGCCCGTCTGTCTGCCTGGCAGCCTGCGTGTGTGTATATATTTTACGAGTATCTTTCATGGTCTTTCTTGACTTTCTGGCCTTTCACTTTGGAATGCGGTAGCCGCGAAAAGCAGCCCATAAAGCACATAAAAAACTAAAAAATAAGCCGGTCAGTTCGGATTCCATTTAGCCAAATATTTGCCCAACATTACAAGTATACAAAATTGCAGATTAATTTGGCCAGATATAAGGCACAAGCTGGAAACGTAATTTTAACATTAAATATACATTTTAATTGAATAAATAGACTGGAACATCCACTTAAAAATTGCTATTAACTGATTCTGATGGATTGTTCTTAAGGCTGCTATATGTTATAGATATAGTTGTTCGATCCGGCCGGTTCTACGTGCAACAAATAGAAGGTTCTATACCATATTTCAGGCAACTAGCTCAAAAGCTGAGAGACAGACAAGACAAGTTCTTTCGACGTCAGAATCATATATATATATATATATATATACATATATTTTATAGGGCAAGTGTTGCCTCCTCTTATACCCTTTTCTATAAGTATAAAATACCCACTAATACACGGTTTAAAAGACACATATATTCCGATTTATTTTGCCATATTTTTAAGCATTATTTCTGATCCAACAATGTCAAGATATTCCTTTAAGCTAGCTAACTATTTGGACTGTAAAGTTTGCTCAAACAAATTTAATTCGGCTTTTAATAATTGTGGAATTCGAACGCCTCTGGACATGGCTTAAAATTAATCCTCATCTTTTGTGGCTTTCAACTTATTCGTAAAAATTTGAAGCAGTTGGCGCCCCTTCCTAAGTGGCATATCTGAAGAAGTTCTCCAATTTCATGGAAACTTGAAAAAGTGTTAAGAATTTTTGAATACGAAATCAACTGGCATAAGTAGGTTGCTCGAATATCTGTGAAACAAAATCGCATTTAAAAGAGAGAAAGATACTCTTTCATTGGTAACAGCTAGCAGCTAATAAAATCTGTAAATTGATATCTCCTCGAATTGAGAATTATTCACATAGTTCACAGAGCTTTCTAGCCCGGTCCGGCGCCATAAATCTGCCAGCAGCATCCGTAGAGCTAAAAATTAGACTTGGACTAATGCCGTTTAAAATGCGGCAGTTTAGCTGCTATTTATATGGGTATCAATCGGCGTTCTATCGATAATCGACTGTCAGAGAAGCACAGTTAATTAATGCGATGTGAGAGAAGAAGACATAAAGAAATATAATAAAAATACAAAAATCTTAAAAAGAAATCGTCTCTCTTTTTGAGATTGAACAGATGACCCCAAAAACCCCAGAAAAACAGAAACAAAAGCTGTGATATCGTTACAGGGCCAAAAAGTCAAATGCTGGGCAAATATTTAATATACTCGTACATCTTTTAAGGTTAATGTAAACTCCAGGAGAGTGCTCTTCAGGCCCATGAACAGCGGAAGCCCGCACAATCCAATCCAATCCAATCCAATCCAATCCAATCCAATCCAATCCAAGTCCGAAGCGTTAAGAAAACCTCTGCTAAAATTATGAAATTCGAAATTCGAATCGTGCATGGATATGGCAACAAGGTCGTATCGATGCGAGTTGACCCAAGTCATTAATCATCGAGCTGCGTAAATATTTATAACGGATGGTTCGCTCAGACATGTTCCGAAGAGACTCTTGTTGAAGCTTCAAGCTTGAAGCTTGTAATCGTCAAAAAACACACACATCTTTCCATCCACAGAGTTTTTAGGTTAGGCCATAAACCATGAGCAAAGCCATAGCCATAGCCATAGCCATAGCCAGTGCATTCTCATCTCATCTCACACACAGAACACATCAGAAAACATCAGAAACCATCATCATCCAAGCATCCGTCCCCTTGAGCACTTCCGATAAGATCACCTCAGCCGTTCAATAGAAAACAGAACAGAACAGAACAGAAGGCAGACCCAGCCCTGCTATTTGCCTGAACTTGAGCATTTTTACTGGGAACGATAACACAACTAGCTACACATAACAAGTACTACGACTACGTGTGGGACACCGGGAGAGTGCTCAACTTTTGGATGCCCTGTTCCCAAAAGAAAAGCAACTGCATTCCAAAAGATCAGGCAATAAATAATAAGCTATATTTCCATAGTTACGAGTGATTTTTCTTAAGAAAATATCAGTATTTTTAGACCAACTTTCTATACCCATTATTAGCTCCCATTTTATGAAATATTCATAATTTATTTATCAGACTTTGTAATTGATAAATTGAAATTTATTTTCTCAATATTTTTTAATTAAAGTTAATAGTTTTTTTCCAATTTTTATTTTTATATTTATCTCAATTTTATTTTATTTCTATTTTATTAATTTACTTTTACTTGGTAATACATAAATTAATTCTAAAAAATTTCGGAAAATTGAGTACGAATTTTTAGGGTAATGATTATTAGCCATATATTTTGGGCTTCTATATATCCAGCCCCTGGTTCTATTAATATCAGTAGGCAAATTGGTTAATACTAGTAATTATATTAACAATAATACACAGTTTAAAAATAGCTTTATAAATCTTCCTCCTTTTTTTTTTGTGGGTTTTCATGTTGATGTTTTCAGCACGCGATCCATAATTTATTTTCATAATTTTCTGTGTTTCTCTTGGGTTTCAGCCCCGAGGGCTCTTTTTTTTCCTCTTCTAACTTATTAGACTTCTTGGCATAGTTTCTAGATGGTCAGAAATGAATTAAGCTTTGATCGGTTTGGCAAAATCTGCACAGATTGTATATGCCCTTTTGGGTAATTCGCTCGATTGCTGGGTATAAAAAGCATTTTATAGCAGAAATGTCAGACATTATGCCTGGCAACAATTTCCAACGAAATGAAATCGAACGGCATTGATTGCATGCCAATGTGGCTCCAAAGTTCTTGGCTGACACCTGCAGCAGACCAGAGAGGAGACAGGCGACAACAGACGAGAGACAAGAGACAAGAGACAAGAGACAAGAGACAGGAGACGACAGACGACGAGTGGTGTGTGAAGTGAGAGAGCCCAGACAGGTAACCATTTATAGAGTAGCAAAACGATCAACAGACGATCAACTTTCAAGGCGAATGACGCAAAGCACGCAATGCCAGAGCCTCCTTGCAACAAATTTAGCCCCCCCCTCCCTTTACCCTCCCTGCCTCCCTCCCCCTCAATGAGACAGAGACTTTGTAGCTTTCTCTGCGTTAATTATTATGAGCAGAGGAAGTGCAGACGACTTTGGCAGCGGCTAATTGCACCCCGAGTGCCGAGTGCCGAGTGCCGAGTGCCGAGTGCCTCTGCTTAATTTGTAGAACCCGCCTAGAAGACTGACTAGACCAGACCAGACCAGGCCAGCCCGGGCCAGGCCCGGCCAGACCATCATCTAATAATGTCTACGGCGCTTTAAATCAACTTTTAATGTGTCTGTTTTATTTTGTTATTTCTCTTGCAGCGCTACAAAATGCTGCAACTGAGTACATAATTTGTTTTTTACTACAAAAAAAGAAAAAAAGCAGCTAAACAAAAATTATGCCCACTCGCCACAATTGGGATACGGAGCGCGTGGGCGTGGCACATTTGGCGGGTGCTTTAAGCCCCCTCTGCATAACCGATGCCAATCATGAAATATTACGGCCAAAGCCGCGCAGGTAAGCGCATTCATTAAATTAATATACGCTAATAAAAAAAAAAAAGAAGCAGAAACCTACCCTACATTTAATCTTATCAATTATTTTTAATATAAAAGCACATTTCATTCATGTTTTCGCTTTTAAATTTACTATGTTAGTTTTAAGCGGCTATTAAACCTGTTTGCTTTTATCACGGGCCTTTAATGTGAGCGCTAGATGGCGCTGCGACTTGTTTCGTTTTTTACACAGCAGCCTAAAAGCATGCAATATTTTTTTTCGGTTTTTGCTGAAAATCTGTTCTTGTTGATTCTGTGGAAAAGTGACCCAAGCAAACTGTCTGCTGTTGCAGTTACAGTGAACGCTCGACTATGAAGCCCGCTAAAAACAAATAAATTATTAAACTATAAAATTAATAAAAGAATTTCTATGCCTAAATTGAATAAATTATTTAGAATCAAGAGTATTTTTTTTAAACCCTTGCAGTGGGTATTCTAACCTTATCTAGAAATGTGTAACGCATTAATGACGTCCTCACATAGTGTATATATAATATTGATCAGGCTGAGATCAGAATGAGATAAAACAATAAATCCATTTCCGTCTGTTTGTCCGCCTGTCCGTCTGTTTATATCTGTGCAAACAACTGTCTTAGTTTTTGAGCCAGCTGAATGAAATTTGGTATGAAGCTTTCTATATGTTTCTGACTGCACATATGTCGGCCGGATCGAACAACTATATTATATAGCTGCCGTAGGAACAATCGGTAAAAACATTGCTATATGAAAAACATATTTGTTTCTAGAAGCCAGGGAAAAAGTCTATATCTTCGAAGGTTAGCTTAAATATTTTGAGATCGGTCCTATATATTGTATATAGCTAGAGGAAGAATCGGGGCACAAATTGTTATATTGAAAATTTTATTGTTTCTTCAGATATCTAAATGAAACTTTCTGAGATATAAGTGCCTTTTCTAAATGACTTAGATCGGACTGCTATATCATATAGCTCTCCCAGGAACTATCCAATCTCCGGCGAGCTAAACATAGCCTTTTCTTACTATTTTTTTGTATAAAATAGATCTAGTTATTTGCAGTTCTATCTATCAGATTGACTTTTTGTAGCATAGATAGAAAAAGTATTTGAATAATAGAATGATGCCATATTAAATGGCTTTTTCAGCAGACTTTTCCTCAAGAGTATTGTGCGCGAGTATGAAGTATCGATACCGCTTCGAGAGCGATTCTTCTTCATTCTGGTTCTCTGACTGTGTTTTTTTTTTGTTTCCTACTATTCTGGTATTTTTTTTTTGGTCGATAGTACGAGTCGATTTGAGGCAAACAATGGATACTATTTTTGGTCTCTGGACACTTGCATGCACAATTGTGCAGAAAAGCGTGAAGCGTCTGAGCCTCAAGTAAAATTGAATGGACAATAAAGTTTTGTGTTGTTTTGTTAAGGTTTGTTCTGAGGCGACCAACTTCTTCTTTTCGGAAGTCGTAGTAATACCATTACACGCATTCGCATTCGAGAAGAGGGCTGAAGAAACCGAGAGAAGAATGGCAAGAGACTAGACAGATTTAGTTTGTTTTTTTAGGAAATCTTCAAGAAGAAACGGGCACAGAGAGCGTCTGTTTTTTGTTTTTTTTTTTTGGAGTCGCATTGTGAAGCCGGTCAAGGTTAATTTGGGGAAAATTAATGCCGCAGTTGTCAGTGTCAGACGAAGAATATCACTTGGTCAGCGGATGTGTGCCAAAAACAAAAATAATAAATAAAAGCAGCTTAGTTGAATATTAAAAAACAAAAAAAAGAAACATCTATTTGATGGTTGGAGTCCGGTTCCCAGTCAAACATAATTAATTCAATTAAACGCGTACCCAGAGCTGAGGGTATTTTCAATTTCAATTTCAATTTTCAAACTCGATTTCTCAATCAAACAAAAGCCGCATCAACAATTGCAGATTCGAAATCTCGAAGCACACACAGGAAACCGAAATATGACTGGCATTTTGGAAACTTTTTGCATGGACAAACAATTAAATAGCAAAAAAAGCTGTATGAATTATATGAAAAAAACACAAAAAACTGAAAAAGTAGCGAGGGTTTTGAAATACGTGTAACAACAAACAAATGACAGTAGAAATTCACACAAATGAAAGTGAAAATGGCAAAATGTGAATAATTAGCTGCAGACAATAATAATACTACTCGTCGTCGCAGCGTATGAACTGAAATAGGAAAAATTTACGAAAAAATTCGCCACACCAAAACAATAATAATAATAACAGCAACAGCAGCAAATTGTATCTGTATCTGTTGCTGAAAAAAAAAAAAAACCTAACTACGCCAATGACAATGGCACACGCTCTCTTGGGGCCTATGCCTAGAGGTCTGGGCCTTAGCCTGGCTCTGGCTCTGGCTCTGGCTCTGACTCTGGAGCTGAGGGCATTAAACCCCTTCGTAGTTGTTACATTTTTATTTTTCTGTGAAGCATCTTCAGCAGTAGCAGCCGCCGCAGCAGCAGCAGCATTAAAAATGCGACGACGACATGAGGCAAGTGAAAATGTTGTTACCTTTTTTTTTCTGGTATTTTTACCTTGCCCATGCACGAGACAGCACTTTCTTTCATACGTAGTATCTGTGAGATACAATTAAGGTTTATCAAAATAAATGCCAAGCTAGTAAAGAGCGCGCTCCAGCCGCACCAAATGCCAGACTGCCAGATACTCCCTTTAAGATACTTTAGATTGATTGAATGTATCTTGAATTCTGCTAAGTTTAAGTGGCTAAAACGTATATCTTAGAAAGTATCTTTAGGCAGCAATAATTGGATTAATTTCAAGAATTCCTACTTGAATCGTTGACCAGCGCTGTCAAAAGTTATGCAATTCCGAATTTCATAAAACCAACTATGAAATTCTTGATTCAAGTCAGCTTTTTCAGTCCTAAAAATGGACCTAACCCTGATTTATTCTTCAAGGCAATCCTATTAGCAATCGTAATGAGACTAATAGAAGAATTCTCGTACTTGATTTAAGGACAACTAGACTTATATTGAGTCAGTTCGTACTTGTGTCTGGTATGAATAAGAATTGATTCACTTATTTGCATGCTTGGTTCCAAATGAATCGTATTGAAATCTTTCAAGTACAACGCGAACTCAGCTTAAGCATTGTTAGACTTAAATTTAGTAAGCCATTTTTTTGCTGAGTTACTTCCAATTTGATTGTTACGTACGTTGGCAGCATTTGAATATACTCTTTAAGCCCATTTTAAGGGGTATAATGGAAAATACTAGACGCGAAAGTGTGGGAGTTGCAAGTGGCAAGTGGCAAGTGGCAAGCTGGCATCAGCTGTTGCCAAGTCTGCCACATGCTGCAGATATCTGTATCTCTGTATCTGTATCTGTATCTGTATCTGTATCTTTGTATCTTTATACAGCTGCTGTGTTAGACAGACGTCAGTCGCTCCACTAATTAAGTCGTTGGCGGTAAAGTCGAGGCTCCCAACCTTCGCATCCAATGACCGCATCTGCCGTGGTTAATGGCCAATGTAAATCAAGCCAAAATGCGGAAATCTGGTTAGGGCATCGCATATTTATCATCTTTATACACAAATATATATAGGTATATATATCTGCAAATCAGGTGTCATCAGATGTAATGATAGTGCTCGTTTTTAGCTACTAATGCGTAAAATCTGCCATTGCATAAGAGCCACAATAAAGGTGGCATAAAATAAAAACAGCCAAATGGCCAACTGCGTTGAGGTGTATGAGCCGGGGTGATTGCTTTGGTAATACGAATACGAATACGAATACGAATAGGAGTAGCAGAGCTTATATAAGCCCTGCAATTAGCTGCATAAACAACCCCCCGCCCCAAAATTTTTTGGTGGTCTTTGACCCCCTTTAACGTTTCCTGTCTTCCAACCTGTAAACAAATACTGTTTTTTTTTACTAATCAAAACTTTAATGGCTCTATTGGTTACATGTGAGGGCAAAGCCAAGGGTTATTTTATAATTAACACAACAATTTCTATAATTAATTAAAGTGTGTTAAGCTAGAAACAAGTTTAAAATAAATCATTTTTCTATCTAGTTTCCGTTTTGTATTGGCCAAAATCTGGCAAAAAAAACAAAAAAAAAAGCAAACAGCTTGGGTATTATAATTTTATGAGCAGCTCTGATTTAGCATCACATAAAATATAAACTGGTTCTTTTTATTGCCAGCTTTTGCAGCAGGTTGCTATAAATCTCATTTTAGAGTCTCGAAACGAGATTAAGGTTTGATTTTTCCACTGTGATTAAGAGCTTTACTCTGTGCTCTGTGCTCTGTGGTTCTAGCCTTAAAATTTAAATAAAAATTTCTTTCAAAATATGTGAAGAAACCTATATATTTTTTTTTTTCTTTATTTTCTGTTCCCAGCATGACTCGAGGAAATTGATTTCGGCTTATGAAATTTATGTCAAAGTAGTTGGGAAAAACTACGGCCAACTAAGAGTTAAAGTTTTCGAGTCTCTAAAAAGAAGCTTGAACTAACCTTGCCAGAACTTTGGCCATAATTTTCATTTATATTAATCTCTTAACGATGCCTGCGACCCGCGTTATTAATGGCCAAAACAAAATATGACTTCAAGACTGAGTTCTAATGATCTATTGCTCTTGTACAGGCCAAAACCAAATACCGAAAACAATTTCCTGTCTAACTGTCGGCATTAAAAACGAAAGTACCTTAAGCACGGGTTCGGTTTCGGTCTTCGTTTTACGGTCTTCGGTCTTCCACTGACGGCTGCAATCTCATTAGTTGGCCAACTAAAAATGACATACATAGTTTGGATAGTTTTGGAATATTTCAGATATTCGTATTACTGCAGCCCCCAAAGGGCCGGGCAAAACTAATAGGTTTTTAGGTATTTTCTTTGAGGTTGCTCGCTTTTTTTCTTCTTTTCTTTTCTTTTCTTGTTTTGAGCTGCAGTTGCCGCCTTTGGCCAGTTTTTCCACTTCTTTTTTTTTTTTTTTTTTTTTGTTTTTGGTCGAGTTGTTTTATAAACACGCAAATCTTACATTAAACTCTTTGCTTTACTTTTGCTTTTTTCTGGGAGGGGAGGAAAGAGGGGTTCGGGGTGTGTGCTGTGTGTGTGTGTAATGGGTGTAAGCGTATTTATAGTCTGTCATTACAATTCCGTAAATTAAAGTTAACTTTTTTTTAATGCGCAAATTGTTTTGTTCATAATGTTTTTAATAATTAACTAAGCAAGCAAAGCGCAGCCAGCGTTGGGCCAGAAACCCAAAGACACCAGACAAATGAAGAAAGTTATTGTATAATACACCAAAAAAAACCTAATAAATATATATATATATATAGTATAGTTTAGTAGATATATATATATAGGGGGAGCCTAGCTTTTCCGCATTACGTGGGCGTTTTTTCTCTTTTCTTTGGCCGTCCAAATGACCAGAGAGCCATTGGTCATAACTTTCTAATTGCGTTTTGGTGGTTTTTTGGCCCCCGAGGGCCTAGGATGCAATCTCGGCTCTGTGGCTCTGTGGCTGTGTGGCTGTGTGGCTGTAATTCTTCAACCAAAAAACAAAAATACTCTTCTAACAAAAGAATAACAATATCTGGTATCGTGGTATCGTATGGTCCGCCCAATAAAAACCTCAGAGGCACCGTTAGATCAACAACATGAGCTGTTATAAATCATTAGAAGCAGGTTACGCTCAACAAATTTATCTGTGCTACACATGAAATGTATCTGCAAGATGTACCACACTCGTATCTAGATAGTTCTTGAAAACCTACGCGTGTCTGCACATGCTTAGAACATAAAACGTGATCTTGGGCATTTCCCTCAGCCTGTGCCTCGGCCTGTACCCCGGCCTGGGCCTGGGCCTGGGTCTGGGCCTCGGCGCGGCGGAAGGAAGCTAGCAAAACGATCTGATAAGTGTCAAGATTGTATAACCTTCGAGTGCGTCCCAGGCCACAGCACTCTAAGGCCCCACAAACTGTTGTATACCATCTATAATTAAATTCACAAAGCCTACGAGCCAGAGATGCCCAAGCCAATTATAGCCGTAAAACCTATTGAGGACAGTTCCTAGATATAAATATTATTAGATTAGATATATATACATATTTAAGTAGCTTAAAAATAAGTCAAATATTTTATTCCCAGCTTCAGTAGAACTGAAAATGTATAGCCAAATATTCGCTTTAAATTATACAAAGCTTCAAAACAAATCATTTTTTATTTTAATCAAATTAAGCTTAAAACTTTGCTAGTAAATTATTAAGTAATATTTTTTATTTTTATTATTTTTTTGAAGCTTAAAAAAATGCTAAAATTATCTTCAAATCAAAAAGAGCAGCAGAAATTCAAATCTTTTTTTCAAGCTTAAAAAAATGCTAAATTTATGTACAAATCCAAAAGAACAGCAAAATAAAAATAAATAATAAAATTTAAAAAATTTAAAAAAAAAATTGCTATTCTTTTCACACTTAATTTCAAGTTTAGAATATAATTCTTTAGAATTTTTCTAGAATTTAAATATGACAAAGACAACACTGGGAAGGTAATGTTATAATTTAGATGACAGTCACGAGTTAGAAATCACCTTTTAGCTGAAGAGTCACAGTGACTGGGAAAAGCTATAATATCGCTGACAATTGGAGTACTCAGCCCTGTTGGGCTGATCTGCTTTGGAGTAAATCTCCGCCTGCTGTTGCTTTTGCTGTTGTTGCTACCTGCCTCTTGTTGCCTGTTGGCTGTTGCCTGCTGCTGGCTGTTGCTGCTGTTGTTGTTGCTGCGGTTGTTGTTGTTGCTGCCGCTGCTGCTGCTGTGTGTTACAGTTGTTGTGCCATTGTTTTGGTCGCACAGCTGAGAAACAACAACTCACGGCAGCTGAAATTACCCAAGCCAAAGACCTGCAAGGTGGCATGGGCCCCAGAGGCCTACGCTAAGAGTACGACTCTGTGAAAAATCAGGAAAAACAGACGTTGCCGCGCTTAGACAATGACTCGGCAGCGCAGCTGATGTTGACGTTGACGTCGACAGCGACAGCGACGGCAACAGCGACTGCAGACGGTGTTGCTAGCATTTGTGCAGTTAGCTCGAAAAAAGCTGTTTATATGTATGTTTCTGAAAAAAACCTCTATAAAAAAAGCTAAGCCAGAAAAGTCAACGCAATGCTGCTATCAAAATTAGACTTTACAGGAATAAATAGTATTTTTATAGCACTATAATCAAATAATCTTTTCTCTCTTTTATGACACTTGATCATAATAAATTCTTGTTGAAAGTTTATAGCTAAATTTAGCTTTCAGAAAGACCTCTAATGGGCGTAAGCTAGAATTTATTTGTTCTATTTTATATAAAATTTAATAATAATTGGTAAACCTATTCGGAAAATTTATTCTAAGAGCACAGATCTTCGCTCCAAAACTCCACTTCGTAATAAACAAACAAAATCTTTCGCCTGCAAAAAAAGGCTATATTTGGTGGGAAAAATAATGTAGCTGCCAGCACTGTTAGCAGCCGCCGCATCAGCAGCAGCTGTGGCAGCGGTGGCAGCTTTTGACTTTGAACCGCCGGCTGGCAGTTGGCAAGCTTCAGTCTAGCTTGAGGTGTGATCGCGCGCGGTAACGTGTCGAAAAATCGGAAAAAATCCAAGTCGATTTTCGGAATTGAGATTTGAGATTTCGTATCTCGGTTTTCGGATTTCGGAGCGGGGGTTACGGAACGTTGAGCACACGGCGCACGGAGCAATGAAAATTTATAATTTGCATAATTTTTGTTATTATTATTTTTTGTATTAAATTGTGTGTGTCTGCCGCAATTTGAGTGCAAAGTGAAATGAAACCAAAGCGAAATAACAAACTTTTCTGAAAATTTTTCAAAAAATACAAAATTAAATTAAGAAAAAGAAAAGAAATAAAAAAAAAGAAATTATAATGTACTGCAGCAAGGATTGCGCCTGTCGCTTGTGCCGCGAGCTGCGCGATTATAAGCTGAGTGGCAAGAAGACGGCGCAACAGTTGCAGCCGCAGTTGCAGATGCAGCCGCAGCAGCAGCAGGCTAAAACAAAAGTGGGCGGCAAGGGCACGCCCACAAGTAGCTCCCTGCTGGGTCGCATGCTGAATGAGAATTTTATACTAAGGCGTCGCGGCATTTCGCTCAAGAACTTTCAACCGCAATCGCTGCGAAATAGCGAAATGTGTCAGTTGCAGCCGCGCGATGTGGCACGCCCCACGCAAACGCCCTCACCCACGCCCATGGAGGAGCTGCCCGACTGGGCTGCAGGGGCTGGCACAGGGGGACCAGGCGTTGGGGCAAACGATCGTGATGGGAATTCGAATCCAAATCTGGGCGATCGAGAGGTCAAACCAAATCACAAGGTGGTCATCTATTTTGGTGACTCCATGAATCGAGCACAGCCGCAGCCGCAGCCGCAGCCGTTGCACTCGCAGCAGTCGCAGCAGCCCGCAGTTGCCAGCGAGTTGCACTCAAAGCTGCTGCAGGAGATGTGCCACAAGTTGCAAGCCAATGACAAAGTCAAGAAAGAGACGAATTCGACAAAGGGGCACCCAAACCAAGTGGCTGAAGTGGGGGCGACTACTGCTGCTGCTGCTGCTGCTGATGATGATGAACTGCCGCCCTACATTGAGAGCGTGCAGAATGGCGTAATTAATATCAAAATTGAAGGCAATTACCGGCGTGCCAGTGCTCTAGTGGAAACGGTGGCAAAGCCAACTCTGGCTGTTGTTGGCCAACTGAAATCCGATTCTACAAACGATCATCATGATGACAATGATGACGATGACGACGACGACGACGATGACGATGATGACAGCGACCCTGGCCACGATGCGGAGACCGCCAGTCAGTCGGATTCATGCGATTGGAGCTACGTTCAGGAGTGGCGACGTGCTGCGAGACGGTAGTGAAAATTTATCAAATGATTTGCCATTATTTTTCGCCTTTTCTAGCCCCTTTTTCCCCATTTTTTTCCCCCCGATTATTTGTCTGGCCTGCCGCCATTCTAGTACTTTTGTGAAAGCCATTGGCAAACCCTCGGCCTAGTGAAAACTTTTTTTCGATTTAGTTTTCTTTTGTGGGTTGATTTGCATGAAAAGCGAGTTGATTGCAGAGTAAAAGGAAAAATTCAAATAGAAAAGCTAAGGTTAGGTTAGAGGCTTCTTCCATATTCCAATATTAGCCTACTTTTCAACCGAATCACTTAACGGAGAACCTATAATTTCAATCAATTTTTTGGCTAATTATAAAGCACGCCGAAAAGTATGCTATACTTAATTATTTATGAGATGAATCTGCTATCTTACAGATAGCTTTGATAGGCTTCCAACTAGCTCAGCATATATCATATTAGGGGTATTCCAGTGGTTCCACAACTAATCCACTTACGAGAGTATTTAGTATTATTTACCCTATGAAAAACAGTAGTTCTGGGCTCATAAACAATGTCAAAGGTCACTGATCGTTAAATAAAGTTTAGCTGCTCGCTAAGAGTCTATTAAATGGGATCATGTCACTGCATTGTCGGAACAATTCAGAATTCAGAGGCAATAAATCGCATTTGGCGCAACGCATTGTCCAAGAACAATGGGCACTTTTTGAAAAAACTCTGCCAAAAAATTCTGGGTCAATCAAATCTAAGAAGAACGTTTTATGTTACAGCATGAAATCAAAAAATCATAATAAAAAGCAAACGATTTAACTTGGATCTTTGGCGGCATGCAAATGAGCAGTCATAACTGGCTTTTCATTTTCTGAATTCAGCTTTTTTGCTTTGTTTTTTTCCCCTTCTGTCTCTGCTGTCCGCCTGTCTGTTTGTCCGTTTGTCTGTTTGTTTTTTCGACCGAACCCAGTTAGAAGATGATAATGATGCCGACGACAGTGCAGAAATGTGAGAACGAATCGCAACCCACTTTCATAAACAAAAGGAAACGCTAAGCCTCAGCAGCGAGCCAACCAGAATTTTGCATACTCTTTTCAATAGAAGCCAAATAAAATAGAGAAGAAAACATATTTTGTTTATTTCATAAAACCCTATGACAAAATACAGTTGATTTGACCAAGGGATTACATTTTATTGGTTTATTTGACGTAACTTCGGCTTATAATGCCTTTAGGCCCAACTAGCCTTTAAATCAGCATACCCCGCTTGTTTGGCAGGGTATTAAATGAGTTTGACAAACCTCCAGAGATTGTTTCACTGCTTTTAATTAGCTGCCACCTTACAAGCCCCAGCCGCAGCCCCAGCCCCAGCCCAATCCCAAGCTCAAGCTCATGTTCAGGCTCGAGATATTTTACATATTTGTCTAGATAGAAAGATGGCCAAGTAGATTGGCAAGACAGTGCGAAAGATAAGCGGTAATATGACAGATATATGACAGCCCGTTAGGCGGAGTTTTGTTTGCCTTTTTTATTTGTATTTTTTCTTATAAGATTCTGGAATTCTTATATGATTCTTGCATAACTCATTCGCAGCTGTTTAGAAATGGGTCAAGCGTTGATTTATCAAAATATTATACAACTTTCGACTCTATTGGCTGACAATTTCTAATATGATTTTTATAATAATTTTTATTGTAATTTTATAGTACGAAATTTTAATAGAAACTTTAAGAAAAAGTCAACAAGTTCTGCCCAAGAATATGATATGAGATAACTTTATGGCCAGCGCTGCGGTTAGCAGCCAATAACTGATTATTCAATGGCCAAAACAAAGTTTACTTTTTAAGGGAATTTATACATAAATATATAAATATTTGATCTGGAATTATCAGGTCTCAATTTTCGGAATAATTTTGTATAATTTATGTACTATTTTTGAAATTCTTTCTTTTGACTGATTGATTTTTGAGTGCCAGTTTTTAATTGGAACATTTTGTAGTGTTTTTAAAATAGTATCAAATAAATTTTCTTCTATATTTTTTAATTACATTATAATAATTAAAAAATTAATATTATTGCCCTTTTAATTTTGAAATTTAAATGGAAATTGTTCTATCAATTTCCAGAAAAACAATTTAAACATTCTTGGATTAAAGTAAATTTTAATTTTAGAATAGAGAATAGCTTAAGAATTTTTACCTCATTAAGTATTAATTTTATTAATTAGTTTATTATATAAAAATGAATAATTATGTATAGAATTATTAATAATTTAGCTATAATTTAATTAATTCCTCCGCTCATTAATCATCGTCTTATCTATTCGCAGACCCACGGGAAATTTACCACCCAACTTTGCTGGACAGCAGCCGCCCAGTCAGATGACCGGACTGCCGCCGGTGCCGCTTCAGGGGCAGGTGCAGGGCCAGGGGCAGGGGCAGGGGCAGCCACAGCAACAG
The DNA here is from genome assembly GCA_018150835.1 of Drosophila repletoides. Lineage (NCBI taxonomy): Eukaryota > Metazoa > Arthropoda > Insecta > Diptera > Drosophilidae > Drosophila > Drosophila repletoides. Next base: position 3,319,608 of record JAECWQ010000031.1, read on the forward strand.
ATTCAGCCAGCGCTGGGTAATGCGCCGCACACGCCACAAGGCGGTGGAACAGCAGCTGGGCTAGCGGTAGCAATGGCTACGCCAGCGCCTCGCATCTTTAAGGAATTGGCTCAGCAGCCCAATAAGGCGCTGGTGAGCAACAACAAGCCTGTGGTGACCAGTCCACTTCCACATCAGCAGCTGGTTACGTCTCCGCCCTCCAAGGGAGGCATGCCGCAGCGTGCAGTGGCCGGACCCGCTCGGCTCACAGTGCAGAGTACGCCAGTGAAGTCGCAGCCACCGCAGCTGAGTGGCAGCCTGCAGGGCACACCCACACGTGCCACACTGGGCATACCGACCGGAGCACAGCAGGTGGGTGGTACGCCACGCACGCATCAGCATGAACAGTTTAGGGCGCTGCAGCGGGTGCAGGAGTGTCACAGCTCATCGGATGAGAATCGCAGTTCGGGCCATGCCAGCATGTCGGATACGGGCGGGCACAGCTCCTCGCCGGCTGGCGGCATGACGCTGGGGCCACTGCCGGAGGATCGTTTGGCTGCGGGCGTCACCAATCGCAGCACACGCTCCAGACGTCATCGCGGCATTATGCCGGGTGGAAAGGCGCCCTGGAGCGGCAGCGGGCTGGAGGACATTAAGTTGGCCATACAACAGCTAACCATGCGCTCCCAGACGAGCAGCAGCACCTACAGCAGCCTGAGCGCTGGCTCGGAGAGCTCTGAGCCAGCAAGACGTTTGGGACGTTACTCCTCCCTGGAGACGGTTATTACCAGTACGAGTGCGGATGAGTTTGTCTGGGTGGATTCACACAATCGCTTGGTGGAGCTGCAGCATCCGCCCTGGAGTCAGCAGTGCATTATGCGCGTGCTGCGGCATGGACGTTGCAAGCAGCAGGCAGATCAGGTGTCCATCGAGGTCATCTCTAGGCTGGGCTACCTGCTCCAGCGAGCCCTAGTGCGCATCGCTCGAGAGATACAGCGTTTCTCGGCAGGCTTAGGCCTCTGCTCCAAGCAGGAAGTTGCCGGCGCCTTCAAGGTGGTGCTCTGCTCAACTTTGGCGGACAGTTGCACCAAGGCCTGTCTACGTGCCGCCGCCATGTTCGCTGTGCCCGGCGAGAGCGCCCTGAAGCAAAGCAAATCCTCGCGAGCCGGCTTACAGCTCTCTGTTGGCAGCTTCTTTCGCTGGATGACCGATGCCCGCCTGGGCAAGTTTATACATGAATATGCAGCGGTTTATCTATGCGCCGGCATTGAGAATCTACTGGAGGAGATTATGCTGCAGTGCAGCACCACTGGCAGCTCTACAGCTGCTGCTTTGGATCAGAGCATTGCCAGTTCTGGTGATTTCTGGGGTTTGCTGCAACCATTCGCCCATTTGAATGCCGGACGCATTGCATCCGGTGCCTTGGCCATGCCACGCTGGGCCAGCACCTTTTCCCTGGCCACCTGTGTGGGCAGCATACGAGAACTGAAGGAGAAGGCACTGCGCACCCAGCAGGAATTCCAGCATGCCGCTGCCCTCTCCAATGCGGCCCTGAGTGCCCTCTTCTATTTCATGCGCTGCTCCCAGTTGGAGCACACAGAACTGGCGGCCCAGAGCTCAACAGCGGGTCAGGCACCGCCCAACAGTGGTACTCAGAACGTTCAGGAGCTGTGCTATGAACGCGCTTATGTGGTGCTTCCACCGCTGGCCGAGTGGCTGCGGGTCGCCTCGGCGCATGCGGAGCACCGCAGTGGTCTAATGATCGACAAGGATGACATTTTACAGGTAAGAAGATTGAAATATTTGGAAATTAGCGCCAGTTTCATATAATTATAATCCTGCAGGCTGCACGTCTGTTGCTGCCCGGCGTCGACTGTCCCATACGTCCAGTGGCCCATGACGAGGAGCTGCCTACGAAGAAGACGCACTTCAGCAGCAGCAGCAGTGGCAGTAGCAGTGGAGGCAGCAGTGCCACGGGCACTGGCAGCAGCTCCAGTTCGCCGGCGGTGAGCAGCATTGGAGAGGATACCTCTGAACTGGGCAGACGTGCCACCATTGGCGTTGCCTTTAAACTGCTGCTGACAGGACGTGCCGAGCTGTTGGCCCAGGCAGCACAGTTGCTGCCGCCGACGACGCGTTACGATACACAGAACAGTGCAGGATTGACGGCACTGATGATAGCCAGCATTAGGAATGATGAGGTAGCACTGCATGCGCTGCTCGATGCCGGCTGTGATCCTAATGTCGAGGTGCCGGCGGCGGCCAGTGCAGGCTATCCGGCCATACAGCCGGATACACAGCACTGGACGGCGCTCACTTTTGCCGCCAGTCGTGCGAATTATGTGGCCTTACGCATTCTCCTGGAACGCGGCGGCAAAGTGGAAGGTGGAGCACGGATCAGCGAAGAGAAGTGTACACTGACGCCACTGCAACTGGCTGCAGGCACGGGCAATCTGGAGATGGTGGCCCTTTTGCTGGCGCATGGTGCCAATGCCTTTCTGTCGACGCAGCAAAAGGATACCCTGTGTTTTGCGGGTGCCGCACAGAAGGGTTGCTTCTGTGCCATCTCTGTGGCCGCGGCACATGGGCATCGCTCCTGTCTGCGTAAGCTGCTCACCCATCCCGTCTCGCCGGGCACACGGGATGTACTCTCCCTGGAGGAGATGCTCGCCGAGGGCGATGTGGTGGGTGTCCGTGGCTCGGCTGGCTCAGCCACAACCAGTCCTGGCGAGGATCTGTTGCCGCTGCTCAACAAAACGCAGATCAAGCGCCTCCAGGAGGCCATGTATCACAGCGCCGAGAACAATCATCTGGGTGAGTGTTCCACAAAGATTGGACTTCAAATTCCAGAATAATTATTAATAATATTTTCTTTTTTCCAGACATTACCATAGAGCTGCGCAAGCTGGGCGTGCCCTGGACTCTGCACTGCTGGATGCATGCGCTGTCGGCGGCCCATGAACTGCGCCTGGATGCGGTTATTGATCAGCTGCTGCAGGATTTTCTGCAGGTCTGTCCCGATGACTACAGTGCCCAGTTTGTCAGCGAGTGCCTGCCCCTGCTCTTCAATATATTTCGTAATAAAAACGAGGGCACCACACTCCTGCTGGCGGATATATTTGCCACCTGTTTTGGCTGGGAGGCACTGCATCCATTAAAAGAACAGCCACCAATGCAGCCGGTGCAAGGCACACGCATCGATCCAAAGTTTGTCAACAATCCGGAACTGAGCGATGTCACTTTTCGGTAATTAAACACTTGGATAGTTTCCATGATTTATTATGATTCCATTGCTGTTACCTTTGCCTTTACAGCGTCGAGGGCAAAATCTTTTATGGACACAAAATTGTGCTGGTTACCGCCTCACCACGTTTTCAGAGTATGCTCAGCTCCAAGCTGAGCGATGCCAGTGCCACGCCCACTGTCCAAATCAATGATATACGCTACCACATCTTCCAGCTGGTCATGCAGTTCCTCTACAGCGGCGGCTGCCAGGCCCTAGATGTCTCACATGGCGATGTTCTGGAACTGATGGCTGCCGCCAGCTTCTTTCAGCTGGAGGCTCTGCTGCGCTACACTGAAGCGCGCTGCTCCGAAATGGTCGATGTGGACAATGTGGTTGCCATGTATATCCATGCCAAGGTAATTATAAAGAGAAGCTAGTAAGGAAATGCCTGGCCAGCTTCGGTGTGCCGAGGATTGCATACTTTAGCAGATGGGAATAGCCATCATTTGGAAGGGACGCTCTAGATATAAGAGTGGGCAATTTTATTAGGATACTTTAGGATTGATTGTTCTTATTGGATATCCATGAGGTCACTCTTTCATCCAATTGGCCAATGCTTTTGGACCGCTTGTTCTTATTGGAGTATGTGATCCTCTGATTTCGGTCGGTTGAACAAAATGAGAGGTTGCATCCCAAAGTGCATTCCCCTGACTCAAAAACTGAGAGAAACTGACAGACGGTCTTAAAGGCAGACGGACAGATGACATAAGGACAGACGGACATGGCTCTATGTAGTCCCCTCATCGTCCTGATAAATAATATTCCTGCTTTAAGCCTATTTATTTCATTATATATTCCATGACAATATTTTAATACCCTCTGAAAGGGTATAAGGAACAGAAAGGCATCCTTGAAAGACGGTTGAATAAATTAAGGAAGAAAAAGCACATCACATAGGAATATTTTTCTATACTTCAAAATTTCATCCTCTACAATTTTTATATCAGAAAACTTGTATTAATTTCGTCCTTTTCTGCAGGTATACAACGCCAATAATCTCTTGGAGTATTGCCAGTGCTTTCTGCTGCAGAATATGGTGGCACTGCTGACCTATGATGATTCCGTGAAGCGTCTGCTGTTCGCCAAGAAGATACCAAATCACGATGTTCTGGCCGGACTGCTGCAGACGCTGCAGCAGCGTCTAAAGACCCGCAAACCGAATGCTGGAGGAGGATTACTCAACTCCTACAGATCGCCGCCGGCTACGCCTGTAAAGAAGTAGAAGAAGTAGCCCCGACTAATGTCATATTTATTGTTCATTTATATATATATATTTTTTTTTTTTTTTGTGAGCTACTCGTCCGAGTATGTATTATATAACTGCCTTAAAAAAAAGAGAGAAAGAGAAAGAAAAAGCGTAGATCTAACCCTAAAATATCTATTTGTAGTTGTATTTGTATTCTCAACTTGTTCAGCGCACTGTTAATTTAAATGAACAGCCTAGCAATCGTATCCTGTAGTTAGTTGAAATTGTTTCTGCATAAATCGAAAGAATAAACCGACAAAAAAAGAAAAAAAAAAACACAGAATTTATGGCATTATTTTAGCGTTTTTTTTATTAGTACTTTGGAGGCTTTTTGTAGTCCGTATCGGGCACAGGCTGAATCTGTTCGCTGGCCAGCTTGGCGGCCAGTGAAATCTGTGGCAATATATTGCCACCTTCGGGCACAAAACCATGATCATCGGCCTTGTAATGCACCACCACCTCCTTGCCGTCGGAATCGAGGTAGGAATAGGAACCGTTTATCTCCAGGAATTCATCCTCACTGCCCGCATTATGCACCACAGCCGTCTCCTCACGATGGGTGCCATCCTCACCCTGATAGAAGAAATGATACGAGCCATCCTGGCCCTTCTCCTGGCCCGAATCCACAATAGCTATCGGCGCTACAGTTGAGTGTGGCTCCACGGGCGCTGCCAAGGCACCGGCCAGGCACAGGACAAAAATGCTAAGCTACAAAAACAAAAAAAAAGAGCAGATTATCAAGGAAAAAACGTAGTTAAATACTCGTAATTGTTAGCATCTGTGGGCCACTTACAAGCTTGAACATGTTGCGGTTGGTTCGTTTGCTCGGCTTGGTTTGAGCTGATGCAGCTGCGCTGTTACCTTATATAGGCCAAAAGCCCAAAAAAAAACATATTTTGTGGTCATCTTCTCCTTACCGGTTTCGGTTTCTCGCTTGTGACATACATTAAGTCGCAAATTTGGGTCCGAAACTCGTTCTAAGAATTAATTTAAGATCAATTAACTGCACGTACGTATACGCCCTGTAATTTTGAGCATTGAATTTCAGATCATCCAGACAGATACACACACACACACACACAGATACACACACAGAAATTAGGGAACATAGAGTATCTGCAGTCGCCTTTAATTAAAGTTCAAATCGATTCTCTTTTCATTGTAAAGTACAAGAAAAGAATTCTCTCTCTCTGCAATGTTGGCCATAAGTCATCTATAATTGACATAGTTCTAGGCTTTTTCTTTGAGTGTACCCATCTATATATATATATAAATGAGTTGATGAGTGTATTCATGAATATTTGCCGCATTCTTTTCACTTGTTTACTCAGCTCTTAACGCCATCCAAGTTGCGCTTCAGTTTCCAGTATTCATTATTCAGCATGATTATACGATGATGATTATATTATGATGCGGTCCACCAGCATTGCTGCATGCATTGTTACCTCAGCTTCCTCTTTGCTCCTCTTCGGTTCGGTTCGGTTCGGTTCGGATCGCTTCTCTTTTGTTGTTGTTGTATTTTTATGGAAGCAGCCGAGCAAAGGAATTTCATTATATGCATTGAGTTTTTGCAAAGCGATTTTCCAGCCAAAAACCGATTCGATTTTTCTCGAATAGAGATTTCTCAATTGCAATTGTTTATAGGAAAACTATAAACAAAAATCACTGCCTCCCTCCCCTGCCCCTTCCCCTTCCCCTTGCCCACCCTCCTCCCACGGGCCGCTCGCATCTTCAACTGTGGTTTATTTTTGGAACAGTTCGTGCGGGAGCACTAAATTTTCCAGCCCCTAGAAAATACAATGCGTTCCACATAGACCAGAGACCCAGGGCATTAATATATATGTATGTATCTTAGGAGAGAGAGGTAAAGACCTGGCCGCGGAAGGAGGAGGAGGAGGAGAAGGAGGAGGCGGAGGAGTACGAGTAGGGAATGGCGGGGCAACATACAAATCGAAATACTTAAAGGTGCCACATGCGCTTCGGTTGCGTTTCGTTCGATTTTCGATTCGGTTTCTTGGCTTTTGTTTATGCAACAATAAATTATACTCGTACATTTAATTTCGTTTCATTAGAAAGGCTACAAAAATATCATTGCCTCCAATTGGGGGTGGTGTGTTCCTCTAGATATACTCTCTACATATATAAAAATATATATATCGATGGCTGTTTCAATATACTTATGAATATATAGCTATTCCAATGCATATATACCCGTATGTGGATCTGGAAATATTACTTGAATATATACACTATAAATATATATATATATATTTTCGATCATAAATGATGATTTAATATGTATAGTATATGGAATATGGAGCGCAATTCAATCGTGAAATAATTAATATTCAATTTGTTATACTTAGCAATGAATATAATTTTACACAAATTAAATTATTACCCTGATAAACGGGTTGATTATAATTCTGGGTAGGCAGTCTGTACAGTAATTTTGTATACCCTTCCAGAGAGTAGTATAACTTGGTCAGAAAATATGAAGGAAGACTTATAGGTTCCCATAAAGAGTATATATTATTGATCAGGATATCTGTCCGTCTGTTTCTATGCAAGGCAGACCCTCATCTTTGGAGCTAGGTGACTAGTATATCGGTCGAATCGAACAACTATATCATCTAGCTGCCATAGATATAATCGGTTCACAAATGGTATAAGAAAAACATGTTTAGTTCTCAAGCTATAAAACTACAGAGTTAGATGGAGGAATCAAAGATAGAATCTATTATATAGCTGATATAGGAACAATCGGTCCAAGTAAAGAAAAAGAAGGGTGTGTAATCTTCGGCGTTTGCTTGCCATTTAATGTCTTAAATTGGTTTATTTTTAGAAATATTCTAAAAATATGTTGCAAGACTTGTTGTAAATATTATTTTTATTGACATTCATTTAAAGTAAACTGTAGAATAAGCTAAATAAAGCGATTACTTCTCTATATATTCTGGAATTCAAAATTTCCATTGGTCACTACGAAGGAAAAGATCTATAAATGTTTTTCTATATAAAACAAGCAATTAAAGAGACGAACACATGTCTGAATCTGTTTCTGTATCTGCAGATCAAAAGGTTTGATGGGAAACAGAAATGAGTTCTATATGATTGATAGTGCCTGATATGCTATGCCGCTGAAGCATCTTATAAGTATTAAATCTTCAACAAAAAAAGTAGATATATCTGTTGATTTAAGATGAATCACTAGTGGAACGCATGAGTCATTAGATGGAGCGTTAAATTCTGGACACGCCTTGTTTAAGATGTCTGCTCCAATTAGAGGCGTAGGCATAACTTTATTTCGAGTTGGACTTACCAAATTGTTTTGGGCATTTCATGTGGATTTCGCGTAGATTTAATGTCACTTTTGTTGAATAAATTCATAGTAAATACGCCTTTTTCCCTTTCCTGTCGTTAACTAAATAAAAGAACAGTAAGCGGAAAAAGACAAATCGACTAGAATTTTGTATATATATATATATATATATTCCTGAAGAAACGTAAAAGATTCTTATAAAACACATTGCTGCCGCTGCTGCTGAGAGTATCTTTAATTTCGTATTTCGTATTTTGTATTTCGTAGAACGAATCTGAATTGAATTAATTGAATTTGCCATGATTGATTTATGAACCCCGCCGAGTTGGGGGGGTGTTCTGGAAAACTGTGCCAACAGGCTGATGGCTGATGGCTGATGTCTTTGCAAATACAGCCAAAAAAAAGAAGAAAAAAACGAGGGGGGAGGGAAAAAACATCGAAACATCGACAACGCTCTACGCATGCCATACAAAAATAGTTTTATTTTTATAACTGTGTGCTGGTTTTGATATTTTTTTTAGTTTCATTTCTATTTTTTTTTTTTGTTTTTTTGTTTTATGGACTTCCCCCACATACGCAGGCAGAGGCAGAGGCAGAGCATCTGCCAAAGATCGGGCACAGCTGTCTTTCCATGCCATACATATAGATGTATCTTTACAACTATTACATAGACTATATATTTGAGCTATATCTACAAGTACAGATATATATATATACATATATATATATATATATATAGAGCAGGCTATATAATCAAGGAAGTTGTAAACTACGCGCACCGCCTATTAAATTGTGATTTGTTTCATTACGAGGCAGCAGAGGCTGAGGCAGAGGCAGCGGCGGGTTTCCATTCCTCCTCCAACTAACTTGGCAACAAAGGCCGCGAAAAACTGTGAAAATTTGGGTGAAAATATTGTCCGTCTGCCTGCCTGTGTGTGTGTGTTTGTGTGTGTGTGTGTGTGTGTGTGTGTGTGTGTGTGTGTGGCGGGGGGTAAACAAAAATGACGACATGCAAAAACGAAATGAGCAAAATCAACGCAATGGCCAAAATTCGAGAGCACAAATATATATGCGATGGATAAATAAATAAAGATGAAAAATTATGAAAAACAGGCGGCAGCATAGAGACGCGTGTTTCTCTATTTTTTTTTCAATTCTTTTTTTTTTTTTTTTGGATTTTCATCGTTTTTAACGGAAAATATTTTTAGCCAAAGGCAAAGCAGAGTTGAGTTGAGTAGAAAAAAAAAAATATGATTGGAAAGCCGAAAATTGTGTACGTCAGTTTTCACTCATACATATATACTATGTGTGTGTGTGTGTGTGTGTGTACGTCTGTATATGGAACTTGGCAACAGGAAAACCAATGAAAAAAAAAAATACGCCCACTTCCGCCCCACAGGCAAAAAAAAATATCCTGGAAAATTTTAAACACTTCGCTTCAGTTAAGCACCAAAACCAGCAGCAACCAATTTGAAAACTTTTCTATAACTTTTTGAATATTTCTTGGAGAGTCCTTTTCAATTATTTCTTTTTTCTTTCTCTCAGAATGTTATAGCGCACCGATCCGAACACGCTGACGCGCCGCGACACACTGCACCTACGCTCCAAAATTTCGAAAACTCTAAGACAGCCAAATTGTTGAAAAATTCTATTCAAAAAAAAAATTACGAAAAAAAAAAATAAAACAGTCTAAAAAGTAGAAAAAGAATGAAATGCCGACACGAAACGAAACGAACTGTAAGAGATGGAAATTGTTTTTCTTTTTTGTTTTCAATATTTTTTTTCTTCTAGGCTGCGGTGCGAGCGAAATGGCAGCTAGAGAGCGGCCCCGGAACTCAAGTGCACGAACGATCCGATCCACGACGAGCAGAGTAGCGCAGAGATCGTTCCTATGCTCAGCAGCGGCAGCAGCGGGAGCAGCAGCAGCTGGCCTCCCATGGTCCGCCATAGCCGATAGTCCCCCAAACCAACCCCACACCTCTATACATCATCATCATCATCATCATCTCCACCCACACACACGTTTCCGCTGCTGTTCTGGGCATAGAAATTGTTTCTAAAAACGGACAAAATAGCTTATTAGGGAGGAGTCCCAGCCAGAGAGCGACGACGGCCAGAAAGAGCGAGAGACCTGCAGTTCACGTCAAAGTTCAAGCGGCCTGCACTCGACTGATTAGTGAGGAACGGTACGGAGCAGGAGCGGAGCGGAAGGCAGGGGTAGGGAAATTGATTTGCCTTTGTTTAGACTAAGCATGCACTGGCCACACCCAAGAGCAGAGCGTCTATCTGTCAGTTTTGTAGAGCGAAAATAAACAACAACAGCAAAAAGAACCTTTAGAATGTTGCTCGCCTGGAATATGAATTTTTATACTCTAAACATTCCATTTTCCGTTCTGTTTATGTTTTCGGTTTTCCTATCTATTTTGCCTTCTGTACTCGGGGCGGGCTCCGCTCCGCTCCGCTCTGCTCTGATCTGCTATGCTATGCTGCTCAAGTGTTCGCCCATAAGGAAAACTCGGAAAATGCTTAGCTAGTCCCTGGCTTCTATTTAACTTTCTCTCACATTGTAAACATTTCACTTGACGCGATGCTAAATTTAACATTCTCGCTTCACAAAACAGCCAAATAAATTACGGAAATAAACAAATTCAAACAAAAAACTTAACAAAAAAACGAAAAAAAAACTAAATGAAAACTGAAAAACTGAAAAAAAATGAAGAAAATTACCTGCGCTTTGAGTTGCGGTTTCTTTTATCGCTAAATATTCAAAGAAAACTAATATGAGGCGACCAGGGGGGCTCACCGGCATTAGATTAAACAGTCTGTTCCAGAAGTTATTATGCCTTATTATATTCTTAGTAGACTAATTAGAATATGGGAGCAATTATATAGAATAATCTCTCTGAAGAACCGATGCATTATATCCTTAGAGACTGTATTATAGTTCTCTAATAGTTCTCGCTTTGAAGCAGGCGCATCTATGAGCCCTTAAAGTATATATATTATATTATATATTATATATATATATATATTATATATATATTATTATTGATCAGGATGACGAGACGTTTTATTATAGCCTTGTCCGTTTGTCCATCTCTGGCTTTTGAGCTGACTGTATAAAATTTGGTAGGGAGAATTCCTTTTGTTGCACGCAGCACGGCAGCGCCTGGAAAGGTTCAAAAGTTGCTGTATTGAGATCCTTTTTGTTTTCCCAGATTTCTTGAGGAGATTCCTTACTTAGATGTGTCTTTCTATTACTTCAGATCGAACTTCTATACAACTGTTCTACAAGCGATGGGATCCTGATAACTTAATGCAACTCAGTTAGATTGAAGAGTAAATTTATAATTTATTGCTCTATAATTTATTGAAGGATTAATTATTTAACTATTAACTATTTTAATTCAAGTAATTTGAGAGAAATTAAGTATTATTTTTTCTCATTTTACTACTCCATTTGCCACTATACTTCTGCTTCCTTTTGATACTTTTTATCAACTTTTCTAAATATATATAGAAATCGGTCATTATTTTTTTGAATCGAGTTATATTTGTGCATTTGTCATTTATAAACAATTAAACTTTTTATGTATACGAAAAGTATTTAAATTAATAAATTAAAATTATACAAAATGAACGAATCCGATATGCCGGTTACCGAGGAAGGCAGCACGACGGAGATAGCTGAGCTGCGGAATATGGGAGATGTGGTCAAGGATATATGCAAGCGGCTGAAGATAATCGCCGTCGATGTGGATAAGGTGCTAAGGGCCAAGGAGCTGCTGTCGTCGCTGCAGCGCCGCAAGGCTTTCATCAATTTATTGGGTCTGGACGATGATGAGGTCAGCTTGAATAAGCATGACGAGGATATGATGCGATTGACATCGGTGCACAGTCTGAGAATAATGTCGAGGGTCAACGAAATCGAAGATTACAGCGATGATCTGATGGGTGAGGGTGAGGAACTGAGCGAGGATATATGCATGATGCCATTCGAGAAGGAACGTTGGGGTAATTTCTTTTCCGGTTTCCAGATCCTGAGCACACCCGAAGGCGTCAATGACACCGAGAATCGCAAGTGCATTGAGCTGATCACCGGAAAAAGCATTCAGGATCTGCAATTATACCTACGTTAGTATTTAATTAAGATTTTTCATGGGGCTCATTTACAATATCCTTCAATCTTTAACCAGTTGCTGGCATACGCTGCTTCATGCTGGACTTATTTCATGGTCCGCTGCGAGAGAATCAGGATCTGATAGTGCAATTGCGCGATGCCGAGATTGCCGTTGCCAAGGAATATGGTTTTCCCGTGGTTTCCACAATTTTTGCCAAGCTATCACCGCGTCATCAGTTTACCGGCTATGTGGATCGGTCTTTGGGCAACTCCATTGAACTGCATAATGGCTATAAAGTCGTACTCACCGTGGATCGCAACTATTCCCGGCTCTGTAGCTCGCATATCATCTATGTGAATGCGCGTTTCCTGCTCTGCGATGTGCGTCGTTTCGATATAATCTTAATTGGTCAGGATATTCAGTTGATGGTGCGTATTGTGCGCCAGGATCATCTCTACTGCTGTGTCCTGCGTCAAGGCACACTTCACTCATTTATGCCAGTACTTTTCCCGTCACGTTGCCCTCGCTATCGGGTCTCCTATGAGGAGGTGGAGGATCTGACGTTTGCTCGGGAAGTGGGTCTCAATGTGGTTGTCTCCTATTTGGCCGGCACAGTGCCCTATGTGAATGATCTGGAGAAGGTAATGTCATCGCTGCAGTGCGATAATCTGCGATTGTACGCTCGAGTTGTGCTCAACGAGATGATTGGTTGCGATGGTGAATTAAACTGGATAGCCCAGCGATACGATGGGTTTCTAGTGGAACTGGCCAAACAGGAAATAGTTCCAGATATACTGCGTTTATGTCCCAATGCCGAATACTTTATGCAGCTCGCCTATGAAGCCAAGAAACCAATTATTTTCGATGCCTGGTTGATCAATATTCAGCATCTCAGGGTAGATCCTGCTCATTACTACTATACCTTCTACTATCCGGACAAGTATCTGGTGAGGTGTCATCAATCCCGCGAGTACTTCTATTTTGGCTTCCTGCAAAGCGCCATATTCGAACAGATTAGCAACGCTGTGCTGGCCAAGATGCCCCACTGTGATCGCTCCCACACTGGCGCCGATGGCTTGGCCCGTGCCATAGTCAGCGCCTCCATAGAGGTTCAGGCCAAGGCTATTGTAGTCTGTGGTGTAACCACACGCATGGTCCAGAAGATATCCCATTTTCGGCCCCAAGTACCCATCCTATTCGTCAGCCACATGCGCTCCGCAGAGGACTATGTCTCCCTATATCATAATGTTACCATGCTTTCGTTCCGTACCAAATATTTCATCAGCCATCATCGAAACATCTTCCGCAAGACAGTTTTTGCTTTTGCCTATTTGGCCTCCAGGAAGATAGCCAAACAGGGCGATCCTATTATATTGGTTTTTAATTGTGAGGCGGGCACCGCTTTTCCGGAAAAATATTTGATCTATAAGTTTGATAAGATGCATTTTGTCGAGCACTTGTCCATCTCATTGTTCCCAACTAATCAAGAGATCACTTCCAAAATGCAGCCAAAATTTAATTAATACCATTAAATTGAAATAAATGTTAAAAAGTAAACCCTGTTTTCTTATTCTATTTTAAATAGTTTTGGAGAGGTCTTTAAAAACTGGAATGGTTTTCCTTTTCCTCTCCTTCTGATCTGCAAACTCAAGATTAAGATCAAACGTATTAAAGAAAGGCTATCTGCGACTTGCCGAAGATTATATACACTTCCAAACTGAATTGTTCCTATAGCGGCTATAATATATAGCTTTATACAAACATATATGATAAAGTAAATCCAACTTGTAAGTCTCATTAAGATAACTTGAAAAACAAAAAAGTTTTCCAAGATAGAACCGATGGTTCCTATGGCAGCTATATATAAGTTATAGTTGTCCGATTCGGCTGGTTCTGACATATGTAGGTGTTGCCTGGGTCCAACAAATTGGAGGCTACATACCAAATTTCATCCACAGACTGATTGATTTTTGGTCCGAGACGAACAGACGAAAAGGCATACAGACGATCGGACTGAGAGGAGGTTGGAGGGACAGACAGGTGGGAAGGACAGGCGGTCGGAAGGACAAACAGGCATAGCTACTTGTCTCGTCAACCTGCTACTCCTATTCATTAAACACTTCGTAACAAAATATAAATACCCTTTTCTAGTGTATAAAAATGAATTTTATGTTATAGAATTATTTCAGTAAAATATTTAAAAACTTTACAGGGTATCGGCTATACTTTTTCTTACTTTATTAGTTAATATTTTCCAATGCAACAAACACATGAAGCTGATTTGCTTCTGTAGTTTTAATAAAAACAAATCTGTGTGTTTTTTTGGCATAAATAATTTCACTTTTAATATGCTTACAGACAAAGTAATCAATAGTTATATATTCAACAACTTTTACCCTTTCTTTTTCTCTAACTTTCATTCATAATAGTAAGCGTATGGTGAGTACAAAAATTGTCGATTGCCGTTTAAATAAATGATTTAAGGGGAATGTGTTAGTCTTATATTGTATACTAATGGGTTATATATATATATATGATAAGAGTTATATAATTACATATACACACAGATCGACAATGCGGCGATCACAACAAAGAAAACAAAAACAGATACAAAAACCTTTTCGATGCCTGTACATAATTAATAATTAAATGAGGAGCCTAAGCTTAAGCCTATGCGGACAGTTGCACATGTTTGTTTTTCCTATATACAGTCCCTATATAACGACTAATTAGATAAATATTGTTTTGCACAAGTAAGAAGCAGAAATTAGTATTAAATTGATCGTTGCATAAAAGAGGCACTATAACACAATACTCGCAATAAGACAGAAAGGTATTAATTCACGCGTCCAGTTTGATTGAGTTCAAGGTGTCCTTTGCAGGGCTCTCATGGTCACATGTTCGTATGCAGCCTTTAGTGTTGTATAACAGTATCCTGCCATGCCATTCATTTCGGCCTGAAAATTGGGCCCACCCGTCAGATCGTCCAGCAGCGCCAGCTCTGCACCCAAATGGGGCACAGCAGCACGCAGCATGCTCAGCATACACAATGGTATCATATTATCAGCATTCAGCTGTGCAGAATTCGCTGAAATTAATTGAATTTAATTAGATTTATTGTTTAAAAACATAATAAATGAAATACTCACTTGCCATGGCATGCTCATAGGCCTCCGTCAGCAGCTCCATGCTGCGCTGTATCACAGTCAACATGTCCTGGGGACTAAACTTCTCCTGCAACTGCTTCAGTGTCTGTACGGCTGCATCGAACTGCGCGTCCAGCATCACAGCGTTCAGGCAACTGCCAAATACAATAAAAAAATAATTAATTAAAGTGCGAATTAGATAATAACAACAAAGCCAAAAAACAACATTAATGTCTTGGGCTATAAAATGATTCACTTTGCTTAGATAGAACTACATGAAGAGAAGCCATTAAAACAGGTAGACAAGACCTGAGCTTAAGATTAAATCATTTGTCAATGGAATGTAGTACATGAAGCGATTTGTAGCGGGGTTAGTTTAATAACTAAGCAGAACTTGGGAGTATATGAAATTAAAAGATTTAATTAAATTCTTCATCTATTTCTTTTTCAGCTAGAAAGAAATGTTTTCATAGATCAAAGCCAAGCTTTGGAGGATATGAAATTGAATGAGTTCCTCTATTTCTCTTTAAATTAATCTAGAAAGAAATGTTTTCATAACCCTGCAGAAGTTTTTGAAAAGCTTCATAAGTTGAAATATGTTTTGAAAGACATCTTTAGTTTCAACCAATTAAAACTATGTCTCCTCTAAGAGTTATAGTAATCTGATCCTAATCATTTTCGGCTAATATTAACAAATATTCTTATATCTTACTTATCAAGTTTCATTAAAATATCTTGAAAAAGTTATAATACAGTCAGTTCCGACAGTTTTCACTTGCACGCCTTGTTCAACCATCTACCATCTCGTTCTTTTCCGTACACAGCTTATCTCTTGTCTCTCTTTGTTTTATGTTGCCTACTTTTGTCTCCTTTCTCATATTTCGTGTTCTTTTCAAGCCGCCCTCGCACTGCATAATTTTGGAACTTGAACAGTTAATTAAAATTTAGATTAACTTTTAACAGGAATTCTGTGTTGTGACTAAGCCAATTAATTCAAGCGATTAATAAATTTTATAGAGTATACAAAAAAAATATACATTAATAGAATCTGTTTACCTTTCGTGACCCAGCAGGTGGACCAGTTCCTCATCGTTAAGCTTTTCGGCATGATTTAGATTCTGTCTGTAGAGCTCATCCTTTCGATTATATTTGTTGGCATACAGGACAAATAAAGTGGAGTAAATGCCTTCGGATAGCACCAGGGGATAGAGTAGTGTTATATGGGATATCACCTCCCTGGTGCCGTCCAAGTGACAGTAGTCCTCGGGCAAAGCGGGAAACATTTTGCGTACAAATCGATAAATGCGTCTTGATATGGATTCCCACTCCCGCATCGCCTGCTTGGCGAGAATAGGCGTGGGTTTTACCTTCCAATAGCCGTAGGAATAATGAAAACAATTTGCAATGCGTTCATTTAAAGCATACAAAGGATGATAGCGATCCTTAAAAGCCTGTTCTAAATACAAACGTATGCAGCTCACATCTTGCTCGCTGAGCGTCGACGCCATACCAAAACTGGGCACCTGGTCTAGCATTGTGCTTCCTGTGGAAGTCGTCGATCCAATGGAACAGTTGCTATTATTTCTATGCTTTGATATGCTGTTATTATTATTATTAGTGTGGTTTCCGAAGCTGTGGCTTAGATTTCCCGCTCCAGACTCTCCATTAAAACTGCGATTTAGTAGACTCTCGTCCAGTCCAAAGCTGACCAAGCTTCTGGTATCCATGGTGGAATTATGGCCTATGGAAAGTAGACTATCTGAACGCTCTAAGCTGTCCAGTTTTCGGCAGAGCGTCTCCTGTGAGTGAATGCGACGAGGCGTTGAGCTGTGCAGCTCCAATGGACTGGAATGCTGTTTGCCAGAGATCAGAAAACCTTGCCATGTGGACGTGCTACTTATGGCAGGCGGTGGCGTCTTCTGTGGCAGCGGTAGACTGAGTAATATATTATTGAAATAATTGCCTGGCTTGCTGCCATCCCGGGCACGTTGCTTGCTCATATAGATGGCTATGCAGCTCCAGAGCTGCGCCGTGCTCAGGTTAGATTTTACAGGTTTCTTGAGTGTGCCAACAAAGGAATTGTTGCTGCTGTTCGAGTAGTTGCTGGCGGTACAATTCGCAACATCCGATTCAAAATTGTAAAACAAGGCTCGCCATTTCCGATTGTGATCGACTACCATGCGTCCAAGTGTACTAAAAGCATACACATAAAGAGGATCAGACAGTTAAAGAAGGGCATATTCTTACCTGGGATACTTGGGAAACCGGCGATTAAGCGCCAGTTCACCTGTTTGTATGCGCACCGTCTCCCAGCTGCCGGTAAGCTGTCCAAATATTTTATTGCCAATCAGCTCGTAATTCTCATCATCCTCTTCGCTGACTGCACCCAAAATCTGGCCAGCATCGCCACTGGGCATATAGTACTCGCCTCGTCCATTTGGTCCTTGTAGCGTCAGCTCACCCTCGTAATAATAATCATTTTCAAATACCGCCACCCCACTGCCCTGAATATCATCTCCAGTAAAGTTGCCTTCAAAGTAATCGCCATGATTCGTGATGCAGCTGCCAGTGCCACAACGTTTGTTATCCGCAAACATGCCCATATATTTGTCGCCACTCAGCAGATCCTCCATGACGCCATAGCCACTGCGTGTATTGGTCAAATATTCGCCCACATAAATATACCGATTATTCCGCATCATTCCATGCCCATGAAATAGTCCCTCACAGAAATTGCCCTCGTAAATCTCGCTATCGTGGGCTCCACTGCCATTTATCTCATAGACGCCATAACCATGAAAGCGACCGCCTTTAAAGTTCCCCACATAAATCCCTGTCGAGGGTATAACCATCTTGCCATAGCCTGGTAATAAAAAAAAAACAATTAATATCTAATACTTTACAGGACTTCCTAGCTTCCTAGCTGCGGATATTTAAATTAGACGAAATTTACCTTCTATAACGCCATGATGCATTTCACCACAGTAGACACTTCCATCGGGATACTCCAGATAGCAATTACCGTGGAGGACACCCTTGCGCCAGCTGCCACAGGCCTTGACACGAGCAAACTTTGGATGCTCGCGACTATATTCATAGGCTGTAGAGCGGACGCTAGGCACAGGACTACCCAAGGGACGACCCAGAGCGGCAACAATGCTCGACTGCAGCTGATCAAGCCAAACTTTGCGGGTTTCCGCCTTACGCGTGACCAACACAAAGCTCTTTTCTGGCGTGGTAATCCTCAGGCCAAATTCACCCTCCGACCATACCCAAAGCGCATTTAGAGGGTAGGTATAAAGGGCATGGCTGCCCAACTGGCAGAGAAAGTCCGAGAAAAGTATAAAGCTGTGGCTGGACATGCTTATGACCGTGCTGGAGAGTTTCAACGGCACCATGGCAGAGGTGAGTATCACACGTCGTTGTCGCTGACGTAGGTGCGCAATGCGTGGAGTGCACTCCTTGCTGCTCCAGAATTCTTTGGTATTTACAGCCAGCTCTTGGCTGATGCAGCTCATCCGTGCAAATTCCGACCAGGCCATGCGATGTTCATCATATTCCGGTTGAGTCCTAACTAGTCGCTCCATGAACTGCATGAATAACTGATAAATGCCAAAAGGCTGCTGAAATAGGCGAGTTAAATAACTCTCCTCGGCCAGCTCTGCTAGCGGATTAAAATTACTCAACGGAGGCGCTGCAATGGCTGCCACCGCTTCACCAAAACCATTTACGGATAGTACATCACAATAGGCACGTGTATAGCATTCAAAGAGCTCAATATATTCCCGATGATAACAGATGAAGAGAAGATCCGCCGGCTGCACATAGTCCGCCCGGTAAAAGCCCTCCAATGAGTGCAATGTGGCCGCCACTAGACATAGTATCCGTTCCCAATTGAGCAATAAAGGCGCAAGCGCAGGCAGCTCCCAGTTGAGCAGAGTTTGGACTGCCTGCCGCTGCTTCAGCAGCAGCTGAAGCTGTGATTCTAAATGGCTTAGAAAGTAATGATACTGCCGCTGGAATTGCCTGGAGTTTTGAAGCGTATATCTGCCGGCACAGTGCAACAGACGCAGTTGACGTGGCCAGGCAGCACCCAATTGCAGATGGAGAAGTGTCTGGGCATATGTACTGGCCTGAGATTGAGCTTGCATGGTATGAATTTCTTCTGCTGCATTCAGCAGCACCGTGCGATAATCTCCACAGGTGGCCTCCAGTATTGTATGCTGTTCTGCCGTTAACTGTTCTGCCAGACAAATTTCCATGGGTGAACTCAAATCCTCGCCTAACTGCGCACGATTATTTAGGCCCCAATGATAGAGACGTCCATCCAGAGTACGTGCCACACTGTGGTGCCTGCCCGCCGCAATGCTGCATACGCCCATCCCGTCCAGCTTTTCTAGACGTGCCACATGGGCACGTTTTATGTGATCTCCTGTGCCCAATAGGCCACCATTGGAGGCACCAAAGGTGAATAGCTGCGTGTGAAGCAACGCATAGCCTTGGTGTAGCAAATGTTTTGTATTTGCCGCAAAGCTGCGTTCCGAGCTGCTACTGTGCAGGGATTTTAGGGAGCTTCCGCCACGTTCCTCCGGCACCTGTTGTTCTTGCAGCTGTAAAACAACGTCGGCCAACTGATGCGGTGCGAGCAGCAAGAGGAAGTGCTCAGTGCCCGCTACCAAATCGAGTAATTGTTTGCCCTCCTCGCAGAGGCGCATGTGACGCGGTTGCTCCGCCTGGAATACCTCACCGCAGCTACCTAGAACATAGGTGGCGCCAGTGACACTGACAAAGACAACGCCCTGCGACGAGCAGCAAACTCGACGCATGCAAAGCCCTTCATCATGCAGCTCCAGAGGATCAAAACTGAGTGTTTGCCAGGCCAACGGACGATAGCTATCATTGATGAACTGCCGCTGTACGCTCCCGTTGGCCATAACGACAAAAAGCTGCCTGCTGCCGCGACAGAAATCCACATCGACAATATCCGTACGTAGCAGGCATAGTTCGAGGGCTTTGCCGCCGGGCAAAAGCTGAGCCGAATATAACGATTGATCCGCTGTCAGCAGCAACAGCCATGCAGGTCCCTTCCCCGCCACCGTTTCCTCCTCCAGACCAAGATAACATATGCGTAATGCGGGTGTGCGGGTCAGCGGTGGCACGCCCTGCCATTGCAACTGCAGAGCCTCCCCCTCGTAATATATGACAAATGCCTCCGCCGTTGAGGTGGAGTTGCAGCTAGAGCTGGACATGCTGCTGCTTGTCTTTGTTTTGGTATTTTTGTTTTTGTTGTCGTTTTCGTAACACGCAATATGCAACTGCTTTAATTAATGCCTAATTTCTACATATTTATTGCATTGCGCTTTACTAGCTCAATGCATTTTAATTAGCACATTTTTTCCTTTTTTTTTAATCGAATTAAATTCGCGCCTTGCGTTTCTTGGAATGTATTTTAAATCGTTAGATTTCAAAATTATTGGCAAAATTTCTAATAAGTTTTTATTTGTGATGGTTTCGCGAGCGTGAGTGTGACCAAGGCGCGAAAACCGCGAATACCTTGAAATTCACACTAGTCAGCATAGTGAAGGTTATGGCTGGACAAAAGAACAGAAAACAATTTGTTGAAAAGCTGTTTTTTAATTAAAATCATTAAATTAATATGTAAAATTATTGTTGCCTTATACATTTGGCTCGCTCAAACAATTGAAACAGGTTTTATTTTGTTTATTGCATAAATATATACATATATAATAGATTTATTTAGCATTAGATAAATCTAGTCCAAACTATGCTTTTCACCGAGACTTTTAATTAATCAGCTTAAAATATTACGAGAGTAATGTTACCAGAATATGAAATACCAGTAATCAGTATTTTGAGGAATAGTTCTTATTCATACAAACAAATTGAAATTTCTAATTAGAACATATGAATTATATGCAACTACAAAGAAAACACAGTAACACACAGCAGTTGATGTATATACAATAAAATAATAAATTGAATACTTAAGTTTCAATTACATTCAAATATCCTTGAACTAATTTATTTCTTATTCGTGTGTATTCTTATAAGAAGTGTAAAGGCAACGCGCACTTTACAGTATTTTATGCTAAACGCAAAACGGTCACACTGCGTCTGCGCAAACAGCTGCGCGTAGGTGGCAAAGGTAATAAAATTGTGTATACATTTTTCAACGACGCTCAAAATGCAGTTTAAGTGCAGTGATTGTTATAAGAAGAATTAAAAGGAAGAAAATTAAAGAAAAGTAAGTTAAAAAAATGAGAGGTAAGTGAAAAAAATTTTCCTAATGCAAGAAAATTCTATTTGCAGAAGTTTCGAATGGAGGCGGATACTTACAGCGCTTTAGCGCTGGCTGATGATTCTGGCTTATTTAGCTGCAGCAGCGAGACAGAGGAGTCTACAAACCATTCCATGGAGGAGGAGGCGTCGCCAGGAGGGTCGCTGCTGTTGGTGACGCAGGAGCTGCATAAGACACGCAGCCAGTTGGAGCGTCTCAGCAAGTCGGAACAGTGGTACAAACAGGAGCTGCAGATGCAGAAGCATACTCGCCTTGAGACTTTGGAGCGACTGTATGCACAGGAGCGAAAGTATATGCTGGAAAATCAGAGACTACAGCAGGAGTCACGCCAGCTGGAGAAAAAATGTAATCAGCTGGAGATCAATAAACAGGGCGCAACAGAGCTGCAGCCAATTCAGGCAAATGAATCTGTTGATTCTCTCGACTCTTGTTCGTTTGCCTCCTCATTTGAGGCGCAGGAGCAGCAGACGCGTTTGACGGATCAGAACCAGTTGATTGAACTGCTGCGCAAG
Organism: Drosophila repletoides; assembly: GCA_018150835.1. Lineage (NCBI taxonomy): Eukaryota > Metazoa > Arthropoda > Insecta > Diptera > Drosophilidae > Drosophila > Drosophila repletoides. Next base: position 3,341,539 of record JAECWQ010000031.1, read on the forward strand.
CAAAAGAAGCAGCTGCTGTTGGATATACAGCATCAGTGTTTGGAGCACGATGATAAGCAGTTGGACTTGCAGCGTCAGCTGGCTGGCATGGAGGTTGAGAATCGCCATATGACGCGTCAATGCAAGCAGCTACTGGATGAGCAGCGCCAGCTGACACACCAGCTCAAACTGAAGGCAGAATCGCTGCAGGGAGTCACTGCAGAGCGCGAGCAGCTACGTCAGGTCATAGCAGAACTGAATGAAACACTGCAAACACAGGAGAAACTGTTGGCGTTGAAGGAGCGCGAATTTTTGGATATAAAGCAACATTATCAAGCCAAAATAAATAGCGACTGCAGCATTGATGCTATGCACAACTATAGCTTGGCATTCCATGAGGAAATTCATGCCAAGACTAGCGAGATAGCTCAGCTAAAGCTTGCGCTGCACGAGCTGCAAACGGAGCTGCTGGTAATGTCACAGCTGCAGGAAAAGAATGAAGCCCAGCAGCAACAATTAGTAAAATTGAATTTTAAGCTGGAGGCGCAGCAGCTCGAGCAGGCGTTGAAAGACGAACAACTGCAGAATGCAGCCGGGGAGAAGGAAGGATTAGCTACCCAGCTGCAAGATACGCAACAAGCTCTACATCAACTGGAGCAACAACTGCTGGAACTGCAGCAGCAATTGGATAAGCAGCAGCGACAAAATAAGGAGCAAGAACAGCAGCTAAAAACGCTGGAAGAAACTGAAGGCAAGTGCAATAAAAGCGAAGCAAATAATCGTTTGTTGGAGGAACGCGTAAGAGTACTGGAAGAGGAGCTAGTATCTGTCATGTTGAAAAGGCAAAAAACTGTGGAATTGTTGCAAAGATTGTTGCAACAACAAAACGATAAAATTAAAAACACCCGTGAAATGGAAGCCGATTGGATACAGGTGCTTGAGGCGCTGCAAATCACGCAAAAAATGGAGCATCAATTGCAGCAACAGCTGCAAGAGAAAAATGAGGAACTGGAGCATCTAACCGAGCTCTTTGACGAGCAAAATTTGCAACTTCACCACTTGCAATTGCTTAGCCTCGAACATGAGGAGCAAAACATCAACAAGTTTCAGCAACTCAAGAAAGCACAAGCTGCAGATGCGGCAAGTGTAAATAAAATGCGAGGTCAGGTTCTAACTCTGGAGTTAGCGCCGCGACAGCAGCATAAAGCTATGGTGCAACTGCTCGAACTTGCAACAGGTCGCAAGCTGCAACATGTCAAGAATTGGCAGCAATTGATCAAAATGATGCGACAGGAAATGCGCTCTGCTAGGGCTGCATCAGAGCTACCTGCATTAAGAGCGAAGCTCCTGAAAATTAGTCAAAAGCACGAGCGTGCGGTTGAGAGGATTAAAGTAAGTTAACACAAGAATTCAAAAGGAAATATGCAATATATAATATTTTGTAATAAATTTAATCTCATGTTTATATTTTCTTATAGCGTTTGGAACGCAATTTGGCCATAGAACGAGCACGTTTTGAAACTTCAGATTCGGGTAAATCTACAGCAAGGTCAACTCCTGTGGAGCCAGAAAATGAGGAGGAAATTCTATTTGATGACGACGAAAAAGTAAGTGCATACTCATAAGTTATGATCTCTCATGATTAAATCAATTGCTTTGTTAGCCCATACAAGAACCTGCAGAGGAGCCGGGTCGTCTCAAGCATAGCCACATCCTGGACCTCATAAAACGCAGTCACAGTTGTGAGCCAAATTTGCGCGAATTGACCGAGGGTCTGGCCGCTTGCCGTGAGGATATGCAGAATCTTAATAAACTATTAGCAGCTCCAGAGCCAGCTGAAGAACAACCAGCTCCCATGCCATCTCTGATGGAGGAGATGCGCGATGCTGAGCAAAATTAAGCAGTCCGCAGTCAGCATTCAGCCATATATCCAATATAAGTAGACAATTAGTCTTATTAATCAATGTGTAGTAGTTAATTTAGTTTGAATTTTTTTGTTCGTATTATTTAAAGTACTTAATTTGTTTACTTATTTTTTGTGTTTTGTTATTGTCTTTCCAAAAGCAACTAGTTATTTATTTATGTTACCAACTACTGATTCTATCAATGAGTCAAAACTAAGTTTAGTCCAAACCCACCTTCCTGATAAACTATAACCTAGTCCCACAGTTTTGAATTGATTTACAAGACTAGAAAGCTATAGAATTATGTCTGTTTAAGAACCTATTTGTGCCGTCTAAGAAAAATATCTGACTTTGTCTTTGGTATTGATGTCTATTACGAATATATATCGAATATTATATATGTCTATTGAATATCTAAAATATTATAATATTAACGATATTATTATTTAACAGGAACTTTTCGAGTTTAGGCACAAAAAAAAAATATATTTTTTTAGAACCTATTTGAAGTATACTAAATTCAAGTTATTTCCTATAAATTATTTATATATTTAAAAATAAGCATAAATAATGGCAAATTTTTTTTGTAGGCTTATCGTGTCAAAGATACATACATATATATTCCAACTTAAAATATCAAATATATTCAAATATATTCAAATATACTCAAATATATTCAAATAATCCAAATGGAATAAAAATAATCACACATATTTATTCAAACTTAAAATATCAAATATATTCAAATAATCGAATTGAAATAAAAATAATCAAACATATATATTCAAACTTAAAATATCAAATATATTCAAATATATTCAAATAATCGAATTGGAATAAAAATAATCACACATATTATTCAAACTTAAAATATCAAATATATTCAAAAATATTCAAATATATTCAAATAATCCAAATGGAATACAAATAATCACACATATATATTCAAACTTAAAATATCAAATATATTCAATTAATCTGGAATAAAAATATTCAATAAAAATAATCAATAAAAATATCCAAAATTTGAATTTCTCATTATTGAAGCAAAGATTTAGAAGCATTTCTTTGACTAGCCGTGGAATTTCTTTATTGCAGCCGTGGAGATTTATGGTGAATCTGAGTCAAAAATGGAATAATCTGAATATCTATTAAAGTACCCAGATAAATAGAGCTCTAATCGTACAACAGATGTGCAAGTGAAATCGATTTCTCACAACTTTTTTCTTTTTTTGTGTCGGCGGCATCGTTTTATATACTATTGAACTTGGCATTGTCAACGCCTGGATCTGGAGCCTGGGCCCTGGGCCCTGGGCCCTGGGACCTGGGACCTGGGACCTGGCACTTGGGAGCTGGGACATTGGAAATCTGGGAAACTGGTCCTGGGTGAGTGGGTAAGGTAAGGTAAGGTAAGGTTCCAGGTCCAAGAGTTGGCTGTTGTGTTGGCTGTGGCCTCTCAGTCGGCCACTTGGGTATTGATAAATGCGTTGAAAACTAAGCGACCGCCCAGTAGATTTGCACCCAAACGTTGCCCTTCCGCCTTTTGTGGCACAGTCTACAGGGCCACAATCGCTGGCCAAATTCAATTGGCGCAATTTTTCATCGTTTTCCAGTGCCTTTAAGGGGTACCGCAGATCCTTTGCTGCTGCTGCTGCTTCTCTATTGTTGCTGCTGTTGTTGCACTGGCAATTGTTCTCGTTGCTGAGACTCAAGGTTGTTTATTTTGAAAAATCACCAAGAACAGCAACGCTGCCCGTTGAACGGTGCCCTGTGTCTGGGCCCGAGCCCGAGCCTGGGCCTGGGCCTGGGATTTAATTCAATGCCTGGACATTTATAAATTGCATTCAATTTATACACAACACGAAAGCGTGATTTTTACATTTTTACAATCTGGTGAATAATAGATCAGCGTCGCATTATTGCCGACTGAACTGCTCCTCGCCTGCTGGCCGGCTGGCTGACTGACTGGCTGGCTAGCTGGCTGGCTGCCCTTTACCATGGAGCGGGTACTCGCAATTTTTGGCGGCATGACAATTACTTTGACTTTTTACTTAATTTAATTAAATTAATATTCCCTAATTAAAAGTACTTCTTCACTTTAATTTTGTATATTTTTAGCCAATTTTTATGAGCAGCTCACCTGTTCACATGAATATTGCCTTGATTCATTTCTCAGGCAACTCTTTGGCTGCAAAATGCAGTTATTAAATGAAGTACTTAAATGCTTTAAATTATTTAATTAGCTAATTAATTTTTATGTTAAGTGGATACAACAGCATTCAAGTTTACCTCTTTAAAAATGTAGCTGCTATTTAAGCTATTCAGCGATTTCCTTATAAATAGCTTTGAATCAATTATGAAAATTTAATTAGCTGTGAAAATCATTAAAGAAAAATGTATTAAATATTTTAGCTTGAAGCTTGAAAAAGAGAGTTTTCAAAAACCTTTGGAATAACTTCGGAAAAATATAATTTTATTAAGAGAATTTTATTCATAGATTTGCCAGCACTGGAAATATCTTTCGAGTAGAGAAATGATTCGATTCAACATAAAATCGCTTTCTAGAGATATTTATATGTAAATATCTTGACCATTAAGGATAGACAACATTGTTGGTTGGCTGCACTTAAATTTTCAGCAACATTTTAAGATTTCAAGGGTATCAATTGCTTCGCTGGAGAGTGCTTTTTGTTGTTTTGGGATTGCAGAGGTGCTGTGGTGGGATCATTTGGGATATTGGAGGGAATCTGGGGGACAACGGGTCGGGGATCGCTCATTAAAATGGTTGTGGGCAAACACTAAAGCCATAAACATTTAATTCTCACCGAAAGCGATTGATGCGGTTCGCAGTCGCAGTCGAAAGGGTCGTCGGTCGTCTGCGTCGACGAGCTAGTCCCAAATTGCAAATGCAACTTGTTAACCTTGAAACTAAGCAGACAAATGGACAAATGGACTAAAAGACGAGACAGACAGACAGACAGACGGACAGTTTGCCAGGAGCAACAGCAACGGCGGCAGCAGCAGCAGCCCCACAAGACCCCAGCACAGTATGAGGCATTTAGTCAGACGTCGTCGTCGTCGTCGTCGTAGTCGTCGTAGTCGTCTTCGTCTGCCGATCACTCGTTTGTCTAGCTGCGGCAGTCCTACAACTTTGGATCTCCCCGAAACCCTGTAACCCTGCCCCAAAAGCCTGGTAGTACAAGTATATTGAATAATGCGTTTATGGGCAGATGAATGACACTTCATACAGGCGGCTGTCTGTTCTAGCTGCATCCTCCTGCACTCAGCGAAAATGTGAGTATAAAGAATTTTGCAAATAAATCAGGCAATTTATTTCGAATTAATATAGAATATAGAATCATATATTACTTATTTTTACATAATATTAATTTAAATATTATATTTAAACAATAATTAAGAGGGCAGGTCAAACTGACTGTTGAAATTTGCTTATACTTCTAATTTTATTTAGGCTTTGCAATCTTTTGTGAGTAATCCTAGAGACTTAGCCTTGGATCCACGACTTTCTAAGAATTTTCTTTAGAATTTTTTCTCTCAGTGCAGCTGCCTTCTGCCTTCTGGTGGTGCATTTTTCATGCGTAAACTTCGGCCCCAGGCGGTGGTGCAGCCGACTGACTATTCGTCATATGCGTCCGGGGCCATGTCAGTGCTGTGTTTGAAAGAAATTCGTTTAAATTGTCAATTGTCTGGCATCTGTGCCCCTCAAACTGGTTTCCAGCCACTCCTAATGAGGCAAAAAATACAACAACTACAATAAAAAAAAATAAAAATAAAAAAATAAATAAAAAAAAAAACTGAAACTAAATAAAATAAACGAATCCAAAGCAAAACCCTTTTAGCATTCAGCTGCGACGGTGGCCACATCGGTGGTGCTGCCCTGCTCCTGCTCCAGCTCCTGCTCCTGGGCTGGGCTGGGCTGGGCTCTGGTACTCTGTGGTACTCTGTGGTGATGCTGTGGTGCGTTTGCATTTAGCAGAAAGGCAAAACTACATTAAACTCAACTTACCCACACTCACATATAAACTGCATCTTTTAGTGGCTGATTCTGATTCTGTGATTCGAATTCTGACGCTGATCTGCTGCCGCTGCTGCTGCTGCTTGTGGCTGGCAGGCTGGCAGGAAGGCAGGAAGGCGCTGGGCTGGGTGTTGCAATGTCATTCGTTGCATTTTATGCACTTTTTGCACTTTACGGCCAGAACAGAACATTGAGAACATCGTGAACTTGGCGCTGGCCATAAATAAACTTGTATCTTTAAGATACAAAATAGTCGTAAAAAATCAGCAAATACTCGTAACCCCAAACTCTAAAGGCAATTGAACTTTTGAAGCTTTTAGCTAAACGCGCACCCATTAGGCTCCAGAAACCCTGTAGAGAGAGAGAGGACTAGACCAGAAGCCGCATACCATCTTCATTTCGGAGTGGTAAGCATACACACACATATACATATGTATCTATATGTCTATAGCTGGAATATTAAATTTTATATTTAGCGCACGTTTTAAGGCTTTTGCATACAATGGTTGTCTGGCCGACTGGCTGCCTGTCTGTCTGTCTGTCTATCTGGCCGGCTATGGCACCCCAGGAGCTACAGAACATCTTTAAAAGATGATTTGGTATAAAGAAAAATCGTGATTGAAGCTTTAAATAGAGCAGCAATCAAAGATGCCTAAAGATATTGTAGCAGCTATTTTTTAAAGTATTTAATTGCATTATCATCCCTTTTTTTCTTCTTCAACTTAATATTACAATTAATGGCAGGAGAAGGAGATCTGCAAATATTTCAATCATTCTAAGCTGAAAGGGGCTATTTACATAGATTAAATATTGAAAGAATATTAATGCCATTAAAATTTACACTTCATTAAAACCACTGACGACTCGTACTTTCTTTCCACATAAATCACAATTAAAAGGCCTCCAAAATACGCCTCTCTTCTCGCATTCCTTTCAACAACTCAATCCCCCAAACAAATCCAAATCAATGAACTTGCATTTCGTCGTTTAAGGCACTAAAAAAAAAACTAAAGAAAAAAACCAAAAGAAAACAAAAAAAAAAACACATTTCAATCATCTTAAAGCTGCTGAAACACTTTGGCCCAATTCAATTCAACAATTTCAAGCATTTAAAGTTCAACTACACGAGGAAATTAATGGTATACAGATAAGTTAGAGCCCTGAATAGAGTTAGATGAGTAATGAGAGATGAGAGATGAGAGATGAGAGATGAGCGATGAGCGATGAGAAATGAGAGATGAGTCGGTAGCCATTTCACTGAAGATCATAAAAAATAATTACATAGTCCGCATTTCGTTTACTATTGCGTAATGCCCTTGCAGCAATCTGAGCATTCAACATTTTCAGCTCAGTTTGTTCACTTTTCAATTTAATTCAATTGTTTTACTATAAAATTTTAATTGAAGTTGAAGTTGATTGAAGCCCAGCAAAATGTGCATTTTAAAAGGCCTTTTTTAGACCTGAAATATTTGCTGGTAAAGGTAATTAATAAGTTAATAAAACTATGCTAAAAGTTAAGATTTTTAAACTTTATGTCTACTAATATTTTGAGTAAATGAATTTTATCGAATTCTGTATTCATTTTCCTTAAATTATACAATTCTAGCTGCTATTAAAGCCTGCTGGAATTCTGTATTAATTTTCCTTAAATTATACGATTCTAGTTGATATTAAAGCCTGCTTAATTGTACTGGATATATCAAAGAATTTATTAGGAAAGAGTATCTAAAATTGGGTGTATTAAATTTAAACTTAGAGCTCTCATATCAAAAGTTTACTGGGATTATTTAATCAATGGAGCATGTACATAAAAGGGCATGAGAGCATGAGACCAGCTGAATGATACTCCAGCGTGCGCTCAACCTGAGAGGCAGAGAAGACTGGGGCAGATGCTGGGGCAGAGGCGGAGGCAGGTACATTGATCTCGCGCCTTCTAAAAGTGGAGAGAAAACCGTTAAGATTCAAAGATACGTAGCATAAGAATTCAATGACCCAAACAAGCATTTTGGGCTATTGTGTTGATTACGTCAAATGGGCAAATGGGCAAATGGGCAAACGAGGCGTGGCCGCAAACTGGGCGGTAATGCATTAAGATACTCGCAGCCAAGTCAATGGCAAATCTCGTTACCAAGCAAATCTCTGGTCTCTGGTCGCGCATGCAAATGCCACAGTTGCTGCACTTGCAGAAAAAAAAAGAGTGCACAGAATACAGGGAACGTTTTTTAATTACGAAAAATAATTAAAAAAAAAAGTAATCTTTGCACTTGAAGCAGCCATCATTTCATTTCAACAAAGGAACGGACAGTATTGACAGGGCAGGAAAGAATTGAAATTGTTGCATGCTATGAGCGTAATTATGTTTGACAGTTTTTCTCTGAGTGTGGCACAGTTGCTGCCACAGGCTGAACGGGCCCTGACCATGGCCATGCAATTTAGTCAAAGGCCCTAACGGCATTTGAGCCAAATGCGTTTACGCATCCGCTATAAACTTGTACGCCGGCTTCTCTTGCCGGTTCTAAGCTTAGGTGTTGTTGGACTCGGTCTGAGTATTGGTGTATTGGTGTATTGGTTGGGGTTTTGCCTGGTTCTGCCTGGTTAGTCTGGTTGTTCTGTCGGTCGCTAAGAACCAGTTATATATGCTATAAGCAGGAGCATGCGACAAATGCCGTCCACAAGTCACTTCACAGTGACTTCCTTCAGGACGGAGCCGCGCGACAGGCACGACACATAGTTAGAGCGACGTCTCTCTGGCCACTCTCGGTACGAGAATACGAGAATACGAGAATACGAGTACGCGGGTACGAGTACTGTTAATTGGACTTGCACTGGCACGCCTGTCTCCCCGTCTGACTGTCCAACTGTCCAGCTGTCTGCCAGTCCAACTGGCTGCCCATCAGACTGTAGCTGTGCCTCTGCCTCTGCCTTGCGCCTCTTCCTCTGCCTCTGCCTTGTGCCTGTGCCTTGTGCGTGGCGCACTTAAACGAGGTTAACTGTACTCACTGCCCAGGCACTGGGCCTTACCTCAAATTTAATTTTAACTTACACAGCAAAAAAAGAAGAGGCTGGAGTCTCCTATCTGCCCAAAAGAATTGCGGTAGGATCTGTGCTTCAATTCTAATTTAATTTTTTGCCTACACAGTAAACAAAAAGAAATTTCATACATTGGAAAATGAGCTTTAAATGTAGCTGAAAAGGGCAGAAGTTTTGAATGTACCCAAAGAATAATGCCTCTTGGGGAGCCGAAGCTTAAATACCCTTACACTCTCTTCCTATGCCAGCTGTATTATTTATTTGCCCAATTCAAACGACATACAAAAAGAAGACGGCTTTCCCAACTTGATTCACCTGGCTCATAAGCTGAGAGACAAGTTTGCATAGAAACAGCAGGATGGACAGACAGACGGCCATCGACTCATTCTATGCTGATTCACAATAAATAAACCATTTTATGATGTTGGAGATGCCTCACTCACTGCATTATACAACTCTTGGCAATGGTATAATACCCACTGTAAGGGTATATAATAATTATATATATAGCTCAATTATTTAGTAGCTTTTTATTCATGTAAACTGATAAATTAACCATTTCTTTCAATATTTTTCATTGCTGAAATTAACTTATTTTTTTTATAGATATTTATTTTTAATTATACAGCAAAGGGAATTGCATATTTTGTGGCATTTCAAAGAAAAATTTTTTTTTTTTTTCGGTGTACGTCAGCTTCAGTTTCAGCTACCGCTTGAGGGCTGCGGTCAATGCACGCATTACCAGTTCTCTGCTGAGCTTATCACCAGCCGATCTCCAGACTAACTCCAAACTTAAAGCCCCCGAAACACCCCGAATCTCCATCATCATCCCCATCTCCATCTGAATGTTGGAGTTGCCATCAAATCAGCAACGTGACGCTGCCCTTGGGGCCCATAACAGAGTGTTATGCTCAGCCGCTGAGCCGCTGACTCGCTGAGCCGCTGAGCCGCAGAGCCGCAGAGCCGCCATCCTATATATAACACGGTCATAACATTTGCACCGCAATAATAGTAGTAATACCAGTAACTGAGTGCCTCCAGTGTGGTTGGGCTTCATTCATTCAAGGATAATGTTACGGTTAATTTAATTTGCCAATGTGCCCGCAACAACAACGCGAATTATTATAAACTTACCCCAAAAAAACAAAAGAGAAATAAATAAATAAAAAAAAAAAAGAAATAGAATAGCCCAGACGAAGCCGCAGACTACATTTCCTGAGTTGGAGATGAGCTGAATGAACTCCTCGACTTATTTAGCTATATTCTAAGCTGCTGCACATAAAGTGACTGATTTTGAGAGCCAATAAGCCGCAAAACAATGAAAATATGTGCGAAATAGTCGTAACAAGGAGCCAAAAAGGCTATAAACCAGTCCGAGAGTAAAGTAAAATACCAGTTAAAGGTGTTCAAATATCTTTCTCAAGTCACACGAGAAAGGTCAGGCTCAGGCTGAGGCTCAGGCAACAACATCAACAGAACAGTAAAAATTGTGCAAGAACCGCATGAGAAATTACCAGGAATGTTCTCAAATGCATATTTTATGGGGCTTGTTATTACTTTGAAGTATTTTCTCCTCTTCGCTCGTTTAGCTTTTGTTTTCTTCTTTTAATACTCCTCAGTTCCCTTTTTGTTTATTAATATGTGTTGGTTTTATTATCTAAGCAGCACTTTCTTTTTTCCGAAAATTATATAGTTAATTCTGTCTCTGATTGGCGTAGATAATGCCCTGGTATCAGTCCAATATTTCCCTAGAAAGATTTAAATTAATTTCAGAGCTTACTCTTCAAATTAAGCAGTTTTTTGTAGTATAAAGTCAGGGTAGGAACTGCAGATTTTCTTGTATATAAAAAAAGATATTTTGAAGTTATTTTCATTAAAAAGTAGATAATTTTTAGATTATATCAATTTATATGAATATACTCTGTAAAAAGCAGCTGTAGTGCTGCTCATCTCTAATAGACATACAATGTACTCTGCCCTTCGCTGTGGCAACAGCATCTGAGGCAAATCGTGTTGCCCCATTAGGCCATAAAGCGTTACCAAACGCCATTTGCACGTAAATATTGGCACGCCCCTGGGCTGAAAAACTTAAAAAAAGAGAAGAAGAAAAAAAAAAGATAGGAAATAGATCGAATTGGATATCCTCCATATCGGATGGCCGATGAGCGATGAGAGATGAAAGATGCTGATAATGATAATGATAATGATGATGATGATGGGCATGATGAAATGAAATTGTTGCTTTCGATTTTGGCTAATTGCAGAGTCCATTGAAATGCCTACTTAGGGCTAATTGGTCCCATCGGAAGCGCCGCCGAGACATGTACAAACATTTCACGCTGTGCTGTCATAGTTGTTGTAATTGATGCCGCCGCTGTGCCATGTCACAGATGTCAAACCTCCAGAAAGCTCCCTGTTCCCCGTAACAGAACTGGGATGACCAGACCAGACCAGACTTGAGACTCCAACTCTTAGACATAGACTCAGTCTTAGTCTCCCAGCAGCTAAGGACGGCAAATCTAACAACTTTGATTGACTTGTGATTTGAAGGCGCGCCTAATTGAAGCGAATGGTGTGCGGATCCAGAACGTGGATGGTGAATGCGACTACGACTGCGACTGCGACTGAGCTGGAGACTCAAACTGCGACTGCGACTGCGACTGAGACTGAGAGATTGAGTCTGAGTCTGAGACTGAGACTGGGACTGAGACTGGGACCGAGACGCACTGAGACACTGACATGCCTTGGAGACTGGACACTGGACATGACACTGTCTCCTTGTCTCACAGTCTCCCTATGTTGTCGGTAGCTCTGGCAAAATGTTCGTGAGAAATGTCATTAATACGAACGACGTGCTGTGGATGTGGCTCTAGTCACTACACTCAGCAAAAAACCAAAGGGCTTAATTATTAATTAGTAGCAGAAAAAAATTAAATTTTAGATAGACATTTTTTTGTGTCTCAAAATAAACTTTTAACTCATTCAGTTTCCAGCAAAGCATTCCAATTTTTATTTAAATTTTGCATATATTATTTAATTCAATATTTTTCTCAGCTATTTCAATATTTCTTTGGCATTTCCTTTTAGTTATTTTTTTTTATTTTTATTATTTTAGAGAAAATACTATTATTAAATGTTTTATATTAACTTTAGAAAAGCTTTGAGATTTCTTAGGAATAGCCCAAAGCTTTCTACCAAAACTTTTCTAGGCAATTGTTTCCTTGAAGTTGTGAACCTTTTTTTTTTGAGTGTACTATGCAAGTACTACGTATGTGTCCATCTTGTGGCAGCATTCGGTTTTGTACTCTGTATGCCGCATTGTTGCACTTAATTAATGTAAGGCTGCAAGGCAGAGGCTCACTTCTTGCCGCCCTCGGCAGGGCTGCCAGTGTGTGTGTGCGTGTGTGTGTGTGTGTGTGTAAGAGTATCTGTGTAGCTGTGCTGCCTTATAAGGTCAAGTGATAGGCGTTGGTCGTGTAATGGAATTGCTATGAGGCTCTGTAGAAGTACACTTAGAACTCGGGCGATAATAACATTAACGTTTAACCAACTGGCACCCAATCTGAACGAAAGCGTTAAGAAATTATTTGAAACATGCAGCGGCGCTGCAGCATTGGCATCCAATAATATACCCCCCATACCCATACCCATACCCATACCCATACCCATACCAATACCACTGCCAATACATATAGCTCCGGCTATATGGCCTGTTTGTTTGAAGGCGTTAATAGGCGCTGCAATGCCAATAATTTGCAATTATATTTAATTGTAATTGTAATTGTAATCGTTTGTAATTGAGTGTAAGTAGTAGATGATGTAGTCGTTTTTTTTTTTTTTTTTCGTTTATTTTTTATTATTTTCTTATTTTTTATTGAGAGTATTTGCTCATCGTGTGTGTGCGTGTGTGTGTGTGTCTGCCTGGCGGGCATTATGTACATAACATTTTCGTGTTGGCTTAAACGATCATTTACTTGGCTAAACAAATGTATCTTTTTTCTTTTTCTCCTTTTGATGCGTACAAATTGTGTTGGCCATTATTGGAGCTTAATTATTTATAGAGGCATAAATCTTTTATACTCGTAAGAGTCCGAAAAATAAAAAAAAAAAGTAGTGAAAAATAAAAAGAAATTCAGCAAAGTTTCATTAAACCTTTGAAATATTACAGTTATTATTCGAAAATTGCTCACACATTAATCATTCGAAAATAGACAAAAAAAAAAAAAAAACAAAAAGTATATTTGCACCTCTAGACTTGATATACTTATGCCTATTTTATAGAACTTATATAATAGATATCGACTGAATTATAGCTTCAAATTGGGCAACAATCGATATCTACCATATGCCATAATTTCACCATTATTACAGACTTAACGAGAACTGCTATAGCCAATATATATAGATATATATATTAACTGATTAGATGCTTATATGGCCTGTGTAAATGGTGAAAAATAGTGTCTTCTCTTCGCCTCTCTTTATATGAATGTTTATAGGGTATATTAACTAGGACTACAAATTGCAAATCCATTTCGAGTTCGTATCATGTCGGTCACAAGACACTGAAATATATCAAAATTCCAGAGCTCAGGATGATATATATGTATATAGCTTAGTAGCTGAGTGTATATATGCTATTACACTTATTTGAGAGTATATTTTATATTGCTTAAGATCTAGGAGCTTAGAAATTATGACAAAAGTATTACACTATTTAATTGATTCTTTTCACTTATTGCTGCTCCTTGGGAGCCGTATTAGGGGTTAAGTAAGGGAGTTGGGGTTTCGGTTTTTTTTTTTTTTTTTTTTGGGTTGGGGAGGGGGAGCGCTATGTGCTGCGGCTTAATATTAAAAAAAAATACTCAGTTCCAGTGTTCTCGATAGCTCCGGTGGCTCTGCTCCTTCTGCTTTCTACTCCTGTTCGCCTCCTGCTCTCCTGCCTTTAGTCAGTACAATATTCCCGGATGTACAGCGCCGCTGCGCTGGAAATAAACATTCGGATTGCTGCTTAATGTGGGCTCCAACGTTGTATATAGATTCGTTTCATCGGGTCGTATAAACATGCCTACAACAAAGAAGAGTAGTAAAAAAAAAATGTTTGGGAAATTGATCATGATTAAAATTTTAATTTTGACTCCATATAAAAATTAGTATCTGTCCTCGCTTCAGTAATTTAAATATATAAATAAATTATAGTTTGAGTCTGTGTATTAAAATAAATAAAAATAATTATGTATTCATCACAGCAAAAGACAATATTTTCTGAATGTATAGAGGGCTGTTACTGACACTGCACTGTTAGCTAAGCTGTTAAGTTAACAGCTCTGTTGCGAACTTAACAGAGTGTGGGAAAATGTAGCTTGAAATCATAAAAAGAGCCCTACAAATTCTTTTGTATCTAACGCTAAGTTAAGGTCGATTGAATACGAAACTCCTACCACTTATTTCAGCAGACTCTGAGATAGATATAGTATATAACTAGTAGAATAAAATGTATCTATAAGCTGTTATTACCTGGCGCATAGCGCAGCGTTTTGGCCAATTGCGCCGCCTGTGTCATGGAGGTAAGCGAGTTACCCAGCTGTTTTAGGGTCAACGGTGTGGCCAGCTGTGTGGGCGGTGCGGGCGGTGGTGGTGGTGGTGCGGGTGGGTAATAGCAAAACGGGTGCGCGCTCAAATGTGCTGGAAAATAGTGATACATACGTGTATAGCTCGGTGGTGCGGCGGTGACCAAAGCGACTCGATCTGCTGGCCCGGAACCCCATATTGGTTGTTGTTGTTGTAGTTGTTGTTGTTGTGGTGCAAGGGTTTGGTGTATTGGTGTGTGTGTATGTGTGTGTGTGTGAGAGCATTTTGCGTGCGTGTGTGCGTTTTATCGATAGTAATTCCAAACCAAACCAAAATCAAACCCAGCCGAGACACACACACACATTGACATAAATATATATATAAATATATATATAGAATAGATATATATATGTACAGTAATTATTTTGTTTGTTTTTTTTTTTTTTTTTTTGTTGGTTTAACAATAAATGTAAATTTAATTAAATTTCAAAAAGGTAAAATACCGGAAACAAAACCAAAAACGGGTAAAAAAAACATTCAAAATGATTGATGAATAAAATAATAAATATTACAAAAACAACATGAAAAGATTATGTAATGTTTGTTGTGTGAGTGTGTGTGTGTATGTGTGTGTGAGTCGTGAGCGTGTTGAGAATTTTTTTATGGATGATGTTGACAATTTTCGATGAGGGTGACCATTGGTTTTTTTTTGGAATTGTAGACGTTTTTTTTGTGTTTGGTGATGATTATGTGAGGACGATGATGATGATGATGATGATGATGTTTGATGGGTTGACAAAAACAAAATATGATAGAAAATGAATATATATATATATATAGATGCATGTATATAAATGATGAATCTTTAGCTGACTGCAACTTAGTTTAGGTCTATGACTTAGCCAAATAATATAAAAAAAAAAGATGTCACAATTTCCGCAAATGAGCACACATTGCGGCCCGAACCACTGACAAATTTGACCAGTAATTAGCCCATTTGACCCAACTGGCTGACAAAAAACAACCCAATTTTTTAAATTGCTTTGCCATATTTCACACTCACACTTTTGCCTTTGCCCAGGCGCCGAGCTAAACAGCAATTTACCATCTCTTAATGGAGCTAAAACCTTTCGTGTCAATGGGCCAACTTTATAACACCCTCAGGCTATAGAGAAAGTCGCTGCGGACTTGTTGATTATACCTGGCTTTTGTCGTATTGAGCAAAACCTTAAATGCTTTCATAGGAATTTTATAATGTGTTGTTTTTGTTTCCCTACAAGGTCATTAACAGCACGTAGCATATCGATTTATAAGCCAATTTTACTACAGTTTATATAGTTCACATAACCATATAATTGATTGCACTCATCACAATGCTCTGAACTATGTTTTTTTCTTCGGTTTTTTATGTAAGATACACTTCGGCGAACTGAGGAAAATATCAACAAAATACATTGTTCATCTTTGACTTGGGTAGTTTTTGCTAGTCTCCATTAGTTTTGTCATTTAACAAGAAAGATTAAATGTTTGAACAGTGACAGAAACTACTCGGGAGATCTGAGGGAAAAATAAAAAAGATATATTATGAATTTGTTGCTCAATTTAAGCCGATGAATCATCCGAGTCCGACAATAATCTTAAATGAGGTTCCGCTACAAAACTTTTTAATGTGATAATTTTATGAATTTTAAATACCAGATTTATTATTGTCTATTTTTGTATTTTAACAAATTAGTTTTAAGTCATTTGTCATGGAATTAAACATGTGATGTTAGCTTGCAAGTTTGTCGCCTAAGTCTTTTATAATTTACTGCACTCAGGTTTGTTGCCTAAGTCTTTTGTTTTAGATTGCATAAGGCTTATTTTGCTAATTAGATGGCTAATAATTCGAATAAGCCAGCAATAAACTAGACAAACTTGTCATAATTAAGTAACTACTCCATCAAGTTTGTCGCCTAAGTCTTTTGTTTGGCAGCACTTTTAGTTCTTATTTCGAGCTTATCATTAACCAGCGCCAGAGCCAGAGCCTGAAACATACAGCACTGTATATAGATATATACAGATATAGAAATATATGTAAATAAATAACTTAACATGCAAAGCCAAACAAATGCGAGCCAATCAGACCAGAGAGCCAGCCTGCCCTGGCCTGGGCCGGCAGTTGGCAGTTGGCAGTTGAATGCCTGTCGCTGCCCGATTTTTCAGACATGGCTTATAAATTATGATTATTATATTTTCAACAGCTTGCAGGCCAATGTAAGAAAACGGCACACACACAGATGCACACACACACACACACACACACACACACACACACACGCACACACACAGAGTAAACTATGTTAATGACATAAAAACTGAACAAAAATAACAGAGGCTGAGATAAAAAAAGGAAAAAAAAAACTAAAACGTTGACTCGAGAACTGTTGAGGCTGGGGTCTGGGGCTGCCTGCTGAACTCTTGACAGTGTTAAATGCAGCAGTTACACACATGCGCCAACTATCTGACTGCTGGCTTTGGCTTTTAGCAAACTCTCCCCCCGCACCCAGTTTTCCCCTTACCTGGCCCAATCCACTCCCTTGCGTTCCCCCTACTGGTTTCGCAGTCTTGGTTTTCTAATTAACTTAGAACAAATACTGCAATTAAGCTCGCTTGTTTCTTCTAGCTGCCCTGGCGGCGCACGAGCTGTGAATCTGGAATTATGTGTCAGAAAATGAAAATACATGTGTGTATCTTCTCTCCATCTCTCTCTCTCTCTCTCTCTCGATCTTTCTTTTGGTTTTTCTCTTTGTATATGTGCAACATTTGCAAACTAGTTTCGAGTTGCTGCCGCTGCTGCTGCTGCCACCAGCTGAAGCGGCAAATTTGGCTTAATTCTTACGACTGCAGCAAATGAGATTTCCACTTGGCACAGCTTCTGTGCCTGTCAGCTCACTTTACCATTATGAATTATGCTCGCTTGCATAAAATATGCCACTTTGTGGCTGCTGCCACATTTGCCCAACTGTCTATTCCAGAAAATACCAACCACAGCAACAGCAACAGCAACAAACAGCAAAAAACAACAGCTAGAAAATGAGCTAAAACAACAAAAATAAACGGCTAATTAAGTGCAAATATGTATGACCAGGCTCAACTCGTGCGTGTTCTGACCAGCGCCTGTATTGGTGCATCCGTGCTTATATATGTGGGCGTTGAGTCACAGTTTTCTAGAGATGACAGTGACTGCCAGTTAACTGTTACTCAGCGCAGATAACAAATTTCCAGTTTTTTTAGTTTGGCTCTGTAGTTGAAGCCGTCTTTAAATAAAGGATATTAAAGTCCAATAATTTAATTTGGAATTTCTTTAAGCCATTTTCTAACAGCTTAAAAGTTCAAATAAAAATACCCAATATAATTTATGTTTTTTGTTTGCCTTTGACAGATTTTAATGCAATATTCGCAAGCCATTTCATTCTTTCTCTTATATTTTAGACAGCATTCTTTAGCATTTGTATTTTTTCTATCTTAAGCGGCAACTGAAAATTTAATAATTTCCTTTCTTGCTGCTATTTCCCAGCATTTTCATTATGTTAAATTTGTGCTTTCCTGCCACCTTGACCATGAAAATCACATGATGTCTCATCTCTATTGACAGTCAGCTAACCGCAAACGTTTTTCCACGTTTTGCATTTTGCAGTTGTCGTTTGCCGGATCTACCCGATTTCCTCCCCCTCTTTCTCCCCCTCTCCCCTCTACCTTTTCCCTCTCTGTCTCTCTCTCTCTCTCTCTCTCTCTGTTTCGCTCACTCTGGGCAACAAGTTAAAGTTAAACCAACTGCCGCACGTTGACTGATTGCTACGTGCAGATTGTCATTGTTCGCTCTTGTTGATGTTGTTGTTGTTGCTGTTGCTGTTCTAGCCGCTGCAAAGTATTCTTATTGTTGTTGCTGTTGTTGTTGTTTGTTGCTACATACTTTGCAGACTTGAGTAATTTCCTTGGCGAGCGTCGAGTTTTTCCTTATTGGCTACAGCTCTAACTCCAACTCCAACTACAGCTCTGGGGTCTCGGCTCTGCAGTTCTATACCAATGAGCCTATGTGTGTGTGTGTGTGTGTGTGTGTGTTTACTTCGAGAGTGAGTTGCCAGATGTTGTGATATCACGAAGCAGCATTATAACTAATTGGCCACGTTCGTTGGGAGCTCTCTCTCTATGTAGAGTTCATTGTCATGAACATGGCGAGGGTTTAGACCTCAGTCTCAGTCCCGGTCTCAGTCTCAGTCTCCTCCGTCTCGATCTAGGCGGAAGAGCAGCAGAATTTTTCACATGATCAGAGCAATTTGCATATTTCGGCTAAGGGCGTATGACCTTCAAATTGCTACAATTCAATTTGCATTATTATGTGCGTGTTGCACATAAAACCGCATAAAACCTGCGCTCAGATACCGTACGCAGACGCGTCTTGGCCAATTTAGCGTAATAATTTAACGTATGCAGTTGGCACGGCTCATTGGCTGCGGCTGCTGCACTCGCTTGGCTAACTGGCTCTGTGACCAGTGCTGCCAAGTCTTAATAACAAAGAAGCCATAAAATCAATTTAAAAAGCGCTAGAAAAGAGTTTACAATCTTTCCGCATTTAAAGCTTTTGTATTTTCCCTTCAAATTGTAAATCTACAAATTATTAAGTTCTATTTCCATTATAATTATAATTAATTATTATGAAAGCTTTTCCTTTTTCAAAGTGTTAACTTATATTATTTATATTTCGAGTATATTAGCTATTAATAATTAAAGATGCTGACCAACGTTTCAACGTATTTAAATGGCTATTTTTATGATTCAAAACTACTATTTTAATGATCACTAATTATGCATTTTGAACTATAAAAGTTTTAGATAAATTCTTAGCTCAGAATTCTG
Organism: Drosophila repletoides; assembly: GCA_018150835.1. Lineage (NCBI taxonomy): Eukaryota > Metazoa > Arthropoda > Insecta > Diptera > Drosophilidae > Drosophila > Drosophila repletoides. Next base: position 3,360,958 of record JAECWQ010000031.1, read on the forward strand.
TCTGATAAACCGTTTAAAACAAAATAAAAATCTAAGCCTGCGCTGCTTGATTGCCTAAAACTTTTCCCGCAGTTGAAGAAAAGCCAGATTTGTCGGGAAAAAGCGTGGAATTGGCAACACTGGCACTGAGTGCTTCAATCGCTTGGCTTTTCCGCTTTCGGTTTCATTGCAACAATTCGGAACTGGTTATCGATTACGTTTACAACGTCGTTCACATCGTCTCTGGCTCCGGCTATGGCTAAGGCTATGGCTATGGTTATGGCTCTGGCTGTAGCTCTGGCTGTGGCTGCTACTTCTAGGCAAAACTTAAATATCATCCAAGCTAGTGGTTCGGGCTATGAGTCGCAGTATCAGGCGCTGTTATTGCAAAACCGCTATAATTTTGTGGTAATATACAGCGACGCTCGTTTCAAGCACGTGCTGCAGCGTTTACTCCACTCATATATTAAGTTACCTATACAAACACACACACACACACACTACTCTATAGAGATACTCCAGCAGCAACACGTACTTCACAGATTTGTACGTTACGCCATAGTCATCGTTCAGTTCAGTTCAGTTTAGTTCAGTTCTTTGCTGTCCATTTTCTGTTCAATTCAATTTTTTTTGTGTTTTTCAATTTCAAGTTCGTTGCCTAAGTCTTTCGTTTTGTGTGCTTTGAAGAGGGCTTAGAACAATTGAGGCTAATCGATTTTTTTTTGTGTGCTGTTTTTGACAGCTGATGCTGGTCGAAGCAATTCAATGAACCACTCGAAGCGATGGGCTAGCAGCTTTTTTTTTCTCTTTATTTATTCTTTAGAATGAGACAAAAAGAATTTTTTTTTTTATATGTTGTTAAAAATCCAATATTTTTATTACAAAATTGATGTATTCTGCGTTAAGTTCATAGAATCATACAGTTTTATGTAATATTGTCAAAAAATTAATTTAAGTCTGCTGTTTGTGAATTACTACACAAAAAAAGCAAATAGAAAAACAGAAACTAATCTAAAGCTGTCCGTCCGCTGTTTAGCAACTGCTTAAGAGATTTGAGTTATGGTTCTGCCGATTATCCATTAAAGATTGCTGACAGCACGGCTTAGCATACAAGTTCTATAAACTCATATACTTTTTTATTCCTCAGATAATAAATGTATTTCTAATGCCGCAGGCTTTAGAAATAGCCACGTTCTACAAGCTGTCCAAGAAAGCTGACCGAAGGTCAATAAAATTTGTTAATGTTGTCGATTGTATTTTACGCTTGTAAAAAATCTTTCACTTGAACAAAAAGCACAAAACTTGTTCTTAACTCGTATAGCTTTATTAGCCGCAGAACCCAGTAATATTTTGCATTATATTTATATCAGTTAGAACAGTTGTTTTATTATTGAAATGAAGGCTAGTCTCATTTGAGCCCACTTATCAAATCATTAAGATAAGAACGCACCTTTCGATTTGACATTCTTTTTACGTTTAACAAAAGAATTTGCCACAGAAATTTTGAGGTTAATTCGATTATGAATAATTCTTGTAACAAAAAACAAGCAAAAAAAAAAATAGCCAGAATTATGTTAATTATAACAGAACTTTCGTTCCATTTCTTTTGCAAGTTGCCAGTTGCCAGTTGCCAGTCGCTTTTATTTAGGCTAAAGACAGAAATCATTGAAAAATCGATCAGCTTCTCAAGTGTTTCGGCTCTCAAAGTCGGCACAGTTAAATCGATATGGCATTATGGCCTCCTCTGGCGGCTTATTGTATAACTATAAGTATTGACATATCCCATAGATAAACATGCGAGCCAAGACAAAAACTTCCGCAAGGCACTCCAAGAGCCCCGAGCCGCGAGACGAGGGCCCCAAGCCTCAAGCTTAACCTTCCCAGGTATCCAAGTTGACAACAACACAAGTCAATGAATTAGCATTGTTGTTGCTGTTGTTGTTGTTGTTGCTGTAGTTGTTTCTGTTATTATTATTGATTGTTATTGTTGGCATGAATGATTGATTTTATGTATGTAGCTGCCTGGCATAAAGTCACTCAATAAAATTACGAAAAAATGCGCCGTCGCATAGAACAAAGGCCAAAAGGCAGATGCATCTACCTCTATATCTCTCTACCTTACTGACCAAGTGGCCATCGCCAGTTCAAGTGCCTGACGACGACACATCATTGAAAAAACAACAGCAGCAGCAGCAGCAACAAGAGAAAAAAAAAAAAAAATGATTTCATCATGCAACAGCGGCGGAAGTACCTAAATAATGGGGTGGTTCATTAAGTACTTAGTTAGCTATGAAAAGGGCTAAGCAATACATATATCGAAAATTGATGGTCATCTGAAAAATTTGCTGATTTTTATTGATGAGTCGATTGTTTACACTGTTGTTTTTTATTATTTTTTTTCTTGAAACCCAATAACTTTGAAAAAGACTTACCCCAATAAATTATTATTAGAATTGATGGCCACCCTTTCTGGCACATTAGTTTGTTTATTTATATTAAATACTGTAATAAATTAAGTTATTCAATGAATTGAATACTTATACAAAATATGAAAGGTTTCAGCTGAATTCAAGACTGATTCAATGTGCCAGAAAATAAAGATTCTTTATGCAGAAGTTTATACGAATAAATGTGTAATTTAGTTAATTATTTATTGTCAGGATTTCTGTGATTTAGTTTTATTGCCATACTAAATTCATTGCTATAGATTTTCGCATAAAATATATATATTTATCTAGCTGAGTTTCTGAACTGGCTTTTTTCTTGCACCAAGCAAACCTACATATTTGCTGAACCTCCCTCTGAGTATCTATTTTTGTGACTACGCCTGTCATCGCTCAGTTTGTGTTCAGTTGCTCCCTGCTGTTGCCGCTGCTGCTGCTGCTGCTGTTGCTGCTGTTGCTGCTGTCGTCGCCATCGTCGTCGTCATCATCGTTGTCGTGTTGGGGCCAGGTTGGCAGCGGTTGGCGGTTGGCGGTTGGCGGTGTTGTAGCTGTTACAACAATGCGCCTTCAATTAAAGCGAGCAACCTTGAACTCTTTTCAAGCGGTTTATGCGCGTTCAATCAACGGCAACCACGGCCTGCTCATATCAGCCATATCGCGAGTCAGCAGCTTGCCGCCGATCCTTGGCCCATGTTGGCGACGCGTCGCAACAACAATACCAGCAACAAGAAAGAAAAACTCTATTCGAGCTGCCCAAGTCTCAAATACCCTTTCAGCAAGCAACATTTTATTGAATCAATCAAAAATGGAAAAGATAATAAATATTGACCTATTGTTTCTAAGCAAGCTCAATGGTTATTTGATTCCTGCTTTGAAGTTGCTGACTTCAATGGGTTACATATTTTATGACAAAATTATAATACACACTGCAAGGGTATCAGGAAAGCAACAATAACAACCCGACCAGAGTGAGCTCTCTGCCAAGTTGAAACCGAAGCTGAAGCTGTCAATCTGCCTTTGCCTTTGCCTTTGCTTCGGCAATCATCGAGCAGCGACTGAGGCTCCGAGTTTGGCTCATTCCTTGGCGTCAACGCCGTTAGCTGTCGTTTAGTTTATTGTTGCAAATTGCTCAGTGAATTATGTGCCGAACTGCTTACTGGGAACGACCACACACACATACACACATGTATATACCATACATATATTTATATATATATGTGTGTGTGTGTGTGTGTGTGTGTGTGTTGGGGGACAGGAAATTTGATATTGTGGGTTTATTAGAAACCATTTGACTGTGGGTTCTGGCTTTGCCTATAAGACCGCTTCATTTGTTGGCTTAAAGTTAAACTTCGATTTCGATTGAATGGCTGAAGAAGATAAATTACAAAAATATTTAAATCATAATCTGTAGAAGTTATCAGTTACAGTTTTTTCTTATAGAAAAAAACTATTTTCAATCAGAAATATTGTTAATGATTGGTCCTAATGAAGCTTTGAACTGTCTGTGCTAATGTTCTAGGCACAAGTTTGCTGTCTAAGTCTTTTGATATTGGTGTAAATAAATTTGATTAATTTTTTCTTTATTTTTATTATTATTCCTTTAATATTATACTCGATGCAGCTAAGTATGAAATTCTGTCCAGAACTGATAATATTTTTATTGAATAATTTATTGTACACGTGAATTGAGCTACAGCATTGGGCCTGCTGCAAGTTTGTTGCCTAAGTCTTTTGTGTTATCCAACAACTTTTGCTTTTGACTTTGGTTTATGTTAATTTGTTTGTTGTTTTTAGTTGTACAGCCCACGTAGCTCCAGTTTTCAGTTGTTTTTTTTTTTTATTTTATTTTCATTTTGAATTTTTGCCCTTAATCAAGCAAAAAAGAAAAAAAAACCCTTTTGCCTGTACCTCAGTCACTTCACTCAACTCAACTCGGCTCAGCTCAAGTCGACTCGGGCTCAAATCACAACTACAACCCACACACATGCCGCAGTCTACGGATCTGGGGACGGGACCCGATAATGTCAGCTCAGCTCAGCTTAGCTCTGGCTGCTCCGTTTCCTCCGATTGCTCCGTTTGCTTGTTAAGCCCTGTGCCAACTTTGATTTTGTGCTCTGTGTCTCCAGACATTTGTCTTTGGATATTTCTTTTTTTTTTTTGTCATAGTTGTTGTTACCCTCTCAAATGCACTTTCAATTGCAGACAGTTTGACGTATATATGTAGCCAGCAAAAGTACTATATCTTTCATTTATCTATCTATATACGTACCTACCTATATTATTTTATTTTTTTTTTTTTTCAGTCCGTCTGTTCCGTCCGTGTGTCTCCTCTGCTGTGGCTGTCTTGCTTTCTTTATGCACCGATAGCTGAGACGGCGAAGACCAAGACCAAGACCCAGACGCAGAGTGAGGCTGCCCACAGGCACTTGGCGTGAGACGAAGCGTTTCAGCTGTGGGCTGTGCGGCTCCAGCTCTATAGACCCTGCCTTATATCGGTTGTATTTGCTTTCATGCGTGGCAAGAGCTGCAATCTCACACACACACACACACACACACACACACTCACACACCTAGAGAGTCGTCGTCGTCGTCGTCGTCAAGTAGCTGCCATGTAAAACGCTTCCTACTTAAGCCCAGAGGCGCATTGTTATAATTCGGTAAATTATTGCAACATTTATACCCTAACCAAGAGAATTGTTATGTAAGTTGCTTTCAAGCCTATAAATGCTGGGAATAAGCCGCTTTTATAGCCATTCAGTTATTAAATAATACAACCCAAAGTTCTTGAGTTAAATTAAAAAGAAATTCACCATTCTAAGGTCAGATTACAATCATAAAAATCGTTCTTTACAGAAGATTTTACTGTCGATAAAAAGGGCATAAAAATATTATAAATATTTTAAGTTCTATATTGAAATAACTGCTTTGATTTTTGGCCAATAACTTAAATATGTATTCCCTTTTTGAACCTCTGGAAGAGCATTTAATATTCGTCTTCCTCGTACTGTTAACTTTCTTTTGGCTTAAATATTTATTATTTGTTTGATGTAATCATAAATTTAATGTATTTTCATTAATTAAATTACGTAAAGTGTAAAAAATGTGTTACATGCATTCGGACACGCACATCCATTACCCCCGCCACTGTCTCATCCCGTGTTTCCAACTGTTTTTGCTTTCATTAGAAAGCTAACACAAAAGGCTTTTGTTGCTGGCCCTGTTAGAAATGCCGAACAAAACTGTTGGCAAATATATTATTATATTTCTAAAGCGGTTCATAAATCGCAATAAATCCCAAAAATATGTTATACGAGTATTATGCTGGTCCATATTTTTTTTTGTATTTTTGTATTTTTTGCAACGTTTCACTTGCTTTTTGACAATGTGCTAATCATTTTTGTTAGTCTCTTTTTTCTCTGTGGCATTCGCCATTTGCTGGGGTCGTGACCATTTTCTTCAAATTGACAATGACATTTAACACCTCTTAATGACCGGTTGTGAAATCTGGCTAATAAATATGATCTCTTGTTGATGGCTTCATTTACACAACAACAATAAGCACAACAACAACGGCGCAGTTATCAAAAACAAAAAAAAAAACAAAAAAAAATTATTAAGAAAGCCGCCGCAGCAGCAGCAGCAACTAAATCAAAAGACTTAGACAACGAACCTGCGCGACGTTCTCACCAAACGAAAATGAAAGCAGCCAGCCAAAGCAAAGAGGCAAGCACACAAATGAACATAGAGATAAAGTCAGTTAAACAGACGAATAGACAGTCTTAAGGACAGACAGTCAGACAGACAGAGAGCCAGGCTGGCAGACAGTCAGACAGACAGACAGTCAGATAGACAGATGGATAGCTGCATGTGTGCTCTTTTTACACTTGGCTTACACGACGGCCTCGAGAAAATTAATATGCCAAACAATTACACGGCATGGCAAAACAATTTTAAGCCCAGTTGATGTCGTGTCTGCACAGTGGTGCCCAAATTTTATGCTATGCTGCTGAATTAATTTGGCCAAATAAATAAGCCGAATACTCGCACTACTTTTACAAAGAAAGTAGAGTCGATTAATAAAATATATTATTGCATTTTCTGTCCCAAATATTTTATATAAAATATTTATATACGGAATTAAATTTGTTGTTTGTTTTTTGCAATATATAGCAATATGTTTAAATAGAGAGCTTGAAAGTCAATAGATCCTAGAACAAAATATTGGTATATATTTTTCTAGTTTACGACTTCAATTTCCTTTGTACAAATATTTTAAATAATATTCTTAAAATAAGTAAAATCTTTTTCAAATAATTCTTAAAGTTTCTAAGCCATTTGAATAGCTTTGGTGCCACTGTGCTCGGTTGGCTACTGTTTTGGAATTTAGCTATGAAAGTTAAGACTTTTGCTTTGCTACGTTTTTGTTTTTAGAAAGAGCGAACGAGCTCAGATAAACAAAAGTTCAAGAGTTCGCCCCGAGGCATGCCCCACCCCCTGGCATATGTATGTGTGGCAAGAAAAGAAAGTTATTACAAAATTAACAGAGACTGACAGCTGACAAGGGATAAGGGGCAGGGATACCCAACAGTTAAGGCTTACAAATGTGATTCGTTGCAGACAATTGTGACAATCTTTCATTAGATAAACTTAAAAGAGAGAGTATTTAGATATAAGATATAATAAAGAAAAAAGCTCACCTCCGCCGTTGTTTGCACTGGAGCAATGCTTGGAACTGAGCCCCTGTCCCGTATTTGTAGCCGAATTGGGTAATCCACAGCCGCTCATGACGCCATATTTGATAGGTTTAAAGTGAAAGAAGGATGGCGAATAGCCGGAGCCGGCGCGACTCAATGAACTGAACTGCTCCTCTCGATCCTCCACATAGAGACCCTCCTTGCCCATGGCAGCCAGTTGCCTGCCCTTGGGCATAAACATGACCAGGAACACGGTGGCTGAGGTGGCCACCAAGCCAAAGGCAATACAAGCATCCTTATGACGCTCAGCCACTGCCAAGCCGCACAGCATCCAGCCCAGCCAAATGGGTATAGCACCACCAATAGCCAAGCCTATATAAGTGGCTTCCCGATAATTGTCCCGTATGCCACGCGATTTTATAGCCAGCACAGCAATGAACACTATCAGGAACACTATGTAGATCAGCGAGAAGAGTAGCTCCGAGAATTGGGTCTTGCATAATGGTATCAGTACAGTGCTCACTGCAGCAATTCTCGTATAAATCTCCGGTGTGCCATCAAGAGTTGTGTAGGATGTGGGATAAAAGAGCGCTGAGTAATTGGTTTGCGAGGCCACTGTGGTGGACAGGAAACCACTGCCCATGACCGGCACACTGGTTGTATAAATCTCTGGTGGTTGTGTCAGCAGCCACTGTGCCCCAATAGCCACCTGAATGAGCAGGGCAAAGAGCAACAGTAATCCCTGATATGGTGCGGGCAGATAGACGCCACCGTTGAGGCTGATGAGGAACACACATTTAACCAGCAAGGCGGCAAATACCATGGCATAAGCTACGCCCACACCAAAGCGTATAGCACCACAGCTAAGCAGCGTGGGTTGAGCAGTGATAACAGCGCCTAATCCAGCGCAGGCAAACAGACCCAGCAGCAGCATTTGACCCAGAAATAGATGACGACGCGAGGGTGAAGTGCGCCAGGCCTTAAATAAAACGAATATCTCAAAGGCGCCCATCATGAGCATGGTCAGGCTGGCCAGCACTAGGACGGGCACCACCCAAACCTCCTTGCGGAGTCCAGCAAAAGGCAGCTGTGTGGTGGATACTATGCTGGGTGGTGTGGCATGGCCAGCGCCTGGTGTGGCACGCGGCGTATGGGCGGCACGTGCACGTGCGCCCTGACTGCGCGTGGGCGTGGCTGGAGTGGTGCTATTAATACTGGAACTGCTGCGGCTGGTGGTGCTGCTGCTGCTGGCTGTGGGCACTACGAAAAATTCCGTGGACATTTCCAAGCGCGCCGCACTAGAGATGTTGCTCTCATGCACATTGAGATCCTCGCGACGCAACAGCTGCTTGGCGGTGCGACGTGCTGGTGGTGCTGGCGTTGTGGTGGTGGTGGTGGTGCTGCTGGTTGTGCTAGTGGTGCTGCTACTGGTAGTTGTGGTGGTGGAGGTGGTGCTGCTGCTGCTCTTGAGCAGCTGATATGCATTGCGTTCGCGCTCCTGCGTGGTGCTGGCGCTGACGCTGTTCACCAAACGGACGCGCCGCCAAATGTTGTTGTTATTATTATTATTGTTACTGTTATTGTTGTTGTTGTTGCTGTTCGTATTACGCGCCGCTGGCGTCGCTGCAATTAGCTGCAGGATGAGGAGCAGCAGCAGCAGCAGCCGCCTGCTGGCCACAATCCTGCAACTGGCCATGGAATCGAGCTCTATTCAAATGCTGCACATGCTATCAGAACCACAAACAAAAATCCACACAACAAAAAGTCGCGTTTTTTCTTTCGTATTATTCGTATGAATACTATTCGTTTTATTCGTATTATTCGTACTACTACTCGTCTTCGTCTTTCGGTCTCTTCGGTCTTTCAACACGCGCTCGTCACGTCCGCTCGCCAGGCCCAACCAACATCGACTGTTTCTCTGCAAGTTCGACTTTGGTCTGGTTTGGCCCGATTCACGTCTTGAGCGACGTTTGAGCCAAGTTTGAACCAACTTGCAACGCAACTCATACCAATTTCTTTTGGTTGGAGCTGTAGCTAGCTGGCCTGGTCTGCGTTTGCTTCTGCGTCTGCGTCTGCGTCTTTGGCTGAGTCTCTACGGCGTCTGGTAGCGAATTGGAGCTTGTTATAGAGAACACTTTCATTCGTTCTGCATATGTGAATACTTGAATACTTGAATATTCGTATTCGTATTCGTATTCGTACTCGTATTCGTTGTTTTTGGCTGGAAAGTGCTATTAGCCGCCGCCGCCGCTGCCACTCGCCAAAAATGGGTCCCAACAAAAGGCGAATAAACAAAGGCGATTGTAAATCAAAAGGCTGCTAATGATATATCGATATAGTTCGCTCAGCAGCAGTCGGCAAAAAATATTCTGATCTTCAAGTTTTATTGTTCCGGAGCACCGTTAGCATTAACCCAGGCTTACACTTGCAAATCCATTATCAGATACTCTCTCGTATTATATGGAGAAAGTACTTACAAGCCAGCAGTCTATTATTCTTTTCTAATATTTTAAGAAATAGAGAATGGAAACTTCAAGTTTTCCCCTTAATATTAGACTTGGATCTAGAAGGAAAAACATAAAACATTGCATTAAAAAATGAACTAATATATCTCAACTTCAGGTCAGAAAGAAGATTTGAGTAGAAAAAGTTGATAGCATATTTTATAGACTCAATGATGGATATGGATTTACCTGATTTTCTGTATTAATTCTGGGTAAATTTTTTGAAATTTTCTATTACTTTTATGGCTTATATTTTAATTATTTTCATGTGAGATTTAATAGTAATTTTTCTAGTTTTTATTTAACAAAAAAAAAAATAAGTAAAGGGATTAAATTATTAAGAAATGGTCTGGCCCTTCAGGTTGTCTAAAAAGTTACTTTATAAATGTTTATTATTGATAGTTAATAATTAATTAAAAAATTGATTTTCATACAATTTATTTAGTATAATTTATACATACTTATTTCACAACAGACTTGATTTAAAATCGAATTATTTTAAATCAAAGTAAAAGAAGTAACAATAAATTTCATTAAAATTTTGCAAATTTTTTAATATTAATTACATTTTAGTATAATTAATAAATTTGTTTACTAAAAATTTATTTTGAAAATTCATAAAATATTTGTATAATTAATAAAGATTTCTATCAGATTGGACACTTGATATTTTATTCACTTTTATTCACTTTTATTCTCTTAATGAGTGCATTTATTTTCCAAGTGTAAACAAAGCTTTTGTGGACACTTTACCTGTTGGTCATTGGCCATCCCAATCTTAATCCGCATCCGCATCCAGCTTCAGCTTCAGCTCCATCTCCATTTCCATCCATATTTGGCACAGAGCACAGCGAGCCATTAGCCGCAGCAAATGTTATGTAGATCGTGTCGAGTCGGTTCGCCCCCTTGTCGTGGACAGAGCGGGGCAACCGGCAGGGTAGAGAGTAACTGCCCCGCATACGGTATCGTTAGTAGAGATCTGTCTGAAACTGAACTGTGGCCGACCGGCCGGCAGTCTGTGAGTCTATCAGTCCGTCAGTCTGTCAGTCCGGCTTGTTCTCTATTATTGACGTAAAGGCGGGTAAATAACCTTTCGGCATGCCCCAACACTTTTGTCCCGTCACACAAATGTGAAGGTGTAGTCCAATATATATATATATATACATACATATATATATATATATATGACTGATTGTCGGATTGAGGTGTCAGCATGCCTAACACACTGAAGTTCTGTTATAGATCATAGCAAAGCCTCGGCAGAGTTTTATAATTATTCATTCTAAATCTTTACTCCATCAGGGATAGAAAATCTCTACAAAATTCTTAATATTTTGATATTATTATATATATTTAAACATAATAAATAGATATATTCATTAATAAATAAAAATGTGTCTCAATCCCAATGGTTTGCCGTCAAAAAAGGAATACTTCATCGCTCCTCAATAACTACAAATTTACTGCCAGATACTAAAATCACTCAAAATCTATCAAAGTGCTTTAGCCAGGGCCAGAGGACGCCAGAAGATGCCAGAAGACTTGAGGACGTAGAAATTGTTGGCCAATTTGGAGAGCTAAATAAAGCTGAAAGCCAACAGGCAATGAAATGTGAGCTGAAGATAGTTAATTCCTCGCCTGCGCACGAGCCACAAATACCAAAGAGATCCCGATCCCGATGCCGATGCCGATCCCCAGGCCCAGCAGATCCGCAAATCCTGTCTATGTGCAGTCATCAGTTATTAACGCAATATGTCTCAGGTTTGTCAATGAAATTTGATCGAGCAACGAAGCGGCAAAAGCGCAGTCTTAAACATTACACAGAGCTATGACTGATGCTTGGCTAGAATTTGTTGAATATGGCTAAGACTTGGGACTTAGGTTGAGGATTATGCTAATACTCTAATGAGTTGAAGTCCTCAAATTAGCCAGGCGACACTTTAATTAAAGAGCTGCAAAACTGCCTGGCTAGTACACAGTAAATCAGCCTAAGCTGGGATTAGGTTGCAGCTAAGTTGACATTGACATTGAGGCGACGAAGAGGTATTAATTTAAGAAAAAAAAATACTTAAAATATTATTTATAGGCATGCTTAAAATGTTATCTAACTGAAAATTAAATGTTGACTTTTAAATAGATAATTAAAATTGAATTAATTTAAGAAAATTCTAATGCTTTGTTAACTCAAATTGTAAATAGCGAAGCGCTCAAGAGTTATGGAACTATTTTAGGAACTTTTCTAAGCAAGAGCACATTAAAATTTAAGCTAAATTGATGGTCAAAATGGCAAAGCAGATGCTGTGGCTGTGGCTGTTGCTGCAGCTGAAGCTGAAGCTGAAGTTGGCTCAGATTGGCGGCTGCCTGCGGCAAATCTTTGAACGCCTTAATTTATTGGCAACAAGACGCGCCGGCGCCAGGGTCAAAAGTCAGCCATGGACGCCGTTTGAAATGTGAATGTTTCCCTGGTTTTAGGTTCTTGATTCCCGATTCCCGGTTCCCCGGTTCTCGGTTCCCGGTTCCAGGCTTCCCGGCTTCCAGAGCTCTTTACATTTGCATCGTAAAGCATTCTGATATTAATTTCGGCAATACAAACGCAACGTGCTACGAAAGATGCTGGGCATAAATCAAGTAAAATGAATTTTCAAATTTTAATTTAAGCCAGTTGCACAAGTGCATTGAACTTGCTCAAAACAACAAAAAAAAAAACGGCTCTGAAAATAAAAATAAAGAAACCAAAACCAAAACAAAAAATAACTAAGGATATTGGCCAGCTACGCGTAAAGACAAAGGCCTTTGGCAAACTTATTTATTTATCAATATATATATACATATAGACATATATATATGGACATGTATGTGGTGGTGCGTACCCGCAGCAGCAGCAGCAGCGGCAGTGCAGTTCATTGTCGACGTCATTGGGAGCAAAACTGAATTCTGATTTATAAGCATGCATCGCATCGTCAGCCCTCTACCGCTTACTCAACGGGGCTGCGCTTTAATCACGTGCGTGCAACGCGCACATGATGGGACTGCTCCCCAATCCCCAATCCCCAGTGCCCCATGCATGCCCCAAGCTCCAGCTCCAGCTCCAGCTCAAGCTCAAGCTCAGGCCGTGCCGCTGCCGCTGCTGCTACCACTGCCGCTGCTGCTGCTGCTGCCATTGCCGATGCTCATGCTGATGCCGCTCTGGTGTTGCAAATGCTGCCAGGGCAAACACCCAACCAGCCAGCGAGCCAGCCAGCCAGCCAGCTAGCGAGCCCCTTTTACTATGCTGTTCATATGCATAGATTAAGCCAAGAAATAAATACAGCATTTATCTATTAGCAATGAAATAGAATATAAAATAAATTACTTATCGTTGAGATATATCAAATATATGTATCAAACAGTCATTGAAATCAATCCAAACATTTTTAATTTTATTATTTAAATTCAAAATAATATTTTTTAAATTATTGCAGTAAAAAGTTTGTTTTCTCTTTTATATTCTTTATGTTTTTATTCAAAAATACTTCCTAAGCTGTGGTTTAATTTGTATAAATAAAATGAGCAAACCTTTTTTATATAAAGAATGTTTTTGAGATCGGTTCAAGGACTTCCTGAACCCAAGGTCCAGCTGGAAGTCTTAGTTTAGTTTTCTAAAAGAAATGATTTTACTATTTCAATTTATTTCTAATATTTTGGACTATACAATAATCCAATTTACCAAACTAAAAAGAAATAGGCCGAAAATTTAATTTTTCTAAGGCAATAAACTGGGGAAAATGAGGATAACGTTTTGAATAAAGCTTCATTCGAAGAAGCTAAAATTTGTTCTAAAATTCTGGCACCAAGTCAGAAAAAAGTGTAGCCTAATCTGAAATCCTGAAAATCTGCAGTGAGAATCCTTTTCGCGATTAGGACTAAACTGCGTCTTAAAACGTTTCTCTAAAAAATAATAGTTGAGTAATTTTAAAATATTCACTGGAAGCATAATGTACACAGGCGACGCCGGGTAATTCCGGCTAGTTGTATCTATATATATATATATATAAATATTATTTATTTACGCTTTCTTCATTAGGATAATTTCGTAGCAGAATCACTTGTAAAAATGTTTCAATAAAATTAAAGTATACCTAAGCAACTGTCCCGCATTGTGGCGAGTATTGCCCATTATGCAGCAGCTTCGCTTCTGCTGTTTTGTTGTGTGTGTGTGCGCGCATGCGTGAAGAGTCCGTTTTAATCGTTGCTTTTCCATCGAATATTTCTTGGCCACGACGTCGTCGGTTTGGCTCGTAAATCCGCCGTATAAAAGGCACATTGCTCGCTCCATTGGTCAGGCGGCCATTGTTGTGGAGCTGAGGCTGGGCTGGGCACAGATCGGGACTGGGAATAGGACTGAGATTGAGACTGGGACTGAGACTGCGACTGCGACTGAGACTGCGACTGGGTTGGGGCTGGGGCTGGGGCTGAAGCGAACGTCTGCCTACCAAAGGCTGATTTACTATGATCCGCTTGAGTTTTATGTGCAGAAAGATAACATTTTTAAGATATTGACACCTTGTTAGGCGTTTGAAAAAGAGTCGAGAGGCCGCAACTGGCAACCTTTAAGCTAGGGTTAGACATGGCCAAAAGGAACGTTCTACAATAAAGAAAAAAAAAAAACAGAAAAAAACCCATGGACCCCCTCCCCCCACCGATCTATGCCCCCAAGGCTTTAGCATTTGCGTGGCTAATTGTTGTTAAAATTAAATGCAGAAAAACATCGTCAAATGCATAAACATTGCAAAGATAATCAAAGCGGCGACGTGCCAGATGCAAAGGGAATACTACAAGTAACCCAGCCAAAGACACTGAGGCACTTTTCCTTCCACACTCTCGCTCTCCTCTCTCCCTCCTCCTTCTCTCTAGGGATCTCTGAAACTATAAAATTTCCATGTGGGTGTCAAAGCGCAAGGCGGCTCAGGTAAATTTATGGCATAGGAATAATACATATCTTTATAGCTTCATTAGCGTAAAGCCGTTCAGCAACCAAAACGCCCCCACTCCACCCCAAGCCTCATATAGACACCGACCATTCGACACGCTGTCTGCAGCATCGCCAAAAGGATCGACAAGAGACCTCATCGCTGTTGTCTCTCTGTCACTCCACACTCGGACTCCGACTCCGACTCCAACTCCGACTCCGACTCAAACTCTAGACTTAAACTTAAACTTAAGCTCAAAGTGAAACTCGAACTCGAACTTGGACCCTAGACAGCTAGCATCACATCATATTGGAATACACTGGAATAGTGAGTCCCAGCCCCAAAACTCTTGAGACTTTGTATGCACACTTGAATGAGGTTCTTCTTAATGCCCTTGTGAGATATGCAAAGTGGAGTGTTGACTCTACGTAATGCTATGTAACAGATCCATTTACATAAAGATATTGATTCAAGATGAATAGAAATGAATAAATATAATGTCTGTGCTTAGAGACAATTGAGATCAATTCATAAATTGAGTGTTTACTGAGCCTAATTAAATAAAAACAATCTATCCACGGGCCAGAACTATTCATTCTTATTGTACGCATCTTCCTTTCAATCTATTAAATTAATTTCATTCATTATATATTCTTTGATGTATATCTATCTATATATATACCTATATAATGCCTATATCTTCTTAAAAGCTCAATTTAATTGAGTTATGGTCATTAATTGTAATCGTTAGCTATTATTGTTGGCAGCAGCTGGCTTTCTTTTTCATTTATATAATAAATTGCCTCAAAGCTTTATAGAGTATTAAGTATTTAGTGAATTCATTTATTATAGCTATTATGAAATATATACTATATATAGGTATATGTTTTTCTTTGGCTTGTAAATGCGAATAATATATTCTTTAACCTATTTGGAATGAATGAATGACTGGAATTATATTGAATTTCTTTTAGAGAAAATAATTATTATAAATTGGTTAGGTTGTCAAGAGCATCTTTGAGTCGAGCAGCTGTTAATGTGCTGTTCCCACATATTTGATTCTTTTGATGGTTTCTTCTCTCGCTCTCTGCTGGTGTTGTTCTTCGCGCACAGATTGATTGAGCCTTTTATTAAAGCGCACGTACAGCGTATTAAATAAATTGTTAGTTACGTTCCGGCCCCAGATCTCATACTCCATACTCCAGCCTCCATCCTCCATCTGCCAAAGTCTCTAGTCCATAGAGCATAGAGCGCACTCTATGCAGACAAGCGAAGAGATCCCCAGCCCTTCTTCTTGGGTTCTTATTGCTTTGCTGGTGTCGTATGGCAAACGGCACAAAACGCCCCCGAGGTGTTGTTGTATAAGACGAAAAAAAAAACTATATATATATATATATATATATATATATCTGTACAGGAAAACACAGCATGAAAAAGCCGCTCAACGTGCTGCCATTTTTACAACGTCATTTTCCTTAAGATCTTCAAGTCTGCGTCCAGGTCTCCGATGTTGGGCTGGGGATGTGGATGTGGATGTGGATGTGGATGTGGATGTGGATGTGGATGTGGATGTGGATGTCTATGCATTTTGCTTTATGGCCTAGCCACGTATCAATTATGTGCCAAAGTGCTAATGGCTGTTGACGGCTCAACAAACGGCCAGAATACTCAATACTCGATACTGAATACTCAATACTGAATACTGAATGCTGAATGCTGAATACTGAGTATCGAGTGTCCATTGTGGGTGTTGCACATAGAAATTCCACAGCGAAATGTTCTCAGCGTGGATATAGTACAGTTCACATAAGAGAAAAATGATGCGAGCTCCGCCCTAGAGATGGACTTGGACTCCACACAAGAAACTCGATCCAAGAAAAGCACAAGAGAAGCAATCCCAGAAAACGATTGCCAAAGGAAAGTAAATTTAATTTTCTCTTGAAAATAGAAATTAGTTTCGCTGCGATACTTTTTATTGGTTTTCTGTGTGCCATTTCAGTTCGCCACCTTTAAAGCCGGCACAATATTCCGTGCTTATTTCGTGACACGTCCCCGTTGCCAGCCCTAACTCTGGTTATTGGTTATGGCGTGTAAAAGTGAAAACTGGTTTTAATTGCTCTTGCAGCGGCAGCCAGGCACTGATGTACTGATGCACTGATGCGCTGCAGATCGCGTGTAGTTTCAACATTTCAATTATGACACAAATCCATTGCATGCCACAAATAGTCAAAAAGCAAGCAAGCGCGAAGCAAGCGTACAGCACAGCACTGCAAATCGCAAAATGTGGCCAAAATGGTTTAGCTCTATTTCTGGGCTTTTCTTTCGATTTGGGCCCCGTTATGCATCTGCATCCAATTAGGTATTAGCTGGGCTTTCTTCTCTCTGTCGTCGTCGCTGTCGTCGTCTTCGTAGTCGTCGTAGTCGTTGTCCTGTTTAGAGGGTACCTGACCTAAGCCAGGGCTCTCGAGCCCATTCCATTGGCCTTTTTTGGGCCAATGCGCTAGTAACTTATACGCTTGTCGTTCACAGCGCATGATTAATGACCAACAAGGGCCGGGGCCAATCCCAAATGGAAGTCGTGTAAAAAAAAAACATAGTATAAAAAACAAAACAAAAACAAAAACAAAAGCAAAAAGGATGCCAGCCCAGCTTGGACTGGTTGGCAATTGGCTCGTAGCAACAACAGTTGCCAACAGAGTTGCCGCAGTTCGAGAACCGTCGCAACGACTGGCTCCAACGGGCCAAATGATATTTGAGCCGATTTTCCAATGAGCTACTGCTACTGCAGTGGCTAACTTTGACTCAGAGATGGAAAGATTGCTGCCACTGATTCCATGTGGCATGGCAACAAGTCTGTCTGCTGCCACAAGCTATTCAAAACTTGACGAAATTTCTATTTGGTATTTTATAAAATTTTCAACAATTTTGGCAATTTTTGGATAAAAAACTGAAATTATTTTATGAAAAATAAACATTTTTAAAAGCAAATAAAATCAAATTTTTTTAATTGAAAAATTCTGCCAAACTTTTGAATTAATTTTATTTGAAATACTTTAAACTTAATTTATAATTGTCTGCCATATTCTTAAGCAGTTTTATACTTTTTTAAATGCATTTATTTTAATACTTTGAATATATTCAAATTAATGAATGAGTTTGGGAATTTATTAGTTGGTTTCTTGGCTTTCCTTTCCCTAGATTCTAACAGATTTTTATTGGATTTTCAATTTAATTGCAGCTCATCTAAGCCAATAGAATCCAATATAAATTTTAGCCAGCGAGTCTAGCCGGCAAGCCTCGGCGCAGCAGTGTGTAGTGTACAAACAAGTAAATCGCTGCAATATATGTAAGTTTCACACCTGAATGTAATCGAATTTTTATCATTTTACCTCCGCATTGCATTGTTGCCAGGCAGCCTAGCGAGACACTGCGGACAGACGCCACGGACAGACACGGGCACAAGCATAGAGCCAGGCAAAAGGCACAGGCTGACGCTGAGGCCGAAGCTGAGGCTGAGGCTGAGGCTGAGGCTAAGGCAAAGGCTCAGCGCGGCCAGCAAATTGAAATTTATTGCCACTGAGCCACTGGAAATGCAAGCAGCGAGTTCCGTAACAAACCCAATGTATATCTATATACACACACATATATATCTATATATATATATATATATATATAAATACATATACATATGTGTAGCTGGCAGAGGGGGGGTTGGGGAGCTATCGGGGGCAATGCAAAATTTGGTCAGCCAACTGGTCGCATATGTGGGTCGCATTTGTTAGGCGTTGCCACAGGCAACAATTGCAACTAGCAACGTTTGGCTTGGGAAGTGTGACATTAGCCCATTAGAGGAAGGCAGACGATCAGCCAAGAAATCGGGAATCGCAAATCTGGAATCGGGCATCGGGCATCGAGCATCGAATTGATTGTCAGTCAGTCTTCGGCTCAGTCACTTAGCCATCAAGTGGCTGAGGCACTGCCACTGGCTGTGGCAAGGCAAGAAGCTCAGCTCAGCTCAGCTCAAAAGGGGCAGAGGGGCACAGAGCAAGGCACAGGCAAAGCCAACGCCCGCACGACTTGACTTGCACTTGGACTTGAAGCTGGTAGCTGGAAGCTTCAAGCTTCAAGTTGAACTGGGGAGTTGGGAGTTAGGAGTTGAGAGTTGCGACTTGCGACTTGCCACCGCCATCGAAGATTTATTGCTTAGATAAGCGCGAAAAGTTACAGATGCTTATGCAGCGGCAGCCACCGCAAGGCGCGTCTCAGGTTCAGGTTTAGAATCTACCAAATGGACGAGGGTTAGTTTAAGAAAACCCTAAAAGTATTTGAAGGCCAGCTTGGACGTGCCAAAGATTATATTCTTATAGGAGCTATATGATATAGTGCTCCGATCCTGCCGGTTCATACAACAACCCACACCAAACTCAAAAACGGAAACACTAGTTTGCCTAGAAAAAGACGGACAGACGAATATGCCTATATCTACTCCTCTTATCGTCCTGATCAAGAATATATATAAATATATTTGACAAAGACGGAAGTGGTATACAAATTTAGATATATTAATCTACTTTCCGATATACTAATATATTCTTTGA
Source organism: Drosophila repletoides (assembly GCA_018150835.1). NCBI lineage: Eukaryota > Metazoa > Arthropoda > Insecta > Diptera > Drosophilidae > Drosophila > Drosophila repletoides. Next base: position 3,380,126 of record JAECWQ010000031.1, read on the forward strand.
AGTTGATTTTTAGTAGAGAATGTTAACTTAATTCGAAGCTTTTTGCATACTAACAGAAAGTGGTTCGTTTTGGCTTAATTTCATCTATTTTAGAGTAAAGAATTCTTAAAAATTGTGGATTTACCTTACCCAACTAATTATCAATAATAATTTTGGGGAATTTCGTTAGGCGACCCTCGCTGTAAGTGCCTGCAGCACGTTGTCGTCGTCGTCTCGTTAGCGAGGCGCGATTGCTGGCCGCGATTGGCAATTGGCAACGGCAGCAACAGCGGCAGTAGCAGCAGCAGCAGCAGCCAGTCAACGTCTTTGGCCTAGGCTTAAGGGCCGCTTGATAAGGATCACAGCCTTGCCAGAGCGCAGAGAGCCTGTGCAACTGGTTGAAAGCTGGATCCTGGCTAAATTAGTGGATGCCGCTTTTAATTCCTATCGTCTTATCGCAGCAGCCGCATCTTAAATGAGGTCAATTATCAAAAGTGCAAGTTGTTGGCAGGCCTACGCCTAGGCCTATGCCTATGCCTATGCCTATGCCAATGCCAATTCAGCCTGTTCAGGCTCTGCCACTAGTCGAAGAGTACTAGCAAAGTATAGCCCAGATCAGGCAAGAGCTCATAAAGCAAAAGTTTCACTTTCAATTGCAAGGCGAGGCGAGAGTAATAGAAACTGCACATTAAATGAAACACGTGCCACGCTTCATGGGAGCAGGCAGCAGGCAGCGGCAGCAACTGCTTGAAACTGCAGCGAAACGTTGCACTTGCAATCAATCACAAAAGCCAGCTCCAGCTGTAATTAGCGCAGGGAAAAATAAAAAAATAGTATAAAATGAAAACAGCAACAACAGCAACAACAATAACAATGCACATTGTGCATAAAAAACAAAGAAAGCATGACGAAGTAGTAAAATTTAGTATGCAGCAACAAGAGAAGGCCGCAGAACAGATTGCAATTTGTGCAAGCAATGGAGCAGCAACTTGGCCAGTTTCATTAAAATTAAAATGATTTTTGGTTAAATAACAATAGTAGTAATAATGATCCAAACAAAACCGAGCTGCAAAAGTGAAAATTTCACTTGATCACATTGTTTTTTTCTCTTTCCAATTGATGCTGCGAGCTGCGAGCTGAGAGCTGCTGCAGCCCATGAGCAATTTCAAATCGACAGCAGCAACTGTTGCTGCTGAGATACTCAGGCTGTAATCATCATGGAAATTTGCTTTTATATAAATTGCAAACAAGCGTGGCAACGTCTCAAAGCCAAAGCCAAAGCCAAAGTCAATGCACAAGCTAAAAGCCATAAGCCAAAAGCCTGTGGCAATGCGGTGACAGGGATAATGATAGTCACAGCTAATCAAAGCAAAAGATGCAACTCATAAATATTACTGTTTCCCATACAAATAATAGTTCCGGAAAATTCAGATAATTTCCCCAAAAAACAAATATATTTTTTTGCATTTTTATAGCTAAAAAATAATACTTTTAGACAAAGGCTTTGCATTGATTAGCTTATTAAGGTTGAAATTCTGTTATTATTTTTATTGTCTGTAGAATATCATTTTGTGTACAATATTATTAATAAAAATCCTTTGAAAAGAGGTCAAATAAGGTAAAGACTCTTATATTTAATGTATGTAAAACTATCTAACAATTTTATCAAGGGAAACTGCTCCTTATATCTGTATCTGAATCTGAGTCTCAGTATGTAATTTACAAAGCTATGGGAGTTAAAAAAAGAATAGAAGGAAACTCAAACAATGGTCAATTAAAATCAGCTGAAGAAATGAAGAAAAAGAATCTATTTACTCGTATATTTAATGTATCTAAAACTATCTATCAATACTATCAATGGAAACTGGCAGAGTCCTGGTCTGAGTCTGAGTCTGAGCCTACTACAGCTACTGCTGCTCTGTAGTTCTAATTTGCCTTTCCGTTTGCATGATCATGCCATTGACAACATGCACAAATGTTGACCTTTAATTACGACAAACAGCAGCCAGCAACTGCAGAAGGAGCAACAACTTGTTTGTGGCTGGCCACTGTTTGCATAACTACGCACATGGCAACTGGGCAGAAGCTGGCAGAAATATTATAAAAGGGGCCAAAAGAGGCAGAAGCAGCAACGACAACGACAATGACGACAACTGCAATTTGTCCAGCTGCATGAGACAACCCCAGACAGCGCCTGGAATCGGAGACAGAGACAGAGACAGCGACACACGCATGCAAGGCTGAAGCTGGAGCTGGAGCTGGAGTTGAGACTGAGACTGAGGATGGGGCTGGGTCTGGGTGACAAGTGCTTAGTGTCAGCACCTCGGTTAGCATGCAGCGTAGAGCCCCCCTTCTGTGTCCGTCTCTCTCTCTCAGCTGCCACTGTTGACAATTTTGTTTTTGCTGGGCCAGGATGCATATGGGACTCAGTTTACACATTAATTATCACTTTTGTTGGACGGTAGCATGCCACAAGTGGAAGTAGAAGTAGAAGTAGAAGTTGAAGGAGAAGACGAACGACGAGCGACAGACAGGCGACAGCTGAGAATATTAGAAGAGAGGCGCAGCAAGTTCGTTGCCTAAGTCTTTTGTTTTCAAGTGATAAATGAACTGCTGAAAGCTACAAGTTACAAGTTACAAGAAAAGGAAGAGTAGTAGGAGTGGTGTGTATAAAGCCCTTTAGGACAGTCTGATTTATGCTCTTGCAGGCTGAAAAGTAATCGATAATAATCGATAGCAACACCCACTTGATAGCCACAGACAGAGTTGAAGTTGGAGTCTGGGGCGGCGGCGGCGGCATCGGAGACGTTGCGACGTTTCCAGGCGTTCGTATGAAAATTAAATTATAAAATGCTTTACAAGTGGGTCGGCCCCCATGGGTTTGCTGTGCTGCAGCCAGCGCCACGCCCCAGCACCTACAGCCTTTTTCATCCTTGATTCTGCAAATAAAATTGCACACAAAACGAGGGTGGACATGCGATTTCCTTGACATTTATGCAATGCAACTGCAGACGCAGTGGGGCGGTTTCAGCTTGTCTGCCGCAGCAACCTCTCAGCTTCAACTGCAGCTTCAGCCAGTGCCACGCCCCACTCGTGTAGCAGATGCGTTCGAGCAGCCAAAGCAAATAGCCCGCGGACAGATTTTGTCTTTGTGCACAGTGCAACACGTATCAATTATAGCCCCAACAAACAGTAACAACAACTAAAAGAAACAGCAACAACAACAAAAAAAAAAAAAAAACTATAACAACAAGACAAACACAATCTCAATATGGCCAGCGACATCAAATTATTGGTTAGGGGCCAAGCGGCTTTAGGCCAGCAGCGGGTAGCGCTCCGCAAAGACAACAATGCAGCACAATTGAATATAGACGCAGGAAAATAGAGTATAGAAACGGGTCAACTAAAAGAATACAAAACTATATATTAAGTATAATAAATTAGAATAATATTTCATTATAATAAAATAATTAAAATAGCTCTATTATTAGTTTTTCAGCTGTCAATACTTAGCCTCAGCTAAGCCCCCATCAAAACCAACAGTAAATCTTTTATTCAAGATTCGAGCACACTCAATAATATATCATTTTTTTATGCACTCATTTAAGTGAAACTTTTCGTAGATGACTTCGAGTTCGAGTTCGAGCTGGAGCTGGAGCTGGAGCTGGAGTTGAAGTTAGATTTGCATTTGTTGCGCAGTGTATTGAAGGCGCCAACAGCAATAGGCAATCTCTGGCCTGATGCTTGCTCCACTCCTAAGACAAAGACAAAGATTTAAAGCGACTTTAAGTGCCCACAAGCCTGGACCTGGACCTGGACCTGGGCCAGTTCAAGTCCATGCCCAAACTATGTCTGTAGATTTTAGCTGCGCTTTGGGTACCTAATGGACAGCAGGCAACAGTGCGGTGTGCCAGGACTGGACTGGACTGGACTGGAGAGTGTTCTAGTCGAAGCCCATTGCCGCAGTCCTGCATAAAAAATGATTAATTCCTGGACTGATAATTTATGTAGACACATAATTCACAGCGGGACATATTTTAGCGAGAGTTCAGGCCGCGCTCAACGCGGTCGCCACTTAAATGCAGCTCTAAAAATAGCACACACACACACACACACAAACACCACACACACAATGAGTGTGAGTAAATGTGTGTGTAAATGAGTGTCGGTCATATGCTTATGCTAAAAATAAAAGGTAAGACGCAAGCATCGGCGCGCACATTTGATTTAAATTGAAGTTAAAGCCAAAGCCAAAGCCAGCGCCAAAGACTCAACCTCAACCTAAACCTCAGCTTCAGCTTCAGCCTCAGCCAAAGGCTAAGATCAAGGCTATTCTATGGCCCTGGCGAGGGGCCATATAGAGGTACCTGGCTTGCGCCTGACTGTATCATCATTATCATTAAATATTTATGACGCAGCGGCTGGGCACTGCCTGGGCTTAAGCCTTAATCAAAACCGTTGCCCGTTGCCGTTTTACCTAGAAAATTGTCAAGTTCGTTGCCTAAGTCTTTTGTTTTTTTCTTATTTTTTTTCCTTAGAAGTTTATAAAATTTGGCATGCGATTTTCAGAAGTATCAATAAACAAAGAAAAGAGTTTAAAAAAAAATAGTTAAAATAATAAATTATAGTTCTAATAAATTCCAAATTACGTGATAGAAATTTAACCTCTTCTTTTTGGTTTTCCTTGAAGTTATTCCATGAGAAAATTGCATTTTAGATAAAGATAATAAAGAATGGGTGCTCTTCATAATATTATAATTAAAAATAAATTTGTAATATAATATAAGTGATTAGCACCGAAAACCGTCTATTGAGAGACAAACATTATCTTCTTCTTTGAAGTACTTCTGATTCTTCTTATACTATGTAAGTACAGAGCTTGGCTATGTATAGCCATAATTATGCTGAACAATGCTAAACTCTCACTTCCTACTTAAGATTAACAATTTTAAGGAGCGCCTCCAATGTGCCCCTTTTGACAAGTGTCCCCATTGGGCGAACATCATCAGCATACAGTTGACATTATTACGATATTCAGCAATGGAAGCGCATTAGTTATCTGACTTAAGCTGCACTTCCTTAAGAGCCTGGCAGCCAGATAGCCAGCTAGGCAGGCTGAGATAGAGGGGCGGACGTATGGGCAGAGACTCATGAATTGATCTTCAATAGATGGTCAAGAGAACTCTCATTGAATGCTCATCCTCCTCCACCTTCCACTGATTGAGTCAGCTGTGACTGGTAGCAAGCCGACTCAAAACAGGGGAACCAACTGGCATAAATTCTAGGTAGGCAACCCGCTGGCTTTCATTTCTAATTTTTGCATTTGGACCAGTGCCGGAACAGCTACCGTCCTTCCATAAGAGCCATACAAACGATACAAGCCATACAAGACATACGATGGAGCACCATGTCGCTGGCGATGTTTTAGCGCATTTTATTGCTTTATTTGAGAGTTTGGCATCGCAACGCTTGTCAATTTTACAACTTTATAGAGGCGAACGCTTATCGTTTGCATATTTATGCCCCTCGCTCGATGGCCATGTCTCTTAATATTTTTGACATATTGGCCATGCCGTGTACGCTGGCCCGTGTTCTGGCCCCGAACCATTGTCTGGACCTCAGCCTAGCCTTACCTTACCCTCGGCTCGGCTCGGCTTGGCTTGACTTGGCTTGGCTTGGCTTGGCTCACTGAGAGGCTCATTGTTGTCGTCATTTGTTGACTGCGCCTTCCACAGAAATTTGTGCAACTCGAGTCGACTCGACTTGACTCGACTCTCAGTTCGAGTCTCAGTTCTGTCTGTATCTGTATCTGTGGCTCTGTCTATGTCTGTGTCTGTGTCTGTAGCTATGTCTGCGTTCGCATTTGAATTGCAAATCCTATTATGACTTGTGAAATTATAATTTTTGCTAGCCAGGGCCGCACAGCCACTCCAGGTTCATGTCCATGTCCATGTCCATGTCCAGGGTCCAGTCCGTACAAACACTGTGCACAGTTTGTTGTCTACTACACTTGGAGAAAAAGCTAAAGAGTTGCGTACGCCAGTTTAGAAATTGTTCCACATTCTATATTCCAAAATCAGAGTACAAGTTTCTCCCAGAAGATGCGTTTTTATTATAAAGTAATATCCGATTTTAAGGAGGGTTTTCTTTTAGATTTTTTTTTAAGTGTAGAGCGCCGAGGGTTCAATAGCATGAATTATGCATATGCAGGCGCTTTCGGTTAGCACACGCATCTCATGCACTTAGTTATGATAACGTTGCACATTTTTGCTGCCACAGTCGCAGTCGCAGTCGCTGCAGCAGTCGCAGCATCCTTGTGTATTTGTTTTGGCCAGCAACATGCCCCATGGCCGTTGCCCGATGCCCCAACCAAATGGCTTATGCTTTATGCGTAGCAGCTGCCACTGGCCACTGTAGAAGATTGGAGTACTCTCTGTGAGTTGCAGAGGCTGACGACGCCCCCTCTTTTGGCTGCTACCGCAACTCGAACTCCAACTCAAACTAAAACTCGAACCCTGGGCCCAACAGCAACAACAATTGCTGCTGACAGAACAAAGAAGTCGTTCATTTGTAATTGTTGTTGCTGACGCTGCCGCTGCTGCTGCTGCTGCTGCTGCTGCTGCTGCTGCTGGTGCTGCTGATGCAAAGGGCAGACATTGGCCAAGGATTACCAGCAGAAGCAGCAGACGCACATACTCCAACACGTACATAAGTACGAGGTATATATGTAACTCTAGGTATATATATATCTATATATTATATGTATGTGCACATGTATTTATGCTCATATAGAGTCAGTTCTGTACGCTTGCATATCTTTTATGACTTTTGACTCTTTGGTCAGCTCTCAGCCCTGAGTTGAATGACCGCTAGATGTGTCGGCAGATGAGCTTTGTCGAAATTCCATGGTCAAGATCCAAACATGCCCATAAACTAAAGGATCGTCTCTAGTGGGTCTCTTCAAGGCAACAAAATCTGACACTTAAAATATCTACGGGAAAAAAGCAAAATGTCTTTAATTAAATTTTATAATTGGGTTTTATACAAGACTTTTAGTTGTTACATCTCTTTATTTTTACTAATAAGTAGGTAAAAAATATATAATTATAGAAAAGTTGGGGCTTTATCCCAATAGAAACTGTCAAACTGTTATCCCAATTACAATCTTCGTGCTGATTTTATAAAGCCAAAAAATTCGTTAAAAAAATGCATCTTCCCAAAAATATAAATATATCTTAAAAGTGAATCGTGGATTGAGGGATCAGAGTAATATATATAAATATATTTATGCGTATATAATGTGCTCAAAGGTCCCAGAAGCAGATGATTCTAGCTTTCATCTGCTTCTTCATATAATTTTTATCGTAGAATAAACTTTGTTTAAAAACTCTGGAATATTTTCTTAATTATATTGGTTCTTACAACATTAAAACATTCTTTAGAAATATATTTTAAAAGGCTTAATTTTAATAATTATATTCAGAAAATTCTAAATTTTTCAGCAAAAAGGAAGGGAAAATAATTCTCACAAGATCATAAAAGCAAAAAATATTTATATGCAAAAAAATATTATTAAAATAACAGTGTCAAAGCTGGTGAATTTGCTAAAGAAAAGAAAAGAAAATCATTGAAAATTCTCACAAAATTTCACTAGCAAAGTAAAGCTTGGCTTTCCATAATTTCGAGGCCCTTGAAAAGTGGCCATCATTGAATCTATTTTAGTTGAACTACTGCAATTTGGTATGCAGTTCCAAGCACTTATAGCTAAATAAGCAGCCCATTAGCTGGGCTTCTATTTTGCTACACACACACACACACACTCACACACACAAATCACACACAATTAGATGTCAGTCAGCATTTAAACTGGTCAACTGTCCATGATTACGGTCTGAGTTCCAGGTTTGGGCCTGGAGTTAGACTGAAAGTTGGATTTGGGCTCAGTTTCAGAGGTTCTGATTCAGGTTCAGAGCTATGACATTACCTCAATGTCAGCGCAAATTTGCAAATTAGCAGCAGACAACAAAAGAATTATATATGCAGATAATATAATACGAATGCGAATGCGAATGTGAATGCGAGTACTCCCATCCAAACAAGCCAAGTCAAATGGCTGGAAAACCAAAATCAAATCAATTTGCTGCGCTACACAAAATGAAAACGAGAACCAGAATCGTCACAGCACGGAGCACTGTCATTTCGGGGTATGGGAGCTGAGCTCTCTCTCTCTCTCTGTCTTTCTCTCTGTCTCTCTCTGGTTCCCTTTCTCCACTTCGTCTTCATTTCAAGCGCGCATTTTTCCCATCATTAACATTGCCCAGGCGAAATCTGCATGCAGATGAAGTTAAGCCGGCCAAGAAACATGCGTACTTAGTTACAGAGCTCTTGTGTCTGCGACTATTTGTTTCACGAATTCGCAGCGCATTAAACCAGAGGATACTCTCTACACAAAAACAACAAAAAAAAAAAAAAAAGAATAAAAAATAACAAACATCTCAGTAAGGAAGCAACTAATGCTGCGGCAATGCCAAACTTGCTAATATCCTAGCTAAAAAAATTAGATAAAAAAAATGATTTAGTCAAATATTTCTTGTATTCATTTGTGCGTTAACTTTCAAGCTAAACTGTAGCTTATTTTAGGGCTATTATCATAGATCAGCTTTAATTATATTCCACTTTTTAAAAGCCAAATGAAACCGCCCCTCCATTAGGGCAGGCTTCAGCTTAAGGTTATCTTCAAGGTATTCTATTACATTATGGCTATAATTAAATTTGTTTTTTCTTATTAATAAATTTTAAATTAAGTTAATTTCTAATTACATAACAGACTGCGTTGCCTATCATAGCCATAATGTGCAATTTTACAGGGTATATGAGAGCAGCAGCAGTGGCACTGTCCATCGGTCCAAACAAGGCAAAAGGCATGTCCATCCTCCTATCGTAACAAGAACAATTTGTTCTAATGCGCCATGGCAGCAGCAGCTGGAGCCGTTTCAAGGAGGAGCTGTAACTTGGGATTGCAGTTGGGAGTTGGAGGTGGAGGTGGAGGTGGAGATGCAGTTGGAATTGGAGATGCAGTTGAAGTTGGAGGTGCATGGTAAAAGGAAAGGGCAGCCACTGAACACGCAATGGCCAGAACAAATGTAGACATTAAGCTGCCAGACGAGAATGAGACTACGAGAACGAGAACCAGAACGGCATGGAGAATGGAGCATGGAGGAGGTGGAGACGGCGGCGCACCTTAACATCGAGTGACACGCAATGGACAAACGCCAACGCCACAGCAGTGGCCATCATAAAAATTCATATACAAATATGTAAGTACATAGAATAGTATATATTAGATATACCATCAAATTTGCCATATATCTCACGCGCTCGCTCCGCGCACTCTCAAGTTCCTCCCAGCTGGCATTTACGACCGTTTCAATAAATTCGCTGTGGAAATTTCATTAATCGCCATTTAGAGAGGGGGTTGGGCAGCAGGGGGGGAGTCACAGAAATGCCTCAGGTGGGGCAGCAACAGCAGGTGGAGAGATGCCACTGTACTCCGAGAGTACTCGTATCGTACACGTATCATGGCCATAAAATTATTTGCCGCCTTAATGTGAGTGGCTTATAAATTTGCACAAACGCGACCATATATAGCATTTACAGCATGGGCCCATGGGGGCAGACCACCGGCCAAACGAACCACCAGAACCACCAAATGCCTGACGTCTGTTCCTAACTGTTATTGTGGTTTCCTCATTGGTCTTTTGGACAGTGGCTTTCCTAGGTGTGTTTGCCTGCTCGTTCTTCTTTTCCCTCAGCATGCGTATATATCATTGTTCCTCATTCCTCAAAGGTTGCCCAAAAAAAGAAATCCCTGAAAAGTTCTCTAAAACCAAAACTGGTGGCAGAAAACTACAAGAAAATGCTGTCAAAATATAAATGGAATAATCCGACATAAAATTAGAATAATTTAAATATAGTTTTGAATATAAATTGAGATAAATTTCAATATATTTTCAAATAGAGTTAATTAAAAAAAAGCTCATACAGTTGCTTACTTTAATGATATATTCCAGTCGCTAAAAGCTTTGCTTCCCTTCAGAAAGGATTTACTTTAAGACCTTTTATCCTTTAAGCTAAATGAAAGTAAGTCAATAAAACAAGACTTTGTTTTAGATTGTTTTTTAACAGTAGAACTCTTTATAATTATATGAAATAAGAGGAAAATTCGACAATTATGAGAGGAAAATCTCTAAATTAAGTGAATTGATTTCAGTTTTTCAAAATCTATCGTATCTTTTTTAAACAATTCATTGCATTTCATTAATTTGATACTTCTGATTTCATTTCTTAATTCTTATTCGTTCGTTTTCGGGTTGAACACTGACTTCACTTTGGTTTCATAAAGGGTATTACATATTCTTAATACGTGTATTAATGATAGTTAATGCAGCGATTACAAATGCATTTAAATTAGATGAAGGTTAATATGCATGGCCACATTGAATATATCTAATTAGTTAATTAATTAATTAATTAATTGGTATCTTAAGAACTAAGGTGTAAGCACTGCTCTGGCAAGTTTTCACTTCATTTGGGTTGCGTGTGTTTCTTTTGGTAATAGCAAGACTAAGTTTAAGAAAAAAAAAAAAAAATGTAAATTCACGAAATATCAGTGCTTAAATGTAAACAATCTTTGGGCTAAATTATTTGGTTGAATTTTCTAGTACAACTTGTAGTTTCCGTTTTTGTTTTCTTGGGTTTTATACTAAATTAAATGGCAAGAACTAAGGCTAAGCGCTTTAACTCTATGGCACAGTCGCTTCGAAAAGAATGTTAAGTTATTACTTTTGCTTCATGTACATGGTAGCAATCTTGTCGAGTATCGTATCGATGGAGAGCAGCTCCTCGCTGAACTTTTTCATGGTGGGCGCCGGCACAATCCACTTGAGAAACTCCTCCACATTTAGACGCAGTCGGGCCAGGGGTGTCAGTGTGGCATCATCGTGCGATGGTCGCTGTGCGAGCTTCAATGAGGCAATAATAACGTTATCAATTAGACGCTTCTCATAGCCCAGCTGGCGGAGTCTCTGAGGTGAGCTAATCTTCTTCAGAATCACCGCAATATTGAAGCGTAAGCTGGACAGCGTAAGTGCATCATCCTCCGACTGAGAATCGTTAAGTTCCTCTGTATTTTGACACTTGCCACATTGCTCCAAATGCGCCTGCAGCTCAACTTTAATCTTGAAGAACTCATGACAACCCGGACACATATACGGTTTCTGTTGCTTATGTATCTTCTTCATGTGATTCTTAAGATGAGCCAGTTGTGAAAAGGCCACCTCATCCGTACAGAGTTGGCAACGAAAAGGTTTCTCTCCAGTGTGTTTGCGTATGTGCAGCTTCAGCACGCTGGAGTGAGCAAATGTCTGATGGCATATCTGAAAATATTAAAAAACTCTAAATAAATAAACTCTATACTGGTTAAGGTAACAAAACTATCGATGTTCTTTTTGTTATCGATATTATCGATAGTTTTGCAGCTCTTCTAGGGAACTCACCCCACATTGATAGGGACGTTCGCCTGTATGCATACGCATATGCACATTGTACTGGGATTTCTGTGTAAAATACGAATTGCACACCTCACAGACGTGCGTCTTTACTGCTGCATGCTTCTGCATGTGTGTGGCCAGATCCTCATCCGATTCGATAGTTTTGTGGCATATTTCGCAATCGAATTTACTCAGCTTATGATGCTCCTGATTGGTATGCGCTCGGAGGGCCAATTCATTGGCAAATTGACTGTCGCAAATGGTGCAACGATGCTCCATGCCCTGCTCGTGGCGTTCCATATGCACGCGAAGATTCGCATTGGTCGAGAAGCTGGCCGAGCATTTGGTGCAATTGAATTGCTGTATGCTCGTCTTGTGATGGGATACCATGTGCTGCTGGAGCTATTAATGGAAGAGATATTTTCGAATAAATCTGGCAGGAAAGGATTATAAGCTAAGATACGGTTCGGTTTGTACGTTCTTTAAGAGCCTCTGGAATCTGATTTGGAGTGGACTACATTTCCCTATGCTCGAACCGTTCCGGCTTTTATTATTCTAGTCCAGAACTCACCTGACCTCCACGCGCAAAGCGTTTCTCGCACAGATCACATGCATATGGTTTCTCGCCGGAATGCAGTCGCATATGCAGCCGGAGTCGCTCCTTTAAAGCAAAGGTTTTGGGGCATTCCGTGCAGGCAAATTGTCGCTTGTGCTCATGGGCTGTGGTTATGTGATTCTTCAGATTTACAGCCTGGCGATAGCACTTGCCGCACTCCGAGCACTTGTGGGGCCGCTCATCGGAGTGGATGAGCATGTGGCGCAACAGATCGGTTTTGCCACCAAATTCCTTGGAGCAATGATTGCATACGTGTTGCTTGCGACGCGTCGACTCTGCTTTACCGCGTGATGATTTCTTTGATTCCGGCTGTATATAGTCCGCATCCACAGTTGCATCAGCATCGGCATCTGCATCGGCATCCACATCCGCATCTGCATCCGAATCCTGTTCATTGTCCACATACAAATCCTGCAAACTGTTGTGGCTGCACTTGCGTCGCTTAACGGGCAGAGCAGCGGGCGAGGACTCACGTGCCGCCGGCGGCGATGATAGCGATATGCCGCTATCCGTGAGCACTGAGACGGCATCCTCCTTGGACAAACTGCGTCGGCTGCGTACCATGTTGGATTAGACTTATTTTTTATGGCTAGAATTTAGCTTGTGGCACCCGGCACCAGTTGCTTTATTTATATATATGTTTTTTTGTTTTACTTGGGAAAGGGATTAATGAATGCTACGTTGGGTTCGTTTTATCTCTTTTATTTTATATATTTGATTAATTTTTACTCAAGTTCTTTGGTATTTTTTGTATTTTGTATTTTGTTTTGTTTTTGTATGTCGACTAATTAAGCTTAAGTATATTTTGTATATTTTGCCCAAACACCGATTTAGTTATAGTTTCGCTGCAAGAAAAAGTTAAGAGCTGTTATTTATTTTTATTTGATGCCTGCAATGCCACGTTCTAAACAACTCACGGAACGAGACACAAAGAAAACAACAATAAGAATTTCAGCTGTGTCCACCGAAACTGAACTTTTCAACAAAAACAAAAAAAAACTGAACCACATGATAAGAGCACCACCAAGTGGGTTGGGGGCCGCGGGGCGCGCCGAACAAGTACCGCATACACTGAGCGGAACAGTTTGCACTTGAAAACGGATTAGATAAGCTCGACAATTGCTGCAAGGAGCAGTCCATGGGAAAAAGATTGATTCAGGATTTTAAATCTTATAAAATTTTGAAAATATTTTGGGAACCTGTAAACAACTCTTCAGTCAAAGCCTATATAAGTTTTCCACACAAATATTCTATCTGTTTTATACCTCTGTCAACGCTTTCTAATCTAATCTAATTGAATCACTTTATCAGTTGAGGGTTCCCAGAGAATTCTGAAAAACTTATTAGGGCTATAATAAAGTTCCTTTTACAATTTGTACGAGTTTTTTCTCACTGTGTAGTGGTAGTGCACTCCATATTTGCCTTGATCACTTTATCAGTTAGAATTTCCAGGTAGTACAAATGGGGAAAACTTCTATGGAAGGCTGAAGGCTGAAGAGTTGTTTAGTTTGTTTTCTCAATCTTTTGTTTGGAATGCGAGAGGCAGAGAGAACAACGAGAGACTCTCAAGAAACGCCGTGTGATAAGAGTGCCACAGAGGCAATAACTGATAAGAGAGTCAGATAAGAATTTTTACTTATATAATTGTTAACTTTTTTGTCACAATAAAAATGATTACTGCTGCAACTTCTGCTGCTGCTGCTGCTTGAAACTTCTAATGAAATGGAAAAGTGAAAAACTGAAAATGAGAAAATTCGTGCTGAAGACAAAGAAATGCTGAGTAAAAATCAAGAATAAAGTCAATGACAAGAAACTGAGCACAGTTAGCGCGAAATGTATGTAAACATCTGGCAAACAGATTGCCCAACTGAAATACACACACACACACACACACACCCTCACAACACAGACATGCACACACACAGAGGAGTCACTTATAGAGACGGAGTACTTACTGTACAGTGAAACGGAACTTTATGAACTCGTCGACGATGACGACAGCAATGAAGCATGATTGTTCCAAGTGCAGGGACAGGGCCACAGTTCACACAGCTGCACGTTACGCAAATGAAGCGTAAAACGAAAATGAAAACGAATACAAAAAAAAAAACATAAACAACTGTTGAAAAGCGAATTGAAAGCGCGAAACCAAACCCTAAAAAAAGCAAAGAGAATGTTCTAGTCGAGATTGCTCGACTGCGAGACACTCTCGACTGTGGCAGATATTCTCGACTTGGAGATACTCTACGCTTCTTATTGTACAACTTTTGTCTTCATAAACGGATCATTATCAAAATTATTCCATAGAAAGATGAGATTTTTAGATTATTCTTTTTAAAAAATATGCGAAATATTCTGTTTTTTGCATTGTCGATATGTCTATAGGTCTATAACAGTCTATGAGATCGTTGTGTTGATAAACGAAATACCTTAGAATTTGGTCAGTATTGTTCTATTATGAATTCTACTTATTCAAAACTTTTCAATTCTCAGTAATTTCGACCAGTAGAAACTTGATTATTTTGGGGTTATTTTGTAGTTTGCTTCTCCTTTCCTTACTTATGATATGACTACGCCGAAATTTGTAAAATTTAATTTTAGAATATTATAACGTGGTAATTTCTTTCAATAAGAAAATTTGATTTCGCAAACATTGTGGATTCAGTTCAGTTTTTCAAAAAACAATACGAAAAGCGAACGACAACTTCAATAATTATTCGCTGTTACAAGCACTGGCATTAAACCAATATACTCACTAAAGCACTTTCAATGAGTGCAGGGTAAACAGCACTTCGAAAAGAGCTTTAACTGTAACTATTGCAGCGTCTGGCCGCAGGCGGCGCTGCCGTGCGCCGTACAGTAGCCATCGGCAGAAGCAACGGCAGCGACAGCGATTCATTAAATTAAAATTGAAAGAGAACGTGGAAAAAAGCACGAACGACAGCGAAAAAAAGACACAAAAGGTGTGGAGTGCAAAGAAAAAAAGAATACAGCACAACAGAAACATAAAAACAGCAACAAAAAGAACAGTTTTGAAATGCTAAATAGGCAAATGGACAATAATTACAGGGGGTGGGGTGGGATGGGATGGGCGCAGGGGTGGAGCATATTGAAGTCTTTTGTTTTTTATTTGTCAGCGCTGAAATAACAACAACTACTGCAAGAAGCATTTTGTTAGTATTATTGTTAAAAAAAATAAAATATACCAACACCAATTCCATTACATACAAATAGAATATTAAATAAATACCAAATAAGAAGCCAACACCACAGGAAATTCACAAGAATCAGAACTTACCCGCATTGAAGTGCGAATATTTATTGTAGCAACTGTATACTCAATACTCAACATTGACTCACAACACGCTCGCACATACACACACACACACTCATACGTATGCATGCAGCCCGACAGGCTGCATTTTGCTATTAAATCATTTGTTTATACTTTATTGAAGACGCCCACTTTTTAGACATTTTATTACCTTAGAAGCAGCCATAAAAAAACACATTTTGCAACTAACAGCAACTAACTTATGCAGCACATTAATTAATTAATTTTGGCTAAATTTAATTAACTTTTTTTCTAGCTGTGCACTAATATGCTGTCTTATGTTTGTTTGCTAAACATTCTGGTGATGGAACTAGTTCGATTGCAGACTTATCGATATTCAATAGGCATGTCATTTTCGCAATACATTGTATGGTATTCTTCTGCGCATCGCTTGTGGTCACACTCATTAAAACAATAACAACATTTAAGAGTATAAATTGATTTATTATAAACAACTTAAAACGCCAATCGCTTCATTAACAAATACATGTGCTGATCCACCTCAAAGCCATGCAAATTGTTGGCATCGCCCTGCAAACGCATTAGCAGTCCACCAAATGAAACATATGCCGACAGACGTGAGGATTCATTATGCGCCTCGTCACCTTCAATCCGATAGATTTTGCCATACATCACATATTCAAAACTATCAGCACGCGTGCCCTCGTGTTCCATGGGATTATATTCCCCGCTGTCTGGGCAGCCATCATCACGGAGTGTTGTGGCCAGCACTAGACGGAATTTATCGCCCAACTCCATGGGATAAAGCCACGAGTTGATGTCCAGTATGAGGTCCATTTTAAAGGATTCGGATTCACAGTGCAGGCGGGAAACACGGTCAAATTTTTTGCCCTCAGGATCCATGTCCTTTATATTGAATATATCTTCAAATAGCACGCCTGCCATTTTCGCTAGAGAATTGTTTATCAATTTTAATTATTTGCTCGTACAGTTTGATGGCCAAAACTAACCTTGTCTTTAATTCGTTGTGTCGTAGTTGTTGTTAAATATTTGTCTGTAAATAGTTGCAGCCGACGTCAGCTCATGTAGTTTAAATATGGGTAGTTACTTTTATTTTCGCTGCAAACAATATTATTGATACTTTTTTCCGGCACTTGTTTAGCGTGCTTTAGGAATGGACAGCAGTAATGTGGTGGCCGTACGATAAGTATCGAAAATGTATCGATACTACACATCCAGTGGACTCTCCATAAATGAGTACATTTATCACATATCTTTACCTACTGTTAAGCGAACAAATTTGAAAAATAGTTGAAACATAGTTAGGGTTACTAAAGATTTTAAAATGAGCATAGCAAAGTTTACTATACAACCAGATTTATCTAGCACAAAAACTGAAGAGTATACGATACCAAACTCATGGGGTGGTAGTCGATACCAAGCCGCTTTGCAACCCTAACAACAGTTGTTTCGCGTGTTTTAATGCAATCGGTATAACCTTTTTGAAATTCAATTAAAAAACGTTTTTTGAAAGCCAAGTAAAGTTTTATTTAGTATTTTACACAAGTGTTGCATTTATTTACCAATTCTGCGTCTTATCAGAGTAGGCAATAATGCGACCACCTGAAAATACAGGTCTGCGTATGGCCGGCGTCAACTGAGCGATAGAGGGCGCTGGTGAATTAACCGTTACTCTGGCGGGCTTCCTATTTCTCAGTGGAGCGTTGAGTATTAGGCGCGCCGGCTTAAACGGGATGCGGCGCTCAACAAAAGGAAGCGTTAGTTGAGTGGCAGGAAAAGCGGAATTAATTGAATTTATTATTTTGGCGGGTCGACGTTGGGGATTTTGCGCGGGACGTTGTAGCGGGCGGAATGCAGCAAAGCGCTGCACCAGCGGCAACAGCAACTGTAGCTGCGGCCGCAAGCTGGCCAAGCTGATAGTTGCTGCACTTTGGCCTTCGGTCGAAGGAGGAGGAGGACCATAAGTATCATCAGGTGGTCCGTATACATCATCAGGTGGCCCATAAACCAATTCCGGCTGCTCCTCTGGCGGCCCATAGACCAGTTCCGGCTGCTCCTCTGGCGGTCCATAGACTAGCTCTGGCTGCAGCTCTGGGGGAAAGTTTGCCTCCTGCTCCGTGGGCAAATCAAATGGTGGCTCTGGCTGCAATCCAGCTGGCGGATATGGTGCCGCCACCTGCCTTTGACCGGGAAAACGTAAACCTGTCGCCTCACGGGCTGTCAACGCCAAAAGGGTCAATAAAATACCGCTAGCTGCATACATTTTGCTGTCCAAAGCCGAACTGTTGTCATCAACCACCAAGCGGCAGCTTTAAATAGGCCCCCACTAGACCACAGATAACCTTCGCTGGAAACACCGCTCGGGCTGCCCAAAATGCAGACGAGGTCAATTGCTAGACTTATACGGCATATCCAAGAGACTTACGTGCTTCAACAGCTAAAATCACGTGTAAAGCGAAAGATTACACGCGAAGAGTCGGTAAGTGCGCCCCAAAATTATTTATTTTATTTCATTTATTTATTGCAAAACTCAAAAGTTTCAGATTAGGTTCGATTAGGGGTTGCTTTTTATTTAACAAAGAGATCTTTCAATCGATCCCTGTTTAGGGTGGACCTTTCTAGTAAGTAAAAATTAAGGTCATCTTCAAAAAGTATTCAAAGGGTATTATAACCTAATCCTACTCCTTTAAGTATATTCTCGATCCGGAGGCATTTCCGTCTATCTGTTTCTGTGCAAACTAGCCTCAGTTTTAAAGCTAGGTGAGTGAAGTCTAGCTTTGCTCCTCCTCTTTGTTGCACACAGCATATAAGTCTGAATCGGCCAGATTGGAGACCGACATCACATAATGTAGCTGCCATAGGAAGAATCGTTGATTCTCGAACTATCTCTACGGAATGTGAAACGTAGTTTTAGGATTGGGGCTTCTAAAGGCATACTAAAATTCAATTGCGATCGGTCTACTATATGACTCCAATAGGAACGATAGGCTCAAAGGCTACTGCCTTAAAAACTCTTCTTTTTCCGGGTATTTCCATAAAATTAATAAAATCAACAGCTTTTTTTTTAAATAAACACAATTTATTTCATTTTATAAACACTTTAATTGTTTGCATAAACATTAAAAAAATAGGTAAAAAAAATATTCTGTTCTTAGGATGGTTCTAAAGTATTTTCCACTTTATCACCTTTTACCAGTTGCGTCTTAGCACCAGGCGTTGCGGCACGGGTCTCTGCTGGCGGCGTCCGGCTTGGGGAAAGCGTTGATAGAATCTGGCCGACTTGGGAGTCTGTTGATCCGGTTGATCCAGTGTGGTGGAGACGGCAATTACAGTGCCATCTTCAGCCACTTGGACAAGCACTTGCTCCTCTTCCTCAACCACAGTCACATCTTTGGCATCAACTGGTGGTTCAGCTTCTTCTTCTGGTTCGGGTATATCGTCTGTTTCGATGGGTTGTTCCGGTTCTGGTGCTGGTTCCACGTCATCCACACTTGCTGGTGGTCCATAGACGCTATCTGGTGGTCCGTATGTATTATCTGGCGGCAGATAGTTCACTTCTGGCTGAGCCGTAGAGCTAGGTAAATCGAAGGGCACATCAGGTGTTATACCCGCCTCCGGATAGCCTGTAGGCGCTGGGCTGGGCGGCGCTGCTTGCTCCTGTCGCGCCAGACCACGTCGTGGCACGAATCTTTGACGCAGTGGCTCACAATGAGCCATTAAGGCGAAACTAAGCAGCAAAAGCGCAGAGGTAGCTTTAATCATTTTGAAGTCAATTTTGATTGTGTTCTGAGTTGGCCAATAGCTGCGCTTATATACAGCTCAGTTCCGTATCAGATCAGGGTTTATAATTTATGCTCGTTCAGTTTTAGTTTCAGTTTCAGTTTCAGGCCTCCCTCCCTATTTATGTTGTTGCTTTTCCCGTTCGCTCGGCTCGGCTTTGATTATGTTGTACCCTTCCCCTGGCTCTATCGAATCGGTTTCTGTTTTCTGTTTTAATGCTGCCTACGTGAACCTTTTCTCAAATTTGATCAGCCAATGTTAAGTCAAGTGATTCGTCTTTTCATTAACACTCCGTCAACGGCGTTTCCAATGGGCTTTTGGCTCGTAATCGAAGTATTTGTCCGATTTATTTGTATATTTTCGGCGGGTTCTTGGCTATTCATAATTTTATTTGATGGATTTTATATTCATATTTATATTGGCCTTGGCTGGAACGTGTCTTGAGGAACGTCTCCCATTAGATATATGCATGGAATAGTCATCTGGGTCAAGCCCGTAGATCATTAAATAATAATTCATTTTAATTGTATTCTAATGTAAATCAATGTAAATTCAAAATATCTAAGTGTCTATTTAGATATTAGATTTTATAGTTTTCTAGAAGTAGACTCGAATAGACTCTCTTATCCTGCAGAAAAGTATTTTAGACAAGATCTTTCGAATTAAGTGTATTATCGATTATTGCTTATCGATTACAAATTGATTAAAGGCATAGCTTCCTTTGAAATCCTAACTTTCTGGAGTTATGTTTTAGGGATGACATATTCTTCTTACTTAGACCCTTACAAAGGGTATTCAGGAACTGAAGCAGGCATCTCCTAACCCCATAAATATATATATTATTGATCAGGATAAAATGACTAGTCGATATAGCCTCATCCCGCTATCTCTTTATATGCAAGCAAAGCTTTCAGTTTTTGAGCTAGGAGACTGAACTTCAGCCTTCTTTTTCCCGGATTCAGGCACATATATATATACCAGATAGGAACAATCAGCTTAAATATTGTTGTATGAACATTCTCAATGAAAGTTAATGAAACTTACTTTTTTAATTGATTATCAAAAATTATTATTATTAGATAAAACTTAAATAGATTCTGAAGGAAAGGTCTCTGAGAGTAGCAGGTTTCAGTTACTTTCCAAACTTAAAATGAATCCTTTTTAGTCGGAATATATCATAAGTGAAACCGAGGGTAGTATTAAATTAAAAAAAGTGTTTAATTAAAATTTCAACAACAATATTTTCGTATATTTTTAGTAATAGAAAAAAAAACAATCTTATGGTAATAGCTCGATAATTCGTATAAACATTCTCAACGATGTGTCCTTTAGATGGTATAGACTAGGATGGGCTTGGAGCGTATGAATTGAACTGAACGGAGTTTCTCTGGCACGGGACGGCGGCTGCGCAGGCGTGCGTTGCGTGGCTGCTGAATCAGGCTGGCTGGAATGGGCTCTGAAGCTGGATCAGCATCCTCGGGGGCTACGTCCTGGTCAGCAGCAGGTGCGGCATCAGCTGGGGGTCCATAGGTATTGTCGGGCTCGGCAGGCGGGCCATAGGTATTATCTGGTTCGGCGGGTGGACCATAAGTATTGTCTGGTGGGCCATAGGTCAGATCTGGTTGTGCCTCCGTCTCTGTTTCGGTAGGCAGATCAAAGGCTATGGCAGGCGTAACACCAGCTGGTGGATATGGTGCCGATGCAGGCGTTGGTGCAATGTCCACAGCGGGATCCACTGGTGCTGGCGGTGCAGCCTCCTGGCGGGCCAACTGAAACCGCGATGAACGACTACGGAGACGCGCCGGTTCCGCCAGTGAAACTGCTGCAATTGCAGCCAGAATGAGCAGAGAGCTGGTAAACTTGAAAGCCATGTTGCTAGTTTGCTGATTGGTCTTAGAATGTTGATATCGAACCCCAAACGTTCAGCTTTTATACACATAATTTTGGCGAATCATTCATTATATAATATATGGCACTCCGAGGGACACCCTTACGATGGTATCTACGGCGTTTACGTGACAATATTTAGTCAGGGCCTCCATGCTTAACCCATAACCATTGACCATTAATTCGCTTTCGGCACTTAACTCTGAACTTCATACACTCAACGCAGTGCGCACAGTGGTACTGAATATCCCAAGTACTTTGGTCAAATTTGTATTATTTGTTACCAGTTGGCCAGTCTTATCAGGCGTTGCTCGGGGGAGGCAATATTTCCTAATCCGACTTGTCCATTCAAAGTTTCTTCTGTGGAAAATTTCGATGCCATCTTTATTCATTTTTTATTTGGATTTTTGAAAGTAAATTTGAATTCCATTGGATAAAACACCAAAGAGTTTCAAGCAACTAATTTGGCCACTTTGAAGCACTGTGCGGCGCCTGTTTGTCATGCAGGTCAATGGTTTTTTTCTTTGTTTTTTGGATGTGGCTATCAAATTATTGACTGCTTTATATGCGGAACGTTGCGGGCTGGTCTAGAATCGATACAAACCCGGCCACAGGGCCAACTAGAGGTATAAAAGTACAAGCTCCATTTAGGAAAGGCAACAAAGCGTTAACACAACACAACTGATACGATCATGGCACGTTATCAAGTCATTAGCTTCCTGATGCTCCTGGCCATTTTGGTAGCCCACACGTCTGCTGAGGCACCTAGGCGTTTGCGGTTCAATCGTCAGCGTCAGGCGTTTGCCCGTCAGGAGGTGCAACCGACGCCCTATCCCACAGCAGAGGAGCTAAAACCCGAGGAACCAGCACTCATCTATGGTCCACCGCCGTCAAATGATGTGGACGAGCTGCCTGCTGAACAGGAGCCAGCTGTGAATAGTTTTCAACCCGATGTCGATGCCGAGGCCGAGGAGCTGGACACTGAGGAGAATTCGCTGGAGGTAACAACGCCTCCAGCTGCCGCTCGCCTGCGCAGCAGCCGCCAAAGATTGGCCAAGCTGAAGCTGAACAAACGTCAAAGAATCGCACGCCTCGAGGAGCTGCCCGTTGAAGTGCCCGCAGCAGTGCCAGCAGCTGCTCCAGCTGCTCCACAATTTTATTATTTCGGTGGACAGCAGCCCTACCTAGTCGCCTATAATGCAGCTCCACAGCAGCTGGCGGCCTGGTAAATGCTACTGAAACTGATGGATTGTTATTGATTGCTCTTCTTCCTTTATTTTGTTCTGTTTTATCTATTAAAAAAAAAAAAAAAGAAAACGAAAGAAAAAAAGTCCTGCTGCATATTTATTGAAATCTGTTGTGCTTCTATTTCTCCAACTTGACACTTTGCCTCCATTCTGGACTGGTTTTTATTTTTTGCAATTCATTTGCCATTAACAAGGGCTCAAGAAGCTCTAAGAAGACGCTGTTGCTGCCACTGCCGCTGCCGCTGCTCTTGGCCAGCACTTTGCATTGTTTGGAATCCATTTTCATCCATTGGGTTGCCGTCCTCTCCCCCCGCCTCTGCATTGGCTGTTGTTTGTGCACCTTCTTGAGCTCCTTTTTATTTTTTATTTTCCTGTTTTTCCTTTCTATTATTTTCCTTTGTTACTGCGCTTCTATGAATGCATTGCTCATGCTTTTAAGTTGTTATTTCTTAGTTTTTCCCATCATTTTTGTAGCATTTGAATAAAAGCTGAAAGTTCACATCAATCTACTCCGGTCCAGCATATTCGTTTAGAGCGCTTTTTAATGTATTCTCCCTCAGAATGCAAATTTGAAAATTTTCCCTTCAATTCAACTGATTCACAGAGTTATTATAATACGCTCTCCTCTGTATGTAAAACAAAGCAAAAAAAGACTGTTAACAAAAGTGTTAATTGGCCTATATGGACGTCAGTTAACTTGTTTACGCATATTCAGTTTAATTAATAGGAAAAATTTCGAAATTTAAGTACATTTTTGGGCCAAATGTTAGGGGAAAATCACAAGAAATCGGGAAAAGAACATTTGGGTTGAAAACCGAAATAAAATAGTCAGGAAAGGCCGAAGATTTAATGCTCTTGCAGACTGGAATAAGCTAAGACTGTTTAATTAGTGTATTGTGACCGATTGTTCCTATAATAGATATAAGATATAGTAATCCGATCTTTCTTTCTATGATCTGGTTTTTGATATAATAGTGGTTTTTTTTATCTATTCTGACCGATTGTTCCTATAATTGATATAGGAATAGTCTGATTTTGATATAGTTTATGATATAATGGTTGTTTTTTTATGCATTTTGGCTGATTGTTC
This sequence comes from Drosophila repletoides, assembly GCA_018150835.1. Lineage (NCBI taxonomy): Eukaryota > Metazoa > Arthropoda > Insecta > Diptera > Drosophilidae > Drosophila > Drosophila repletoides. The sequence goes on from JAECWQ010000031.1 coordinate 3,403,590, forward strand.
CCTTAATAGATATAAGAAATAGTAGTCTGATCTTTCCTTCTGTGCACGTTGAAATAGTAGTCCAATCTTTTCTTCTATGATATAGTTTTTCATATAATGGATGTTTTTTTTTATATATTTTGACCGATTATTCCTATAACAGATATAGTATTAGTTCGATCTTTCCTCCTATGATATAGTTTTGGTCCGATCCGATGCAGTTCCACACACAAGCAAACGCTTTGTGCCAACTTTCATTCAAGCTGAAAAGAGAGACTTGTTGGCATGGAAAGCGAAGTATAGACAGAAAGACAGACAGGCAGACAGACGGACATGGTTATATCAACTGCCCGGAGATTTCTCCTACACATTTCGTGACGAAATTATTATACCCTCCTCAAGTGTATATAAAAATAATACAGAATAGAAAATTGTATACGATATACAGTGCTGCTTACTGAGAGCAATCATGAGTTTATTTATTATAAATAATATATATAGCCTATAGATTACAACTATCTTTAATGCTAGGGATTAACAGAATGTATTTCTATATATATTTATATATATATATATACGTTCTTATGTGCGAGTACTATAATTACTTTAAGCACCAAATCGTAATCGCCAACTCATGCCATGAAAAATCTCATTTCATGTCTCACTTCTCACGTTTTTTTTTTTTTTTTTTTTTTTGGTATTCCCATTGCTCTTTTGTTGTTGTTGTTTTTTTCGAGCTACCCGTAAGATTAATGAGTATATAACAACTATAATATACATACTAAATATATGAGTATTATTCACTAAAAAAAAAAAAAAGAAACATAAAACAAAGAGGCAAGTTTTAGCCGGCAAAAGATCCCCGCGTCTCCAGTGCACCCACATTGGGTCTGGAGCTGTTTCTCAAGGCCTCAATGGCCTGATAGTTGATAAACCAGAATGGGCGGTTATCCTCGGGCAGTTGATTCAAATGATTCACATAATCCTGATCACCATGTGCATCGATGGGCAATGCATTGGAAATGGGTCGCACTGTGGCCACAGTGGACACAGAACTAAAACTGTTGCTGGGAAACGACGCAAAGGGTCCGCTGCTCTCGTTGCCACCGAAACGATTTGCCAGTTGAACGGATGGTGGTGGGGTTGGGGCTGGTGCTGCTGCTGGTGCTGGTGCTGCTTGTGCTGTGGCTATGGTGGGCACCACTGTTTGGGGGAAGTAGCTATTAACGGGCAGTACCAGTGGCACGCCCACTGGCGGTTTTTGGGAGGCGCCATAGGGCAAATTAATTGGCTGTGCCTGCTGCGGCACAGCATCCTCGCCGAATCGTGTGGCAATATCTACGCCTGTTATATTCTCAACGGCCGTATTTTGTGTTGCATGATATTTGTCCTTCTGGCTGAGTCCTCCGGGCGGACGTATGCCTGCAAAGGAGGGACGCTGTGCCCGGGACAGTTCGAGTAGCGCGACAAGCATTAATATACACAAATTTTTCAACATTTTTTTATGCTCATATAATCTCAGTTCAGTTTATTATCCGTACACGTTGCTCAGTTGCTTTGCTCGTTGCGACTGAGAGTTGAAAGCGTTGGCAAATTATTTAAATAAGCTTCCAGCTTCCAGATTGCCAGATGCTGTGCTCGAACTGACTCAGCCAGCCAAGCGTCATAAAAACGGAGCCGAAGTCAGAGACAGGCAGGCAGCCAGCCAGCCAGTCAGCCAGTCGAGCCAGTTGTTGTATGGCAGATAATCAAATCGAATCGAAACACCGAACTGACCCCTACGATTAATGGTTCGCTCTCTCGAAAGACCGCAATATTATTTGTTTACTTATTGAAAAAAATTTCCAATTTTTACATATAAAAGCCAGATTGGCCGCTCCTCTGCTGTACTTTTCACAGTGATTATCACGTTTTTTATATTGTACACAGCCCTGGCTATAGCTATTTTTGTGTTCAGCTGAGGAATCTTTAAGAAAAAAGCTAGTTTAGAAGAAGAAGTATCCATTCATTCAAAGCTATCCCATAAAGCTTAGCTACTTTATATTTTCAATACGATAAGATGCTCTCAATCTAGGCTAGGGTATACAATATTCGTTGCTCAGCTGGGGTATAGTACAAATATCTTGTTTACTTGCGGTCAGGGAGATACCCAAAGCTCTACTGTAATCTTGTTGCGGCGGTTCGTCATCAATTTCTTGTTTTATGACGCGCACGCGTACATTCCATAACCGGTTTCCATTTCAATTCGCGATTTAAACAATGGACCCAAGCAATTTGGGAGCAACCAGCCCCAAAATCTTATTGTGATTCATGAGACACCCAGACAGACAGCCAGAGAATGTCTCAATGCAGTCATCTAGAGAGACTAAGAGAACTTTTCTTACACTGAAAAAGAAAAAGGTTCATATGCTTCAAGAGACTCCATTAAGCAAATATGGTTATATATATGTATAGATATATATTACTGGTCAGGCTATGATGAGAGACGAGTCGATATAGCCAAATCTTCCTATACAAATTAGTCTCGGGATGATGAGAGGATAAAGCCAAGTCTTCTATACTAGTCTCAGTTTTTCAGCTAGCTGAATGAGATTTGGTATAGAGAGCCCCCTTTTCTTATACGTGTATTATATATAACAGAACTCTCCAGATCGGATATATAGCTGAAATAGGCACAATTGATCCAAAGATTTTAGTACGGAAAACCTTAATGTTTCTCGAGATATTTCCATAATATATATTTACTTATTTGACGCAGTAAATGCGAGTTAAGATCAGACTATTATATTCACCGATCCGTTCGAAAATAAAGCAATTATATAGAAAACTAATTCCAATAGGCTCCCATATTTCCTGTCCCCAATTTTAATTTAGAGAGGGACAAGAGGAGGCGTCTAATTTCTTTCCATAAATAAAGCAAAAATAAATTTTTTTCTGTGTAAGTTTCCCAAACATTTTATTCGCAATTTTATATAAGCAAAAGTAAAAAAAAAAAAAAATTAAATAATATTTATGCTGTTTTTGTGAGTGTTGTGTGGTGTAATTTTGTGTGTGTGTATGGCGTCATCAGGGCTCAGAATCGTTTGGATCGTCATGGGTTTTGTTGGGTATGTACCTGTGCTGGAAGATCTGACGTCTAGAAGCGTCTGGCAGCAGCAGCAGAAGCAGCAGCAGCGCTGCTGAGCTTGGCCGGACGTGCCGCTGTGGAGATGACACGACGATATGCAACGGGCTGGGCACGGCGTCTGGCAGCCACTAGACGGGCCTGCTCGGCGGGCACATCGGCAGCGGGTGGTCCATAGACCTCATCGGGTACATTGTTAGGTGCTGCATCGGGTGGTCCGTAGACGGCATCGGGTGTTGGCTCTGCAGCAGCAGCAGCCTCATCGAATGGCACTTCCGGTTTCAACTCATCCGCCAAAGGATATGGTGTGACGGCCGCATCCGCATCCGCTGCAGGAGCGGGCGCTAGCTCCTGGCGAGCGAAATAGCGAGAGCGTCCTCGCACTGCACGTTGGCGCTGGACCTGCGCCTCACTGAGAACCAACAGGCACAAACAGGTAGCGATCACCAGGAGCACTTGGAACTTGGCCATATCGTTGAGTTGAATTGAATTGGTGAATTGAATAAATGTCTGGAAGCTGAAGCCGACCGACTGTATCACTTGGCAGCGAAACGAGCTGCTTTTATAGCTAGGACAGCGCTGGGTGTCGCCTCTGGTTGGCAACTGGGCACTTGGCTAGCTGGGCAGCTGTTTAGTGTGCGACACATCGCATGCTCCAAGCTTGTGCATCCTTTTTTGGCGCTCATTCTGACGTGGGCGGTACTATTGTGCGTTGGAGGGGCTTTATGAGCAAAAGACGTGACAAGAAAGAACTAGCAGAAGAGCTGGAAGTTCGAATTTATAGTTCCGTCATTAATCAATCCAAAACCGGAGCGAATACCTATCATGGAATGTCTCTTGGAAAGCCTCCAATTTTCTGAACTACTTGAATATGTTTTCCAGTTTCTTGCAAAAGAAACGACAGTGAATGGATCTGGATTAATAAATGCGTAGAATGGCACAAAGATATTGAAGCTATGCTCTGTAGAATGGAGTACGAAGGAAAGAAAATGGATCACATGATTCCCTGGAATGACTGTTCGATACCAAGCCTAGAAAATCAGTCATTCCTTGAACCTAAACCTAAGCAGGTCCTATGTAAATTTTGATAGATAAGCTTTGTTTAAAGGAACTGCGGTTTTTATTTGGCTTAAAGTATAAAAGGGAAACGAGACTCCAAGTTGAGTCTTGGATCTTCAATTCTTCCATTTTCTGTATTCTTCATGACTTGCAACTTTGCCTTCGTTTCTTGTTGTAGTTCTCGTGACTCATCGACATTCCTCGGTCTTATTCTGTTTTCTTCAGCTCTAAGCTTAAGTCTCAGTATCTTTTATTATTGGTTCATATTTGAATAGACTTTCTAGAGAAAAATTCCTCTCTTTCCTTGTTACTTTGACTTTTTCTTTGTTTGTAATTCCAATATTTTATCTATTTCGAGTTAAAGATTTTCACTCTCTTCTTTTCACTCTCTTCGATTTGTTTTATAATATTGCTTTTTCCTAAATATAAATATTTGTTTCCGTTCATATTGATTTAATCAGATTTCAACTCTAAAATTGCTGCTGTTAAGAAGTCTTTTTCGTTATAGATATTTATCCTTTTCCTGTAAACTGACCGTTTTTTATCTAGTTCGTATAGTTTAGTCCTTTGTTGCCTTATCCTTGATATTGGTAGATTCTGTATTGTCCAGTAATTCACTGGAAGATGTTATTATTTTTCCTATAGTCCCAGCAATACTAAACAACCTGTATTCTTGATCAGTTTAGAGCCACAAACTTATCCTTCCACCACAAACTTATGCCTCCCTGGGACTTTAAATTATATTTCTCATCCTTGCTGCCAACAACAAAGTTATCGTAAGATGCAAAATTGATTTTCTCTTGATATTCTCTCATGTTGCTGATGCTTTGTTATTCGATGGAATTTCTCCTAACCAAGCCAGAGTTCACCTTGGGGATCAGCACAGCCGTCGATGCAAGTTGTGAAGCTGTCATCAAAATCGACACTTCCATTAAGTCGGCGCTGGATAACACTCCATTCTGGTCCAGCTATTTTACCTTGCAGTGTCACCCCAAACGGTTTAAAGGCAGCAGCATGCATTAATTGGGTGGACGATAGAAAGGTTATAAATATGCTTAACTGATACCCCATATTGTCCCAGTCTTCTTTGTTCTTGGCCAATTGATTCATGCTGGAGTCTAAAACAGCAATATGTTGTTTCAGTTTTATTCTGGCTTTCTGCTGTCTGAGAAGTTAGATCCTTGATAAGAGCAATATTTTCTATTAAATTAAGCTTATTAATTTTTATTTTAGCTTGCAACTGGAGTATCTCAATATTTGTGGATATTTGTGAAAAGTTCCACAGGTTGATCGATTTTTGTATTCACTGAGAGTATTCAATTTGATAAATAAACTGACATTCGCAACGTGTCTATTTAATCGTCCTTTGACTTGATTTTTTCCTCATACTGATTAGTTCTCTTCTGTAAAAGGACTTCCATTTCATTTGTTTTGCTCTCATCTAACTTTGTTTTAGATTGCAGCTTCTCAATTTGTTCATCTTTATTCTTAATGATTGTCCTGTTGATTCTTTGTTGCTCAAAGTTGTTCCACCAATTTACCAAATTTATTCGAAATTAGATCGCCCTTTTCTTTGATCTCTTCTCCCTATATTGATTCACCTTTTGCCTGTAAACTGACAATTTTATTTCCATCTCTGAAATCTTATCCAAGTTGACCTTTATACGGTAGTCTTTAATTTCAATAATTTCCCCTCTACTTCACAAATATCTCTTCCAGCAATTCCCAAACTTCCTTGCCACAAATTGATCCATCGTGGCTAAAATATAGTTTTTTTTTGTGCTGGGTGTTCGAAGGTTAGAAGTTAATCCCACCGAATTGTCATCAAATGAAGACAGTATATCTTCATCCAACTGAATATTCAATCGCCTACGATCCATTCCAGAGTATAGAGTATAGAGTATAGAGTATAGAGTATTGAGTATTGATTATAGAGTATAGAGTATAGAGAATTGAGTATAGAGTATAGAGTATAGAGTATAGAGTATAGAGTATAGAGTATAGAGTATAGAGTATAGAGTATAGAGTATAGAGTATAGAGTATAGAGTATAGAGTATAGAGTATAGAGTATAGAGTATAGAGTATAGAGTATAGAGTATAGAGTATAGAGTATAGAGTATAGAGTATAGAGTATAGAGTATAGAGTATAGAGTATAGAGTATAGAGTATAGAGTATAGAGTATAGAGTGTAGAGTATAGAGTATAGAGTATAGATAATAGAGAATACAATAGAATATCCTCTGCAAAGGTTTAGGTATTATATGCAATGACTTTACTCCAGGCTACTCCATAGAGCTGGAATCAAAATGGGGACTATCTAATGGGGATTATTATCTGAGAATTGCTAGGTTAATACATAATATCAAATGTCGGAACGAGTAGCATATTATAGGAAACATATAGCACGTGACATGATGCGATATGCGATAGTTAGTCAGTTAGTCACAGGTTGCCCTTGGCGGTTACCTCTGGCTGAGGCCCGGGCAAAGCAAAGGCAAAGCAAAGGCGAAGCCAAAGGCAATCGCAGTCGTTGCTCGCATAAATATTGATAATAAGTGTTTAATATAAAATTCTAACACTCGAATAAGCCAGATATATGTGTGTATTTATGCAATTGACAACAAGTTTTCGCTTTCAATTGATGTGGCCAACTTGTCAATGGTTCAGCGGGTTTTTGTAGCTCTTTTGGCTTGCGGATCACGTAGGAAACGCATTTTATTTCCATAGAACATGGCGACGATTCGGACGTGGCGGACGTGGATAGCTGGCGAAAAGCAAAAAAAAATAAAGCACCAGAAACAAAACAAAATAAAATCAAAATAAAATAAAAATATAAAATAAATCATTAAATGTGATAACCGTGCGCCTAATGATGTCTCATGGTGTCTACCTAGATATATATAATCGAATCGTTCGTACATATATGTCTCGATATTTTTATTGCTGGACATGGAACTTGGAGAACGACCTGAGACGACTCTCGCTTTCATTGGCTAAAAGCCGAGACATTCCGAGAACATTGTATAAAAAGAGCAGACGCATTCGCAGCGCCAAACAGTTGAAATCAATCGACGACTTAGCTATACAGAATGCAGTGGATCCTTGCTTTAGTCCTGGGCCTGGCCTGGGTGTCGGGTATCGCTGAGACGCGTCAGATACGCATTAATCGTTATGCGGTCAGTGTGCAGGAGGATGAAGTGCAACAGCAGGCTGTGGTTAGAGAGCTAAAGCCAACTCCATATCCAGTAGCTGGCTATAGGCCGCAGGGACGCGCCTTCTGGCTGCCAGGCGAAGAAGGGAATGTGCTCGGCGCTGATCAAGCTACAACTACAACGGAATTGCCAACGACTGAATCCATAACAAGCACTACTGATTCTTCTGATTTGAGCACAACAACAACAACAAGTGGAACAGCAGCAACAACAACCATATTGGATACTGTTGATGCCACAACAACTGCCGCGCCACCTGCCTTGATTGAATTTCGCACTGGACGCGCCAAGAATGTCAAAGCACCTTATCCGGCAGCTGGCTATAGACCCAGTCGCGCCTTTCTACTGCCGACCGAATTGAATCTCGAGCAGCAACAGCAACAGCAGCAGCAGCAGCAACCGGAGGGAATTCCAGATAGTAATGCCAATCATCCTGTTTGTGGTGTCAGCACAAATCCTTTAAAGCCCACACCAGAGCCAGGTTCAAAGGATGAACCCGATGCCGAGAGTGTGGTTATCACCGCCAATCTAGGACCCGCCGTCTTAGTTGCCAGAGCTCCAGCAACTGGTGGCATTCCCGTGGCTATTCCACTGCGTTCCCAGCCCCTAATCCAGGCATCGCCCAGGCGAGGATTTGTCTATACGACGCATGTGGAGCAGCGTTGGTAGGAGAAAACATATGTGTGTGTGTGCTTTTTTTTTTATATATTGTTAATTGAAGTATTAGCTTGTATTTGTTATATTCATTTTAAATAATATTATTCCAATAGAAGCAGCAGATTTCCACAAATCGAAAATATAATCGGAATATATTTTCTATTGCTTCTATAATTTTAGACTGCTCGTCTGAAAGTTCCATAATATAAGAATCGTTAAATAAATTTTTGAGTTAATTTCTCTTTAATCCGAAAGTTTAGTTTCTTTTAAGCCGTTTCAATATTAAATATTTTGAAACCCTTATCAAAGATAGTCACTTCCTTTAGTGCTTTATTTCTTGCTCTCTCCTTTGATTTAGCTATTAAAAGCTAATAAGTACAGAATCCTATTGAGTCTTAGCTATAAAAAGCTAATAAGTACATCTCTTGTTTATATTTTAGTATTGTTCAGATAGTCACTCTCTTTTGTGCTTTCTTTCCTGGTCTCCTGTTTAACTTGAGCTTTAAAAGGCTAATAAGTACATCTCTAATTTAATATTAGCTATTTTAAGCTAATAATGTCATCTCTGGATTATTAGACGCCTGATAAGAAAGGCACTCTCTTTCGAGTTTTCTTTCCTGCCCTGTTGCTTAGTCTTAGCTATAAAAAGCTATTATTTACATCTCTTGTTAAATTTTAGCTTTAAAGAGCTAATAAATCTCTTGAGTAATTTTAGCTATATTCAGCTAATAATGTCATCTCTTGTTTACTTGAGTCTCGCTGAGTTAGTCACCCTCTTTCGAGCGCTTTTCATTGATCCCCTGTTTAATTTTAGCCATAAAAAGTTAATAATAGCATCTCTACTTTAACTTTAGCTCTTTAAAGCTAGTAGCTACATCTCGTGTTCAATTTTAGCTATAAATAGCTAATAATGTCATCGCTTTTCTAGACTTGCTGAGGTAGTCACTCTCTTCTGTGTTTTGTTTTCTTACTCTCCTGTCTAATTTTAGCTATAAAAAGCTAATAATAACATCTCTTGTTTATTATTATTATTTTTCTCTCAATGATTCGATTATTGAGGGGCAGCCAAAACAGTTTTCTATCAAAATATCTCGAATTATGGCAGACTTCTATGCATTATATTAAATGTGACGTGCGGATGTATAAAGTTTTAACCATGGAACGTGCGTGGCATATGAAATACGTCCAGCAACTTGGCTTGAAATAAGAACTCGGCTGCTTAGGCTTCTTGACACCCCCCCGCAGCCGCCGCCGCCCCCTCGAAAAAGCTAAAGTATTCAAATTGAATTGGGAGCATTTGTGCTGACTGAACGAACATTGAACTTGAATTAGGTTAACGTTTAACGCCAAAAACCAGGAATAAAATAGCTTAAATTTTGAATAGATATAGCTAGAAAATAAAGAAAAGGCTGAAAGGGATGTTGGGCCGATTATTCCTATGAGACCTATAATATAGTAAACCCTGGGTCTGTAATTAAAAATCCCACTCTTATTTCTAAGCTGACAGTTTCATTGAGTTCTCTGAAAGAAAGAGCTCTCCATATATAAAAATTGGATTTAAAACCGATTCTTTTCTATATCAGCTATAAAGTTATAGTTCTCCGATCCTGTGCTGACTTATGTGCTGGGTGCAGCAAAAATAAAGCTCCATAGATAGATAAAAGCAGACAGATGGCCTTGGTTATAACTACTCGTCTCATCGCACTGATCAATATATCTATAGATATAAACCTTATCCGATCGGAGATGCCTCCTTCAGGGCAGGGTATCAAAATTAGCTTTAATCGATTTTATTCATCTTTCTTTGCCCCAATTTGATTCTATATTATAATACTTGTACTAGAGCCAGCAAATCCAGCATGTCATATTGCAATCCTCCAAGTTTTCACTGAACAATTTCTTCGATTTGCTGAAAATTGACAGGAACTGCACAGGAAGAAACTTGTTTAGCTGTACTAGCAGAAAAAAAAAAGGCAACAGTAAAAAGGTCCTTTTTGTATATGGTTTTTATAGTGAAAGTTGTGGCTTAAATCTAATTCGTATTGTGGATTTTAGTTGGTCGTTTATAACATAAAAACAAACTTTAACTTGGCGCAACTTCAATTTGTAGTGCTCTGGGGGTCAAAAGTCAGCGCAAATTGTGCACATAATTGACAATCAGGGGATCATCGAGGCGGGTGGGCACGATTTCGATAGAGTGCACCACAGGCTGCAAATGGGCAGCGCTGTCAATGTGCGTAAAGCTGCCCAGCTGCAGTTCATCATGTGTGGATGAGGCTGAGAGTGGGGCTGCAGCTGCGGCTGGGGCTGGGTGCAATTCGATGATTCCAGAATCGAGGAGCACGTACTCTGCCTCGGGCTCGACTAGGGCCAGCTCAATGGCCACATTGTTATTGCCAGCAGACTGAGGCTGTTCGGCAATTGAAATTGTGGCATTGTCATCTGTGGCAAAGGCAACCGCCACGTTGGGCGCCATCGATTCCTTTGAGGATATTGTCGCATTGATGGCAAACAGTTTTGTTGTTTTGCGGTCGCTGCTTTCAGTTGTTGTTGTTGTTATTGACATTTCACTGTACTCAGTGGTGGTGCTATCCTCTTGCTGCTGCTCCTGCTGCTGCTGCTGCTCCACCATAATTCCATCGCCACTGCCCGCATCGCCTGCTGCCTCGCTATTGTCCTGCTCCTCCAGTTGCTGTTCCACTTCAGAGGGCCGCTTGGCCGGTGTGCTTAGCAGCAACAGCTTGGCGGATTTCTCTGGAGAATTGCTCTGACTATGCGCCTCTTCAACGCTGGTCAACTCAATTTGCACACTGGCCTCCTCGTCACGACTTACGGCAGCACGTGTAGTGCTCACTTCTGGCTCCACTGTGGTACTGGCCATCTCTGTAGTTGTCTCCTGTTGCTCCTCGGGACGTATAACAGCCGCCGGCACGCTGCCAGCCAGCAAAACCATTAATGCCATACATAATCCTAATCCTTGCCACATTTTGTGTGTTCTATTTGACGCTCGGCTTTCGTTTCTGCTATTTGAATGTGCCACTAACTGCTGAGCTCGCGTATTTATAGCAATATAAACAATTTCCCTGAACGATTCCCAATTCCCGGCAGCTGTCATAATTTTAACCCTGAAGGTGACCAAATTGTAGCGCTGCTTCCGCATATGCCGCCCCCAAAAAGAGAAAAAAAAAAAAAACCGGAAATGTAATTCCCTCCTCCTCCATTCGTTGGGCGGTTTGGATGGCACGAGTACGAGTATGAGTATCTCAGTAGTCGTGGTCATCGTGTCAACGTGGAGGCCAGAATGCGTACATCGTTCGTTACACCTTAAACCTGCCCAGTGACCGCAATGATGGTCACAGAGTCAGCCCCAAAATCGCTTTACATTTCCTTTTCCACCCGCAGCCCCCGCTTCTGGCCTCCTCCTCCTCATCCCCCCTTTGGGCTGTCCAGTGTCAGATAAACATGTTGAAACATGCCGGTCACGTCCATTCGGTGACTTTGTTTTCGTCTTAAATGCGAATTGAGAAAATTGAAATTGAAATAAATAGCCACATGTTCTCATACTTCTCTCTGTATATATATATATCTATCTTTATACATATCTATAAATATATATATGTCTATATATATATGTGCCTGTGGGTATTCTGCATAATATATAACCAAGAGGCAATCATGAGTCAATAACTAACCAACTCACAAGTGTTTCCAGTTAAATCTGTCATTGGGATATGTAAGCCAGTTAGACAGTTCCTGTTTATGGCTTGTAAGATTATTCGGACTAATTAATGCTCGTTTAAAGTCTACAATTTAATTTATAGTTTAGACACACTTAAGGAAAATGTAGACTGAAATATTCATGGGAAAATTGTTCCTAAGGCAGCTATAGAATTTGGATCTTAATGATTGTTGGTAGAAAGACAAGACACTCCCAACTCCCATCTTATAAGTTTCATTTGAATATTTCAACCCAAAAAAGAGTAGGGTTTTCTATAGAACAAATACCAATTGTTGCTTGCTATGACGGCTATAAGATATAGTCGTCCGATCCGACACATTTAACAAAAACAAAGCTTTAAACCAAATTTCAGTCAGCTCAAAGACTGAGAGACCGTTAGTTTGCATAGAAGAGACAAACAGACGGAGAAGGCTTTATTAGCTCGTCCTGATCAATAATATATATACTTTGTGGGGTCGAGAGAAGCCTCCTTCAATACAGGGTATAAAAACTAAGTACTATACAAATGATATTCCATTTTTTAATTTCATATTTTAATGAGCAGAAAGAGTAAAAAAAAGCTGATTATACAATCGCGTTATATTAGGCTACAGTCAGGCAAAAACAGCAGCCAAGAAATGCCTAGCAGCAGCAACTGCAGTAATCAGACTCCGGCTAAAGCTCTGGGCCAGACTCTTAGCTGATTGTTATTGTTTATGGAACTGGCTAAAGCGTGGCTGTTCGCAATCCCTCGGCGTTTCCTCTGCCAACCACATCTTCATCAGCTCCAGATGCTCTTTACTACCTTCCAATATGCCGCTTATACCCTGCCCATGCTGCGTATGCGTCATGTGGCCACACACACTCAGCTCTGTGGCTTTTTGGGTGACGCGTGGCAGCAAGCTGCTCTCTTTAGCAGCGGTGTGCAACGTGCAGGATACCCTGTAAAGAGTCATTTAAATACTAATACCCAAAGAATATTATTATTGTTATTTTCGACCCTATAAAGTATATAATTATATTGACAATGCGATGAGGCGATGAGGCGATATAGCCATATGCGTCTGTCCTTTTGTATGCTTCGATGCAAACTAATCTGTCACTTTTTTTGACAGATTAAATTTGGCATACAGCCAATGTTGCCGGATCGGTCAACTATTTTCTTAACGCTTGTCAAATCTTGTAAAACGAAAAAATAAAATCCAGTAGCCTTGACTTATATGTCAAAAGAATTAATCTTCTTCTTCGATTCTATTTTCTTCAGTCACAAATTTTTTCCTGCTGACACGAGAACAACATTCAAGCAATTTTATCAAAATGGACGGAAAGGACGGAAAGGACCTTCCTAAGAAAAATACATTTGCTAATCTACTTAAGGATTCAACTTCGGAAGCAGCTTTTGAAACAGCTTCTGAAAGCAGCTATATGCTTGATGGGAACTCTTCGGAAATTACGTTGAGCAATGTGCCATCCACATCATCTTCGCTACTTGGAAACTGTGTATGCCCTCCGTGCAAAAAAGGAAGAGCGAAGTGTATAACTAAGGATACCGTTTTCCATGTTGAGTTCAAACTTAAGGACATTGATCCAAATCAAAGGAATTTCTCAAATGAATTAACAGAACTTTGCCGAAACTCAAATGTCCGTGGCTATATTGTCTTTGTGGTTGATCGCAGTGAGGCGTGTGGTATATTTGAGGGCCAACCAGTTGATATAAATAAGATTAAGAAGTGGCTGCTTATCGACTGTACATGCGTAAATGAGCCAAAATATAAGAATGTATCTATCACTTGGTTTATGATATCTAATAATCCCTCAACGGAGCCTTTTTCTGAACTTGATGAAGTACCACCAGAAGAGGATGATACCTTAGACCCTTCTGATCTTTCAATGTGATGAAGCAAACTCAAAATCCGTCGTTTAGTCCCAAAATTATGTAAGCTTTATTGTTTGGTTTTAGTCTATTGTTGTAGTTGTAGCTGGCTGCTCTGCTCTTTAACTTGGCTTAGACTGACTCGGCTTGCCTAGGTTTACTTTGAGCTCTGCTCAATTATTGAATTTCCAATTTCCGTATTGACCACCCCAAAGGATGTGGCCAACGCTTATAGTGCCTGCCTCTTGGCTCTTGAGAGGCTTTTGGGCGAGGCCCCCCTCTATAGAGAGAAGATATATTTGATAATAAAAAGGGAAATAAAATTTAATTGTTTTAAATACTTTGAAATTATGAAAAAATCGGATCCTTTTCAATCAAAGAACTATTGTTTTAAGCATTATTCCTCATAACAGTGATCTAAATATTTAATAAATAAATAATTACATTATTTACAGACTCTTTTTACACTGGACTAAACTCGGATATTATTTTTGTACTCCCATCTACACCAAATAACATCAATTGACGTCGGATCCTTTAAACAAAAACAGGAATATTAATTCGAATTAATATTTAAAATTAAAGGGTATTTTAAACTAATCTTTATAAGTAATTAATCACATTATTAACAAGATCCTTATCTAGATCACGGCTCCATATCGTTTATAAACTGAACTAAACTCGGATATTATTTTTGTATTCCAATTTACACCAAGAAATATTAATTGACGTCGGATCTTTTAAGCCAAAACACAATTATTAATTCGAATTAATATTTAAAATTAAAGGGTATTTTAAATAGATATTTAATAAGTAAATAATTACATTATTAACAAGATCTTTATCTAGATCACGACTCCATATCGTTTATAAACAAAACAAAAACCAAAAAACATCAAGTGACGTCGGATATTTTAAACCAAAACAGGAATAATAATTCTAATTAATATTTAAAATTAAAAGGTATTTAACAAAAATATTTAATAAATAAATAATTTTATTATTAACAAGATCCTTATCTAGATCACGGCTCCATATCGTTTATAAGCTGGACTAAACTCGGATATTGTTTTCCTTTTCCAATCTACACCATAAAATAGCAACCGACGTCGGATCTTTTGAATCAAAATAGGAATATTAATTAACCAGATCTTTATATTCTAGATCACGGCTGCAAATCGTTTATAAGCTGGACTAAACTCGGATATTTTTTTTTGTTTTTCAAAGCTAAACCAAAAAAATATCACGGGACGTCGGACCTTTTTCATATTTCTACTTCAAACACAACAATCACTTCAACAACAAGCAATGTGGCTCCAATGCCAATTTATACTTTGTAATACCCTGCAAATAAACTAAAGAAATAATAATAAAGAAACCGAGAACCAAGGTGTTAACAACGACTAAAAGATACTCTGTATTCGTATTCAGTATTTGAAATTTGAAACTAAACAAAATGTGTTTATTATTCAACTATTGTTGATGATTAGGATAGAGGAAATATTATATACATATGTAAAATTATATATTATCTGAACTATATGAAATTCGAAGAAAACAAAGGATGCTTGCCCTAAAAAATAAATTAAAGAGTAAAGGTCTGGCATGTTAAGTTTTTCCAAATAGAAGAGCAGAGCTAGAAAATCCGTCGTTAACCAGCATAAAAAGAATCTAGGACAAATATCAGGCGAATATAATTATATAGCCACTTCTCGTGCTGAGGGAGAGGAGCTTTTACTTGTCGAGCTTTTGATATATTTCCAGGACGTTTTTTGCCTTTCAAACGCCATAACCCATAGTTCCACCCCCGAAACACGAAGAAATAAAAGAGACTTTCCTTTATTTGTATTATATATAAGTTTATTATCGAAGAGATTCAACACTACTTATGTTAAAAATATTGTACGTCTTAAGTTAATGATTTTATGTTGATTTTTGTTGGTTTTCTTTGTTTTTTGGGTTCTCTTTTTAACGAAATTTCTAATTTCATAAAACGAATATGTCTCGTGTGAGTTAATATGTTGGTATAATGTATAATAATTGCATATGATCGATCGATGTTGTACAAGTAGAGTGGGGAATTGCGAAATGGCTGGAAATACTTGTATTTATAGTTAATTTTCTATATATATATATAATATGGCATGATGGATTCGATTTCGATTTCAATTTCAATTTCAAATTTAGATCTATATATATGTAGATATATATATATATATTGGGTAGAGGGGGGCCCTAATACATCGAGATATGTGTGCTTCGTTTAGATACAAGATACAATTAGTTAAGTACAATTTACGATAATTATTGTTCAACGTGTATTCAATATAGATATCAGATTTAGTATTAGATAGATTCGATTTCGATTTTGATTTGAGGGTTTTTTTTTTTGGATATCGATTTGGATTTAAATTTAGCTCCTTTTAGATGGTAATTTCACGTATAAAATGAATTTACTTCTACTTACAATATAAAAAATTGTTTTCTTTTGTTTTTTGTTTTTGGTTTGTGCTTTTCTCGGTATTTGTATTGGATTTAGTATTCTCTCTCAAGAAGATTCTAATTCGTTTATTATTTTTTTTTTTTGATTTCTTTATTTTTTGCTAAACTTACAAACAGCCCAAAGCTAATGGGAAGCACTAAATGCTCGCTCGCACTCGCCCGGTTCTCGGAGATTTGATATATTCCATTCAAAAAAACAACAAGAGAAAAAAAAAAACGATCTACTCCTAAGCGCAATGAACTAATGAATTTCGATTATTTGTTAATAAATATAATAATGAATAAATAATACATATATAAAACGAATTGTGTTAATATCAAAAATTTCAGCTTCTATTACGCTTGAGAGGATTACGCCTCAGCCTAGGCAATATTATGAACCTTGGCCGATAGGCAGTTGTGTACCACAAATACAACTGGCTTTGGACAGCACTCCATGTCGAGTTCCTGCAGAGAGAGAGAGAGGGAGAGAGAGAGAGGGGAAGCGGAAAGAAAGCGAAAATAATCAGCGAACAGGGAAGTTAATAATCCTTGATTTTCGGGGCAGAGTACTTACAATTTCGCCATCATCGCCAAAATCCAAATATAACATGCGAGCTCCATCGTCGGCGGAGCCCTTTAATTTATCAAAGGCAAATTGCCAGAGTTGCGTTTTATTGGCCATCGCCGCTGTGGGCGTGGATGAGGCAAAACCGCCGCAATCATATAAAAAGAATCCCCGATTAATGTGCACAACCAATTGACATTGCCGGCCCTGGTATAGGCAGCGAAATGAGAATTCCCGCTGTAAATTGACCGCCTGATGGGAGCCCTGGACCAAAGCACGCGCCCATGCGGCCATATCCCGATGAGTCTCCGAGCGTAGCCAATAAACGAGTACACCTCGGGCAGTGCCACAACGCACACAGAACACTGTCGTCTGTTGGCCCTGTAAGCATGCAATTAATATCAATTTAGTATATCATTTAATACTCTTTTTTTTTCTCAGTGTGTTTACACACATTCAGTGAGGAATTGTTGCCTGCGCCCGCCAAGCGTGTGGTGGCCAGTGCATAACTCTCCAATGGACGACTCCAGGCCTCCACAGACCACGGTGCACTCTCGTATATCCGGAACTCGCGGTCGGTTACGGCCACAAAAATTGGTAACCATTTATCGCTCTCATCAGAGCTCTCCGAGCTGGAACGACCGCTCGGCTATAAACATAAATAAATTCAATTATTATTGTCGATAATATTATAATGTAAAGTGCTTAATATTAATCCATTAATATCTTATTTTCTCAGTAAACATTGCGATGCGATGGGACTATGGACTCGCTTCAAGTGGATTCACTTAAAACTGATTAAAAGTAAAGCAAAGGCGCAAAGTTAAATAAAAGCCACTATAAAACTATGATAGGATGCGGATTAATTGTCAGGGTATCCTGGGAATACGTATAAACCTTACAAAGAATTCCAAAGCCTCTTTAGTGGAGGCATCTTAGGGTAGCAACCGCCTCCCCTCGATTGCAGTTTGGTTTTAAATATTTATGGAAGACAGAAAAGTTTTATGAAATAATGTTCAACTTACACTTACCACCTCACCGGCAACGCCGCCACTGTTCGATGTGCCGCTACCTCCACTGGCTGCACCACTGCCACCACCGCCACCGGCGCTGCCAGAGCTGCCTCCGCCACAGCCACCACCGCTGCCGCCGCCTCCATTTAGTCGCTTGCTCAGCCAGCCAATATGCTTGAGCTCCCCGATGAGATTAACCAAGGCATGATTGGCCTCGACCAGGGCGCGCTGGGTGCTGCTGCCCATGGCGGAGTGGAGAGCATTGAACCAAACGAGGGCTTCCGCCGAGTCGGCCGCACGCAGAATGCACGAATGGACGCCATCCGGTGAGTGCAGCTCCAGGCAGCGATTCTCTGCAATTCAAAATTGAATCTTGGATAACAATTGTGCCGTGGGCCAAGCCAAACTATGAACCACTTACCCGGATCGATATACTTGAGATTCCGCGCCAGATGCGTCAGTTGCAATGGTATATAGCGTGTATCGGCGCGTGGCGTTGTCTTGGGCGTCGGTGCTGGCGGAGATGTGGGCACTCCAGGGCCCAAAGGGCACAAGAACGCTCGCTGCAGCTCCCAGCCCACCTCTGAAATGATGCTCGCCTTTCGAAAGTAGGGCGTCACTTCTCGCAGGAATTTAACTGCAAATATAGACATCAATATGAAGCACATGAATATGCATGCCAAAAAGGATGTGGTGATGCCGCCTATGGCGACACAGGTGCACAGGATGTGGTGACATCAACCACACACTCACACACGCACACACCCACACCCACACACATGCCTATCGCATACCAACCCACACACCCACACACACCAACACACACGCACACACACACAGCATTCAATCAGTCCATCCTCGTCAGCATCAAACACAAACGTTGCGGCATAAATTCATTAGAGTTTCCGCTCCATTTTTATTCGATTTGCACAAACGCCCAGGACACGACAGTCGCACAGTGGGACGAATACTGCTCAAAAATGCTCTACTTTCTTTTTTCAAGCGTCGCAACAAACAGCAAAGAAAACTTGGGCAATGAAAGAAACTTAAGGGAAACATTAGATGAATTTATAGCTATAAATTGAAAAGATATATATATATATATATACTAAATTCTTAAAGCAGATATTCCCATTGCTTATATAAAATTTGAACAAAGTTGTAATTGCTTTTGCGACACTGTGCGGCCGCTATGCAAATGCTGCTGGCAGGTGGCTTGTAGTAGATAGATATACATATATATGCAGATGCTCGTCTATCTGGGCTCCGGACTCAGTTCCGCCCACAACATTTGCACATTTCCGTTTGGCGTCGACGACGACGACGACGCTGTTGTCGTTCGAGTGATTTGGAAATTCAATTTTCACACTTAATGCCAACTGTTGGAGGTTTTCGGCTTGAGCTTGGTCTGAGGCTTTCGGTTTCGGTTTGGGTGTGGGTTCGTTTTGGGTCGTGTCGTTTTATGCGACACAATTCGTGTATTTAGCCCCAACTAATTAGAGCAGACGATTCCCGAGCCGCCATAAGCGTCGCCGCCTCTTCTCTTCCTCCTCTCCTGCTATGCTGGGCTATGCTCCACCCAACCTCCTCGTCCCATTCTGGCCATATTCCCACACTAATTGCTTGGCATTTACGTACAGCAAGCAAAGGGTTACGAGTGGACCGACTCCCTGAGCTTGCAGCTCAGTAAACATTTACATACAGAAATATGCAACCGACAACTAACAAACAAACACAAAAAAAGAAAAAAAATATAAAAAATGTTGCATAGCGCCAGGCGCTGCTCAAATCTTCCATTTGCAGTGCTGTCCACATTTTTAAAGCAAATAAAGCTAGTTTTAGAGGAAAAATATGGTTTACAAGTTGGCCAAATATAAATTTATATTATTTTTACCCCTAAAACAAATAGTACTTCTAGAAAAGAATCAAAATTCTCTATATTTCTATGCAATTTAATGTGCTTCATATATTTTCAGAGCATCAACTTATAATTTTAGATCATTTTTTATACCCTTACAGAGGGTATTATAAGTTTGTTACGAAATGCGTTAATGGAGGAATCTCCGCATCTATTAAGTATATATAGCATTGTTGATCAGGTCTATTAGACGAGGCGGTTTAGCCTTGTCCGTTTATCTATCTGTTCGTCTTTCTAGCTGACCGTCTGTCTATCTATTCATCTGTCTATCTGTCCGCCCATCTATTTGTTCATCTGACTATCTGTCTGTCCTTTTATCCATCTATATGTCCGTCTATCTATCTGTCTGCCTATCTATCTGTCCGTCTGTCTTTCTGTCCTTTTATCCATCTATCTGTCCGTCTATCTATCTGACTGTCTGTCTCTCTGTCCGTCTGTCTATCCGTCCGTTTATTTATCTGTTCCTCTATCTATCTGTCCCTGTATCTATCTGTCCATCTATCTATCTGTACTTCTGTCTATCTGTCCTTCTTTTCGTCTTTCCTTCTCTCCGTCTGTTCCTCTGTCCGTCTGTCGTCCTTCCGTCTGTTTGTTCATATGCAAAGCAGTCCCCCTGCTATAAAAACGATCAAGATCGGACTCCTTTAACATAAACTAAGAATTTTCAGATGATTATTCCAGTATGCAAGGGTATACAGTCTGCGGTCTTCCTCTGAAAATACCCTTTCTTTAAATAAATATTCTCATTTTTCTATTCCCACCGATTTCCAATCGTATCGCAATTCAAGCCAGATTTGGCGGCAGAGAACGGAAGAAAAAAAGAGGCGAAACGAACAGCACTGGTCATTCGGTTGGGTCCGGGAGGCGGCTCGGGGCGGGGGAGGGGAATTGGTAAGCTTGAAGTACACTAAAAAACAAACAAAACTAAAACGCAACGCAAAAGTTTAGAAACAACAATAACAACTGTAATAAGTTGTGCAAATTTTTGCATTTCAGTGTAAATAAAGTTGCAATTGCAGAAGAAAAAAAATTAAAAGCAAACAACAATAAACTGCAAATGCTGTAAGCCAAATGTAAACTGTTCTATATACGTGTGAGTGTCTGTGTGTGTGTGTGTGTGTGTGTGTGTGTGTGTGTGCCTTACACATGTGTGCACTTATATATACACACCTACACACACACACACATTTATATTTATGAATTATTTTATTTATAAACCGCGCAAAACCTGTTCCAAAGCTAAAAGCAAACGTATCAAAAATACTGCACTTAGCTGCAGCACAGTTTAGCTACTTTCAGCTTGAATAATTATTATAATTAAACTGTTGGCTCGTTAATTAAAAATCAAATTAAAAAATTATTAAATACAATTAATTAATATAATATAAAAAATTACTATTTCTCACCCTTTCTTTTCTTAAAAACTTAAAGCAAGACAGCACAATAATTATTATAGAGCTTCGACTCGCTGGTTCGAATTCTATCTAAGCTCTGATATTGGTTCAGGCATATGCGGTTCGAGTTCCGCAGCCATTGGTTTTGGTTCGAACCTGTACCTAGCCAAATTCTTTTGCCCTAGATTTATATTTTTTATTAAATTGGTATTGAATTAGCTCATCTAATGTAGAAAATATTAATTTCCAGATGGAAAAGACATTTTTGAATAGCTAAAAACAATTTTAATTTTTAAATATCCTTGTAAAATCCGATTGAAAAAATTTGGCTATAATTAGATTCCAAGCTCGAACATCTTTTTGAAACCAGGTTCGCTTCAGAGTTTGGTTCAATCTGGCCAAAATAGTTGAATAACCTCACCAGAAATATTGACTCTGCTTAGGTTTAGCTTCAGGCTCGGCTATATTTTCGTAAGCTGATTCGCTTCAAAATTCAATTTCGAAAAAATTAGTCGGATATCCAAACCAGAAATATTGGCTTATATATTTCTAAAAACAGTTTCATTTCAATTTAGATAAATAGACAGCCCGATTCAAAGCGATACGTTTTAAAAGCGGTTTGCAAGCTGGGCTTAAATAATTTATATTAAATAATGTTTAATTAATTTAATTAATTAAAGCAAATGTATATTTCTTTTAAAAACGTTTTAAAAAACTATTATTCAAGCCAAATATTTGAATCCGCTTTGCAAGCTTGGCTTAATTAAATATATAAACATATTTTTAAAGACTGTTTAAAAAGCTATTAAAATGCAAGCCAAATATTTGACTTGGGATTTTGGAAATTTCCACATTTCGAAACTTACTGGAAATTGGAACACCTGTATATTTTGGAGTCCTATTAATTTTTCCCCATTTATTTATTAATTATAGTTTAGACAACGATTTAAGCTGCTATAAATGAATTTAAAGCGGTGGAAAATTGTCTAAATTAAATTTATATAAAGGCCAACTGGCAACCCACGGAATCATTTTAAATGCATAAAATATGTATTATTCCATGAAGATTAGTAAAGTTTTAAATGAAGATTAGTTTAGTTACTTATGTCCTGGCATCGGGCGGAGCAACAGTCAAGCGGACAGCCAGCCAGCCAGCCAGAGAAAATGCAGAAATTTACAGGTGGGCGGTAGGCGGTGGGCAGCAGCAAGTTGTGTTTTTGCACCTTTTGGCATGGAAGCCCGGGCAGCCCACCTGAACGCCCGCATAAATCACGGCGGAAAAGTAGCCAAAGTGGGCGTGGCCTGGCCTGGCTGTGGGTGCCAACGGGGGGCCAAGGGGGGCTAAGGGAGGCGCACAAATATGATATCAAGTGCAGGCGGCGCTGCTGCCGGCGCTCGCAAATCGTGCGTTAAAACTTTGCGCAAAAGTTTTTAGAGTAAAATCTCACGCGTTGACTAAAGGAAGGAACAGTTCCATATATATATATGTATATATATATATATATATACATAAGTATATATATATATATAGGGGCGCTCTGGACTCTGCCCACAAAAGTATGCCAAGCTGTAAAAACCCATTGCTAATGGACTTTTGCTAGGCTAAGGAACTCAACAGCGACGAGGGGAGCGGAGGAGCGGAAAAGCTCGCAGTTTGCAGTTCACAGCTCACAGCCGAAGCCGAAGCTGAAGCTGAAGCTGGCGCTGAAGCCGTAGCCAACTGTCGTCGACGCCTTTTGCCTGGGCGATGAAATCTGGCGTTGACATTTGGCAGTTGGAGTTTTTTGGAATTTGGACGGTAAAACTTGGCGCCCAGAATCCCAGTTAAGGATACAGCCGGCAGCTTATTTAAATTACAATAAGACTGAGACTGAGACGCACACAGAGACAGAGACAGAGACAGGACGCACACTGAGACGTCGTCGTCGTCCTCTGGCAAACAACTTGGCCAAGTTGTAAATTGAAGTTCGAGTTGAAGATGGGAATAGCACAGAGTTGGGCGACTTTGACTTGGACGTGGGACTTGGGAGGGGAACTGGAACTGGAACTGGGACTGGGTCCGCAGCTGGATCACTGTTAAGCATGTTGTCGCCTATTCATGTCTAAAGGCCTCAGATTGCTTTTTGCCATTTTTGGCATTTTTCCTCCGCTTTTATTTTATTTATATTTTTTTTTGCTGTGATTCGGTAATCGCTGTTTGTGCCATTTTACGTGCTTATAGATCTGGGACACTTTAATTCAATGAACAGCTCCGTTGAAATTATGAAAGCTGCCCAAAATCGCACAATAAAATAAATACAAAAGGCTCATTTTCTATACCCTAACCAAGCCGCATTAGTTAGACTAAGCCAGGCGGCTTGTAACATGTGCTGGGATTGAGCAGGGAATCTTAACGAAATTAAATAACAACTTCCGTTTGGGGATTCTTTAAATATTCAGTGGGAAAAGTATAATTCAGTTCCAAAAATCTATATAAAAATCGGAAATTTTAGAAAAATTCGTTTTAAGGTTGGAAAATAGGGGATTGAAGGTGGGTGAAAAATATGATTTTAGTTTAGTTTCAGAATAATATCGTAAAGTAATGTATCAAAATATACTCTTAATATTGACTTAGCACGGGCGACGCCGGCTAAAATCGGCTAGTTATTCATATGAAATTATTAAGAGATCTTAAAAAAAATGGATATATTTTTCTATACTCTTCACTAAGCACAAAACAGACCAAAATAATTGTAATATTCGATAAACTAAGACATAAAATATTTATTTGCTTATTTTTTCTACTACTTCACAGTTAGAACTCTTTTATATTTGTTACAGGGTATTTGCTGGTCTCATTCTTTCTTTTACGCACTTTACTAAAGACAAAGCCGACCAAAATACTCGTAATATTCGATAACATTCGATAGACTTCGACATGAAATAATATGTCTATTTTTTCTTTTACTCTACCCTTCTTTATATTTGTTACAGGGTATTTCCTAGTCTCATTAAAAGTTGCTTGTTTTTTGCATTTTTGAGTTGAGCTTGGACCATTGCCGACCAAAATACTCGTAATATTCGATAACATTCGATAGCTTCCGACACGAAATAATACTTCTATGTTTTGTGTTGCTCTACCCTTCCTTATATCTGTTACAGGGTATTTCCTAGTCCCATTACTAGCTCCTTTTTTGTGGGTTGTGGTTAGAGCATCTTAAAGGCGACCAGGCTGATTGGTTAACTAGTTTTTATGGCAGTTATTCGCTCTTAATTTTTGGGGGCTGACAAAACTTTTGGCGAAATGGATCAACGACATGTCGCGACATGTGGCGAAGCGTCGTCAGCTGCGTAGCATGCGAGGCACGTTGACAATGACGTCCATGGACGTGCCGCGTGACCTGTGGGAGATGGGGAGGTGGCGCGGGGACGGGGCCAGTGGAACTCTGGTCTGAGGAACTGAGGTTGTTTCATATTAAATCGGCATTAACATTGAGCTTGATGGCTGCTTTGATGGGCTTCGATATGTTTTTAAATGCGCAAATATTGCGACTTGTTGTGTTTTTTTTTTTTTTTTTTTTTTGTCCCTATTTGCATTGGCCCGGGGCAAGAGTTATCGTTATCATAGCCCAAAAAAAAATAAGTAAATAAATAAAGAAATACGAACGAATAAAACGAAATATTGAAGCGCAGCGGAGACCTTGCGACCGTTACTGAATTCTGATGTAGAATTCGCTCCCGAAAATCCAAAATTAAATGCTATATAAAAGCGAGTGCACCCACAGCAGCCAGTCACATACCGTTAACCAACGTTGAACGTGCAACATGAAGACATTTACCGGATTAATCCTGATGTGCCTGCTGCTGGCTGTTACACTTAGCTCAGCCCTGCCGCAGCGCCGGCAGCGGAAGAGCCAGCGTCAGGTGGAGCTGGTGGCTAGCACACCGTATCCGGCTGCTGGCTTCCGACCAGACATACCTTTTGATTTGCCCAGTGAGCGTCAGCCCAAGCTGGAGGAACCATTGGCCAGCACCACACCAGCAGCAACGGACATAACATCAACTGTGGAGGAGTTTGAGCCGCAGAGCACCACCGAACTGGAAGTGGAACAGCAGACAGATGTGGCCGTAAATGCTCGCACTCCGGCAAATACTTATGGCGCACCTGCATCCAATCCAGAGGATACTATTGAGGTGATTGCCCAGGCACCGGCCCGTGACTTTCAGCCACCCGTACGCGAGGCTGTGGAGGATTTTGCCGCTGTTGCCATTGATGGCATTGCTGCTGAGCAGCAGCCTGTTGCTGATTTGCCTGCCCTGGACCAGGCCGAGACACCGCTAACCACGAACGACAATGACCAGCAGGAGGAGCAACAGTTGGCCACACCGGCCAAAAGTTATGGTGCACCCAATACGCCAGCTCGCAGCTATGGTGCACCCGACACGGAATCAGAGACCGACAATGAATTGGAAGTGGAGGAGTCACAAGTGGAACTGGTCGACGAGGCGGAACAAGAGCTAAGCGATGCTTCCGCTTTCGGCCTGGACAGCGGTCGTCTCATATTGCTGCCCTTCAATACAGCCGGTGCTCAATTTGGACGACTCATTTTGGCCGTGGAGCAGCCCAAGCAACAATTGGGCCGTCAGCGTCAACGCCAGCGCAGCGAACGCCTACGCCGGAACTAAACCCATTCCGAACTGAACTCAAGTCAACTCAACTCTACTCGGTCAATCGAAATAAATATTTGCAATCAGGCTT
Organism: Drosophila repletoides; assembly: GCA_018150835.1. NCBI lineage: Eukaryota > Metazoa > Arthropoda > Insecta > Diptera > Drosophilidae > Drosophila > Drosophila repletoides. The sequence goes on from JAECWQ010000031.1 coordinate 3,429,325, forward strand.
TAAGTCCTTGTTTGTTTTCTGTTTCTGTTTTTGTTGCTGTTTCTGTTGCTGTTTCTGTCTTCGGCTGTTGTCCTTTCTCCTTGGCCGGAAATGGAATTGACTTGCATTAAAGTCAATCTCGAATGTTGTTTTAGCAAAATTGTATTCCATGGTTCATTGCATTGTTTGGGCCACGCCCACAACAGCCCACCAACCCACCACACCCTTCCTCAATACGGTCCATCGCCCAATTGATGCTCCTTGCAATTTATATATATACCATTTGGCTGCAGGGCATTGCTGACAATTAATACCCAGGAATTTACAAGAAATCCTTTGTAGAATTTAATGAAAAGGATTTTATTTGCGAAAACAAAGGCTGTATTTTAGCCAAGTATTTGAATTTAAGTCCTTTTTAGACAGGCTTAAAAACAGATTAGTTTTGTGTGAGGAATATTGAGCATAATCAAATCAAATCCTTCTACAAGTTTCAATTTTTGAGCAAGGATAAGCTTTTTGCTCCATTAGCTCCTTATGCCAACAAGGACTTAAATGAAGAAGATATTTTCCAAATAATTGAAGAATTTTTTCAGCTTTAAGTTGCAGGAGTTTTCTCTAAGAACTGTCCTGGAGCATTAGTGTTTCGTTTATGATTGCCTCCTCTATTCTTCCTTTTTCGTCCTTTGTTTTTTTTTTCGAGTATTTCTATGCTATTTCGCAGCTGACGTAGACGCCGACGCCGATGCCGACTACTTCAGCTGATGAAAATGGAGTGCGTAGCATTCATTTCAATTCGCACTGCAATGGCAGCTGTTGTTGTTGCTATTGTGCCACGCCCACCGCTATATATATAGATATATATGTATATGTATGCCGCCCCAAATGGCATAGCAACTATGTATTTTGGGGCCATTTGATCAAATGGAAAGAAAACTTTTCTCATTACTCATTGCCGGGCCGGGCCGAGCCAAGCCGAGTCGAGTCGACTCTAGCTGAGCTGAGCTGAGCTGAGCCCAGTCAAGCCAAGCCAAGGCAAACAAACAACCCAAGCCAAGCCAAGCCAACCCAACCCAATCCAAACCAGCCCAACGAACCAACAAAACCAACCCAACTAACGGCACTCAACAGCTAAGAGTCAACAGGCAGCCAGCAGTGGAAAGAGACAGGGATGGAGAGGATGAGGGTGAGAGGGAGAGCGGGGCTCTTGGCTTAAAAGGGGGGTTAGTCTGTTAGCGGGGAATTTATAACAGTACAATACACAACTGCAGCGGCAGCTGCAATAACAACAACATCAGCAACAGCAACAGCAACAGAAACAGCAGCAGCAACAGCATCAGCCGACAGTAACTCGCATGTTGTGCTGACTAATCCCACGTATGCAGCATGCTAACTACACTGAGAGAAAATAGTAAGGACTGCACTGGACGGGATTGGACTGCAGACTATCCTGATGGGAGTGGCGTGCACTGCAGACTGTCCAGACTGCCTGTTCCTGTGCCAAGAGCATGATATAGTAGTCTGATCTATTTCTTGGGCAGCACAAAGAGTTTAGCATAAACTTTTGGACCTATTCTACAGATAGCAGCTTTATGGTCGCGTAGGTAATCCAATCTGTATGCAATTAGGAAACATCCTTTCCTATCTAACTGGTAAATTTCATTGAGATAGCTTCAGAAACAAAGAAGATTTTCCTACATCTAATGAACCGATTGTTCCTTTCTATAGTTGTCCAATCTGGCCAGTTCAGACTTAGGTGCTGCCTGCAGCAAAGGAAGGATGCAGTCCAACTTTGGTTCAGTTAGCTCCAGCAACAGAGAGACGGACTTTGGCTGACATCCTGATTGCTTCGGAGTTGCCTCCTTCAAAGCATCGCATATTTCGTGATAAGATTAGAAGATACTCTGCTTATTTCACTCCTTCTATTTCCGTTTCCTCGCAAATTCCAACTCCTTTTTGTGCAGTGTAGAGCAGCCGTCTAACTCTGTGACTTTGTATATAGTTTGCTTGTTAGTTCGACTCGCTCAATGGCACTTTTTAAGTACTCTTTTTCTCTATCTGTTTTTCTATGCCCCTTTTTTTTTTTAGAGGGGGCAAATAACAATGTCAGCATTTGACATGACTAAAGATGTGTAGAAAGCAAGAGAAAAATGGCATAGCGGAGCAGAGGGGGGGATGGGGGGTGGGTGGTTTAAACGTAAAAGAGACGGAATGGGATGCACTTACCTTCCAAATCGACAACTCGACCGGCACGCTTCAGAGCACGCACTGCCTCATCGTGTGTGGCATCGCGAAGCTCCTCGCCGTTGACCGTTAAAATGGCATCGCCCACATAGAGTCCTTTGGCCTGATCGGCGGCCATGCCCCGAAATATCTTTGATATGAGTATGGGCATACGATTCTCGCGTCCACCTTTAATGGAGATGCCCAGGCCATTATTATCGGACTTGATGATGCGCACATGACGCTTCTGATTGGCCACATGATCAGGTACATCGCACATGTCCAGGCCAACGCCATCCGAATTATTATTGTTGTTCAGACATAGATCAGCGTTGTCATTGCTTCCAGTGGCTGTGGCCATTCCAGTACCCATACCCGTTCCTCCATCCAATTCGGTATCCTGAACAACCATGCCCTGGAGCGAGGCAGAGTTTGGCAATATTCCATTCTGCCCGGTGCCACCACCACCGCTGTGATTGCTTCTGCAAAAGGATGAGGAAAGGATTAGAGAAAAATATAGAGGATAATTTCAAACATGAATGATTTGGATACGAGTGCTGCTCAGCACCAATAGCTTCTGGTTCGGGGTCCCTACTCAACTTACCCTATTGTCCCATTCAAAGTCGTTGATTGACCATCGCTGGAATGATTCGTTGACTCGCAGGACTCATCCAGACTTATTGCGAGAAAATCCGTTTCGAGCGTTACCATCACCCGATACCAGGAGCCGCGCACTCGCGTCTCCAAATTGCCGCAACGCATTCCCGACGGCGACGGCGAATGCTGTTGTGGTATGGGCTGCTGTGCCGCTGGCGGGGCACGCCCCAAACTTGAAGATTCCACCATTTCGCTAGCTTAAAGTAGTTGCCACACAGTGCGCTCTACATTGCAACGCCAGTGCCAGCTGAAATCAGCAAAAAGATAAACAAATATTTATAATCTCCGAAAGAACTTATACTTTAATGGCATGAAAAAAGGAATCCGAAGGAGCCTTTCATCTAAATATTATAAGGAAACAATTGCATAAGGAAGGAATCAATAAATCAGGCTCTGAAATACTTTTATTGACTGCTGCCTGTGTTCTGGTTATGTTGTTGAATTATTCACATAGCTTTGGGGTTATTAAGATACCCTACACCCCACCCAGGCCAACTGGCAGTTGGCCATATTGACACCTCCGCATCCTGTTTGGCCTGGGAGAGAGACAGGTGCGAGGCGTATGTGAGCGGGAGAAGACATTAGTCTGCACAATATTAATTTGGACAGTCGGTTGTCAGAGGTGGAAATACGAGTATTTTGGGGCTCAAGTTGAGTCCGCAGGGCAACCACAAATTTGGACAGGATGCCACAACATTTGTCATTGTTTTGCTGGCCAAGATTTATAGCATTCCACAGCCATTCCACCAACCCACCAACCCACCGACCAATATGACTGACTATGTTTATGATGAAGAACAAGAAGATAGCAACAGGAAAAAAAAGATGAAGAAAAACGGAGAGGGTACGTGTATGGCAGTATGCAAATGCAGCGAATTGTGCGCATCCTGTGCATCCTGTGAATCCATCGCAGTCACATCCTTTTCCAGCAGCAGCAGCAGCAGCAGCAGCGGCAGCAGCAGCTGCAATTACGCATCTTGTCGCCGCCGCGGGGGGAGTTTTTTGTCTGATTTTGTTTTTGACAAGTGACTGTTCCCCTGTGCTGCACCCCGCTCCCCCTTCCCCACCCTTGCCCCTTGGCCAACCTTCTACCAAGTAGCAGGCTGACAACCCAGTAGAACTTTTACTTCTACAGCGTTTCTTATGCAAGCCAAAATACTCGTAAGGTCTTCAACTTATTTGTATTTTCGAACTCTACATGCGGAAAGGCGTTCTACAAGAAGGCAGAATTGCATGGCATGCGGAAAATATCCTGATAGAAGGATTTCTGTAGTGGAAAATACTGTGAAAGCATTGGTAACTCGCTAGGGTTTCTATTCAAAAAATAACTTATATATCATCATATTATGCTGAAATCTCCTTATTTCCAAATGGAACTAGGTATTCCAGGTAATTTGGAAGCGGGTTCTGCAGAGTTTTATTTGGTATTTTTCCATTTTCCCCCAATTCACTTAGTCTTTTTGCTATGTTCGATACAATGAAAATCGTGCCCATTCCAAGGAGCATAACTAATTACAAAGTAAGCCAAAAGACTGTGAAAAGCTTACTGGCAAGTCCGACTGGGTGTTTTCTCCTTTTCTTCCTGTGTATATGCTTTGCGTGTGTGTGTGTGTGTCTGGCATTTGTATGTACATTTCCGCTGACGCTTGAACAGGAAGTAATTTTGCCACTGCATTCGGTCTTCCTCTCTGCCTGTGCCACAGCCTCTGCTTCTGGTTCTGCTACTGTCGACTGCAGAGAGCGTCGTCTGTTTACTTTGCAATTTATTGTGCAACATTTGTAATTATTATTGCAATGCTGCATACTTCCCGCCGCTGCCGCTGCTACTGCCACTGCCAGTGCCAGTGCCACTGCCTCAAGCCTCACAGGCAAAAAGTTTTTGAAAAGCGCCAAGTGTGCGAATCCTTGAGACGGCAATGAAGAAGTTGGCGGGGGCCGGAGCGCAGGCGGAGGCGGAAGACGGCCCATGGTGGCGCAGGGGGCAAAGACGTTGCAGCTGAAGACGACGACGAAGATGACAACACACTCATAATTGTAAGTAAACACAAACAAATACCCCACCACACACACACACATAGATACATATTTATATGTGCCACATGCGAGGGACGTTCAATTAGTTTATTTGGCCTGAAATATTCAACAGTTTCTCCGTCTCTTAACTATTCAAAATTTCAGGAATTTAAGAGCCTTGCAACTGGAATTACATCCCAAAGTTTTCTCAACCCACAAAGTATATCTTCTATTGATAAGGAAGAAGGGTCGAGTGGATATAGCCACGTCCGTCTGTCAGTTGCCCTGCAAGCTAATCTCTCCACCGGAACTGGCCGGATCGCTTAACTATATCATAATAATATAATGAATAATTCTGCACAAGATAAATGAGAAATTTATGAAAGATTGTAACGCTTATTGCCGCCCTCGCTGGCCACGCGCTGTTGCCACTTTATGCCTGGCAGCTAGCCAGTTATCCATCCATCCAAGCAGCCAAGCAGCCAAACAGCCAAACAGGCAGCCAGCCAAGCAACTAACCAACGCGCTGTGACTAATTAGACAAAGTCCGTGCAACAATCCAAAATCAAACCGAAATATTAATAGCCCGCAGCGAATACTACGGGTATGTGTTGTGCCCTGCTTTACACATTTGTGGACAGGATTTCCCATTTTCCTATTTTCTTTTCAATGCTTTTTTTTTGAGGGGGGAGTTTTAGGTGCCTAATAAGCGCCGGACGTCGGCTGTCGGCGTCTGTGGGGCCATTTTTCATGCTGCGCTTTGGCTAATTTAATGCTAGGCGGTCATAAATTATGCGGCCCCCGAAAAGTAGGCAACAAAAAACAGAAAAAAATACCGAAAAATTGGAAAAGCCTGGGAAATGGCAGCAGCTGCTGCAGCAAGCTTACACACACACACACACACAGAGAGAGAGAGAGACACACACACACACACAGACATGCATGCAAGTTGCATTCAACTCGAAATTTTTATGCGCGCTTTACAGTAATAACTTTTTTTTTTTTGTTTTTTGTTTTAAAGTTTTTCTTTTGCAGCGCTTTGTTTTTTATGCGAATTTTTTTTTTAAAAAAATACATAAAATGTGTGAGGCATTCCTGGGTGTGTGTGTGTGCGTGTGTGTGTGTGTGTGAGTGAGTTTTTTGTATTGATATAACGTTGCGAGTGTGAGAAGGCAATAAATACACAAGCGTTTGCCTTGGAGTGTTTGCCTCAACACTTTGCCCCGTTTCGCCTCGCCTCGCCTCGCCCCGCCTCGCCCCGCATTGTATGTATCTGTATTACATATGGTATATATATATATAAAGTACCTATATATATGTATATATATACATGTATATAAGTGTGCGTGTGGGCCAGAGTTTTGTGTGTGGCTGCGCCATCAAAAAGTCATAAAATCATAATTTGTAAACGAGAATTTATTTCGAAAAATATTTATGGGTAGCTTCTTTGCTCCTGCTTCAGCCGCGAGAATTCGCAGAATTTACCCAGCAGCAGATGTGTGTGTGTGTTTGTGTGTGTGTGTGTTTCTCTGTGTGTGGGTGCCGCTTCATTACAGTTATGTCTGCATGTGGCAACAGCAACAAAGCACAACAGCACCTACAACAGCCCCCGCCCACGCCCCCGCCTCGCCCCGCCCCGGTTCGCCATTCGCCATTAATATGATGCCAACCTTGGCAAACATTATTTTCCTGTTCCATTCGTAATCTTTTCCCCTTGATAAAACGGTTCAATTGACTTTGTGCACTCGCATGTAACACAGCTAACCAGCTAGCCGAATTTCCCATAGACTCGTCCTTCCTGATACAATCAGTTCAATCAATCAATTTCTTCCACAATATAAGTATGATTAGAAAAAGTTTTTCTCTATTCGGCGATATTATCTGGCCGGCTGCTTATGGCTGCTCAGGCAGAGGAGCCAAGTGCTCCTTGAATCTGCAGCCTTTATGATTTGGTTTTCCTCTTTTCTACTACTTTTAATACCCTAACATTATTCTCAAATGTGGCTACAAAAAGTGCTTTAATAAAAGTTAAAGTTAAGCTTAAAAATAAAGGGTATAAAATAGGTCGTAAAACGACGACTGTATCTTCCTTCAAAGCCTTTTATCTTTAAGGATTTTCAAGGAGCTGTTTAGAGGGAAATTGAAGAAGAGAGCAACCGCTCTATGTAATTTTCCTCTTCTAATAGTTCTTCTTTAATGGAGAGCTCCTAAGGAGGTTAATTTATACACTCATATCTCGACATAGATATTTAGCCTCGTTACATAATATTTCGATAATTACGCCAACACACATATGCCAAAAGCTTGGCCTTGAAACCAGCATTTACCACTTGCCTTTTGCCACTTGCCATCAAACGACCCGTACCGCCCCGCCCCGCCCTGCCCCGCCCCGCTCCGCCTCTTCCATTTGGGAGTCCAAGTGGCAAGTCTCCATGGAATCCCTGCAAGCACCTCCATCCATATCATCGGCAATCCGTGCGGTGAGCCTCTTAATCATTCTTAACAATGCCACATTGGCGTCGACGTTGGCGTTAAGCTTTGAGCCCGCTCAACTGGTGGAAATCGATACGTTTCTGCCACAGTATAAGCCATCTACATACGCACATATATACGCACACATATACGTATATACGTATATATATATATATATTTGGGGTAAGTATAAATTGTACACTAATGATCTTTAAATACACATAATACGCAGAATTTACTGCTGGGTCTGGCAACAAAATTGTTGCGAGCCGGGATGATGCTTTAGCCCATTTACTGGCTGGTTGTTGTGGCCAGAACTGTCTGCCGCCTGCCTGTCAAATACTAGAGCACATTCCCGTTCAGACTAGATACAATTTGATGCAGAATTTTGAATCTTTTTTATAACTATTTCCTTGCGGCTTTCCAAATAGTTTCCTAATTTATATGAATGTTTACAACTTGCGAAATTTACAATGCCAAACAAAATGAATGATGGGCAGAGACGAGCTGATATAGCCTTGTTTAGTCTCTTGTTGCAGGCAGCATATAGCCGAATCGGTATATTATATAGTGGCCATAGCTAGGAACAATCGGTTTAAGATTTGTGGTAGGAAAACTCGCTTGTTTTAGCATGATTTCTTTATGAAACTTAGGAGTTAGCTGTAAGAGTGGGTTTTCTATTGAAAAGTGTCAAGATCAGGCAGCTATAGCATATGGCTGCCATAGGAACAATCGGTTACTCCACACTGCAAGGCTATGAAATCTTTTAGCGGCAAAGATAAACTTTCTAGTTTCTAGCCAAATAGAATTAAATAGACTCCAATTTAAGCAAGAAATTTGGCCTGCAACAAAATTATAAGCAAAGATTTTTGGCCAAGATTTGTATGGAATTTACACAGCACAACAAAATGCTTAAGCTTTTCTACAAGTCTCAGCCATAATTCTATGAATCCCGGCTAATATTAAAACCAAAAATAATAGTAATATTCAATTCTCAATAGTAAAAGTGAGTTTTCTTTTCTAGCAAAAATCTAGTTCCAAATAATTCCATTATACAATCTGTCCAATAAATCATATTTGTATATTTTATGGGTATTATGAGTTATGGAAAAGGTTAAAAAAATGTTGAATTACTAGTCTAAACAGGGCTTGTTGTTCGTGTCCGCCCACCGGTAAATATCTGGGCTGTGTTTTCATATTGATATGTTATGTGGGCAACCACAAAGCCGCCGCAACGACCGATAAAAGCCAAATGCAAACCACTGAGATTTGCTTATTAGCAGAGACACACACCCAAGCACACACACACACACACACACACACACACACCCTCCCTCTGTCAACCGTGTCGACATACCAACCTGAGCTGGCTCAGCCTGACAAATTATTCAGCATTGATTAATTATGAAAATGCGTTTATATTGATTGGCGTTGGTGTGCGTGTGTGTGTGTGAGTGTGTGTGTGTGGGTGTGCGAATATGTGAAATTGTGTGTATTTTGGTCTGCGACCAGCTTGCGTGCCTGTTTACGTATATAATGGAAAAGCTGCCCCATAACAATTACCAAGTGCTGATTGTCGCCAGTCTGCTGGGTTTTCCGAATGGTGGATGGATTGTTGGGGCCTATTTAATTGTGTTTGGCTGCAAATCCGTTTTTAATTCGAAATTCGTGCATTATTTTCACTCTGAACCGAACTCAAACCGTAAACCCCAAAGCGCTATTCAATATCTATATTATTTTAACTAGTTTTAGAATAGTTATTTTTCTACCCAATGTTAATATAGTTCGCTCAAAGAGTCGGTTGCCTAACCGAAACAAGTCGGGCATGCACGACTATGAAATACTCTGTATATTGTCTACAGAAAGGCGCTCCATACTATATGCTATCGGAGACGGAGATATCGCATCGATTTATTGATTTAATCTACCAAAAAATAAGCTTTATATACTCTTCTTAGAAGCCATAAAAATAGTCTATTTTCGTAAGTAGGTCTAAAGTGGTAGATGGTATTATAATTTTAAAGAAATATATTTTCAAAAACTGAAATTTTTTATATATTTTCCCTTACCTAAGCTTGAATTTCGCAGAAAAAATATTTATTCAATCTTAGTAAATAGCTCTCAACTTTTATTTTTGAGCTACCCCTAAGGGTAGGCTTCACTTTTTCAGAGCAATTCATTCTAAAGTGAAAACCGGAACAGGCCAGTCCATATTTAAGGATATATTTGAAGGATAACGAAATTAAACTAAGTACAAGCTTCAGTTTGGCACAAAATTAGAAACAAATTAGAAACCAACTCTCCAATTTTATTTCTCAGTAGCTCCCAATAGTAGGCTTCACTTTTTTTAGAGGAATTCATACTGAAGTGAACGACGGAACAGGCCAGACTTTTCATATTAGAGACACTTGGAGAAACCTCTTCAGAAAATATTAATTCTTGGAAAGAACTTTAATGTTTTTAAGGGATTGACAGAGTCTCGTAAATTTGAGAAATATATTTTTAAATATGAAAATTCGAATAAGAAAAATATGGTCAAAGAAGGTGCGAAGCGAAGGCGAAGGCGAAGAATTTATTTGAAGGATAACAGAGTGAAGCCAGGCACAAACAGAAAAGCAGACAAATATTTTTCTTTTCGGTTTTGCAGTCATGAATTATGAGTATTATTGTGTATTGCCCGCTGGCAAATACTCGACTCGGCGGAATGCAAATCAGGCAAATGCGGCAAAACTGGAGGTTGGCTGCAGGTGGCAAGTGGCAAGAACGGTGCGGCGGCGTCGCCTTTTTCACTTATTAATTGCCAGTGTCTTGGCATAATTTCCACTCATTTGTCTGTTGAATGCAAGTGGCTGTGCCATTGTTCCACAAAAGTCAAGAATCTGCTCACGTAGTACTCGGTACTTGGTATTCGGAGGATGCGATGGGGCGGGGCGGGGCGGGACGTGGCGGGGCGGGACAGGGCGGTGGCATGCAAAATGTGATGATGCAGCTTCATTAAGTGCAATTTCAGTGCGATATCTTACTTGACTCGTTGAGCTGTTGAAAGAGGAATGATAGAGGGGAGTGGGTATGGGGAATGGGATGGCACAATGACAAAAGGTGCAAGCACAAGAAGAACCTGAGCACTGAGCTATCTATCTATCTCTGTCTCTCTACCTCCCTCCCACCCTCTCTACCTCTCTCTACGTCTCTGTCTCTTTCTTGGCCCACACTCATTTCCATTTTCCATTTCCATTCACATTCCCATTTCCATGCCTCATTCTCTAATGCAAGTAATTGCACGTCGCTCTGATTAAGCTGGCTCGGGCAGGGGCTGAGGTTAGTAGAAGGAGAGGGGGCCCGCCCGTAGGGCGGCTGGGTGCAATTTGGGTTTCTTTTTTCTTTCTCCTCACACAAAATGCTAAGCCAAAAAGCGGATTATGTCCTTTCAGCTGTAATTTACACGCTGAATTTAAAAGTGACCTCAGAATAGTAAATGCTTTTACAGCTCGCCTGGCTATGTAGCAGTATTTGTACGTGCTGCAAGGCAACTGTATTTATATAATAGTTAAGACTTGGTATTACTAGGGATTAAGGCGATATAATTCCATTGTAATGTGCTTTTAATTAAATCAAATTTAATTCCCATAACATACTCGCAATATTTGCAATAACAACTCAATGGAATGGAAAGCCCTCTGTGGCCATTTAAAAGCAAAACTTTTATTTAATTGAGCGATTCATTTGAGGCCGACAATACTCTTCAATGGTTCAATGGTTCAATGGTTCAATGGTTCATGATATTTTAAATGCTTGAAAAATCTCTTTGTTCCTGTAGAAAATGGGTGAATATGGAGGAGTGGGCATCTTCCACTCCACAAGAAATGTGCTTGAATTCATCAAGCGAGTCGACCAAACGTTTTATGGTTTCGGCTTTCTCTCTAAATAGTTCCTATAGTTCCTATATATCAGACACAGATTGAGATTTATTTCTAGTTACAGAGCTATAGAGATATTATATTGAAATTCTTCATTTGAGTAAGTCTTAAATTATTCAATGATCGACTAATAAACTCAAAAGTTACTTATAAATGTGAGCTAATAAATTATAATAACTTGTTTCCCGACTATTTACTCTCAGCGAGCTTAAACATTGGATACCTCTGCATTACATTGTGGCTAGAGAATAGCCGATAACTGCGTAATCGAAAATCAGGTAAGATGTACAGAGAGGCTATTTATGCACTTCTTAATACAGAGTATTTTCTGATAGAGCATTCTCGACTTATATTTATAGGAGAATAAAGTCCGAAGACATTTTCAAATAAAGTAAAATTTACTATTATTAATTTCAGGCAATAGACTTCAATTAAACGCTTAGAACCTCTAAAAAAAACTCTCATTTACAATGCGAAATAAATGGAACGGAACAGGCTTAGCCACTCATAAATATTCTCTTAAATATTTCCACGGTTTATATATAATTTTTATCAATTATTTCCCAGACATCATCATTAAAATAATCCTCGTAATATAAAAAAAAAAAAAAAAAAAAATGGCAAAGAACTGAGCTAAGAACTTAGCTTTTAAAAAGCTGCTTAAAAGCTGCTCAGAAGCAGAGCAAAGAAATTACAGTTATCTGTCAACAAATATCGCCAAATGCATGTCAATTATGACTTAAATGCTTAACGCAAAAGCCGGCAAAAGACGCCAGAGCAGAATGACAGGTGGCTCAAAGGGAGGGCAGGGCTGAGGGGTGGGTTTCACGCTTGGAGTGGGTATGATGGCTAAGTGGCAACGCCAACGCCAACGCTGACGCCAACGCTGCCGCTGATGATGTTGATGAATGCCGATAGTAAACGGAATTAACTTTCACGCAAACATAACGACGTCGACTGCGACGGCAGCGGCGACGACGACGCCAGCAGCGACTGCGACGTTGCTCGCAAACAACTTGAATGAAAGAAAAAGCTTACGCTAATGGCAGACAACGCCGCTCAGAGCAGTACAACTGTAAAAAGCTTTTCGGCGAAGCGCGCGTAGTAAATGTGCGGGTGGGCGGCGGGTGCCCACCGGAGAGAGGGCCGGCGTCGGAACAGGGGGAGGCCAAGTGAGTACGCGGCTCTCGTTTGACTGGTTATGGGTTGGGGTAGTGTTGGTGAGAGGAGGAAGACAAGCGGAGGAGGGGGAAGAGGCAAGCCAAACAAACGGCGCTACGACGCTTTAACAGAGAGCTTAAACCTACAAATGTTATTTCTTTTTTTTTTTTCTTTAATTGTATTCATTAAAAAGCCACTTACCGTCTCTCAGGTCTCAGTATTTGTTGGAAATTGCAATTGTTTTTCTAAATTTTTTGTAATTTTATTTTTACCATTAAAAAACAAAAAAAAAAAAAAACAATTAATGCAAAACTTGGCAGCGCATGCGCTTAAATCTTGCTGCACTCAAAGCATTTCTATACACACACGCACACAATCACAACACAATGCGTGTGCCGAAGTGAGTCTGTGTGTGTGTGTGCGAGTGTGTGCAAAGGATTTTGATGTTAATTTTTATATTTATTTTTTTTTTAGTACACACTTGTATTTTTTTTATTGTTGTTGTTGTTGCCAGTTATTTAAAAATTTTGTTCAATAACATAAAAAAAAATACTGTAACAGTAGGCAGCCAATTGGCAAGTACTTATTATTATTTCGTCTAGCGCTTTTTTTATTTTATTATTATTGTTTGTGTAGCACAAAAGCGACTGCGACGACGACGGCGACGCCAGCTTTGTGCTCTTGAACAGAAGAGCGCAACACACCCGTTACCGTTAGAAAATGAACAGCGACTGAAGCCAAAGTTACAAGCGCCGCTTGTCCAAAGCTTTCACTGGCTGCGTCGGCGTCGGCGTCGACGTTGGCGTACGCGTTGGCGTCTTTATAGTATTGGTGTTTTGTTTGCCCGGCAGCTTTAACAGCGGCATGGGATTAACAGCCGGCTGTTATTTGCGCGATTGTCAAACAAGAGACAGTGTTGCACAGCAATGCGACAGTGCTGCCACTCCTTTGACATTTTGCATTGGCTGGCAACACTTCACTCGAACAGCTGTGACCGATTGGCGCAAATTTGAACTGAATTACCTGATATTCAAATTTAAATTTAAAAAATATGTTGAATTAATATTTATATTGCTTTCGCGAGTTATTTTTTGATTGAACTAAAAAGATTCAACTCTTTTTTCTACAAATAAAACATAAATTAAATTATAATTAAAAGTCGGAAAATGGAAAAGCTTTTTTTTGTGTTGTTTGCTAAATATCTAAATTATTTATATATAGAAAATATCTAATATATTTATTAATTAACATAATTTTCCCAGAAATTGGAATTTATGCGCAAATTAGTTTCACTCTTGAACCAGGGTATTATTTATTGAGAAAAAGGAAAAAGAAAAAAAAATAGTGAGGAAAGAGTATCTTCGATACGCCGAAGACTTCATACCCTTGCTGACTGGTATAAGGGTTAATTCTTCGATTATTCCTATAGCAGCTAAATGGTATAGTTAGCCGATCCGACCGGTGTTAGAGAGTCTAGTTGAGTCTAGACGGGCAGACGGGCATGACAACTCAACTCATCCCATTATCTTGGTAAATAATATAGGTAAATATTATATGGACATGTAGATGCTTTCCTCAAGGCAAGACACGTTTCGTGTCAAAGTTAAAATACCCATAGTAAGGGAATAAAAATGTATTTATCTGCGGGTGCCAAGTTGTTTTTATTCCCAACTGCATATAACGCGGGTGCGCGAATATTTTTCTATGCGAATGGAAATTCCAGTCTTTTTCTCTTTCTCCCTGTAAATTTCCACTGCTCTATCTTTCTCTTTATCTCGCGCACTAACTCTCTCTCTCTCTCTCTCTCTCTCTCTCTCTCTCGCTCTTGCCATTTCTCTCTTAACACCAACAGATTTTGGCAAGAAAATGTGCCGCTTCTGCAAAAAGTTTTCCACGCATCCGACGCATTTTTCACTCTGCCTGGCAATATCGGTAATCATCAGCAAAAAACAACAAAATAACAATAAAACTAAAAAAAATTTATATTTTTGGATAGTCGCACACTTAAATACCCTGTAAAATGTAGTCAAGCTATAAAAGTAAAATGATCAAATGACTTGTTACGATTTATTTAATGGCGTCTAACTAAAGTAAGTTTTATATGAAATCATACCCGGCGTTGCCCGAGGCGTAAAAAGGATGAGCATTTTGATATATTAGATTAACTTTTTCAAGAAAAAGTTACGTAAATTGGATAAAAATTAGACCTTTACCAGTTTTCCAATTTTTCTGATTGGTAATTATATATAATTTTTAATAATAATTATGAAAATACTTTCAACAGATCTTCCCAATTAAAATATATTTTTAACTTACTGTTATTCTATATATTGAAATAAGGTTTTCAAAACTAAAATTAACTTTTAATATTAATTTAAGTTAGAATCTAGAAAACTTATAGAAAACACTAGAAAAAACGGAATGAACAATCAATAAATATAGAAAGTCTTACAAGAAACTTGTACAGAGAAAAAAAATTTAAATAAATTTAACTTTAAGAATTCTTTATTTAAGTTCGAGCCGTAGCTAAAAAATCAAGCTATGATTCATAGCTTTTCAAATAAATTCTGAACAGAATTATATAAGTGAATTAATTCGTATTCACACTAGATTCAAGTAGATTCGAGTCTAGTTGGGATCAAAACAAGTAAGAAAATTAATAGTAAAATCAAAAAACTAAGAAAGAAAGTTTTAAGAATCTAAATTTCATTTATTTTAATTAAATTATTAAACTTATTTTTTTCTGTAATAATGCAAAAGAAAAGATAACAAGCTTACTTAAATTAGATTTTTGAATTCTTCCCTCAAAACCTTTCCTCAAACCTTAAACCTTGATAAATACATTACTTTCTGTGTTACGTATTTAGTGAGAGAACGAATATACCCTTTGCAAGGCTACACAAAAAAGAGAGACAGAAATAAAAATAAATAAATAAACGTGTTGTAGCCCGTTTGACCCGAGTTGGCCAATTATGCGCGGCGCGGCAAGTGGTGAAATCGATGAAGATGCAGAAATGCAAACGCACTCGGCTAATGGTCAATATTCGTATGGAGATGATACTCCAATGCTGATGATGATGATGATGATGATGCTCGAAAGATGATTATTATGATGGTCCGCTCTCTGTACGAGTAAGAGTACGTTATATGGCCCGGACAATTATGGCCACAAAACAAAAAAACAGCTAGGCTACAGGTGGGTTGTGGCTGTGTTTTAGCTTCTTCTGCAGCTTCTATCTGGGATTCATGCGCCTAACGAGCTGTGAACGTGATTATAACTGACTGACCCCCCTCCTCCCCTTCCCCTCCCGCACTTTGTCCCGGCCAGACGACATATGAAAATTATGTTCAAAATGCAATTTGGCCAAAATAAAAAAAAAAATAAGAAGCAACAACAACAAAAACAATGGCCAAATAGCAACCAGAAGCTGAATTCAGATTAGGCAACAAGCTGCGTCGAGGCAGTGCTACCAATTTAGCCATTATTTCAATTATTATGCTGCTTAATAAGTAGGTTTGTGGTAATCATAAAAATGGCTAAAAATGTAAGTAACAGACTGAAGTCAGCCTTTTTTTTTTTGATAAAACAAAATTGGATGTTTTTTAAACTATAAATAAATAAATAATATTATTCAGACTTACTGAGAGTTCCCCTTAAAAATAATTATTCCACAGAATACTTTTTGGAGCAGCTTGGAAATTCAATTCTTAGCTATTTTTCTAGATCATTCATCAGAAAATGGAATTTTACTTTTCAGAGTGAAACGCATTTGAAACAGCACAAATGATGAGTAAATATTTATAGCCCTAATTATTATTATATATTTATTAATAGGCAAATAAATTTAATTTAATTTAATTTAACATTTATTAAGCTTTCTATAATTCTTTACTATAATTTTCCATCCAATTTGTATACCCATGCAGTGAGTTTTATTACCTTCCCACAAAATGCATTGAAGGAGGCATCTTTAGCTGTATAAAGTATATATTTCCCTGATCAGGTCGATATTGATATACCTGTCTGACTGTCCGTGTGCCTGTCTCTAATCAAACTAGGCCCTAAAATTCAGCAGGTTGCCTACTTTTTTACAGCGGAATCCATAGGAACAATCGATCCAAAGATTGTTGAATGTAAAACTTATTTATTTCTCTAGGTATCTTCATTAAATTTAGATCATAGATGGAACTACTGCAACTAAAAGTTATGGAGCTCTGGCCTTTATATCTTATAGAAATAATCGTTCAATCTTCAAATCTGTCTGAAAGGTTAAGTAATTTGAAGCCCGCCAAAAGCTAGCCTTTTCTTACAAGTGTTGGCTTTTTTCTTATGATAATTGCCAGCACTGTCCACAACAGCCGCAGAGTGAAAATATTTGTTTTGTATTGATCTGTTGTTGTTGTTGTTGTTGCTGTTGTTGTTTCTGCTGGCGCATTGTTTGTTAATGCCTTGCCGGGCATGGTCAGAGCCAATAAAATATGAATTTGTCTGACTTTACATTTCTTTTTTGTTATTTTTTCTATACCCTTCCAAAGGGTACAATCATTTTGGCACGCAACTTGATTAAGGCTCTTTTGTACCCTTTAATTACCTATATAAATATAAATTCTGCTTTAAAAAAACTTATTTAAATATTGTAGGGAAAAATTCCTATATTTGTCTATTTCCCGTTCAATTTTACTGCGGACAAAAGCAGCTAGAAAAGCTTCATAGCCGACAAAGTGTATTTAAATGTGCGGTGCGTCGCTGTTAGCCGTTTTGCCTTATGTTTTCCTTTTGTTAGGAAGTCAGGCAGAGCATAATCTAACGGCAAATAATAGCCAGAAGCAGGTGGGTTCAATGGATCAGCTGGGTCAAAGTCGAAATAGTCTATGAATTTTTATTGGAGCGCGCCAAAAAAAAAAAAAAAGCGAAGATTTACTGTTGCTAAACTTGAATAAATTCTCGAAATTCACATAAAATTAATTGCTACTTGGCATATAAATTATAATGCTTTAGGTAAATGAATGGGCAGCTGCTACTGGAAGTTTGCAAGCCTTGGAAACAGAGGCGGCACCTCGGCCATTTCGAGGAGTAACTTTAGATATTCCTCATTGAACTTACAGGATGAATAAGGAATATCTAATGATACTCCTATTTTCTATGCAAAAAAAAGGCTATAGCTCTGGATTAGGCTCAGGAATCTTTTGCTAGAGATGTTCATTGATAAGGACTATCGACTGCTCAAAGCACACTCAGACCATCCTTGTTGTTCCATTCAAAATTGGATTCCCTACGTTCTTTGAGGGATATTTTTCAAATCGCTGATCCTTAGAATAGTTCTTGAATGCGAATTGATAGACCTACCCCTCAATTTATAAGGATTTCTAGAAGTCTTATCCTTAGAATAGTCCTTGAGTGGCACTTGAGGGATCTGCTTCTCATTTCATAAAGATTTATGGAAGTTTTATCCTTTTGATTGCGAAACCTTTCCTTGCTTTGTATTTTCTACTTATCACTGCCTACTTTTAGGAGAAAAAGAAATATTTTTAAAACGGTTCTTGAGATAAAACCGGTTACTCCAGCAAGGCGAACCAGTTCATAATTTTGTTCGGAAATTCCAAATATCTTTGACAATAATTTATTAATTATATTTTATTTATATTCACAATAATTTCTATAAAATGTAAACAACTAAATACAAATTATGATTTATAATAATAAAGCCAAAATTTTATATTATTTAATCATATATCGCAAGCTGAGGAATTTAAAATAATATTTTAAATTTGCAATAATTTCGGTTCAATTATTTTTCAACAAATTAAACTTTAATTATAATGAAAAAAGGATACCAAATTTCACTTTAAACTAATAAAAGAAAGGAAGAAAGGTTGCAATGCCTTTCGCAGGGATAACTAAAAAGGAAAAACAAAAAAGAAAGTAAAAGAAATGAAAGTCAATGATATGAAAATTCAAAAATTAAACGCGTCTGTTGAAATTTGATGTCCAAAAATTGCTGCCTCGGCAGGGCAGAGCTTCAGGAGGCATCTTCAGCCGCTGCCCCTGCCGCTGCCGCTGCCCTGGCCGCTGCTGCTGCCGCTGCCGCTGCTTCGGCCGTTGTCAACAATGTAATTTATCAGGTAAGCGACATAATTACCTGCCACTTATGGCAATAAAAAAAAGAAAAGTCCAGCCCATGGCATGATAGAAACCGGGATTGGGAGAGCGAGGAAGAGAGAAAGACTGAGACAGAGACAGAGACAGAGACTGGTATTGGTTGTGGCTGTGGCTGTGGCAGGAGGTGCATTCAAATGCTGTCCACAGCTGAAGGATTTATGTTCTTTGAAAACGCTTGAAGGCGCCTAACAAGTGAGCCAGCCAATAGATTGATCGTCCAGCGTTGTCGGCGGGCGGACCATGGGGCGTATGTGCAATGAAAATTCCCGCCGTTTGCCTGCCACCGTTTAGCGCCTTACTTGCAACTGCAACAGCAACAGCAACAGCCACAACAACTGCGACTGCAACTGCAACTGATTCCCACAACAGCTGCGGCAATTTCACTTTGATCTGTGTGTGCTAGGAAGCTGTGAAGCTGTGAACTGGTTGCAAATCTTCAGCAGGAGCTTCGTGTTGCTGCTGCCGCTGCTGCTGCTGCTGTTGTTGCAACTGGAAGCGTTGACAAGTCACATGAGCATTGTGTTGCCTTGTGTTGCATGCAACATTGCGCCTCAAAGCGGCTATTGTCTCTGGGCGGCTGCTGCAACAAGATATTTGAATGAGCATTACCTAAAATAGAGCTACAAAAACTATCGATAGTTTTTTCTTTTTTCATGCATCGATAGTAATGCTGGGCTGTGGCACAATCGAGAGTTAAACTTTAGTCAATTTATAAAGCGGAATATCGGTGATTACTTTAAATTTAAATGCGGACAGAAGAAGAAAAACTCATTCAACTGGAAAAATATATTTTCCATTAGAGAATTAAAATTAGATTAAGAGCCAAGAAAGCAGGGAATCTCACTGAATCATAATTCGGCTCCGATTCGGGTTCCGTTTGTCGTATGCACTGAAACTTTATTGTTACGGTTATGGTTCTGTCTCCACTCGAACCGGTTCGTGGTTGTTATATCGGTATATCGGTACAAAGCGGTCAAAGTATAAAAAAAATAAACAATTTTGATAATTGGATTTGGAACCGAAACAGAACCGCGGTGCAATATTTCGGTTTTGGTTCAATCTTTTCGGTTGCAAGAATATCGAATCCCATTAACACTATTCGAAGAATTGGAAGTAGTGGTTCAGGTTTCGTTTCCGGTTCAGTTTATTTCGGCTTATAGCTCCGGTTCGGTGGAACAAAGTAAAATGCATGCAATAATATAGAGTATTCAAATATTTTACTAATATTAGTTAATCTCTATAAAAACATACTTAAAAATATGAAAACTCCATTGATTTATCTTGGAAAAGGCTTCTTTTTAGGCATTATTTATTCCTCTCTGGATCTTGGAAGTTTCCAGATTTTCATCTTCCTTTTCTCTTTATTTTTTCAACAACTCTCTTTAATTTTTTCTTATTCCATTTTCTTTCCCCAATCCTTTTCTTAGTTGCTTTCTGAAGAACGAAGAAGACTTACTGGGGGAAAAGACTGAAATGAAAGAATAAAGAAAAAATAAAGGAAAAATAAATAAAAATAAATACAAAAATAAAAATATAAAAATTTTCTCTCTTCAGGAACCAAATAAATATTGGAATTTCATATTTTATTTAGCTGCCTGTTTCAGATAAAAATTGATTTAAATGTTCGAAATTGATGAAATGCTGATAGCCAACTCATGATATTTTCCAGTCAAAAAGCAAGAAAGGAGGCTGCAAATGAAAAGACGAGTAAATAAAGAGATCTGCAGCGCCCTCGCCTGAACCAGAATGAAGAGGCATACCAGGCATTGGTGATTGCATGTCTGTGATAAGGCGTGTGCCGCGAGATCAATCGAGTGGCCTTAAGGCTACCTTCCACCAGAGTCTCTTAACTGAAAATGAAACTGAGCCAGAGTCAGAGTCAGAGTCAGAGCCAGAGACAGTGGCAGTGGCAGTGGCAGTGGCAGAGGTTGATATCTGTGAACACGGTAGCTATAACATGCTTAAGTTTAATTAATGATAAGAAATCTGAATCTAAGGACGTTGCCGCCACGCTTCTTCTGGCCATAATGAGCTAAACTCTCTTTGGCCAGGAATTCAGGTGTGCGCGCTTGGAGCAGCCAAACAGGCGGCAAAGATGACCAGATCGACTTGACTACATAAATGAGTATGACCGTACGAGTGGATGAGTGTATGAGTGTCTGAGAGTATAGAAAAGGCATCGCCATCGCCATCGGCATCTCAATATCATGTAGATTTTTGCTAATGTGTATGCTGTGAGGCTGTTCCAAGCTGGCGCAGTGCAGCCAGCATACGTGGCTCAGCAGAGCACACAGAGAGTCAATCTGTGCTGTGCTCTCATACTCGCCATTAATTAGTTGAATTTATTAGATGACCATCTCCTCGTCTACCATACGCCTGGGAATTTTTTGAATCCCTTGCATTGCTTTTCGCACTATGCAAAAAAAAACCAAAAAAAAAAAAAAGAAGAGAGAAGAAGAAAAACCGGAACGTACTAAATAAACGCATTCATCCATTCTCCATGCTCCATTCCCGCATGTCCTCTGATCTGATCTCTGGCTGCCCAGTTTACGATGTGGCTTTGCTCATGTTTTGGCCTGTGGCCAATGGCAACGGCAACTGCAACGGCAACGGCAACAGCGTCGGGCGGGCATTCGTATGCCACCAAATATTTTATCTGCCACACCGCCTATGGCAGCTGTGGGGGATTAGTCCGACTTGAGTTTCATATTAGCAGTAATAAATGGTTGTAGCATCCTATCTGACACTTTATGTGCGTGTATTGACATTTGATTGCTTTACAGATTGCCTTATTAGCAGTCCCATATATACGGATAGTACTCCAAATTTATGGCAAATAATCGCCATATAAAACGAATTAATCGATCAACAGCCATTCAAATATATCGATTCTATTCTCTCGTATATATTGCAAAGGGACAACTCCATTCGTTGGCTATGAACAGCAATTAAGGAGACTTACCTGAACTTTGGGTTAAGAAATTCAAGATTGTCATTCAATTCACTCAGTTTGGAACGATTGTTCCTATGGCAGCCATAGCATATAGTCGTCTGATCTTGAGAAACAAAGACAAACATATTTTTCAGTACCTTTTCATTCGCCCAATTGATCATTTTACAGAGGCTTCCCATATGCCAAATAAAGTCTACTTTGCTCCAGCAATCTCAAGAGCTCTCTCTATATAGAATAAATTTTGTATTTTCTCTTAGTATACTCAATATTTTCCAATATTTTTTCAATAAAATAATATTACTTTTCATTCATATGTCGATCTCTAATTAAAAATATGAACATTCCGCAGTGGATGCAGGAAAAATCTTGATGGCAAAATATTTATTGTAGTGAATCTACATAGAGAAAATTAATCAGAATAGGAGCAAGAACTCCGTATTCGGATCGTTCCCAAACAGAAGATTAATTTAAGAATTCTCAAGCTTAATTTAAGCCAAAACTTAAGGCATTTCTTACCTGAAATTGGTTTGAATTCAAATTGCTTGACTTATTTAAAACCCTTCCAACTTGATTGAAAATAAACAGGCACAAAGCAAGGCTTAATTTTTTAAGTACAACCCAGACTAAAATTGAGAATTTTTAAACTTAAATTAAGCCAGCCATTTGGGGTTTCCCGCTTGCCAGTTATTTATATGAAAGTGGCCTGTCATATGAATGTCTGTTGCTATTGCTGCTTGCCATATAAATGTCATGGTAAAAAATTTGTAGCTTTTTAATGGGTAATTTTGTAGCCATTATAACTGAAATTGCAACTGTCTCATTGGGTTTTGATCGGCTTTAATAATTATAAGACCGTTAATATGTATTGTACTATTTGGCTCAAAGTGAGCGTTTTAATTCATTAAAATGTTTTTGCACATTTGGCCCATTCGGCGTGGACAGTGGCAATGGTGGCAACGGTGGTTTTTTTTGTTTTGTTTTTTTTTCAAGAAGATTCGAAGATGCGATGCCTGCATAGTTCGGCTGCCCGCCGACCAATTTTTTACTGCAATTCAATGCGGAACTCCAAGAAAAAACTTTGGTAAAAAACACGATTTTGTCAAGCTCCGCTCTGAGGTTGAATTGCCGCCGCTGCCAAACTACCAAACTGCCAAAGTGCCTTTGCGACAATGCCAAAAATGTGTGCCACAAACAACAACAACAACAACAACAGCGACAAGCGAAGAAGAAGCAGAAGAAGCTGAGCTGCAGATTAAACGACGCCCAACTGTGCGAATACTTTTACAGCAGACAGTAGAAAATCTCGGCATATAATGGCCATAGGGGTGCCTGGCAAACACCACAGAAATAGCCCTAAATAATTAATTTTAATTATTTTAATCAGAATGTACAATTTAGAGCCGTATTAAAGACTAGAACTATATTTTTGGCCAGGCTTACAACAGTTATCATTAGCAGCTGAGCTAAATATTCAAACCAAAGCTGCTTTTATATCCTTAAAAATGGAATAACTTTATATACTTTATTTTAGTAGTAAAAAAATATATTTAAAAAAATATTTAATAATTTTAATTATGCTAAATTAAAGCTTAACAATTCCTGATTTTAGTTAGAAGCATAGTTTGTAGTTTTTGAGTTTAAGCCCAGTTTAAAGAAGTAAGGAAATTCCTATATATGATAGGTAGATTCTAGAGAGAGAGTAGAGCGTAAGAGAATTCCTATACTAATCTTATTAAACTCATTTTAATTGATATAATTTACTCTAGGATTCAGTGAAAAACAAAGCCAGGCTTAATTCAGCATATTTTGAAGCCCCAAAGTTGGCCTAAAACAGGCTAAAATCAACAATGTCAAGACTGAAAAAATGGTCTTAAAATAAGACTTTGGTAATTGGTGGGGATTGCCTGACACTTGTGAATGATTTAAGTATGAAATTCAAGACTTAAACCCCTTTTTTTTCTGTGTACAGACGGACAAACGGACTTGGACTATGACAACATATCGCATCATTCTGATAATATAATGGACTCTATAGCAATGCCTGCTACTAAGCATTACGGCCAACAATTTCCATATATTCTCTGACCAAAAACATACAGATATATGTATATATATATAGATATATATGTATATTCATAGGTATATTTATCATGCTGTCATAAATTGAACCTGCCACAGCCATTCGCAGAGTTGCATAACGCTGGCTAAATCTTGAAATCTATTAAAAATTATGCGAGATCTGAGAGATCAGCAGATACTTTTGCCTTTTTGCTCATATACTTTCGATATGCGAGTTTGGAAGGGAGCTGAACGTTTGGCAATTAGTGGAAACCGGGCATAAATCAAATTGTTAATAAGCAGCGGGTACTGGCCAGATGCCAGCTAAACTAAACCTGTTGCCAATTATAATGGCTAGACAAAGAGCCAACTAAAACTAAGACTGCAACAACATTAACAACAATAACAATAACAATAACAATTAACTATCAGGCATATGGGATGAAAGCAAAAATTGTTAAACTCACCTACAATGCAGATTGAGGGCTTTCTGGTGCAGCTGGTGCAACAATGTTGGCCAAAACAACAACAGCAGCAGCAGCAGCAGCAGCAGAAAAAAGGTGGCAACCAGCTGATGAGACTGGCACTGGGCAGATGATTAGCCATTTTTAAGACGGAATGCGAAACCGAAACGTACATAACTATAGCCAAATGAGCAGACAGACGGCAGCTACACTCAACAAAAAAAGGGTAAAATATTTATATTTATAAAGAAAGGATTTATGCTTAAGGAATTGCAGCAGAAAGTTTCTTCTGTGGTATTCCGTTTAATTAATTAATTTATTATTTAATTTGGCCCAATTTCATATTAAAATTTCTTATGCTCTTTAAAAAATCTGCAGAAAATATGAGCTTAATTTTAGATCTCGGCAATGTAGGAAATATCCTTTTTGAAAGTAAATTTATTATAAATACATAAAAACTCAAGCGATCTTCACGCATCTTTTAATATATAGGGTATTTCTTTACTCCTTTACTTCTACTCCAGAATTATGCTATGCCTTGAAGGAGGCCTCCCTAACCGGCGGAATCAGGCTACTATATAATAGCAGCTAACATAGAAAGGAAAAAACGGAAGAAAGAAGAAAGGAACGGAAGTATAGAAGAAGGCTTTGTTTGTCAAGTTAGCTTAATATAAAAGCCAGTGAAAAGATGCCAATTTTCGGAATGCCTAGCCTCAATATTGAGATTGGATTACTATTGTATATTATACAGCTCTCATAGGAACAATCGGCTCAAAAGTAGAAAGTATGGAAAGCTGTTTTGTTGCTCAAGATATTCGCATATTTAAGCTCATTTTTTTATTGTATAGAAACTGATTCCGGATTCAGTTAAGCAGAGTTCTATTTTCAAAAATTATTTTCAAAAATGAGATTCTGGTTTTATTTTTTTGCAGTGTAAAAATGCCGGTAATGATGCCAAAGTGGTTTCACTTTTTTAAGCATCTATGCATTTGGTGCGTTTAAGCCGCTGCTTTTGGCCCAAACCCAACCTCTTGGCCTGCCGCAGACTATTTAACAATTTTTACTACTACTAAAAATTCCGTCAACAACAACAACAATAACAAAAAGCTATTGAGATCTCGTCGCGTCTCGTCGCGTCGCATCGCCTGTTATTTGTAATGCGGGCGTTGCAAAGAATCACAGGTTGTAAAATCTGGCTAATGGCAAGTTTGTTGCAAAAGCGTTAATTAAAATGCATGCAACAAACAACAGCAACAACAACAGCAACAAATAAACAGCCAAAAACTGAGGACAACAATTTAAACAAAAAAAAAACGAGGAGAAAAAAAGTGCATTAACTTTGTTGCGAACACTTTGACATTATGCGGTATAAATAGAGATAGAAACAGAGATAGAGATACGAAATATAGAATAGCCCAGTAGGAAAACTATACTCATACACTGCACTCATTGTTACACTAATTTGGTTGCTTTTGGACGACTTCGCTGCATCGATTGACAGTTTAGTCTATCAGCGTCTGTTAATCGTTTGCAATTGTGCCCCGTTTTGGATGCCAAATCAATAATAATCCTTAATATGGAGCACACAAATGCGATCGCTACAATTCTCATAAAAGGCTAGC